>OY740718.1:183773666-186250527 GCA_963513945.1 Hydrotaea diabolus
ATGCTAGAATTGTTTGATGATACCATACATTGTTTGGTAGACTAGATTATCGATCGATTGGTAAATGTTAATTAACTATTTTCATATGTAAATTTCGTAGTAATAAACTATATATTTTTTTTAATTGGTGTCCGCTTTTTCTTCTTGGTGGTTTGAATAAGGGTTTCGTGGTTGGGACATCAGTGGGAGGCGAGGTAAATAAGAACCCTGTCATTCTCTTATCTGTAAGAGTGTGATCCGCGGAAATTGTTATGTGTCACCGCCGTTTTTGTGAATGTACGATTACTGTGTGGTGTTGTTTTAGTTCTTAACAGGAGTTAACTAAACCATTGTCTTTTAAATTTTCTTTCGAAAACGTATCTGAAGAACACCTTGTTAACGATTTTTGTAGTTTACGACAAAAATATTTTTTTTTTGGCACATCCAATGCCATCACTCTTTTTTTTGTGGCAGGTCGATTGATAATAAACGTGCTTGCTTGTTGGCTGTAACAATTATGAAAAGTAATTTTAAAGTTATAATACTCTTTATGTAAATTGATTGAAAACACTTTATAACTTATGAATTAGAACTACAATTTATTAGCGGAATGCAAACACTTCGATGTCAACAGAATGATAATGTGATAAATTCCATAGAAAAATCTGTAAAATTGCAGTGTGTTTGATGAGTATCTGGCACATTGTATACAATAGAAGAACTATTTTTGGGTTCCCTGGAAAGAAATACCCATGTCTATTTTACATTCGAAAAATCGTTACAAACCCAGCATTTAGAGTAATTTTTGGGCTATTATCTATTTTTGCACATGAACGAACTTAGCGAAAGCCCCTTAACTAAAAACCATCTGCTTAAATGTATGTTTTGCTGATGTACTTTATTTATTTAATAGAGAATATACAATTTTAGATTATAAAAATTGTTTATGATAATTTAATAGTGAACATCTAATCTGGGTGATACAATGTGTCCTCCTTGGTGTGATGATTGGAGGCTCGACTATCATTACATTTCTACCTACGGGTAAGAACATCAAACAATTTTTCAGCGCGGGATTTTCAGCTCGTAAATACCGACGGCTTTATAAGTAACAGAGTAATCATTAAGTTATCTTTATACTACTCTGTAAAATACATTAGCCGCTTGGAGCCCTCGTTAAATAGCAGGTCCCGGTCAGCTCGTAAACGAATTATATCGTACACAGCACCAGTTTGAGAGAATCTAATGGTATGCGCTCTGTACAATGATCAGGGTCATAGGCAATTAATAAAAAATATCAGTAAATGACGTTCTGGCCGCATCTCCTTCTGAGTCTTGAAAATCTATACATTTCTCATGTTTTCTCAGTGTTGGTTAAAAATTTCAAACGATACTTATTTCAAATATTGAAGTTCGAGCTCTTCATGTAACTGGATGATTTGGGTAAATTAAATAACGTTTCTGACCATGACACAGGCTCTTGAAAAGAAGTCGTTTTAATATTGAAGTCTTAAGCTGTAATTCCAAAACTGTAATACATACACACTTTTCCAGAAGACAGCCAGAGTAAAGTTTTTTTCTTTCGAAATTTATTAAATATGATTTACTAACGCATAACATGTAACAGAAAAGTACATGACACAAACAACAAAAAGAGGCACACCTAATTTTTCTTCAATAAGAACCAAATTAAAATTTAAGTGGAACAAAATTCTATAAAATTTACAGAAAAACTATTTAAAAATCTTACTATGTCGAAATTTAAAATAATTTCAAATTCGATTCTTCTCTAAATATATCTGTATAGTTTTGTCTCCACCTTTCAACTCTAAAACTAAAGCCATTTACATGTCGTTTTAGGAGTGGTATGAAACCACAAAATTACAATTTTTCACAATTTTAGGTCATGTTCACTATTGCTTACATTTTCGTTTTTAGTCAACCAATTCTTGACATTCTCTTAATTTAAAATACTAATCGAAAAGGATATCTAATAATATTGTAAGACCACGGATTGGGATATTTATAATAATGTTTTTAAAACGTACTCGGGAGTAGTACTCGGGATTTGCACTAATGTGGAATTTTAAGTAGAAATCAGATATGATACTCATATTCGTTTTAATTTATTTAGTATCTTTGTTGGTCGTATGTCAGGTTTAATTCCAATATATTTTACAGCGTATTATTTAGCAATTTGACTTTCATTTGACTACTTTTAAGAAATATGTTGCTTCGTCTGATAAAAACGTTATTTGTCTTTACTCGCTAGATTAAAAAATCGCTTAAAAAAGCACAGTTCCATATTACTCAATATCATAAGAGCTCTCATTGTGGACCCCTTCTTATTGTGGAAATACAAATGTTATGCTTAGTCTAAGTGAAAGTCCGAACGGATTGAAATTTAAAAATATTTATCTGTAGGCAAAGTCGTTACATCAACCGAAATATGAGTATCAGAAACAGATTGTTCACCTATAAAAGGGATGGAATACACATTTATAAATGGAGAAGATTTTATTGAACCTGAATATGCCAACTCTGATTCAATACTCATATTTGAGATATATTGCATGCAAAAACAAAACTATTAAAAGATTATACTTTGTAAAGGTCGACATCGCCATATAGATTCATTCTTATTATATCAAGCATATAACCATATTCCAAAACATTTAATTCGCGAAAACGCATATATTTAGCCGTGAGCGTTGGTGAAATAAACATGGATTAATTAATAAATAAAGAAGACGAAATTCGCTGTGGACGTTATAGAAAAGGTTTCGATTAGTACATTCATATCTTGTAATAAATCAGCCTCTGATTCCAACAGACGTCAAAATGTTAAACATTCTAGTTTAAATATAAAGCCTACCAGTTGAAATAAACAACTCCACCAGTTGAAATTTACAGCCTACCACCACCAGTGAAAATCAACAGCCCCACCAGTTCAAACTAACAGCCTACCAGTTCAAACTAACAGCCTACCAGTTCAAACTAACAGCCTACCAGTTGAAATAAAAAGCCTACTGTTGAATAATCTTTCACCAGTTGAACAAATTAACCTTTAAGCTATAAACATGTCATAGAGGAAACCCTTCTACAAAAAAAAAAATAGCATTTAATTAGGGGAAGCGGAAAAAAATAATATAGAAATTTAATCAGCATAAAGGTAGGGAAAGCTAAAAATGTGATAGAGTATCTTAAACCTTTATGCCAGTGATCGAACCATTTAATCAAATATTCAACTTAACTTATTTAAGAGACATACAGAGACCACCGAACAGAGTTTTAAAAAGTCCAAAGCAGCTTTTCGATAAAGAAATTTAAAGAAGACAATGTTGAAGACCGCTATTATAAAAAAAAAAACGGTTTGGTAGGATCATTGGAATTCTGAAGATGAAACAAATGGCAAGAATTTTTTTCTCAATCAAATAAAAACGACTCGGACGTTATCGATTTATCATCACTTCATAGCGACATAAAACTTGATACAACATATGGTCTACATAAGGACGAGAAAGGTGTCCAGAAAATCTTAAAACAAAAATTTTGTAGCATAATATTAGGGAAAGCGGAAAAAAGTTATAGAGAAATTCAATAGCTTAATATTATGGGAAGCAAAAAAAAAGTGATAGATTATCTTAAACCTTTATGCCGGCGAATCGAACCATTTAATCCTATATTAAAATTTGAAGATGAAACAAATTAGAATAATTTCTGTTTTCAATCAGATGAAAATCGTTATCGCAAATAATTCGTTGGGCGTATACACTAGGTTTATTTGAACTTATTTTCATTAAACCCATAAAAAATATGAGAATTTCAAGGGGTGCCATTTTGATTCGTCTATGAACTTTCCGTTATAAGTCTCCACCAACTTTTTATAGTCTTGCTAGGTGAACCTTAATTCTTTCCAAAGCCTTTGACGCTGTACGTTTTTTTTTGATTATATGTGTATTCATAAGTATACAAAACTGTTTATTAAAAAAATCTTGTACATCATCAGTCTGTAAATTGTTGGCTTAACGTGCTTAGTTTAATAGTATTTAAAATACCGCAGTCACACTAGTAGAATTTTTTGATTTAGTTGCTTCCACCCGACTAAATTTCTTGACCTCTATTTAGTGTTTAATAATTTGGACCTTCTTTCCATTTTTGATGTTATTATAAATTAAATAAATTTATTATCGTTGGATGTATATCGTTATAATATCATTAAGGTTCTGGTTTACAGCCTTAACCACGATGTCGCTAACGTTCGCACGCATTCTAAGCGACAAACAGCTGATTTCGTAACCACTAACAAGCATCAGAACGAGAAGTCGAAAAAAAAGTTAGTGTGTGAGAAATGACGTAATCATTTCAATGCAAAATTGGTAGTCACTATTTTCGTTCGCTTGTGTTTTGTCTTTCATTTGATAACAGAAACACATAAAAGCGCATATACAAGCCGAAATTAAACGAAGAAAATGCAATAGAAATGTTGTTTTTTAATTCTATGCATTCCGTTTCTGCACAGAAACGGAATGCATAGAATTAAAAAACAACATTTCTATTGCATTTTCTTCGTTTAATTTCGGCTTGTATATGCGCTTTTATGTGTTTCTGTTATCAAATGAAAGACAAAACACAAGCGAACGAAAATAGTGACTACCAATTTTGCATTGAAATGATTACGTCATTTCTCACACACTAACTTTTTTTTCGACTTCTCGTTCTGATGCTTGTTAGTGGTTACGAAATCAGCTGTTTGTCGCTTAGAATGCGTGCGAACGTTAGCGACATCGTGGTTAAGGCTGTAAACCAGAACCTTAATGATATTATAACGATATACATCCAACGATAATAAATTTATTTAATTTATAATAACATCAAAAATGGAAAGAAGGTCCAAATTATTAAACACTAAATAGAGGTCAAGAAATTTAGTCGGGTGGAAGCAACTAAATCAAAAAATTCTACTAGTGTGACTGCGGTATTTTAAATACTATTAAACTAAGCACGTTAAGCCAACAATTTACAGACTGATGATGTACAAGATTTTTTTTAATAAACAGTTTTGTATACTTATGAATACACATATAATCAAAAAAAAACGTACAGCGTCAAAGGCTTTGGAAAGAATTAAGGTTCACCTAGCAAGACTATAAAAAGTTGGTGGAGACTTATAACGGAAAGTTCATAGACGAATCAAAATGGCACCCCTTGAAATTCTCATATTTTTTATGGGTTTAATGAAAATAAGTTCAAATAAACCTAGTGTATACGCCAACGAATTATTTGCGATAACGATTTTCATCTGATTGAAAACAGAAATTATTCTAATTTGTTTCATCTTCAAATTTTAATATAGGATTAAATGGTTCGATTCGCCGGCATAAAGGTTTAAGATAATCTATCACTTTTTTTTTGCTTCCCATAATATTAAGCTATTGAATTTCTCTATAACTTTTTTCCGCTTTCCCTAATATTATGCTACAAAATTTTTGTTTTAAGATTTTCTGGACACCTTTCTCGTCCTTATGTAGACCATATGTTGTATCAAGTTTTATGTCGCTATGAAGTGATGATAAATCGATAACGTCCGAGTCGTTTTTATTTGATTGAGAAAAAAATTCTTGCCATTTGTTTCATCTTCAGAATTCCAATGATCCTACCAAACCGTTTTTTTTTTTTATAATAGCGGTTTCAACATTGTCTTCTTTAAATTTCTTTATCGAAAAGCTGCTTTGGACTTTTAAAACTCTGTTCGGTGGTCTCTGTATGTCTCTTAAATAAGTTAAGTTGAATATTTGATTAAATGGTTCGATCACTGGCATAAAGGTTTAAGATACTCTATCACATTTTTAGCTTTCCCTACCTTTATGCTATTAAATTTCTATATTATTTTTTTCCGCTTCCCCTAATTAAATGCTATTTTTTTTTTGTAGAAGGGTTTCCTCTATGACATGTTTATAGCTTAAAGGTTAATTTGTTCAACTGGTGGAAAGATTATTCAACAGGTAGGCTTTTTATTTCAACTGGTAGGCTGTTAGTTTGAACTGGTAGGCTGTTAGTTTGAACTGGTAGGCTGTTAGTTTGAACTGGTGGGGCTGTTGATTTTCACTGGTGGTGGTAGGCTGTAAATTTCAACTGGTGGAGTTGTTTATTTCAACTGGTAGGCTTTATATTTAAACTAGAATGTTTAACATTTTGACGTCTGTTGGAATCAGAGGCTGATTTATTACAAGATATGAATGTACTAATCGAAACCTTTTCTATAACGTCCACAGCGAATTTCGTCTTCTTTATTTATTAATTAATCCATGTTTATTTCACCAACGCTCACGGCTAAATATATGCGTTTTCGCGAATTAAATGTTTTGGAATATGGTTATATGCTTGATATAATAAGAATGAATCTATATGGCGATGTCGACCTTTACAAAAGTATAATCTTTTAATAGTTTTGTTTTTGCATGCAATATATCTCAAATATAAGTATTGAATCAGAGTTGGCATATTCAGGTTCAATAAAATCTTCTCCATTTATAAATGTGTATTCCATCCCTTTTATAGGTGAACAATCAATTTCTGATACTCATATTTCGGTTGATGTAACGACTTTGCCTACAGATAAATATTTTTAAATTTCAATCCGTTCGGACTTTCACTTAGACTAAGCATAACATTTGTATTTCCACAATAAGAAGGGTCCACAATGAGAGCTCTTATGATATTGAGTAATATGGAACTGTGCTTTTTTAAGCGATTTTTTAATCTAGCGAGTAAAGACAAATAACGTTTTTATCAGACGAAGCAACATATTTCTTAAAAGTATCAAATGAAAGTCAAATTGCTAAATAATACGCTGTAAAATATATTGGAATTAAACCTGACATACGACCAACAAAGATACTAAATAAATTAAAACGAATATGAGTATCATATCTGATTTCTACTTAAAATTCCACATTAGTGCAAATCCCGAGTACTACTCCCGAGTACGTTTTAAAAACATTATTATAAATATCCCAATCCGTGGTCTTACAATATTATTAGATATCCTTTTCGATTAGTATTTTAAATTTAAGAGAATGTCAAGAATTGGTTGACTAAAAACGAAAATGTAAGCAATAGTGAACATGACCTAAAATTGTGAAAAATTGTAATTTTGTGGTTTTCATACCACTCCTAAAACGACATGTAAATGGCTTTAGTTTTAGAGTTGAAAGGTGGAGACAAAACTATACAGATATATTTAGAGAAGAATCGAATTTGAAATTATTTTAAATTTCGACATAGTAAGATTTTTAAATAGTTTTTCTGTAAATTTTATAGAATTTTGTTCCACTTAAATTTTAATTTGGTTCTTATTGAAGAAAAATTAGGTGTGCCTCTTTTTGTTGTTTGTGTCATGTACTTTTCTGTTACATGTTATGCGTTAGTAAATCATATTTAATAAATTTCGAAAGAAAAAAACTTTACTCTGGCTGTCTTCTGGAAAAGTGTGTATGTATTACAGTTTTGGAATTACAGCTTAAGACTTCAATATTAAAACGACTTCTTTCAAGAGCCTGTGTCATGGTCAGAAACGTTATTTAATTTACCCAAATCATCCAGTTACATGAAGAGCTCGAACTTCAATATTTGAAATAAGTATCGTTTGAAATTTTAACCAACACTGAGAAAACATGAGAAATGTATAGATTTTCAAGACTCAGAAGGAGATGCGGCCAGAACGTCATTTACTGATATTTTTATTAATTGCTATGACCCTGATCATTGTACAGAGCGCATACCATTAGATTCTCTCAAACTGGTGCTGTGTACGATATAATTCGTTTACGAGCTGACCGGGACCTGCTATTTAACGAGGGCTCCAAGCGGCTAATGTATTTTACAGAGTAGTATAAAGATAACTTAATGATTACTCTGTTACTTATAAAGCCGTCGGTATTTACGAGCTGAAAATCCCGCCGCTGAAAAATTGTTTGATGTTCTTACCCGTAGGTAGAAATGTATGATAGTCGAGCCTCCAATCATCACACCAAGGAGGACACATTGTATCACCCAGATTAGATGTTCACTATTAAATTATCATAAAAAATTTTTATAATCTAAAATTGTATATTCTCTATTAAATAAATAAAGTACATCAGCAAAACATACATTAAGCAGATGGTTTTTAGTTAAGGGCTTTCGCTAAGTTCGTTCATGTCAAAAATAATAATAGCCCAAAAATTACTCTAAATGCTGGGTTTGTAACGATTTTTCGAATGTAAAATAGACATGGGTATTTCTTTCCAGGGAACCCAAAAATAGTTCTTCTATTGTATACAATGTGCCAGATACTCATCAAACACACTGCAATTTTACAGATTTTTCTATGGAATTTATCACATTATCATTCTGTTGACATCGAAGTGTTTGCATTCCGCTAATAAATTGTAGTTCTAATTCATAAGTTATAAAGTGTTTTCAATCAATTTACATAAAGAGTATTATAACTTTAAAATTACTTTTCATAATTGTTACAGCCAACAAGCAACGTTTATTATCAATCGACCTGCCACAAAAAAAAAGTGATGGCATTGGATGTGCCAAAAAAAAAATATTTTTGTCGTAAACTACAAAAATCGTTAACAAGGTGTTCTTCAGATACGTTTTCGAAAGAAAATTTAAAAGACAATGGTTTAGTTAACTCCTGTTAAGAACTAAAACAACACCACACAGTAATCGTACATTCACAAAAACGGGGTGACACATAACAATTTCCGCGATCACACTCTTACAGATAAGAGAATGACAGGGTTCTTATTTACCTCGCCTCCCACTGATGTCCCAACCACGAAACCCTTATTCAAACCACCAAGAAGAAAAAGCGGACACCAATTAAAAAAAATATATAGTTTATTACTACGAAATTTACATATGAAAATAGTTAATTAACATTTACCAATCGATCGATAATCTAGTCTACCAAACAATGTATGGTATCATCAAACAATTCTAGCATTTAAATAGGCTAGAGACCAGAAAATATGGAAACACTCGAGCACGCAAAATTCCCAAAACCTCCCACACCCGTACATAATACCCTAAAAGGAGGGTGAACTCTTAACAATTAATGCGATTACACTTTCATGGATAAGAGTAAAAGATAACATTTAATAAACGAAAAGTAAAATTCTTAAAATTCAACTGAGCAACAAACTTTCTTTTAAAGAACATTAAAGAAAAACTTTCACACAGCAATTTACTCCCCGAAAATCAGGCGCCAAAAGTCAAAAAGAGAGACAAATGCCTCTAAACCGCAAAACCTTAACAAGACCCCATTATTGAAACAAGTGGGATAAGGCCCTCACTACGTCCTCAAGTCTTATGAAATGCATGTTGTAAATAGTAACGACCTTTTTAAGACACATTAGAAAAAACAAAACCCCCACACAGCAGAGTGACTGAAAATGGGGACCCCACTCTGTGCCCACTCTCACTGTATAAGAAATAGGGAGACAAATGTATTCAAGCAACAAAACCTTTACAAAACCCTATCATTAAAACAAGTGGGAGAGCTCCCTCGCCACCCGAGTGTGAGAAGCCCCTAGCTACCGCTTACGGTAAGGGATTTCATCACCTCCTTTAACAATGCCAATACAAATGAATTACCTTCGGCTTTCCCCATTGGAATTCCTATACCAATAATAAAAAGAGCTTATCATTTTCCTTTACCACATGAAAGCTACAGCAAGATTTCTTCACATGCGTCTAGAAAAAATCTAAACAATCATCGGGTTAGCGGAAAATTCCAATGAAATTGTCCAACACCTGAATACAACACAAACGCACTGCACCTTTAAAACGTTCCACAAGGTCACAAGCACACTATTCACATACATTCAAACCAAGTACATCCATACTTGAAAATCAAAACGTTGCAACAAATTGTCACAATTAAAATATCACAATTCTAAAGACAGGGTTCATAAAAATAGTGACAATTATACACACGATCACGTACAATGCATAAACGAAAATGTTTACCATGTGGACGGACAATTATAAATAAAGGTTAATAACTCTGACGAAATTGCATGAATTCCTTCCCTCTATGACTAACATTAACAAACCTGATCTTATAAGATAGTGGTGTTAGTGGAAAGCCTGCCTTCAACACCCGCCTTCATCAACAACATCGTTGTTCTATAAATAGAAACTTCAAATCACCAACTGAAAAAAACGTCAGTCGGTCAATATGGTGGGAATTGCGTCAGTGAGTCGCTTGTATCCGCACTCTTCGACAATAATACTTCGCATATGCAAAATCAAAGCAATGTTTTGTATAGATCGTTAAACGAGCAGAGACTTAGTCGGCAGCACACATAATGGTGTCGATAAGCCGCCCACAACAACGGAGAAACTTGCGTCTATCAGATGGTAATGTAATTGCTTTAAATTCGCAGACTTACTTTTCCTTTCCTCTATAACAAATAACAACAAACCTGATCTTTTTACCTTGTAAAGCAATTCCTCATTTCAAAATAATAAATAATTACAATCGCTGAAATACCACACACAAAGCAACAGCTTCATGGGCAATGACCTCACTCGATATTTAATCACCCCCCAATATCGGACTTTACAGAGGACCATATCAAATAAAAAGGGGTTTCATCACGTGTTAAAGCTAATAAAAATTAACTACCTTGAACAATCTGAAAACTCCAAGGGATTTCCTATATTAAAAAATAAAGATGGGTTCTCTTGGTACTTTTCCACATGAAAACGCAAGATAACTTCACATGCGGCAGTCTAGTGAAATTTTAAACAATCACCGTTTTAACGGAAACTACTAATGAGACTACCCACACCAGAATAGCACACACGCACGCAATGAACCTTTCACAGCCACAATTTGTACATATGTACATACATTCAAAATCAAGTACATCCCCTCTAGAATATCAAAAACATGTGGACGAAACATTCCAAAGAAAGGCTCAGAACTCTGACGAAATCGAGCAAAGAGAAATTGTCGATCGCTAAAATACACATAAAGCATGGCAAAAGGGGTCTGACAGCAATGATAGGGTTCATAAAAACAATGACGACAAAACATACGAACACGTACAACCCTAAAACGAACATTCAAAAACAATAACTTGAATACTTCTAAACTCAAGCACCATGTTGACGATGATAATTTCAAAGAAAGACTCAGAAAATTGACGAATTTTAACAAAGAGAAATGAACGATCGCTAAGAAACCACATACATCCACAAGCACCGTGTTGACGAAAATATTCGAAAGAAAGGCTCAGAACTATGACGAACACAACAGAACTCTAGCACACACACAAGATGGACATAAGGGATTTTCCATCAGACAGCAAAAAAGGAAAATAGGGTTCATAAAAACAATGACGACAAAACATATGAACACGTGCAACCCTAAAACACTAACTTGAATACTTCTAAACACAAGCACCATCTTAACGGAAAAATTTCAAAGAAAGGCTCAGAACTATGACGATCGATGAAGCAATGACTGCACTCGATGTTTAATTATACACCATATCAAATAAAAAAAGGGTCACATCACGATCCCCACACACAAGCTAATAAAAATGTATTATCATCTCCCTATATATCTAAATAAAAAGGGGGGACATCACGTACTCATCCAAGCTAATAAAAATTAATTATCTTGGAGTATCTGATAACCACATTGGATTTTCCTATACCCAAATAAAGAAAAGTCACATCACGTACTCATACCCCAAGGTAATAAAAATTAATTACCTAGGACTATCTGAAAACCACATAGGATTTCCTATTACCAAATAAAAAAGGGTCACATCACGTACTCATGTCAAAAGCTAATAAAAATTAATTATATAGGATTCCCTATACCAAAAGCACATTAAAAATGATTAATGTGCTTTTAGCTGTCAATCATTATTTGGAATCAGCATATCCCTACTACTCTTAGCTGATTATCAACTGATTTCTAGTTTCTTAACGAAATTAAAAATATAAACCTTCTTAAAAAAAGTTTAAGAATAATAGTATGATTCGTTGCCAACACCGAAATTGTTTGCCAACCTAATGATTGAGCTTACATACACCTCGAGTATTCCATTAGTACAACCTAATTTTAGTTTGTGCTCTGTATTTTTTAGTTATTGGAACTGTAGTATGGGAAGTATTTTTGTACAAAAAAACATGTTTAGTAAGAAGTAAAATGCAACCTTGTTATTAAAATGGCAATTTTGCAAACACTACAAGTTTTTGTCATTCAACATAAAATCGGCAAATTGACAACTACGTTAAGGCTTAAAAGTGCGCAAAAGTACTCAAGCTCCGGTTTTTAATCGGATTTGTAGATAACGAGGGTGTTGGGGAAATTTAAGATCGGCTGTAAATCGATCATAACGCACTGTGCTAAGTTCGAGCACAATACGATTTTATTTGTGATTTTAAGAGCTGCACTTACTACCTCTTAAAGGAACTTTGTGTAAAGGATATTTAAAAACATGGAAACATCAGCTCCAACTTTACTGGGGTTTGGACAACAACACACTAGACGAAATTTTGTTCAAAATCTAAATAATTTGTGGCTTTAAGAGCGACAGGAACTGAAATCGAGAGAGATTTTTTTGTCTGGAGGCTATTCTTAACCATATGATCGGTCCAGTTT
The DNA here is from genome assembly GCA_963513945.1 of Hydrotaea diabolus. NCBI lineage: Eukaryota > Metazoa > Arthropoda > Insecta > Diptera > Muscidae > Hydrotaea > Hydrotaea diabolus. The sequence goes on from OY740718.1 coordinate 183,786,328, forward strand.
CGCCAAAGTCAATTATGGGTCACTTATAACGTACCATTCGAAAATTGAGCACGAAAGAGCTTAATTTGTGGCTTCTAGAGTCCGTCGTAAAATTTTAAGGCGATCTAGCCATGTTCTTCTGCCTGTTGAAGTTACTGTCAGTCTAAGCGAAAAGAGGTCGAGTCTTCTTAATTACTTCTTTTACTTGTAGAATATTTGGTGTTGAAAATGTGTCAAATCATGCAAAAAGAGGGAAGAGTTCCCGTCTGAAATACTAAAAAAAAAGTTGTAACTGCGCTTACAACAGAGTTCAATGACGTTACAACTTTTAAAGTTCAAACTATTCGTTTCGCTGTATTTACTTCGAAGCTATTTTCTTTTATATTCATTATACAGGGTGGTTAAATTTTAAGGGCCGATGTTGATTTTGAATAAAACACAAACTATTTAGGAAATTATTGTCATTTCTTTTTATTATGATATTGGTATGGTTCTATTATGTGTGGAAGAAATTATAGACCAAATGGCCGCCGCGACCTTGGCAACACACCTCCATCCGATGGTCCAAATTGTCGATGACGCTGAGGCATAATTGAGGTTCTATGCCGTTAATGTGACGAACTATCTCATCCTTTTGCTCTTGAAGTGTTGCTAGCTTATGGACGTACGCTTTTTCTTTCAAATAATCTAAAAGACAGAAGTTCAACGGTGTCAAATCACATGATCTTGGCGGCTAATTAACATCGCCACGACGTGAGATAACTCGGCCATTGTTTCGTTAGCTGTGTGGCAAGTCGCACCGTCCTGTTGAAACCACATATCGTCCACATCCATATCTTCCCATTCGAGCCATAAAAAGTTCGTTATCATCTAACTATAAGTACGAGGGCGGTTCGGAAAGTTCTTAGCTACCAATAAAAGAGAATAGTTAGTTTTTCAAAAATATTTTTATTTTTCAATATAATCTCCTGAAACTTCAATACACTTAGTCCAAATTAAAATAGTTTTCCTCATGGTCTTTAAAATAGTGGTTTACAACTGCAATTGCATCTTCATTTGAGGTAAAACGCTTGCCAGCAAGGATTTTTTTTTAGATTTGGGAACAGGTAAAATTCACTGGGAGCTAAATCAGGAGAATAAGGTGGGTGGTCAAGCAACTCGTACTTTAATTCGTTGAGTTTAGCCATTGTTAAAATACTCTTGTGGGCTGGTGCGTTGTCTTGATGAAAAATTATTTTTTTGTGTTCTAAGTTAAGACGTTTTTCTCGAATTTGTACATTTAATTGATCTAAAAGGTTGCAATAGTACTCTGAATTTATTGTTTTACCCTTTTGCAGATATTCAATCAATAAAATACCTTTGAAGTCCCAAAAAACCGTTCCCATAACCTTACCAGCCGATTGAATTGTTTTTGCCTTCTTTGGGGCACTTCCTCCAGCTTCAGTCCATTGTTTGGATTGTTCTTCTGTCTCTGGAGTATAGTGGTGGATCCATGGCTCATCAACAGTTATGAAACGACGCTTAAAATCCATTTTATTTCGCTGAAAACGATCCAAACAAGCTTGAGAAATGTTCATTCTTATGCGTTTTTGGTCGACTGTTAACAAGTCCGGCACCCATCTTGCAGAAAGCTTTTTCATCTGTAGTTCTTCATGCAAAATTAAATGGACTCGATCATTTGAGATGCCCGTGATATTAGCTATTTCACGCACTTTTATTCGTCGATCATTTAATACCATATCATGCACTTTGGCTACAATTGTTTTGCTGTTTTTGGACGTCCACTACGTGGTTAATCTTCAGTGATTGTACGACCACGTTTAAATTCAGCAACCCAATTTTTTACTGTTGCACTCACCTAACACATTCACCATATCATTATGAATTTCTTGTCCCGATAAACCTTTTTTATGTAAATATTTAATGACACCACGCATTTCTAATTTTTCCATTGTAAAAAAATCGCGGATGCGTCTTTTGTGAACACCTGTTTCTATATGAAGGAGTTGCCAGATCTAAACAAAATTTCATAGCAGAGATTGAAGTTTCCAAAACACTTAACTTTTTTCTGTTTATACCTCACTTTTTGTGCTAGGCTAAGAAGCTTCTGAACCGCCCTCGTATAGCGAACAATATTCACAGTAACTGCCTGACCGGCCTCTTTTTGGAAAAAAAGGCCCGATGATGCCGCCAGCCCATAAACCGCACCAAACAGTCACTCTTGCATTGTTTTTTCGACAATCACTCTTCAATTATCATTCGCCTAAATGCGGCAGTTCTGTTTATTGACGAATCCACTGAGGTGAAAAAGTGCTTCATCACTGAAGATGATTTTCTTCGAAAATTGATTTTCAAAGCCTGAATAGCTTTAGCGCGTTATTCAGGTTTCGAAAACTTTAGCGCGTGGCTCGCTTCTGTATCTTTCCTTGGTTCAAATTGAGCTAGTCTGAAATTGAGAAATATCAAATGAAATGCAGAAAAAAACTTGACGTTTACGTGTGGCTTACATTAAAATTCGGCCCTTAAATTTAACCAACCTTTATAAAACATTCTTTATATCCGAATTTCGACAACTGGCTACGTATGGTATAGAGTTATATAAGTAAATACAAGAAGTCATTCTTTATAGACGCACTCGCGACATTTAAATATTATTAAATGGAATTGAATGGACCCTGTTAATTGATCACTGTTGTTCTCGCTGACTCTTTATTTTAGTTATTTAATGAAGTTTAATATTTTCCTTGGCAAAAGTGATGTAAACAGAAATTTAACAAAATAATTACAAGCAAAGAAAAATGCAATATAAATATGCCATGAAAGAAAAGAGAAATTTCTGACCTCCAGTCAGTTTAATCGTCATAACATCAGAGTAATGCTGGTGAAGCTTAAAAAATATTAAAATTTAATGATGATGAAAATGTTTCATAAGCAATTTTTTAGACTAAACCATTTTTTTGTTAATATCGGGTGACCAAACCTGAGGTTTTTTTCGATAGGGGTTTTTTTCACAGATTACGCGTGTGTTTTGTTAAACATCATTTTTTTTTAATTTCAGTATTGTGCACGCAGAGAAAAAACATGTTTACTACATGGTCACGGCAATAATAATATGTTCTCCGCAATAAAAGTATGTTCGTCGCAAACATAGCATTGTTAACTGAATTTAGTTTTGACAATAGTATAATTGCTGCAACATTAATATTGTAGAAATGTAACAATAGTATTATTGCCAAATTTAAAAATGAAAATATGGTTATAGCAACAATATAAATATGGCTGGTGCGACAAAACTATTGTGTTTTGCGTTTTATGTTAACAATAATATGATAACGGCAATCATACCGAATGATTGTAATTTTTAAATGTGCTTTTAAGAACAAATGTTATTGGTACGGATCTAATGCAATAATAGTACTTTTTTATCGAAATTAAATATTTTTAAACAAGCTGCTTTGACTTTGTTTAACTGAAATATTTTTAATAAAACGCTTACGTTTATTTAAACTTATTTTTTTTCTACTGTGAAATAAATCACTCCCTATTATTTTGAATTAAATGTATTTTTGAATAATTTTCATAATTCAAATCTATTGTTGACAACTTAACCAAATTCTAATAAATAATATTGGTGTGATCATACAATGGTTGTAGGGATTATAACATGGTTGCGTGTGAATCATAGTATGGTTGTGAGGATCATACTATGGTTGTATATGAAACATACTATGATTGTGAATATCATACTATGGTTTTGGAGATCATAATATGGTTGAGTGTGAATCATACTATGGTTATGGGGATCATAGTATGGTTATGTGTGAATCAAACTATTGTTGTGAGGATCATAGTATGAATGTATTTGAATCATACTATTGTTGTGAGGATCATAATATTGTTGTAACACAACCATATGTCCAACAATAGTATTATCCTCTTCGAATATTGTCACCACAACCATACTTTTTTTCTGCGTGTGTGCCATTTTAAGACTTAGACCGCGAAAACCACGATTTGGTGCGGTTTATGGGCTGGTGAAATCATCAGTCCATATTTTTTTCAAAAATGATGATGGCTGGAACGGTATTCGCTATTGCGCCATGATATCGGACTTTTTGCTACCTGAAACTACAGCCCAGTTGGTTTCAATAGGACGGTGCCACTTGCCAAACGCCTGCTCAAACAATGGATATTTTGAGTGGTTTCGAAGAGCAGCTAATTTCATGTTTTGCACCGGTGAGTTGGCTGCCTAGATCGTGTAATATCACACCTTTGGATTTTTTTTGGGCTACGTAAAATACAAAGCCTATGCTGACAAACCAGCTACTACTCGGGTTCTAGAGGGAATTTTTATTCAATAAATAAATGGCATAAAATGTACTTTTGATGAACAATACAGATTTCACACTCACTATGAATTTTTGTGTGATCCCATATTAAACTGATTTTCGGTCACTGTTGACCTTTCTTTGGAAATACCCATATGTTTTTTTATAGTCCGAAATCAAAGTTTCGAGGTAATGTAATTGTTATTAATATACCTTGCACACTACAGTGGAGTGTACTCGTATATACTTAGTAGGGACATAAATACTGTTACTCACGTTTTATGCTGTAAAATAAAAAGTATTGAATGTTTTTGGACCAAATATTTTTGAATATATTTATTGATGTATATTGTATCCAAAAAGAATCTATTTATTCGAAATGTCCGCCTTTTGCCTTAACACAAGCCTTAAGTCGCACTGACCAATCGTCAATAGCTGCACGAACCTCGTCCATTGGAAAATTGGACACAGCTCGAAGCAAAGCCGTCTTAAGAGATCCAATGTTTGGGTATCTTTTGTGACAAACCTTGTCCTTTAAAACCTTATACAATTTTTAATCCAATGGGTTCAAATCTGGACTGCCTGAGGACCATTAAGCAGAGGAAATGAACGCTGGCAAATTGTTTCGAAGCCAGGCCTGGGACGTTTTAGCCTTATGGGCCGGCGCAGAATCCTGCTGGAAAGTCCATGGCTGGTTTTTGAGCAGGGAATAGTTAAGAGGCTTCACAACAGCTTCCAAAACGGTTTCTTGGTAAACTTTGGCCGATGTTCGCAGAAATGCAGGTCAGTGACCCCATCGTAAGAGACACCCCACCAAACCATGACTGAAGCTGGGTGATGACCCTTTTCCACCCTTGCGATCAGTTCAGATGCTTCCTTAGATGACCGCGCATACACTCTATCATTTTGCTTGTTAAATTTTCCCTGAACGGCAAAAATTTTTTAATCTGTTGAAAAATTTTTTTATGCAAGTTATCCGCGTGCTTCACCAAAAGACGTTGCATTTTTCAATCCTATTTATTTTAAAGCTGCAGTCAATAAGTGTCCGGTACGTCGTTAGAAAGCCTCAAGTCCCAATCCTTTTTTATGATTCAACTCATGGACTTTTGCGTGATATTCATCTCACTGGCCATGATTTTCTGTTTTCGGAGCGGATTTCTGTAAATTCTTGATTTAACGGCTTTGATGACATGCGGTGTTCGAACAGAGCGTGGGCGGCCCGACCGGTGGCGGTCTTTTACATCTCCAGTCTCCTCAAACAGTTTTATGCATCCGTAGACGAGCATGCGGCTAATCCCTAGTGGCCGGAGCGTTTTGAAAATATCGCTTTTTTTCATTTCACATGTGAAAAGCGCTATTACAGCGATACGGTTCTCATTATCTGGCCACTCCATGATGAAAGTTGAAACAATTTTAAAATCCCGCTATTGAGGTTAGCTTTCAAAACCCATATGACATCAACGGGGTATGATCAGTTCTACTATTGAAATGGGTGTGTTCAATGTTGTAACAGTATTTATGTCCCTACTAAGTACTTATAGTCGGAACAAATTCATAACTAGAGACCAAATAAGATTTCAGAGAAACCATTATGAGTTAAGCTCTTTTGGTGGACCTTGTCGCTTAACGTAAGGATGAGCGTAGCCAAACTGATAAAGGGCGATGGACATATTTGCTTAACACAAATCCTTAACCTTAAATTTAAAAACGAATCAGTATAATTTAAATCTTCTTTAAGAATCAGTTCAGGCGAGTTCATATTGAAGGACACCACATGAAGAAATATTAGAGATAACTTTGTTACAGTTCTGACAAATTTAAATTATACTATCTAATACACACAATGACTGTGCAAAGACTGTTTACACATTTGATTCAATTACCAAACTAATGAAGTGCAATAAATTTATTTTATTGCTTAGATATCTCAATGCAATGTATATTCATTTTCATTTATCATTTAGTGTTACGAACTACGAGTATTCACTTGTAGGAGACAATGAGTCTTTTAATCTTTGCTTAATTGTTCATGTGAAAATCCTTTGGCCAACCATTGGCTTTATTTTTTTGCATATAAACAAATTTATGTTTGTATGCACGTAAATAAATTCTTTTAATATTTTCAGTGGTACCAAAGATTAATGAATCTGCATTGCAGTCAAATAAGTGATTCCATTGTAAGGCCGATTTACAAAAAAACGCAAATAGTAAAATTCTTTTTGCCAGAGTTAATCTACCAACGAGAAAATATGCACACACAAAGAAAAAGTTAGTTGGAAAAAAACGATTGCAAAAGAAAATTCGGTTCGATATACCATTAGGTGAACAATATTATCAAATTATTGTTCACACTGCCAATATATTAGTCATAATAATGAAATGCGGAAAAATTTGCAGTGGTCACAACTGAATATTTGTTTTATTGTTTATGATTTACAAATAATTTATAAGTACTAGTTTTTTGTTGGGAACTGATTTTCTAGTTCGAATGCAAGGCTTCCCTGAATAAATTCAAATACTCATATCTTTGATCAGAATGATTTAGAATAATGATTTTTAAAAATGTTTATGAACAGTTTTTTAAAAATTTGGTTTTTACTTTTGAGTCTAATTAAGTTTGAATGCACAAGTGTAGCGGTTCTTGGCATTAATGTTATGAAGTGTGTCATAAAATTAAATTTTGGTTTTACGAGAACAGTGTTTAAACAATTTAAGAAAAAACTGATTATGATCTTTTAAGTTAAGTAATGCAGAGTTTTAAACCTAGATATTTTGCACAACTTATGGGCAAATTTGACACAAAAGACCTCAAATGTATAACTGAAGTCTTGGCTGTAAATATGAGATAACTAACAATTACTTTTACACTGATAGCAAAAAGTCAACAGCTCAATAAAATAATTACTTCTTTTGATATAAGTCGAACAAGCCTCACTTTGATACACATACTTAGTAGGGACATAAATACTGTTACAACATTGAACACACCCATTTCAATAGTAGAACTGAACATACCCCATTAATGAACTGAGCTGAACATACCCCGTTAATGTCATATGGGTTTTGAAAGCTAACCTCAATAGCGTTAGTCTGTAACGGGATTTTAAAATGGTTTCAACTTTCATCATGGAGAGGTCGGATAATGAAAACCGTATCGCTGTAATAGCGCTTTTTAAGTGTGAAATGAAAAAAGCGATACTTTCAAAACGCTCCGGCCTCTAGGGATGTTCGCCTACCGATGCATTTAACTGTTTGAGGAGACTGGAGATGTAAAAGACCGCCACCGTTTGGGCCGCCCACGCTCTGTTCGTCATCTAAGGTAGCATCTGAACTGATCCCAAGGGTGGAAAAGGGTCATCACCCAGTTTCAGTCATGGTTTGGTGGGGTGTCTCTTACGATGGGGTCACTGACCTGCATTTCTGCGAACAAGGAGTCAAAACATCGGCCAAAGTATACCAATAAACCGTTTTGGAAGCTGTTGTGAAGCCTTTTAACAATTCCCTGTTCGAAAACCAGCCATGGACTTTCCAGCAGGATTCTGCGCCGGCCCATAAAGCTAAAAAGTCCCAGGCCTGGCTTCGAAAGAACTTGTCAGCATTCATTTCCTCTGAAGAATGGCCCTCAGGCAATCAATATTTGAACCCATTGGATTAAAAATTGTGGACGATTTGAGAGGACAATGTTTGTCACAAAAGACACCCCAACATTGGATCTATTAAGACTGCTTTAGTTCGAGCTGTGGCCAATTTTCCAATGGTCGAAGTTCGTGCAGCTATTGACGATTGGCCAGTGCGACTTAAGGCGTGTTTAAAGGCAAAAGGCGGACACTTCGAATAAGTAGATTCTTTTTTGATACAATATACATCAATAAAGATATTAAAAAATATTTGGTCCAAAAACAATCAGTACTTTTTTATTTTACAGCATAAAACGTGTGTAACAGTATTTATGTCCCTACTAGGTATTGACTTACTCCGATAAGAATTAGAAAAGTTATTAAAATGTTTATATATTGCCGCCGCAAAAAAATGGGTTGTTATTTTTTATAACAAGACGGTATATTTATGGTGAAAATTTTGAGTCTGAATAACGTCGCTTAAACAAAGACAAACATAGAAATAATCAGAAGGAGCTAAATCTGGACTATATGGTGGATGCGGAGCAATTTCAAATCGTAATTCGGCCAGTTTTTGTTGAGTTAAAAATGCAGTATGTGAAGGAGCATTATCTTGATGAAAGAGAACTTTTTTTTTTTAAATGCGGTCGTTTTATCTTGATTTCTTCACTCAACCGATCCAATAATGCACAATAATATTCACTATTTATAGTTTTTCCTTTCTCAAGATAATCAATAAATATTATACCCCTTGCATCCCAAAATACTGTGGCCATTACTTTTCCAGCTGACTTAACAGTTTTCGCCTTCTTGGGAACACTTTTACCAGCGTCTATCCATTGTTTTGATTGTTCTTTGCATTCTGGAATGTAGTGATGGATCCATGTTTCATCAACAGTTATGAATTGGCGCAAGAACACTATTGGATTACGCTGATAAATCGCTAAAAGCTCCTCTGAATTGGTCCAACGGACGATTTTTTGGGGCATAGTCAACAAACGCGGCACCCATATTGCGGGTAGCTTTTTCATGTGGAGTTCATCACGTAAAATACTCCAAACTTGTTTTTCGTGTATTTTAACAATATCAGCAAGTTCTCTGAGCTTTTTGCGGCTATATTTAGTCACTTCATTATATATTTTTCTAATGTTTTCAATAGTAGTAGCAGTTTTCGGTCTTCCAGAGCGTTGTTCATCTTCCGTACTTGAACGACCCATTTTAAATTGTTGAACCCAGGATTTCACGGTGGAGTATGATGGTGCATTATCACTATGAACAGAATCCAATTTATCTTTGATTAATTGTGGCGTATAACCTTTCATATAAAAGTGTTTAATTACCGCATGGAACTCTTTATTTTCCATTTTTCAATAATTATAAAACTTGTTTACTTCAATCACCTGTAACAAAGAAAATAATCATTAAATATTTCGGAAATTTTGATAGATGGCTTATAAAAGATTGCCTTTAAAAAACAAAAAAAAAAGTTGCTAGTAAAACACAAAATGTGCCAGGCCATTTAGTTTTGCGGTCGCCCTCGTATTTCTATATTCCGCTCGAGCCGAAGAAGATATCGCAGTCGTAAGTGTATCCGTTCAAAATGAGCCAAACCAGTCAATTCCTCGTCGTTCTCAGGAATTGGACATCTCTCATACCACACTTCGGCGTATTTTGTGGAAAGATCTTGGCCTTCATCCTTATAAGATCAAACTGACACAAGAACTAAAGCCACTTGATCATTTGAAACGACGATACTTCTTCGATTGGGTTCTTGCAAAGTTTCATGAAAATCCAAAATTTAATAGAAAAATCATCTTCAGCGATGAAGGTCATTTCTGGCTGAGTGGTTTTGTCAATAAACAAAATATGCGTTATTTGATTTGATTTTTTAGTGACTACAACCGATACATTATAATAGGGATTAAATTCTGGCTTTGGAATTACTAATAATATGTTACAACAGCGAACTATACGGGGGTTGGTTGCAAGAAAGAGCTTATCTGTTGGCACCACAAATTATTGATACCAAAGTAACATGCATGGTTATATGACATAACCACCCGGTATACAACAAAATGTTATACTGCATTCGGATGTAATAACTAAATTATAGCCTACGAATTTCGTGATAGTATCGTAGCTACGTTAATATCACGGAATACATTTTCATTTTTAAATTTGACAATAATACAGGGTGAAGCTCGGTAATTTGAGTTTTTGCATTGCAGGCTGTGGCGTTGGTGGTCGTTGGTCGTAGAAAGTGGAGAGTGTGCATGGCTTATAGTGCATTGGGCACTTGAGGAGAGGTCATATTTTATTGAAGCCAATTTTTCAAATGCGTACTCGATCTTTGCAGTGCAGCGTGCTTCGCGTTTACGTTCGCAATTCACCCACGCGGACGTGTTCCTGGACGGCAATCAATTTTAAATTGGGTAACTATATTGAGAACAGCAGGGAATGTGTCGTGTGTATAAAGGGACCTGAGAGAAGGATTACAACACTAAAAAACATTGAGCGAGTTAGAGCAGCAGTACTACAATCTTCGAAACGCTCTGCTAAGTAGCAATCACTTGCTCTTGGTATTTCCAGAATTAATTCAGACGGCTCTTGATGCAATTAGAGGATACATGGTTCCAGCAGGATGGTGCCACTGCACACACAGCGAGGGTTACCATGAATTGTTTGAGGCAAATGTTTCCTGGACGGCTTATCTCTTTGAGGGTTGGTGTAAACTGGCTGGCTCGCTCACCAGACTTAGACGCTTACCTGAAGTCAAAAGTGTATATCAACCGTCCCAACACCTTGAAAGGCCTAATTAACAATATTGACCCTGAAATTGACCTGCTTGTTAGAGTTCATGAAAACATCAGAAAACGTATGCAGCAGTATGTGGATAGCGAAGGCCCACATTTGCCTGATACACTATTTAAACCATTTATTTTAAAAATTCCCTTACAGTTCAATATAAATAAAATGTAAAATAAATTTTTCTAAGTTCCATAATTGTTTTATTTCAATCCCAAATAAGCAAATTTTCGCGCTCCACCCTGTATTTTTGTTGCGTTTCAACAATTCTAATATTGTCGCAATTATTCTATTGTCAAACTGAAATTTAAAAATCAGAACTACGGTTTCGACGAACATTTGTAGAAAAAATAAACATTAATTTATTTGAATTGTGATCAGGTTTCCGAAAAACTTGGCTTTAACTTTGAATCTAATCAATTTGAAATATTTGGTGTGTTCTGTTGTACTCACTTATCAAACAATTAAGTGGTTGCTACGGTAATAACTTAAAAACTGTAAGAGAATTCTTTAATTTCTTTGTATACAATAACTTATTGGCTTTTAGCTCCATAAACCGTTTGATTTGAAAATTAGTAGAAATTAATTTAATCAAAAACGCTGTAAGCGAGTATTAACCTTTCTAAAGGGTATTTTTGAATAAATTCCTTTCAAAAAATGGTGAAGTTATAGCGGAATATTTTTTGAATATTTTGCTACAAGTCTAGGTTATTTAAAAAAAAATGAGTGAAAAGAAATTGTAGTAAATTCGAAGAACATTTTACCCCAAAACGACCATTTAAAAAAAAGACAATTTCATAAAAAACGGCACACTAAAACCGAAATTTACCAGACAGCATTTTTCACATTTCTTCACTTTTTTCACTCGGGGGGTATCCCCTATATATGCAGTGCATTGCATCGGTCAAGGGAAGATAGGTTAAGGTATTGAAGGAAAGAGGGAGTAATGTTTATGGACATTTAATTTGAACCTGCTCATATCGTACGTGGCAGGAAACACCTCTGCGGGAAGTCTGTTTCACAAACGGACAACGCGGCTGAAGAACGAATTCTTCCTGTAATGCGTTGTGCGATCAGTAGGCCAATCAATAACAAATGGATGCGAACTTCTAGACAAGCGGGTGTTACGGGCGAACACTCTGACCTCTGGGATGAGATCACCTATCTCAGAAGAGCACATCCCGTTAAAGTACCTGTAAAAGAGTGATACGCAACCAACACTCCGCCGATGCTCGAGTGAAATAACAGAGTTGGCCACCCTGCTATCTCGAACAAGCCTCAGCGCCCTCCCTTGCACCCGGTCGAGAAACTCCAAAGAAGACCTTGAAGCACCCGCCCAGATGTGGGAGTTAAACTCCATTTTTGGCCGAATGTATGTGATGTAGATGTTGAGGAGGTCGGAGGAAGTGAAGTATTTCTTGCACTGCTTTAAAAAAAACCAGGCACTTAAATGCTTCTTTCGACACTTCAAAAATGTGTTTGTTCCAGCGAACATCACATTGAATTTTCAAGCCCAGAACATCAAGAGCATCCGACTCCTTGACAATGATGTTAAGCCCGTCGATCGTTTATGACTCAACAGGCAGCATTGGGTTTTGCTAGCATTGAACTCGACCCTATTTGCAAAACCACACTCTGAGACCCTGACAAGATATTCGTTGAGTGTGTCAGTCATATTTTGCCTCATCGCCTCTGTATCTGTAAGGCCCGGTCTACGGTCGAACGAATATGAGTGACAGATGCTGCTGTCGTCAGCAAACGAGTAAATAGGGTTTGTTGTCAGACTCAGGAGGTCGTTGAGAAATATGAGAAACAAAGAGGCGGAGAGAACAGAGCCTTGCGGTACCCCTGCATTTATAGCATACTCATCGGACGAGACCCTGTCTATAACAACACGTATAGAGCGATCACTGAGAAAACTCGATATGAATCGAGGAAAATCAGTACCGACTCCAAAAGCAATTAGCTTTGATAGGAGTGCGCCGTGCCACACTCTATCGAACGCCTTGGATATATCCAGAGCCTCTACCTTACTTTCACCAAGTTGGTGAATTGATCGACTCCACTGCTCCGAAGGGAACGCCATCAGGTCTCCCGTAGATCGGTTTCTACGGAAGCCATACTGCCGAACGTTGAGAAGGCCATTTGACTTTAAATAATTTACAAAATGGTGATTAACCATACTCTCCATCACTTTCGAGAGTGCAGAGCATACTGCAATTGGGCGGTAGTTTTCTGGGTTACTAGCCTCACCCTTTGCGTAGCATATCAGTAGTGGCGTTTTTGTCCTGACGCCAGTTTCTGAAAGCTTCCTCTCTGGATCTGACAGCCTGTCGACATGTCTGGTTAAACCAACACTTATGTCTTGGCTTCTTATTAGGAATGAAGAGCTTCATTCCAATAAGAATAAGATTTACTACCATGTCTGCTGCAGCATCGATATTGTTATTAAGAAAACGGAGTTTCCAATTGTGTGGCTGATAAATATTGCTAAATTAAAAAACTCAAATATCTTTTTTTCCAGTGTATGGAATTCATTTTTCTTTTATCAATGTTAAAGCTCATTCAATTTTATTAAATATAGATTAATTAGTTTTAAAAATAATGGAATTTTAATGGCCCTCTTTTACGTCGATGCATGTGCGGCATCTTAAAGTTGTTCATTACTGCTTGGAGACTTGAGACAGGAAAAGCCGCAATTGTTTCTCGAATGGATTGCTTAAGTTCATTCAAATTTGTTGGTTTTGCTTTGTAGACTTCCTGTCTGCAATAACTCCACAAAAAATAGTCAGGTGCAGTAAGGTCAGGCGACCTGGGGGGCCAACGGAATGTGGAGCTTCTGGATATCAGCTTATTGGGAAATTATCGGCGCTTTTTTTCTTCGTCCGAACTGAAGGGTTTCGATGGTAAGGTTTTCTGTTGACTGTTTCATGTTCGGCAATATTGTTAACAAGTAACATTATGGACCATCTACTCGGAGGATTGCCGCCAAACGTACGCCTATACTCTTTTTGATCCGAAACTAGGGAATCTAGTGAGTAATAGCGGCGGAAAATCCAAATTCTTCTTTCAGTGTCCCAGTTATTCATTTTTGTTAAATCTAAAAATCAATCTGCAAAATAGAAAAAAAAATTATCCAGATTCCTTAATTAGGAAAAAAAATATTAATTTTTATTTTGGCAGCGGCTTTCATCCGCCACCCTATACAAACACCTACGTCTTTCATTTCTAGAAGAATCATTCAACCCCAAGAAAGTCAGAATATTTGTTTCAAAGTTTGAAATGTTACAAACAACAGCACACAAAACGGGGTTTGGTAACTACAAAGAATTTATTTGTTGTCAGCACCAATTATTGGTACCAAAATAACGTGTACTTCATAATTCTTTGGTTGTCATAACCACCAGTTTTGGCAACCAATAGTTTTATTGGCTGTAAAAATCGTAATATTTCTGTAGCTTCTATCTTATGGTAAGTCGAACCAGGGAATGTAGGTGATTGCTATAAAAAGTATGTTTGTCCAACCGCATATTTGTAGTTTCGACCGATTCCCAACTGATTTTTTCTATGTGTCTGTATTTAATACTCGACTCTGCCAAACGTTATATGACTTTTACTTGCCTTCGTTTAAATTTGTTTTAAACAACTTAGAACATTTTACTAGTGCACAGGCCTTCGCATTCTTAAACTAAACGGCACACCTATCATCCTATTAAGCCCATTCTAGAAACTGCAATTTACACTTTTAGCCACAGTGGGTAAACACTTTGCCAAACTATATTCAAGTGTTAGCACCTTCTGGCTGTTACCACTGAAAAGCTCTGATGCCATTCATATATGATGTAATTAATGTTTGCGGCTCAAATGTTCATGTGACTTAATGAACTTAACACATCAGTGGCAATTTCGTTTTGAAAGCGTTGAAGTGTTATTAATTGAATTTCGTGATCAACAGCACCCAATTTCTGCAAAAAGAAAACAAGAAATCAGTTGTGCGGACGGAATGTTCAGCAAACTGAATGTTCCTCTAATGAGGGCAGTATCTACTACAAGGACAATGCCGAGCACATCTGTATCAATAATCACGTTCTGATTGTTGTCGGAACACATTAACTTTTGCTTAAGGTCAATCATTAATCATTTAATGGCTCTTATTGATCTCGTTCCAGAAGTTGTGATAAAACTCTCAAAGATGTCCAATTCATGCATTGACTAATGTTTTTGCCCCTAAATAAGTAAAAACTAAAGTATTCAATTACCATTTAAGCTATTTAAATATTATAGCGTGCAGAAATTCAACAATTTCGTCGTATGTGGTTTTGGAAATAATTTCAACAGCAGTTTACTACAATTTAAATGGTTGTGTTTATTTTCTTATTGCTATCGCACGACTTTGATTTATGACACTAATATCCGTTTCTTGGTTTATTTTTATTTTTTTTTTGTTCTGAAATAAAACTTTAATAGGAATTCATTACTAGTTTTTTTCCTTTGGCTGCAAGTTGTTCTTGGTTCACCAAACGAAAAGTATTTAACTTTGTTTTGGGCAACATAAACATTCTTTATCTTTGTGGGTTGCTCGTAAATACTTTCAGCGAATGAGAAAGTATTTAGAGCAAAACTTGCTGTTTGCCACAACAATAAAATGGGAAATAGAAAAGCAGTCATCATCAACAAGGCTAGACGCCAGAGGGCTAAAAACCGAGGATACCAGCAAAAGTTTGTGGACATGTAAAATAAAGCAAATAAAATTCATAAAATATACCAGATACTAAAAGGGTTGTAGCGAAATTAAATGAGCTAGTTTCAGTCTACAGATCTGACTTACAAACACCTCCTTTAAATTTAAATTTCGTCGTTTAGTTAATGAAGAAAAAATTATTGCAAATCTGTTTGAAATACCAAACTTCCTTTGCAAAAGAATAGCTTCGATTGCAACCACCAAATGTTTATAATCCTACTGAATATACGGTTCGAAAAACCACAAGATTATAAAAATCAGCATCGTGTTGAACACACAACTCTATTAAACCATGAAAAGGTATATGGTGATCCATCTAGAGGTAGTTGTATAGAACAAAAAATATACTTAGTAGGGACATAAATACTGCTACACACGTTTCATGCTGTAAAATAAAAAGTACTGAATGTTTTTGGACCAAAAACATTCAGTACTTTTTCACTACTTTAAAATATTTATTGATGTATCTACTTATTCGAAATGTCCGCCTTTTGCCTATAAACACGCCTTAAGTCGCACTGGCCAATCGTCAATACACGCAGAGAAAAGATATGGTTACACTATGGTCACCGTAACAATAGTATGCTCTCTACAATAAAAGCATGTTCGTCGCAAATATAGTATTGTTTTATGAATTTCATTTTGATTACAGTATGATTGTGACAATATTACTATTTTAACAATAGTATTATTGCCAAATTTAGAAATGAAAATATGGTTGTAGCAACCATATAAACATGGTTGGTGCTACAAAAGTATTGTCGTTTGAAATTTACGTTAACAATAATATGATTACGGCCATCATACAGTAAAGCATACACGTACGCGTATGTTTTTTTTGATATACAAAAAAAACATACACACGATACAGTGAATGGTTGTTGTCCATTAAAAAAAACAACAACAATCGGAAGGTAGTTCGAGGGATTTTTATTGTCTTTACTTTGTTCGGTGAAATCCTCTAATACCGACTGGTTCTCGTTTATTTAAAATCTGCCTGCACTTAAGTATATAGCCATTGATCATGGTTTAATCACATTCGTTTCTTGGGGTCTACGGATGGTGAAGTAGCATTTACCCCTGCTGGAAACTAAAACTATTTTATATATTTTTGTTTCTTGAATAAAATGTTCAATAAGAACATGGCCTTAATTCTGGCTATTAACTTATTGTAATGCAATTTAATATAACTTGCTTGATACAAATCTCTATTCTTGAATAACAACATTACCCAATCCCAATAAATAATATTGGGTATCATAGTATGGTTGAGTGAATCATACTATGGTTGTAGGTTGTGTGTGAATAATACTATGGTTGTGAAGATCATACTATGGTTGTATAGGAAACATACTATGGTTGTGAGGATCATAATATGGTTGTGGAGATAATAGTATGGGTGAGTGTGAATCATACTATTGTTGTGAGGATCATAGTATGGTTGTGGAGATCATAGTATGGTTGAGTGTGAATCATACTATGGTTGTGGGGATCATAGTATGGTTATGTGTGAATCATACTGTTGTTGTGAGGATTATAATATTGTTGTGCCATAACCATATACCCAACAATAGTATGCTCCTCTTCGAATATTTTCACCCCAACCATACTTTTTTTCTGCTTGTAGCTGCACATACCTCGTCCTTTAGAAAATTCGCCACATCTCGAACCAAAGCAGCCTTAAGAGATCCAATGTTGGGGTATCTTTTGTGACAAACCTTGTCCTCTTAAACCGTCCACAATTTATAATTACAATGGGTTCAAATCTGGACTGCCTAAGGGCTATTCTTTAGAGGAAATGAACGCTGGCAAATTGTTTCGAAGCCACCCCTGGGACGTTTTAGCCTTTTGGGCCGGCGCAGAATCCTGCTGAAAGTCCATGGCTGGTTTTGGAACAGGGAATTGTTAAGAGGCTTCACAACATCTTCCGAACGGTTTCTTGGTTTTTGCTTGTTAAATTTTTCCTGAACGTTAAAAATTTTTTCATCGATGAACAAAATTTTTCTTTGCAAATTATCAGCGTGCTTCACCAAAAGACGATTGCATTTTTCAATTCTTTTTTTTTTTAAAGCTGCAGTCAATAAATGTCCTGTACGCCCCAAGTCCCAAGTCTTTTTTAATGATTCGACTCATTGCTTTTGCGTGATATTCATCTCACGGGCCATGATTTTCTGTTTTCATAGCGGATTTCTGTGAATTCTTGATTTATCGGCTTTGCGAACATGCGGCTAATCGCGTTTTGAAAATATCGTTTTTTTTCATTTCACACTTGAAAAGCGCTATTACAGCGATACGGTTCTCATTATCTGACCACTCCATGATGAAAGTTGAAATAATTTTAAAATCCCGTTACAGACTTACGCTATTGAGGTTAGCCCCTATGATATTAACGGGGTATGTTTAGTTCTACTATTGAAATGGGTGTGTTCAATGTTGTTACAGTATTTATGTCCCTACTAAGTATAAAAATTCAAATCAAGTGTGGAATCTTTAATGATGATTTGAAAGGACATTTTATGGCTGTTATTTTTGAAAATAATTACCTTCAAATGTTGGCAACTGTGTTATGGAAATGAGCTTTCGGTAAGAAACGGAAAGATCCGCTGTTTTCGACCAAAATTTTGTTTAGTGATGTGGCCCATTTCTGGCTCAATGGCAAAGTCAATAAACAAAATTGCCGCAAGGGGGCTGAAGAGCAACAAGAAGAGGTTCAAACCACGGTTTGGTGAGGTTTATAAGCTGGTGGAATCATCGGGTCATATTTTTTCAAAAACTATGATGGCCGGAACGTAACCGTGCGTGGTCATATGCTTTGGGAATGGAAGTAAATGGTAAAGAGGACGGCGCACAGTGCAAAATTTCTTGACTCTAGCGGACCAAGTAACCGCGGTGCCACTTACCTTTGAAAAAATGGCATATTGGAAATTCAAGAAAAAAAACAAGTATTTTTTTCAATATGCGCTTTTTTGCTTGTTTTTTAAAATATGTTCTAATATCCTTTACTGACTGACTATATAACGACATGATTAGACTTATTGATGCCACCTATGATTAGTAGGTGTACAGACAATGATACTACAGAACGCCGCTCACGATAGAGTGTATAACCGATTCTTCTCAGCCCAACATATTTTCTTCGCTTGATTTGCTTTGCATCAATTTCCATTTGATTTATTCTGTGTGTGCACAAAGAAATATCAGCAGTCATGCAAAAATACTTTTTATACAAAAACCTTTATGATTCGATGGTTTTAGTTTGCTTTCATGTGTTTAATAGTTTTTAATGATTTTTTTTAGTCTCTTAGAACTAAGGTAAAAAGATATGAATTAAACCGAAGTTTTGTTTGCTGCGGTGCATAACGTTTCGCTTCTGTGTAGAAGCTGTAGAAAATCGTAAAAAAAATTCCAGCTGTATGAAAAGTACATTTTTCTGCAATATTGATTTCTTATCCAGGAATATCATGTAGAATATGTTAACATAAAAACTAGTATGTTTTTATTCAAATTCATCTCATAGTGTACACATACTCAAAAGAAATACGAGTATGTTCTGTAAAAAAAACTTATTTACATTTCCAACGAAACATCTTGATACATAATATGTAAAAATAAAGACGAACTAGTGAATAAGATGAAGTTCGACAAGGGCTTCTATATAATAGCCTGCACCACTTTATACGAGGGTTGCAATATATATTTCTGGCCTAGGCAACACTAAGTGTTGTCGGGCGCCACCTGACATTTCCATTGAAAAGTTTGACATGTTTTAGCATAAACGTACTCAGAACGTTTTGACGTACGACCTTCATTTTTGTTGTTTACAGTGACTTCAAAAAATCAATTAAGCAAATTAAAAATGGAATTAACTCAGTCGAATGCTCAAGCGTGACTGAATACATTCGTTTTTGCTCACTTAAGCATTCGTTCGTTAAGTTGGTGTTGAAGCATTTTATTTTGCGTTACACTGAACAAAATGTTACTTCTGTATTTATGTATAGAAATTGGATCTCTTGTGTGGTTTCTTGATGACCACATTTCATACACTTTTCAGTCAGTACATTGAGAGAGGAAAAGCTCGCATTGTCATGGTGCACAATGATTCGCCTTTTCTTGTTCGTTTTTCGAATTTCTCCGAAGACTTCAGGCAAACAAATTGTGAGTGGTTTACCATTGACCGTTCTACGTTCTATTGACCGTCCTACGTTGCTCAAGCGGAACAGTCGAAGAAACAGGCGACCATTTGCTTCGAAGTGCTTCTTCCACGAACAACTAACGTTGGATTTGGCTCTTCTACGAAGACCCACGCGATCGATTGCTGTTTTGTTCCGGGCTCATACGCATTGATGCATGATTCGTCACCTTTGACGATCTTATAAATGTCTTTTGAAGCACCGCGATCGTATATTTTTTTAAAATTTCTTTGCACCAATTGACAAAAGCCTTTTTTTGAGCAATTGTCAAATTGAGCGGGATCCAACGAGAACAAACCTTTTTTACGGCCAGGTGTTCATCCAATATCGAATGTATGCTGGTGAAAGAAATGCCCAAGGATGCCTCTGTCTCACGGTATGTCACATGACGATCTTGCATTATCAGTTCACGCACGGCATTAATGTTCTCTGGCACAAAGGCCGTTTTTTTGACGACCTTCACGACGACCGTCTATGAGCGAGCGTCGGCCACGATTGAATTCATTGCCATATGTGACGCGCAAAATAGAAGGGGACCTAAGGTTAAAAACTAGTTTTGTTCAGGAGAGCCATTTTAAAGATTAGGTCACTTTCTATTTGCGCTTAAAATCGTCGACTTCACTTTCATAAAACGCGCATATCTCTTGTAGGGAACACTTTTGGGGAATGGGATCGGTCTCCTTCGGTGCTCAGATGCTGTCCACATCAAAAAAAGAAAAAAAAAATGAAAATTGATTTTGTTACAATTAGGTCCCTTTCTCTATGCGCTGTCACATATAGAGATTTAAGTTCATCGATGCACTCTTGTCAAGAAAATTCACGTCGAAAGTTGTGAAAAATAATAGCACGAAAATGATCACGAGTTAGTTCCATTTTGTTGCCAAATTGATTTCATCAAGTCACTGCAAACAGCACAATTGATTTTCGTACGTCAAAACGTTCTGAGTACGTTTATGTTAAAAAAGTCAAACTTTCCAATAGAAATGTCAGATGGCGCCAGGCAACACGTAGTGTATATATATATAGCTACCCTTAGATGGACATATTTCCACACGCAGAGAAAAGATATGGTTACTATATGGTCACCGCAACAATAATATATTCTCTACAATAAAAGCATGTTCGTCGCAACCATAGTATTGTTTTTTGTAGTATAATTGCGGCAATATTAATATTGTTGAAATGTAACAATAGTATTATTGCCAAATTAAGAAATAAAAATATGGTTGAAGCAACCATATAAACATGGTTGGTGCATCAAAAGTATTGTTGTTTGAAATTTATGGTAACAATAATATGATTGCGGCAATCATACGGTATGGTTGTGAATATTTTTGTGTGTGCGTATGTTTTTTTTGATATACCAAAGAAAACCACATACACGCGATACAGTGCATGGTTGTTCTCCATTAAAAAAACAACAACAATCGGAAGGTAGTTCGAGGGATTTTTATTGTGTTTACTTTGTTCGGTGAAATACTCTACTATCGACTGGTTTTCGTTTATTTAAAATCTGGCTTCACTTAAGTATATAGCCATTGATAATGGTTTAATCACATTCGTTACTTGGGGTCTACGGATGGTGAAGTAGCATTCACCTCTGCTGGCAACTTAACGTGTTTTCGACTGCCGTTGGAATATATATTTTTGTTTCTTGAATGAAACAACCTCAATTCTGGCTATGAACTAATTGTTATGCAATTTAAAATAACTTACTTGATAAAAATCTCTATTTTTGAATAACAACATTACCTTATACTAATAAATAATTTTGGGATCATAGTATGGTTGAGTGTGAATCATACTATGGTTGTGGGGATCATAGTATGGTTGCGTGTGAATCATACTATGGTTGTAAGGATCATACTGTGGTTGAGTGTGAAACATACTATGGTTGAGAGAATCATAATATAGTTGTGGAGATAATGGTATGGTGGAGTGTGAATCATACTATTGTTGTGAGGGTCATAGTATGGTTGTGGAGATCATAGTATGGTTGAGTGTGAATCATACTATGGTTGTGGGGATCATAGTATGTCTATGTGTGAATCATACTATTGTTGTGCCTCAACCATAGACCCAACAATAGTATGATACTCTTCCAATATTGTCACCCTAACCATACTTTTTTTCTGCGTGCATGAAATGAGCCACGGAATATTCTGGTGAAATTTGTCCACTCTTGAATGAATCACCCAGTATACGATTAATAATGAAATATACAAGGGCATAAAATAATTCCGTGACTTTTCCAACGTCCCTATTAGTTCTATTAAATGCAATAATGCTCCCATCATGTAATATCTGCAAATAGACTACTACTGTCAAATTTTGCGAGAGTTCCGTCATTTAGTTTGTGTTTAACAGCTGTAAAAAAATACAACTTCTTGGATTTTGTTCAAAATGGAAAAAAGTGAATTTCGAGTGCCCATTTAACATTATTTTTTGCAATCAAAAAATTGTTTGGAGTTGTTAAACCGCAATTCGAATGAGTTTTTGTTGCGTTTTGTAAATGTGAATGAAACATGGATCTATTACAACACTTCGAAGACCAAGCAGCGGTCTAAACAATGGGTTTCTCCAGGTAAACCGGTTCCGAGGAAGGCCAAGGAGCCGGTTCAATAAGATGATGGCAACAGGTATATCACGCGGGTATATCTACGTCGATTACCTGCAGAGGGGAAAAACAATAAACGGCGAAAACTTACTGGACCGACTTAATCTGGATTTAAAAAAAGGCCCCATATAGACAAAGAAAAGTTTTTTTATATCAAGATAATGCACGGATGCACGCGTGTGTAGTATTAAATGTCAAAATTACATACATTGGGTAACGAATTGGTACCTCATCCGCCCTATTCTCCGGATTTAGCCCCCAGTAACTTTTTAGAAACCTAAAGAAATGGCTCAGTGAAAAGATATTCAGCTCCTACGATTAAATATGCTGATCAAACAAGGGCCTTTTATCTAATGAGGTTGCAAATTTGACGACACATGAGGAGGTTAAACTCTTTTTTACCGGTCTGTAAAAAAAATTCCTTGCTGGCAAGCGTTTTACCTCAAATGAAGATGCAATTACAGTTGTAAACCACTATTTTGAAGACCTTGAGGAAAACTATTTTAATCAATGGATAGAATTGCTAGATAAGCGTTGGACTAAGTGTATTCAAGTTTCAGGAGATTATATTGAAAAATAAAAATATTTTTGAAAAACTAACTATTCTCTTTCATTGATAGGCTAAGAACTTTCCGAACCGCCCTCGTACATCTAAGAAGTTTGGTTGATCAATAATTAGCCCATTCTATATACAATTATAGAATGATTTAGCGGTTGATTCCAAAACTTCTTATTAATACTTTTGTGATCCTATCCTTAATTGAAATATATATATGTCAACCTTTTAAATGTAATTATTTGTTGAAATATCTATAAGATAAAAACTCAAAAACTTGTAAATAATACCAAACTCTGTTATATTGATAGAAAATAAATACATACGAGTACATACGAGTACAAATCCTATTTTTGGGAAGGGATACAAAAATTGCAGAACGTTGGACTTAGTTAAGTGAGCAAAAATGAGATGATGTTGAAAAATATTTTTATTTTGCCAAAAAAAATATTTTTTTATTCGAAAGTCACGATATGATATGCCCTTCTACTGATACATCCCTTCTGGAACCTCCTATATGAATATTTCTGATCTTTCTACTCTTCCTACACAAATTTCCTATTTAGATTCTTCGCGATGTCAATGTCCAAGAGAAGCTTTTACAATACAATCTATGGTTAAGAGCATAACCAACCAAAACTGACTGGCTCAAGTTTCATGTTACGTACATGAAATAATTAATTCAAGGAATTTACAGTTTCAGTCCAATTAAGCAATATACTCTTATATAAGTTAATTTTTTAAATATAAATTATTTACTCGTATAACAACGTCATAGTTATAGGGTGTACTTTCTAAAGTACCAATTTTTATATTTTATATTTTCGTTATGTTTTGTTCATAAGTATAATTTGCTATGTCAAGAAAGAAATTTAAACGTAGTTCAACTTTGACTAAAATACCTTTTTAAATATTGCATATGACTTGCTGGTAAAACACAATGGAAAAATGTTATGCCTCTCAGGATATTACCCTCAAAACTTGTTTGTGTCTTAGAAAATTCTCTTGAATTTATGGCACATGTTTGAGATTTCAAAGAATTTAGAAATTAATTCTCAACTCCAACAATGTGTAAAAATACTCGTCTCTGAAGGGGATAACGATTTCTTGAACTACTTCCTATTCTGTAGTTGGGGAAATAATCGAAAGGAAAACGAAAGGAAAAGAATTTCCTGCGTAATCACAAACTGTGCAATTCAGGATAAATGTCAATCATGACAAATGATATGTGTAGGAACAAATCGTCGTGTACATATTTAAATACATACAAATGTAAGCATTCGTACACTAGGGTAGAACGACTTCTGGAAGTAGGCAAATTTTAACTCGGATCTATGTAAGAACGGTACTAATCTGAGCTGAAAACTTAAGTGCTTTATCAGCACAGAGCATGTTAAGAATTGACTTTTCTTGAAATGCTATAATTTATCTCAAAACAGGGGAATTTTAAAAACAAAAAAAAACTGGTAAGTCTTCTCTGTAGTTGAGGCTTTTTTTAGATTAAAAGAGGAGCCAAATGCGGAGCGGCTTTGTTTTACATTTTTGGTTATTGTATTATTTTGCCAATAACACTATAACCATTATAATGGTATACACCAATACCTCGCTTTGCGTCGTTTCGTTTTGCGTTGTTTCGAAGTTGCGTCGCTGCTGAATTAGTACTAATTTTCACTGTGCGTCGTTAGTTTTTCGAAGTTGCGTTGTTTTGGGTTCGAGTCTTAAATTTTTTTTTTGAAATTTCCTTTTTTTGTCTAAAAGATGACACGACTTTTGTTTCTAATTGCGCCATGCCATCAAAACTCGGGGATTCCCTTTCTAACTGAAAATCAACGCAATGTGCGGTCGCAAACAGAATTCTGCTAAAGCTGTCCCAAGAATTATTAAACATTGTTGTTGCTCTGTGTGTTAAATGCTGCTATCACAACGCACAAGCAGAGACTGACGCTTTGAAACGAACAGTTGTTGTGTACTACATGTGTATTACCGATCGTGTCTGTGTGAAAAATACGATTATTGACTGCCTCGCGAGGAGGTTTTTAGAGTTCAGTTTCAATTAGTGTGTTGTGCTTTTTTTTTAAAAGAGAATAATAAATTTTTACGGGTTGTTTCTGGTTACAAAAAAGGTAAATATTTTTCCAATTTATTTATTGGCAGAGTTATATTATTTTTTTTTACATACACTTGTAATTTTTTTTAGCCAAATGAGTGGAAAGGGCGCTGCTGGTAGAATTACCAAAAATAAAAAAAAAAACTATCAGCTTGGAGACAAAATTAGATATTCTGCGACGATTTGATAAGGGAGAGAAGGCTGTGGAGATAGCAAAGGCTGTTGGTCTGGCTGCAACAACTGTCAGAACTATTAGAGATCGAGATGGGGATAAAATAAGAGATGCTGCAAAATCTGCAACATCATTAGATGCTAAAACGATGACCCGTACAAGGAGTGCTTTGATGATCAAAATGGAGTCCTTTCTTTTTATTTGGATTGAAAATCAAGTTGCGCAGAGAATACCATTAAGTAAAATGGTAATTCAGACGAAAGCAAAAAGCTTATTTGATGACATAAAAAGTAAAGCAGTATCCAACGATAATGCTAGTGGTAGTAATACTGACAAGAATGAAACATTTGAAGCTAGTCAGGGCTGGTTTGAGAGATTCAAGGTTCGAGCAAATCTGCACAGCATTGCTCTTAAAGGCGAAGCAGCTAGCGCTGATATAACTGCTGCAGAACGCTACCCGACAGAGTTAAAAGCGTTAATTCATGAAGGTGGCTATGATCCGAAACAAGTCTTTAATGTTGACGAGACTGGGTTATTTTGGAAACGTCTACCTAACAGAACTTTCATATCTAAAACAGAAAAATCTGCGCCAGGATTTAAAGCTAGCAAGGATAGACTGACTCTTCTTCTTGGTGGTAATGCAAATGGTGATTTCAAATTTAAACCATTTCTCATTTATCAATCAGAAAATCCAAGAGCTATGAAAGGTTGTTCAAAGAATCTGCTTCCTGTCCACTGGCGAGCAAACAAAAAAGCATGGATGACAGCATCATTATTTCAAAACTGGGTTTCAACTTGTGCTATTCCAGAAATTAAAGCTTATTGCAACAAGGAAAACTTAAACTTCAAGGCTTTGGTCCTAGTAGACAATGCTCCTGGCCACCCAGTTTATGTTGATGAGTTGTCAGAAAACGTGAAATTTATATTTTTGCCGCCTAATACGACATCAGTTATTCAGCCGATGGATCAGGGAGTAATATCGACTTTTAAAAGTTATTACCTTCGACGAACATTTAAACTTCTTTTAAGTGAGACTGATGGACAAGATAAGCCTACCATGCTAGAGTTTTGGAAAAAGTTCAACATTATGAAAGCCATAGAAATTATTTCCGATTCGTGGGAGGAGGTTAAACCATCTTGCATGAATGGTGTTTGGCGCAAAATATGGCCTGAATGTGTTCACAGAATATGCGCTGCAGAAGTTGATGGTACACCAGCTGTTCGTCATGAAATTTCTAATTTAGCTAGAGAGTCTAATTTTGAAGGTATGGAGGAGACTGACATAAATGAATTGCTAACCTCGCACACCCAAGAATTGTCTAATGAAGAACTATTGCAACTGGAATTGCAATTTGCTAATGAAGAAGATGACAGTGACCGTTCAATAGAAATCTCCGAAGAACAAAATTTAACCTCCAAACAAATTTCCAAAGCGATGTGTTTGATTGACGAAGCTATGGAGATTTTTTTAAAAAACGATCCTGACAGCGGAAGGAGTTTTAAAGTGTCCCAGGCGGTAGCTACGAATATCAATTGCTACAAGGAAATTTATTTTACGTTGAAAAAAAAAGCTGTTCAGAAAACATTGGACCAATTTTTTGTGAAAGAAAGCCGACTTACGACAACAGCCACTATGGACTCATCAGACAGTGATTAATTTTTATTTTGTTTTTTATAAATTAATTGAATATGTATTTTATTTTGTTTTAATTGAATTTGTTTTGTTTTTTTTGTTTTTTGTATGTATGTAATAAAATTTTATATTATTCTTGTTTTTTAAATGTTTACTTTGTTCAATTTTCTTTTTAAAAAGTAGTATTTTCGTCACCCTGGAACCTATCTTCGATCTTTACATGGTTTGCTATAGAAAATCATAATTCACTTTGCGTCGTGTTGTTTTGGAACGTAACCACGACGCAAAGTGAGGTATTGGTGTACTTTAATTATGCATTGTCGTAGTGATTGCCGAACGCGAACTGTTTATAGACGTTACTAGTATGTGAAACAGGGTGGAGATTGATCGTAATCACCATACATTTTGAAGTTGGTCCATTTAACCCTAGAACAATAAACCTTTGTGTTTACCACTTAACCTTACCTCTGAGGCTACTTTTTCAATAAATACAAAATTTTAATTTTTTGAAGAACACCATTATTAAATAAGAAAATAAAATTAAAAAAGATTTAATTTTGTACAACTTTTTTATTTTTATGAAGATATGTACAAATACGTTTGGGAATGTGTATTTTTTCAGTCTATGAATTAGATTTAAATTTATTTTTAGTATATACATCCGCTAGTGAAATAAAAAAATCCTTTAATTCTTTTTATATCCTTTCAAGTATTTAAGGAATTTCATTTACTTCCTTAAATAATTGAAAGGATACAAAAAGAGTTAAATAAATTCTCAGTTTTTTTATTTCACTAGCGGATGTATAAAAAAAAAATAAATTTTAATCTAATTCATAGACTGAAAAAATACACATTCCCAAACGTATTTGGACATATCTTCATAAAAATAAATAAGTTGTATTATAAAATAAAATCAAGTATTTTTCAGTACATCACATTCATAACAATTCTAGGCAATTTAATTCTAGTAACTACTCGTACGGTGATTGCCTGCTACGATATGGTCCCTATGATTCTCTAATTCAGCAATGTTAGAACGCGTTTATTTGCTTATTTGGGAATAAAATAAAAAAAATTATGAACCATAGTAAAATGTATTTTGTACTTTAATTATATTGAACAGTAAGGGAATTTTTAAATTACATGTTTTAAAATAGTGTATCTACCAAATTGTCGACCTTCGCTATCCACACTCTGCTGCTGTTAGAGACCTGAAATCGCGAAAAAAGCAGTAGCAGCCGCCAAAATCAATGTCACTTTGCCTTTTTGATAAAAACTTAAATTCTATTCTATTCTATACAAGAAGCCTTGAACTGGTTAATCCCTGTTCAATGTGTTCGAGTAAAAAGCAAAAGAGTGAAATAAAACGAGCTAAACATTTTTGTATCCCTTCAAGATAAAGGATTTTTCGAGGTCCATAAAATCGGCATTTGTTTGATCAATAATTTCATCATTGAAGCTGAATTTCCTTAGTAATTTCTTTAGGTTTGAAAATAGTTACTTGATGTTAAATCCAGAGAATAAGGCGGATGAAGTACAAATTCATACCGTGCATTCTTGATAAAAAATAATTTTTTTCTTAGCCAAATGGAGTCGTTTTTTTAACCCTCGTTAAATCGGTCCAATAGGTTGACATATTATTCGCCGTTTATTGTTTTTTCTTTTGAAGGCAATCCATGTGGATTATCCCGCGTGTATCCCAAAAAAAAAACTGTTGCCATTATCTTATTGACCGACAAAGTCACCTTAGCCATCTTCGAAGTCGATTCACCCGTGAAAAAACCCATTGTTTAGACTGCTGCTTGGTCTCCAGGGTGTTGTAATAGATCCTTCCACAGTTACAAAACGCCACAAAAACTGAATCGGATTGCGGTTAAACAACTCCAAACTATCCTCTGAAGTTGTCACACGATTACGTTTATGTTGAATTGAGAGCAAACGCGACAGATATTTTGCAGACAGTTTTCTACGAGGGCGATTCGGAAACTTCTTAGCCTAGCACAAAAAGCGCGGTATAAACAGAAAAAAGTTAAGTGTTTTGGAAACTTCCATCTCTGCTATGAACACATGTTAAATTTTGTTTCAATCTGGCAACTCCTTCATATAGAAACAGGTGTTCACAAAAGACGCATCCGCGATTTTTTTACAATGGAAAAATTAGAAATGCGTGGTGTCATTAAATATGCAACAGTAAAAAATTGGGTTGCTGAATTTAAACGTGGTCGTACAAGCATTGAAGATGAACCACGTAGTGGACGTCCAAAAACAGCAACAACAACAGAAATTGTAGCCAAAGTGCATGATATGGTATTAACTGATCGACGAATAAAAGTGCGTGAAATAGCTAATATCATGGGCATCTCAAATGATCGAGTCCATTTAATTTTGCATGAAGAACTACAGATGAAAAAGCTTTCTGCAAGATGGGTGCCGCACTTGTTAACAGTCGACCAAAAACGCATAAGAATGAACATTTCTCAAGCTTGTTTGGTTCGTTTTCAGCGAAATAAAATGGATTTTAAGCGTCGTTTCATAACTGTTGATGAGACATGGATCCACCACTATACTCCAGAGACAAAAGAACAATCCAAACAATGGACTGAAGCTGGAGGAAGCGCCCCCCAAGAAGGCAAAAACAATTCAATCGGCTGGTAAGGTTATGGCAACGGTTTTTTGGGTCTTCAAAAGGGTAAAACAAGAAATTCAGAGTACTTTTGCAACCTTTTAGATCAATTAAATGTACAAATTCGAGAAAAACACAAAAAAATAATTTTTCATCAAGAAAACGCACCAGCGCACAAGAGTGTTTTAACAATGGCTAAAATCAACGAATTAAAGTACGAGTTGCTTGACCACCCACCTTATTCTCCTGATTTAGCTCCCAGTGACTTTTACCTGTTCCCAAATCTAAAAAAATTCCTTGCTGGCAAGCGTTTTACCTCAAATGAAGATGCAATTACAGTTGAAGACCTTGAGGAAAACTATTTTAATCAAGGGATAGAATTGATAGATAAGCGTTAGACTAAGTGTATTGAAGTTTTAGGAAATTATATTGAAAAATAAAAATATTTTTGAAAAACTAACTATTCTCTTTCATTGATAGGCTAATAACTTTCCGAACCGCCCTCGTAAAACCCAACTGATCATGTAAAATCGAAACCACACTTTCCATATCAAACGCGTACAGCATCAACAATCTCATGCACTTTTACTCTTCGATCGGACAACAGCATAGCGTTTTTTTTCGAGATTTTTGGGTGTATTGACCTAAATGGGCCGTCCAGAACGTTCAGGGTCATTTGTACTTGTGCGACCACAACGAAAGTCAGTAAACCACTTTTTTGCCATTGACGTCGATGGTGCAGAGTTCCCATAGTATTTATCAAGCTTTTTATAGGTTCGATTGGCGGTTTTTTTGCAAAAAATTTTTTAATGATTTCTCGAAATTCAATTTTTATCCATTTTTAAAAAAATCGAGGAGGTTGTATGTTTTGAACAGTTGTTAAACAAAAACTAAATTACGGAACTCTCAAAATTTGACAGTAGTCTATTAACAGATGGAGCTTAATGGGAGCAGTGCTACATTTAATATAACCACGAGGGAAGTTAGAAGAGTCACGGAATTATTAATCTGCCCTCGTATAAATTTTTTAAAAATATTATTTTTTGCCAACAACTACATTTCTAATATGGCAGTCCCCAAAAACCGATTACTTTTTAAAATTTGGTAAAATTTTACACAAAAAAACAATGACTTTGAAAAAATTTTAATTTTTAAAAAATGGGTAAATGGGAGTTCCCCTTTGAGGTTCACGAGCACGAGATGGGAAAATGTCAATAATTAAATCTACCTAAACAGATAGTTCAAACACATTTTTTTCAGTTTTTCCTAGCTGAAAAGGAGCGATATATTGATTTAATATATTCTGTTTATTATTTTATTCCCATTCAATGTTTTTATATCTAATATTAGCGAAAATCCCATCTTACATAAGCTTGAAATCGCTGCAATGCTTTAGTACTGTTAGTTTGGACGCACTAAATACCTTTAAAAGGGGCATAGGTACCGGACTTTTTGTCTCATGTGGGCCAAAAATTGCCGCGCATCCCCCAAAAGTCTGATTTTAGTTAAAATAGACTTAGGGTGCTTAAATTTAAGCAAATTTCGCTACCAATCTAAATATAGATTAATTTTAAAGTTCTGGCTGGGATTAGAGAAGGATATGAGTATGGACCGAAAAGGAATAACAAATTCACATTTTTTGCGCTTTAGTAGCTTAAGGAAAGTGCAGGTTAAAAAAGGTTCCGCCTGACCGAACTTAACGATGCTTCAGTTCTAAATAAAAACACGTATTTTGTGAGAAAGTTCAGAATTTTTTTATTGGATTGTAAAGAAGACATGTTCCTTTTAGGTCCGTCATAGGGCCCACGAGGTTCTAAAGTTTCCCATGACTTTTCACAGAGATGTGGCTGCATCTCACCTAAGATGCGTTGGATCTCAGATTTACGCTCAGGAATTAGTTAAATTTCGTAAAACAGATACAATTAATAACTCACCCAGAAACTATTACTGAGCACAAATTTTAAACCAGTGTTTACATTTTGATAAATACGAATAGACGTACGTATTATGCTATACACAACTCAGTAAAATTTACGAGATCTACTAGGGGAAAATCCTTTACTATCATTGCCATATAGGAACACAATCTACGTTAAAAAGTATTCTAGCTGCTGTTCAATTGAACTTAAGGTGGACAACTGTCTACTTATTTTAACTAAATCTACAAAAATTTAATTATAGCTTTAGATCATACAGTAATCTTAAGCTGATTAGGCACAATGTCTCGATTGTCAATCTTCTGCTATAGGGTGTCGAGTAAATAAACAATCGTGTGTCCTTCAGACATTTTGTTTTTAAATCGCCATCGAACCATATGTCAAAATCTCTCCACCCTAATGTACACATTACAAATAACGAGTGTACTTTGATCCTGGCAATAAGATTAGGACTTATCATTGTCAGAGAATCGAATGAGATGATAAGATATTACATTAATGTTTAGTACACGGACAATATAAATCGGCATTTTAACAACACAATAGGATTGTGAGTATTTTCGAATATCCTTCAACGTATATTGAATAACGCAAGGGATGTGGGGAAAAACAAGGCTCTAATCTATGTTGCTGGTTCTTACCAGAGGGCTTCTCTGGATGTTCTGCTCTTTGATTGAAGAGTAGTTTGCCAATTGTTCTCCAATGGAATCTTAAGTTAAGTTGTCTTGGTTCCACTTTCGATTATGGTAGACCACTCAAATTTCTTCACATTTTTTAATGCCTGTGAAAATGTATGCAAGTTTAAATGATGTCCATCATTTGCTTACATTAAGAAAATCAACGTTCGCAGATGTGTAAAACAACAAATGAGAGTGTCATACAAAACCACAAAATTATATCGACGATTACTCTGTCCGACCAGAGTTGATGCAAATAAATTAATTGCCTTATACCCTTGGCATTATTATTTTTGTTTTTGAGATGCCCCAATTTTGACCATCACAAAAAAGGACAACACAGTTTTTAGTATAAATTTCAAATTAATTGTATTTTCTTGCCTAAGAGCAACTTAATTTGAATAATAATAGACATTAAACAGCTACGAGGGAGGTCCCTTAACTGCACGACCCAGCAGAGAAACACAAAAGATTTAAAAATTAATTACAAATGGAAAATATAAAAGCTTTGTTAAGGTTAAGGAAATATTTTAAAGAGAACCCAATCTTCAGCTTTTGTTCAGCGGTTTCATCTCTTCTTTTAATATTTTGGTCCACAAAAAAGACTCGCTGATAAAAGAATCGCAAACAAACGAAGAATGAAACTGCGATTGGTGGAAATTGTTATGAGCTTGACGGTTCATACTATACTGTGTGTATAATTACTATAATGATCGCAGATCATTTACGTTTTCTCAATATGAATTGACAGCAACTCTAAAACAGACCATAGCTACAGTTTCATATGAAATATACCGCCTTCTGGCATTTACCAACCATTGGCGGTCGTTGTTGGTATGGAGCTATTTTTAATTTTTTCTAGTTTTTTTAAAGTCATACTGGGATGATTTCTTTATAAGTTATGGGCGGGTTACACAGAAACTAATATTTATTAATTTCCCCCAAATTTCGTATGTTTATGCCAACGCACCCTCAAACATTTTTAATGGTCTTTCAGTGTCAAAACGTTAGTCGAAGTCAACATTTTAATCATCACTTACGAGCAACGTTTGGAAATCATTAAAAATTACTACCGAAATTATGAGCCGGTGTTCGCAACTTTAGGAGCGCTTACTCCAATTGTCATCATCTTCAGCGATGAAGCTCAATTCTGGCTGATTGGTTTTGTCAATAAACAAAATACTTGTATGCTTCGTTGTATATAACAAAGTTATTGAAGAAAAAGTTATATCAGAAAATAGTACTTTTGCTGAGCTGGTAAATCGCAAAATATCGCACAATTTTAACTTTTGAATAAATAATTCTTCAGGCTGGGGTATCCTATTTTAAAAAATATTTATTATTTAAACTAGGAGCAATTTATACCCTCACTCTATTGGGTTTAGACCCATATACGAGGGCGACCGCAAAACTAACTGGCCTGGCACATTTTCTGTTTTACTAGCATCTTTTGTTTTTTGTTTTGTTTTTTAAAAGCAATCTTTTATAAGCCATCTGTCAAAATTTCCGAAATATTTAATGATTATTTTCTTTGTTACAGGTGATTGAAGTAAACAAGTTTTATAATTATTGAAAAATGGGTTCAACAATTTAAAATGGGTCGTTCAAGTACGGAAGATGAACAACGCTAAGGAAGACCGAAAACTGCTACTACTATTGGAAACATTAGAAAAATGTTTTATGAAGTGACTAAAGATAGATGAATAAAGCTCAGAGAACTTGCTAATATTGTTAAAATACACGAAAAACAAGTATGAAGTATTTTACATGATGAACTCCACATGAAAAAGCTATCCGCAAGATGTTTGCCGCGTTTGTTGACTTTGCCCCGTCCGTTGGACCAATTCCGAGGAGCTTTTAGCGAGTTCTTGCGCCGATTCATAACTGCTCATGAAACATGGATCCATCACTACATCCCAGAATGCAAGGAACAGTCAAAACAATGGATAGAAGCTGGTAAAAGTGGTCCCAAGAAGGCGAAAACTGTTAAGTCAGCAGGAAAAGTAATGGCCACAGTATTTTGGGATGCGAGGGGTATACTATTTATTGATTATCTTGAGAAAGGAAAAACTATAAATAGTTAATATTATTGTGCATTATTGGATCGGTTGAGTGAAGAAAACAAGATAAAACGACCGCATTTAGAAAAAAAAAGTTCTTTTTCATCAAGATAATGCTCCTTCACACACTGCATTTTTACCTCAACAAAAACTGGCCAAATTACGATTTGAAATTGCTCCGCATCCACCATATAGTCCAGATATAGCTTCTTCTGATTATTTCTTGTTTCCAAATTTAAAAAAATTCTCGGTGGCAAAAAATGTTCGTCTAATAGCGAGGTTATTGCTGAAACTGAGGTCTAGAAAAATCTTATTTTTCGGATGGAATTAAAAAACTTGAAAAACGTTTGATGAAGTGTATTGAGTTGGAAGGAGATTATGTTGAAAAATAAATAATAATAATTCCAAAAACCGGTTCTTTTTATGTTAGACCAGTTACTTTTGTGGTCGCCCTCGAAAGTTTTGCCCAAATCCGATTTATGGCTTTTTGAGTCATTACCCCTTGTCCGTCTGTGCGAATGGTTTGCACGAAAAATTTTGAAAGGAGTTACCACTCCATGGAATTGGGACACATTGTCAAATTTTATTCAAATGTGAATAGATTTAGAGACCAAATTAGGACTAAATTTTGAATGCAACAAAGGTATTTGTATAAAGTTTTAATAACAGACTTCTAATTAATGTTTATTGTAGATAAAATTAAAAGTTTTGGGAGAGTTATCTTATTAGTTTTTATTATGCTAAATGGATCAATAACATTATGTTTGAAACACGGTGGCGTACCTCTACTCGATGGTCCTATTTTCTATGACTCTGTGACGAATTATCTCATTCTTTAGCTCTTGCATAGTTCTTGGATTATTGACGTAGAGTTTTGCTTTAAAATATCCCCAAAGAAAGAAGTCCAACGGTTTCAAGTCACATGATCATGGCGGCCAATTAATATCGCCACGACGTGAGATAACACGGCCATTGAAATTTTGCGTAAAAGAGCCATTGTTTCGTTGGCTGTGTGGCAAGCGGCACTATCCTGTTGAAACCGCATATCGTCCAGTTCCATATCCTTAATTTCTGGCCACAAGAAGTCCGATAGCATCTCGCGGTAGCAAACACCACTCACGGTAGTCTAGACCCTCATTTTTGAAGAAGTACGGCACAATGACGCCGCCAGATCATAAACCCCATCAAACAGTCTCTCTTTGTAGATGCATCGGCATCTTAACTATCACTAGTTGATTCTTATTGTCCAAATGCGACAATTATAAGTATTCTTGGTAACGAACGAAGATGATTTTCTTTGTATAGCTACCATTCTCTTCTGACTGTACAAACAACCATTCGGCGTATTGACGACTCTTGAAATGGTCAGAAGGCTTCTGCTCTTGAGTCAATTGAGCCTTGAGTCAATTGAGCGTGTAAATTCAAATCTGTATTTAAAATTCGCATCAGTATAGTTCGTGAGATGTTCAATTGTTGGGCACGCCGACATGTTGAAGTTGGTGACTCTTCTGTCACACCATCGCGAACAACATCAATGTTTTCCGCAGAACTAACATGTATTTCCGCATATCCTACGGACCCGATTTGCTAAAATTATCGCACAATTCTTCCGATGGTGGAAATATGGTGGAAAAATAACGAAGTGTACGAAATGCATTTTGTTTTAAACTCCCAGTTTGTCAAATTGTCTTAGGCAAAAAACTTGAAGTAAAGGTGTGACTCACAATTAACATCGTGCATTATGATGGGACTACCCTTCATATTACTGATCTCATAAAATTCTTAGAGGATCTTAGAAGAACGATTCAGTCGGAACAAAAAAAACATAGAACCTATACAACATTTATTTACATAGAAAGGAAAAAAGCTGCCCTTTGAGTTACTTAAAAAAGTCGTGATCAAATTTTGAATTTTTTGATATTTTTGCTATCTAATTTAATTAATAAACTTTTAAATCGGCATTTTAGGAAGTTTGAGGCATAAATGCTTGAAGCTTTTAAAACTGATCGTAATGTTTAGTGACCTATCGGTATCCAGAAGCTGTAAAATCTTCTCCAAAATCCATATTTGGACCCATATTAAAGATTTTGACTTATTTGGCATTTGGACTGGGTAATATTGGCTTTAGGATTCGTATAATTTTAAGACCTTTGGGTGTGGAAAAATTGGTCATTTCGAGCATGGACTTATGGGTAACTATACACATTCAAGTTTTATATAGAATCTGAATATGACATTAGTTTTCCGATTGGGCTTCATTGGAAGTGTTGATCCATAGGCAAGGTCTATGAGTACTGGCTGATCGATTTTTGCCAGCAGCCGCAGCTGACCATTTCGTCAAGTCTTTATCGTCTAAAGGACAAATGAAGTTTTTCTTTAAAAATATTTCAAATTTTTAATAATAATCGATATTTCTACAAGATAAAATGCTTTCATTTATTGCACCCACTTCCGTTATTGGCCAGAGAAATCATCGAAAGTCGGATATAAAGAACAATTTCGACATAGAAGTGGACGACACAGAGACATTGAGTTGGTGGAAAATTAACAAACAGGCATATCTAAATACTATTGATATTGTATTATCCGGAATATTTTCTTTTAGAATTTCCCACCATTATCATTATAACCTAATTATAATAATTGTGCTATTTATCAAAATATAAGTACAATAAATTAATACTAAATATGCTGTTTTCCTAAAAACGGCCGCTCATTTACAATTTAGCTTCGGCTAGTGAAAAACCAGTCGACTTTTGCCGGCTTCGAATCGCGGCCGTTTTTTTTGACGTCAGCCGCCCCCGGGGGCCCAAAATGTGGTAATTCCTAAACAAATAAATGTTCTTACAAATCCAAATATGTACATTTATTTAGGATTTTTAAACTAAGAACTTAATAATTTAACTGCCGAATTTACAGGTTCCCTAGAGCCCCCTCAACAATGGACAGAGTGGTTTCTCGAAAACAATAAAATGTACAGGGCCCCAAAAATGATTTTCCCTCAATCATCGATCCACCACTAACAACCGTATCGCCGAAAATAGAAATTCTGCAATGCTGTATTCTCCACTTGTTTAAATTAATACAACAATTGTTTTATTTAATATATTCCAAACGGAATAAATCAATAAATGAATTGCTTTGTCACACCATTCGAAAATAACGCTCTAATTGAATGTGCAAGTAATCAAAATTGTGAATTATTTTTTGTGCGTGCGATTATATTTTTGTAGAACATTTAAAAATCTACCTATAGAATAGGAGAGCCCTTTTCCTCCCCTTTTCGAAAAAGTTAGGAAAAATGAAAACATGATTCTTTAAGGGGAGTTAGAGTATTTTTATATTCTACAAAAATATTGCACAATTAATTTCAGTTCGGGCGAGTCCTTTTTATAAATAAAATTGTATAAATGTTTTTAAAAATTGTCACAGTTGGGTTAAATTGCCCTAACTAACTAAATTACTTCTATTATCATTTTAGTATAGATCAGAATCAGAATATTTTTTATAAATAAAGTATAGATCGTCTTAAATGAAATCAGAATATGTTTATAAGATAAAGTATAGATCGTCTAAAATAAAATCAAAATATTTTTTATAAGAAAAAATGGTTCTTTTCGTCTTTGAAAAAAACATAGATTGTTCATTAAAATTTAATAAATAAGTTTCAGGATGGAAACCAAAGCAGATACAGATGGACGAATTGAAATACATTTTTGTCCACTTATGTTTATTAAATAAGCAACAAAATACGATTGATATGAAAGTAAAGGGTGGTCATTCAGAGGTATTTTTTAATAGTTTTTTTTCAAGATTACGCGTGAGTTGTGTTAAACCTTTTTCGTTTATATTTTTAGTATTGTTTGCCATTTCATCACGGAAAAACTTACATCGCAATAACGTCTCCACATGCAACTGTATTATGGAAATAGGCGTTCGGTGAGAAACGTTTTTCGCGTGCCTAGTCCTATTCATGGTCGACACAATCGGCCCACCGAACGCACTATTTAGAGTACCATTTCCAACATTGAAACTATTAAATCAGGCATGAAGTATTGAAAACATAGCGGCAATAGCTGAGAGTGTACGTGAAGCCCCAGAAATCGATTCGGCACCGTTCTTAACAACTTTGCTTGCTTATGGAATATCTTGGAGCATTTTACGAAAGCATCTTGGTTTGAAAGCGTACAAAATACAGCTCGTGCTGGAATTGAAGCCTAAAGATTTTCCTGCGCGTCGCCGTATCTTCAAAAGTTCGATATAGATTCGTTGCTTTTGACCTAAGTTTTGTTTAGTGATGAGGCCAATTTCTGGCTCAGCGGCAACGTCAATTAACAAAATTGCCGCATTTGATTTGAAGAGCAACTAGAAGAGCTTCAAGATGTGTCATTTTACACTAAGAAAACCACGGTTAGGTGTGTGGCCTGGTGGAATCAAAGGTGATGTTCGGAACTCAACCCTTGAATGGTGCTCGCTATCGCGCCATAATATATGATTTTTTTGCTAACTGAAATTGTAGACCGTAATCGTGACGAAATTTGGTTCCAACAGGATGGTGCCACTTGCCATACATCTGCTCAAACAATGGATCATTTCGAAGAGCAGCTAATTTCACTTTTTGGACCGTTGAGTTGGCCGCCTAGATCGTGTGATATCAAACCTTTAGACTTTTTTCTTTGGAATTACTTAAAGTCCATAGTCTATGCTGACATACTAGCGACGATCAGGTTTTGCAAGCCAATTTTCGTTAACGCCATACCGGTCGAAATGCTCAAAGGAGTCATCCAAAATTGGACCCTCGGTTGGTTGCAGCCGAAATTCTTTTTTCGCGACGAAATTTTAGTAGTTCCAACCGATTTGCTACTTATTTTTTTTATAATTGTACAATTTTGCTTTTAATTGACCACAGAGAGAAGAAATAAGTTGCAAATCGGTTGGAACTACTAAAATTTCGTCGAGAGAAAAGAATGTCGGTTGCAACCAACAAATTTTTATAATTGTAATGGACATTCGGTTCGACTTACCACAAGATGATAAATATGATTAACGTATTGTAGACGCAACTAATTTATCGGTCATACCAATGAAAAGTATTCAGTTGCCACAACTGGTGCTGTTGGCAACCAATAGTTTTGCCCATATATTGTTGTCGTAACCGATTATTGGTGACGATAACTAAAATTTCCTCACAACAAAGAAAGGATTTTTGACTGGTACTTTGAATGACCTTAAACCAATAAAATTGTTTATCTAATTTTTTCAGTAGATATCTTGCATCTTCTCTTGACTTTCTCCATTACACGACCCGTCCGATGTTTTAGAGTACATCAAGACAAATCATTTGTTTTTGCGTCTGACGAAAAAATTTATATTTTTTGTTTAACAAGTTTTATATTATATGCATATTAGTAGGGACATAAATACTGTTATACACGTTTTATGCTGTAAAATAAAAAGTACTAAATGCTTTTATACTAAATATTTTTTAATATATTTATTGATGTATATTTTATACAAAAAGAATCTACTCATTCGAAATGTCCGCCTTTTGCCTTTAGACTCGCCTTAAGTCGCACTGGCCAATCGTCAATAGCTGCACGAACCTCGTCCATTGAAAAATTGGCCACAGCTTCAACCAAAGCAGTTTTAAGAGATCCAATGTTGGGGTATCTTTTGTGACAAACCTTGTCCTCTACAACCGTCCACAGTTTGTAATCCAATCGGTTCAAATCTGGACTGCCTGAGGGCCATTCGAAGCTGGGCCTGGGACGTTTTAGCCTTATGGGCCGGCGCAGAATCCTGCTGTGAAGTCCATGGCTGGTTTTGGAACACGGAATTATTAAAGGGCTTCACAACAGCTTCCAAAACTGTTTCTTGGTAAACTTTGGCCGATGTTTTGACTCCTTGTTAGCAGAAATACAGGTCAGTGACCCCGTCGTAAGAGACACCCCACCAAACCATGACTGAAGCTGGGTGATGACCCTTTTCCGCCCTTGGGATCTGTTCAGATGCTTCCTTAAATGACCGCGCATACACTATATTATTTAGCTTGTTAACTTTTTCCTGAACGGTACAAATTTTTTCATCGGTCAACAAAATTTTTCTGTGCAAGTTATCAGCGTGCTTCACCAAAAGACGTTTAAATTTTCAATCCTATTTTTTTTAAAGCTGCAGTCAATAAATGTCCCGAACTTCGTTTGAAAGCCCCAAGTCCCAAGTCTTTTTTAATCATTCGAGTCACGGACTTTTGCGTAATATTCACCTCACGGGCCATGATTTTCTGTTTTTGGAGCGGATTTCTGTGAATTTTTGATTTAATGGCTTTGATGACATGCGGTGTTCGAACATAGCGTGGGCGGCCCGACCGGTGGCAGTCTTTTACATCTCCAGTCTCCTCAAACACTTTTTTGCATCGGTAGAAACATGCGGCTAATCCCTAGTGGCTGGAGCGTTTTAAAAATATCGCTTTTTTGTTGTAAGTGAATAGTTGACCTTTAGTGTTGTTATTTTATGAAGTTATTTTTCGACTTGAGGTCATTTATTTAAACTTGTTGTTCTATGTGTTGTTTAATTTTTATTTATCCCAATATTTCGATTGACTTCGTCAATCATCTTCCGGGGTTGTCACTAACAAAATACAAAACATGATTACATTTAATAAACAAAACATTAACACAATATTTGAAAAATAATTACATTAACAAAACGAAGTCGTCCGTTGACAGCGATAATTATCGCTGTCAACTGATTTTTGTGTTACTCTTCAGCTTGCGTCTGTGCTTATGCACCACATTTCTATATATGTGTGCGATCCCATCTGTGTCCGTTTTGTAATTAATTCTCCTCTCATTAGGTACGTCAAAAATGTTAAGCATGTCGAGAGTGTATCTATATCGCTTTTTTTGATTTTAGCTTTCAAAACCCATATGACATTAGCGGGGTATGTTCAGTTCTACTATTGAAATTGGTGTGTTCAATGTTGTAACAGTATTAATGTCCCTACTAAGAAAACAAATAAATAGCCTTATATTCGTATGTAATCCTGTGGTATATTTTCTTTTTTTATATGTTTGATAAATATATTCCTTTTGCAAATTATTTTCCTTAGTTTACGAACATATCTTTAAAAAAAAACGAAAGAAATTACTTATAGAAAAATGTAAGCACATTTACATATTGTACGTAATAATTTCAACCATACATAACAATTTAATATTCACGTAAGTTTTTTTTCTTTTAAGGAATCCTTTTTTGCAGATAATTGAATTTGCTTTTTTGACCTTAACATCAATAAACTTATAAGAGCAAAAAAACATTTTACAAAATCAATAGATGTTGCGATAACATAAGGATGCCAAAAGGAAAATCTTAAATTGAATAAAGCTATAGCCATTTTTGGCAATTTCAAGATAAATATGGAAAATTGACAATATAAAAGTGTATCGTTGTAGTACTTTAAAAATGAAATACGTATTGGGAAACATGTCAGTTTGGGCAAGTAATTCTAACAAATTTCGTGTAGTTTAATTGGTATACCCTACACCCAGCTTTAGAAGTGAAGACTCTTCCGTACAGCAGGCGAACGCAAACTTTGTACCGTTTGTTATGAATATTTAATACTCGTATATTAAACA
The DNA here is from genome assembly GCA_963513945.1 of Hydrotaea diabolus. Classification (NCBI taxonomy): domain Eukaryota; kingdom Metazoa; phylum Arthropoda; class Insecta; order Diptera; family Muscidae; genus Hydrotaea; species Hydrotaea diabolus. The sequence continues at coordinate 183,828,004 of OY740718.1, forward strand.
TAAAAGTATTTTACTGGTTGTTTCAAATAAGCCCAACTGTGGTGAAATAATACACGATGTTTATTGTCAGTCACACCGTAATGTAGAGTGTTTTGTCCAACTTAAGTTAAAATTTTTTTGTTTTAGTTTTTGACAAATTGTACCATGGAGAGGTACGCAATTGAGCAGCGCGTTAGGAATGTTGGTGCCTTTTACCAAAATGACGTTCAAATCAAAATGCATTTCATACACTTTTTGTTTTTGTACAGCATAATCGACCAAATGTGTCCAGAATCGGAATTGTGGGCAAATTTCAACAAACTAGGACTAAGGAAATGTAAAAACATCAGTGCATGCTCGCCTAGTTCGTTCTGCAAAAAACATTGATGTTTTTCGCGATAGTGTGGCAGAAGTCGTACCCAACAATTAAACATCTCATTAGCCTCGACACGTCGTCGTACCCAACAATTAAACATCTCATGAACATCACTGATGTTAATTTTGAATTAAGATTTAATTTTCACGCTAATAAGGTTTAATTGACGAAAGAGCTAAAGTTTGTTGGGCCTTTTAAGCGAAGTCAATACGACGAATGGTTGGTTAAACAGACAGAAGTGAATGTTGATATTACAAAGAAAATCGAATTAGTGGATTCGTTGACAAGCAAAATGGGGATATAAAATTTATTGTTGATAAGCCGATGCATTCACAAAGAGTGTCAAATTAAAAAAAAAATATTTTCGGAAAAGTACGGCCCACATATTCTAAAATAAATTTTAAGATAATTCTCTGAAAGGTATTTGTTTTATGGATAATTAACATTGTACATTTTAGTTGAATACAACTTGTTTATTTGCATACAACTATAGATCGCAAGACTTATCACAACTTCTACCGTGTGGAGCGCAATAATTTGCTTTTTTTCACTGCAGGCTGTGGTGGCACTGTTGGTCGAATAGAGTGGAGAGAGTGCGTGGCTTATAGGAGCTGACGGCTGATTTGTATTTGTCTGCCTTTCAGTTGTCATCATGCATTGGACACGTGAGAAGTGGTAATTTTGTGTTGAACCGTATTTTTTAAATGCGCACTCGATCATTACAGTGCAGCGTGCTTTTCGTTTTTGATTCGCTGTTCCCCACGCGGACGTGTTCCTGGACGGCAAACAATTGCAAATTGGGTAACTTCATTGAGAACAGCAGGAAATGTAATATGTGTACGAAGGGGACTTGATAGAAGGTCCTACAAAACATCGAGAGAGTCAGAGCAGCAGTACTCCAAAACTCTCTGCTCGGAAGCAACCGCTTGCTCTTGGCTTTCAGCCGACTGAGATGCATAGTTTCAACAGAATGGTGCCACTGCACACATAGCGAGTGTTACCACGAATTGTTTGAGGCAAATGTTTCCTGGACGGCTTATCTCTTAGAGGGGTGATGTGAACTGGCCGGCACGCTCAGCAGACTTAGCCCGATTTTTTTCTATAGGGTTACCTGAATTTGAAGTGGTATTTCAACCGTCCCAACACCATGGAACCCCTAATCGACATGCTTGTTAGAGTTCATGAAAACTTCAGAAAACGTATGCGGCAGTGTGTGGATAGCGAAGGTCGACCTTTGCCAGATACACTATTTTAAACCATTTAATTTAAAAAATCACTTACTGTTCAATATAATTAAAATTTGACAGCGCATAGAGAAAGGGAACTAAGGGTAAACAATTCAATTTTCATTTTTTTTTTCTTTTTTTGATCAATAATAACCTCTACTAGTTTTTGTGGAACAGTTATTATTAGTTAGCTCATCCAAATGCATGTAACTTAAAAGAATACTAAAGAATGACCCACATTTAAGTGCACCAATCGAATAAGAATTCATCTGTCTGTCTGCCCGTCCATCCACTGTTTGTCAACAAAAGTCAAAATATCTGTCCGATCAAAATGAAATTTGGCAAAAATGTTGGAAAATTGCTTAAAGTATGTAGAGATGAATGGACAATCAAACCTAAATTAAATTAAACTAAAAGTGGATGGTGTATTAAATTTGTCATTTCGTTTGAAACACTACGAAATATTGATGGGAGACCCTATAAAGTATATAAAGTATGCTATTGATCGTAGTAAAAGTCTAATAACTATGTCCGCCAGTTCGTCCGTTCGTGTATCTGCTAAAAGTACAATAGGAAAATAAAGTTTCCTTTAACGGACTAAAGGTATCTTAGTAAAAAGTACGCTATTATGAGTATTAACTTAACAAATCATAATTATTTGGGCTGACAATGGTTAAAATAGGTGCAGTTAGTTCAGATGTTCAAAATTCTTCAAAAAAGAGCACAGTTGCTAAACATTTTGGGCTCATGCGGTCTAAAAACGTCACGCATTGTCAAATCGTGCGAATAATATTCAATACGTATAGTACTTATATATGGGTAGATACTGAAATTATAGCAAATTACACAAAAAATACAAATATTGAATTATTTTGAAGTTTTGGTTAATATTTAGGACGGGCGCAAGGGCCGTAATGGTCAAAAAACAGATATTTTTTATTTATTTTTTTTTTAAGCGTAGTGGAGGGTATATAAGATTCGATCTGACTAAACTAAACGACGTTTTTGTTTATTGGTTCTTAGGTTCCAAACCCAGCTTTCTTTCTGCATAAACATAAGCAATACAACTACCTCAATAAGTCAAAAATATGACTGGCTTAATGTGGTTTAAGAAAGACCAGGGCCAGAAATCCAGTTCATTAATATAGGGTGATCCATCTAAAGGTATTTTTTCAGAACAAAAAATATATAAAAATTCAAATCAAGTGTGGAATATTTATTTGTAATTGGAAAGGACATTTTATGCCATTTTTTTTTAATATCATTTTCTTCAAATTTTGGCCGCAACTACGCCTCAGGGTTTCCATTCTGAGCGTCCAACTTAAAATGACTTGTTCGAGAATTTCGACCGGTATGGCTTAAATGGCACGCGTAATGTTGACTTTCAAAACCTGAATCGTAGCTGTTTTGTCAGCATAGACTTTGGACTTTACGTAACCCCAAAGAAAAGTGTCTAAAGGTGTGATATCACTCGATCTAGACGGCCATCTCACCTGTGCAAAACGTGAAATTAGCTGCTTTTCGAAATGACCTCTCAATAGATTCATTGTTTGAGCAGCTGTATAGCAAATGGCACCGTCCTGTTGAAACCAAGTGTAGTCAAGATTACGGGCTTCAATTTCAGGTAGCATAAAGATCGATATCATGACGCGATAGCGAGTACCATTCACGGTTACCTTCCGGCCATCATCATTTTTGAAAAAATATGCATCGATGATTCCACCAGCTTATAAACCGCACCAAACCGTGGTTTTCTCTGGGTTTAATGGCACCTCTTGAACCTCTTCTTGTTGCTCTTCAGCCCAAATGCGGCAATTTTTTTTTATTGAATTTGCCGTTGAGCCAGAAATGGGCCTGAACAAAATTTTGGTCGAGAACAGCGGATCTTCCCGTCTCTTACCGAACAGTCATTTCCATAATATATAGATGTCAACATATGAAGGAAATTATTTTCAAAAAATAAATGCTAAAAAATGTCGTTTCAAATTATCAATAAAGATTCCATACTTGATTTGAATTTTCATATTTTTTTTTTGTTCTGAAAAAATACCTCTAGATGGATCACCCTATATATTGTAGAATATTTTTGGAAGCATGTGCAGTTTAATTCAAAAAAGCTTAAAATGTCCATTTTTTTGTTTTAATAAATTTTTTGCGGACTTCGAAATTTTTCCAAGTAAACAATGGGTTTGTTATGACTACCCAGTAAACCAAATTTGCCGACAAAATCAGACAATTCTGAACGATATCTGTACTCTATCGAGAATTCTTACCGAAATCGTTACAAATTCTATTCGATTTGTCTGAGGATTTTTTATTTATTATGTTCCGATATATCTGAACGCATTCGGTCCGAATTCTGTTAGACTTGTCTGTGTGATTTTTATTAATTTTTTGTTCAGACTTCTCTTATCGAACTTATCGCAACGAATTCTGAGCTATTTATCTGAGGTAGTCTATTCATTTAAAATATTTGTTATTTGCTTCATATTTTACAGTTGTTATTCTTGTGTTCAGACATGTCGGAACTAATTCTGAACGAATTCTTAACTGTTTGTCTGAGATATTTTTATATTTCAAATTCAAATTCTGAACGTTTGGTTAGCTTAGCTGTGCGAAGGATTTTTATTGTGTTCGGAGGAAAATTCTACTGCTGGCAGTTCTCGTTAAATGCAAAACTGGTTGCCCTTAAGTGTATAGCCACTAAACATAGTTACAGCACAATTATTGCTTGCGAAACTGCAGACACACATGTTTGTAACTAAAAGTTTTTCCGAACGCTTTTTGAAAATGTTTTACAACTTTTTTTTGTAGAACATTTTTTTTCTTTTTGATTCTTTACATTCGAATTTACCATGACATAAGCTCAGAATTCGTTCAGAATTCGGTTCGAAATGTCGGTAAAAACATCAGAATTTAATAAGACAGAATTCTGACAGAAATCGGTCAGAATTCGATTCGTGAAATCTTAATTTCCTTTCGAATTTCCCAAGACTTCAGTTCAGAATTCGGTCAGAAATTAATTCGAAATGTCGGCAAAAACATCCGAATTTCCTCAGAGAAGTAGTTCAGAGTCCGTGTCAACCTTCTCATATGTTTTTCGTTACGAACTCGCTAAGAACATTTTGCCGATTGTCGTACAGAATTCTGAGCGAATTCTGAAGGTTTGGTTTGCTGGGTAGAAGCGATGAAATAATAAAGGGTTTATTTGTTGATGTTGGAGTAACTAATATTAGGTAACAAAAGCCAACTAAACAGGGTTTGGTCACTGCAAGGACTCATCTGTTATCACCACCAATTATTGGTACTATAGTAGCATGTACATTACAATTAGTTGGTTGGTTGTCGCAAAAGTTAAACTAAACTCAGTTTGTATAACTGTGTTAGTGGCTGTGAATACCATGATATGGTTGTAGCAACTAACATATGATATCTCGAACCACGTTACTTTCAATACTAAGGAATGTTGGTTATTGCCACAGAAATTCGGTTTTTCCAACAGAATCCAACTGATTTTTTCTCTGTGTGCCTGTCTTTAGGGGTACAAAAAACACTAAAAATTTTTCACATAATTACAACCTAATGGTTTTGTGGAAATATTCCAATTGCTCATAGAATAAAGACAACACATATAAATTTGTATTGAATACCAATATCAATCCATAACTAAAGCTTCAATTTCGCCGTCAAAATGTATGGTAATAATCAAATGCAGAACCATACATGTTTTTGATGTTTGAACTTTACAAGATGTAAAACAAACAGTCCATAAAAGTCCGATAGCCATCTGCTTAGTACGTCGCAACAGAAGCCAATAACATTTGCCGATGGATGGGATTGACCTTTTGTTGTGTGCAGAAGTGCAAGAGAATGTGACTAGAATCATTGTACTAAGAAAACTCATAGTATCCCAACAAACCAGTCCCTAAGCGTAATATAACTAAATTGGAGAATACACTTACTACTAACAAATTTTTACAACTTTTCTTAAACATGCATCATTTGAACCCATAGATTTCGTAACAAAGAAAAATAAACACAAAGTCGTCAACTATACGCTGCCTGCTTCACACAAGAAACAAAAAAACCCAAAGTCGCTGCGACGTATATGATGTGCCGTTATTTGTACACGTGCATTTTGTTTTCTTTGTTAAAGTTCTCAGTTGTTTTGTTCATGTTGAATTGTAAAGTTGGAGTAACAAAAAAGTGAAAATTAAAGAGAAGTAAAAAAGTGAAAAAGTGAATAAATTAAAGAGAAGTAAAAAAGTGAAGAAATAAAGTTTGTAAAAGTAAAATAAAATATATAGAACTATAAAAAAATGTCTTACAAAGCTGACATTTCCAAGCCTGTTTAAAGCTTATATTTCTAAGCTTGTTCAAAGCTTACATTTGTAAGCTTGTTCAAAGCTTACATTTCTAAGCTTATTGTATATTATAGACTAGCAAGCTTATAACAGGGTTCAATTTTGTTTATTATATAATTGTTACCAAGCGTATTACTATAGTTTTCACTAACGTTTTCTAAGCTTAAGGCTTATGATAGTAAGTTTGTTACAAGTTATTTCTAAATGGTTTTGGTTTGTTGGGATAGCATATGATATATGTAAGTATATTAGTGTGATTCAATATATTTGCTTCTAATTTGGTATTTTTTATAGTGATTTTCAGGAAAATCGTTTCTAGTATAAACGTATGTGGCACAAAAAGGGCTAAAGTCGGGTGGTGACGGCTAGTTTATATCCTTAACTACTCTTCTATCCAAAGATTCCGCGCATCTGCCAGGAATAAAAGCAAGCGACATACGAGGGTTGCTATTTATATTTCGGATTGGAAACTTTGACATTTTTTAGCATTACTTCACTCAGAACGTTTTGTCATTTGAGGGCGAATTGCTCTGTTTTAGGTGAGTTGAAAAATTCATCTCACTAAAAAATATTTCGAGCGATGATTTTTTACGATATTCGGCGTAAGTTATCGAGACAAGAGTTTTCAAATCAACTTGTTTCGACTTTTATCGATGAAGCACCATCGAAAATCGCTGTTAATCGCTTGTACCAAGAGTTCAGTCTCGGACGCCGTTCGCTACAGGATGAATTTTGTGAAAGACGTTCAACTTCGGTCACTTTAAGAGAATCCATCTATACTTTGCGTGAACTGAATAAGCAAAGCCGACATGTGACATACCGTGAGATTGAGGCATCCTTAAGCATTAGTACGAGTATGACAAGCATCAATAAGATATAGCATGTTCATTTGGCCCTGAAAAAAATTGTTCTCGTTGGATTCCACATAATTTGACGAATGTTCGAATGGATTGGCGCAAAGAGATGTTGAAAAAGTATAACAGCCGTAGCTTAATGACAGTGTGTAGCATTGTCACAGGTGACGAATCATGGATCTATGCATATGAACCCGAAACAAAACAGCAATCACCCGTATTGGTCTTTCAAGACGAGCCAAATCCAACAAAAGTTGTTCGTGGAAGATGTATAAGTACTTCTTCCAATAGTTAATTCTCAGCGGTATACTACCATCCATTTGCCAACAGTGTTCGAAGAAATGATGAAAGATAATAAGAGAAGACGGATCATTTTGCATCACGACAATGCGAGCTCTCACACATCAGCTGAAACGATGAGCTTTTTGACCACTCAAGATGAAGAATTAATGGACTATCCTTTTGACACCCAATGACTTCTTCTTATTCCCTAGCATCACGAAAAAAATGAGTTGTCAACGTTTTTTATCGCCCGAAGCAGCTGGTGAAGCGTTCAAAAATAGTGTTTTGGAGGTGTCTCAATCGGAGTGGCAAAAGTGCTTGGAAAATTGGTTTGTACGCATGCAAAAGCGTATTGGTTTTAAAGGAGAATAGTTTGAAAAACTATAAAACCATTTCCAATGATACATTTTTGTGTTTTTATTGCCGGATCCGAAATATATAGCAACACTCGTACACCGATTTAAATTTTCATATAATTTACCATATAATGCACTATGAATGAAACACACGTCATTCCATGTTGAGTATTTGTAAGATACTAAATTTTATTTATACAAAAAGTGATTATATCAAATGTTGAAAATATTTCAAGTCATCTAGTAAAACCTCCTGCAGAGATTACAAATCAAAGCGGAGGCCAAATATTCAATACAAAATATACAATACAATTTTTAATAACATATGTGACGCGCAAAATAGAAAGGGACCTAAGGGTAAAAATCAGTTTTGTTCAGGAGAGCCATTTTAAAGATTTAAATACGTGTATCTTTGGTGTACCATCACTTTCATAAAACGCGCATATCTCTGGGAGGGAACACTTTTGGGGCATGGGATCGGTCTCATTCGATGCTCAGATGTTGTCCACATCAAAAAAAAAGTGAAAATTGATTTTTTTTTACCCTTAGGTCCCTTTTTCTATGTGCTGTCACATATGTACATTAGGGTTAGTCATTTTTTTTAGATTCAAAATCTGTGGAAATAGCATATAGGGCAGGCAAAAATAAGCAGAATTGCGTTTTTACTTTTTCGAAATTGTGAAAAAACGTTCCGCACAAAATGCAATTACTTTAGCTCAAAACCAACTTTTTTATTTGAATTTTTTTGTGATTTTTAAAATTTGATATTTTTTTTTTAAAAAATTTTTTTTATATTTTTTTTTTTAATAAATTTTGATAAATTTTTAATAAAATGTAATTTGATCCAAAATATGTCATTTATTTTTCGAGATATATCGATTGTAAAATATGCCATACTATTTTTTTAATAAAATTGAAGATATTATGCAATAATGTTAATAAGATTAAAATTTTATTTAAAGTAACGCCTTAGAATAATAACATTTATAATAAATTACTAAAATGCAGTAGCATTTTCTACTACTTAAATTCAACAAGATATATAAAAAGAAACATGAGAACAAAAGAGTATTTTTTTAATAAGTTTAAATAAAATCTTAGCAAGAATACAATGGTCATTTATGGGTAACAAATTTTAAATTCAATGAATGTGTTGTTTTGCACAGTGGAAAAATATCTTGAACTACTTTTATGGCTCTTTCAGCACATACGTTACTTCTCTGCTGCTTCGGAATTGCTGATTCTTCCTGAACCCAATGTCTTTGAAAGCACAGGTGAGCGTTTTTGAAAGGAAGTAAGGCTAGATTTAATTTTGAATAGTCATCGATTTTAAAACAATGATCGGAAAACCATATATCGAACCAGGTGCCAGATATAAACTCACAAATTGAATATAATTGCGTCCGATATTTTGGACTTAGTATAAATGCCAGTAGACCAAGAATTGCCCTAGAATTCCATCGAGCGTTGCTTATTGGAGGTATAGACTTAAATGTTATACGAGGAAATTTTTGGTTTTTCAAATAATATTGAAATGACACACACAGCTCGTACAAATATTTCATATCATCCCGCCATTTAATTTTGTTAATATTTATTTCCTCTTTATTTTGTATGTAGCAACTTCTTAGGTGATCATAATTATTTATAATCTCGGAAACAAAAGGATATTCGATATTAGGGGAAGTTGTTTTTCCACCTAAAACTTCATCCATAATATGTCGTAATAATAAATCAAGTATATGGTGTTGGCAGCCAATATATTGCGGTGGAGGCAGTGAAAGAGATTTGCAGTGATTTTGCAACAATGACACAACACCGCCTTTTTTCCCAGTATTAACACTCGTTGTATCACATATAATCATTTTAATGTATTGAAATAAATTATACTTTTCTAGCATTTCTCTAATGCCATTAAATATGGTTACAGCTTTTCCATTTTCAAGAACAAGCACTCCTAATTTTATTTCCTTCGTATCATTCTTAAGAACTACAACTTGTATTTCTTTGTTATTAATTTTTTTACCATCAAAATGTAGGGCCCAGTTTTCAAGTTTTAAATGTTCTTTGTTTGTCTCTACCTTTTGTTCAGCAAACTTAATGACGTGTCTGTAAATGGTTTTTTGTGATGGCGTTGGTACGTCTACTCCTGATTCAGCCATTTTTTTGCATATCATAGCTGCTTTATTTGAACTGACATTCGTATCAATTACCAAAAACGTCCCTATGTTTGAAGACAACTTGGGTATCTGTTTACTTGCAGTAGAAGAGTAATCTCTGTCATATGCTTTTGTATCATCGCGCATTAAGTCTGTAGGAGAGTAATCTCTGTCATATGTTTTTGTATCATCGCACATTAAGTCTAAATCACAAAATGAACCCGGTGGTACTTCCAGTGTGCTTTGAAAATTCCTTTTTTTATAACACCTTTTTTTATACGAGATATCAAACAATTTTTCAAATTTATTGGTGTCTTGCCGCCGCTTTAAAAATTTTTGATAATCAGTTCTTAACTTAAGCACCTTGCCTCCAACGTTCTTTAATTCCATCGCTTTTTGATTTAGCTTAATCCATAACTTATTTAATTCTTCAGATATAATTAGAATTTTTTTTTTAGATTTCTCAAGCACTAATCCTCTATATCTTTCAATTATATTGATTTCTTTCGGAAATTCGTATAAATGGTATAGCGGCAAAACAGCTTTTTTTATTTCATTCGGTCTTTTTGCTTAAAAATTTTTGACCCAGTTATCACTGTTTTTTGGACATTTTGCAACTTTTTTTAAACGACATGGCGATGTGAACACAAACTATGAAAAAATAATTTAAAACTAAAAACGATATAAATTATGTATTATGACATTACTTCTGTATTGTCAAACTTTTATTAGAGCAACTCGTTTAAAATTTTTAAAACTGGGAAATGAAACCGAGTTGCAAATTTTAAAATCGATGTAGCTTAAAAACGATTGACAGATTTTTGATCAAATTGCATATTTGAAATCGATGCACTAAAACCAACTAAAAAAAATTATTTCCAAGAACAACTATTGCAGAAAAAAATTTCTCAAATTTAAAAATTTAAAAAAAAGTAAACTAAAAAAGTTTGTTTTTAGCTAAAGTAATTGCATTTTGTGCGGAAGGTTTTTTTACAATTTCGAAAAAGTAAAAACGCAATTCTTATTATTTTTGCCTGCCCTACATGCCATTTCCACAGATTTTTGATATTCGAAAAAAAATGAAAAAATGACTAACCCTAATGTACATCCCTTTGGCTGGTATTCATCCTAAGTACTCGAAAAGTGACACATTTCTTGTGTGTGCGGGCTGCTCCTACAACTGATCATTATCACCATGTGGAAAAGTACGATCATGAGCGAGCGTACAAATATTTTCTAATCTATACAGCTAACAACTGTATGGGCTGCACTTAAGAATGCAACAATACCCAACACACAATTTAAAACCTGTTCAACTTTGAACACACTATGTTTGTTGAACTGGATCGAATTTAAAATGTTGCATGTATGACAGCAAGACCTCCAATCGGAAAGAATGTTAACAAGGGGGCCTAAATGAATAATGCTTCTGTTGGTTTGATTAAAATTAACTTGTAATGCACTTTGCTTAATTCGATAGAGATCAAATTAGGTGTGTAGCTTCTAGGGGTTCAGTTTGTTATGATACTCGTATTGATACAAGATCACATGATATGGGCTAATTTCCCCATGTCCGGTCAAACGCATATTTGATGCAGTTTTTCAAATATAAGCTCGGTCGGTATAAAAATACATGTTGTAGGTCGGCTAGGTGAAAGGGGAAAATGTACACGCAGAGAAAAGATATGGTTACACTATGGTTACCGCTACAATAATATGTTCTCTACAATAAAAGCATGTTCTTCGCAACCATAGTATTGTTTTTTGAATTTCATTTTGACAACAGTATGATTGCGACAATATTACTATTGTTGAAATGTAGCAATAGTATTATTGTCAAATTTAGAAATGAAAATATGGTTGTAGGAACCATATAAACATGGTTGGTGCAACAAAAGTATTATTGTTTTAAATTTACGTTAACAATAATATGACTACGACAATCATACAGTATGGTTGCGACTATGAACAAAACAAAACAGGTTTTTTAGAGCATACATGTATGTGTGTGCGTATGTTTTTTTGATATACAAAAAAAAACATGTACACACGATACAGTGAATGGTTGTTGTCCATTAAAAAAAACAACAACAATCGGAAGTTAGTTCGAGGGATTTTTATTGTATGTACTGTGTTCGGTGAAATACTCTAATACCGATTGGTTCTCGTTTATTTAAAATCTACTTGCACTTAAATATATAGCCATTGATCATGCTTTAATCACATTCGTTACTTGGGGTCTACGAATGGTGAAGTAGCATTCACCTCTGCTGGCAACTAAAAGTATTTTCGACTACCGTTGGAATATATATTTTTGTTTCTTGAATTAAATGTTCAATAAAAACATGGCCGCAATCTGTCCATGAACTAATGGTAATGAAATTTAATATTACTTGCATGATAAAAATCTATTTTTTAATAACAACACCCAATCCTAATAAATAATTTTGGCGATCATAGTATGGTTGATTGCATCATAATATGGTTGTAAGGATAATAGCATGGTTGCGTGTGAATCACACTATGGTTGTGAGGATGTATAAGAAAAATACTATGGTTGTGAGGATCATAATATGGTTGTGGCGATAATAGTATGGTTGAGTGTGAATCATACTATTGTTGTGGAGATCATAATATGGTTAAGTGTGAATCATACTATGGTTGTGGGGATCATAGTATGGTTATGCGTAAATCATACAATTGTTGTGAGGATCATAATATTGTTGAGCCACAACCATGTACCCAACAATAGTATGATCCTCTTCGAATATTGTCACCCCAACCATACTTTTTTTCTGCGTGTAAGTGCGTGATCGGATTTACCTGGCTCTGAATAGTTAGAACTATTTGAAAACTGGGATGGATATGATCCAATATTAGCAGGGTTTAACACATGGACCATTTCAATTTTTACCAGGAAATTGAATACTTCACTAAAGCAAAAACTTAAAAATTAATCATTCGCTATTTTTGCCAATCCCCCAATACTAACAGGTCAAATGTTACCTAAATATGTAAGCGGCCACTTAAAAGGCTATTTTTTAAATTTTAGATCTAAAATACGGCTTCTAGTGCGCCAGGACCAATAATCAGGACGGACCACTGCATGTGCCTTAACCAAAAGACGAAATGATATGGTCTAGTTTTGTTGGGGTTGGTTAAAAATCGGTGCACATTTAGAAAATGGCCTCTTGTATTTGAGGAAACTTGGCTCATATATACTCCTTGTTGTTGTCAGTCATATGACACCTGATTTGTGTTCAGGTAGGGCTTGGTTGAATCTTATTTTTCAGAAGAGGTAGTTGTGTAAGAGGTCAAATATATTGGGAACGCGGAACTAGAAACAAAAAAGGTGCAGCACAAAAAGTATTGATATCCTGGACAAATTCTTAGATTCGACTTAAATGGAGGCTTGGGCCATGGGTATATGGTCTTTCGGACATGACATGGTGGTACTCAGAAGCAGTGGAATAAGACATTATTTTTAAACGATTTGGCTGATTTCAAGCCGTTAACCTATGGGCTTGATACTAGATCCGTATGTGCCCGAAAATTATCCGTTCGGGAACATTTGGGTACGCAGAAAGAGGGAAATAGGGACTGGATCTTCCGACCTTAAAGTAATGCAACTTCTTTACCAATCGCGATACGGCATTACTTGCATGATTTGATTGCATTGAAGTATGGCTGAACATTCATTTGTCCATATTGGCCCGAAAATGCCGCCCTAATCCACTACCATCCGACCACTTTTTCTTCTTTACTTCCAAAGCTCTTTTGGAACGCATTTTATGGAGGCCAGACCAGACTTCCGAATTGAAACCAGTTGCTTTAATCAGACATGCTGGAATGCTGTCAGATCTAAAGAGAAGGCGTTCAGAAATAGGCGTTTAAACAAAAACGCAAATACTGAACTGCTGCGCAAACAGGCAAGAACTTCGTGTGCCGGAGTGCTTAGACGTGAAAAGTTTCTTTAGATGATTACTTCTCCCAGCTAAAATGTTTGCAGGAAGTTCTTCCTGGCCGAAAAGCAGTCAACGATCGAAAAGTATCTACTTATGGTTCCATGCCTTAGATATTTTTTTGAACTCGTGGAGTTAAAAGGGTTCTTGCAAACTTCGATGTAAGTAAGTCACCGGGCCCGGATGGTATTTCAGCACGTGTCCTATGTACGTGCTCTTTGACGCTAGCCGGTCCATTAAGCAACCTTTCAACCTTGTTTATAGTGAGAGAGTCTTCCCAGCGTGTCGGAAGGTTGCGAACGTCCAGCCGATCCCTAAAAAGGGTGAAACCAATAATCTTGCGAATTATCGGCCCCTCGCGATTTGCTCTGCGCTCTCTAAGGTAATGGAGAGCATCGTCAACCGCCATCTTGTGGGGTATCTGGAGTCCAACGACCTACTTAGTGATCGACAGTATGGCTTCCATAGAAATCGCTCTACAGGAGACCTGATGGCTATTTTGTCAAAGCGTTGGAGTCGATTTATCCACCAGTTTGGTGAGAGTAAGGTCGTGGCTCTGGATATCTCCAAGGCCTTTGCTAGGGTCTGGCATCTGGTTTTGATATGCAACATAGATCTTCAATTTAAATGTGGATATTTTATACGAGTATCCATTCTCAAAATTTGATTTATCCGACCTATTTTGAAGATTCTAAAAGTTTTATCGGAAAAAATATTAGTTGACATTGACAACTTTTCTTTTTTGTTATACGTTTTGTTTCCCCGGCGGAATAACAAAATTAACCAACTCCAACATTAGCATAAGTTCAAGCGACTCTGCAACATTCTGTTCGGATATTTTTGAAATAAATTCTACGGCTGTGTACGTGGTCACGTATGCTTCGTTTGTGTTTGCAAATACCGCAGCTCAAGAATTTATTCCTACGCAACCACATCTCAGCGGATTTGCTACACTGAAAACTCGTTACCCACATCCTGAACCACAAGACAATTTCGACAGACAATAAACCAACCAGCCCACCCCCAAAAGACATGCCCACATATCATCTTTGCATATGTGAACGGTGGCGTGCATGTTTGCTTCGGCAGATTGAATAAATCGAAAGAGCTGAAACTTTAATATTAGATCACGTCTTCATGTGCTTCAGTTTGTTTCTTAGGAAACTCTCGTAAATTGAGCAACACGCTGGTATGATGCCAATGGGAATTTATAGAATGAAATTAATCAACTGAATTCCAAATAACGACAACTTGATGCACAGCGGGCAATGCTGGAAATACTTTATAAGCTATGTGCTGTATACGAGGGCGGGTCGCAAACTACCCGACCACATGCAAACCAAAGCGAACAAATGACAGTTTAAACAAAGAGCATACGGTTTAATGTTTAATCGTAGCAAAGTGTAAATTATTTAGAGCTTTGTTTTATTTTTTTTTATTGGTAGATCACGGCTGTTATTGTTATTAGTATTTTTTGACAATTCGTCGTAGACTAACATTACATCAATGTCTCCAAATTATTAGGCTTTATCACCAAAAATCTGTGTTCTGTGAAAATGTGTTTAGTGAACCCCATACAACACTTGATGTACATTATCGATCAGAATCTTGTGTCTCTGTATTTTTTCGCTACCGAAAAGATCATATCTAACCTAAAGTGAAAATACTATTGCTTCAGTAGCGTTGAGTGTTGCTGCAGACCGCGACTAATCGATTTGATGCTATCTTAGCCTCTAAAGTGCAAAAACTTGACGAATTTTACTTAAGAAACGTCAATTAAAGTCTTGAAATTACCCCAAAATTTGAAATTACTCTAAAATTTCAGTCCAAAGGCTCTGCAGCAGATCAATAAAGATCCTTTAGTTTTGCTCAAAATTTTATTCTGGTTTCGTTTAATGAAAAGCCTGCAGTGATTTTCGCAATATTTTTCATACTCTATAAATTGAAAACGTCGTAAAGTCCGACCAGAACCTAATACATATACCCTGCACTTTAGCAAAAACTTAATATGTAAACAATTTTATGATATACCTTTATTCCTTCATATCGCACTTTTTGTGTCCGTCCTTTAACGATTTTGCCCACTTGCTATTCCAAATGTCCTAGCTTAATTCCTTTGGTCCTGTGGTAACTAGAGAACACCTAAACCTAAAGGAAGTAAACCCATTTTATATTATATAAGTACTGATCGATTCAAAAACACTGTCTGATTCAAATGAGTGGGCTAAAAGTTACCATGGAGTTAAAAACTTTAATAACTTTTTCGTTTATTCATTTTTTTCTCAGATTATATATTAGGCAATTTTTTTTCACTAAGTATGAAAAATGATGTCACTCAAATCACCTCCGTTTTCAGCTTCAATAATGGGCTCGTTTTAGATCATTTTCTATAACATCTTTCAAAATTTGTGCCTGTAGCGTTCGAATTTCTGCAACACTGTTGACATTGAGTTAAAGGATTGTTCAGGCCTGTTCACATATACTCGCTTCTTCAAAAAACCCCAAAGGAAATAGTCGGATGCTAACCACTCTGGCGATCGCGTTGACCACATAATTTCCGAATTTCTGGAAACTATACGTTCTCCGAAAATTTGACTTAAAAGTGTCATTACGTCTGGGGCAGTGTGGGCAGTGGCTCCGTCCTGCTGCCACCACATCTCAGGTATATTTACAAGAGCAGGACGTAAAAATATTCTATCATTAACCGCTACCGCACTCCATTTACGATTACAGCACTTCCATCTGCATTCTCGAAGAAGTAAGGCCAAACTGCACACCTAATGTGGTGCAATTGGCGTTAATGAATGGCTCTTGGATTTACGGAACCCCAGAACCTACAGTTCTGCTTATTAACAAAGCCATTCAAATGAAAAAGATCTTTATCACTCTTTGCGTTAAAAAAATGATCGCTGATTTAAATAATAAAATTCTATTATTCTGGTTCTTTGTTGTGAACCTCTCCATTATGTATTCTCCAAGTGTTATTTATATAACATATATAATCTGAAAAAAAATATATATAAAGGGTGTTTTTTATTGAGGTATAGAACTTCGAATTGAAATAAAACACAAGAAAATCGTTTTAATGTCCATCAATTTGGCTTTATTGGAAGGATAATTTTATGCCATTAATGTTTAAATATGATTTCGAGCATGTGGCCGCCGCGGCTGGCTCGAATAAAGCCAATTCTACAGGTCCAATTTTCAACCACTTTTCGAGCATATGGGGCCGTATGTTGGCAATAACGCCACGACTGTTGGCTTCCAAGTCCCCTAACGTGTTTCTGGTTTGTTGGCGTAGACGAGCGACTTCACATATCCCCAAAGAAAATAATCCAATGGTCCATGTTAACCGATCCATGGTTAACCGAATTAATTGCTCTGATGGACGATTATGTCGACCATAAAATGGACGGAGCTTGCGGTGAACTTCGCGAACTGAACCATTACTTTCGAAATAAATTTGCACGATTTGCAAGCGTTGTTCTTTTGTCAACCTGTTCATGATGAAATGGCAAACCAAACTAAATATTAATCACTTGACAGCTGACAAAATGGCCGCCAGTTAAAAAAGTGATGCCAACTTAAAGTTCTATACCCCAATAAAAAAACACCCTATATATAAACGAAAAGATTATTAAATTTGTAAGCGTCATGGTAACTTTTGGCCCACCCTGTACGTCCACCAATCCCTGGTGATGTGTTCTATGCCGAAAACGCAGGTGTTGTTTTGCAACGCAACCGTGTGTTGCGACCCATGGATCAGAAAATTTTTTACATATTACATTCTTCCAGCTGCTGCTGCAGGTATTGGCCTGGAATATTCCACAGAAACGCTGGTAAGCACAGTGTCTGCTGTACGAATTACAGGTTGCCACACAACGTCTATTCTAGCTAGAGATCTAAAAATGTTCGTGTAAACTACGACGCATCTTACTTGTAGTCCTGTGAAATTGCATGATTTGGGTCACAGGAAACACTACTAATTTGTTTGTAGCAATGTTCCCAAACATCCATATGCTTACGTGCAAACATATATTTGTTTGCATCCAAACATTAATATGTTTGCAGATCATTATCATTAATATGCTTGTGTTCCAACATGTTTGCTCCCAAATATTATTTTATTTGCTGAAATTAACATTCTGCCCAAAACTGCCTGATACTGAACAAAAATTAGAGCAAATTTGCTAGACGAAGAAAAAACTATGTTGGCATATATCTTTGCAACATGCTACAAGCATTTTTATGTTTGTATTTCAGCATAATAGTTTTACAGAAACATACCATATGTTTGGGACAACGTTGTATCATATTGAAATACGGGATGGAGCGCCGTAATTTGTTTATTTGGGAATGAAATAAAAAAAATTATGAACCTTAGAAAAATTTATTTTATATTTCAATTATATTGAACAGTAGCACATCTGACATTTCCTTTGGAAAGTTTAGCATTTTTCAGCATAAACGTACTCAGAACGTTTTGACGTACGACCATCATTTGTATTGTTTACAGCGACTTGAAAAAATCAATTTCGCGCGAACATTTTTCACAACTTTCGACGTGGATTATCACGACAAGAGTGCGTCGATGAACTTAAATCATTGTATGACGATGAAGCACCTAATTGCACTGTGAAAATCGGTCCCGACTCTCGCTCAAAGACGAATGTCGTCCAAAAACGGCCATTGTGCGAGAGAACAATGATGTCGTGCGTGAACTGATAATGCCAAATCGTTATGTGACATACCGTTAGATAGAGGCATCCCTGGACATTTCTTCCAACAGCATACATTCGTTATTGCATGAACACCTGGCCGTAAAAAAGGTTTGTTCTCGTTGGATCCGGCACAATTTGACAATCGCTCAAAAAAAGGCTCGTGTCGATTGGTGCAAAGAAATTTTAAAAAAATTCGATCGCGGTGCTTCAAAACACGTTTATAAGATCGTGACGAATTGTGGATCTAAGCGTATGAGCCCGAAACAAAACAGCAATCGACCGTGTGAGTCTTCGAAGACGAGCCAAATTCAAAGAAAGTTGTTAATGGAAGAAGCACTTCGAAGCAAATGGTCGCTTGTTTCTTCGGCAAAACTGGTATTGTGGCGACTTCTCCGCTTGGGCAACGTTGGACGGTCAATTGTGGGTGGTACACTACAATTTGTTGTTTGCCTGAAGTCTGCTGAGAAATTCGAAAAACGAACAAGAGAAGACGAATCATTGTGCACTATGACAATGAGAGCTCTCACACATTAGCTCAAACCAGCGCCTTTTTGACCAACCAAAACGTCGAATTGATGGGCACCCAATGACTTTTTTTTATTCCCGCACATCAAGAAAAAAAATGCTTGGTCAACGATTTTCGTCGTCAGAAGATGCTGTTGAAGCGTTCAAATACCATGTTTTGGAGGTGTCTCAATCGGAGTGGAAAAAGTGCTTAGACAATTGTATATAAATCATGCTGGAGAATACTTTAAAAAGCAATAAAACCATTTTTGATGATAAATATTCGCATTTTCATTATTAGGCTAGAAATATATATAGCAGCCTCGTATTGTTAAAAAGGGCTTCCAAGGTGTTGGGACGGTTGATGTACACCTTCGACTTCAGGTAACCCCTTTGTATACATGACACATTCCCTGCTGTTCTCAATGAAGTTACCAAATTTACAATTGATTGCCGTCTAGGAAAACGTCCGCGTGGGGGAACAGCGAATCGTAAACGAAAAGCACGCAATGGTCGAGTGCGCATTTGAAAAATACGTTTCAACACAAAATGAACTCCCTTACGTGTCCAATGACGTGTCCATGAAAGGCAGACGAATACAAATCTCTCGTCGGCCACTTTAAGCCACATACACTTTCCACTCTCTTCGACCAACATTGCCGCCACAGCCTGCAGTGCAAAAAAGCATCTTTTCGCGCTCCACCCTGTATCATAGGTTTGTGGAATAACATAAAATCTGCGTTAAGAAATATTAGAAAATCATGTAGTTGTCGGCATTTTTTGTACCGTATTATTATTAAACATTGCATTAATGCCGTAACATTAACAGGTTTGTAGGTTTGTGTGTAGGTTTATTATGTTTGCGTGCAGTCAAATATACGTTTGCACATAAGCATATAAATGTTTGGGAATAATGCTGCAAACATAATGGGTGATCCAAGTCGAGATACTTTTTCAATAGCCTTTTTTGACACATAACGTGTGAGTCGTGTCATGTTATTTTTGTTTGGTATTGTTTGGCATTTCATCATGGAAAGACTTATGTACGCCTGAACAACGTTTACAAATCGTTCAACTTTATTACGAAAATTCATGTTCTATGAGGAATGTATTTCGTGCACTTCATGCTACTTATGGTCAACATAATCGGCCTACTGAGCGTACCATCACCCATCTTGAGAGCCAGCATTCATTATTGGATAATATTCGACCGAATTGACCACGTCCAGCACGCAGTGAACGAACTGTGGCGGCCGTAGCTGAGAGTGTACACCAAGACCGAAGAGCGTCGATTCGGCGCAACTCGGACTGACGTATGGAACGACTTGGAGCATTTTACGTCGAGATCATAAATTAAAAGCGTACAAAATACAGCTTGTGCAAGAACTGAAGCCGCCCGACGTTCCCAAGCGGCATCGCTTCGTCCTATGGGCTCTTGAAAAGTTCCAAGAAGATCCGACGTTTTCGAGCCAAATTTTGTTCAGCGTTGAAGTCCATTTTTGGCTCAATGGTTATGTTTACAAGCAAAATTGCCGCATTCGGGACGAAGACAAACCAGAAGAGGTTCATAAGCTGACACTTTATTCAGAAAAAACAACGGTTCGGTGTGGTTTGTGGGCCAGTGGAATCATCGGTCCATATTTCTTCAAAAATGATGCCAGTGAGAACGTAACCGTCAATGGCGACCGTTATCGTGCCATGATAACCGACTCTTTGATAACTGAAATTGAATCTCGTGATCTCGGCGACATTTGGTTTCAACAAGAAGGCGCCACTTCCCACACACCGCATCAATCAATGGATTTATTGAGAGAACACTTCGGTGAGCAGATAATTTCACATTTTGGGCCGGTCGATTGGCCACCAAGATCGTGTGATATCCGCCATTAGACTTTTTCCTGTAGGGATATGTAAAGTCTTAAGCTTAGGTGGACAAACCCGCTTCGATTCGGGCCTTGTAGCAAAACATCTCGCGTATCATTCACCGGTTACCAGTCGAAATGCTCAAACATGTCATCGAAAATTGGACTCAACGGATGGACCATCTGAGACGTAACCGCGGCCAACATTTGGTAGACGCAATCTTCAAAAAATAAATGCCACACAATGTTCTTTCAAATGATAAAAAAGACATTCCCCATTCAATTTGAATTTTCTGCGTTTTTTTCTTTAAAAAGTAGGAAACTTTGAAATGGATCACGCGTTATTAATGTTCGCCGCGTCCAAACATTTAAAATTTTCCAATATAATATGTTTTTAATAGGGACATATATACTGTTACAACATTGAACACCCCCTTTTCAATAGAAGAACTGAACATACCCCGTTAATGTCATATGGGTTTTGAAAGCTAACCTCAATAACGTTAGTCTGTAACGGGATTTTAAAATTGTTTCAACTTTCATCATGGTGTGGTCAGATAATGAGAACCGTATCGCTGTTATAGCGCTTTTCAAGTGTGAAATGAAAAAAACTATATTTTCAAAACGCTCCGGCCACTAGGAATTAGCCGCATGTTCGTCTACCGATGCTTAAAACTGTTTGAGGAGACTGGAGATGTAAAAGACCACCACCGGTCGGGCCGCCCACGCTATGTTCGAACACCGCATGTCATCAAAGCCGTTAAATCAAGAATTCACAGAAATACGCTCCGAAAACAGAAAATCATGGCCCGTGAGATGAATATCATGCAAAAGTCCATGAGTCGAATCAATAAAAAAGGCTTGGGACTTGGGGCTTTCCCACGAAGGACCGACTTTTATTGACTGCAGCTTTAAAAAAAGGAAAGAAAAGGATTGAAAAATGCAAATGTCTTTTGGTGACGCACGCTGATAACTTGCACAGAAAAATTTTGTTCACCGATGAACAAATTTTTACCATTCAGGAAAAAATAAAAAAGCAAAATGATAGAGTGCATGTGCGGTCATCTAAGGAAGCATCTGAACTGATCCCAAGGGTGGAAAAGGGTAATCACCCAGCTTCAGTCATGGTTTGGTGGGGTGTCTCTTACGATGGGGTCACTGTCCTGCATTTCTGCCAACAAGGAGTCAAAACATCGGCCAAAGTTTACCTAGAAACCGTTTTAGAAGCTGTTGTGATGCCTCTTAACAATTCCCTGTTCTAAAACCAGCCATGGACTTTCTAGCAGGATTCTGCGCCGGCCCATAAGGCTAAAACGTCCCAGGGGTGGCTTTGAAACAATTTGCCAGCGTTCATTTCCTCTGAAGAATGACCCTCAGGCAGTCTAGATTTGAACCCATTGGATTACAAATTGTGAACGGTTTTGAGGACAAGGTTTGTCACAAAAGATACCCCAAGACCCCAAGACTGCTTTAGTTCGAGCTGTGGCCAATTTTCCAATGGACGAGGTTCGTGCAGCTATTGACGATAAGCCAGTGTGATTTAAGGCGTGTTTAAAGGCAAAAGACGGACATTTCGAATAAGTAGATTCTTTTTGGATACAATATACATCAATAAATATATTAAAAAATATTTGGTCCAAAAACATTCAGTACTTTTTATTTGACAGCATAAAACCTGTGTAACAGTATTTATGTCCCTACTAAGTAATTTTGATGTTTTGTCTGAAATTAGGCTCAGAAGCATGGCCCAAAAAGGCCCAACACACGGACCATTCTTGCGCTTGAACGATGGAGGGCATAAAAGGTGTGGCCTGGAAGATTTTACTTGTTTTTAAAATTCTATGTGTTTACTTAACTTAGTTGAGTATTTCTGAAACCGCCTTCGTATCTTGAACAAACTTTGCACTCGTGGTATTTGTTGGGTGGGTAAGATATTTTGCAACCTATGAGTGTTATTACATTGAATTGCTTCTTAATCACACGCTACTAAATTTCGCATGAAATAAAAAAATGTTAAGGACAATCAGTACGGTAAAGTTGGACGAGGCTGGCAGCATATAATCCTAATTCTATTGAGATTTCATCATTACAAGGAATTGTTATTTTTTTGAATAAGGGTGAAATTACAATGCGGAGGAAAACAACATAATGAAGAAAATCAAAAGGGATTTTTCTTAGTGCTGACGACTTCCTAGAACATTTAAAGGATCTCGATTTACCAGCTCTGTTACGTTCGTGGCATATACACACAGCTAACGAAAATTGGTATCTAAAAATAAATTACAAATTTTAATTGCAATCGATTTCGTTATTTTTATTCTTTTTTATATTAATTTAATCACATATCTATGATTATATGATGTGGAAGATTAAATTTCGACCAAATTTGGCAGCATTGGCAACAATTATACGCAAGAATTCTACAGAGGCATAAATATCGTAGTGAAGCAGCAAATTATATATTACCAGTCCTCAATGTTCTCCGTTTTTTTAGAGTAGACTGCCAAAAACGTATAAGTAATGATAACCTTTTTCAGTCTTAGGTATCTAAAAATGGAGCTACATTTGAATACATTTGTATGGAGGCTGCATTAAAACCAGGAATCAAATTAAATATTAAATATTCAATTAAAAATTAATTAAAAATATTAATTAATCTGAATATTCGTAAATTCAATATCATTGATGACCAATTGCTTTTAAAGTAATAAAGGGTCCATAATTTCATCAATAATGTGTTTTCTGTGAGCAATACAACAATACTAACCAGTTTGTATGGAAATCTGACGAAATTTTCCGCTTTTAGGAACACACAGAAAAAAAATTTTGTTTGGGGTGACAATATACGAAGAGCATCATATTATTGTTGGGCACATAGTTGTGTCATGACAATATAATGCTCCTTATAACAAAAGTATGATCAGCGATGCCAACCTAGCGGTTTTTCCACTACTTATGGTGTTTTAATCACCAAAAAACACTGTTTGAAAAGATTTGAGTTTGAAAAAAATAAAATCGCTACTGTGGCGATTTAAACAACTTCAGCGTAGCGATTTCTATTGAAATATTAATATCTTTTCCGCACCTACTGTTCTTTGAATTTTTGAGTCTGTAACTTGCTATCACCATAAAAATAGTTTTATGATGCAAAAAACGCCGGCATTTCGCACACGGCTATCAAAAAGAAAGAAATATCGGGTGATCAATCTAAAGGTATTTTTTTCAAAAAAAAAAAAAATAAAAAAATTCAAATCAAGTGTGTCGAATGGAAATGTTATGCCCTTTATTTTTTGAATATAATTTTCTTCAAAGTATGGCCACAACAACGCCCTAGGGTGGGTATCCATTCTGAGGGTCTTATTTTGAATGAATTCAGCATTTCGACCGGTATGCCGTTAATGACACGCGTAATGTTGGCTTCCAAAACCTGAATCGAAGCTGGTTTGTCAGCATAGACTTTGGACTTTAGCCCCAAAGAAAAAAGTTTAAAGGTGTGATATCACACGATCTAGGCGGCCAACTCATCGGTCCAAAACGAGAAATTAGCTAGTCTTCGATATTACCTCTCAATATAATTAGATACATTGTTTGAGCAGCTGTATGGAAAGTGGCACCGTCCTGTTGAAACCAAGTGTCGTCAAGATTACGGGCTTCAATTTGAGGTAGAAAGAAGTCCGATAAAGAAGTCCAATGGCGCGAGAGCGGGCACTATTCACGGTTACGTTACGGCCAACATCTCTTTGGAAAAATATGGACCGATGATTCTACTAGGCCATAAACTGTCCCAAACCGTGGTTTTCTGATTATAATGACACCCCAAGGACCTCTTCTGGTTGCTATTCAGCCCAAATGTGACAATTTGGATTATTGACGTTGCTGTTGAGCCAGAAATGGGCCTCATCAACGAACAAAATTTTGATTGAGGCCAGTTTCTTAAAGATCGCTCATTTCCATTTCTTTATATGTGACGCCCAAAATAGAAAGGGACCTGAGGTTAAAAACAAGTTTTGTTCAGGAGAGCCATTTTAAAGATTAGGTCCCTTTCTATTTGAGCTTAGAATCGTCGACTTCACTTTCATAAAACGAGCATATCTCTGGGAGGGAACACTTTTCGGGCATGGGATCGGTCTCATTCGATGCTCAGATGTTGTCCACATAAAAAAAAGAAAAAAAATGAAAATTGATTTTTTTACCCTTAGGTCCCCTTCTCTATGCGCTGTCACATATAAGTATAGTTGCACAATTAGGAGTAAGTCTTTACATGATGAAATGTCAAACAGTACTAAAACTAATAAAAAATAAAGTTTAATACAACTCAATCGTAATCTGTCTAAAAAACCCTATTCTAGGTGGAACAACCTTTTTTTGTATTTTAGACATTTTTATTTTCTTTGAATTGTTTCTTTAAGTTCTTTATAGGGTTTTTGCGCACTTCTTCCGCGTTTAATTCACACACAACCATACCATGATCCCAACAACCATATTAGGAATCACACTCAACCATGCTATGATTCCCAAGAACATATTATGATAATCACATGTACATACATCCATAGTATGATCGCTTACAGCCACAGTAAGATTCGCACGCAACCCTTTAATGATCACTACAACCATAGCATAATTTCCTCAACCATACTATAATACCCAAAATAGTTAGTTAGGATTGAGTTTTGTTGTAATTTAACAAGAATTTTTGTTACGTTAATTATTTAGAATTACATTACAACTAACTTATACTTATAGTCAGATTTGAGCCCAAGTTTCTAACATTAAATTCAAAGAAACCAAAAAGTTTTTTAAAAAGCAGTCGAAAAGTCAAATTTTATTATCTGTTATTGACCTAAGGCTATATATGATAAAAATAAATTAAAAATTATTTATGTTATTGTTCGCATTCGACGATTTGCTTGGATATTTCCAGCATCCCCAGGGATAAAATTTATTAAATTCTTTAACTAAGTTTTCTAACATTTGCACTTTGTTAAAACTCTATGACCAACGACACCTGGAGAGTACTATGCAGAACACAAAATAGTACAAATAATTTAAAAAATAATCAAACTAAAAAATTTATTATCACTGAGATTACTTAAAAAAAATTATATTATTGCTAACATAAACCCCAGAAAATAATACTTTTGTAAATACTATTGTTGCTTTAACTATTTTTTCATTTCTAAATTTGACAAAATTAGTATTGTTACATTTATTTGGGTTAACCCATTAATGCCCATTGGCAACTTAAGGTTTCAGTAAAATTGTTTTCACTTTTGCATACTCTCAGAATGACATTATAAAGCAATTACTTTTCTATTATTAAGTTAACAAAATCATGCGTCTTTTCCATTTTATTTAACTTCGTTTGCTTTTGTGGTTTGCATTTTATAAGTAATTAGTTTTGGAGCACATTTCGAAATCAAGTTTTGACTGAGGTTGCTGATTTAAAATGTAAGATTTCGAAGTGTGTTCGATTTACTAAAACCAACAAACTAGTTTAATTAGAAATAAGTCTGACCTGGCGTTTTTAATTTAAATTTTGTCAATTGACTGTATGCATTTCTTAGTAACATGTTGGTTCATGTTGATGGCAACTTTAGATGCCAATGAACACTTGCATAAATGTTTTGTTAAGTGATATGTGTTTTTTTCTGTATAGTTTTGTGTCAACATCAGTGGCGTGTGAATTTTGTTACCGAATATTATTTTAGATAATTTTAACATATTAGGTCATCACAGAAAAGGACACTGACTTTTGACGGAATTTCGAATGAATTGAAACTTCGAATGATTAAGAGTCTACCGATATAGTGCTAATTCTGCCAATAGAAACTGCAGAACAAGATACAGATATTGATTCTGATAAATCTGATGTTGAAGTTGTTGGGGACTTAGAGAGATTTCCCCATCGAATTATGAGGATATGAGGACCAAAGCAAAAAAGTCCAAATATACTGAAAAGGCAAAAGCCTTTATTTCGAAAGTGGGATTTAGTGGAGCCAAATTTTGAAATTTCAAATCCCAATTCAGTTACAGAGGCTTTTGAAGAAAATTTAACAGAGCAAGTTACTCAGCGAATTGTTGCACTTTTGTTGTTTTGCTGTGAAGAGTTTATAGATAAGATAGTGACAAAAACAAACCTTTATGCACAGCAGAAAGAAAATCATTCATCTTAGATCGATCGTGATCAATTCAAAACGCTTGTTGGTACTCTGCTTTTTAGTGGTTACAATGTTCTAACTTTACGGCGAATGTAAAAGCAATGATGACTGTACTTGCCCAATTATACTAAATGCAATTAGAAGAAATACATTTGAAGATATTTTACAAAATTTACATTGTGCAGACAATTCAAAAATCATTGAAAGCGATCGAACGTACAAAGTTCGTCAAATTTTTTTGAAATACTAAATACTCGTAAGAATTTCAAGAAAATACCTCATACGGCATTTTTAAGTCTTGGTGAAAATATGATTCCATATTATGGTAGACACGGATCAAAGCAGTATTTACGAGGGAAACCAATTAGATTTTGGTTCAAGCTGTGTTGCTTGACGGATCACAATGGTAACATGATTAATGCAGAACCTTATTGTGGATCATCTACAAATATAACACCTCTCAGATTTGGCCAAGGTGCACGCAGAAAAAAAGTATGGTTGGAGTAACAATATTCGAAGAGCACCATACTATTGTTGGTTATATGGTTGTGGCACAATAATATTATGATCATCACAACAATAGTATTGTTCACACACAACCATACTATGATCCCCACAACAATATTATGGTCCTCACAACAATAGAATCATTCACACACAACCATACTATGATCCCCACAACCATATTATTATTCACATTCAACCATACTATGATCCCCACAACCATATTATGATCCTCATAACCATAGTATGTTTAACGTACAACCATAGTATGACTAACGCACAACCATACTATGATCCCCAAAATTGTTTGTAAAGACTGGAATACGTTGTTATTCAACAATAAACAATTTTATTAAGTAAGTTATGTAACAATAGGAGTGATTTATTTAACAGTAAAAAAAATCATTTATAAGTATTAAAAATATTTAAGTTATACTAATAACTAATTATTACTATTATTGCGTAAGAATCGTAAAAATAACATTGTCAAATTAAAAAAAAAATTAAAGTTTTGCCGGTATGATTACCGTAATCATGTTATTGTTAACATAAAACCCATGAAAACAATACTTTTGTCCCACCAACCATAGTTATATTGTTGATACAACCATATTTTCATTTTTAAATTTGGCAACAATACTTTTGTTACATTTCAACAATATTAATATTGCCGCAATCATACTATTGTCGAAATGAAATTCAAAAAACAATACTATAGTTGCGACGACCATACTTTTACTGCAGAGAACATACTATTGTTGCCGTGACCATATAGTAACCATATCTTTTCTCTGCGTGAGGTGACGTTGTACTTGGCCTATTTTCACATAGTAAAATAACAGCTGGAACACTGTTATTTTTTTTTCAGCCTATCCACTTTTATTCTCAAAGTTGCTGAACAAAGTTTGTTTCTAAGCCCCCAAGGAACGTGTGTACAAAATTTCGCCTCAAAAATTCTAAAATAAAAGTTTTGGACATTAATGGGTTAATATTGCCGCAATCATAAATGAAGCATAAATAACAATACTATGGTTGCGACGAGAACATATTATTGCAGAGAACATATTATTGTTGCCGTGTATATACTCGTATAAATAGTAACAATATCTTTTTCTCTGTGTGTATGTTAGATCGGAAATCGGGAGATACATTTATGTGGTATATGGGATATAATAAGATTCGCCCTGATCTGGTATTTTTCATTAATTTTTACCCTGTGTATAAAATTACGCCACAAACCAAATTTCGTTGAAATCTGATCAAATTTGACGCAGTTAGGTTGATTAGACCCAGAATCGTTAGGGATATTTGTAGGGCGGTTATATGTGAACAGGAACTAATTTCTCCCAATATCAGTACCGAACATCATTAGCCAAAATCCAAATTGAGATCGGTTGAAATTTGCAACCTACCATAGTGTGGAGGTAATAATGACGAAGTGGACCTTTTGATTTCTGAGAAAAATAGGTCCAGGTTTACAGGGTACCTCCCGCCCTATGTATAAGAAATGTATGTACTTAGTAGGTACATAAATACTGTTAAACACGTTTTAAGCTGTAAAATAAAAGTACTGAATGTTTTTGACCAAAAATTTTTTGATATATTTATTGATGTATATTGTGTCCAAAAAGAATCTCTTTATTCGAAATGTTCGCCTTTTGCCTAAGGAAAATTGGCCACAGCTCGAACCAAAGCAGTCTTAAGAGATTAAATATTGGGGTATCTTTTGAGACAAACCTTGTCTTCTAAAACCGCCCACAATTTGTAATCCGATGGGTTCAAATTTGAACTGCCTGAGGGCCATTCTTCAGAGGAAATGAACGCTGGCAAATTGCTTCGAAGCCAGGCCTGGGACTTTTTAGCCTGATGGACCGGCGCAGAATCTTGCTGGAAAGTTCATGGCTGGTTGTGGAACAGGGA
Organism: Hydrotaea diabolus; assembly: GCA_963513945.1. Taxonomy (NCBI): domain Eukaryota; kingdom Metazoa; phylum Arthropoda; class Insecta; order Diptera; family Muscidae; genus Hydrotaea; species Hydrotaea diabolus. Next base: position 183,857,234 of record OY740718.1, read on the forward strand.
ATTGTTAAGATGCTTCACAACAGCTTCCAAATCGTTTTCTTGGTAAACTTTGGCCGGTGTTTTGACACTTTGTTCGCAGAAATGCAGGTCAGTGACCCCATCGTTAGAGACACCCCACCAAACCATGTCTGAAGCTGGGTGATGACCCTATTCCACCCTTGGGATCTGTTCAGATGTTTCCTTAGATGACCGCGCATACAGTCTATCATTTTGCTTGTTAAATTTTTCCTGAACGGTAAAAAAATTTTCATTGGTGAACAAAATTTTTCTGTGCAAGTTGTCAGCGTGTTTAACCAAAAGACGTTTGCATTATTTAATCCTATTTTTTTTAAACCTGCGTCAATAAATGTCCGGTACGTCGTTTGAAAGCCCAAGTCCCAAGTCTTTTTTAATGATTCGACTCATGGACTTTTGCGTTATATTCATCTCACGGGCCATAAGTTTCTGTTTTCGGAGCAGATTTCTGTAAATTCTTGATTTTACGGCTTTGATGACATGCGGGGTTCGAACAGAGCGTGGGCGGCTCGACCGGTGGCGGTCTTTTACATCTCCAGTCTCCTCAAACAGTTTTATGCATCGGTAGACGAACATGCGGCTGATCCCTAGTGACCGGAGCGTTTTGAAAATATCGCTTTTTTCATTTCACACTTAAAAAGCGCTATTACAGCGATACGGTTCTCATTATCTGACCACTCCATGATGAAAGTTGAAATAATTATAAAATCCCGTTACAGACTAACGCTATTGAGGTTAGCTTTTAAAACCCATATGACATTAACGGGATATGTTCAGTTCTACTATTGAAATGGGTGTGTTCAATGTTGTAACAGTATTTATGACCCTAGTAAGTAGTGCGTAAAACAAATTAAATTGGTTTAGGCTTTTAAAATTCAATTCAGATTCTCTGCATATTAAGGCTTATACACACGATGGATCTTTGTTGAGCCAATAACACTCTGGTTTGTCGGGGTAGCATCGGTTCCTCTTGTGCTACCTCTGGTGAATGGTATTCCATTTAAGTACTCACTCCGCGTCCATTTAAGTACTCACTCCGCGCGTCTGACTGGCCCTAGAGGTTCCCTATTATGAATATCAGTCGCAACATGCCGAGGATGCCATTTAGTAATATGGTGATTCGGGTGATCCCCTCTGTAGCTCTTTAGCAGTTAAAGTTCCGCCAACATGAATTCATGTCAAAGCACAGTCAAGATTTTCGTTTTCTCATGTAAGTGGTCTTCCGAGATGATAGGGATAAAGTGATTCGGGTGATCCCTTCTGTAGCTCTTTAGCAGTTAAAATTCCGACAACATGAATTCATGTCGACGCGCAGACAAGATTTTCGTTTTCTCATGTAAGTGGTATTCCGAGAAGATAGGGACACATACTGTCCTGCGACAGTGTCCTTTTTTGGCATCATTCTGGAAAGTCTGAATATGCCACCACTAAGCATTCGGTGTCTTAAAAAATGCTTCATAGGTCTCCACTGGCCGAGGTTAATAACGCTTCCTTAAACGTGCCCCAAGAGGTGCCTGCGAGCGACTGGAGTAATATTCCCCTTATGCTCAGCTTATGGCAGATAGCAGGGATCGTACGCTGAGGCTTTAAAAATAGTTTCGAACATTATGAAATTTGAGGCATTTGTGGCCCGATTTCATTTTTCCTTGACTTTCACAATCAAAGCAGCAGAGCTGTGTGCTGTGTGGCCCATGATTTGATGGCGGATATCTTAAGGTTTCTATTATCAAAGAAACTTGCAAGAAAGGGCTGTCACTGTCGAAATAATATGTAATGCAAAGATAAACCTCTAAATGAATCACTTTTTACTACATAATCAATATGAGTCTAATTTTAGATGTTTGCTGCTTTCCTCTAATTATGTTCACGGGAATTAAACTTGAATTCAATTACCAGTATTGGCGTGCAAAAAATACTACCTATTGAATACAAATGATTTCAATTTATTCGCAATTCAACATTTGCAAAGCAAAGCTTCTTTTGACGGCATCTTTCCATTTTCTGAATTTCCCTTTCAGCAAATATTTAAAGCGCGCACTCACAGACACAGACAATTTAATGAAATTGCGAAACGTAATGTATTCAATCAATCTGTTATTGTCAGCGCCATACAGCGTCTAATAAATAACATAACGCCGAGTTGCCTGGGTGATGGCATGCTGCTGTTCGAGGAAAATGTTTACTTAATCAAAATTAATTATACTAAAAATTTCTGCTAAAAAATATTTAGCGGGAAAAATTTCAGGATAAATATGTGTACATTAGAGTGACTCGACTGGAGCACTGAACAAAAGTAATCATTCATTTTCATTAAATATGTATTAGACATTTCACATATGTGACAGCGCATACAGAAAGGGACCTAAGGGTAAAAAAATCTATTTTCACTTTTTTTTTGATGTAGACAACATCTGAGCATCGAATGAGACCGATCCCATGCCTCAAAGTGTTCCCTCCCAGAGATATGCGCGTTTTATGAAAGTGAAGTCGACGACTATACACCAAAGATACACGTATTTAAATCATTAAAATGGCTCTCCTGAACAAAACTGGTTTTTACCCTTAGGTCCCTTTCTATTCGTCACATATTATGATTAGTCGTACTACGAGTTCACATACGAGTACATATAGCAAGATGACAAGTTCAACAAAATATTTTGTAAAGCAACTAATATTAACCAAATACGGTTTTTGCTGAGTTTCTTATTATTTAAATCAAATTTGAAGAATCGCATAAAAGGAACCTTAAACAAGTGGACAAGCCGAAACTTATACACCCAAGCCAAAGTTTATACACCCTTCATCATTGATTTTGGTCCAATATAAAAATCTTGTAAATGGGACATGGCACCACCCACTTTTTTTCTAGGATTTGTTTAGATCAATGCCTGCATTATATCTTCCAAATATCATTATAATAACGTAGTATCAAATAGTTTATGACATATTATCCTTTTAAGTCAACACAGTGCCACGCCTCCATTTTTTACTATTAACATACTTTATTATAGTTCCAGTGATTTTATTATATTCTCTCAGTGATTTCATTCTGTAAAGTTTTTATAGCGATCGGACTATTATTTTCGCAAAAAATTAGATTTTTATAGCGGGCGTGGCCACGCCCTCTTTTCCTCCAGAATGTGTTTCGATCTATGCAATCATCGTTTGTTCCAAACATCGATATATCTCTATTAGTTCATGAGAAACATGTGATGTTACTCGTAGCATGAATCGAAACATATCCTGGAGGAAAAGTTGGCGGTGCCACGCCCACTTTGCATTTATAGTCGATCAAATTTGGACAGCTTAAAATCATTGCTTAGTCTAATATCATGAACTATGTAATGAAACTACTTTATAAGGGGCGTGGCATAGCACTCTAAACACTAAACTTTAAAATACAATATCTTATAAACTATAAGAGAGATGACGATGATGTTTGGAAAATATGACAGTTCCAAATATTATTATAAGTAATTAAATCAAATCCTGGAGAAAAAGTTGATGGGGCCACGCCTCCTTTCAAAAATCGCATTAATATTCCGTTCCTACAAAATAATACGGTATAAAATTAATGAGTAGGAAAATTTGAGTACTTACGAGTATACTAAGTAGACTATATTTTTTATTACATTTTTATAATAACATCGCCCGCTTAACCATGAACATCAAAAGTAACTATTTCGTTAACGAATATTGCTATGGCAATAGAAGTTGGTATATACGAGAGTTTCTATTTATATTTCGGATCCCGCAATAAAACCACAATAATTTATCATTGGAAATGGTTTTATTGTTTCTAAAATATTCTCCTTTAAGATCAATACACTTTTGCATGCCCACAAACCAATTTTCGAAGCACTTTTTTCACCCCGATTGGGACAGCTCCAAAACATGATTTTTGAAAGCTTCAACAGCTGCTTCGGGCGATGAAAAACGTTGACCATGCATTTTTCCTTGATGCAAGGGAATGAGAAGAAGTCATTGGGTGCCAAATCAGGGCTGTACGGTGGATGGCCCACCAATTCGACATCTTGAGTGGTCAAATAGCTCACCGTTACAGCTGATGTGTAAGAGCTCGCATTGTTGTGATGCAAAATGATTCGTCTTCTCTTATTTTCTTTCCTAATTTCTGTTGGCAAACAGATGGTTGTATAGGGTATATGTGACAGCGCATAGAGAAAGGGACCTAAGGGTAAAAAAAAAAATCAATTTTCACTTTTTTTTGATGTACAACATCTGAGCATCGAATGAGACCGATCCCATGCCCCAAAAGTGTTCCCTCCAAGAGATATGCGCGTTTTATAAAAGTAATGGTACACCAAAGATACACGTATTTAAATCTTTAAAATGGCTCTCCTGAATAAAACAGGTTTTTACCCTTAGGTCCCTTTCTATTTTGCGCGTCACATACAAGCTCCGGTACGGCCGAACTTAATGTGCCCTCTTTTAAGGATGTGGATTGTTGATTTTTGAAGAGGTACCCATTTTTTATGAGCGGACAATTTTTCCTTCATAAACTCTCTAACCCATTTTGAATACCAACCGTTTCAGTCCATCAATACATACTTTGTCAAAACTACGCCTACCTAGCTTCAATAGTGCGACCTGTAGTTTGCTTTCCACAGGCAGACAGACAGACAGATTATCTTAGTATTTTAGGAAGATTCAGAATATATATACTTTATGGGGTCTTCGACTTGTATCTCGAGGTGCAAACGGAATTATGAAGTCAACATTTCTTTAATCATTTGATGGAGGGTAGAAAAATCACCTGCACCATCTAGATCTTAGCTGATCCAGAACCACGCGCGTTTTCTTATCTGGTGAAATCGCTCGGGGATGTCCCCAAGAACTATAATCACGCTGTAGCTGGACACTGCCGCTGCAACTTCATTAGCAAGAAAAATGTTTAGACCTTCCTGGTACTTAGGATGATCTGAGGATTTCTCTTGTAGCCCTAGATATTTATAATTATACCTAATATGCCTAAGCGGAGGCATCCTGTCCATGAAATGACTGTAAACAGGATGTTAATATGACTACTGCAAAGACTCCCAAGTACTTATAGATGGTGCTTTGACGATAGGGACCTTCGTCTTATAATGATGATGGTCCTCATGCTTGGTACACACAAGGCAACTGTCGAGAGCAACGTGTTGCAGCAAATGTTTTGTTTGTTCACAAAATACGTAGCAACACAGATGCACATGAAGCAACGTTTGTTTCAACACGGCTGTATTTTTTCAACGGTAGTATCTTGAATACCCAGTAGCAGAAGGCAAGAGGAACATCAGGGCGGCACTGTTTTTATTTGATCTATGTTTTTGCTAACATAGTACGACATTGTTCATGTTAGAAAAGGATAAAAGGATACAAACTTAGTTGCAAAAATACATCTAATCAGATACACTCGATATACTAAGTAGGACATAAATACTGTTACACACGTTTTATGCTGTAAAATAAAAACTACTGAAGGTTTTTGGACCAAATATTTTTTAATATATTTATTGATGTACTCGTATATTGTATCCAAAAAGAATCTACGTATTCGAAATGTCCGCCTTTTGCCTTTACACATGCCTTAAGTCGCACTGGCCAATAGCTGCACGAACCTCGTCCATTGGAAAATTGGCCACAGCTCGAACCAAAGCAGTCTTAAAAGATCCAATGTTGGGGTATCTTTTGTGACAAACCTTGTCATCTAAAACCGTCCACAATTTGTTATCCAATGGGTTCAAATCTGGACTGTCTAAGGGCTATTCTTCAGAAGAAATGAACACTGGAAAATTCTTTCGAAGCCAGGCCTGGGACGCTTAAGCCTTATGGGCCGGCGCAGAATCCAGCTGGAAAGTCCATGGCTAGTTTTGGAACAGGGACTTGTTAAGAGGCTTCATAACAGCTTCCAAAACCGTTTTTTTTGGTAAACTTTGGCCGATGTTTTGACTCCTTGTTCGCAGAAATGCAGGTCAGTGACCCCATCGCAAGAGACCCAACCAACTATGACTGTAGCTAGGTGATGACCCTTTTCCACCCTTGGGATCAGTTCAGATGCTTCCTTAGATGGCCGCGCACACACTCTATCATTATGTTTGTTAAATTTTTTCTAAACGGTATTTATCTCAAGGGCTATGATCTGTGAATTCTTGATTTAACGGCTTTGATGACATGCGGTGTTCGAACAAAGCGTGGGCTGCCCGACCGGTGGCGGTCTTTTGCATATCCAGTCTCCTCAAACAGTTTTATGCATCGGTAGACGAACATGCGGCTAATCCCTTGTGGCCGGAGCCTTTTATAAATATCGCTTTTTTCATTTTATACTTGAAAAGCGCTATTAAAGCGATACGGTTCTCATTATCTGACCACTCCATGATAAAAGTTGAAACAATTTTAAAATCGCGTTACAGACTAACGCTATTGAGGTTAGCTTTCAAAACCCATATAACATTAACGGGGTATGTTCAGTTCTATTATTGAAATGGGTGTGTTCAATATTGTAACAGTATTTATGTCCCTACTAAGTATGTGCGGCTTCTGCTTATGGAAGGAGTAGAGAGTATTGTGATTTGAGTATTTTTTGTGAGTAAATTGAAACATTGAATATATAGAAGTAGAACACACATCTCTGCTATTCGACCAGACCTGTCCAAGATTTATACTGCCCGACCCGATAACCGACCCGACAGTCTTTCACAAAATAATCGACAACCAATAATAGTTTTTGGATAATAAGTCATGCTACTACTAATTTGGTGTCATAAGAGCGTAATAAGTGTATCATGTACTCGGTCCGACTCGAATTTAGACTTTACTTAAAAAGTAGATAATTGATTAAGTATATTTTATTTTTACCGGATTCAAAGATCTTATTTATTGATGCGTAAATGATGATGTCGCCTGGCGTAATTCGAAGGATTGCATACCCATACTTGTCATTAAGAGAAGATATCTCCATGGTAACCTGAGTTATTAGGCACACGTGTAATACATCAATGAGTTCTTTGGCTTTTAAGTGCAAGGTAGCTGAACTATGATTGTCTTCCACCACCTGTGTTATTCCATACATAATCACTCGCAGTAAAAATAGCCTACACAAATCTTGAACTTGTCACAGGATGTTTTAAATGAATTTCATTAAAACCTTTTTACGATTTTCTAATTAATCTTTTTTCAAATAGTCAGCCGACTGGACTACAGTAATGACACAAGTTTTGTGAGATTCCTTTTTATTTGTGCGTTAATGACAGATACCCAAACTGGTTTGTCCTGTCGAGACGTTGTGCCAAGTTCAATGACAGTTGTTGTCTGTCGTTGTCAATGTGCATACAATCTGTCACTAAGGATAGACGTTTTATTAACATTTTCCGAATTTGTTACAAAGTTCAATAGACTTTAAAATAAACTTTAAAAAATACTTTAAACTAAGGAAACCAAGTATAGACCCGGGGACAATGAAACTGTTATTTTTCATTACGATGCGTTATTTCTTCAGCTCCGGGTGTTCAAAACCAAATAAAATAAGTGTCAAAAACTTACGAAAATTTCTTGTTATTGCGGTGTCGGCGTAGAAAAGCCGTCTCATATCTTGATTGTTAGACACTTATTTCAATGGTTTTTTTGAATACCGCAAGTTGAAAAATACCAGCGTCAAAGAGAATGCTTGAGTGGAAACGAGTCTTAAAGTAGGGTAAAGACAGACACGTCGACTACAGGATAGCCTGCACTCAGAAATAAGATATAAATAGATTAACAGCCTTAGCCACGATGTCGAACAAAAAACTATGCGCACGAAAGCCAGTCACTCACTTACGTATCAAAACGGTAGTCTCTATCTTTCGACTTATTGTTCGCATAGTCTAATGTGGCAATCAAATTGTTGCCAGCACTGATGATTTAAAAATGAAAAATTTGTAGGAACGGAATGCATAGACATAAAAACCAATTTTTCTATTGCATTTCCATTTTCTTTTTTTGGCTTGAGTATGTGTGGCTGTAATCAAACGAAAGACAAAACACAAGAGTGAGTGAGATTGACGTTCGTGGGAGAGCGAACATATTAAGTGACTACTAATTGTACCCTCCACCATACAATGGATGGTATATTAGTTTTGTCATTCTGTCTAAAACACCTTGAAATAAAAAGTAAGTAAAATTCTAAGACGATCTAGCTATGTTGTCCGTCTGTCCGGCTGCCCGTCTGTCCGTCTGTTGAAAACAAGATAGATCCTGCATGAAAACAGCTAGGGAGCTGAAATTTGGCACACACATGTGTAGTTAACCTAGCATAGTTGGTATTGAAAATGGACTATATACCTATACGGGAAATTGGTATTGGAGACTTTCAACCGACACTACCTCATAAAAATTAGTTTTTTATTTGGAAATATCTGTCTAGTTTCTTGAGAAAAATCACTGAAATTTTGCTAGTAATAATCTCTATATAGGAGCAATCATCTATGTAAAAATGGTTTAGATTGGGTCACCATTTCTTGCACCTCCCATACAAACGGTCTTATGGGCCTTGAGATATAATATGACTAAATGACACAAACTTGACCTATCGAAATTAAATTTTACACATCAAGATTTCTACATACAACCCACTTCTACGCTGAATTCGGTTGAGATCGGAAAAGTCCTACAGGTACCTCACACACTAACCGTCTCATGGGCTTTGAGAAATAATATGACTCACCACAAGCTTGACCTATCGAAATCAAGTTTTGCACATAAAGACTTCTATAAAGAACACACTTCCGCAGCAGATTAGGTAGTCCCTTCTGGTACCTCCCATACAAACGGTCTTAAGGGCCTTGAGAAACATGTTCCCGATATTTTGACCAAATAATTCGCCACTTTTTTAAACATTTCAAGGCTAATGGCGGTATTTTTGAGCAATTCAGTGTAGACAAGTTTTAATGGAGAATTGAATTTCAGCAACGCGGTTCACCACATTTTCATATCATATATTGACTTAGGAATGCTACCAAGATAAATATTGATGATCAAACTACATTTCCACCAGTCATAAATATTATTATTAAATTTATTTCAACTGATTCAACAATAGAAGACCTGCAAAGCTATATTTCCTATCAGCATCACAACCATACCAGAACTTGCCAGAGAAATAAGGGGTCAAAAGTTTTGTAGATTTCGAATTCCTTATCCTCCATTACCAACTACTGAAATTTTGCTTCCACTTCCGGAAAGTATAAATATAAATCAATTAAAGCAACACAAAGAAAACTTCGATAAAATTCACACACTTTTTTATGCCAAATTGACAGATGTTAATAGGTTAGATTTCTTGAAAATTTTTTAGCGGATGACCGAATCAACTTGACCAACGGTGACTACATTTTAGCTCTAAGGTCGTCTCTCAAAAAACCCCACATTTTCCTAAAAAGGACGTTCAAGAATAGGAGTGTTAACGTATTTAACCATAAAATTTTGTCCATGTGTCATACCCTGAAGGTCTCTTTAGAATGTTTTTATCTCAAGCTCTAGATGAATTGATCGAGATGTCTGGTAATTCGCAAATGGTTTTTCTTGTAGGAGACTTCAATATATGCCGCGAAACTTTGCAAAAAAATTCAACAGAAACTCATCTCAAAAAGGATTTTCATCATTGTTAGAAAAATCTGTACTAACAACTAAACACGGAACACATATCGATTGGGCGTTCACCAACATTAATTCGGTAAAATTTCAAACGTAATCTACAGCTAACAGTCATCATGATGCTATTGTAATAGGCATTTAGTTTTTATTTGTACTAATTTTTAGGCTTCTTAATAAGAAATATTGTGTGTAAATAATAAAAAAGACAAAAAAAGAAAATATGTTAATTTTAAGTTATAATAAATTACGAGTATATTAGTTGTATTGCTTTAAATAAATTACAATGAATAAATTACAAAAATTAAAAAAAATAGTTTTTTATTTGGGAATCTGGTGGATGGTATCCAAAGTTCGGGTGGATGGTATCCAAAGTTCGGTTAGAAAGCGTGTGAACGTTATCGTTCGACATCGTGGCTAAGGCTGTTAATTTCCAATGATGATATTCTTTTATCAAGTTTCTTATGTTTCAAGGGGTAATTCCAAATTGCTTCTAGTTCACATCCAATTCATACTTGTTTTTTGGTCAACCAAACCTGACATCCTCGTTTCGTTCTACATTGCCTTATACATATCTTGAAAGAGATCGTTTTTGTAGAAGGTACAAAAATGGATGCTAATTTGTGTATGCAAATAAAGTTGAAATAAAGATATTGCAGATAATAAACATAAACAGATTTGGGCTTCAATCTACGCTCGGATGGTGTGGTTTGTGTGGGAATTACAAAAACAGGCGTGGCTAAGGCTAACAATTTTTGTCAGCTAGTCTATCTTCTAATCATTTTTCCAATTACTAATTTTCGGCAACTCGTAACGAAATGGTGTATTTGCAATAAAGGTATAGGGCGCGTCATCCACTGCTTATGTACGCGAGTAAAATCGTTTTTAAACAATTTTGATTTCCCAATTTAAGCGAATTTCATGTTATCTAGGTCCCAATTTTCACATAAACAATGTCATATGTGTCGGAGGTACTAAAAGAGGCGTGGCTAGGAATTCAGTTATTTGTCACCAAATTATCTTCGAAACTCTGTTCTTAAAATAAGATTTTGAGATAGATCATAAGAATGACAGTAAAATACTACAAGAATACATAAAGTGAGAATGGTCCATTTACATACCAGGTACCAAAATGGGGCATATCAAACACTTTTATCACATGCTGGCTCAGATTAATATAATATGTTATTTCCAATTGAATCGAATTCTACGCACTGGATAACAAGTGATGTGGGTTTTAATTTGCACAGAAACAGGACCATTTGTGTGGGAAGTAACAGAAGTGTCGTAGCTAGAAATCCACTTCGAATAGTTCAAAATGTTTTTTTGATGTGCTACACAAATGATATACGTACTTAAAAGGGACATAAATACTGTTACAACATTGAACACACCCATTTCAATAGTAGAACTGAACATACACCGTTAATGTCATATGGGGTTTGAAAGCTAACCTCAATAGCGTTAGTATGTAACGGGATTTTAAAATTGTTTCAACTTTCATCATGGAGTGGTCAGATAATGAGAACCGTATCGCTGTAATAGCGCTTTTCAAGTGTGAAATGAGAAAAGCGATATTTTCAAAAGGCTCCGGCCACTAGAGATTAGCCACATGTTCGTCTACCGTATCATAAAACTGTTTAAGGGGACTGGATATGTAAAAGACCGCCACCGGTCGGCCCGCTCACGCTCTGTTCGAACACCGCATGTCATCAAAGCCGTTAAATCAAGAATTCACAGAAATCCGCTCCGAAAACAGAAAATCGTGGCCCGTAAGATGAATATGACGCAAAAGTCCATGAGTCGAATCATTTAAAAATACTTTGGATTTGGGGCTTTGAAACGATGTACCGGACATTTATTGACTGCAACTTTAAAAAAAAAATAGGATTGAAAAATGCAAACGTCTTTTGGTGAAGCAAGCTTATAACTTGCACAGAAAAAAATTGTTCAACGATGAAAAAATTTTTACCATACAGGAAAAATTTAACAAGCAAAATGATAGAGTGTATGCTCGGTGATCTAAGGAAGCATCTGAACTTATCCCAAGGGTGGCAAAGGGTCATCACCCAGCTTCAGTCATCGTTTGGTGGGGTGTCTCCTACGATGGGGTCACTGACCTGTATTTCTGCGAACAAGACATTGGTCAAAGTTTACCAATAAACCGTTTTAGAAGCTGTTGTGAAGCATCTTAACAATTCCCTGTATCAAAACCTGTCATGGACTTTCCAGCAGGATTCTGCGCCGGCCCATAAGGCTAAAACGTCCCAGGCCTGGCTTCGAAACAATTTGAAAGCGTCCATTTCCTCTGAAGAATGAAGAATGGCCCACAGGCAGTCCAGATTTGAACCCATTGGATTACGAATTGTGGACGGTTTTAGAGGACAAGGTTTGTCACAAAAGATACCCCAACATTGGATCTCTTAAGACTACTGTGGTTCGAGCTGTGGCCACTTTTCCAATGGACGAGGTTCGTGCAGCTATTGCCGATTGGCCAGTGTGACTTAAGGCGTGTGTAAAGGCAAAAGGCGGTCATTTCGAATAAGTATACTCTTTTTGGATTCAATATACATCAATAAATATATTAAACAAGTGAAAAATGTTAAGTTTGGCTGTGCCGAACTTTGGATACCCTCCACCAGATTCCCAAATAAAACCAAATTTGGTGCAGAAGTGTGTTCGATATACAAATCTGTATGTGCAAAATTTCATCTTGATAGGTCAAGTTTGTAGTAAGTTATTGTCATATTATTTTTCAAGGCCCATGAGACCGTTTGTGTGGAAGGTACCAGTAGGGCCTTTCCGATCTTAGCTAAATTTAGTGCAAAAGTCTGTTCTATATATTAATCTTTATGCCGAAAACTATGTCTCAATATGTCAAGTGTGTGGTGAGTTATTGTCATATTATTTTTCAAAGCCCATGAGACCATTAGTGTGGGAGGTACCAGTAGGACTTTTCCGATCTCAACCGAATTCAGCGTAGAAGTTTGTTGTATATAGAAATCTTGATGTGTAAAATTTCATTTCCATAGGTCTAGTTTGTGGTAAGTTATAGTCATATTATTTCTCAAGTCCCATATGGCCGTTTGTATGGGAGGTACAATAAATGGTGGCCCAATCTAAACCATTTTTACATAGATGATTGCGCCTTTATAGAGATTATTATTTGCAAAATTTCAGTGATTTTTCTCAAGAAACTGGACGGATTTTTCCAAATAAAAAACAAAGTTTTATGAGGTAGTGTCGGTTGAGGTAGTGAGGGCCTCTAACACCAACTTTCCGTAGAGCTATATAGCCAATTTTCAATACCAACACATGTTTGTGCCAAATTTCAGCTCCCTAGCTGTTTTCATGCAGGCTCTATCTTGTTTTCAACAGACGGACAGCCGGACAACATGGCTAGATCGTCTTAGAATTTTACGAGGATCAAGAATATATAGACTTTGTTGGGTCTCCGATGATTATTTCAAGGTGTTACAGACAGAATATTTTATTTACAGTACTTTTTATTTTACAGCATTAAACGTGTGAAACAGTATTTATTTCCCTACTAAGTATAAACCCTCTTACGAGTATCAAGTAGGGTGAGGGAAATTTAAACTTCAGATGTCTTTAAAGATTTTTTTTGTAATGAATAAATTAATTTGATCATGATTCTAGTTATACTATCCAGCATCTCGAAGTACTTATTTGCGACCATATATGTTAGTATATGTTATTGATCGTCATGCAATACTAAATATATCTAGCCATGTCCGTCTGAGGAATGCACGATTCAGTCCAAACGAAAAGAGCTGGGTGGTGCCACGCCCCTTTTTAAAAATTGCATTAACGACCAATTTAATGGGCCAATTTTAGCAAAATGAAATCAGAGACTAGGAAATTATGATGGACTATGTTATGGTAGAAAATGACAAAAGGGAGTGGCACCGCCCACACAACCCTCAACCCTTTAATGAACTAATAGAGATATGACGTTGATATTTCTAGCTATAAGTAATAGGGTTTTGTCACAAAACCCATCATAAAGGGAATGTGAGAAAACTTTTTAACAGATGAAATCAATGATTAGAATATTATTTTTGATTATTGAACGAAAGGGCCTAGTCCAGCCCATCGGACTAATACCTATATAACGATAGTAGTTACTATATAATGTTGGTAGGGAAAGTAAGCCACCCTGTTAGAAAATAGAGCGGTTCCACGGCTGCTTGACAAAATGTTTTTATTGGACTATTATTCATATAGTAATCGGAACGTCTGAACTTAGTTAATCCTCTTATTATCTCATACAGGGTGGGCCAAAAGTTACCATGGGATTTAAAAATCGGTTTATGATTGAACAATTTTAAAGTCCTGCTCTTGAAAAGAAAATTAAGATGCGTTTTCAGCAAGACGGAGCCACTGCTCACACTGCCCGTGACACAATGGCACGTTTAAGTCAAATTTTTAGAAAGCGAATAATTTCCAGAAATTCGGAAATTATTTAGCCAGCGCGACTGCCAGATTTGTCAACAGCCGACTATTTCTTTGGTGTTATTTGAAGAAACGAGTAGATATGAACAATCCCGAGACAATCCTCAAAACTAATATTTTTGCAGAAAGCTGAGAAGGGGGTCATTTAAGTAACATTATTTTTCATACTTAGTGTACTGAGAAAAAAAACTAAAAAAAAATAATAAACGAAAAAGTTATTAAAGTTTTTAAGACCATGACAACTTTTGGCATACCCTGTACCTCCTACTGACAGGTCCCTTTCGATTTGAAAGCGGCTGCAGAAGCCACGCATATAAAATGTGTCTAATACGTTATGGTACAATTGGACCATATCGTTTCATGATTTGAGGTTCTACAGATCTAGTAATTATAAATATAAACCGATACGTTATATTCGACCATTAATTACCTTAGTTGATACTGGTCCATATACGTCCATATTTTTGTATAGCCCCAATACAAAAGATATTTTATTACTAGCGACCACCTGCTCAAAAAGCCACATTTTAGATCAGATTCCAGCTATGTTTCGCATTGAGAGTGACGAGCGATCAACACCCATCTCTAGTGGAGTACAAATATAGACAGAAATCGAGGAACTTTAGACAGAAATCGAGAAATCTTCTAGACAACAGAGTAATGTTAAGTTTTGTTTACTCGTTGTGAATTCGACAGAGTCTGCTTAGATTCCATATTTCGGATATGCTTTCAGGTAATGCTTGTACCTCACTAGCTCGTCTGTTCCGGTCTTATACAACTTCGTCGGCATAACTTCGGCTCGTGGAGCTTTTTTGTTTTTAAGCCAAGATCTTTTTTTCGACCTCCTTCTGCACCGAATTATTATACCCTCCACCATACTATGGAGGGTATATTAGTTTTGTCATTCTGTCTGTAACACCTTGAAATAATCATCGGAGACCCAACAAAGTATATATATTCTTGATCCTCGTAAAATTCTAAGATGATCTAGCCATGTTGTCCGGCTGTCCGTCTGTTGAAAACAAGATAGAGCCTGCATGAAAACAGCTCGGGAGCTGAAATTCAGCACAAACATGTGTAGTTAACCTAGCATGGCTGGTGTTGAAAATGGGCTATATACCTCTACGGCAAGTTGGTATTAGAAACCCTCAACCGACACTACCTCATAAAAATTAGTTTTTTATTTAAAAATATCCGTCCAGTTTCTTGAGCAAAATCAAAAAAATTTTGCAAATAATAATCTCTATAAAGGCGCAATGATCTGCATAAAATTGGTTTGGATTGGGCCATCATTTCTTGTACCTCCAATACAAACGGCCTTATGGGCCTTAAGAAATAATATGACTATAACTCACCACAAACTTGACCTATCGAAATTAAATTTCACACATAAAGATTTCTATATACAACACACTTCTACGCTGAATTCATTTGAGATCGGAAAAGTCCTACTGGTACCTCCCACACTAACGGTCTCATGGGCCTTGAAAAATAATATGACAATAACTCTCCACATACTTGACCTATCGAGACAAAATTTTCGGAAAAATGATTAATATATAGAACAGACTTTTGCGCTAAATTTGGCTAAGATTGGAAAGGCGCTACTGGTACCTCCCACACAAACGGTCTCATGGGCCTTGAAAAATAATATGACAATAACTCACTACAAACTTGACCTATCGAAATAAAATTTTGCACATAAAGATTTCTATATAGAACACACTTCTGCACCAAATTTGGTTTTATTTGGGAATCTGGTGGAGGGTATCCAAAGTTCGGCACAGCCAAACTTAACATTTTTTACTTGATTTTTATTGGTAGCGTATATTCTCATCGGCGAAGTCCACCGAGCTATATAATGATTTTCTACATTTAAATGCGTTGTTTTGTTGCCAGATCTGGCAATTTTGTGACCGTGAAATCATTATACGAAATTTAAAACTAAGAACCACATGCAATTTTGACTGAGTAAGTAATATTCTCTGAAAATACACACAATTTTATGTATAGACAATATCATCCCGGTGCTAGCATCAAATATTGCTATAACATTTGTCGCAGTCGACAAAATAATGCCGTTGAAATGGCCACAAAACCAGCCAACAACATAACGAACATTAGTGTAGCATCTGTGGGTGTTTATTAATTTTAGGCGAAAAAGCAAATAACAAATTTCATTAGCAACACATTTTGGATACCGCGGTGTGCACAATTGGATATCAAATGGCTTTCGTTCATGACATGTGCCAAATTGTCGTGAAGTGCTTCAGTGTGCCAGACGTTGGAATCTGAACGTTATCTCTCTCCGCTAATGTTGTTCCATTCATTACGGCCACGTGTCCCAAAAACCTGGGATGGGTTTTAAATAGCACTCAGAGATATTATTTGCAAGACAATTTTAAGTTGAATGTAGGCCATCATCAATTGATATGTTGCAGATAAACTTTTGATTTGGTTGATTCAAGTGTAATTAATTAAAATTCAAGTACAAATTAATTTACATCCAAGCAAATAAATAAACAAATGACAATCGTAAGAAATCCATACGTGATTTGTAATTATATTACTATTTTCTTCCGATCAAAAGAAAGGTCAACCTTTCAGGTGCTGAAGGTCCCTCGGAAAAAAATAATTTTATCAGCATTTGCTCTTGGGTGGAGAGACTAAAAAACTTAAAGACATTTTAAGTTATTAAAGATTCACTGGTTCATAACTCACAAATTGTTCAAAATACCACAGTTGGACATTTAAGTGGGAGATAATGAAAGGGATAATATAGGGTGATCCATCTAAAAGTTATTTTTTCAGAACAAAAAAATATATAAGAATTCAAATCAAGTGTGGAATTTTTATTGGTAATTTGAATGGACATTTTATGGCATTTATTTTTTGAATATAATTTTCTTCAAATGCTGGCCGCAATTACGCCTCAGGGTTTCCATTCTGAGGGTCTAATTTTGGATGACTTAGAACAAAAAAAAATATAAGAATTCAAATCAAGTGTGGAATCTTTATTGGTAATTTTAAAGGACATTTTATGGCATTTATTTTTTGAATATAATTTCCTTCAAATGGTGGCCGCAACTACACCTTAGGGTTTCCATTCCGAGGGTCTAATTTTGGATGACTTGTTCGAGCATTTCGACCGGTATGGCTTTAATCACACGCGTAATGTTGGCTTCCAAAACCCGAATCGTAGCTGGTTTGTCACCATAGACTTTGGACTTTACGTAACCCCAAAGAAAAATGCCTACAGTTGTAATATCACTCGATCTAGGCGGCCTACTCACCTGTCCCAAACGTGAAATTAGCTGCTTTTCGAAATGACCTCTCAATAGATTCATTGTCTGAGCAGCTGTATGGCAAGTGGTACCTTCCTGGTAAAACCAAGAGTCGTCAAGATTACGGGCTTCAATTACAGGTAGCATAAAGATCGCTATCATGGCGCGATAACGGGCACCATTCACGGTTACGTTCCGACCATCATCATTTTTGAAAAAATATGCACCGATGATTCCACCAGCTTATAAACCGCATCAAACCGTAGTTTTCTCTGGGTATAATGGCACCTCTTGAGCCTCTTCTTGTTGCTCTTCAGCCCAAATGCGGCAATTTTGTTTATTGACTTTGCCGTTAAGCCAGAATTGGGCCTCATCGCTGAACCAAATTTTGTTCGAAAACAGCGGATCTTCCCGTTTCTGACCGAACGTTCATTTCCATAATACAGTTGCAAACATTTGAAGGTAACTATTTTCTACAAATAAATGCCATAAAATGTCCTTTCAAATTACCAATAAAGATTCCACACTTGCTTTAAATTTTTATTTTTTTTGTTCTTAAAAAATACCTCTAGATGGATCACCCTATACAATCTAATGTTGTTTGGGTACATGGCAGTATTCGACAGTACCGACTGAAGACGCAGTGTATGGGTAAACCTAACTCATTAGGACGCTTATTGAACATGTATTGGTTGTTGTTATATGTGACGCGCAAAATAGAAAGGGACCTAAGGGTAAAAACCAGTTTTGTTCAGGAGAGCCTTTTTATAGAATTAAATACGTGTATCTTTGGTGTACCATCACTTTCATAAAACGCACATATCTCTGGGAGGGAACACTTTTGTGGCATGGGATCGGTCTCATTCGATGCTCAGATGTTGTCCACATCAAAAAAAAAAAGTGAAAATTCATGTTTGCGCTGTCACATATATTGAATTGGGTTGTCATTACCAAGAGCATTTGTTAACTAGACTAACTCAGGGTGAAATTGTTTAAAATGTTTATTTAAATTTTATATATAACAATTTAAAAATGGCCGTGTTCTAGTGGCAACACTTTTAGAAGGTCGCTTACTCGATAACTTTACACTATTACACAAGAAAATAAAAATGATTTTGTTAAAAGAAAACAATATAAGTTAAAATCCGTTGTTTTTAAATAATAAAAATTGATGGGAAGAAAGTTATTCAATAATAACCTGTAGCGCGTCCAAGCGAGCTCGGTTATTACTCGCTTAGAGTGATTCTTGAATCATTTTTTTCTACAAATTACAATTTTTTTAAATTATACGGTTTATGCATTAGTCTAATCGGTTCTTGTATACTTCGTAAAATTGCTAGTAATGTTTTGAATTTATCACCTTAGCGACCACTGACTCGTTTAATAAGCGCGTACCAATAGAACACGTCTGATATTTATTTTATTATTAAATTATTATCAGGTTTTTTTAGACTTGGTTTTAACTTTCGATTCTAATAACGTTTGTATGCATAACTAAATTTTAAGATAAGGTGGAATTTAAACTTAAATATTTTGTTGTAAGTGAATAGTTGACCTTTAGTGTTGTTATTTTATAAAATTATTTTTCGGCTTGAGGTCATTTATTTAAACTCGTTGTTCTATGTGTTGTTTAATAAATATAAAATATTTTTGTAAAAATTTAATATTAATGTGACAAAATACCTCAAATGAATGCTTTAAGTCTTGGAAACACATGAGATAAAAAATATATACTTTCATAGCGGTTTATTTAAAAATAATAGGTTGAAAAAAATGCATTTAAATCGTCCCTCTGTTTCAATTTTGTTTTCCATTCTATTTTTTAAGAAAGGACAAAAATATATTGTTTATTTTGACTGGTTACTTAAATGGCACTAAAGGGTATTTTTTCAGACGTATGGTTTTTAAAACGCATACAATATTAATGTTATGGCCCAGAATTCAACTTTATTATAAAAATAAGGGTTTGCCATTGTGTTCTTTGAATGATTTTGGGTAAGTGGCCGCCGCGCTAGCGCGAATAAATTCCAGCAGTGAGGCCCAATTTTCGACCACTTTTTGCAGCATTTAGGGCCGTATGTCAGCAATAAGGCCCCGAATATTCTCTCCCAAGGCGTCAATCGTGTAGGGCTTAACTGCATAGACAAGCGACTTCACATAACCCTCCAAAAATAGTCCAGCGGTGTTAAATCGCACGATCTTGAAGGCCAAGCCTCAGGCCCACGACATGAGATAATGCGCACACCAAAAGTTTACTTTAATAAATTAACTGCTTGGAAGCAAAGGTCCTCCAATTTAGGCTCGAAATAGTCTTTCATCATAGCCCGCTTCATATCGTTCGCCATTGAATGTAACATTATGGCCGGCTTAAATTTTAAAGACATATGGACGAATGATTTCCTCTGCCCATAGAACACACTAAACAGTGACTTTTTGAGGATGTAACAATGGCTTGTGGATTTTCATTACTTCAAATGCGACAATTTTGGTTATTAACCTACCCATTCTACCCAAAGAGAGCTTCATTCTTTTTTCTTGTAAAAATCAGTATCGGTGGCCAACTCGTTTTGGGCCCATTTATCACGATTTGCAAACGTTGTTCCGGAGAAAGTCTATTCATTATCTTGTGACTGCTTTCAGAAAGACCAACTATGAAAAAAGTGCGGCCAGATTAAAAACCACATGACTAAAAAATATCCTTTATAAGATATTTATATGTTAGCATAAGAACGAGGGCGACCGCAAAACTAACTGGCCTGGCACATTTTCTGTTTTACTAGCAACTTTTTTTTTGTTTTTTAAAAGCAATCTTTTATAAGCCATCTGTCAAAATTTCCGAAATATTTAATGATTATTTTCTTTGTTACAGGTGATTGAAGTAAGCAAGTTTTATAATTTTTGAAAAATGGAAAATAAAGAGTTTCGTGCGGTAATTAAACACTTTTATATGAAAGGTTATAAGCCACAATTAATCAAAGATGAATTGGATTCTGTTCATGGTGACCATGCACCATCATACTCCACCGTGAAATCCTGGGTTCAACAATTTAAAATGGGTCGTTCAAGTACGGAAAATGAACAACGCTTTGGACGACCGAAAACTGCTACTACTATTGAAAACATTAGAAAAATATTTAATGAAGTGACTAAAGATAGACGAATATAGCTCAGAGAACTTGCTGATATTGGTAAAATACACGAAAAACAAGTTTGGAGTATTTTGCATGATGAACTCCAAATGAAAAAGCTATCCGCAAGTAGGGTGCCGCGTTTGTTGACTTTGCCCCAAAAAATCTTCCGTTGGACCAATTCCGAGGAGCTTTTAGCGATTTATCAGCGTAATCCAATAGAGTTCTTGCGCCGATTCATAACTGTTGATGAAACATGGATCCATCACTACATCCCAGAATGCAAAGAACAGTCAAAACAATGGATAGAAGCTGGTTAAAGTGTTCCCAAGAAGGCGAAAACTGTTAAGTCAGCAGGAAGAGTAATGACCAGAGTATTTTGGGATGCAAGGGGTATAATATTTATTGATTATCTTGAGAAAGGAAAAACTATAAATAGTGAATATTATTGTGCATTATTGGATCGGTTGAGTGAAGAAATAAAGATAAAACGACCGCATTTAAAAAAAAGTTCTTTTTCATCAAGATAATGCTCCTTCACACACTGCATTTTTAACACAACAAAAACTGGCCGAATTACGATTTGAAATTGCTCCGCATCCTTCTGATTATTTCATGTTTCCAAATTTAAAAAAAATTCTCGGTGGCAAAAAATTTTCGTCCAATAGCGAGGTTATTGCTGAAACTGAGGCATATTTTGAAGGTCTTGAAAAATCTTATTTTTCGGATGGAATTAAAAAACTTGAAAAACGTTTGATGAAGTGTATTGAGTTGGTAGGAGATTATGTTGAAAAATAAACAATAATAATTCCAAAAAACGGTTCTTCTATGTTAGGCCAGTTACTTTTGGGGTCGCCCTCGTATATAAGTATTAAAAATTACAGTTTAGTAGAAAATGTTAACTTAAAACGACCATTATTAAAAATATATATACAATTTTATTAAAAAAGGACTGGACCCAACTGAAATTAATTGAGCAACATTTTTTCACTTTATTAAATAAAGTACGAAAGGACACAATCATAGACATTTCTCTTAAGACATCTCATCACGGAAAACCAAAGGAATATTTACTACTTTTAACTTGTTTCATAACAAAAATTCCCTTGGCTCATAAAAAATGATTGGGACCTTCCTTTTGGAAAGTTACTATAATCAGCGAATTTTTTAATTCTAGAAGAAATCATTTACCCCAGGAAAGTTCGACCTTTTGTTGCATAGTGTAATATGTTACAACAACGAACTAAACGGGGTTTGGTTACTTTAAAGAATTTATTTGTTGTCACCATCAATTATTGGTACCAAAGTGGAATGAACTTCCTAATTGGTAATTTGTTATAACCTCCAGTTGTGGCTTTCAATAATTTTATATTGTCGAAATAT
Source organism: Hydrotaea diabolus (assembly GCA_963513945.1). Taxonomy (NCBI): domain Eukaryota; kingdom Metazoa; phylum Arthropoda; class Insecta; order Diptera; family Muscidae; genus Hydrotaea; species Hydrotaea diabolus. Next base: position 183,879,144 of record OY740718.1, read on the forward strand.
TCTTGTAGCTACTATTAATAGCATGGAATGTTGGTGATTACAACAGAAAGTATGTTTATCCAACCGAATATTTGTAGTTCGGCCCTATTTCCAACTGATATTTTCTCCGTGTGTAAAGCACACTGTGACACAAAAACTTTGACTTAGTGACGATGTTTTTAATAACATTAAAGAATAGACTAAGGCGCTATGGTTTTTTTTAGCGATCGATTCTGAATTACAATCTGATTTCATTTACCGATGATCACCGACCGTCAGTCGGTCGAGGTCGCAAATGTATACAAAACGTAAAACTAAGGTTGGCCCAAGGAGGAACCCTTTTGAAGTTGGTCCATAGCTGCCCATGATTTCATGTACAAAAGGGTGTCTCAATAAAATTCACTTTTTTATTTTTTTTATTAAAAGACTAATTTTTTAGGTATTTTTTATTGGATTGTAAAGAAGACATGACGTTATGAAATAAATTATATAAAATATTATTTTTAGACGTATGGTTTTCAAGAATAAATAAACCGCATATAATTTAATATTATGCCCAAGAACTTAGCTTTCTTTGAAAGAGAAGGGTTTGCCATAATGTTTTAAAAATGATTTTGGGGCAAGTGGCAGCCGCGGCTGGCCCGTAAAAATTCCAGCCGAGAGGCCCCACCACTTTTTGTATCATTTGGGGCCGTATGTTTCCAATAACGCACCGAATATTCACTTCACAGTGCGGCGTGTTGCCTCTCAAGCGATTCGCTGACCCAACAATATCTTCAACTTCTATCGATGGTACGGATATTGAACAATCAGAAGCTCTCAATGTTCTGGTCATGAAAATACAATGTGACGCTCGTTGGGCGAGACATGTATTCGAAGTGTCGAAAGAAGCACTCAAGTACATAGGGGTTTTAAAGCGGCGCAAGAAATATTTCACTACTTCTGATCTTTTCAATATCTATACCAAAGATGGAATACAACTCCCATATATGGGCAGGTGCTCCAAAATCATCATTGGGGCTACTTGACCGTGTTCGAAGGAGAGCGATGGTGCTGATAGGTGACGTAGGGTATACAAATCTATTGTTTCCCTTGAGCATCGTCGTAATGCGGGTGGCGTGACGCTGTTCTATCGTTACTTTCATGGTGTGTGTTTATCAGACATCCGTCGCCTTATTCCTGACGTGTGGATGTTCGGCAGGGATACGCGACTTTACAGGAATTCACGCCCGTTTGGTATAGATTGGCCAGTTGACCGCACTATACAATACAGATAAAATTCGTTTTTGCTCGTACAGTCCGTATGTCGAATCGACTTCCGGCAAATGTATTTTCCACAAATTGCGACATCCAGAAGTTCTAGGCAAGCATCAATAATCATTATTCCCTCTTTCCGATCATTTGCTTTCCACTCGCCAACGCAATGCACCGCATGTATAGGGGGCAGCCCCTGAGTGTTGCTTATTTAAAAAAAATTGTGTCGGGCTTATCTGCTAATCTCGGTAACGTTCTGGCCAACACCATTTTTGTAAAAAATATGGTCCGATGATCCCACCAGTGCCAAACCGTGGTTTTTTCTTGGTAGAATGGCACCTCCTGAACATCTTCTGGTTACTCTTTAGCTCAAATGCGGCATTTTGTTATTCGACGTTGCTGTTGCGCCTGAAATGGGCCTTATCACTGCACAAAATTTTGTTTCTCACCGAACGCTTATTTCCATAATAAAGTTGCCAACATTTAAAGGAAATTATATTCAATAAAATAAATGGCAGAAAATGTCCTTTTGAATGAACAATTGAGATTCCACACTTGATTAGAATTTTTGTATTTTTTTTTAATTTTAAAAATAAACCTCTACGAGTATATTGGAATCTAGTTATATGACGGTGAGATACAGAGATACACTCATTGAAATATAGCCATATCTATGTGAAAAAGTCAAGAAAATTCATGAAAAGAGTAGTGGAATGTCATAATAGCCGAGTGGCCATTTGACGGAGATTTTATTCCATACTGAAGAAGAATATTTTTTCCTTACTACTCAGTAAAAAAAAGTGTGCTCTTATTGAGAAACAATTTATAATGGTATTTTCAGATTTTATGACCTGCCGCTATAGATGACACACATACAAATCATTGGATTCAGATAACATTTTGCAAAGAACGTTATGACTGCTGATGCCGTAACTGGCCTCATCAAAAGTTTCACCAGGTACTAGTTTACAGCCATTTTGGTGAAGAGTTCTAAATATTTTCTTCCAAAAAATTTTGGCCTGCTAAACACGAAACTTTATTTTCAAAAGTTGTCCTCTGATTAGTTTTTAAAATAGAATTTTTGGAAGTTGTTTAGGATTTTGTTATGAGATGTCTCAGCTTTTTAAACCATAACTCCCAAACGCTTTTACCGATCATGTACTTATATAATTACGTCCCACCATTTTTAGTGGCCTACTAAAAAACATGTAGCTCTACCATTTCTCACCTTATTTCAACAAACCATGGCTTGTTTTGCTCGAAAAAGTCCAAACATTATGCTCAATTTATTTATATATTTAAGTATATATTTTTATTATTGTTACGAGTAATTTTTTTTTTCAATTTAAAATCGTGATTTTTGCACAAAAAAATCAATTTTTTAAATTTCAAATGCCTCTCGTCATTTTTTTACCTTATATAAAAAACATAATAGCTTATTTCCTTTCATTCAGACAACTCTTGATCAAATCGGTAACAGCGTTTGTGAGTTATGGTCCAAAAACCTGTGACATCTCATAAAAAATCGTAAAAAAATTCCAAAAATTCTATCTTGAAAACTTTTCAGAGAAAACTTTCTTTAAATTCAATTTCATGTTAAGGATTCCAAAATCTAAAGGAAACAAAAAATTTAGAACTCTGGACCAGGAAAAAAATCATTATTCGTAAACTAGTTTTATCATTACTCCTAGCCATCCATTTGATGAGCCTCATAAGGTCTCTCTCTGGATTTGAGGTTCGAAAAATCAACAAATCTCATTTTACATCCGATCTTTATTAAAATACAGTGGGTAATTATCTCTAGCAAAATTAGAGCATATTTGGCCATATTTTCATACAGCCACCATTAAAGGTGGGTAGCTATGGTGTGAATAATAGCGTGTACTACTTTAAACTTGTAAATCCAACTCCTGAAAATTTTCAGTGGCATCTCTAAGAAAAACATCTCCAAAAAATCTATTCGGAATGCGTTCGAAGCAGGCAGTACGAGGGTTGCTATATATTAGTATATAATAAGTGCTGACCTAGGCTACACTAAGGGTTGCCTGGCGCTAACTGATATTTCCATTGGAAAGTTTGACATTTTTTAACATAAGCGTACTCAAAACGTTTTGACGTACGACCATCATTTGTGTTCTTTACAGTGACTTGAAAAAATCAATTTTGAAAAAAATTTAATTAGATCGTGAACATTTTCGTGCCATCAGTTTTCACAAATTTCGACGTGGATTATCACGATAAGAGCTCATCGATGAACTTAAATCTTTGTATGGCGATGAAGCACCATCCTATAGCACTGTGAAAAACTGGTTTAATAAATTCAATCGTGGCCAACCCAGCACAATTTGACAATAGCTCAAAAAAGGCTCGTGTCGATTGGTGCAAAGAAATTTTGAAAAAATACGATTGCGGTGCTTCAAAAGAAGATCGTCTCAGGTGACGAAGCATAAATCTATGCGTATAAGTCCGAAAAAAATAGCTATCGACCGTGTGGGTCTTCGAAAACGAGCCAAATCCAACGAAAGATGTTCGTGAAAGAAGCAAATGGTCGCCTGTTTCTTTGCCAAAACTGGCGACTGTTCCGCTTGAGCAACGTAGTACGGCAATTCTGAGTGGTACACCACAATTTGTTTGCCTGAAGTCTTCGGAGAAATTTGAAAAAGGAACAAGAGAAGACGAATCATTTTGCACCATGACAATGCGACCTCTCACACATCGGCTCAAACCAGTGCCTTTTTGATCGGCCAAAACGTCGAATTTATGGGCCACCCGCCGTACAGCCCTGACTTGGCACCCAAAGACTTCTTTTATTCCCGCATATCGAGAAAAAAATGTGTGATCAACGATTTTCGTTTGGAGGTGTCTCAATCGGAGTGCAAAAAGTGCTTCGACAATTGGTTTGAGCGCATGCAAATGTGTATGAATGCTGGAGAATACTTTGAAAAACAATAAAACCATTATTAATGATAAAAAAATCGTGTTTTTTTTCTCTTTAGCTATGTGTCAGGCACACATAGGTGTGAAATATATATAGCAACCCTCGTATGTTCATTAGATTTTATGTCTTTAGCCCTAAAAGCTACACATTACAGCCAATCTTGATGACACGTTTCTTTTTTGGGCCAAGGAGGACGTTATTGAAATTGAAGCAAATAGGTTCAGATTTTTATATAGCTGCCTCACACATGTTCTTCCGATTATAAGTTTTTAACTCTAAAAGCCAAATATTACAACTAATACCGATGAAGTTTTGCACAAGAAGGTTCCCCGTGCCAAGGAAGTATGCTGTTGAAATTTTAAAAAATCAGTTCAGATAAAGATATGACTGCTACATATGTAACAGCGCATAGAGAAAGGGACCTTAGGGTAAAAAAATAAGTTTTCATTTTTTTTTTTCTTTTTTTGATGTGGACAACATCTGAGCATCGAATGAGACCGATCCCATGCCCCAAAAGTGTTCCCTCCCAGAGATATGCGCGTTTTATGAAAGTGAAGTCGACGATTCTAAGCGCAAATAGAAGGGGACCTAATCTTTAAATGGCTCTCCTGAACAAAACTTTTCATCAACTTTTCACTTTTTTTTATGTGGACAACATCTGAGCATCGAAGTAGACCGATCCCATGCCCCAAAAATGTTCCCTCCCAGAGATATGCGCGTTTTATGAAAGTGAAGTCGATGAGTCTAAGCGCAAATAGAAACGGACCTATTCTTTAAAATGGCTCTCCTAAACAAAATTGGTTTTTAACCCTAGGTCCCTTTCTATTTTGCGCGGCACATATATGATAAACACATTTTACCAAAACAGCCCATCAAAGTCAAATTCAAATATGACATTAGTTTTAAAATTTAGCTTAGTTGGATCAAAAACCTGTTTTTAGTTGGCTTAGTAGGGTATAATATCGCCTACAGCTTTTTTGCTAGCTTTCCTTATGTTCTAACTGATTACTTCAATTAACCCTACCCCCTTGCTCACCAAAGTCACTGATTTTTTCAACATCCATCAAAAAGTATGAGTCCCCGTGGACAGTTGTCTGTCATTCATTACTTTTCATTTACATTCCGATATCAACCGCAATCTTTCCTAGATAGAATTCAACACACATTCACTGTGGGATACAACAAATTCCACTTAATTTAACGACAATTTATGAACTCTTGTCTGTACGAGTGGTATGCTTTACGATAATTGAATTTGAGTACAATTTCACAATTAACTCAGCGGGCCACCGCCATAGAAAATGCTTCGCAATAGGCTTGGGATCAAAGAAATTGATTTGTCAAATGAAATATCATGTAATACAAAGCGCGGGCAAGTTTTTTTTGTGGAGGAACAAAATGTGATTATTTGCCTAGGACAAAACACAAGAGGCAGCATTGTACTGACATTAAAGAACTTTTGTGAGTTAGAGTCCGATTGTGATTATTAGCAGTGGTTGCTGTCCTTGAACAAGTTTCACAATTTCCGCTAATCAATCAATCTTAATGAATTACTCTAGTTAGAGAACATTCCACAAAGATGGACATAATTAATGAAAATATGTGCCAGAAATTGTAAATATTTTAAAGTATTACATTTTAACTTGAAAAAACAATTTAAACTTTATATAAGCCTTACTAACGAAAACGCAAGAAAACCAACTTTGGAAAATGAATTTGTATTCATTGAAGTAATCACCGACTAGTGGCGTGACTTTCTTTGCTTTCCCGTTCGCGTGCCATGATACTGCACGCAGAAAAAAAGTATGGTTGGGGTAACAATATTCGAAGAGCATCATACTATTGTTGGTTATATGGTTTTGGCACAACAATATTATGATCATCACAACAATAGTATGGTTCACACACAACCATATTAAGATCCCCATAACAATATTATGTTCCTCACAACAAAAGAATTATCACACACAACCATACTATGACCCCCACAACCATAGTATGATTCACACTCAAACATACTATGATCTCCATAACCATATTATGATTCTCACAACCATAGTATGTTGCACATACAACCATAGTATGATCCTTAGAACCATAGTATGATTTACACACAACCATGCTATGATCCCCAAATTTTTTTGTAAAGATTGGTTTAAGTTGTTATTCAACAATATATTTTTATTAAATAAGTTACGTAAAAATACATAAAACTCTTTATAAAGGGAGTGATTTATTTAACAGTAGAAACAATTCATTTACGAGTATTAAAAATATTTCAGTTATACTAATCCGTAGTTTGTTTTGAAACAATTTAATTTATATATAGAAACTACTATTCTTGCGTAAGATTCGTAAATATAACATTGTCAAATTAAAACTAAATTACGATTTTGTCTGTATGATTGCCGTAATCATGTTATTGTTAACATGAAACCCATGAAACAATAATTTTGTCCCACCAACCATATTTATATTTGTGCTACAACCATAATTTAATTTTATAATTTGGCAACAATGCTTTTGTTACATTTCAACAATATTAATATTGCCGCAATCATACTATTGTCAAAATTAATTTCAAAAAACAATACTAAGGTTGCGACAACCATACTTTTATTGCAGAGAACATACTATTGTTTGCCGTGACCATATAGTAACCATATTTTTTCTCTGCGTGTGGGGTTCATGGCGGTAAAGTGTATCGTATACATTTAAAGTTGTTCTTCTCATAGATCATTTAAAAGTTGCTCTTTCGCAACAAAGACCCAGGTGATTATGTTGAGTCCTTTGCAAAAAATTGCACATAAACTTTAGTCAAAGTATTTACTGAACGATGCAATGACACCTAAGGCAGTAAAAGTCATTAGGCATTTATGTATGTTAATTTTGCAGTCATTTTCGTGGTCGGAAAAACTATCACAAGAGTTAAGTTATATGAAAAAGCATATATGTCCCTACTAAGTAGTGCGAGTACTACTTAGTAGGGACATATATGCTGTTACACACGTTTTATGCTGGAGTATCTTTGTTGGAGTATCTTTTGTGACAAACCTTGTCCTCTAAAACCGTCCACAATTTGTAATCCAATGGGTTAAAATCTGGGCTGCCTGAGGGCCATTCTTCAGAGGAAATGAACGCTAGCAAATTGTTTCGAAGCCAGGCCTGGGACGTTTTAGCTTTATGGGCCGGCGCAGAATCCTGCTGGAAAGTCCATGGGTGGTTTTGGAAAAGGGAATTCACAACAGCTTCCAAAACGGTTTCTTGTTAAACTTTGACCGATGTTTTGACTCTTTGTTCGCAGAAATGCAGGTCAGTGACCCCATCGTAAGAGACACCCCACCAAACCATGACTGCAGCTGGGTGATGACCCTTTTCCACTCTTGGGATCAGTTCAGATGCTTCCTTAGATGACCGCGCATACACTCTATCATTTTGCTTGGTAAATATTTACTGAACGGTAAAAATGTTTTCATCGGTGAACAAAATTTTTCTGTGCAAGTTATCAGCGTGCTTCACCAAAAGACGTTTGCATTTTTCAATCCTATTTTTTTAAAGCTGCAGTCAATAAATGTCCGGTACGCCGTTTGAAAGCCCCAAGTCCCAAGTCTTTTTGATTGATTTGACTCATGGACTTTCGCGTGATATTCATCTCACGGGCCATAATTTTTCTGTTTTCGGAGCGGATTTCTGTGAATTCTTGATTAAACGGCTTCGATTACATGCGGTGTTCGAACAGAGCGTGGGTGGTCTTTTACATCTCCAGTCTCCTCAAACATTTTTATGCATCGGTAGACGAACATGCGGCTAACCCCATAGCGTTTTGAAAATATCGTTTTTTTTCATTTCACACTTGAAAAGCGCACTTACAGCGATACGGTTCTCATTATCTGACGACTCCATGATGAAAGTTGAAACAATTTTAAAATCCCGTTACAGACTAACGCTAATGTGGTTAGCTTTCAAAACCCATATGACATTAACGGGGTATGTTCAGTTCTACTATTGAAATGGGTATGTACAATGTTGTAACAGTATTTATGTCCTTACTAAGCATATCCCGTGCTGATGAAGCAAACACATTTCGATTCGCCTGACGGCTTTAAAAACCACAACTTTTGCATTAATATCCTAGTCGTCTAGACACATTAATATCGAACTTGTATTGCCCTTCAATTGGCAGATTGTCGCCTTTAAGTCGTTAATAAATAAATAATGCTTATATCGCCTCATTAATATTAATTGATATTTTTCCATTAACATGTATTGAATTTTCGCTACACTATTGTAATTTTCTCCCTAACAGCTCCAGTATTTTTAAAATATCACAAATGTTATGTTATTGATTGTTCAGTTGCATTTATCATTCACTGAATGGTTCTGTGGAAAAGGTCGACCAACTAAAAGAACATACAGATATAATGTTTTCGGTGTGTTTGCCTTAAACGAGATCCGTTAAAAATTAATCTATTTATAACGTATTCTCTGTACTTCAAAATTATTAGCCAGTGTGTGGGTGAACGCAGATATGCTGGGGACTACTGCAAGTTTTGGTGCATATTAGTTATTACATGTATTTAGTTTAAGTAGAGTAAGTTACTTATTAGTAAATAAAATGAGTTCTTTCAAAACTATCAAAGTGTTTGGTTGTCTGATATCCGCTCCATTTCCAAATGTGACAGCGCATAGAGAAAGGGACCTAAGGGTAAAAACAACAATTTTCACTTTTTTTTTGATGTGAATGAGACCGATCTCATGCCCCAAAAGTGTTCCCTCCCAAAGATATGCGCGTTTTATGAAAGTGATGGTACATCAAAGATACACGTATTTAAATCTTTAAAATGGCTCTCCTGAACAAAACTGGTTTTAACCCTTAGATCCCTTTCTATTTTTCGCGTCACATATGTGGAGTGCATAGGAAACGCGGTGTTAGTAAATACTAACATTGATGTTGGATGTGCCTGATTGACAATTTGCTTAAGTAGTCTTTAAGGTGTCAAAATAAGAAATGAATTGATTTTTAGAGCTAATTTTCTTTTTGTTGTCACTCCGAACGGTTTGAACAAAATATGCAAACGGACAGATGGACGGGCAGACAGATATCGTGAAATCGAACCATCTTGCTATTGACAGTAGAGCGGTACACTTAATACAAAATTCAGGTTCCTGGGCTAATTTGATTGTTTCGTTATCGTGCTTTCCTCAGACACAAGGACAGGCGGTCTCATTTCCGGATGATATACCTATCAATCGTCGTTGAAGTCATACACATATATGTGTACAAGGGTGGGCCGATTCGTATGGACACAAATTTATTGATATTGTGTTATCGATTTTACGTTAGCTGTTGGCATGATGAAAAAAAGTTCCACTACGACGTGTTACAAAAAATCATTTTCGAGAAGCCCAAGATTTAATTTTTTGAGTAAGTGGCCAGCGTCGTGTACGTCGACTACATGAATATATGGAGCATTTTTTGTCAAGCTCGTCAACTCCCCCTTTTGTGTTATTGTAGTCTGCTATCATTGCGGGGTTTCCACTTTGAACATCGTTTTCTTTTTTGTGATGCATGGAAGATAATAAAAGAACAGCTCTATTTTTACGAGGCACATATGATAAAATGGTAACGTGATTGGTAAAACCGTATAAACAAGATTCAACTGGTCTATTTCTGTTGGGCTGAAACTCTGTGGGTATTTCTCTTTTGTTCTTTTTTTTAATGTACCCAAGTACGTAAGTTGTTTTTTTTTTTAATTCTTGTATTACCTGCATTGTTTTCCATAAAAATAGATTGTTATTGGCTTAATTGCGTCTTCTCCACTTTCTTCTGCAATACTTTGGCAAATTTCGTCAATAATATATTTATCGGTAATATCAAATTCACTGCCTGCTTCATATTCTATGCTTAGTTCATCATCTGCATCACTTTCTTGAACGCAAAAATCTGGATATGCAATTTCGTCATCAACGTCGCTGATTTCGTCATCGTCTTCCAGCAATCTGGCTATCTATAAATCATTTATTTTCCTGGAATTTGAAATAGTCTGTAAAAATAAATTGCGATAAATTGTAGGAGTGGTCAAAATGATGCCATGAAAAACTAGCGCTAAACCTGAGGAGTGGTATTTTATTTTACATTAAATACTTACGCTAGGTCTGATGTGGGGGTAAAAATATTTCCAATAAAAAAAAACGTATGTCCGGACGAGAGGTAATTTTTACACCAGCACGTATAAATATCCGCTTATACGATACCCACGACGACCAAAACACAACTGACTAATAGTAACGGGATTATGAGAAGATACACAGAGAATAAAATTGATAGCGCTCAACTGAAGAGAGTAAATTAAAAAAAATAAATAAGAGAGGGTAAAATTTACCACCACCACAGTAGTTAACAGTAGTTGAGTTCTATATGAAAAAAACCTAAAAAACTATTGTTGTGTAGATTGTCCCTCGTCCACCATATTTTCTGTAGCATCGATGCATATTTGTTGAATGCTCTGCACAAACTGGATTGTTACAGGAATGGCAATAGGCCCTTGTTTTTCGCTGCCGCCCGTACTCAGAACGGCACATGATGGTCTGTTCGTATAGCGACGGTGCAGCTCCTTCTGCCGGTCTTGATAATATCTAAAAAGAACAAAATTATGTAGTTATTGTGCTTTTGAACATTAGAATTGTTTTTGTTTACCTTTACATCAAATCCTGCCATTGCGTTCCGTATCCTTGGATATGCGGTTGTTCAGCGCTCGTTCCTCTATGTTTGGTAGTGCCAATTGTTTTGTCAGCATCAGTAGGAATGACCGTCGTCTGTCACTTATTTGTATTGGCTTCATCTCGTTGTATGAAATAAATGTAGCAATGTCCACCATATTAAAAAACATGGCCAATGGCCCGCGGTTTGTTGAGCGCTTGCATGTACATATATGTGCCAAGCATCTGGTCTATTGTATCATAAAAAATACAAAAAGGTACAAATTGCCAAGTTCTCTTGCATTCGCGTAAAGTCACTTAACCTATAAACAAAATGAGACATAGGTCATGAAAATCGATTTACGCGTTTCGCTTTTATGCAATTTTAAGTGAAGGTATCAATTTCAAAAATTTGCTCGAGATATGCACAAAATTCTTTGGAAAAAACATTGATGACTTTTTTATTGATTCTTTATTTTGCATGAAAATAAACATTCCGATTCATATTACAGCTATTCTTACGCAGAAAATATGAGATTTTTATATGTTATCTATGCATGGAAACAAAATTGAGAACATTTTCAATTATTGTCACTATCCATCCTCGTTGAAGTTCACGCTTGTGGTTCTGATGACCTTATTTTCTGCGTAGGTTCTTCATATTCATGTTCTGAGTCTGCATCATCATCCGAGATAGACATAATATTCAAGGGCATGTTTTGTTCAGTGTGTCTACCAATTTCAGTGTCATCTTCATCTTTGGTGTTTTTATCTTCAAACTGCATAATTTAAAAACTCCACCAACAAACCTCCGAAAGCAATGCATCCAATTTTTTGCCTTTGAATCGCTTTTCCATTGCCATGGTCACCTGGTGGAACCTCTCTCCTTTCGTTCGTCCGATTCCTGAGGTAATTGTGCCAAAAAGGTATGAAGGTGGAAATGTGTGAAATGTAATTTTAACGTCATGGATGCTTTGATTTTTTCAAAATAATACAGCAAGTTGTCCACTCGTGACTGTATCGTATGTCATCTCGCTGTACATGGTTCTTTCCTAAAACGCCTTCGATGACTTGTTTCACTGCGCCCCATGCACATAGGTGGTTATAATGGTTCGAAAGCATATGTGTGAAAGATTCGCTTTTCATTAATTTTCGTATATCCGGTCCATTGAGAATACCTGTCTGAAATATAAAAAAAAACATTTACGAAAAAATTATTGGTAATGCGAATATATCGGAGTGAACAATTTTAGATATGACGATAATAAAATACTGACAACGATACGTACCTTTTCTTCATATAGTTTTGGAAAGATGGATGGATATGGATGGATATCGATTTTCATGATCTATTTCTCATTTTGTTCATAGGTTATGTGACTTTACGTGCAAGTAATAGGACTTGGCACTTTTTACAGTTTTGTATTTTTTATGAATTAAAAAAAAAACTTTAATTTTTTAGGCAAAAAATATTTTTTTCTTCATACATTTAATTATTACTGCGAAACTGTTGCTTATGTAGCGAAACGTTGTATGAACATATAAAAGGAATTATAATTTTTAATTTTATTATTATTATTATTTGATGTACCTTGACCAAACGAATGATGCAGAAGTTCTCTTTTTGAGGTTGCTTTCACAAATAATTATCAGAATTAAGTCCCGAAATCATGTGTTGTACTGTGTTATGCTAAAAGCTATCGAAAAATCGATTGCTAAATCTGCCCACCCTGGTGCGTTCTTTAAAGTTTCTCCTATCAATTTTTAGCTATAAGTTAGTGTTAATTCCTGTAACATCTAAACCAAAAGTAGATAGACTCCATGTCTACTTTACTGTGAGACACAGAATCCTTGTTCCGCCCATTTCAGGATATAGTGAAACTATGAAGCGGTATTGACAAAACTCTGTACATTTCTCAGAATTGGGACAAGAAAAATACAAAAACATCCTTTTCGACTCTCTACAAGCCCTATTTTTAAACCCATTTGGCTAAAATCCAAAAAAGGACCTAATTGTAGTATTTATTTATAATCGACCGAAAGCCGGCCATTATTTTTAACAAAATACCTAACGGATCTTAATTCTCCTTAAACAGTAGCTTGCACCAGAGCTTTTATTAAATGCACATCAGGTGTTAACTGGCATCTTGAAGATATTCCGACGGCACTAAATTAATCGTGACACAATTGGCAAAATTTAACATCTCATGTGAATAGGCACAATGATTTTGTTATGCCTGTTGAAAGGTATACAAACTTTTATTTTTGATAACGTGCCAATTTGTAAATACTTTGTTACACAATTACCCGTAGTACCAACTGTATTGTTGGCGTTTCAAATTCTCCAAAAAAGAAAACAAAGTCAGCATTAATGGCTAAACAAAAGAAGAAAAAAAATAAGCTAACAGCTTTACTGTCTAATTGAAAAACTTTGATAAAAATTTTTTTTTTTGTCGGTAAGAAGTTTGAACAATTATTATTGCCATCTGTCATGTTCAGTAAAAGTTAAGCACACATTATCTTACGTGAATGATGTAAAGTTCAGCCGGGGCAAATTTCCTTTAATTTTCTCCTGCACACAGTGGGGGAATTTGCAAGTTTTTTATTTGTTTTTCATAAATTAGATATGTCTTGTTGAGTGTGACGTTTTTTGAGTTTTTTACAAAGGTTTGGCATATGTGACAGCGCATAGAGAAAGGGAACTAAGGGTAAAAAAAAATCAATTCTAATTTTTTTCTTTTTTTGATGTGGACAACATCTGAGCATCGAATGAGTCCGATCCCATGCCCCAAAAGTGTTCCCTCCCAGAGATATTCGCGTTTTATGAAAGTGATGGTACACCAAAGATACACGTATTTAAATCTTAAAAATGGCGCTCCTGAACAAAACTTTTCATCAACTTTTCACTTTTTTTTTGAGTGGACAACATCTGAGCATCGAATGAGACCGATCCCTTGCCCCAAAAGTGTTCCCTCTTAGAGATATGCGCGTTTTATGAAAGTGATGGTACACCAAAGATACACGTATTTAAATCTTTAAAATGGCTCTCCTGAACAAAACTAGCTTTTTCCCTTAGTCCCTTTTTTATTTTACGCGTCACATATGTAAATTAATATAAAATAAAATAAGTTCCGTTGAATATTTGAAATATTAAAAATAACATAATAAGGGTGGTCAAAACACAATGCGCGCTGTTAACAATTATTGTCAATTTTTTTGCCCGACTTCTTGACAAATTCAACAATGAAGAGGTACACACACGCAGAGAAAAGATATGGTTAATATATGGTCACGGTAACAATAGTATGTTGTCTGCAATAAAAGTATGATCCTGGGAACCATAGTATTGTTTTTTTGAATTTCATTTTGACTTTTCTATGATTGCGGCAATATTAATATTGTTGAAATGTAACAATAGTATCGTTTGCCAAATTTAAAAATGAAAATATGGTTGTAGCAACAATATAAATATGGTTGGTGCGACAAAACTATTGTTTTTTGGATTTATGTTAACAATAATATGATTACGACAATCATACTGACGAAATCATAATATTTTTTTGATTTGACAATGTTATTGTTACGAATCTTACGCAATAATAGTACCTTTTATATTTAAATTAACTTTTTTCAAAACAAACTACTTTGTACTAGTAAAACTGAAATATTTATAATAATTGAATTTTTTCTACTGTTAAATAAATCTCTCCTATTATTAAGAGCTTAATGTATTTTTACATAATTTACTTAAGAAAAATCTCTATTGTTGAAGAACAACTTAATTGAATCCTAGCAAAAAATTTTGGGGATTATAGTATGGTTGTGTGTGAGTCTTACTATGGTTGTATGTAAAACATATTTTGGTAGTATGTTAAACATACTATTGTTATGAGGATCATAATATGGTTGTGGGGATCATATTATGGTTGAGTGTGAATAATAATATTGTTGTGGGGATCATAGTATGGTTGTGTGTGAATAACTCGATTGTTGCGATGACCATAATATTGTTGTGGGGATCATAGTATGGTTGTGTGTGAACCATCCTATTGTTGTGATGATCATAATATTGTTGTGCCACAACCATATAACTAACACTAGTATGATGCTCTTCGAATATTTTTATGACAACCATATAACTAACAATAGTATGATGCTCTTCAAATATTGTTATGCCAACCAAACTTTTTTTCTGCGTGCAATTGAGTACCGCCTAAAGATTGTTAAAGCATTTTGAATTCGATTATCAGCAGAATTGCTTCATTTAAGCAATTGAGAATCCACGAGATGCTTGCACAAAGAGCGACTGTTGGAGGCATCGCATAAACTGACCGTGTCAACGGACGTACTTCTTCGAGAATGAGGTGGCGATGTTAATTAGCCCCCAGGATCATGTGATTTGACACTGTTGGAATTCTTTCTTTGGGGATATATACAAAAAGAGTACGTCAATAAACCAAGAGCAGTTCAAGCGCTAAAGGATGAGATACTTCGGTCCATTAACGGCATTGAACCTACAATATGTCTCTGAGTCATTGAAAATATGGACCATCGGATAGAGCTATGCCACCGAAGCCGTGGTTAGCATTTGGCCGATGTTTTGTTTCACAAATAATGGTGATAGATCCTTTTATCAAAATAAAAAATATACATTGAACAGGGATTAACCGCTCAAGACCTCTTGCATCTATATTTAAATAGAAGACAAGATTTTAACAAAATGCTAAGTGACATTGATTTTCCTCGCTGCATCGGGTCCGTGAAAACCCTCTTCAGAAAGCTTGGCTGCAATTGTTGAAAATAAAACCGAACTCTATAAGGCCAGGCTCTCCCAAACGAATGAGAACTACTCTTGTAAACCTTGCTTTTCAAGTTTTTTTCGCACAATTGCCCACAATAATACAACTCACTCTTGCCACCTCTACTGAGACTTCACATTGAGACCTATCAATAATCAATCAAAATCAATGTCACTTTGCCATTTTGTTAAAAACGTCTCTTCTATTTTAAAGAAGATGCAATAGGTCTTGAGCCTGTTCCCCTGTTCAATGAGTAAAAGCAACAGACCGAAATTAAACAAACGAGCTAAACAAATATAAAATATAATATTTTTCACGGACCCGAAATCGCGATAAAAGCAGTGTGCGGCCACGAAAATCAATGTTTTGAAAAAATGCGCCTTCTATTGCATGCAAGAGGTCTCGAACTGGTTAATCTCTTTTCAATGTGTTAAAGCAAAAGACCAAAATAAGCAAGGAGCTTAAAATTGTTCGTATAAGTTGTACCACCCTATAAATAGAAAATATTTTGTATACGTTTTACCGAAGTGTGAGTGGAATACTAATTTTTATCATTCCGTTTCCAGCGCCAAGAAATATTGTATATACGTGACCCGGGCTATGAAAAGGTTTTTGGTTTCGGTAGTTTGAGACTCTTTCACGTGGTGAAAACTAGAAAGTCCTAACTTGCTTAGAAGTATACTAAAAATGTAGAGAAAGATGAAAGAAAAACAGAATTTTATTGAAAATCCAGAATCAAGATAATAAATGAAATTGAAAAATTTAAAAACAGGATTGAACGCTGCCACCTTTTCATAGGCCGGGTCACATATACTTGATCACAGTATATGTGACCCGGCCTATGAAAAGGTATATTTTTCAAAACAAAAAAAAAATACAAACATTGAAATCAAATGTGGAATCTTTACATTTTATGCCATTTATTTGTTGAATATAATTTCCTTCAAATGTTGGCCGCATTCTCAGGGTAAAATTTTTGATAACACGCGCAATGTTGGCTTCCAGAACCTGAATCTTCAGCATAGACTTTTCGTAGCCCTATAGAAAAAGGTCAATAGGTGTGATTTCACACGATCTAGGAAGCCAACTTACCAGACCAAAACTTAAAATTAGCTGCTCTTCGAAATGGCCTCTCAATAGATCCGTTGTTTAAGCAGCTGTATGGCAAGTGGCACCCTCCTGTTAAAACTAAGTGTCGTCAAGATTACGGGCGTCAATTTCATGTTACGAAAAGTCTGATATCATAGCGCGATAGCGAACACCATTCAAAGTAACGTTCTGGCCATTATCTGTTTTGAAAAAAAAGAACCGATGATTCCACCAGCCCATAAACCGCACCAAACCGTGGTTATCTCTGGATATAAATAAAGTTTAACACAACTCAATCGAATTTTGTGAAAAAACCCAATTGAAAAAATACCTCTAGATCAACCACCAGGCGCGTGTCTATTAAAAGCGCGATGGCGGTCAACCGAATTCACTTATGATACGTCAGTCTTGCAGCAAGATGATTATTGCTCATTACATGTTTAGGACTCCAAATGGGGGGGGGGAGTATATATTTAATGAACATCATACAATTCTAGAACGATCTAGCTATGCCTGTCCGCCCGTCAGCCCATGTGTCTACTTAAAGCACGATAGCGGTCAAATAAAGTAAATTAACCTATGATCTTGAAATTTGCATGATAATGGCTTGTGGTCATAAACTGCCTGGCATTGTAAGTGGGAAAAGTTAGACCGAGGGAAAAATATCAATTTAAGCGACTAAAGGTTCCTCTGAAAAATTACAATTCCCTAAGTATTTGCTTGGCAGACATAATTTATCATGCTTAAAATGTAAACTGAAAGTTGTGACTTACATAATACCTTAAAAAAGAGCATTACTGAACGTTTTGGTTCATGTGGCCCAAAAAACTTCCGGAATTGCAAGACAGGCGGTCATCTCATTCGACGTAATTCTGGATAGAAAAACTCTTTCAACATGCGAAGTAACAGTCTCCAGTAACCGTTACGGTGTGACCGTTTTCCTCGAAGAAGTAGGGCCCGAAAATGCAGCGTGATGAAACTGCGCACCACACTGTGAAGTGGATGACATTCCGTCTCATGGAGTATCTGTGGGTTGAAAACACTTCATACTCGACAATTTTGTTTGTTTCTGTTGCCGTTTTAATCGAAATGGACCTCTTTAAACATGAATAGACAGTTCAACATGTTTCTGTGTTCTTCCACTATTTAAATCATCTTCTGGAAAAATTCCTAGCAAATCGGACAGTCTGCTGCCTTCAGTTTGTTGGCCATTCGAATTGTAAAGTATATGGGAATAAGTCCAAATTTGTATGCGTAATTGACTGCAATTACTGTCTGCTCATACCCATTTGCGCAGATAAACGTGCAGCAACTGTTTTTGTTGTCATTTCTCAGATGTTCTTATTTATTATTTGGCCTTGAGTGATTTTGAAAAAAATACAAAAAATTTATTTGCAAACTACGTAAACAAGAATTATTTTGAAATGTTCAATTGTAAATTGTATGTACAATCAAATTATTTTTATTTTATTATAATTTTCTTATTTTGGTCGATTTTATTAACTTTCAAAATTTATGATTTCTTCTTCTTACTGCAAATATGCACAACTACTACTTTTTATGATCCATCTGATCCAAACTACGGACTTCAGTGCGTTATATCGGCGAACAATCCAAATTCTTGTTTCAGTGTCTTAGTTTTCCATTTTTGTGAAGTCTAATATTCAATCTGCAAAATAAAATAAAAAAAGTTGAACAGATTCATTAAATAGAAATAAGGTTATTCATTTTTTTTGGTAACGGTTTCATCATTCACCCTGTAGTTTGAATGCAAATTGTAATAATTTTCTAGCCGGAATTCCAAAAAAAACTTCTTATTTTGAAAAGATAGTCACTACAAAAAACGTATCTGTCGGCACCATCAATTATAAGTACCAAAGTAACTAGTACTTCATAATTGATTGGTTGCCATAACCACAAGATGTGGCCACTTATAGATTTTTTTGAATTTGGTTGGCATAACCGATTTATTGTGAGTAGCATAATATTATCGGAGCAACCATTATATAAATATGTCGAACCATGTAACCAACAATACCATTTAATGTTGGTCATTGAACAGAAAGTATGTATATCCAACTGATATTCCGAATATCTACCCGATATCCGACAGATTTGTTCTCTGTGTTTAGCGTAAGGAAGGTATAAATATATAAGTTTCGGCCTGGTCGTACTAAACGACGTTTTTCTTAAAACAAGTATTTCTCGTTTAATGAACATTTATAACGACCGACTATATCATTGAATACTTTGAGACTTTTCAAACAGATTGACTAACTGAACATGTCAACAAGTCTGTATAGAGTGTGTATACAAGTCATGAATATTATCCCACTTGAAGGTGGGAAAAAACTTTTTAAATAAAATGTATGTTTTGTGTACTTTTCAGACCGAAGGCTGTAATTAATTTTCACGTCTAAAAAGAAGATTTTGTTCGGCAGCTGCGAAGTTTTTTACCTTGATATGAATTAAATTTGCTCGAATGTGCGGCGTGTTAAGGATTATAAGTGCCACAAAATATGCATGTTTACAAAAGGAATATGATAATTTTCCTCAGCACTGAAAAGGGGGGACATTTGTGTTAAATGACAAAAAATGTGAACTTAAAACTGTTCACTTTAAGAATTTTATGACAATTTACAAAGGAATTTTCCTAAAAAAACAAAAAGAATAATTTTATAACGAAACGTTTTTTAGAATTTGATATATTAAGTAAATAAGAACTAATTTGCTGGAAAATTTAATAGATTTTTAGTAGTGGGTTTAAGCATCGTTTGGGATAAATATTTAGTTTCACCACATTTTAACACACACATAAAGTGTGTGATGTACTTATAATGTGTAGATACACAGTAAATGTGTATCTAATGCGTGATTAGTATTCCTATAGAGCAGCATATTTAATGGCTAAATATTCCATTTTATGTTATTCTCGGTGTAAAAATGTTTAAGTAGATACAATTTAATTATTTCGAATAGGCCGGAAACAAACGTTTTCTCGTGTAACATTTATTCTGTTTTCAATAATAAAATGGAAAACTTTTGTCAGAACATTAGGTATTATGACTTAGTGCCGATGTTTGTTACACCTTAAAGGAAATTGGATAGACCTTCTGTTTAGCATACCGACTGATTCTGAGCGATCCGTTGAGCGATGCTAGAAAAATTGTGTGGATGTGTTATTTTATGTCGTGGCGATGTTAATAGGCCGCCACGTGTGATTTGACACCGTTGGACTTTTTTATTTCGGGATATTTAAAAGAAAAAGTGTACGTTTATAAACCAAGAACAATCACGCAGAGAAAAAACATGGTCACTACATGGTCAATAATAAAATGGAAAACTTTTGTCAGAACATTAGGTATTATGACTTAGTGCCGATGTTTGTTACACCTTAAAGGAAATTGGATAGACCTTCTGTTTAGCATACCGACTGATTCTGAGCGATCCGTTGAGCGATGCTAGAAAAATTGTGTGGATGTGTTATTTTATGTCGTGGCGATGTTAATAGGCCGCCACGTGTGATTTGACACCGTTGGACTTTTTTATTTCGGGATATTTAAAAGAAAAAGTGTACGTTTATAAACCAAGAACAATCACGCAGAGAAAAAACATGGTCACTACATGGTCACGGCAATAATAATATGTTCTCCACAGTAAAAGTATGTTCGTCGCAACCATAGCATTGTTAACTGAATTTATTTTTGATAGTAGTATAATTGCTGCAACATTAATATTGTAGAAATGTAACAATAGTATTATTGCCAAATTTAAAAATGAAAATATGGTTATAGCATCAATATAAATATGGTTGGTGCGACAAAAGTATTGTGTTTTGCGTTTTATGTTAACACTAATATGATTACGGCAATCATACTGTATGATTGTAATTGTTCTTCATTTAAATATGCTTTTAAGAACAAATGTTATTTGTACGGATCTTATGCAATAATAGTATTTTTTTTCGAAATTAAAATTTTTTAAACAAGCTGCTTGTGTGTTGAGTGTGAATCATACTATGGTTGTGGGGATCTTAGTATGGTTATGTATGAATCATACTATTGTTGTGAGGATCATAGTATGGATGTGGGAATCATACTATTGATGTGAGGATCATAATATTGTTGTAGCACAACCATACACCCAACAATAGTATTATCCTCTTCGAATATTGTCACCACAACCATACTTTTTTTCTGCGGATTCAAGATCTAAAGGATGGGGTATTCCATCATGTCTTGGAGTCATATAAAATATGGAGCTTTGGATAGAGGTATGCCACCAAAGCCATGGTGAGCATTTGGCCGATAATTGTCATAGTATAAAACTGTGGAAATAGAAAATATTAAGATAATTCTCTAAAACTTGTTGTTTTATTTACAATAAACACCGTGCGATTATTATCAATTGAGATTGAAAATTTTGGCTTTTACAGCGGACGTTCCCAACATTTGTGAGAGAGCTGTTTCTTAATCTTATACGTAAAAAGTACTTACGTCAAATTTCGTAGAGTTTGACAACAAACCGTCTCTGCTAGAGATTCTGGGTTGATCTGCATACAACATTATATTGATTGATGTGTTAGGAAGTGACTCAGTCGTTTAAGATCAGTTTTGATACTCAATTTATTCATATAATTTCATTAACTTATATACTGCTTACAATTCTAAATTTTCACCCTTTACTAAAAGGGATCAATATCTTAACATAAGAAAGAACGAGAAGAGTGGATGATTACCAACATCGTTGGCGGCCTACCTGACAAACAGCATGTGTATTAGAGAAAAGGACTATTAGTTTGGGAATGCCATGGACATGAGCGATAAACCAATATCAATAAAGTAATAATCATATGTGACAGTGCATAGAGAAAGGGAACTAAGGGTACGAGTAAAAAAAAACAATTTTCATTTTTTTTCTTTTTTTGATGTAGACAACATCTGAGCATCGAATGAGTATATATCGATGCCTTTCTGTCCGTGCATCTGTAGTTCATATTATGTTTGTAATCATGCTACAGGTCGTCCGTTTTTCGTGAAATAGAAAACTATACGTTTTGAATTACAATAAAGCTCCCACAAATATTAATGAAGGCTTAATAAAATTTGGCACAGTTAATCATGATCGATTAGTCATCAACTCAAATAAAAGTTGGACACTTCGGGCCACGTTTTTATATATCCCCAGTACAAAGGTTCCTGCCAATTTTACAAGAAACTGCTCTGAAACATCCATTTTGATTCTGTATAAATTTGATTTAGTATATGACGATGTACAAACATGCAATCTTTAACCAATTTCTTCCCATTCTTCATAGTACTCATGCAAATCGTTTACCATATGTCCTTTTTTATGAACAATTTTCTCACAGAGCCAGAAAAAAATATATTTTGCTATTTGGCGGACCCTAGGACCAAAAAACGGGCTTATTTAAATTTGAAAATATAGTTACCAAAAGAAACAAAAACATTTTCACACAAATTCTTTTTTTAAAATTCTTAAATTAAGAGCTTGTCTAAGGGGTCCAAAACCCTTTGTCGTCTTTTATTGCTCGGTAATTAATAGAGTAAGAGCTTGCTTACGCAATAACTTCACACCATTGTATAAAAATAGAAAATAGAGACCATGTCGGCAGCACACACATATTATACCGAAGAGCCGTCCAACCCACACCAACGGCGAAACGTGCGTCTACCACACGAAGAGAAAAAAACATGGTTACTACATGGTCACGGCAATAATAATATGTTCTCCGCAATAAAAGTATGTTCGTCGCAACCATAGCATTGTTAACTTAATTTAGTTTTGACAATAGTATAATTGCTCCAATATTAATATTGTTGAAATGTAACAATAGTATTATTGCCAAATTTAAAAATGAAAGTATGGTTATAACAACAAAATAAATATTGTTGGTGCGACAAAAGTATTGTGTTTTGTGTTTTGTGTTTTCTGTAAACAATAATATGATTACGGCAATCATACTGTATGATTGTAATTTTTCTTCGTTTAAATATACTTTTAAGAAAAAATGTTATTGGTACGGATTTAATGCAACAATAGTACTTTTTATCGAAATTAAATTTTTTGAAACAAGCTGCTTTGGCTTTGTTTAACTGAAATATTTTTAATAAAAAACGCTTACGTTTATTTAAACTTATTTTTTCTACTGTGAAATAAATCACTCCTATTATTTTGAATTTAATGTATTATTTAATAATTTTCATAATTCAAATCTATGGTCGACAAATTCTAATAAATTGTACTGGGGATCAAGGTACAACTGTGTGTGATAGTACTATGGTTGTAGGGATCATAACATGGTTGCGTGTGAATCATATTATGGTTGTGAGGATCATAATTTTGTTATATGTGAAACATACTATGGTTGTGAGGATCATACTTTGGTTGTGGAGATCGTAGAATGATTGAGTGTGAATCATACTATGGTTGTGGGGATCATAGTATGGATATGTGTGAATCATATTATTGTTGTGAGGATCATAGTATGGTTGTATTTGAATCATACTATTGTTGAGTGTATCATAATATTGTTGTACCACAACCATATACCCAACAATAGTATTATCCTCTTCGAATATTGTCACCACAACCATACTTTTTTTCTGCGTGCGGATAGTGATGTGTTTGCATTAACTTTGCTGACTTACTTTTCCTTCCCTCAATGACAAACAACAACAACAAAAAAACTGATCTTATTAGCTTGCGGAGTAATTCACTCTTTCAAAAAAGAATAACAAATAAAAAAAACTCTAAGAAGAAAATAGTTTTGTTTATGGAAAAAAAAATATTTAGAAAACTTTTTACATATTGCATCATAAATAGATTGTTTTGCTAATTTATTTTTTTTAAAGAAAGGTTATTCCAGAACGATCTTTAGCGACCTCGGTTATTACTCACTTATAGTATTTCTTGAAAGACTTTGTTTCTATAAAGCCCATTCGTTTATATCAAACGGTTTATAACGCATGGAGTTGTTCAGTTCTTATATACACAGATATTGCTACAGTTTTTTTTCAAAGTTTTGAAGTTATGGCCTTAACGACCACTAACTCTCTAAATAACAGATCACAAAAAACTCGTCCTTTATATGTTTTGGCATAACAGCGTTGTTTGTTGTTATCAAAATGTTGTGTTTTTGAAAAATTCATTAAATCGAGTTAATAAGCCGGAAACATTCAACGTAATTCATTATTAGTTGCACATAAACAAAATATATTTAAATGTTTTAATTAAGCGGTGAAAATATACCAAACGTATATACGAGTACAAGCACATATGAAGAATATTTATGTTTGGAATTTTAATTTGTGGCTATAATTTCGGTAATTGAATTCTACGAAATCACAGTTTATAACAAATTAAATAACAAGAACTTTTAAATTTAATAAGCAATATATAAATAAGTACATTCAAAAATTAGTGCATAATAAAAGTTCATACGTCAACAACATTCCTCGACGATAGATGCCCGTCTGTGTATGTGTTGATAGAACGATAGCTGTCAAAGGAATTAAGCTAGAGCCTTGAGCTATTATAGCCTATAGTCATAAGCTAAGTTTGGGATTGAAAATTGAGGAAATCGGAACAGGAGAAGGTTTACTTTTTGGGTTACATATAGTAGTTATGGTATTTTAAAATATTGCACTTTTTGGTAGTTTTAAAAATTATAGTCATAAGCTGTTTGGGATTAAAAGTGGACAAAATTTTTTCCGGGGAGAAAGCTTCCGTTTAAGAAACTAAAGGTTCCTCGTCAATTATATGTTATTTTTGTAACATACGATAGCATTCATGGACAAACCATGGTTTAAAGGGAACTGTTTGTTGGGACGTATTTAGTATCTGAAAAAATTGTATAGTTTCTGATCGCTTTGGCTTTTACAGTCCAAAAAACGGGCCCTGTATTCAACTAAACGAGCGATCATTAGTTAAACTAAACGAGCGATCAGGGGTTCTCAAGTAAAAGCAAAAATTATTATGAATCTAAATATGTGACAGCGCATAGAGATAGGGACCAAAGGGTAAAAAAAATCATTTTTTTTTGATGTGGACAACATCTGAGCATCGATCCCATGTCCCAAAAGTGTTCCCTCCCAGAGATATGCGCGTTTTATTAAAGTGAAGTCGACGATTCTACACCAAAGATAATCAAATGGCTCTCCTGAACAAAACTGGTTTTTACCCTCAGGTCCCTTTCTATTTTGCGCGTCACATATGCATTTATTTTGAAGACCACAAAGCTGGTTTCACTAAGAAACAAAGTATGGATTTTTTTAAAAGATTTGGCTAAAATTGCATCGGGCTCATGAACCAAAGGAGGCACAGAAATCGTTATATCTCCATAGTGAATCCTGTATGTTAAATTCTGAATGGAAGAATTTTGGGAAATAATTTAGAAAATAATATAACGTTCACACCAATGGATACTGTAATTTCTATTTTTTACAAAATTGTAAAAGCAGTTTTTTTTTTGCTTAGTGACTCAATATGCGTGTACTTATAAGTAAGTAGTATACGCAGAAAAAAAGTATGGTTGTGGTGACAATATTCGAAGAGGATAATACTATTGTTGTGTATATGGTTGTGGTACAACAATATAATGATCCTCACAACAATCGTGAGATTCAAATGCAACCATACTATGATCCTCACAACAATAGTACTATTCACACATAACCATACTATGATCCTCACAACAATAGTATTATTCGCACATAACCATACTATGATCTCCACAACCATAGTATGATCCTAACAACCATAGTATGTTTCACATACAACCATAGTATGATCCTCACAGCCATAGTATGATTCACACGCAACAATGTTATGATCCCTACACCCATAGTATGGTCACACACAATTATACTATGATCCCCAATATAATTATTAGAATTTGTTTAAGTTGTCTACAATAGATTTGAAATATGAAAAAATAAAAATTAAGTTAAAAAAATAGGAGTGATTTATTTCACAGTAGAAAAAATATGTTTAAATAAACGTAAGCGTTTTTATTAAAAATATTTTAGTTAAACAAAACCAAAGCAGCTCGTTTAAAAAATTTTTAAATCGATAAAAAAACACTATTTTAGCATTAGATCTGTACCAATAACAATTGTTCTTAAAAGCATATTTAAATGAAGAAAAATTACAATCATACAGTGGTTGCCGTAATCATATTATTGTTAACATAAAACGCAAAACACGATACTTTTGTCGAACCAACCATATTTATATTGTAGCTATAACCATATTTTCATTTTTAAATTTGGCAAAAATACTATTGTTACATTTCAACAATATTAATATTGCAGCAATTATACTATTGTCAAAACTAAATTCAGTTAACAATGCTATTGTTGCGACGAACATACTTTTATTGCGGAGAACATATTATTATTGCCGTGACCATGTAGTAACCATGTTTTTTCTCTGCGTGTAGTAACACGAGTTAGTAAACTAAGGTTCAAATCCGGTAAGGGTGTCTAACAATTTTCAACGGCAGGTTTCAACCTCGTAAATGCAGGCGGCGGACCTCGTAACTTCAAAAATTATAGCGTTGTCAAAAATCTCTATTGGATTTTTAAGACTTATGTCAAATTTGGTACTTTTAAAAAAAATAGATGACTATGAACATTTAAAATATTTTAAAATTTTAAAAAAATAAAATATAAAATTCTTCATTAACATTTTTTCAAAATTTAAATTTAACTTCATAATAAAGATCTGAGTATGGCTAAGTCCATTGGACATGTCCCGTAAAATCTTAAACCCCAACTGATCCTGTAAAATTATTACCACACTGCCATATGAAATGCGTATAGCATCAACAATCTCTTGGACTTTTACTCTTCGATAGGCCAACACCATATCGTGGATTTTTTCTTAATTTTTTTCTACATTTATTGAGGTCAATAATTGGCCTTCCGAAACGTCCATCGTCATTTGTACTCGTGCGACCACAACGAAAGTCAGCAAACCACTTTTTTAACATTGAAATCGATTTTGCAGAGGAAGAGCTTAATAAAGACTATAGGGACAGTCTTTATTAAGCTCTTCCTTGGTTTGATTGATTTTTGACAAAATCCACGAGGCTATTTTGGACAGCTGTTAAACACAAACTAAATGACGGAACTCTCTCAAAATGTGAAAGTAGTCTTTTAACAGATGGTACTTAATGGGAGCAGTGTCTCATTTTATAGAACTACGAGGGAAATTTAAATAGCCACGGTATTACTAAGTATTAATTTGCCCGTACTATGGAACATTTACTGTGGCACCTAGTATTTTTTTAGTAATTTTTTAATCTTTCCGACTTAGCGCTGATTGTCCCATACCCATAATTGGCTTTATAATTTTAAAATAGGGTGATCCAAGTAGAGATACTTTTTTCAATAGCCTTTTTTGGCAGATCACGTGTGAGTCGTGTCATGCAGTCATGTTATTTTTGTTTAGTATTGTTTGGCATTTTATCATGTAAAGACATACAGCTGAACAACTTTATTACAAAAATTCACGTTCTATGACGAATGCGTTCCGTGCACTTCGTTCACCTTATGGTCAACATAATCGGCCAGCATTACTGGCTCAATTGGTATGTAAAGGAGCAAAATTGCCGCATTTGGGACGAAGAGCAACCAGAAGAGGTTCCAGAGCTGACACTTCATCCAGAAAAAACAACGGTTTGTTCTGGTTTGTGGGCCGGTGGAATCATCGGTCCATATTTATTCAAAAATGATGCCGGTGAGAACGTAACCGTCAATGGCGACTATTATCGTGCCATGATAATCGACTATTTGATGCCTGAAATTGAAGTTCGTGATCTGGGCGACATTTGGTTTCAACAAGACGGCGCAACTTCCCACACATCGCATCAATCAATGGATTTATTGAGAGAAGACTTCGATGAGCAGATTATTTCACGTTTTTGGCCGTTTTGGCCACCAAGATCGTGTGATATCACACCGTTAGGCTTTTCCTGTAGGAATATGTAAAGTCTAAAGTTTATGCGGACAAACCCGCTTCAATTCGGGCATTGGAGCAAAACATCACGCGTGTCATTCGCCAGTTACCAGTCGAAATGCTCGAACGAGTCATCGAAAATTGGACTCAACGGATGGACCAGCTGAGATGTAGCCGCGGCCAACATTTGATAGACGTATTCTTCAAAAAAAGAAGCCGAAGAATTTTTTTTTCAAATGATAATAACCATTTCCCATTTAATTTGAATTTTCTGTGTTTTTTCTTTAAAAAAGTAGAGAACGTTGCAGCAAGGCTTTCTGAAGAGGGTTGTCACGGACCCGAAATCATGATAAAAGTAGCGTACAGCCACGAAAATCAATGTCACTTTGCCATTTTTGTTAAAAACTTGTCTTCTATTTAAATATAGAAGCAAGAGGTCTTGAGCCAGTTTAATCCCAGTTCAAAGTAGAGAAACTCAAAATTAATCACCCTATATACTTATATACCAAGAGTTTTTTGTTTACTGAAACTTGAGATTTGATTCTGTTAATTTAATTGTGGTACCTACCCTATGGGAAATGCAGAGTCAAATAAGTGTACTTTATTCATTTATATATTTATTTATTACTTTCAATCTAGCCCTTACAGATCAATTCTTACAACTATGTACTTAATTCTAATATAACATATTGGTAAAGTGCTTCTTTGAAGATGGAACGGTTTGCGTAATTTATTGCTTGCTCTGTTGCACAACATCGGACACCGCGTAACAACTTCATTTACACCGTAAGTACATCTATAAAAATACTCATAGAAAACGGTATGGTCTCTTAAATTTCTTGTAGGAATATTGAAAGGTATTAGTTGCAATAGCTCCGGTGAATCAATTGTATTATCAACAACATCTTTTATGAACATAATGTTATGTGCAATTCTTCTTTGTGTCAGAGTACGTAAGCTGAAAACGAGTTTTATACGTAGGCATGTTGTAAGACCGATATAAATTTCTTAATGCAAATTTTGAAAATCTTTTTCGAACACGTTCAATACGATTTTTGTGTATGGGTCCCATATAATATCGCACTATTCTAATTGTGACCGAACAAATGCAAAATATAATATCCTCAATGTACGAGTATGTGGATCTTGAAAATCTGTTGAATTTCGTTTTAAAAATCCTAATTGAGAATTAGCTTTACTTATAGCATATTCGATATGATGAGTGAATGAAAGCTTTGAGTCTATATAAACTCCAAGATCCTTCACTACCATTACTCTATCGAAGGCGTTATTGTCGAAAGTAAAATTATTCAACAATGGAAACTTTGTATGGGTAATTGTTAAAATTTTACATATTGAAAAATTTAATTCCATACCATTATATCCACGCCAAAGTAAAAAAGTGTCAATATCTTTTTGGAACAACAAGCAATCGTTTAGATTGTTAATAACAGAATATAATTTTAAATCATCAGCATACAATAACACTCTACAAAAGCTAAGTTTTGAAGGTATATCATTAATGAAGAGTAAAAATAAAAGTGAACCAAGGTGACTGCCAGAATAAGCTTTAACTGGTCCAGATATACAGTTATCTATTTTAACAAATAGTATTCTGTTAGACAAATAAGAATTTAACCAACTTAACATATTGGAATGAAACCCTAACTTTTTAAGCTTATAAATTAACAAATCATGTTTAACTTTATCAAATGCTTTTATAAAGTCTGTGTTTAACACATCCGTTTGAAACCCATTTTCGACAGAATTTATGCAGTAATTATAGAATAAAGCCAAATTTGTCGAAGTGGATCTGCCACTACAAAAGCCATGTTGGCAAATGTTCATTCCATTTTTTACAATGGAGAATAACTTGTTATTTACCAGCTTATCCAATAGTTTTGGTATCGCCGATAATTTTACAATTGGTCTATAATTACTTATAAAACCTTTTTGGCCAGCTTTAAATATGGGTCATATATATGATAATTTCCATTCTTCTTATAAAACTGCAGATGATAATGATTTATTAAAAATCATAGGGAGGGGTGTAGAAATAGCCGATGCACATTCTTTTTAAAATAACGGCGGAAGTTTATCGTAGCCAGCACTTTTAGATGGATCCAGTGTACGCAACGCCTGAAATACCTCTCTAACATCAAACTCTTTCGTTCTTAGATTTTTTTAATACATAAGTCTTTTGTTGTACCAAGGCAACTTAAAATGACGTACATTTTTTTTCAGTGGAACATACATAAAAATAGCGTAATTAACTACTTGTTTAAAAACGGAGTACATGTCAGACAATCCGCTAGCTCCCAAAATCATTTTCCAATCAATGGAATTGAAAAACAAATTTATTGATACGAAATTGAATTTTTTATAATCATACTGAATTTCAGGATTATAAACAGTTTTTGAATAGGAATAAAATGAAAAGTTAATTACAATGGCTTTGTGATGCATTGAATCTGGAGTAAGTGGCGTATTGCATTTGCCTAAATCGTATTTAAAATAGTTTTTTATAAAAACTAAATCCAATATTCTGTGCATATATTCTGAACCAAGGACAGGTGATAACAGAAGCTATTACACAACTAATTTGATATATTTCAATTATTTGAAATATTCAAAGTCGTCAAATTCACGGTATAACTTTGAACATAAAACTGCATACCGATATTTACACAAAATCCGAGGATTTCACAAATCCGCGGACTTAAGCTGTCTTTTAAACTAAATTCGCTCAAAGTGAGTTTTGTTTAGAAATCTATTTTAATTTGTATGGAAATTGACAGCTAAACTCCGCGGATTTTGTGTGCGTATCTGTGCGCGGTTAAAGAAAGCGGTTTAATTGAACTGAGGTCCGCCCCCTTATTTTGTTATAAAGTCAAAATTGGCAGCTAAATTCCGCGGTTTTTGTGTGCGTATTTATGCGCGGTTAAAGAACGCGGTTAATTAAACTGATGTCCGTCCCCAACTTTTGTTGTAAAATCGGCTTCAAGAATAGCGCCATGGCAATTACCACAGGCATTTCGGTTGGGATGGGTTATGTGATGGGTACAACTGAGAGTTATTCCATAATGAGTTTTATAATGACACATACGGTACCAGTCCTTTCTGATTGGTCCCGTGATTACGTTAGAGGTATCTGAGTTAATTGACTGACTCCAATGGCAAAGCCATGTAAAATTTATTGGTTCTTTTAGTATAGTTGGATCGATACGGGGCCGGTCGCTATACATGACTGGTTCTGTACCGGTCCAATTTCCCGTAGGGTAGAGTCACAGCTACATATTTTACTGTATTAGAATATATAATTTGTGTGTTATCTATGTAGAGAGGTGAGTGATATGGTATTTATTTTTTTTGTAAAGATCACATGGATTGATATGGTTTCATTTAATTTCATTCTCCAATTTTTTGTCTTGTTTTTTACGGCATTAACGACTATGTATTATGTCTGACAAGATGACCTTCATTTAGGCCTTATAAGAAAAGAAAGCCTTGCATATTTCCGTAATATATGTATGAATGTCTATATGTTGCTAAGACTATCCCGTAGGAATATTTCCGCTCCAGCCAACCAAAAAGCGTTAAATCAAAATGTGGCACGCACACAACATCCTTTTCCCAGCTTAAAAACTTTTCGTCACTCAACATCAATAAATATTTCAATATCTTTAAAAAAAAGAGAGCATCACAAAACAAATACACACACACATGCAACAAAAACATGAAAGTCACATAAATCTGTCAAAGACGCAACTGTCCCCAAGGAACAGAAGAAAAAGTATAGTATTTTTTTCATTTATTTTGTTCCATGGAATTCTTAAATTTGTTGTCCCAAAAGTTTAGAAAAAAAAAACACAATTGATTAATTGGAAGATTTGTCAAGGGTTGTTGAAATGCCCAGGGGCAAGTGACGAGATGCAAAATAAATAAAATTTTATTAACCTTAGAAAATCGTTGTTTAAATAAACGCACGCAGGCGGATTAGCGGTCGCTCAGACGGTTGCTAAATCAATTCAGTTTCGCTTTACGTTTACGACAAAATAAACGGAAAACAAACTTTCTTATTTAGGACAAGAAAACAACATCGACCTCTCAACAATGAACCCATCAAAATTTCCACATAATTTATTTTAATTTTTTGTTTGTCAAAGTTTATGAATATTTATGGATTTGTCCCTTGACGTTCGCGGCTGGCTGCTGGCGCTTCGTTAATTAATTGAACTTTGATCATTGAATTTCATTAAATACAATTAGGTCAAGAATGCTTTGCAAAGTTTTTACTTTTGGAATTTTTCCTTGTTTTTGTAAGTAGATAAGATAAGCGATATTCTGGGAAATCTCAAAGACATGAATATTAGAAGGCATGCATACTTAACAAGGTCAGTGCCTGAGTAGTTCTGTTGTCAAAGTAATGACAGTAGCAGAGGTTATAATTAATTTGTAACATCTGTTGACACATTTTCTAATGCCGCCATTCAAACTTAGGACTCAAACTTAATTCCCACTCGTGATGGAATACCACATGAAGAAATTACTTTGCTTAGCTAATGTTTGGATGCAAGCGAATTATACTTAGCAGTTTATCGGTCGTTTTGTGAAAGACTGTCACAATATAAAATTCTTATGAGTTGAACTCTTTAAAACATTAATAAAATGAATTCGTCCAGTGGCTTTAAAATTCTTTGCAAGCCTTTAATAACTGTGAATTTGTTTTATATATTATTTTCAGGAATTGAAAATAAAACGAACCCAAGCATTCTCGGTAATATTTATTCTGAATTGTGTGTAATGTCTTACATCCATTAAACATTCCATGTTTAAATTAAGCCCACCTCAGTTTAATACCGTAGCATTTAATGTGTGCTTCTTTCGTTTGCTTTCACATACACGTAGAAAAAAAGTATGGTTGTGGTGACAATGTTCGAAGAGGATAATACTATTGTTGAGTATATGGTTGTGCTACAACAATATTATGATACTCACAACAATAGTATGATTTAAATACAACCATACTATGATCCTCACAACAATAGTATGATTCACACATAACCATACTATGATCCCCACAACCATAGTATGATTCACACTCAACCATACTATGATCTCCACTACCATAGTATGATCCTCACAACCATAGTATGTTTCATATACAACCATAGTATGATCCTCACAACTATAGTATGATTCACACGCAACCATGTTATGATCCCTACAACCATAGTATGATCACACACAATTATACTATCATCCCCAATATAATTTATTAGAATTTGTTTAGATTTGATCCCCAATATAATTTATTAGAACTTGTTTAAGTTGTCGACAATAGATTTGAATTATGAAAATTATTCAAAAATAAAAATTAGTTCAAAATAATAGGAGTGATTTATTTCACAGTAAAAAAAATAATTTTAAATAAACGTAAGCGTTTTTATTAAAAAATATTTCAGTTAAACAATGCCAAAGCAGCTTGTTTAAAAAATTTTAATTTCGATAAAAAAAAAAATTACATTAGATCCGTACCAATAACATTTGTTCTTAAAATCATATTTAAATGAAGAAAAATTACAGTCATACAGTATGATTGGCGTAAACATATTATTGTTAACAGAAAACACAAAACACAATACTATTGTCGCACTAACCATATTTATATTGTTGCTATAAACATATTTTCATTTTTAAATTTGGCAATAATACTATTGTTACATTTTAACAATATTATTATTGCTGCAATTATACTATTGTCAAAAATAAATTCAGTTAATAATGCTATGGTTGCGACGAACATACTTTTATTGCGGAGAACATGTTATTGTTGCTGTGACCATGTAGTAACCATGTTTTTTCTCTGCGTGTATACAGTACCAGTAATTATTCATTTACGTTTTTTTCCTTACTGGATGTAGTTACAACGAAATGCAAACAAATTCCCCCGAAATGCCTGTCGACAGCAGAAGTTTGAATGACCACATGGTGAAAAGGAAAACATCAAAGCCAACACGTATGTATAAGTATATTAGAGAGGGTTCAAATATATGGACAAAAAACGTTAAAGAGAAGTTCAATGGGGCTACGACGAATTTTCTAAATTCTCATTTAAAATGTCCTTGAATTTGAGTACCCATATTAGGGTAGGCCGGTTTGTAAGAACAAAAATTTGTCGTTATTGTGCCATTGATTTTACGATAGCTTTTGTCATAAGGAAAAAAAGTTCCCCTACGACATATAAAAAAAAATCATTTGTCCCGCAAATTTTAATTTTTTTTTAACTTTTTCTCAACTTTTATTTTAAAAGTATTATTTAGTAGGAAATAAAAAAAATATTTTTTTTAAGAATAACCTTTCCAAGTTGACATACAAATATACATTGTCATATACGATAAAAATAAAAAAAGAGCGCCTGAGAATTGAAATACGACTGATTCGATTCCCACAGTCGTATTCTTACTCACCATTTTGAATAAGAACAATTT
The DNA here is from genome assembly GCA_963513945.1 of Hydrotaea diabolus. NCBI lineage: Eukaryota > Metazoa > Arthropoda > Insecta > Diptera > Muscidae > Hydrotaea > Hydrotaea diabolus. Next base: position 183,913,376 of record OY740718.1, read on the forward strand.
AAAACTGGACTATATGACCCACTGCTTAGACACTTAGGACTGCAAAACCATGCAAATGGTTTTGAGGCCTGAAAAACACAATATAAAGGGTGTCCCAAGAAGAACGCAATTTTTAAATCTGGCAACATTAGAAGTGTCATTGTTCGACAATTGAACAATTGTTATTGTTTGTTAGTAGAAGGTACGAGGTTAGTAAGCAGCGAAGGGAGTTCGTTAATTGGGTATTGGAGAGACAACATGAAAATGCTGATTTTGCCGATAAAATCATCTTCAGTGACGAGGCCCATTTTCATCTTGATGGCTTCGTCAATAGGCAGAATTGTCGCATTTGGGGTGCGGAAAATCCTCGAGTGATTCACGAGAAGCAAATGCATCCTCAACGTGTCACAGTGTGGTGTGGTTTTTGGGCTGGAGGAATCATTGAACCTTTTTTTATGAAAATGAGGCAGGTCAAGCGCAAACAGTCAATGGTGTTTGGTATCGTGAAATGATAACCAGTTTTTTCTTGCCTAGAATTGATGAAATGAATGTGGAGGGCATGTGGTTCCAACAAGACGGCGCCACATGTCATACAGCCAGAGAAACAATTCAATTGCTGCATCAGTCATTTCCCGGTCGTGTTATTTCGCGTTTTGGAGATCAGAATTGGCCGTCTAGATCGTGCGATTTAACACCATTTGGGGTTTTTTGAAGTCGATGGTTTACGCGAATAAGCCGACGACGACTCAAGCCTTAAAAGACGAAATTGGACGCTGCATTAATGAAATACCGCAGCATTCATGCAAAACGGTCATTGAAAATTTCATTAAAAGATCGCGTGTATGCCAGCAAAGCCGCGGCGGCCATCTGCACGATATATTGTTCCATACATAACCTCATTCTGTCTACTTTACGATATAATAAAGTTTCACGATTTTTTCTTAAATATCTGTGTTTTATTTAAAATTTAAAAATTGCGCTCTTCTTAGGACACCCTTTATAATCTGGAGTTGGTTACAATTTTTTGAGTTTAAAAAGTAACCCACTATGTCCCCGAAGGCTTGCTTGATACCCAGAAAGATTAATGAACAGTACAGTTTCTTCTCTAGAGAGTCTCTGATAACTTGAATGATCCTGCGACATTGCCCAGGAGTAACATGACTGGGCCTCATACTAAACTGATAGTCTTGTATTATGCTCATTGCATCCAATAGAGAAAGAAGTCTTTTTTAAAAAAGGTTTTCAAACATTTTTGAGAAAATTAGGAGCAAGCCTCGAACTTAGCATATTTGTCTTCTTAACCATGATGATTTTTGCTTGCTTTCATAAAGATGGGAAATGAGATGGTCAAAAAAAACTTATTTTTAAAATCTGGAAAAATGCAAATTTTGCAAAAATATAATAAAATGTTCTCAAAAATGTAACTGTGACATTGTCTTTAAAATCTGGGTAAATCCGTCCCAGGAGTCCAAAGACCTGTATCAATTGGCTTTTCTGCACATTTAGAATTTCAAGACAAATGTAGTCGGCCACGCCCAAATTTAGCCTTTTTACTAGTTTATAATTCTTAATAATATTGAACAGGGATTAAACCGGCTCAAGACCTCTTGCTTCTATATTTAAAGCAAGAGGAGAGAAATCTATTGATGGCTCTCGATGTGGAGTCTCTTTAGAGGTGGCAAGAGTGAGTTGTCTTTTCGTGGGCAATTGTGTGAAGAAAACTTGAAAAGTAGGGTTTACAACAGTAGTTCTCATTCGTTTAGGGAGAGCCTGGCCTTATAGAGTTCGGTTTTTCTTTCAACAATTGCAGCAAGGCTTTCTGAAGAGGGTTGTCAAGGACCCGAAATCATGATAAAAGTAGTGTGCAGCCACGAAAATCAATGTCACTTTGCCATTTTGTTAAAAACTTGTCTTCTTTCTCAATATAGAAGCAAGAGGTCTTGAGCCGGCTTAATCCCTGTTCAATGTGTAAAAGACAGACCTTAATGAAACAAACGAGCTAAACAAAAAAATTGTTTATACACTCTACCAAAGGGTGGATGGTATATTAAATTCGCCTTTGTAATTGCAACACTACGAAATATTGATCAGAGACCCTATGAAGGACGAACATTCCTGATCATCGTAAAATTCTAAGACGATCTAGCCATGTCCATGTGTCTGTAAAAGGCACGATAGCGGTTAAATGAATCAATCTGGGATCCGGATATTTTGCATGTTGATGCCTTATTACCATAACCTGTTTACGATTGTAACTGATTAACATCGGCTAACATCTAGGAAGATAAAGGTTTACATTTAGGGAGCTGTATGTACCTTAATAAAGAGTATACTTTTTTAAGTATATGCTTAGCAAATAATTTTTTTTGGACGGATACTGTTAGTTGAGACGCACTAAATACCTTAAAAAATGTCACAGTGGTCCAAAAATCTACCGCGAATCCTATGAATCCAAATATAGAGTAGTTTTAAAGTTTTGTATTTATTTAATTGAGAAATTAAAACAGCATAGCAGTTCAATTCCTGAATACACCAGCTTTTACTACGACACAAAAGAGCAAAAAACCCCTTCGGTCCAAGCGTCCGACCCTAATATCAGCCGAACCTACAAAAAAAAGGTATTTATTTCTGTAGCAATGTTTGTTTTATATTGAATACACATACTCATATGTATGTCCGTATTAACTACTGATCGCTCGTTTCGGATCACACGATCCATTTCTATGTCACAAGAACCGAAACGTCTAGGAACTATGTCCCTTTGGGGTGTAAATATACCCTATTTTAACCACTGTCTTTATCAAAAAAAATCGAAAGTCGACTTATTGCCTTTGCTATGTAAACATACTTCATACCGACAGCTCCAGTTTGGAACAGGAATCACGAGTAGTGTCCGAAAAGGAACACCGACATTCCGATTTGTATCTCCAACCGTGGGTTTCTTGAAAATATCTTAAAACCGACCTATCATTTTATCCGGTTTTTTCTCCAGGGTTTTTCGGTTGTTGCAAGTAAAAGCAAAAAATATTCATAATTAAAAAATACGTAACTATCAGAAATATTTAGGCTAGACTTACCTTTAAGTGCACCAACCGACTTAGCTTCCCCTATTTAGCGAATCTGTTTGTCCGTCCCCCAGTCCGTCTGATAGATAATCTAAAGCTGTACAAAGCAGTGCAAAATTAATCAAAACTAAGCGCTCCATTTCTGCATTTTCGACGAGCAACGCCATTTTCTAAATGTATCATTCGATAGGGTGATATTTTTTGCGCCACCTTGTAGCTTTCACACACATACGGTTCAATGGATTTTATGCTTTTTTCCATCCTAGTATTGTGTCCAATGCTGATGGTATTTGGCACAGTTTATGTCACTTGAACAGTAACTAGATCAAAGTAAACCAGGTTATATCAATCTACGTTTTGATTTATCACCGGTAAAAATATTCTACCGGATTTTAGATACAACCTCTTTAGTCCATATTAATTTTGATTTCTACTTAATTTGGCATAGTAGACCAACAACCAATCTTATATCAATTTGGACCTGAGATGCCCATTTTTGGGTTTGGGCATCAAAAACCTATGCAATTGTTTCACCAAGTCGAAAATAATTTTTTGTTCCAATTTGGGTGAAGGGCCCCTGTGAGCCAGATCCATGTGGCGAAAATCCTGAACTCATTACCACGTACGACTTTACCTTTTCCACTAGTTTTAACATTGTTTGCTTATGCCAAAACCATACGTGGTGCTGGGAGAACATTCTGCCATTTGAGCAGACACAAACAACTTAAAAATATAGAAGGTTTTTAAACACACCACTGAACAATGACACACCCACTACATAAAGCCCAAGTTTGTCTTATGGACAGCCAACACAAGTTTGGCAATTATTTAACCTATTTTGAAAAACAGTGTAAAAGTACAAGAGTTCAGTGTAACTGATTTTTAAGTAAACGAACTTGCTGTTGATGCCTAATTTTGCTGTAGGATGGTTGTGAAAACTTAGTGTTTTTACACAAAACACTTTCACAACTTCTGCAGCTGAAGCGTATAATGGTACGAGTAGTTTAAGGAGAAGTAGCTAAACTTTGCAAAAGTTATTCAAAGTGCAGATTTTTTCAAGATCAGACATCTTGCTATGCTAGTTAACGATGATTGTCCTCTAAAAGCAAGAAAAAACAAGTAAAAACTGTACAGTCGACATGGCCGACTATTTTATAACCTGTACTTCTGAATGTTCAGAAAAGCCAACTGAAAACAGTTTTTTACACCCAATTTACACAAATTCAAAACTTATGTCATATTTGAATTTGTGATAAAATTTCTTTATTTTTCTTCATATTTGATGAACATATATGTGTGGAAGCTATATATAAATCTCATGCTAAGTTTTATCAAGATTGGATGTAAAATGCTGCTTCTGGAGACTAAAACAAAAAAACTGGCTAAAGATATTAGCATTTGAGATATATCTAAGTCTGATCCGATTTCCTTTAATTTCAATGGCGTACGTCTTTCGACGAAGAAACTTATTCTGCCAAGTTTCATGAAAATCGAACAACAAGTGTGACCTGTAGTTTGATTATAAGATAGACAGAAACCGTCACATGAAATCAGCAGGTGATTATACGTCGATAGGTATACTACTTAGTAGGGACATAAATACTGTTACACACGTTTTATGCTGTAAAATAAAAAGTACTGAATGTTTTGGACCAAATGTTTTTTAATATATTTTTTGATGTATATTGTATCTAAAAAGAATCTACTTATTCAAAATTTCAGGCTTTTGCCTTTACCTCGTCCATTGGCAAACCAAAGCAGTCTTAAAAGATTCAATGTTGGGGTATCTTTTGTGACAAACCTTGTCCTCTAAAACTCTCCACAATTTGTAATCCAATGGATGCATATTTGGACTGCCTAAGGGTCATTCTTCAGAGGAAATGAACGCTGGCAAATTGTTTCAAAGCCAGGCCTGGGACATTTTAGCCTTATGGAACAGCTGTTGTCCATGGCTGGTTTTGGAACAGGGAATTGCTAAGAGAATTCACAATAGCTTCCAAAACGGTTTCTTGGTAAACGTTGGCCGATGCTTTGACACATTGTTCGCAGAAATGCAGGTCAGTGACCCCATCGTAAGAGACACCCACCTAACCATGACTGAAGCTGGGTGATGACCCTTTTTCACCCTTGGGATCAGTTCAGATGCTTGCTTAGATGATCGCGCATACACTCCAATTTTTCTGTGCAAGTTATCAGCGAGCTTCACCAAAAGACGTTTGCATTTTTCAATCCTATTTTTTTAAGCTGCAGTCAATAAAAGTCCAATACGTCGTTTGAAAGCCCCATGTCCCAAGTCTTTTTTAATGATTCGACTCATGGACTCCTGCGTGATATTCATCACACGTGCCATGATTTTCTGTTTTCGGAGCGGATTTCTGTGAATTCTTGATTTAACGGATTTGATGACATGCGGTGTTCGAACATAGCGTGGACGGTCCGACCGGCGGCGGTCTTTTACATCTCCAGTCTCCTCAAACAGTTTTATGCATCGGTAGACGAACATGCGGCTAATCCCTAGTGGCCGGAGCGTTTTGAAAATATCGCTTTTTTCATTTCACACTTGAAAAGCGCTATTACAGCGATACGGTTCTCATTAGCTGCCCACTCCATGATGAAAGTTGAAACAATTTTAAAATTCCGTTACAGACTAACGCTATTGAGGTTAGCTTTCAAAACCCATATGACATTAACAGGATATGTTCAGTTGTACTATTGAAATAGGTGTGTTCAATGTTGTAACAGTATGTATGTCCCTACTAAGTATATACAGGGGTTTCCAATAGGGACATAACAATTTCGTATCATTATGTCAACGCACCCTCAAACATTTTTAATGATCTTTCAGTGTTAAAACGTTAGTCAAAGTCATCACGTTAAAGTTTACTTACGAGCAATGCTTTTAAATAATTAAAAATTACTAGCAGATTTAGGTGCTCTTACTCCAAAAAATCGTCGTCCGCAATGAAACTTATTCCTAGCAGAGTGGTTTCGTCAAAAAACTAGGTATTCGTTATTGAACCGAAACAAACCCACATGTGCTTCAAGGGTCGCAATTGCATCCGTAAAAAATAATGTGATTAACAAGACGGTGCCAATAGCCACACAGCACGAGTTACAATCTATTTACTCAAAGGCAAATTCGATGAACGTGTTATCTCGAGAAATTGTCCGCTCGAACGACCACCTCGTTCGTGCGATTTACCGCCATTGCATTTCTTTTTATGGGGCCACATCAATTTATTGGTTTATGCCAACAACTTAAGTCAAGCTCAGAGGCAACATCCAACGCGAAAGGGCTAACGTTCCGGTCGAAAGTGTGCAAAATTGAGTCCAACGACTAGATCGCTGTACACGGGCACGTGGTGGTCATATGACTGAAATCGAATTTCATTCTTAATATGTGACATTTGAACTACACCTTATTAATATACAAAATTTTTATTAATGTACAAAACTGTTATGTCCTTAATGGAAACGCCTGTATATATAAAGGGTCTGGTGCAAATATTTTTGGTAGTTACATTTTCGTAGTTACATTTGCCATGAAACTAATTTATAATTCCCTGTTCTACAGAGTGATGCAGGGTATAATGATTAGCATGGGAGGAGTAATCTGCATAAAAGAAGGTACTGACTTTGGACGCAAACTAACATTGGACGCTTTTCTGTCTCGTATACTTATATATAAACACTTATTCAACAGAAGAATATTAACTCACAATTAATTGATTTCAGAAGAGGCAGAAAACCTGTTTGCTTTAGGCTTTGCTGTACTAAGAACTGTTAAGATGTCCACTGTTAGACATTTTCATACAGAATGTCAAGTTTTAAAAATTTTGACTTAATACCCGTTTGTTAAACAAGTGCGAAAGGTTTCATTACAAATCCGACAGAGGAGGACGATAATGTCAATTTTGTACTTATACGAGGCATAAAACACATATTGATTATTTGGTCTGGGCAGTTTTATAATTAATGTTTTTGGAACTAATTCTGTACCCTAACTGTAACGGATATGATACGAGTAGCATATAAAATGAGACATGCACGAAATACATGGGTTTTACGGATTACACTATGCGACTGTTAATAATATCTAGCAGGTGATACTATTTTTTGTCGTTATTGTCGCGTACAACTTTAATGGGCTTATGACATTTTCCAAACACCAGCCAAGTCATGAAAACCAGGTAAAACCCCGATTTTGCGTACCCTTGCACCCTTATAAGCCTGTTCCATATATACGATCTACTTATTAGGGACATAAATACTGTTACAACATTGAACATACCCATTTCAAAAGATTAACTGAACATACCCTGTTATTGTCATATGGGTTTTGAAAGCTAACCTCAATAGCGTTAGTCTGTAACAGGATTTTAAAATTGTTTCAACTTTCATCATGGAGTGGTCAGATAATGAGAACCGTATCGCTGTAATAGCGCTTTTAAAGTGTGAAATGAAAAAAGCGATATTTCCAAAACACTCCGGCCACTAGGGATTAGCCGCATGTTAGTCTACCGATGCAAAAAACTGTTTGAGGAGACTGGAGATGTAAAAAACCGCCACCGGTTGGGCCGCCCACGTTCTGTTCCAACAACGCATGTCATCAAAGCCGTTAAATCAAGAATTCACAGAAATCCGCTCCGAAAACAGAAAATCATGGCCCGTGAGATGAATATCACGCAAAAGTCCATGAGTTGAATCATTAAAAAACTTGGGACTTGCGGCTTTCAAACGACGTGACGGTCATTTATTGACTGCAGCTTTAAAATAAAATAGGATTAAAAATTGCAAACGTGTTTTGTGCTGATAACTTGCACAGAAAAGCTTTGTTCACCGATTAAAAACATTTTACCGTTCAGGAAAAATTTAACAAGCAAAATGATAGAGTGTATGCGCGGTCATCTAAGGAAGCATCTGAACTGATCCCAAGGGTGGAAAAGGGTCATCACCCAGCTTCAGTCATGGTTTGGTGGGGTGTCTATTACGATGGGGTCACTCATCTGCATTTCTGCGAACAAGGAGTCAACACATCGGCCAAAGTTTACTAAGAAACCGTTTTGAAGCTGTTGTAAAGCCGCTTAACAAATCCCTGTTCCAAAGTTAGCCATGGACTTTCCAGCAGGATTCCGCGCCAGCCCAAAAGGCTAAAACGTCCCAGGCCAGCGTTCATTTCCTCTGAAGAATGGGCCTCTGGCCGATTCTTCAGATTTTGGTCCAAAAACATTCAGTACTTTTTATTTTACAGCATAAAACGTGTGTAGCAGCTTTTATGTCCCTATTAGGTATAATAAAAGAATATTTTAATTTATGTGCCCATTTACCCGCAAACAAATTTTTTGTTAATTTTTCGGTAATTTTTGAATATAAAGACGTCTTCACACATTTTTATACTCTCCACCAAACGGTGGGATATATAAGATTGTCATTTCGTTTGTAACACATCGAAACTATTATATCGACTTATACTTTATTATTATTGATCGTCATTAAATGCTAAGACGATCTTCCATGTCCTTTGTTGAAATCGCCATTAAGAGCTAGACTCGTCAAGCTTAGTAGATTTATTTCTTACAGACGACGTTGTGTTGGTATTAAAAATGAACTAAATCGGGAAAGAGAAAATGTTTCCGTTTAGGGACTAAACAAATCCTGATTAATTTTTTAAATTTTTAAAATTTTTTCAGGCCCAAAAATCGGCCTCCTTGAACTAAATGCATATAGGAGGAAAAAAACAATAAAATTTCGTCACGAATCAGAATAAAATATTCAGCTTACGACACCAAGAAATTTGACGCCATGGAGTAAGGTCACTAGGAACAATGAAACATAATTGGCCTTTTTGAACTAAGGACATATATTAAAAAACAATAAAATTGCGTGCCGAATCATAATATTTTAGTTTTACTATTCGGAGACACTCGAGGTCTTGACCCATGCGGTACAGTTCTCCAGTGCGCCGTAAAATTGGTCCCATCAAAAATGGACGTATTGGTACTTGATAATGAAAAATCTGAATATCACATACATTTTACGGTTCGGCTGAATTTGAGGTCCTGACCTGTGTACACGGTCTTTCGGCCGTGGGGCCTGAAAACCTTCCACTAATGTTTGGAGCATATGCTTATCCAGAAAGAGTGTCATTTTCGAACAACTCCAAAAATTAATTTAAGTATACTCAATATTTGTGCCAATTGGCAACTCGCACCGATCCGCATAGACTGACTATACAGGCCTAAAAATCGATCCTAGTTTCCTAGGGACAATATGGGTATTGAAAAACATTAAAATTCCTCCTCGAAGCAGAACATCGCATTTATTTTACGATTTGAAGAAATTTTAGGCCTTGACCTATGGGGGTAAGGTCCCAGCGGTCCAAAAATCAGTCACCTTGAAATATATACATATGATTAGTTTCAACAATAAAATTTTAAAAATTACATTAGATTCTATTTTGAAAAAAATTTAAAGTCTTGACCTATGGGTCTATGATCCCAAGGGCGCTTAAAAATTAGTCCTTTCAAATAGTGTAGTTTTCTGAATATGACATCAATTTTATGATTTAGCTGAATTGGAGACTTTGGTCTATGGGCGTGGTCTACGAAGCCCGGGACCCAAAACAGGCCCGTAATGTTCGAAGACAAATGGGTATCCAAAAACACAGAAATTTAATGTTCCAATATATAAAATTTGTTCCATTTTATAAATGGGTATGTCCCAAATGGGCCTTTGGGTTTCAATAATCGGCCACCTTAAACTATAGACATATGGTTATTTAAACAATAACTGGCCCGTAATGCTCGGAGACATATGGATCTCCAAAACACACAGAAATTTCATGATCCAATATTTAACATTAAAAACAATTAAATTTCACACGTGTGTCTTGAGCCCGATCATAGGGATCTCGATGGTAAATTTTTCGCGCGATGCTACCAGATTTGCAAACATGTTTACCAGCCTCTCATGGGTCCACTTACTCGGGGGAAGTCCCGCCTTAATTACCTTTGGATAATGTTAAGGACTGCAAAGCATGGCACCGCTGCACAACCTAAATCCTCTTTTCGGTATCCGAAGCAATTATTTTAATAAACGCAAAAACTAAAATTCCCAACAAATCGCACAAAATAAGGAATAAGTTGATTGCTCACAAAGAAAAACAGTTATTACATTTGGTTTTGTAGCAGGCCCTACCCCAAATTTAGAGCTTTGTGCAGGGGCAATATGAGAACATTGGCTTATTTGGCCCATCTTATCTGAGCTGGGCACTGATTGATGGTAACAAATAATTTCAGATTGGTATACGAGGGCGACCGCAAAACTAACTGGCCTGGCACATTTTCTAATTTACTAGCAACTTTTTTTTTGTTTTTTAAAAGCAATCTTTTATAAGCCATCTGTCATCTTCCGAAATATTTAATGATTATTTTCTTTGTTACAGGTGATTGAAGTCAACAAGTTTTATAATTTTTGAAAAATGGAAAATAAAGAGTTTCGTGCGGTAATTAAACACTTTTAGATGAAAGGTTATACGCCACAATTAATCAAATATGAATTGGATTCTGTTCATGGTGATGATGCACCATCATACTCCACCGTGAAATCCTCGGTTCAACAATTTAAAATGGGTCGTTCAAGTACGGAAGACGAACAACGCTCTGGAAGAACGAAAACTGCTACTACTATTGAAAACATTAGAAAATATTTAATGAAGTGACTAAAGATAGACGAATAAAGCTCAGAGAACTTGCTGATACTGTTAAAATACACGAAAAACAAGTTTGGAGTATTTTACATGATGAACTCTACATAAAAAAGCTATCCGCAAGATATGTGCCGCGTTTGTTGACTTTGCCCCAAAAAAATCGTCCGTTGGACCAATTCCGAGGCGCTTTTAGCGATTTATCAGCGTAATCCAATAGAGTTCTTGCGCCGATTCATAACTGTTGATGAAACATGGATCCATCACTACATCCCAGAATGCAAAGAACAGTCAAAACAATGGATAGAAGCTGGTAAAAGTGGTCCCAAGAAGGCGAAAACTGTTAAGTCAGCAGGAAAAGTAATGGCCACAGTATTTTGGGATGCAAGGGGTCTAATATTTATTGATTATCTTGAGAAAGGAAAAACTATAAATAGTGAATATTATTGTGCATTATTGTATCGGTTGAGTGAAGAAATCAAGATAAAACGACCGCATTTAGAAAAAAAAGTTGTTTTTCATCAAGATAATGAATGCTCCTTCACATACTGCATTTTAAAACTGGCCGAATTACGATTTGAAATTGCTCCGCATCCACCGTATAGTCCAGATTTAGCTCCTTGTGATTATTTCTTGTTTCCAAATTTAAAAAAATTTCGCTGTGGCAAAAAAATTTCGTCCAATAGCGAGGTTATTGCTGAAACTGAGCGATATTTTGAAGGTCTTGAAAAATCTTATTTTTCGGGTGGAATTAAAATACTTGAAAAACGTTTGATAAAGTGTATTGAGTTGGAAAGAGATTATGTTGAAAAATAAATAATAATAATTCAAAAAAAAACGGTTCTTTTTATGTTAGGCCAGTTACTTTTGCGGTCGCCCTCGTAGGTTCTTTTTTAAATGGAATCAACTATGATTTTAAACGATCCATTAAAGGTGGTTCGGCTCATATGTATATATGAGAGTCACCAACATTCGCCATGAGACTAACTTATGATACCCTGTTCAACAGAGTGTTACTGGATATACAAATGTAATATATATAATTCTAAAGCACACTGCGTAGATTGCTCTTGCTATTCCAAGTCTTGATGTCATATAAGTTCTACCTTTACATGATATACTCATTCCCACGTTTTAAAGAAATTATTGGCAAAACAAATATAGAATTTAACATCGTGAGTAACTCTTTTTAAACAATGAATTAGACCCATTTTAATGTACATTGATGTACAGAAGTAGTAGGGATATGCTGATTCCAAATAATGATTGACAGCTAAAAGCACATTAATCATTTTTAATGTGCTTTTGGTATAGGGAATCCTATATAATTAATTTTTATTAGCTTTTGACATGAGTACGTGATGTGACCCTTTTTTATTTGGTAATAGGAAATCCTATGTGGTTTTCAGATAGTCCTAGGTAATTAATTTTTATTACCTTGGGGTATGAGTACGTGATGTGACTTTTCTTTATTTGGGTATAGGAAAATCCAATGTGGTTATCAGATACTCCAAGATAATTAATTTTTATTAGCTTGGATGAGTACGTGATGTCCCCCCCTTTTTATTTGGATATATATGGAGATGATAATAAATTTTTATTAGCTTGTGTGGTGGGGATCGTGATGTGACCCTTTTTTTATTTGATATGGTGTATGATTAAACATCGAGTGCAGTCATTGCTTCATCGATCGTCATAGTTCTGAGCCTTTCTTTGAAATTTTTCCGTTAAGATGGTGCTTGTGTTTAGAAGTATTCAAGTTAGTGTTTTAGGGTTGCACGTGTTCATATGTTTTGTCGTCATTGTTTTTATGAACCCTATTTTCCTTTTTTGCTGTCTGATGGAAAATCCCTTATGTCCATCTTGTGTGTGTGCTAGAGTTCTGTTGTGTTCGTCATAGTTCTGAGCCTTTCTTTCGAATATTTTCGTCAACACGGTGCTTGTGGATGTATGTGGTTTCTTAGCGATCGTTCATTTCTCTTTGTTAAAATTCGTCAATTTTCTGAGTCTTTCTTTGAAATTATCATCGTCAACATGGTGCTTGAGTTTAGAAGTATTCAAGTTATTGTTTTTGAATGTTCGTTTTAGGGTTGTACGTGTTCGTATGTTTTGTCGTCATTGTTTTTATGAACCCTATCATTGCTGTCTGACCCCTTTTGCCATGCTTTATGTGTATTTAAGCGATCGACAATTTCTCTTTGCTCGATTTCGTCAGAGTTCTGAGCCTTTCTTTGGAATGTTTCGTCCACATGTTTTTGATTTTCTAGAGGGGATGTACTTGATTTTGAATGTATGTACATATGTACAAATTGTGGCTGTGAAAGGTTCATTGCGTGCGTGTGTGCTATTCTGGTGTGGGTAGTCTCATTAGTAGTTTCCGTTAAAACGGTGATTGTTTAAAATTTCACTAGACTGCCGCATGTGAAGTTATCTTGCGTTTTCATGTGGAAAAGTACCAAGAGAACCCATCTTTATATTTTAATATAGGAAATCCCTTGGAGTTTTCAGATTGTTCAAGGTAGTTAATTTTTATTAGCTTTAACACGTGATGAAACCCCTTTTTATTTGATATGGTCCTCTGTAAAGTCCGATATTGGGGGGTGATTAAATATCGAGTGAGGTCATTGCCCATGAAGCTGTTGCTTTGTGTGTGGTATTTCAGCGATTGTAATTATTTATTATTTTGAAATGAGGAATTGCTTTACAAGGTAAAAAGATCAGGTTTGTTGTTATTTGTTATAGAGGAAAGGAAAAGTAAGTCTGCGAATTTAAAGCAATTATATTACCATCTGGTAGACGCAAGTTTCTCCGTTGTTGTGGGCGGCTTATCGACACCATTATGTGTGCTGCCGACTAAGTCTCTGCTCGTTTAACGATCTATACAAAACATTGCTTTGATTTTGCATATGCGAAGTATTATTGTCGAAGAGTGCGGATACAAGCGACTCACTGACGCAATTCCCACCATATTGACCGACTGACGTTTTTTTCAGTTGGTGATTTGAAGTTTCTATTTATAGAACAACGATGTTGTTGATGAAGGCGGGTGTTGAAGGCAGGCTTTCCACTAACACCACTATCTTATAAGATCAGGTTTGTTAATGTTAGTCATAGAGGGAAGGAATTCATGCAATTTCGTCAGAGTTATTAACCTTTATTTATAATTGTCCGTCCACATGGTAAACATTTTCGTTTATGCATTGTACGTGATCGTGTGTATAATTGTCACTATTTTTATGAACCCTGTCTTTAGAATTGTGATATTTTAATTGTGACAATTTGTTGCAACGTTTTGATTTTCAAGTATGGATGTACTTGGTTTGAATATATGTGAATAGTGTGCTTGTGACCTTGTGGAACGTTTTAAAGGTGCAGTGCGTTTGTGTTGTATTCAGGTGTTGGACAATTTCATTGGAATTTTCCGCTAACCCGATGATTGTTTAGATTTTTTCTAGACGCATGTGAAGAAATCTTGCTGTAGCTTTCATGTGGTAAAGGAAAATGATAAGCTCTTTTTATTATTGGTATAGGAATTCCAATGGGGAAAGCCGAAGGTAATTCATTTGTATTGGCATTGTTAAAGGAGGTGATGAAATCCCTTACCGTAAGCGGTAGCTAGGGGCTTCTCACACTCGGGTGGCGAGGGAGCTCTCCCACTTGTTTTAATGATAGGGTTTTGTAAAGGTTTTGTTGCTTGAATACATTTGTCTCCCTATTTCTTATACAGTGAGAGTGGGCACAGAGTGGGGTCCCCATTTTCAGTCACTCTGCTGTGTGGGGGTTTTGTTTTTTCTAATGTGTCTTAAAAAGGTCGTTACTATTTACAACATGCATTTCATAAGACTTGAGGACGTAGTGAGGGCCTTATCCCACTTGTTTCAATAATGGGGTCTTGTTAAGGTTTTGCGGTTTAGAGGCATTTGTCTCTCTTTTTGACTTTTGGCGCCTGATTTTCGGGGAGTAAATTGCTGTGTGAAAGTTTTTCTTTAATGTTCTTTAAAAGAAAGTTTGTTGCTCAGTTGAATTTTAAGAATTTTACTTTTCGTTTATTAAATGTTATCTTTTACTCTTATCCATGAAAGTGTAATCGCATTAATTGTTAAGAGTTCACCCTCCTTTTAGGGTATTATGTACGGGTGTGGGAGGTTTTGGGAATTTTGCGTGCTCGAGTGTTTCCATATTTTCTGGTCTCTAGCCTATTTAAATGCTAGAATTGTTCGATGATACCATACATTGTTTGGTAGACTAGATTATCGATCGATTGGTAAATGTTAATTAACTATTTTCATATGTAAATTTCGTAGTAATAAACTATATTTTTTTTTTTTAATTGGTGTCCGCTTTTTCTTCTTGGTGGTTTGAATAAGGGTTTCCTGGTTGGGACATCAGTGGGAGGCGAGGTAAATAAGAACCCTGTCATTCTCTTATCTGTAAGAGTGTGATCGCGGAAATTGTTATGTGTCACCCCGTTTTTGTGAATGTACGATTACTGTGTGGTGTTGTTTTAGTTCTTAACAGGAGTTAACTAAACCATTGTCTTTTAAATTTTCTTTCGAAAACGTATCTGAAGAACACCTTGTTAACGATTTTTGTAGTTTACGACAAAAATATTTTTTTTTTGGCACATCCAATGCCATCACTTTTTTTTTTGTGGCAGGTCGATTGATAATAAACGTTGCTTGTTGGCTGTAACAATTATGAAAAGTAATTTTAAAGTTATAATACTCTTTATGTAAATTGATTGAAAACACTTTATAACTTATGAATTAGAACTACAATTTATTAGCGGAATGCAAACACTTCGATGTCAACAGAATGATAATGTGATAAATTCCATAGAAAAATCTGTAAAATTGCAGTGTGTTTGATGAGTATCTGGCACATTGTATACAATAGAAGAACTATTTTTGGGTTCCCTGGAAAGAAATACCCATGTCTATTTTACATTCGAAAAATCGTTACAAACCCAGCATTTAGAGTAATTTTTGGGCTATTATTATTTTTGACATGAACGAACTTAGCGAAAGCCCTTAATTAAAAACCATCTGCTTAATGTATGTTTTGCTGATGTACTTTATTTATTTAATAGAGAATATACAATTTTAGATTATAAAAATTTCTTATGATAATTTAATAGTGAACATCTAATCTGGGTGATACAATGTGTCCTCCTTGGTGTGATGATTGGAGGCTCGACTATCATACATTTCTACCTACGGGTAAGAACATCAAACAATTTTTCAGCGGCGGGATTTTCAGCTCGTAAATACCGACGGCTTTATAAGTAACAGAGTAATCATTAAGTTATCTTTATACTACTCTGTAAAATACATTAGCCGCTTGGAGCCCTCGTTAAATAGCAGGTCCCGGTCAGCTCGTAAACGAATTATATCGTACACAGCACTAGTTTACGAGAATCTAATGGTATGCGCTCTGTACAATGATCAGGGTCATAGCAATTAATAAAAATATCAGTAAATGACGTTCTGGCCGCATCTCCTTCTGAGTCTTGAAAATCTATACATTTCTCATGTTTTCTCAGTGTTGGTTAAAATTTCAAACGATACTTATTTCAAATATTGAAGTTCGAGCTCTTCATGTAACTGGATGATTTGGGTAAATTAAATAACGTTTCTGACCATGACACAGGCTCTTGAAAGAAGTCGTTTTAATATTGAAGTCTTAAGCTGTAATTCCAAAACTGTAATACATACACACTTTTCCAGAAGACAGCCAGAGTAAAGTTTTTTTCTTTCGAAATTTATTAAATATGATTTACTAACGCATAACATGTAACAGAAAAGTACATGACACAAACAACAAAAAGAGGCACACCTAATTTTTCTTCAATAAGAACCAAATTAAAATTAAAGTGGAACAAAATTCTATAAAATTTACAGAAAAACTATTTAAAAATCTTACTATGTCGAAATTTAAAATAATTTCAAATTCGATTCTTCTCTAAATATATCTGTATAGTTTTGTCTCCACCTTTCAACTCTAAAACTAAAGCCATTTACATGTCGTTTTAGGAGTGGTATGAAAACCACAAAATTACAATTTTTCACAATTTTAGGTCATGTTCACTATTGCTTACATTTTCGTTTTTAGTCAACCAATTCTTGACATTCTCTTAAATTTAAAATACTAATCGAAAAGGATATCTAATAATATTGTAAGACCACGGATTGGGATATTTATAATAATGTTTTTAAAACGTACTCGGGAGTAGTACTCGGGATTTGCACTAATGTGGAATTTTAAGTAGAAATCAGATATGATACTCATATTCGTTTTAATTTATTTAGTATCTTTGTTGGTCGTATGTCAGGTTTAATTCCAATATATTTTACAGCGTATTATTTAGCAATTTGACTTTCATTTGATACTTTTAAGAAATATGTTGCTTCGTCTGATAAAAACGTTATTTATCTTTACTCGCTAGATTAAAAAATCGCTTAAAAAAGCACAGTTCCATATTACTCAATATCATAAGAGCTCTCATTGTGGACCCTTCTTATTGTGGAAATACAAATGTTATGCTTAGTCTAAGTGAAAGTCCGAACGGATTGAAATTTAAAAACATTTATCTGTAGGCAAAGTCGTTACATCAACCGAAATATGAGTATCAGAAACAGATTGTTCACCTATAAAAGGGATGGAATACACATTTATAAATGGAGAAGATTTTATTGAACCTGAATATGCCAACTCTGATTCAATACTTATATTTGAGATATATTGCATGCAAAAACAAAACTATTAAAAGATTATACTTTTGTAAAGGTCGACATCGCCATATAGATTCATTCTTATTATATCAAGCATATAACCATATTCCAAAACATTTAATTCGCGAAAACGCATATATTTAGCCGTGAGCGTTGGTGAAATAAACATGGATTAATTAATAAATAAAGAAGACGAAATTCGCTGTGGACGTTATAGAAAAGGTTTCGATTAGTACATTCATATCTTGTAATAAATCAGCCTCTGATTCCAACAGACGTCAAAATGTTAAACATTCTAGTTTAAATATAAAGCCTACCAGTTGAAATAAACAACTCCACCAGTTGAAATTTACAGCCTACCACCACCAGTGAAAATCAACAGCCCCACCAGTTCAAACTAACAGCCTACCAGTTCAAACTAACAGCCTACCAGTTCAAACTAACAGCCTACCAGTTGAAATAAAAAGCCTACCTGTTGAATAATCTTTCCACCAGTTGAACAAATTAACCTTTAAGCTATAAACATGTCATAGAGGAAACCCTTCTACAAAAAAAAAATAGCATTTAATTAGGGGAAGCGGAAAAAAATAATATAGAAATTTAATAGCATAAAGGTAGGGAAAGCTAAAAATGTGATAGAGTATCTTAAACCTTTATGCCAGTGATCGGAAGGTTTACAGCCTTAACCACGATGTCGCTAACGTTCGCACGCATTCTAAGCGACAAACAGCTGATTTCGTTTAAAAAAAATAATTTAAAAATGAAAAATGTGCAGAAACGGAATGCATAGAATTAAAAAACAACATTTCTATTGCATTTTCTTCGTTTAATTTCGGCTTGTATATGCGCTTTTATGTGTTTCTGTTATCAAATGAAAGACAAAACACAAGCGAACGAAAATAGTGACTACCAATTATGCATTGAAATGATTACGTCATTTCTCACGCACTAACTTTTTTTTCGACTTCTCGTTCTGATGCTTGTTAGTGGTTACGAAATCAGCTGTTTGTCGCTTAGAATGCGTGCGAACGTTAGCGACATCGTGGTTAAGGCTGTAAACCAGAACCTTAATGATATTATAACGATATACATCCAACGATAATAAATTTATTTAATTTATAATAACATCAAAAATGGAAAGAAGGTCCAAATTATTAAACACTAAATAGAGGTCATGAAATTTAGTCGGGTGGAAGCAACTAAATCAAAAAATTCTACTAGTGTGACTGCGGTATTTTAAATACTATTAAACTAAGCACGTTAAGCCAACAATTTACAGACTGATGATGTACAAGATTTTTTTTAATAAACAGTTTTGTATACTTATGAATACACATATAATCAAAAAAACGTACAGCGTCAAAGGCTTTGGAAAGAATTAAGGTTCACCTAGCAAGACTATAAAAAGTTGGTGGAGACTTATAACGGAAAGTTCATAGACGAATCAAAATGGCACCCCTTGAAATTCTCATATTTTTTATGGGTTTAATGAAAATAAGTTCAAATAAACCTAGTGTATACGCCAACGAATTATTTGCGATAACGATTTTCATCTGATTAAAAACAGAAATTATTCTAATTTGTTTCATCTTCAAATTTTAATATAGGATTAAATGGTTCGATTCGCCGGCATAAAGGTTTAAGATAATCTATCACTTTTTTTTTTGCTTCCCATAATATTAAGCTATTGAATTTCTCTATAACTTTTTTCCGCTTTCCCTAATATTATGCTACAAAATTTTTGTTTTAAGATTTTCTGGACACCTTTCTCGTCCTTATGTAGACCATATGTTGTATCAAGTTTTATGTCGCTATGAAGTGATGATAAATCGATAACGTCCGAGTCGTTTTTATTTGATTGAGAAAAAAATTCTTGCCATTTGTTTCATCTTCAGAATTCCAATGATCCTACCAAACCGTTTTTTTTATAATAGCGGTTTCAACATTGTCTTCTTTAAATTTCTTTATCGAAAAGCTGCTTTGGACTTTTAAAACTCTATTCGGTGGGGTCTGTATGTCTCTTAAATAAGTTAAGTTGAATATTTGATTAAATGGTTCGATCACTGGCATAAAGGTTTAAGATACTCTATCACATTTTTAGCTTTCCCTACCTTTATGCTATTAAATTTCTATATTATTTTTTTCCGCTTCCCCTAACTAAATGCTATTTTTTTTTGTAGAAGGGTTTCCTCTATGACATGTTTATAGCTTAAAGGTTAATTTGTTCAACTGGTGGAAAGATTATTCAACAGGTAGGCTTTTTATTTCAACTGGTAGGCTGTTAGTTTGAACTGGTAGGCTGTTAGTTTGAACTGGTAGGCTGTTAGTTTGAACTGGTGGGGCTGTTGATTTTCACTGGTGGTGGTAGGCTGTAAATTTCAACTGGTGGAGTTGTTTATTTCAACTGGTAGGCTTTATATTTAAACTAGAATGTTTAACATTTTGACGTCTGTTGGAATCAGAGGCTGATTTATTACAAGATATGAATGTACTAATCGAAACCTTTTCTATAACGTCCACAGCGAATTTCGTCTTCTTTATTTATTAATTAATCCATGTTTATTTCACCAACGCTCACGGCTAAATATATGCGTTTTCGCGAATTAAATGTTTTAGAATATGGTTATATGCTTGATATAATAAGAATGAATCTATATGGCGATGTCGACCTTTACAAAAGTATAATCTTTTAATAGTTTTGTTTTTGCATGCAATATATCTCAAATATAAGTATTGAATCAGAGTTGGCATATTCAGGTTCAATAAAATCTTCTCCATTTATAAATGTGTATTCCATCCCTTTTATAGGTGAACAATCTGTTTCTGATACTCATATTTCGGTTGATGTAACGACTTTGCCTACAGATAAATGTTTTTAAATTTCAATCCGTTCGGACTTTCACTTAGACTAAGCATAACATTTGTATTTCCACAATAAGAAGGGTCCACAATGAGAGCTCTTATGATATTGAGTAATATGGAACTGTGCTTTTTTAAGCGATTTTTTAATCTAGCGAGTAAAGATAAATAACGTTTTTATCAGACGAAGCAACATATTTCTTAAAAGTATCAAATGAAAGTCAAATTGCTAAATAATACGCTGTAAAATATATTGGAATTAAACCTGACATACGACCAACAAAGATACTAAATAAATTAAAACGAATATGAGTATCATATCTGATTTCTACTTAAAATTCCACATTAGTGCAAATCCCGAGTACTACTCCCGAGTACGTTTTAAAAACATTATTATAAATATCCCAATCCGTGGTCTTACAATATTATTAGATATCCTTTTCGATTAGTATTTTAAATTTAAGAGAA
The DNA here is from genome assembly GCA_963513945.1 of Hydrotaea diabolus. Lineage (NCBI taxonomy): Eukaryota > Metazoa > Arthropoda > Insecta > Diptera > Muscidae > Hydrotaea > Hydrotaea diabolus. The sequence continues at coordinate 183,934,183 of OY740718.1, forward strand.
TGTCAAGAATTGGTTGACTAAAAACGAAAATGTAAGCAATAGTGAACATGACCTAAAATTGTGAAAAATTGTAATTTTGTGGTTTTCATACCACTCCTAAAACGACATGTAAATGGCTATAGTTTTAGAGTTGAAAGGTGGAGACAAAACTATACAGATATATTTAGAGAAGAATCGAATTTGAAATTATTTTAAATTTCGACATAGTAAGATTTTTAAATAGTTTTTCTGTAAATTTTATAGAATTTTGTTCCACTTAAATTTTAATTTGGTTCTTATTGAAGAAAAATTAGGTGTGCCTCTTTTTGTTGTTTGTGTCATGTACTTTTCTGTTACATGTTATGCGTTAGTAAATCATATTTAATAAATTTCGAAAGAAAAAAACTTTACTCTGGCTGTCTTCTGGAAAAGTGTGTATGTATTACAGTTTTGGAATTACAGCTTAAGACTTCAATATTAAAACGACTTCTTTCAAGAGCCTGTGTCATGGTCAGAAACGTTATTTAATTTACCCAAATCATCCAGTTACATGAAGAGCTCGAACTTCAATATTTGAAATAAGTATCGTTTGAAATTTTAACCAACACTGAGAAAACATGAGAAATGTATAGATTTTCAAGACTCAGAAGGAGATGCGGCCAGAACGTCATTTACTGATATTTTTATTAATTGCTATGACCCTGATCATTGTACAGAGCGCATACCATTAGATTCTCGTAAACTAGTGCTGTGTACGATATAATTCGTTTACGAGCTGACCGGGACCTGCTATTTAACGAGGGCTCCAAGCGGCTAATGTATTTTACAGAGTAGTATAAAGATAACTTAATGATTACTCTGTTACTTATAAAGCCGTCGGTATTTACGAGCTGAAAATCCCGCCGCTGAAAAATTGTTTGATGTTCTTACCCGTAGGTAGAAATGTATGATAGTCGAGCCTCCAATCATCACACCAAGGAGGACACATTGTATCACCCAGATTAGATGTTCACTATTAAATTATCATAAGAAATTTTTATAATCTAAAATTGTATATTCTCTATTAAATAAATAAAGTACATCAGCAAAACATACATTAAGCAGATGGTTTTTAATTAAGGGCTTTCGCTAAGTTCGTTCATGTCAAAAATAATAATAGCCCAAAAATTACTCTAAATGCTGGGTTTGTAACGATTTTTCGAATGTAAAATAGACATGGGTATTTCTTTCCAGGGAACCCAAAAATAGTTCTTCTATTGTATACAATGTGCCAGATACTCATCAAACACACTGCAATTTTACAGATTTTTCTATGGAATTTATCACATTATCATTCTGTTGACATCGAAGTGTTTGCATTCCGCTAATAAATTGTAGTTCTAATTCATAAGTTATAAAGTGTTTTCAATCAATTTACATAAAGAGTATTATAACTTTAAAATTACTTTTCATAATTGTTACAGCCAACAAGCAACGTTTATTATCAATCGACCTGCCACAAAAAAAAAAGTGATGGCATTGGATGTGCCAAAAAAAAAATATTTTTGTCGTAAACTACAAAAATCGTTAACAAGGTGTTCTTCAGATACGTTTTCGAAAGAAAATTTAAAAGACAATGGTTTAGTTAACTCCTGTTAAGAACTAAAACAACACCACACAGTAATCGTACATTCACAAAAACGGGGTGACACATAACAATTTCCGCGATCACACTCTTACAGATAAGAGAATGACAGGGTTCTTATTTACCTCGCCTCCCACTGATGTCCCAACCACGAAACCCTTATTCAAACCACCAAGAAGAAAAAGCGGACACCAATTAAAAAAAAAAATATAGTTTATTACTACGAAATTTACATATGAAAATAGTTAATTAACATTTACCAATCGATCGATAATCTAGTCTACCAAACAATGTATGGTATCATCGAACAATTCTAGCATTTAAATAGGCTAGAGACCAGAAAATATGGAAACACTCGAGCACGCAAAATTCCCAAAACCTCCCACACCCGTACATAATACCCTAAAAGGAGGGTGAACTCTTAACAATTAATGCGATTACACTTTCATGGATAAGAGTAAAAGATAACATTTAATAAACGAAAAGTAAAATTCTTAAAATTCAACTGAGCAACAAACTTTCTTTTAAAGAACATTAAAGAAAAACTTTCACACAGCAATTTACTCCCCGAAAATCAGGCGCCAAAAGTCAAAAAGAGAGACAAATGCCTCTAAACCGCAAAACCTTAACAAGACCCCATTATTGAAACAAGTGGGATAAGGCCCTCACTACGTCCTCAAGTCTTATGAAATGCATGTTGTAAATAGTAACGACCTTTTTAAGACACATTAGAAAAAACAAAACCCCCACACAGCAGAGTGACTGAAAATGGGGACCCCACTCTGTGCCCACTCTCACTGTATAAGAAATAGGGAGACAAATGTATTCAAGCAACAAAACCTTTACAAAACCCTATCATTAAAACAAGTGGGAGAGCTCCCTCGCCACCCGAGTGTGAGAAGCCCCTAGCTACCGCTTACGGTAAGGGATTTCATCACCTCCTTTAACAATGCCAATACAAATGAATTACCTTCGGCTTTCCCCATTGGAATTCCTATACCAATAATAAAAAGAGCTTATCATTTTCCTTTACCACATGAAAGCTACAGCAAGATTTCTTCACATGCGTCTAGAAAAAATCTAAACAATCATCGGGTTAGCGGAAAATTCCAATGAAATTGTCCAACACCTGAATACAACACCTTTAAAACGTTCCACAAGGTCACAAGCACACTATTCACATATATTCAAACCAAGTACATCCATACTTGAAAATCAAAACGTTGCAACAAATTGTCACAATTAAAATATCACAATTCTAAAGACAGGGTTCATAAAAATAGTGACAATTATACACACGATCACGTACAATGCATAAACGAAAATGTTTACCATGTGGACGGACAATTATAAATAAAGGTTAATAACTCTGACGAAATTGCATGAATTCCTTCCCTCTATGACTAACATTAACAAACCTGATCTTATAAGATAGTGGTGTTAGTGGAAAGCCTGCCTTCAACACCCGCCTTCATCAACAACATCGTTGTTCTATAAATAGAAACTTCAAATCACCAACTGAAAAAAACGTCAGTCGGTCAATATGGTGGGAATTGCGTCAGTGAGTCGCTTGTATCCGCACTCTTCGACAATAATACTTCGCATATGCAAAATCAAAGCAATGTTTTGTATAGATCGTTAAACGAGCAGAGACTTAGTCGGCAGCACACATAATGGTGTCGATAAGCCGCCCACAACAACGGAGAAACTTGCGTCTACCAGATGGTAATATAATTGCTTTAAATTCGCAGACTTACTTTTCCTTTCCTCTATAACAAATAACAACAAACCTGATCTTTTTACCTTGTAAAGCAATTCCTCATTTCAAAATAATAAATAATTACAATCGCTGAAATACCACACACAAAGCAACAGCTTCATGGGCAATGACCTCACTCGATATTTAATCACCCCCCAATATCGGACTTTACAGAGGACCATATCAAATAAAAAGGGGTTTCATCACGTGTTAAAGCTAATAAAAATTAACTACCTTGAACAATCTGAAAACTCCAAGGGATTTCCTATATTAAAATATAAAGATGGGTTCTCTTGGTACTTTTCCACATGAAAACGCAAGATAACTTCACATGCGGCAGTCTAGTGAAATTTTAAACAATCACCGTTTTAACGGAAACTACTAATGAGACTACCCACACCAGAATAGCACACACGCACGCAATGAACCTTTCACAGCCACAATTTGTACATATGTACATACATTCAAAATCAAGTACATCCCCTCTAGAAAATCAAAAACATGTGGACGAAACATTCCAAAGAAAGGCTCAGAACTCTGACGAAATCGAGCAAAGAGAAATTGTCGATCGCTTAAATACACATAAAGCATGGCAAAAGGGGTCAGACAGCAATGATAGGGTTCATAAAAACAATGACGACAAAACATACGAACACGTACAACCCTAAAACGAACATTCAAAAACAATAACTTGAATACTTCTAAACTCAAGCACCATGTTGACGATGATAATTTCAAAGAAAGACTCAGAAAATTGACGAATTTTAACAAAGAGAAATGAACGATCGCTAAGAAACCACATACATCCACAAGCACCGTGTTGACGAAAATATTCGAAAGAAAGGCTCAGAACTATGACGAACACAACAGAACTCTAGCACACACACAAGATGGACATAAGGGATTTTCCATCAGACAGCAAAAAAGGAAAATAGGGTTCATAAAAACAATGACGACAAAACATATGAACACGTGCAACCCTAAAACACTAACTTGAATACTTCTAAACACAAGCACCATCTTAACGGAAAAATTTCAAAGAAAGGCTCAGAACTATGACGATCGATGAAGCAATGACTGCACTCGATGTTTAATTATACACCATATCAAATAAAAAAAGGGTCACATCACGATCCCCACACACAAGCTAATAAAAATGTATTATCATCTCCCTATATATCTAAATAAAAAGGGGGGACATCACGTACTCATCCAAGCTAATAAAAATTAATTATCTTGGAGTATCTGATAACCACATTGGATTTTCCTATACCCAAATAAAGAAAAGTCACATCACGTACTCATACCCCAAGGTAATAAAAATTAATTACCTAGGACTATCTGAAAACCACATAGGATTTCCTATTACCAAATAAAAAAGGGTCACATCACGTACTCATGTCAAAAGCTAATAAAAATTAATTATATAGGATTCCCTATACCAAAAGCACATTAAAAATGATTAATGTGCTTTTAGCTGTCAATCATTATTTGGAATCAGCATATCCCTACTACTTACAGACGTTTGTGCATAACACATACCTAACTCAAACATACCCTAATTCCAACAATCTATATTCATGAATAAAAAATACCTACCTTTATGTGAAAATGATAAATATAGGATAAGAGTAAGACCACAAAATAAACAAGTGTTCGTCTACACTGAGAAAGAAAACAGTCTTAGCAAAGCTGATCCTGTTTTTTTTAATGCAAACAGAAAAAATACTTAATATTGAGAAGTAAAAACTTGAAGAGAGTAGATAAAATAGATTGTTTGAATTATGGTATGTATATAAAGTAATATGGAAAAAGAAAACTTTAAGTTTTGAAATCGTTTGTTTAAGTGTTAACATTGACACTGGTTTTCTATTGCATTAGGGTTGGTATGGTCATTAGGGTTGCCCCTTTTGCTATAACTCTGAAGCAAAAACTCTTTAGTTTTCGAAATATGCTCACAAAGAACAGATTTTTTGTCTTAACTTATTTGTTTCCCAACTGAATGTTTGTGACTACTCGTACAATCCAGGTATTTCATCACTACAACAGAATGATGATTGAGAACACAGCAAATTTAATTAGATATAACTGCACTACCCGTTGATAGGACAGAGTACCTCGTTTACCTTAACTAATTAGGATGATTATTAAAATTGAATGCATTAGTTTTTGTTAAAGAATGTTGCTTATAAGTACTCTTAGAGTTCGGTTGTCTTTACTTATATCATTTGTTAACTTTAAGAACTGATGGTTAAGTTGATCCAGTCAAAACTTGTCTGATTTTATATAATGACACTAAGTGATTCTGAGTAACTCTGAGTGACTCTCACTAACACCGAGTTCAATATGTAATCAATATAGAGGTATTTTTTTCAAAATAAAATTATTAAAAATTTTGTGGAATCTTTATTGTCTATTCGAAAGGAATATAAATTTTTGAATATAAATTGGTTCAAATGTTAGTAACTGTGTTATGGAGAAACGGGAAGGTCCGCTGTTTGCGACCAAAATTTTTTTCTTTGATGAGGCCCATTTCTGGCGCAACGGTAACGTCAATAAACGAAATTTTCCGCAATTAGACTAAAAAGCAACCAGAAGAGCATTATGAGATGCCATTATACCTAGATAAAGCCACGGTTTGGTGTGTTTTTTTAGTTGTTTTTTTTATTTAATTCAACTTTACATAGTTACCATAAATAAACGAAAATGTTTTAATTATACATTATACTCGTTACAATACATAGCCTTAATCGGGAACTCAAATACACCTTATATTGGTTTCTACCAAAAATACATTTTAGATAATTATTTATTGTTGCTACATTGTATTTCATAATAGCTATAATATGTTAAATTTTGTATTTGACAAATTTTAAGAATCATCACTTTCTTATTTAAAGATGATAAAAATGGTGGTCAAGGTTGATAAAAATAAAAAGTTTAGTTAATTTAACCACCAAAATATATTTGTGTTTATTTTAAACCTTTCCTCGATATCTTTATTTGATACGCTAGTATCGAATCTTAAATTATTATTAACTAACAGTTCACAGCATACAGCTTTTTTTCGTTCTTCGATAACAATGATAAAATATGGGAAAACCATAGCTATTTTGTTTGAAGCCTTTCTTGTCTAGGAAGACGAAAACTTCAGGAGGGACGTATCCTTTCAAAAGAGTTAACTGAATGTAACTATCGTTCACATAGTAAAGAGCCATGATAAGACTATTTGAGCAGCATTGTGTACATTGGACAATGTGGCTCCTAATGATATTTATTATAAAGTTGTCGATTCTTTTATTTTTTGAAAAGTTATATAGTCTTTCATTACTTACATGCTTAGTGTAGCCTCTATTTGGCGTCCTATACAGTACGAGCACGGAGGCATTTTCTTTCGAATTTCCGTATCAGTTCCATGTAAGATGGGGATAAACCAGAAAGGGCAGCCATGGGTACGGTTTGGTGTGTTTTATGGGCTGGTGGAAGTAGATAAGTAGATATTTTTTCAAAAGTGATGATGGCGTTATTACTGACATACGAAGGCGACCGCAAAAGTAACTGGCATAACATAAAAAGAACCGTTTTTTGGAATTATTATTATTTATTTTTCAACATAATCTCCTTCCAACTCAATACACTTCATCAAAAGTTTTTCAAGTTTTTTAATTCCATCCGAAAAATAAGATTTTTCAAGACCTTCTAAATATGCCTCAGTTTCAGCAATAACATCGCTATTGGACGAAAATTTTTTGAAATTTGGAAATAAGAAATAATTAGAAGGAGCTAAATCTGGACTATATGGTGGATGCGGAGCAATTTCAAATCGTAATTCGGCCAGTTTTTGTTGAGTTAAAAATGCAGTGTGTGAAAGAGCATTATCTTGATGAAAAAAAAAAACTTTTTTTCTAAATGCGGTCGTTTTATCATGATTTCTTCACTCAACCGATGCAATAATGCACAATAATATTCACTATTTATAGTTTTTCCTTTGTCAAGATAATCAATAAATCTTATACCCCTTGCATCCCAAAATGATGTGGCCATTACTTTCCTGCTGGCTTAACAGTTTTCGACTTCTTGGGACCACTTTTACCAGCTTCTATCCATTTTTTTACTGTTCTTTGCGTTCTGGGATGTAGTGATGGATCCATGTTTCATCAACAGTTATGAATCGGCGCAAGAACTCTATTGGATTACGCTGATAAATCGCTAAAAGCTCCTCGGAATTGATCCAACGGACCAATGTGGGGCAAAGTCAACAATCGCGGCAGCGTTCTTGCGGATAGCTTTATCATGTGGAGTTCATCATGTAAAATACTCCAAACTTGTTTTTCGTGTATTTTAACAGTATCAACAAGTTCTCTAAGCTTTATTCGTCTATCTTTAGTCACTTCATTAAATATTTTTCTAATGTTTTCAATAGAAGTAGCAGTTTTCGGTCTTCCAGAGCATTGTTCATCTTCCGTACTTGAACGACCCATCTTAAATAGTTGAACCCAGGATTTCACGGTGGAGTATGATGGTGCATTATCACCATGTACAGAATCCAATTCATCTTTGATTAATTGTGGCGTATAACTTTTTATATAAAAGTGTTTAATTACCGCACGAAACTCTTTATTTTCCATTTTTCAAAAATTATAAAACTTGTTTAAGATTGCTTTTAAAAAACAAAAAAAAAGTTGCTAGTAAAACAGAAAATGTGCCAGGCCAGTTAGTTTTGCGGTCGCCCTCGTACGGCCACTGCTGCAAAAGTGTTCGAAAATTGGGCATCACGACTGAAATTAATTTGAGCCTGCCGCGGTGTCCACTTGCCCAAAAGCTTTCAAAACACAATGGCAAACACTTATCTTTAGAATAAAGTTAGATTCTTGGCCTTAACAGTCAATTAAACCAAACGTCTAAAAAACACGCGGTATTAAAAGTGGCTTTTTCGAAAGCACCCAATACGACAAGGGTTGCAGACAGGCAAGTTGCAAACACTGTGCTTGAAAAAAAAAACGAATGGAAAGCTTAAGCAAATCCATTAAAATTCTACCTGACTTGAAGCAGCCATATGACTGCTATTCAATAAACTTTTCACCGTTTGATTATATATTTCCCAAGTTTTGAAGTGATTACTAGGTTTTTATAAAATAAATAGCTTCCGGTAACATAATCTAACAATTATATAAACATTACTAAATCTTATTTACTTTCTTATTTCTATAGAATCTATAAGTAACAGTACAATACAATTTCTAATAGATTTCCGGACAAAATACAAAAATTTGTTTCTTATTTTAAAACTTTTAAATCCAATTTGGGAAATAAAAGCCTGATTTTTAAAATATTTACAATGATACTTTTTTCCGACTTCCAACAATGACTTTGTTGACCGAAACATTTTTAAAAGGACTCCATTTCGATGTTGGGATAACCAATAATATGATACAACAGTGAACTAAACAGGTCTTGGTTACTACACGCAGAAAAAAAATATGATTGTGGTGACAATATTCGTAGAGGATCATACTATTGTTGAGTATTTGGTTGTGGCACAACAATATTATGATCCTCACAACAATAGTATGATTCAAATACAACCATACTGTGATTCTCACAACCATACTATGATCTTCACAACAATAGTATGATTCACACATACCCATACTATGATCCCCACAACCATAGTATGCTTCACACTCAACCATACTATGATACCCACAACCATATTATGATCCTCTCAACCATAGTATGTTTTACATACAACCATAGTGTGATTCATACGGAACCATGTAATGATCCGTACAACAATAGTTGATTCCCAAACTTATTTATTAGAATTGCGTTAAGATGTCAACAATAGAATTGAATTATGAAAATTATTTAAAAATACATTAAATTTAAAACAATAGGAGTGATTCATTTAACTACTGTTAAGTAGAAAAAATCAGTTTAAAAAACTTTAGCGTTTTTATTAAATATATTTCAGTTAAACAAAGCCAAGGCAGTTTTCTTAAAAAATGTAATTTCTTATAAAAAGTAATATTATTACATTCGATCCGCAACAATAACATTGTTCTAAAAAGCATATTCAAACGAAAAAAATTTACCATCATACAGTATGATTGCCGTAATCATATTATTGTTAACATAAAAAACCCAGAAAACAATACTTTTGTCGCACCAACTATATTTATATTGTTGCTACAGCCATATTTTCATTTTTAAATTTGTTGATAATACTATTGTAACATTTCAACAATATTAATATTGCGACAATAATACTATTGTCAAAGTCAAATTTAGAAAACATTACTATGGTTACGACGAACATACTTTTATTAAGAACAATAATACTATTTTCAAAGTTATATATAGAAAACATTACTATGGTTGCAACGAACATACTTTTATTGTGGCTAACATATTATTATTGCCGTAACCATATAGTAACCATATTTTTTTTCTTTGCGTGTACGAAGAACTTATGTGTTGTCACCACCAATTATAAGTATTGATACCAATGTTAGATGAACTTCGTAATTGATTTGCTATCAATACCACCAGTTGGGCCAACCAATAGCTGAATTCCGTTGGTTTATGCCTTCTATTGGTTGTCGATACCGTAATATTGTCGTAGCTACAATCTTATGATAGTTGAAATCATGTAACCATGAAATGGTACTGATGGTTACATCAAATGTTTTTTTCAGTTCAGTTCTTGCAGTTTAGACCAATTTCAAACAGATTTTTATCTCCGTTTGGTTTCCTTAAGGAGTGTCATGCATATGTCTCGTACGGGGAATTAATAAGATTAAATATAAGTTATTTTGAAAAATTTTACAATGCCATTTTTCATTTCTGATTCAAAGGTGTATAGGAAGTACGTTTTTCTTTCAGAGATGTTTCTCCTGTGGTTCTCACAGATATGTCAACCAGTGCCGGCCCATGATAAGATCTAGTGTATACTCAACCTGAACCTTGTACCCAAGCGGTCCAAATAACCTGTAGAAGTAAACAATATTTCAAAACGATATGCATTTATATATATCCGAAATATCAGTAATTTTTTAAAATTTTTCTTTATTTCCTATAAAAATGTGTCTTAATTTAAATTGAGAGTCGCACGCTGTAACCTGTTGCTAGAAGGCCCTGCAGCTGCTGAGGCTAATTGAATGGAAGAGAATTGTTTTACAGCGTTTTTTCGCTGATTGGTGCTGATATTTGATTGTATGTGTAAAGATATAAGTTGTTTGTAATTTGTAAACGGTTCTTGATACTGTCGAAATAATTCTCTGTTTTGTTTGACACATTTTTCGAATATTGAACAAAATTATTTAAATTTTATTAATCATATATTTATGCTTAATGGTTATTCATAGTTATGTTTAATCAGAAATTTCCATTATTAGATTAATTAACATTGATAAATATTATTGATAAACCCAAATTATGACTAACAAATATCAACTACAAAATAACATTCATAAATATAAAATACAAAACACACATCAAAAACAGTAAAAACAGTGCCGATTTCAGCATTCACTCTGCCATCCCTAAACGTTTTTTTTATGTTGAGAGCTAAGAGTGGGCACTCAAAGCCGAGCGGAGCCGAGCTGAAAGCTGATTGAATTTCTTAAAGTTGGTCCATACAAATTAATATAAATCGGCGTCGGGATGGCAGAGTGCGCGCCGAGCCGAGCCGAGCTGAAAGCTGATTGAATGGAACAAAACTGTTTTGAAGCGTTTTTTCGAGATGATTGGTGCTGATATTTGTTTGTAAGTGTAAAGATTAAGTTGTTTGTAATTTGTAAACGGTTCTTGACGTTTTGATACTGGTGAAAAAATTCTCTCTGTTTTGTTTGACAAAATTTTCGAATATTGAACTGATAACTCAGATTATTCATTTTTTTCTAATTTCTTTATTTGCAATCTATTTACAAAAAACAATAAGAAAGTGTACTAATAACTTAAAAATAACTTAATTGTTAAACTCCAATGAACTTAATAATACATACATTTTAAATTTTGGATTCAGTGCTTTTAAAACATGACAGATTATAAAATTATTTACATTATTCTATATAAAGGGGAGATCTAATACGTGGTGTCTCTTTAGTCTTCTAATTTCATTTGTATCATCTAATAAATTTATGGCTAATACATTAGGATGTGTACTCAGTTTGTTTAAATAGTTAGAACTAAAACGTTTAATTTCATCCTTTACTGTAGCGATACTAAGGTCACTGTGAATTATATTATTCTTTACAAACCAAGGAGCATCTGTGATAAACCTCAATGTTTTCGATTGCAATCTTTGTAGTACTTCAACGTTTGAAGTGCTAGCTGTTTCCCACAATTGTATACCGTACGTCCAGATTGGCTTCAGAATGGTTTTGTACAGCATTACTTTGTTGTTCAGACTTAGTTCAGATTTTGGACCCAGCAACCAGTGCATCTTCTTAACTGTTACATTTAACTGCTGCCTTTTCATTTGAATATGTTTTTTCCAATTTAGTTTCGATCAATGTGACGGGCAAGATACTTAACACTATCAGCTGAAGGTATTGTTAGTCCATTTAATAACGGAGAAGGACAGTCTCCTCTTCTCAAGCTAAAAGTCATGTGCGTAGATTTTTCGGGGTTAACTTTTATATTCCATTTCTTCAACCATTTCTCTGTTGATTTTATATGACTTTAAAGAATAATTGTTGCTTTTGAAGGACAGTTACTGGTGGCAAGTATAGCCGTATCGTCTGCATAGGTAGCGACAGTGACATCATTGGAAACTGGCATATCTGAAGTGAAAAGTGTATATAGCACTGGTCCCAAAACACTCCCTTGTGGGACCCCGGCTTTCATCGTTCCAATTTCAGATTCGACACAAAATAGCATCATAAATAAATAAAAATATAAAAAAAAACACAAAACGCACAGCGAAAACAGTGCAGATTTAGCGTCAATTTCAGCGTTCACTCTGCCATCCCCAAATTTAATATAAGCATGAAATAAGTTCGGTTCGGCTCCGCTTTGAGCGTGCACTCTGTCATCGGCCTTAGCATTCACAATTCGTTTTTATTTCCCAGGGCGTATGATTTACAAGATTTGTAATTGTGCATCCATCATACGCCACATAGAGTATTAAAAGTTGTGTAGGAAACAAAATTATATATTTCGCACAGAAAAGAACAATCTACTTTTTAAAAATGACGAAATCAATTTCACCGCATTTATTTATATATTTATTTTTTGTATTTGTTGGTGGCGAAGTTTTTGAAATAAAGTTCTATTTCTTCAGCATAAATACAGCATAAATACGATTATGCTGAAATTTCGCACCTAAATTTCTTATCGGTCATTGTTTTATAATATATCATATCGTACATTACCTACTGTTCAGTTTATAATGGACTTGTCCTATCCACGTTTTGGCGGGTCGTCCTCTTCGGCAACTTCCTATGTATTTTTCTGACAACATTTCTCCCCTGAGTCCTTAGCTTACGACCAATCAATTTCCATTTCCGACATTTGATTTGGACATGCATCGGATATTGCGTTCATCTTGATGTACCAACTGTCATTGAACTTGCAGTATTTGTCGTAGTCTCCTGCTTATAAATACTTTAAAGCTACCCATTATTTTTAAGAACAGTTCCAAAAAAAAAACAGTTCGCATCTACACAAATGTACAGATCTTATAGTAATAATTAACAGTCCGATTTTGGTACTTTGTTGTGTTTCCTAGGAGTTCCATAAATTGTTTGGGGCTCCAAACAGTTGTGTTGAATTTTTCAGGCGTTTCGATGACTTCTTCCAATGGCGGTAAGTAACTAGAGTTCATTTCCCAAGCTTAAGTTTTGATACTTTAACAGACAGATATCTTCTGCATAGCCAAAATCGCCGATTTGGCCATTTAAACCCCAAGTAATAGCGTTTAGAGCTGTAGATTTTCTTATTTGGAGGGCAGTATATTAAAGGCGTTTCAAATTCTATGAGTTTCTAATTGAATAAATAACGATTTTATGCTAATTGCTTTGTTGCTATTCATATATCAAACCGTTATTGACAGTCTGTTAGAGTGTCCAACACCGAAAATCTGTTAGAGTGTCCAACTTCGGCTTTAATGACCGAACCTGACAGTCGGTTTTCCAAAAATAGCTTCAATCGACATGTCGGTTTTCTTGCTGTGGGGTTTTTCGGCTTTTGTTTTGTTCAATGTAAAAGCAAAGAAAGGTCATAGATTGTACACTCGGAATACCATTTTTGATATCCTGCAGTACTCTCAGTGTTTGTAACTGCCAAAAAAATTTAAGCTAGACCCAAATTTTCAAACAATTGTCTCAAAATTGCCACGCGATTCGATTTAATGATGCTCGTGTGTGTATCAGTCTGTCTGCTGAACATCTGAAACAAATTTTAGTCCTAATTATTGTGCAATCTTCGTTAAAATAGGCAAAAGCCAGTTTTTTGGACCAAGTTCGTACTCTAAAAAAATTCGTTCTTTAATGGAAAGAAAATCATTTCATAATTAGACATATGTTTTAATGTTTTTAGCTCTAGTAGTCACATATTACTTATATCCAATCTTGATGAGATTTGGCACTGTTTATTACGATCGATCTGTAATATGCTGAAATAAAAATGGATCATATCGGTCCACCTTCACATAATGCTCTCCATAAATAGACCATCCGACTTCATAACCTCTGACCGTCATAATCTCAAAACCAAATTTACCAGCAGAGGCAGCGGGACTCGCAGACGAGCGTGATGACATTCATCGCTCCAACCATAATGACCCTAGAATTAGGGATCTCAACTCTGACATTAGTAGGTTGGTCAATGAATATAAACGGAACAAATGGCTAGACCACTTAAAGCAGTGCAACTTAAGTTCCGGGATTGTTGTTGATAAATTTGGCTCACGTTAGGACGATATTAAAATAAGAGAAAATCGGTTGAGGTTTATATATACTCGCACAAATATGTTTATCCGAGTTTTATGTTTTAAGCTCTAGCAGCCACATTTTACATCCAATCGTGATGAAACTTAGCACGAGAAAGTTCTATGCGCCAAGAAATGTAGTTGTTAAAATTGGAGAAAATCATTTCAGATTTGGATATAGCTCCCACAGATATGTTCATCCGATATTATGTTTCTAGCTGTTGAAGCCACATATTACAACTAATCTTGATGAATTTTGGCACAAGTAAGTTCCATATGCTATGGGTGGGTGCTGTTGAAACTGGAAGAAATCGGGTCAGATTAGGATGTAGCTCCCTTCGTATATTTTCAACCGATTTTACCAAACACAATGAAATTTTCTAACAAATTTAAATATATCAATAATTTTTTTAACAAAATGGCAAAGTGACATTGGTTTTCATGGCTGCACACTGCTTATATCATGATTTCGGGTCCGTGACAACTCTCTTCAGAAAGCATTGCTGCAATTGTTGAAAGTAAAACCGAACTGTATAAGGCCAGGCTCTCCCCTAATGAATGAGAACTACTGTTGTAAACCTTACTTTTCAAGTTTTCACTCTTGCCACCTCTAAAGAGACTCCACATCGTGGGCAATTGTGTGAAGAAAACTTGAGAAGTAAGGTTTACAACAGAAGTTCTCATTCGTTTGGGGAGAGCCTGGCCTTATAGAGTTCGGTTTTACTTTCAACAATTGCAACAAAGCTTTCCGAAGAGGGTTGTCACGGACCCGAAATCATGATAAAAACAGTGTGCAGCCATGAAAATCAATGTCACTTTGCCATTTTGTTAAAAACTTGTCTTCTATTTAAATATAGAAGCAAGAGGTCTTGAACCGGTTAATCCCTGTTCAATGTGTAAAAGCAACAGACCGAAATAAAACAAACGAGCTAAACACATATCAATAATTTTTAAATCTTGATAAATTGAGTCCAAAATACCAATTTCAGTTGGCTTTTTTGAGAATCCAGAAGTGCAAGGTATAATATTGTCGGCCACGTCCGAGTTTAGCTTATTTACTAGTTATTAATGTTATCTTTTACTTTCAAGACCCTTCAATTCGGCGCCATGAAATAAGTCCCCAAAAAATGTGCGGAAAGCAGCAACAAATGTTTTTGGGGATTTTCATATATTTTTGGGGGCTTAATTAATTTTGATACTTGGGACCTTTTGCATATGAAGCAACTCCCCAAAAATATGTTATGAAATAAATTCATAACAAATGTTGGGGACTTATTTAATTTACAAATTATTTTAAAAATAATAACTTGGTAATTAGTTTGCGACTTCTAGTTCAATCTTTAGGAGACCCTGTCTTTTAAGCTAGACCCCAGTGAAAGCTTATCAAAAATGATCAAATAATTGTCTTTTAGATTCACACTTACCTCTTTCAATAACAAAATAAAACATTTTTGAAATATGTCGATTTAAAGCCAAATATGTTTAATTTCAATTTATTTTGTTTTTAATTACATTATGTTGAAATACTCATAAAATATTATCGAAACTTCTATTTTAAGTGGGTTTTTTAAGTTCATTAAATACTTAATTAATTTATATGTTGTTATTTTTAATAAGTAGGCAAAATATATTGATTTGTATTTTTGTATGATTCAGAAACCAGTGCCAGTATAGAGTGAAATGTACAAATCTATTTCGGCGTATTAATTAAAATTTAACCTGGTAAGAGAACGGCTAAATTCTGCTGCTAAAGATGTGATAATGTTCCGGTCAGAAAAGAAGTGAATGAAAAAAAAAGGAATGTAAAGAGATATTTGTAAATATTGACTTGCAACTTTAGCAGGTCTAAGCAACAAAATTTAAATAAAAAAATATTTTGATTACAATGATTGCGTGAAAGTGCACAAATATAAAGGTGATCCTAGGATATAAAAACAATACTACTTAACTTTCTTGTACCGCTGGACCTCTCTTTCTTGATCATGACGATCATACCTGGTCAGTAGTAGTTGTTGGGACAGTAGTAATAGTTGTTGGGATGACTCCTGCGAAGACACCAAAGCAGATACTGGTTAGACAATACGAAACTGTGTACGCACAAGGTACCTTCATGTAGATGGACAAAAACTTGTTGGTATTGTGCCATCGATTTTTCGATGGCTCTTGGCACGGAGAAAACAAGTTTTACTACAACATATACTCTCATTTTCGAGGCGCCCATATAATTTTTTGATTTAATCAAAATTTGTATTTTTAAGGTTTTAGTTTAGGTTTAGTCATAAAAAAATATTTTTTTAAAATACATATTACCGTTCCAATATACATATGTGACAGCGCATAGAGAAAGGGATCTAAGGGTAAACAAATCAATTTTCATTTTTTTTTTTCTTTTTTTTTGATGTGGACAACATCTGAGTACCGAATGAGACCGATCTCATGCCCCAAAGGTGTTCCCTCCCAGAGATATGCGCGTTTTATGAAATTGAAGTCGATGATTCTAAGCGCAAATAGAAAGGGACCTAATTTTTAAAATGGCTCTCCTGAATAAAACTGGTTTTTAACCTTAGGTCCCTTTCTATTTTGCACGTCACATATACAAATATACATTGCCATATACAATACAAAAAATATATATAAAAATACAACAGTCGTATTTATATTCTCACGCTCTCATAGGGTGTATTGTATTGTCACATTGGATAGGTTTACTTAAAAAACAAAACTAAAAATAACTTCAAATATTAGAGTTGTGAAAAAGTCAACACATTTTAACTTGGGGGTCTGGAAAGTCATTTAAACATGTCGCAGAGAAACTTTTTTTCATCATAACAAAAGCTATCGAAAAATCGATGGCACAAAACTGATTGGCAAATCGACCCACCCTAATAAGGAGACGCCCTTTTAGGCATTCTGACAAGTCTGAGTTTTCTTCCACTGCGTCAGGTTCAACGACCACACCTGCGAAGCTGCGTAGTTCGCTAAAGACCGCTTTGTAAAAGGTCAACAAAATTTCGCTGACGAACTTTGTTCCAACTTTTAAGTTTATCACAGGTCGCTGTAGCAGAGGATCGAAAAAGTCTGTCCAATGTGACTCCAAGGATTTTGGGGTAGTTGGCAGTCGGGATGTTGACGTCAGCGACTTTCACATTAAGTAACAACCGCATTTTTGCGGTTAATGCATTAAACAGTGTGGCTGATTTTTTGGAGGTGGATATTTTATATTCTTGCAGTAGTGAAAGTCAATGAGGTAACAGTTGATTTTCTCGCATATGTCATACACTTAAGGTGCTGATGCCTGAATTGTGTAATCATCAACGTGCGACACAATTTCAACACCATCTGTCTGCGCAGGAATTTTGAAGAGTTAGAGGTTAAACTACACGCAGAAAAAAAGTATGGTTGGGGTGACAATATTCGAAGAGGATCATACTATTGTTGGGTATATGGTTGTGACACAACAATATTATGATACTCACAACAATAGTATGATTCACACATAACCATACTATGATCCCCACAACCATCGTATGATTTACTCACAACCATACTATGATCTTCACAACAATAGTATGATTCACACTCAAACATACTATTATCTCCACAACCATATTATGATCCTCACAACCATAGTATGTTTCCCATACAACCATAGTATGATCCTCACAACCATAGTATGATTCACACGCAACCATACTATGATCCCGACAACCATAGTATGATTCACACTCAACCATACTATGATCCCCAAAATTATTTATTAGGATTGGTTATTGTTGTTATTCAAAAATAGAGATTTTTATTAAGTATGTTATTTTAAATTGCATTACTATTAGTTCATAGCCAGATTTGAGGCCATGTTTTTATTGAACATATCATTCAAGAAACAAAACTATATATTCCAACGGTCAAAAATACTTTTAGTTGTCAGCAGGGATGAATGCTACTTCACCATCCGTAGACACCAAGTAAAAAATGTGATTAAACCCAATGATCAATGGCTATATACTTAAGTGCAGGCAGATTTTAAATAAACGAGAACCAGTCGGTATTAGAGTATTTCACCAAACAAAGTAAACACAATAAAAATCCCTCGAACTACCTTCCGATTTTTTAATGGATGTGTTTTTTTTTTGTATATCAAAAAAAAAACATACGCACAAACATGCATGTATGCTCTATAAAACCTGTTTTGTTATGTTCATAGTCGAATCCATACTGCATGATTGCCGTAATCAAATTATTGTTAACGTAAATTTTAAACAACAATTCTTTTGTTGCACCAACCATGTTTATATTGTTGCTACAACCATATTTTCATTTCTTAATTTGGCAATAATACTATTGTTACATTTCAACAATAGTAATATTGTCACAATCATATTGTTGTCAAAATGAAATTCATAAAACAATACTATGGTTGCGACGAACATGCTTTTATTGTAGAGAGCATACTATTGTTGCGGTGACCATAGTGTAACCATATCTTTTCTCTGCGTGTATGCCGTAGATATCAACCAGCCTGGCCGCTCCCTGTTTAACTCTACGGGGCTTCGACTTCCTGTCTCTAAATTCTACATTTAACTGGCGCTCATACATATACAAAGTTTACGACCCAATGTTTTAAACTAGGCGAAAGCGACGTTTCTGCAATGTCCTCGAACAAAGTGCCATGATTGACCGTATCGTAGCCCATGGTAAGGCTAAGAACCACGAGGACCGTCCTTGTGGGACCCATGCTGATAATAAGCAAATGCAAGGTGTTGGATCGGGCTAGGGAGGAGCAGTGCTTTAACGTCTTTGCTACTGGCGAAAGCTTACGTTTATACCTGGCACCAATAGCGATACCACTCTGCCCATTTTCTAGGCATAGTGTTCTAAGTGAGCGACTGACAGATTGAGCACTTTAGTCGAGTGCTCAGTTTCCGGGATATCCAAGTGCTTCAATATCTGTCCGCCTTTGATAGATTTGTGCTGTGGATGACATGGGCAACTTCGCCAGCGTTAAATTGTGGTGATGCCTTTTCGACCCGGAGATCGTGGATACGCTTGCTTTATCGCTCTCTGGATGCTCCATAAAAAGTCTGTTAAATAATTCACGAACGGATGGCTGTGTCTCATTTCTGTCACTGAATATGAAGGCAGTTGAATGTGGACCAATAATTATCCCTGGTGACATTGAGCCGGTCTGTTTTTCATATGGCCCCGGAAAATGTCCTTCCCGCTCTAAGAGTAACATATCAAATTCGACCTTGCTTAAGCTTTAAACAGTGGCGTAGAATCTTCTATAGAGTAATGTTTAGTTGGGTATCTCATAGCTTACCACGTCCGACTTTAGTCGTTTTTACCTGCGAGTGCTACTGTCTCGGTATGAATAACGAATAATTGTTCACAATATTTGCCAAGTTTTTGTGTTGCCTCTGAAATAATCGGGCGGATTTCTGATTATTATATTTAATATTTTAAGAAATCTTTCAGGGTTGTCCTTGGGCACAGATTATTGTTAATTTTACGTGATTCTTACCATTATGGGCTGGGCCAACTGTACTCCTAATGCCCCTCCAGATAAACTGGAGAGGCAAATTTTAGTTTCCCCTGTGCGGGCTTTACCCGCCAGGGGTTGAGATCTGTCTAAAACCTTTGCAACTCTTTAAGTCGTAGAACTCACTTTATACGCAATTTCGCGCCAAGCATTCACTTTATCAGCGATATATGGTTAAACAACCGCCACCGCGAAACTCCCTAGAGCGCCGTTCCCAAATAGGTCAGGCTATACTAACAGTTCTATGGGCTCCTGACTTCTCGCGATAAAAGATTTGAGTCTCTGTTCCCACCTGGTAGCACATGACTACTTCAAGTTTGAGCTATACCAAGAATTCGATCCATGTCTAGCATCAAGCATAGAGGATGAATAGGATTATTCGAGATGTATTTCAATCTTTCACTGGCGCTTTCAGATTTTTCCCTGCAGACTTTCCCATACCCCTTCTACTGGAATCGAGTATAAAATATTTGATACTGATGGTATACCAGGGCAGATCAATAATTCCGTGACTTTTCGAATAAAACACAGTTTATTCTGCAAAAAAAAATCATTTTTCTACATAAACTCCTTTAGCTCAATGCACTAAGTTCAACGTCTCTCCAATTCGTACATCTCATCCAAAAATTAGTATTTTTAAAGGTGCATAAAATAGGCATTTGTTTGATCAATAATTTCATCGTTGGAGCTGAATCTCTTTCCACGGAGCTATTTCTTTAGGTTTGGAGATCAGTGTTGCATTTCATATAACTAAGAGGGAAAATGAAAAAATCACGGTATTGTTAATCTGTCCTCTTATACATAATTTTCAATCGAGAATTAAAATAAGCAGAGAGTCAATCCTTATCTTTCCATATCGAGACAGTAGACTTACAAAATAGAGCCAGCCGATGACATAAAAAAATAGTTTCTAGTGTGTAGGATGTTTTAATAAATAAATATTTTTTTTGGAAAGTTTGTACTCTGTCTCTCTAGAAGAAATACTGGTGGATGAAATAAAGCGCTTAATAGAATTGGAAAAATTAAAGTCTTCGATGCGAACGAGTTGTAGATATCAACATCTACTTAAGGAGTGCCAGTACATATTGCCACGGAATAAATTGCACTCTAAACTGGCTTGGTTTTTATTGTATAGGGTATTTAAATTATTTCACATGTTTTTTTTTACTAATTTACATACATACAAATAAAAGTCAATTGATTGAAATCCATATGTTACACATTTTCGTTAAATTTATAATTTTTGCTTGTTACATATACGAGGCGCTTAAGATAAGCTAGGTTTGTTCGATTTCTATTTGTTTCTTAAAATTGATTGGGGTTTCTTTTTGAAGTAACTTTTTAAAACACCAATACATACATATATAGCTGCAAAAACGGAAGTTTATGAAACTAGGTTCGGTGTAAATGCGATGTATGGCGCTCATTTCGTGTAAGACAGTCACAACTCAAAATTGTAAAATGGAGTATTACAAAATACTCTGCTGAGAGGGTTCTTTTATATTATACAGTGCTCGTATGCCTATTTTCAATATTTTTAAGAAGGGACAATTAGTTCAATAATGAACACCATGTACACTGAAGACTTTTGAAGGTCCTGTACGAAATGAGCCATGTATATGTTGTATGTGGTTATGTTGGTTATATACGATATGTATATGTACTGCATACGTACGATTATGTAATGTTGATGATGTGGTTGGTGTTTCTTTGTGGTCTGCATATCTTAAATCTAGACAATCTCTTTGAAATCACAACATTTTCTGCGGTTTTTTTGTCCATAAGCCCCAATAATCCATTCGAAGTTTGACTTCTCTCTATATCAAGGGCCAAGGCTACCTTTAACGCTATCTACATACATAAAACTAATATGAATGAATTAATTGATTTATTATATCTATTATAGCTAGGTAAATACGTTTGTCCAATTATTTGTGTCCAAGAGGGCAAGTATGTTTTTGTCTTGGTTTTTATAGCAGCCTGAAAATTTCGTTTGCACCTCAAGTTTTCCTTGCTTTCTAATCCATACAAATGTTATTTCCAGATTATTATTTTTTTTGTTTCCTCTGACCCTGTCTTATTTTCTGTCTCTTGTCTACTAAGAAGGTTAAAGTCTTAAATTGATATAAATGTTGTTTTTACCAATTAAGCACAAATGATTTCACAAGAGCTTGCGTCTTTTAAAAAAAATCCATTATTAACATTTTTTACTTTAGAAGCTGTGGAAGTCTGTAAAAGTTATATTAGATGTTTTTATAGATAAAGAAGGTAGAGTCATGAAGTTTTTTACTAAGCTAGTGTACGGAGTTAGTAAGTCAAAGGAAAGAAAAACATTTCTGAGATATCGTTTACAAAACCCCGCGATTCCTAAAATCCCAGATGTGGGATCTTTAAAAAAAATGACCACCTTTCAGTTAGTTAGCGCTTGTCTGTTAACTGAAACACACCTAACTTATCGTGTTTATGTTAATTATCCTGGACAAACACTATAGGCATTATAGACAAAATTCCCAAATACTTATTATATTTTTTTTTGACCCACTGTGCAACTACTGTTTTGGCCGGCAGATGCAATGAAGATTGTACACCAGGGATGGCACAGAGAGGAAAGATCATCACTCCGGTAGCAAAGATAAGAAGAATGATGCGAGTTTTATTGGTATTGAAAACTGCAGAAAGCACTGCTTATACCGAAGTACTCATAAATCGTTTATTCAGCTGGCCGGGGTTAAGAGAAGGTTTTAGACTCAGCTGAATCAAGTCTATCCTACACACAGAGAAAAAATCAGTTGGAAATCGATCCGAACTACAAAAATTCAGTTGGATAAACTGAAAAAAATTCTGTTGCAATACCCAATATTCCATAGTATTGATGGTAACATGGTTCGAGTTCTCAAATAATTGTTTATCCAACCATATCACAGTATTGACAGCGAATAACACAGTTATCCCAAACGAATTCCATTTAATTACTAGTTGCGACAACAGGCGGTTATGGGAACCAACCAGTTGTGATGTACATGTTACTTTGTTACCAATAGCACCGTGTGGCAGAGAAAAAATACCTGGGAAATGATATTATTTTTCTAGTAGATCTTGCTGAGTACAACAAGAAACCGGTTTTGAAATTTCCCAAACACCTCCAAAATCTGGAGTTACGAGTAGGTTTATTAAATCTTATGCACTTATGTGCCAGTAACTTGGCTGAATATCAACTGGTGTATACACTTTTAAAATCACACTGAAAAAAATTCTGTGTATTTTTCCTGTAAACTCATATTTTTTAAAAAATTTTGTAATTTTTTAACTTTGGATGCGTTTTTACACAGAATTTTTTAAAAGAAACTGAACAACTTTTGAACTGAATAATAAAGAGAGTGTTCTTGCAAATTATATATCTGTTATAAACTGATTGAGTTATTCAACTTTTATTAAAACAACATTTTTTGAAAAAATACAATTATTGGCAATACTACTTAGAAATGTTTGTTTAACCGTTTTCTTTTGAACATCGTCAGTATCCCGTTTAAGTGACCAGCAATATTCGTAAATCATTTTTATTTTATCTTCATATTCAATCAAGTTACTAGCATATAATTGCGTATGATCCGAAAAACCGGTTATTTACCAGTAAGGTGTTTGGGAAATTTCAAAACCGGTTTCTTGTTGTACTAAGCAAGATCTACAGGAAAAATAATATCACTTCCCAGGAATTTTGACTTCATTCTTTTTTGTTATTACAATGTGTAATTGGTGGTGACAACAGATTAGTTCTTTGTAGTGATCAAATGCTCTTTAGTTCGCTGTTGTAACATAAAATTGTTAATTTCAACATCAACATATAAACGGTATAATATTTTATCGGTTCTAGTCACCACAAAATCTTGGTTTACGACGAAAAAATATTTCGAAATCCCCAAGACATGTATAAAAACAAAACAAAAAACAAATGGTCAGATAGTTTAAGTTTCTTGGGTTAGAAGGTAAATGCTTCCAAACGAATTAAAAATAAAAAAAAAATATTTTCCAGAATATTGAAACAGGCTTATCTGTAATTTAGCGACATTACTCAGACTTGATTAGAATTTTCGCCATAGATAGACTAAAAACATTTTTCAATTTTTTTTGGTGGCTACCGATTTTTTTTCGAGATGCGGCCACCCCAAGCTTGACAATAAATATTGTTCATATAAATCATTGCAATGCTTATCAAAACTTATCCAAAGACGTTTTTATTTTACTGATCAGTTAACCCATTGCAAGGCGGTAAAATATTAATTTTAATATATAAGTAATTATTAAAAAGTACTTATAACCAACAAACTATAACAACAACCAACACATGTTCAAATTCAGTTGCAGTAATCATTCTTATATGTTATGACTACCCATACTTAACTGAAAGTGTCAGTTCCCTCTACTGAAAATTGCTGTGTATCCAATCAGCATTCGGTTATAACGATGAATACATATATAGTACGTGCAACTACCAACATTCTGTGGGCAAAAAATTCGGTTTTGGCAACCAATCTGTTTGTTCTCTGTGTGTACGGTAGACAAAATTCGCTCTCTATTAAACAAACTTTTATGAAATCACTGGTACGAAATCTAATCTCCCTAAATCATAACAATTGTTATTAGTGAAAATTATACGTTTTAGAAGGAATATTTAAAAAAACATCTCGTTGACTCATTTGAAAAAAATTATGTACCTATTGTCATAAATATTTCAAAAAAAATTTGGTATTGTATATATGTGCGTTTGATTTTATTTTAAAACCTTTGACTCATTTCCCTTTTAATTCACTATAAAACACTTGACAACCCTTAACTCATACTTAGCATACTGACGTCTCTTCTGTGCAAGTCAATAAAGCACTCCTGCTGGGTTTCTTGCCCATCGCCATCATTGGATCTCAAAGTCGGGGACTGTCCAGCACCGTATTGGCAGTAACCACTGTACAGCTATTGCCCATGGCAATGGAATTGCCAGCCATCGATAGATTTGTGGCCGTCTTCGAGCTCTTGTGCCAAAATGTGCCGCCATTCAAATGCATTCCCCGGAAAGTGTCCACAAATGCCCGCCGGAAACTGGCATTCATGAAGCAGTAGGTAATGGGATTACAGCAACTCGAAGAGTAGGCCAACAGCTGAAAGAAACTTATCGTTGTGTAGTCGACATACTCATAAATGGCCGGTCCAATGAACATGGCCACCGTATTGATGACATAAAGTGGCGTCCAGCAGATGAAAAACTCCAGCACCAGCACAAAAAGCATTTTAACCACACGTTTTTTGCTCTCCAAATTCTTTTCGAGATTTGATCTGCAAAAAAAGCGAAGCAAAACGAAATGAATATTAGAATTTTAGTGATCCGCATCTGGGCGGAGAGGAACACCCCCTTGGCATTGCCATTAGCCAGTTATGTCAAGGCAAAATTATTGTCCTACTACACCGCAACAACCACACAAGACAACCTACCTTCTCAGTGCCGATTCTGTGATACGTAAGCTCGGCGACGCATTTAATTTACGTTTCTCCGAAACGTCCGCTGCCGGTTGTGGTATCTGTTGATGGTATTGCGTCGGACGCAACACTGGTTGATATTGCTGCTGCTGCTGTGGTTTCAGTTGTCGCTGGTGGAACTTGGTGGATAATGTATTCAGCGAGTGACAAGATGATGACGTGGTATCTTCACTCTCCGCACTGGTCCTACTGCTGCGATTGAAGGACTTTACGGAGGCGGAACGCATGCAATAGAGTTGTTGTCGCCGTCCATCTGTGGTCTTGGCGACAATGGCGCGTTTATTGTTAAAGGGATTAATATTGTTTGTGGTTTCTGTTGTTACAGCTGTCGTACTTGCGCCCACTTGCGTGATGTCGTCTAAACGAGAAAATATAAAGGTATGTTTTTTGAAATTACAGGCGTTGCACGTACAATTTAAATAAAATATAAAGTTTAAAGTAAAGACAAGTGAAAAAGTCATTAAGTGCGGCCAGGTCGAATCGTATATACCTTAAAGAAAATTTTAACAAAAGGTACTCTTAGTACTTTCATATTACCTAGCAACTTATAACCATAACCCATCATCATGTAAAATTTCATATAGTTTGACCTCTATCGTTCACTTAACAGACACTTGAACAGAACACGGACAGACATAACTAAATCGTCTAAGAGTTATATGACGATCAATAATACTTAGTAATGTTTTATGCTGTAAAATAAAAAGTACTGCAAGTTTTTGGACCAAATATTTTTTAATATATTTATTGATGTATATTGTATCCAAAAAGAATCTACTTATTCGAAATGTCCGCCTTTTGCCTTTACACACGCCATAAGTCGCACTGGCCAATCGCCAATAGCTGCACGAACCTCGTCGATTAGAAAATTGGCTACAGCTCGAACCAAAGCAGTCTTAAGAGATCCAATATTGGGGTATCTGTTCTAACAAACCTTGTCCTCTAAAACCGTCCACAATTTCTTATCCAATGGTTTCAAATCTGGACTGCCTGAGAGCCATTCTTTAGAGGAAATGAACGCTGGCAAATTGTTTCGAGGCCAGGCCTTGGACTTTTTAGCCTTATGGACCGGCGCAGAATCCTGCTGGAAAGTCCATGGCTGGTTTTGGAACAGGGATTTGTTAAGAGGCTTCACAACAGCTTCCAAAACGGTTTATTGGTAAACTTTGGCCGATGTTTTGACTCCTTGTTCGCTGAAATGCAGGTCAGTGACCCCATCGACCCTAAACCATGACTGAAGCTGGGCGATGGCCCTTTTTAACCTTGGGATCAGTTCAGATGCTTCCTTAGATGACCGCGCATAAACTCTATCATTTTGCTTCTTAAATTTTTCCTAAACGGTAACAAATTTTTTCATCGGTGAACAAAATTTTTCTGTGCAAGTTATCAGCGTGCTTCACCAAAAGACGTTTGCATTTTTCAATCCTATTTTTTTTTAAAGCTTCAGTCAATAAATGTCCGGTACGTCGTTTGAAAGCCCCAAGTTCCAAGTCTTTTTTAATGATTCGACTCATGTACTTTTGCGTGATATTCATTTCACGGGTAATGATTTTCTGTTTTCGGGGCGGATATCTGTGAATTCTTGATTTAACGGCTTTGATGACATGCGGCGTTCGAACAGAGCGTAGGCCGCCCAGTGGACGTCTTTTACATCTCCCTGTCTCCTCAAACAGTTTTATGCATCGGCTATTCCCTAGTGGCTGGAGCGTTTTGAAAATATCGCTTTCTTCATTTCACACTTGAAAAGCGCTATTACAGCGATACGGTTCTCATTATCTAACCACTCCATGATGAAACAATTTTAAAATCCCGTTACAGACTAACGCTATTGAGGTTAGCTTTCAAAACCCATATACTGGCTATGTTCAGTTCTACTATTGAAATGGGTGTGTTCAATGTTGTAATAGTATTTATGTCCCTACTAAGTATATATACGTCAAAGGCACTTTGTCAAATATTTCGAGATGATGCACAAGGAATGAAAAATTCAGTATACATTCCATCTAATGTAAAGGATTTAACAAAAAATAACACAAGTTTTGCATGTTATTTGTTTCCATTGGAAGTGTCGCTTAGTGTTATCGTAGACATGACTAAGTGGTTTCCCTATAAATCAAATCTGACAGTTTCTAATAGGGTTTTATAAGACAATTTTCGGCTAAATGACTTTTAGGTATTACAAATTCAAAGTCAGTTAGTCGATTTTTTTTTTAAAAATATTCTAAAAGTCGACCCTTTCATGTCGACTTTTCAAATAAAAGGTCGTTTAATTTTATGGGCAGATGTTGCTTTTGAATAAAAAACAAATTATTTAGGAAACTATTGTCATTTATTTTTATTATGATAATATTGGTATGGTTCAATTATGTTTGGAACAAAATATCGGCCAGCTGGCCGCCGCGACCTCGGCGACACACCTCCATCCGATGGACCGAATTTTCGATGACGCTGAGGCGTAATTGAAGTTCACTGCCGTTAATGTGCCGAAATATCTCATCTTTTAACTCTTGAACTTTTGCTGGCTTATCGATGTACATCTTTTCTTTCAAATAACCTCAAAGAGAGAAGTCCAACGGTTAAAGTTAAAAAATAGTTCTAATTACACTGTGCGACAGCCACAATCGGTTTGGGATGAAACCACCGGGGAAAGTTATATCGGTCAAAAAAAGGTCATACGTGTCCCAGCGTTTCGTTGGGTCTCATCTAGGAATCGAGATATATCGATTTGAAGTTAGTAAGTATCGTATAGGGGAATTTGTCACGTTTTTGGCTCTTTTGCATCGATTTTCATGATTTATGTCTCATTTTGGTCATAGGTTATGTGACTTTACGTGAAAGTAATAGGACTTGACACTTTTTACCGTTTTGGATTTTTTATGAATTAAAAAAAAAAAATTTAATTTTTAGGCAAAAATAATTTTTTTTTTCATACATTTATTTATAATTGCGAAACTGTTGCTTAAGTAGGAAAACGGTTTAAGAACAGATTAGAGGAATTGTAATTCTTAATTTTTCTAAATTTGTTTCAGCTAAATCGGACGAGTGGTTCTCGAGTTATGTCAAACAAAAGAGCCTAAAACGTGACAAATTCCCCTATACGATACTTACTAACTTCAAATCGATATATCTCGATTCCTAGATGAGACCCAGCGAAACGCTGGAACACGTATGACTTTTTTTTTACCAATATAACTTTCCCCGGTGGTTTCATTCCAAACCGATCACTGACCCTTACCATTTGTCGCAGAGTGTTATAAATAATGACTTATAAATAATATAAGAAATTATTGTAGAAATCACTTGTTTTAAGATATAATATGTTTTCGTTTCGAGCGTCTACATCGGCACCCACCAATTTTAATGAGTTTAGCCTCAGCCGTTTAAACTGGGCACTGGTCAGTCAGTTAAGCAACAATTGTATATACTCGTATATAAATCATCATCATAGCCACCTAGTCTTCGCGCTGGAAGTGATTCGAGCTGTCGTTACAATATGTACGACACACTAGTCTAAAGCAATGGACCTCTTAATTTGTATAAAGGACTTAATGTTGCCACAGAAAATAGAACCAAAGGATTCAAGTCTTACGATCTCAGTCGTCAATTTCAGAGCCGCAGTCCCTATTCGTCAACATATTCCATTAAAACTTCATACGTTGTGTCGCTTGTATGACATAAAGCCCAGACTCATCAGCACCACAGCCCATATAGATGAAAGACGTCGAGAACATAACTCTTTATAGAAAACCCTGGACGTCAGCAGTGTATATTTCATTATTATATCGTACAGCATACTCGTATTGCGGTGCAAGGCACTTTCTCTTAGAGCTGATTTTTGTAACACGTAAATCCCACTTTTATTTGGCCGATTGATTTAGATTGCGTAATAAATTAATCTCCATAGCCACATAAAAACGTCTCTATAAAATGCTTAACAGTTCTTATATACCTAAAAACTAGGCCAGTAAGTATAAAAATAAGTCCACAATGCACGCGAAAAAAAGAAATGTTTAGGGAAAACATATTTTAAGAGGTTAATAGTATTGTGGGGTATATAGCTGTGGCACAAGAATATTTTCATCCCCTCAACTGCACTATTACCCACACAACCATAATATTGTAGTACCACAGCAATTAACCCAACAATAGTATGATGCTCTTTAAATATTGTCACCACAATTACACCTTTATTCTGTATGTAATCTTTGGTCTAATAACAGTCTTTAACCCAGAAAAATATAGCTGGGAAACATAAATGGACGTAGACGTTCACTATCTCAATAGTTAATATGTTCGTTCCGATAATTTTGCACTATAAAACCATCGATCCTATCCAATGTGTATTTTAATGTTACAATCGTTTCATTTGTAATTGCTGATGAAGTATTCGCAACTGGCGATGTGCATCTAATTACTATTTTGCGAAATTCTAAAATCACCAACAACATCACGCATTCAATTCAACACTGTTTGTATCAAAGTGCAGAAAACAAATAGAAATGAAGTGAAAGATATTGAATTCAATCACTGAATAAACAAATTAAATCGTTTACAGCTCAGTGATTAAAAGTTTCTGCTTTGTTTTATTAACGTGTAGATGCGTGTTGCAGTATAATTTCAACCGAAGTACTCGTAGAACCAGTAATAAATAAAGTCGGGTGAGGCCGATTGTATGTATTACACTGTATGACAAATTTAAGCTTTTGGTTGCACACATGAAAAAAATTAGTATATTCTGAAAGAGGAGGAAAAAATAAAATACACGTGTATCCCACTTTTTCTGCATCAATTCGTATATTTGCAAAAAATTTATGGATATGGACTTGTATGTTAATACAAAATATGTCTATATAAGTGGTTTTTAACCAAATATATATTCACATTTTTCGCGATAATACGAATTGATCTAGAAAAACTGGGACACACGGGTAGTTTATTTTTCGACGTAGATTCCGAATATATAGGTCTTCTTTATGTGTGCAAAAGCGTGTTATTAGCCAATTGAAAAAATATTTTATTCTTGAAATGCCGTCAGAAATACATATGAGTTTCTTATGCGGCAATTTTGCTTATTGACTAGCCACCAAGATTAAAGGGAGATTCATCTAAAAACAATTTTTCAGTAAAATTCTTCATTTACTGCCAAGCAATATTCAGCCCAATGGGCGAAGCAAAAACGCTACGTATGCAGTTTCATTATTTAATGACAAAGTTCAACCTCTCCAGAATTAGAAAAAAATTAACAGTATTTTTTTTACAGCCGATTCAAATTTAAACTTTTAGTGGCCCACCTTTTATTATTGCCATATTTAAATGTTAAATTGCCCACCATTTACTACGAGTATTGTTACATTTTAACAATATTAAATAAAAAAAACAATACAATGGTTGGGAAGTACATACTTTTATTGCAAAGAACATATTCTAGTTTTCATGACCATATACGAGGGCGACCGCAAAAGTGACTGGCCTAACATAAAAAGAACCGTTTTTTGGAATTATTTTTATTTATTTTCCAACATAATCTCCTTCCAACTCAATACACTTCATCAAACGTTTTTCAAGTTTTTTAATTCCATCCGAAAAATAAGTTTTTTCCAGACCTTCAAAATATGCCTCAGTTTCAGCAATAACCTCGCTATTGGACGAACATTTTTTGCTACCGAGAAATTTATATAGTGGATGCGGAGCAATTTTAAATCGTAATTCGGCCAGTTTTTGTTGAGTTAAAAATGTAGTGTGTGAAGAAGCACTATCTTGATGAAAAAGACCTTTTTTTCTAAATGCGGTCGTTTTATCTTCATTTCTTCACTCAACCGATCCAATAATGCACAATAATATTCACTATTTATAGTTTTTCCTTTCTCAAGATAATCAATAAATATTATACCCCTTGCATCCCAAAATACTGTGGCCATTACTTTTCCTGCTGACTTAACAGTTTTCGCCTTCTTGGGACCACTTTTACCAGCTTCTATCCATTTTTTTACTGTTCTTTGCGTTCTGGGATGTAGTGATGGATCCATGTTTCATCAACAGTTATGAATCGGCGCAACAACTCTATTGGATTACGCTGATAAATCGCTAAAAGCTCCTCGGAATTGATCCAACGGACCAATGTGGGGCAAAGTCAACAATCGCGGCAGCGTTCTTGCGGATAGCTTTATCATGTGGAGTTCATCATGTAAAATACTCCAAACTTGTTTTTCGTGTATTTTAACAATATCAGCAAGTTCTCTGAGCTTTATTTGTCTATCTTTAGTCACTTCATTAAATATTTTTCTAATGTTTTCAATAGTAGTAGCAGTTTTCGGTCTTCCAAAGCGTTGTTCATCTTCCGTACTTGAACGACCCATTTTAAATTGTTGAATCCAGGATTTCACGGTGGAGTATGATGGTGCATTATCACCATGAACAGAATCCAATTCATCTTTGATTAATTGTGGCGTATAACCTTTCATATAAAAGCGTTTAATTACCGCACAAAACTCTTTATTTTCATTTTTCAAAAATTATAAAACTTGTTTACTTCAATCACCTGTAACAAAGAAAATAATCATTAAATATTTCGGAAATTTTGACGGGTGGCTTATAAAAGATTGCTTTAAAAAAAAATGCTAGAAAAACAGAAAATGTGCCAGGCCAGTTAGTTTTGCGGTCGCCCTCGTAGTAGCCATAATTTTTTCTCTGCGTGTATAATATAATATTTTTATACTCTACAAAAAAAATAGACAAACACACCGTGTCGGGTATTTAAATACCCATTTGCATTTGACCGGATCTGGAAACCAGGTGTGTTGACACGTATCGCTGCCTTTTTTACAATCACTACATAGTAGACAACTGAAGCTATTCGATAAAGTTAGAAATTTTTAATTTGTACCATTTTCCAATGTTTGACTGCACTTTTCCGGAGCATTTTCCGAAAAAAAATCTTCGATAAAAAAATCCCTTTACGAGGGCGGTTCGGAAACTTCTTAGCCTAGCACAACAAGCGCGGTATAAACAGAAACTTCCATCTCTGCTATGAACACATGTTACATTTTATTTCGATCTGGCAACTTCTTCATATAGAAACAGGTGTTCACAAAAGACGCATCCGCGATCTTTTTACAATGGAAAAATTAGAAATGCGTGGTGTCATTAAATATTTACATAAAAAAGGTTTATCGGGAAAAGAAATTCATAATGATATGGTGAATGTGTAAGGTGAAAGTGCTCCTTCATATGCAACAGTAAAAAATTGGGTTGCTGAATTTAAACGTGGTCGTACAAGCATTGAAGATGAACCACGTAGTGGACGTCCAAAAACAACAACAACAACAGAAATTGTAGCCAAAGTGCATGATATGGTATTAAATGATCGACGAATAAAAGTGCGTAAAATAGCTAATATCAAGGGCATCTCAAATGATCGAGTCCATTTAATTTTGCATAAAGAACTACGGATGAAAAAGCTTTCTGCAAGATGGGTGCCGCACTTGTTAACAGTCGACCAAAAACGCATAGGAATAAACATTTCTCAAGCTTGTGTGGATCGTTTTCAGCGAAATAAAATGGATTTTAAGCGTCGTTTCATAACTGTTGATGAGAAATGGATCCACCCTATACTCGAGAGACAAAAGAACAATCCAAACAATGGACTGAAGCTGGAGGAAGTGCCCCAAAGAAGGCAAAAACAATTCAATCGGCTGGTAAGGTTAGGGCAACGGTTTTTTGGGACTTTAAAAGTATTTTTTTGATTGACTATCTGCAAAAGGATAAAAAAATAAATTCAGAGTACTATTGCAACCTTTTAGGACAATTAAATGTACAAATTCGAGAAAAACGTCCTGGCTTACAACACAAAAAAATAATTTTTCATCAAGACAACGCACCAGCGCACAAAAGTGTTTTAACAATGGCTAAAATCAACGAAATAAAGTAGAGTTGCTTGACCACCCACCTTATTCTCCTGATTTAGCTCCCAGTGACTTTTACCTGTTCCCAAATCTAAAAAAAAATCGTAATCTAGCCCAATCTTTCGTCTTTTCTATAAAAAAAACTATGTAACAACTATCTATGCCATCCTTTTGATTAAATATAGTTTTTCTAACGTTTTTTATTTCGCCCTTTTAAGACCTCTTTGATCTCCATTTCTATTTTTATGCCATCCTCCAGATTCAATATCATTTTTCTCATTTTTTTTATGTAGTCCTCTTTGGACATT
This sequence comes from Hydrotaea diabolus, assembly GCA_963513945.1. Classification (NCBI taxonomy): domain Eukaryota; kingdom Metazoa; phylum Arthropoda; class Insecta; order Diptera; family Muscidae; genus Hydrotaea; species Hydrotaea diabolus. Next base: position 183,967,752 of record OY740718.1, read on the forward strand.
TTTTTTCTTTTGTCCATGCCACTCTGTTGATTTCATATTTTTTTCTTATGCATGCCTCTTTGTGGGCCTGTTTTAACCCCGTTGACCCCATTTCTATTTTCTATTTCATACTCTTGATTTAAATTTTTGCATCCATTAATATTTCACCACTTTGGAAACATTTTTATCCCTTTCTATTCCCGTTTATATAGGGTGATCCATCTAGAGGTATCTACTCAGAACAAGAAAAATATATAAAAATTCAAATCAAGTGTGGAATCTATATTGGTAATTTGAAATGACATTTTATGGCATTAATTTTTTGAATATAATTTCCTCACAATGTTGGCCGCAACTACACCTCAGGGTTTTAAATTATGAGGGTCCAATTTTGGATGACTCGTTCGAGCATTTCGACCGATATGGTTTTAATGACACGCGTAATGTTGGCTTCCAAAACCTGAATCGTAGCTGGTTTTTCAGCATAGACTTTGGACTTTACGTAAGACCAAAGAAAAATGTCTAAAGGTGTGATATCACTCGATCTAGGCGGCCAACTCACCTGTGCAAAACGTGAAATTAGCTTCTCTTCGAAATAACCTCTCAATAGATCCATTGCTTGAGCAGCTGTATGGCAAGTGGCACCGTCCTGTTGTAACCAAGTGTCGTCAAGATTACGGGCTTCAATTTCAGGTAGCATAAAGATCGATATCATGGCGAGATAGCGAGCACCATTCACGGTTACGTTGCGTTCATTATCATTTTTGAAAAAATATGCACCGATGATTCCACCAGCTATAAACCGCACCAAACCGTGTTTTTCTCTGGGTATAATGGCACCACTTGAACCTCTTCTTATTGCTTTTTAGCCCAAATGAGGCAATTTTGTTTATTGACTTTGCCGTTGAGCCAGACATGGGTCTCGTCACTGAACAAAAGTTTGGTTGAAAACAGCGGATCTTCCCGTTTTTCATCGAACGCCCATTTCCATAAAACAGTTACCAACATTTAAAGGTAATTATTTTCAAAAAATAAATGCCATAAAATTTCCTTTCAAATAGCCAATAAAGATTCCACACTTGGTTTGAATTTTTATATTTTTTTGTTTTAAAAAATATCTCTAGATGGTTCACCCTATATTTTCCATGCATTCCTGTTCATAAATACGGTTTATCTCGCTTCCTGCATTTGCGTTCCATTTCCATTTTTAATGTAATCTACTTGATTTAGTATTGATTTTCTGTTTTAAATTTTTGGCTCATTTGGGTCCTTTTTATCCATTTGAATTGTAAAGGGTGTTTTTTATTGAGGTATAGAACTTCGAATTGAAATAAAACACAAGAAAATCGTTTTAATGTCCATCAATTTGGCTTTATTGGAAGTATAATTTTATGCCATTAATGTTTAAATATGATTTCGGGCATGTGGCCGCCGCGGCTGGCTCGAATAAAGCCAATTCTACAGGTCCAATTTTCAACCACTTTTTCGAGCATATGGGGCCGTATGTTGGCAATAACGCCACGAATGTTGGCTTCCAAGTCCCCTAACGTGTTTCTGGTTTGTTGGCGTAGACGAGCGACTTCACATATCCCCAAAGAAAATAATCCAATGGTCCATGTTAACCGATCCATGGTTAACCGAATTAATTGCTCTGATGGACGATTATGTCGACCATAAAATGGACGGAGCTTGCGGTGAACTTCGCGAACTGAACCATTACTTTCGAAATAAATTTGCACGATTTGCAAGCGTTGTTCTTTTGTCAACCTGTTCATGATGAAATGGCAAACCATACTAAATATTAATCACTTGACAGCTGACAAAATGGCCGCCAGTTAAAAAAGTGATGCCAACTTAAAGTTCTATACCCCAATAAAAAACACCCCTTATTTGTACTTTCTATGTCATCCTTTTTATACCCTTTTTATTTTCTACAATTTGTAATAACAAAATAACTACTTATACTAGAAAAAATTGGAAATTGACAAACGTTATTAAAGTGATTGACTTTTGGTGACAATTTTAAGACCCTTTTTTCAAAAACACTTACAAAACACTTGAAGAAAGTTTGTAGAAAGAAAATTTGAGTTTTAAGCCATCCGTAACTTATTATGAATACGTCCCTAAAAATTCAAAATTACAAATTTTAAACTTAAAATTACTCGATGGTAATACCATCCAGATTTATCAAAATCCCTTTGCATACTCTTTCCATCTGTCAAAACAGAAATACATACATGTAAAATTTTACGTTTGTTGGTGCTCTGGATAAGGGGGTACAAAATGTATCCTCTTTTTATCCCTTAAGATTATATATAACCAAAAAATTTGTTATTTCTTCCAATCGAATTTATAAGGGATTCCCCGAATTTGGTGACTCTAGCGTCAACCGTTGGGTCCTGGGTTGGACTAATTAATTTTTTATGAGGGATGATTTTTTTATATACCCTTCTCATCCATTATCTACATCTGGAACCACCAAATTTAAAGATTCTAGCTTAAGCCGTTTAAACCGGGTACCGATCAGTCGGTCAGTCAGTTACGCAACAATTGTATATATGTCACGCGCAAAATAGAAAGGCACCTAAGGTTAAAAACCAGTTTTGTTCAGGAGAGCCATTTTAAAGATTAGGTTCCTTTCTATTTGCGCTTAGAATCGTCGACTTCACTTTCATAAAACGCGCATATCTCTGTGAGGGAACGTTTTTGGGGCATGGGACCGTCTCATTTAATGCTCAGATGTTTTCCATATCAAAAACAAAGTGAAAAGTTGATGGAAAGTTTTGTTCAGGAGAGCCATTTTAAAGATTAGGTCCCTTTCTATTTGCGCTTAGAATCGTCGACTTCACTTTCACAAAACGCGCATATCTCTGTGAGGGAACACTTTTGGGGCATGTCTCATTCGATGCTCAGATGCTGTCCACATCAAAAAAAGAAAAAAAATGAAAATTGATTTTTTTTCCCTTAGGTCCCTTTCTCTATGCTCTGTCACATATAAGTACTCGTATAATCTAACAATAATCATCATGGCCACCTCGTCTTCGCCCTGAAAGTGCTTCAAACAGTCATTGTAATTTGTGCGTCGTAATTCCGCAAATAACATTCTGAATGTTTTCGTTGCACTAGTCCAAAGCGGTGGACCAAGTCATACGATCACGGTCGTCAATTTCTGAGCACCTGTCGTCAGAAGTCCATATTCGTCAACGTATTCCATTGAAACTTCATACGTTGTGTTGCTTGTATGGCATAAAGCCTAGACTCATCAGAACTACATCCCATATACAAGAAAGACGTCGGGTACCACAACTCTTTTTAGAGAACCATGGACGTCAGCAGTGTATATTTCATTTTCATATCGTACAGCATACTCGTATTGCGGTGCAAGGCACTTTCACCAAGAGCTGATTTTTGCAATACCTAACACACGTACTTATACATCCCACGTTTATTTGGCCGATCGATTTAGATCGCGTAATAGATTAATCTCCATAGCCACATAAAAACTTCTCTAGAAAATGCATAAATGCATTCTTATCCACCTTAAAACTCAATCAATGAGTATAAAAAGTAGTCTACAGTACACACGAAAAATGTAATGGTTGGAGTGAAAATATTCCAAGAGGTTTATTTATATATCAACTGCACTATGACCCACACAACCATAATATTGTTGCACCACAACAATAGACCCAACACTAGTTTGATGATCTTCCACTATTTTCACCCCAATTATACTTTTTTCTGCGTTTCTAATACCAGGCTTTACCCCAGAGGAATATTGCTGGGAAACATAAATGGCTGTGGACGTCCACTTTCTCAATAGTCCCATTAAAATGTTAATAAGTTCCCTAACATCCTTTCATTTGCACTAAACCATGCACTATATAACCATCGATCCTATCCAATGTGTATTTTAATGTTACAAACGTTTCATTTGTAATTGCTGATGAAGTATTCGCAACTGGCGATGTGCATCTAATTACTATTTTGCGAAATTCTAAAATCACCAACAACATCACGCATTCAATTCAACACTACGATTATTTGTAATAAGTGCAGAAAAGCAAATAGATATAAAGTGAAAGCTACTGAATTCAATCACTGAATAAACAAATTAAATCGTTTACAGCTCAGTGATTAAAAGTTTCTGCTTTGTTTTATAAACGTGTATACATATGTGTGTTGCAGTATAATTTTAACCAAGGTAGAACCAGTAATAAATCAAGACGGGTGAGACTGATGGTATTATACCCTTTACCACAAGATATGCAGAAAAGCAACTGAAAAATATGTTAGGAGGGCTGCTATATTTTTTAGGGCCTAATAATGAAAATGCAAATATTTATCATCAAAAATGGTTTTATTTTTTTTTCAAAGTATTCTCCATCATGATTTATACACTTTTGCATTCGCTGAAACCAATTGTCGAAGTATTTTTTCCACTCCGATTGAACACCTCACAAACATGGTTTTTGAACGCTTCAACTGCATCTTCTGGCGACAAAAATCGTTGACCACGCATTTTTTTCTTCATGTGCGAAAATAAAAAAGAAGTCATTGGGTGCCAAGTAAGGGCTATACGGCAGATCAATTCGACTTTGTGGCCAGTCAAAAAGGCGCTGTTTTGAGCCGATATGTTAGAGCTCGCATTGTCATGGTGCAAACTGATTCGTCTTCTCTTATTCGTTTTTCGAATTTCTCCGAAGACTTTAGGCAAACAAATTGTGGTGTACCACTCACAATTGGCCGTCCTACGTTGCCCAAGCGGAACATTCGCCACACGACCAGTTTTGCCGCAGAAACAGGCGACTATTTGCGTCGAAGTGCTTCTTTCACGAACAATTTTCGTTGGATTTGGCTCGTGTTCGAAGACCCACACGGTCGATTGCTGTTTTGGGCTCATACGCATAGATCCATGATTCGTCACCAGTGACAAACTTATAAACATCATTTGAAGCACCGCGATCGTATTTTTTTCAAAATTTCTTTGCACCAATCGACACGAGCCTTTTTTGAGCGAATGTCAAATTGTGCGGGATCCAACGAGAACATACCTATTCTACGGTCAGGTGTTCATGCAATATCGTATGTATGCTGGTGGAAAAAATGCCCAAGGATGCCTCTATCTCACTATATGTCACATGACGATCTTTCAATATCAGTTCACGCCCGGCATCAACGTTCTCTGGCACAACGGCCGTTTTTGGACGACTATCATGACCTTCGTCTTTCAGCGAGCTTTGGCCACAATTAAATTCATTAAATCAGTTTTTCACGGTGCTATAGGATGGTGCTTCATCGCCATACAAATATTAAAGTTCATCGATGCATTCTTGATGTGATAATCCACGTCGAACGTTGTGAAAAATAATCACACGAAAATGTTCACGAGTTAATTCTATTTTTTTGCCAAATTGATTTTTTCAAGTCACTGTAAACAACACAAATGATGGTCGTACGTCAAGTACGTTTATGAGTACGTTTATGCTAAACGTTTCCAATGGAAATGCCAGAAATATATATAGCAACCCTCGTACAACTATATATTGCCACATACAACACAATATATCATATGGGTGCCAAAAAATAGAAATACGGCTGAGAGAATCGTAGAGAAACGAAAAGTTTCATCAAAATATGATGAAAAATAATCCTCCTGATTTGTACGACCTACAAGAAGGGTAAAATATGTTTAGAACCTGAACCGATTTTCTTCAATTTCAAAAGCTACCATAATTGGTCCAAAACAAATTCTTGTGCCAAATTTTATTAAGATCGGACGACAATTGCGATCTAAAGTTTGATTAAAAGCTTAAGATGAACAGTAGTCGAGAAGACAGACATCTTTAAATAAGAGCAGCTCCTGATTCTGAGTCGATCAATTCATTGATTTTCGACTAGAAGGCAATACAGAACCCAAACGAACCGACTAGCAAACTGCTCTTTGAATAGGGCACTTCTTGTATGTCAAACGTTTTGTTTAGTATAGCTTTCCTTTATCGCCACAAATACATCCATCCTCTTAGAATACCAAAGCCGGCTAGTGAGGTTTCGTGAATTTTTAGCCCAGGGTCACAGCAAAACGTCGTGTTGAAGAGGTTTGTTTTAACGACAACCATTAGTTGTCGAGTAGGTCAATATGTTTCAAAGCAACAAAGCTGTTCACCAAAGGGGGACAAAAAATCAACCATTTGTAAATGTTTCATATAAATCGCGAGGGGGAGTATGCCAATTTCTTAAATTAAGTCAGAGTAGTTATTCAGAAAAAAAACAGGGACAGACTATTTAGTCATACTATACGCTAGACGTTGGTATACATGCGTAGGATTTGGCTTTTTATATCAGCCTGTAGAATTGTCTGCAAATAGTTGTAGTTTTCTTTCATTAAAATGTTCGCCTCATTATTTCAAATATTATACAACTAAAATAAATAATCATCAAATGTTCAAAGAACGGGTACTCAGCAAACACATTTCCCCCTTAGGTTTTTTGTGGGGCAAAACCGCAAACACAAGCAAACGAGTGAAATTATTCAAAAAGTGAAGCTATCCTTTAGCAGACGCAATCCAACGTTGCTTTTTACACTTTAAATCAGCAGAGGGAAAATAATTAGAATGTACAAAAAAGAAATCTTGGAAAAACGTTGTACAGTAGGAAAATGCGCAATATTTTTGCCATTAAATCCACCGTTTCGTGCTGGCAGATTTAATTTTAATGAAACTACACAGAAGTTCCAGTCAACAAAAAAAAGTGGGGAACTTAGTGATGTTATACCAGGATTTCAAGATAAAATTTAAATCAATATCGCTCTTCAGTTTGGGACTTAGACTAGCTCAAAATGGACAATAAAATTACTCCAAAATAAGTAACGTCATTTAGTTCGGCCAGGCAGATCCTTAAATACCCTCTACCGTACCTACTCAACTAAAACGCAGAATAACCTTCGTTTTTTGGCCCTTTTGGTACGTTCACTCGTCACTAGTTTTAGCCAAAACTTTAAAATCGCTTGATATTGGCGTACATAGCTTTAATTTAATATTTCCTATTCCTTTGGACAGCCCGTGTTGAAGGCCACATGAGCAAAAACGTCCAGAAACTATAAACGTAGAGAAAAAATATGGTTACTATATGGTCACGGTAATAATAGTATGTTCTCCGCAATAAATGCATGTTCGTCGTTTATTGAATTTAATTTTGACAATAGTCTGATTTCCTTAATATTAATATTGTTGAAATGTAGCAATAGTATTATTGCCAAATTTAAAAATGAAAACATGGTTATAGCAACAATATAAATATGGTTGGTGCGACAAAAGTATTGTTTTTTGTGTTTTATGTTAACAAAAATATGATTACAGCAATCATACTGTATGATTGTAATTTTTCTTTATTTATATCCGCTTTTTAGAACAATGTGATTGTTACGGATCTAATGCAATAATATTGTTTTTAATAGGGAAATTAATTTTTTTTTAATAAAAACGCTTACGATGTTTTAAACATATTTTTTCTACTGTTAAATAAATCACTCCTATTATTTTGAATTCAATGTATTTTATTTAAATAATAAATAATATTGGTGATCATACTATAATTATGTGTGATCATACTATGATTGTAAGAATCATAACATGGTTGCGTGTGAATCACACTATGGTTGTGAAGATCATACTATGGTTGTATGTGAAACATACTATGGTTGTAAGGATCATAATATGGTTGTGGAGATCATATTATGGTTGAGTGTGAATCATAATATGGTAGTGGGGATCATATAAGGGTTATGTGTGAATTATACTACTATTGTTGTGTGGAGTACGGTATATATGAATCATACTATTGTTGTCAGGATCATAATATTGCTGTACCACAACCATATACCCAACAATAGTATTATACTCTTCGAATATTGTCACCACAACCATACTGTTTTTTTCTGCGTGTACACGAACTTTGTTTAGTGTGTCGAAACTTAGAGTTACAATTTTATAAATGTCCGTCTGCAAACATTTTATTTGCAAGGAAAAGCTTAGAAAATTGCCCTGAACATTTTTTCCTCGGTGCCGATTTCGCCATTTACAATTCGACTCCGAATTACGAGATGATTCGATGTAGCCTGCCTGTCCGTCGAATGTCAATCTAAAGTATGTATAAAACTACAAGTGGCAATTTTTGTTCGGTTTTCATGAATTTTGAATATTAGAAGAACAACATGACAGAAGTAAAACAATTATTTAAATTGATTACCCCTGATGATGAACGACGAAGTCAGTTCGAAATATTGGGTTATTTAAAATTAAATAAATTATAAAAACACCAACATCTGTTTTTTGCTTATGACCTCAAGCCTAACAATAACTGAAAAAAAAAGAATTAAATTCTTTGAAACAAGGAGCTATTGAAATTAGAACAAATTGATTCAGAATTAGATACAGCTGTCACACATGTTCAGCCGATTATATTTTTTTAGCTTTAATAGAGGCATATATACTTATACTAATAAGTATATTTTCAGTCACATTTTATGTGCTCAGCTCTAGAATACACATATTGCGAGCACAAAAAAATAGACGCTATTGAAAATAAAAAATATCAGTTCAGATTCCGACGTAGCTGCCATACATCGATTTCGTGTTTTAAGAAGTCACATAATCCATCTAATTGTGACAAAACGTCCCTCTGTTCATTACGAACGATCAGTAACCAGCTTGGATATACCAGTTTTGGTATAGGTCCCGTACAGAGATCCATTCTGATATATAATACAATGGCTCTAGAACACAATTTTCAGAGGCGGGTTTTCATCTTGTAAATGTCGTTGAATTTACGAGTAAGTGATTTATTTCAAAGCCATGAACTTCTCCATAAATTTCCCACAAATTTAAATGTGACATTATTTTTAAAAATCTCTGTAAATTTAAAACCCTTTCATCAATTGGTTTTTCTGTACAGTCGGGCACGCTCCACTTAAGTTATTCAATTAGTTTATTTTTACATGAAAAAACCTCTATTCGTCATTATTAATTTGAATGCAATCTCAAACGGTATAATTGAAGTCAATCGTTTCACATCTGAATAGAAAAATGTTTTCCATTCTTAGGCAAAGCTTAAACCAAAATATCGGTTAATGCCGTTTTTTTACTAAAAATTAAAACCGACAGATTTAAAACGCGATTTTGAAAAAACCCAAAATGACTCTAGTCCCAGATCAATATTTCGTGATGTTGCAAACGGAAAGACATATTTAATATATCTTTCACCCTTCGGCAACTGTGCCATCGTAGGTCTGTCTATATATACCCAACTCAGTTGTGCGGTGTATCATAAATTTGTGCTTATACTTGTATTTGAAACACCATGTACTCGTAGGAAAGAAGATAGACGTAATTTTTGGTATGCCGATTGTTTCTGAATCACTTGCTGATTTCATTGAGTTATGACCGTATGTCTGTCTATCTAAAACTGTAGTCAATGTACTGATTGCAAGTATGAACCAATTTCCACGAAACTTTGCGTATTGTTCACGTTTGGGCCAAGAACGAACCCTATTTACGCTTGAACGCTACGACCATATAAAGTTATTTTCCGATTGCAGTTGTCGTTGTACTAGTGGCCACACATCATCCTGACTAACGTTCATACAGAACGTTAGAAACTCTGTTCAAGTGAGACCATATCTTTAAAGACTTAACAACGATATGGTTTCTATCTGCAATGATCTAGCTCAAAGAACGCATAGTGCGTGACTCGTCACTTTAAACCAACCTTTGTGAAATGGTACTCGAATCGACGTACATTTTATAAAGCAATATTTAAAAAAGTCCTTACAGTTGTGCGGCCTATCCATTAGCATTCTATATATTGCAGTGTAGGGTGTCGCGTAGTGGACCTTGTTCGACTGTAGACTGTTTTGCTTCTGAATACTCTATACCGGCGAATGTTTTTTTATTTTCAACAGAGTAACTAGTTTTTTGTTCCAACAAATTAGCCTATTCAGGTATCCAGCTTTAATTTCAAATATGCCGTAGCTATTTTACTTTTAAATCTCATTTAAATCTGACCAGTGGCCTAATGAAAATAGATAAATGTATGAAATATATTTTCCTCCACTCTGAGTTCCTCTTGTGCATCTTAGATAGTATACATTTTTTTTGGTTGCAAATAATCCTCAGCAAATAAATCATGCACAGTTTACACTGCACATAAACTTAAATGGAGACTCTTGTGATATATTTCAAAAGTGCCACAAACAAAAGAACGATTTATGTTTCTATGGGAAAGAAAGCCTACAACATTTTCCATCACATTAGAGCGCATCGATTTTGATCCAAAGGTTAATGATAAACAAATTAAACAAAAAGTGTTTGAGATATTAAATTACCTTGACCTTAGAGCCACAAGTACTGGCTTCGCTGATAATGCTAAACACAGAGAACAGATTGGTTGACACAAACGATTTTTTTTGCCAATTAAATGATGAAGCTTACAAGCACCTCGAATATCCATTTAATACAACCGAATTTTACTTGGTGCTCTGTGATTTACAGGCATTGAAACTGTAGTATCAGTGCAACAAACCGAGTATTCGAACCTCGAGAAGTAAAATTTTTAAATTAAGCAAAAAAATAAAATTTTAGTCAGAGGCTAAAACTGTTAGTTCCACAATTGAAGTACAGGGTGTCTACTTTGTTTTGCCTCCATTTTGATAACATTAGTCATGGCAGTTCATATTTGGCAGTCGTGAAGTAGAGACGTGGCAAATTTATTATGGAAAAATATCCGGTTTTTTAATGTTTTAATCGTTCAAACATTTTATCAAAATAAATCATCGGTTACTGTGACGATGAGAACTTTATGTGAAACAACGTGCCAACAATACGTACTATTTATCGTGTACTGAATGATTTCGAATAAAGAGGCTCTGTAGCTGTTAGGCCCAAGCATGGACCAAAACGTACTGCTAGGTGGGCTAACTGCTGCTCAAGAAAGTGTTCAAAACAATTCATCAACCTCAATTAGACGCCGTGCCCAAGAGCTTGGTCTTCAAATAACTACTTTGGCCACCACAATTTTGCACAATGATTTGCATTTGCTTCCATTTAAGATTCAGTTGACACAAGAGCTTCTTCCACAAGACCATTTACGCCGCCGTACATATGCCAAAAGGATGATACGTACAGCCTGCCCATGACAACCCCGATTTTCATGAAAAAATCATAATGAGTGACAAGGCACATTTTCATTTAAATGGATATGTAAATGAACAGAATAGTCGGTTCTGGGCAATGGAAAACCCTCAAATTATTCATCAGTACACCTTTGGATCCATTAAAAGTGTCAGTCTGGTGTGCTGAAGGAATCATTGGACCATACTAGAAACGCTTGAGCAACTCAAACAAAATATTCGTGATGAAATTAATGAAATACCGCGTGAAATGTATGAGAATGTAATGAAAAATGTTCTCAAAAGGGCTCGCATTTGTGAGGTTAACAGATGCAGACATTTATCTGATATTGTATTCCATACATAATTGCCGTCATTAAATAAAACATTTATCAATATATCATTCATTCTCTTTCGTTTAATAAAAAATTATAAACAAAGTAAAGGATGGTTAAATTTTAAGGGCCGATGTTGAATGTTAACCACTTCCAAACGTCAAGTTTTTTCTGCATTTCATTTAATATTTCCCAATTCTAGACTAACTCAATTTGATCGAGTAATGCGCTAAAGCTATTCAGGCATATTATGAAAAGGGACGTTCAAATCAAAATGCATATCGTGCACTTCCTGATTTTTTCGGTCAATTTAATCGTCCAAATGTGCGTACAATTGGAAAAATTGTGCAAAAATTTGAGCAAACCGGGTCTGTAGGAGATGGGAAAACACCAGTGTATGCTCGCACAGCTCTTACAGCAGAAACTATTGCTGCTGTTTGCGATGGTGTGGCTTAAAAGCCGTCCACCTCAACTCTTCGTCGTGCCCAACAATTGCACCTCTCACGCTCGTCATTTGCACGCTGTCAAGGTGCAATTGATCCAAGAACTAAAGCCTCTTGACCATTTCAAACGTAATCAATGGTCCGAATGAGGCAAGAAAGGACATCGGCCCTTTAAATTTAACCAATCTTTTCGTATACCTTCCTGACGTACACCCTGTACTTAAAGTACTCTTCGGGAGGGTCATAACGAGGAAAAAGTTGATGACTGGTTTTACAGAAACAAAATGTGGTTAATTAATTGCTTCAAAGTCATTAACAATGGAAATAATTTTTTTTAAAAAAAATTAATTTGTGACAGCAGTAAATGTTTGCAAAACTATTGGTTGCCACAACTGAAGGAACTAGATAATTTTTTCGCGTTTAATTGGTATAACCGATCAATAAGTTGTGAGTACAGTAGGATGATCAAATTTATCATCTTCTTATAGTTCGAACCGAATATCCATTGCGATTATTAACATATGTGACGCGTAAAATAGAAAGGGACCTAAGGTTAAAACACAGTTTTGTTCAGGAGAGCCATTTTAAAGATAAGGTCCCTTTCTTTTTGCGCTTAGAATCGTCGACTTCACTTTATAAAACGCGCATATCTCTGGGAGGGAACACTTTTTGGCCATGGGATCGGTCTCATTCGATGCTCAGACGTTGTCCACATCATAAAAAAAGTGAAAAGTTGATGAAAAGTTTTGTTCAGGAGAGCCATTTTAAAAATTAGGTCCCTTTCTGTTTGCGCTTAGAATCGTAGACTTCACTTTCATAAAACGCGCATATCTCTGGGAGGGAACACTTTTGGGGCATGGGATCGGTCTCATTCGATGCTCAGATGTTGTCCACATCAAAAAAAAATTATTTTTTTTACCCATAGGTCCCTTTCTCAATGCGCTGTCACATATGGTGATTGCAACCGAAACTCCTTTTTTGCAAAAGACTCATTGTAGTTCCAACCGATTTCCAACTAATTTTTTCTCTGTGTGTACAAGCGATAGGACGCCTTATTGACTCGGATTAAATCCATCCTCAAATATAATAGAAAGACTCTCTGGCAATATTCAAATTATCTGATCGGCGGGTAATCACTATTTCAGTGACTTCTTCGATACTGGCAGCTAGGTTTTTCCACTTTACAATTATAGTCAGAGGAGTGCTAATGCTCAAACTTTTCCTCGGCACAGCGATATGGCCTTCCAAAATAACCAGCATGAAAACCAACCTCACAACTACATTTACGGCACGTATTTAGTTAATATTTAGTTTAATAAAATTGGCAAATAATTTCCGTATGTTCGGCAGGATTAGAACTATACATAATGATATGGTAAGGACGAAATATTCTACCTTGCATAAGGTATCCACGCAGTTAAATCGCTCTATCTGGTTGTCTATGACATCCGCTATATAGTAGGTAGCGCCGTACAGAAATAGGTATCGCCGCCAAAACTTTTTTTTGCTGAAATTGGGGTCATTTCTCAATTGCCCCAGAATCCAATCACAAAACATAGGGAATTACCAAGAGTCGTTTCCACCATCCCCTGCATAAGTTGCATTATATACGGGTATACGCCCAAGCACTTCGCTTGTCTCAAAGCAAATTTTTTAAATGCAACATTTGTAATGTCGATACACCTCGGTGTGCACATAAATAAATAAAATTTTCAGTTGGATAAAACGATCATATACTCGTATACATAACACAAAAAACAATGCAAGCGACACTGGAGTGGAAAAGACACACAGCACCCACTGTCAAAAACATACATGAAACGAGTTCCTAACAAATTTTAAAGCTCTTAAATACACATAATCCTCATATATTATGACCAACTATAAATGAAGACAATGGCAATTCCTCCCCTCCTTTTGTGGTAAATATTTTTCCACTTTAAACTACACTTATTTCGAAAAAAAAATGCTGCGGTTGAACTGTCACATTTATTATAGGCGAAAATGCTACGAGCACCAATGCTTTATATGTGTTCTAAAAAAAGTTTATTTGAAAGGTTGGTGTATTAAAACAAACTATTAGAGCGGTCGTCAGTAAGTACGTGCTGAGGTTCAGCCTCACCGAAGTTGAATGCCAGAGTGGCTTCGGATCAAGAGTTTCAAAAGGTAAAAACGTCATTAAGTTCAGCCATGCCCTTCACCATCTCTACGCAACTAAAGCGCAAAATATGTTAACTTATTTTAAATAAATTTTTGCATATGTGACAGCGCATAGAGAAGGGTAAAAAATCGATTTTAATTTTTTTTCTTTTTTTGATGTGGACAACATCTGAGCATCGAATGAGACCGATCCCATGCCCCAAAAGTGTTCCCTCCCAGATTTATGCGCGTTTTATGAAAGTGAAGTCGACGATTCTAAGCGCATCTTTAAAATGGCTCTCCTGAACAAAACTGGTTTTTAACCTTAGGTCCCTTTCTATTTTGCGCGTTATATATGCGTCCGTTCCTAATCTTAGCCGAAACTTATAAACTGTTATTTGATATTAATATTTGAATCTGCAGCTAACTTCGCTTAAGTTTGAATTTTGCAAATGCCACAATATGAGCCACAATAATCAAAACGTCTAGCAACTATGCTTTTTTTAAGAGTTAGTTAGTTCCTTCTTACTAGCAGTACCCCTCCCAACCATTGTCCTTCTAATAAAACATTTGATTTGTTAACCCTATCCCCGCCGCGAGTGCCATATGGCACTTCAAAATTCAACCAATTGGAAAAATTTTCTGTCATCTCTACGCACCCGCTCATACTTTTTTGACGCGATTATGTGTAGAGACAGGCATTAGCTGTCATATGAATAACTGTGCACCGCATTAGCTTTTGTGAGTTAGAATCGACAACAAGTGTACAAAACTCTAAAAAAAAATAAATTGAAAAAACGCGATGAGCGGAAATCGAAATAGGTAAGTAGAATATTATTCATATTTATAGTGAATATTTGTCATATAAAATTATATGTGCGTGTAGCTCTCGGAGAGGAGTATAATATGGACACACAAAAAGTTTGATTCTGTTTATCACTCCTCATGCAGGTGCAGCGAAAGGTGAATGAGTGCCATATGGCACTCACGGCCCTTTGTAGTGTAAAAAAAAAAGTGATGACTAAGTGATTTTACAATGAAATTTTTGTTGTTTTGCATGTCTTTGCATGTTTTTGAATGTTTGTATGTTTGCATTTGCGCATGATTTCGCTCTACATTTAGGTGTTTTTCCATTTTAGGAAGCTAACTGTGTATCAGGATGCCGATTATCTACGGCAATTGGAAGCAGACGATTCTGATCACGAAGGCGAGCAGGATAATCATAGCTACAATGTGTTTATTCAGCCGCCGGATGTTGAATACGACTCAGGTGGCGACGATGCTAATGAGAATGTGGGTGACGTTCAGCTGGATCAACTACATTTCAACCAATTCAATCAAATTATTGATTTGGATTTACCTGTGTTGGAGGGGGAAGAAGAGTTGTATGAAGAAATTGATCAGGAGATGGCCGATGAGGAGCCATCTATGTACATCTGCTGCTGGAGCACCGAGCGCGATCCGAACATCAACATCTTTCTCTGCACCAGCACCGAATACAAAATGGACATACGTTGGGAAGTATATTGATATTCCTAGTAAGGAAAGTTGCCCAGGCGTGTCAACGAAATTCAAATACCAACGACAAGGAACAAAATTAAACGCAACGATGGGAGGTATATTTCCAACGGCAAACTACCAAGATTGTGCTGTGCCCGCGCATGAATTATTCGAGCGATTTTTTGATGATGAACTGTGCCAGATGATTGTCGATTGTACAAACGAATATGCTGTGTTCCAGAATGCGGTAAATCTGAACATAACCGTGAATGAATTACGTGTGTTCATGGGGATTTTACTAATCTCCGGTTACAACGTTATCTCCGACCGGGAAGATTACTGGAGCCAAGGTACCGATATGCATAATCCAATGATCTCTGCAGCAATGTCACGCCAACGCTTTCGGACGATTAGTCGCTTCTTGCATTTTTCGCGGTCCGCCGATGAGAATCATCACGATAAAATATGGAAATTGCGGCCTCTCATGATGAAATTAATCGCCAAATTTGTCAAAAATTTTCGACCAGAGCAACACCTTTCGTACGATGAGTCCATGGTTGCCTATTACGGACCACATAGCTGCAAGCAATTTCTTCGCGAGAAACCGATTCGCTACGGTTACAAAGTGTGGTGCATCAATACGCCATCGGGTTATCTGCTCAGTTTCGAAGTATAGCAAGGAAATAACCCATACATCCATCCTCATCTCGGTCGCAACTATGGAAGAAATGTCGCACCGTTACTGCAAATGATTTTGAACCTTCCCGATAATCTACGTATCCTGCCATTCTGTTTTTATTTTGATAACCTATTTACGAACATAGCTATGTTGACTTATTTGAAGAGTCTAGGTTATCATGGCACAGGCACATGTCGTGATAATTTCCTCCCGAGAAATTTGCCGATTATGAAGAAGAAAGATATGAAGAAGAGCAAAGAGAGGGGATACATGGAGAGCACGATCATAAAAGATTATGACATATCTATTACAACATGGCGAGACAACAACGCAGTCACCATAGCTTCAACCCTGTTCGACCGCTATCCTGACGGCACATGTGAACGCTTCAGTCTGAAGGATATGGGATATATACCTTTGCCACGTCCTAATGTCATTGCAATGTACAATAAATACATGGGTGGAGTCGACCGGATGGATCAGAACATCGGCTTCTATCGTATTGGTGAAAAGCACATGCACATTTTATTCGCTCAGTTTTCATGGTATACACTCTTTTTTTCAGAAATTCGAAAGAACAAATGGTGGTGGGCACTTTGGACGTGGTGTCTCGATGTCGCTGTGCAGAATGCTTGGGTTCAACAACGCCATTCCAATATGTCGAACGTCACTCATCTCCAGTTTCGGCGAAACATAGCTTTCACACACAGCTTTCGCTAAAGATTCAGCATGACCAAACTCAACGGCGATTCAATAAGGACAATGATGCTAGATTGGATGGTCTGGAGCATTGGGTAGTGCCTTATAATCGTCGTCATTGTGCGTACTATCGTTGCAAAAGTCAAGCACGCACGAAATGTGAGAAATGCGATGTTGGATTGTGCGTCAAATGCTTCAAACCATACCATAACACCACAAATTAATAATTGCGTGGCCGAATCCGGTTCATTTTTCACACATTTCCATGTATTTTCTTTTTTTTACGTTTTGTACAAATAAAAATATTAAAAAATTGCGAAAAAGCATGAAAACAATCATAATTTTATTATTTTTTTATCTTTTTTTTTTACATTGCAAAGGGCCGTGAGTGCCATATGGCACTCGTCTACAGGGGGGTTTGAGGGCGGTGGGGGTAAAATATGATGATGCAGTTTTCTTTCTGGGTGCTTTATTAGTAAACCCTGAAAAATTCATTTTAAAATTCCCAGCCGCATCGCGCGGCGGTGATAGGGTTAAGCAAATACTAAAAAAAAGTGTTTTTTTTACCGAAGTACCTTTAGTAGAGGGGAACTTTTTTATCTGGGGCGATTTCACCAATTTACCATCACAATTCGTTTGAACGCTACCGTGCTTTCAAAAGACACATGGACTGAAGGACATATCTATTTATTCTTAGAATTTTACGACGATAAATAATAAATATACTTAAACTTATTAGGGACATAAATACTGTTACACACGCTTTATGCTGTAAAATAAAAACTACTGAATGTTTTTGGACCTAATATTTTCAAAATATTTATTGATGTATATTGTATCCAAAAATAATCTACTTATTCAAAATGTCCGCCTTTTGCCTTTACACACGCCTTAAGTCGCACTGGCCAATCGTCAATAGCTGCACGAACCTCGTCCATTGGAAAAATGGCCACAGCTCGAACCAAAGTCTTAAGAGATCCAATGTTGGGGTATCTTTTGTGACAAACCTTGTCCTCTAAAACTGTCCACAATTTGTAATCCAATGCGTTCAAATCTGGACTGCCTGAGGGCCATTCTTCAGAGGAAATGAAAGCTAGCAAATTGTTTCGAAACCAGGCCTAGAACGTTTTAGCCTTATGGGCCGGCGCAGAATCCTGTTGGAAAGTCCATGGCTGGTTTTGGAACAGGGAATTGTTAAGATGCTTTACAACAGCAACAAAACGGTTTCTTTGTAAACTTTGGCCGTTGTTTTGACTTCTTGTTCGCAGAACTGCAGGTCAGTGACCCCATTGTAAGAGACACCCCACCAAACCATGACTGAAGCTGGGTGATGACCCTCCTCCACCCTTGGGATCAGTTCAGATGCTTCCTTAGATGACCGCGCATACACTCTATCATTTTGCTTGTTAAATTTTTCTTAAACGGTAAATTTTTTTTCATCGGTGAACAAAATTTTTCTGTGCAAGTCATCAGCGTGCTTCACCAAAAGACGTTTGCATTTTTGAATCCTATTTTTTTTAAAGCTGCAGTCAATATATGTCCGGTGCTTCGTTCGAAAGCCCCATGTCCCAAGTCTTTTTTAATGATTCGACTCATGGACTTTTGCGTGATATTCATCTCACGAGCCATGATTTTCTGTTTTCGGAGCGGATTTCTGTGTATTCTTGATTTAACGGCTTTGCGGTGTTCGAACAGAGCGTGGGCGGCCCGACCGGTGGCGGTCTTTTACATCTCCAGTCTCCTCAAACAGTTTTATGCATCGGTAAACGAACATGCGTCTAATCCCTAGTGGCCGGAGCGTTTTGAAAATATCGCTTTTTTTCATTTCACACTTGAAAAGCGCTATTACAGCGATACGGTTCTCATTATCTGACCACTCCATGATGAAAGTTGAAACAATTTTAAAATCCCGTTACAGACTAACGGTATTGAGGTTAGCTTTCAAAACCAATATGACATTAACGGGGTATGTTTAGTTCTACTATTGAAATGGGTGTGCTCAATGTTGTAACAGTATTTATGTTTCTACTAAGTACTTATAGTATATTAATAAAATACAGAATATTTATTATATAAAGCTCAAATTTACTTCATGTGCATTGCAAATGTTACATTTTAAGAATGAAATCCAATTTGATCATTTGACCACCACGATGCCGTCTACAGCGATATATTCTTGGACTGAATTTATCACCACTCTTGCACACATTTCGACCGGAACGTTGGCAACAGTGTTGCCACTGTCAACATTACTTATATTAAAAGCCACAAAATACATCCAATATCGATTAAGTTAGAGTATGGTCGACAAGTAAGCAGCTTAGATAAACATGATTCAAATCGATTTAGGTTTTGATGGAGCCCCTGGTCAAAGGTACCACCCGATTTAAGATACAACAACCAAGTGGATCCATATAAAAATTAGAGAAGACTTCTTATTTCAACTTACTCGCATAGCTACTTGTTAATGGGAGTTTTTCTAAGTTTGAATGAAAAATAAATTTTCCAAGTGCCCAAATAAAAACGGTTCGCATACACCTGCACAAAATAAATTTGAACTATTTTAAGTACTGGGAGGGTCGAGATCTCGGCCACTTCAATCAAACATGCCAAATGGGCAACAAAAATCCAAAGTAGTTTCAAAATTCAAATATATCATTGTTCAACAGAATTGGCTTAATATGATGCCATCTCCAAATATGGCACACTTAATATGATGGAATTTCCATATTTATACAGTTATGTACTAATTTTCAAGATTTTCCTGAATTTGCTCTGGACCCCAAATCCCTATAGTCTAACCACCCTCGATAAATGGGTGAATATGATGTTATTGGCGAGTTAGCATAATTTGAGGACAGGGCCAACAAATGAAAGTTTTTTTTATCCTAATAGTTCTGCAAACATTCAAAGCCCATATATTGGTAGAAAAAATCTAATTTGACTTTAAAATCCTTATTTATATATGTATGTTATATATTCCGCTAAATCTACCATAATGAGACTTCGCCTACCATCCTACCATACGGAACAAAAACCCTACCAAATTTGGTAGGAAAAGCCCAAAACGGCAAAACTGGTTGACAATTTCGCGTTGAACGCTGTCTCTAAGTTCGTCTAAAGTTGTTGGCTAGTTAACATATGTCTCAATAAAAATCTGGTGGCGTTAAATCGCATGAACGAGGTGGCCATTCGACCGGACCATTTCTCGAGGTAACACGTGCACCGAAATTGCTTTTTAGTAAATCGATTGCATGACATGTTGTGTGGCTAGTGGCAACGTCTTGTTGAAACCATTATTTTCTTACATGGTACGATAGCGCTCTCCATTGATGGCAACATGACGATTGTTTTCATTGATGAAAAATACGGTCCAATTAAACCTCCGACATGAAAACCACACCACAAGCATATGTGGGTTTGTTGCTGTCCAATAACGCATATTTGGCTTATTGACAAAATCACTCTGCCAGAAATGAGATGCAACGCTGAAGATGATTTTTCGATTAAATTCTGGATTTTCTTTTTTTTAGTTTTTTTTTCCTTTTTTGTTATTGGATTTTCGTGAAACTTTGCATGAGCCCAATCGGAAAAGTTTCGGCGTTTCAAATGATCAAGTGGCTTTAGTTCTTGAGTCAGTTTGATCTTATACGAATTAAGGATAAGATCTTTCCACAAAACACTCTACAGTGTGGTTTGAGAGATGCCCGATGTCTGAGAACGACGTGGAATTGACTGGTTTGACTCATTTTGAACGGATACACTTATGGCAGCGTTATTTTCGTAGCTTCGAGCAGTGCGGCGTCTCATTGGCGCCGCATCACCCTAAAGCGAAAATCTGGATCCAAAATTATCTACTATAGCACGCACAGCCACCCACACAATTATTGCGGCCAACAATTGGAGTAAGAGCTCTTAAAGTAGCTACCACTAACTCAGAATTTCGGTAGAAATGTTAATAGACTTCCAAACGGTTCACGTAAGTGAACTCTACTATGATGAAAAAGTTGACTTTGACTAACGTTTCGATACTGAAAGATCATTACAAATGTTCGAGGCTGCGTTGACATAAAGATACGAAATTGTTATGTCCCTATTGAAAAACCCAGTATAAGAAATATATCCCGTAAGTACGAAGACTCTATCTTTATTATACCCTCTATTTAGAGGGTCTTAAAAACTGGGTTTTATAGAAGCCGACTGCCGGGGTATTTTTAAGTAAAAAACTGGCATTAACCGACATTTCGGTTTTAACCTATTGCCTAAGAATGAAAATTAATATTACTTATTAATGGTGCCTTAGAGCAGTTCTAAATTAACACAGATTTTAATAATAAGGTCGTATTTACAATATGTCCATATTTACATTGATAAGACTTACGGACAAAGGGACCGTCACTAATATTTAGCCAAACTGCAAAAGTAATAATATATTTTATAGGTAACTTTATATAATTTTTTATAGTTATTTTAAAGCCATATGTTCATTTATACAGGAAGGAATTTTTAAGACCCCCAGACAATTTTTAGGCGTTGAGGTAAAACGCTTGCCAGCAAGGAATTTTTTTAGATTAGGGAATAGGTAAAAGACACTGGGAGCTAAAAAGGAGAATGAGGTGGGTGGTCAAGCAACTCGTACTTTAATTCGTTGATTTTAGCCATTGTTAAAACACTCTTGTGTGCTGGTGCGTTGTCTTGATGAAAAATTATTTTTTTGTTTTGTAAGCCAGGACGTTTTTCTCGAATTTGTACATTTAATTGATCTAGTTGTACTCTGAATTTATTGTTTTACCCTTTTGCAGATAGTCAATCAATAAAATACCCAAAAAACCGTTGCAATAACCTTACCAGCCGATTGAATTGTTTTTGCCTTCTTTGGGGCACTTCCTCCAGCTTCAGTCCATTGTTTGGATTGTTCTTTTGTCTCTGGAATATAGTGGTGGATCCATGTCTCATCAACAGTTATGAAACGACGCTTAAAATCCATTTTATTTCGCTGAAGACGATCCAAACAAGCTTGAGAAATGTTCATTCTTATGCGTTTTTGATCGACTGTTAACAAGTGCGGCACCCATTTGCAGAAAGCTTTTTCATCTGTAGTTCTTCATGCAAAATTAAATGGACTCGATCATTTGAGATGCCCATAATATTAGCTATTTCACGCACTTTTATTCGTCGATCATTTAATACCATATCATGCACTTTGGCTACAATTTCTGTTGTTGTTGCTGTTTTTGGACGTCCACTACGTGGTTCATCTTCAATGCTTGTACGACCACGTTTAAATTCAGCAACCCAATTTTTTACTGTTGCATATGAAGGAGCACTTTCACCTAACACATTCACCATATCATTATGAATTTCTTGTCCCGATAAACCTTTTTTATGTAAATATTTAATGACACCACGCATTTCTAATTTTTCCATTGTAAAAAAATCGCGGATGCGTCTTTTGTGAACACCTGTTTCTATATGAAGGAGTTGCCAGATCGAAACAAACTTTAACATGTATTCATAACAGAGATGGAAGTTTCCAAAACACTTAATTTTTTTCTGTTTATACCGCGCTTTTTGTGCTAGGCTAAGAAGTTTTCGAACCGCCCTCGTATATCAAAAAATAATCTTATATGAGTTGCATCGTTCCAAAATTAGTTGTTTGGCAATTACAATATTCTATAGCAAATTTAATTGAAATTGGAATTAGAATGCATGTTCTCATAAACTATTAGAGATTTATCTTTGATATATGATTTGATATGATTTGATATATGATACTGGCATGGGTTGAAACACATCCTGATAGAAAAGTGTTAAAAATCGTATATATGGTCAAAGAAGTGGACTGATACTTACAAAATTTAAACAGAAGAAAATTAGTGTTTGGCATATTATTATAGACCACATTGTGTTAACAGGGCGTGGCCGCGTCCATACAACCCTGAACTATGCAAGGCTATAGTTCGTGCAATCATACTGCCATGACGATAGTAGTTGGTACATACGAGTATGATGGTGTTGTGGAAGAAACACACCCTGATAGAAAAGTGGTCCGTGCCACTCACCCTTGACCACTTTTTCATATTGGACCGTAATCCATGACGGAGGGTATATTGGCTTCTTCGCTTATTTTCGTTCGGACTGAATCGTCTTCAGGCAAGCAGGCGGGCAAACTTGCGGACGAATTTACTATATCGTCTTAGAGTTTTACGATGATCAATAGTATACACAACTTTATAGGGTCGCAGAAAGGTATTTTGAGGAATGAAAATCTGACATGTTGCAAATGGGCCAGATCGGTCAAGAGGTAAACAGTTTCCCCAACAAAGAATAAGTAAACCTTTGAAAAAACATCTATATGTGCCGTATTTTTATTTAATGTAATTATTTTTATATAATGTTATATTCTGTCAGTTCATATTTGTAGGGTTGGACAAGCTTGGCACTACCAATACAACCCTCAATTACGAATGACCACTATGAACCCGTCAACTATCATGAACTGTGAGAGAAATGACGCTGATATTTGGAAATCATCCTGATGGAATCGGAATTGATGCTGGTGGAAAAGTTGACCATGACAATAAACGGACCTATGGTTTAAAAATTAGAAAAAAAAGCCGGAATACCTCCCATAGAAAGTTGAATTGAGAAAAACCATATCTTACTTAATATTTCAAACATAATATTGACACAAAATGAAACACAACCTAAAGGATACATGTACGGTGCCACGCCCCTTCATAAAACGTTTACATTGGGCCGGTATACATGATAGATCGTATATTCGTTTCGGTCCGGCCGAACTTATTTGATACACTTGATATAATTAAACTGCGTTTATTCTCACGGATCCCAAAGAGCCCAAAAAGGGCGGATATAGCCGAAACAAGTTACTAATAGTAAAACTAAACTAATATCACTACGAGTGAAAATATGATTTATTTTCAACATTTAACTGAGACTGGTTTCGGTCATAAAAATCCGTCGTGGCCAATAAATAAAATTCACAGGGGCTATATACGAGTACATATATGATAATTGTTATAGTTTCAGTGGCGGATCTATTGTGGAGGGTATATTCTTATTGGTTAAACTTAACGACGTTACTAATGTCTATGTTCGTCATTTTAAAGGACTCGTTTGCTTTGTGATGATTGGTTAAATTAAAAAGTTTTAATAATACGAGTATGAAATGTATTTAAAAAGCTTCATAATCGTGCAGAAGGTTTAAAACTTATTTAATAGCAAAATAAGTCTATGAAAAACACAATAAAAAACTGCAGATAAAACAACGAGTAGCAGTTACTTTTTCTTTCTTCCATCCTAGTTTATTATTTTTACCCATATTCCCTAAAAAGGGTTTTATGAAATCAACAAAATTAGAGCAAAATATATCATTTGCAAAAGACATTTTTCACAATATATCACTTTCCCTTAAAATTCACTCCAAAAGCAGTTCAAAATCGGATTTTCAATCATTTTTGGTTTGCTTTGATACCCCCATTTTTCCCAATGAAGTATTGCTCATTTCCTGAGAGTTTTATGTCCGTCTTATATTTAGTAGGGACATAAATACTGTTACAACATTGAACACACCCATTTCAAAAGTAGAACTGAACATACCCTGTTAATGTCATATGGGTTTTGAAAGCTAACCTCAACAGCGTTAGTTTGTAACGGGATTTTAAAATTGTTTCAACTTTCATCATGGAGTGGCAGATAATGAGAACCGTATCGCTGTAATAGCGTTTTTCAAGAGTGAAATGAAAAAAGGGATATTTTCAAAACGCTCCGGCCACTAGGGATTAGCCGCATGTTCGTCTACCGATGCATAAAACTGTTTGAGGAGACTGGAGATGTAAAAGACCGCCACAGTTCGGGCCGCCCACGCTCTGTTCGAACACCGCATGTCATCAAAGCCGCTAAATCAAGAATTCACAGAAATCCGCTCCGATAACAGAAAGTCATGGCCCGCGTGATGAATATCAAGCAAAAATCCATGAGTCGAGTCTTTAAAAAATACTTGGAACTTGGGGCTTTCAAACGACGTACCGGACATTTATTGACTGCAGCTTTAAAAAAAATAGGACTGAAAAATGCAAGCGTCTTTTGGTGAAGCACGCTGATAACTTGCACAAAAAAATTTTGTTCACCGATTAAAAATTTCTTACCGTTCAGTAAATATTTAACAGGCAAAATGATAGAGTGTATGCGCGGTCATGTAAGGAAGTATCTGAACTGATCCCAGCGGTGAAAAAAGGTCATCACCCAGCTTCAGTCATGGTTACGATGGGGTCACTGACCTGCATTTCTCCGCACAGGGAGTCAAAACATTGGCCAAAGTTTACCAACATACCATTTTGGAAGCTGTTGTGAAGTCTCTTAACAATTCCCTGTTCCACAACCAGTTATGGACATTCCAGCAGGATTCTGCGCCGGCCCATAAGGCTAAAACGTCCCAGGCCTGGCTTCGAAACAATTTTCCAGCGTTCATTTCCCCTAAAGAATGGCCCTCAGGCAGTCCAGATTTGAAGCCATTGGATTACAAATTGCGGACGGTTTTAGAGGACAAGGTTTGTCGCAAAAGATACACCAACATTGGATGATACATCAACATTGGATGAAGATACACCAACATTGGATGAAGACTGCATTGGTTCGAGCTGTGGCCAATTTTCCAATGGACTAGGTTCGTGCAGCTATTGGCGATTGGCCAGTGCGAATTAAGGCGTGTGTAAAGGCAAAAGGCGGACATTTCAAATATGTAGATTCTTTATGGATACACTATATATCAATAAATATATTAAAAAATAGTTGGTCCAAAAACATTCAGTATTTTTTATTTTACAGCATAAAACGTGTGTAACAGTATGTCCCTAATAAGTACCAACAGTGAAATTATATCTCTATGAGCAGGATATAAAACAAACAAATTTTATTGCGTACAATACATTCTCAGATTGATTCTTCTAGTACTTTAGTACTTGTAATTTTCAATCTCTACATGAAATAGTGACAAACATGACCACATCCATAACTTATTTGAACATTTTTATGGCTCTTATTATTTCTAATAGTTTCTTTGGTTGCTTAGTCGCTTCGATTGGCAAGAAAATACGGAATAGCCATGACTTATATATGAGCAATAAAATTGCCATTTACGAGTTTATGGCTTGAAAACTCGCCAAAATAAATTGCAACCATAAATGAGTTATGGCAAAATATACAGCGAATGACTCCTAAACAATTGAGCGGATTAAACTGCGGAAATATGAGATGTAAACATGAGTAGGGTGGCTTGTTTTTATGAAATTATTGAGGGACATGGCTGGCGCTGAAGTGTTTTCATGATACTTCTCTACCAGTTAATTTGAATCCTGCATAACTTCATGTTTCCTCATTCAGTGGGCTTGAGAATATTTGATGTTGCTATAAATAACATATTTGGTTTGAGATTTCATCATATTATTTTATATGAATGATCAAAAACAAAGACATTAGTTTAATGGCACATCCTTTGTTTATGCATACAGCAAATTTGATTTTCAGAGTAGAAAACACCAAAAACATTTATCAGGAAGCGAAGACTTGAAGTATATTTTTGTTATGCATATCTCACGCGTTGAATGAATTTGTCGACTTTAGCAAAATTAATTCAGACAAGAGTTTTTTTTAACATTTAAAGTGTTTTATGTGGACTGCAACAAAAGCCAGATTTGCTATCAATGTCCTATTGGCTGATCAATGGCGATTTCATATTTCTATAAATTTTTCGATACATGCGCTGTGGTAGCAATGAGTTCTTCGTTTCGATCCAAGTTCTATCTGATTGCTGCCCTAAGGTTCAAAAGAGCGTACTTATGTTCAAAGTCGTCTATGGTGCCTCGAACTTCCTCAGCATTGAAGCTCTGATGACGACTAGCCTCACGATGGACATCAACGGATTTGCAACTGACCGGGAATTTTGATCGAGATTTATATACATATTTATTCCCTTTGTTGGGGTGTCGTCTACTCCAGCTTGTTGAGGAGGGCCAATCTTGGGATTCCTGCTGTTGCACTCCTGGACTGCACTGCGCACTGATGTATAATCGGCTGTTCCTGGTGATACCGCACTGACTGTTGATCGGTTGTAGCAACTTCTTCACGTTGTTCCTGTCTGCTGTCCCTCGTATAAGTATGAACACACGGGTTTGTTTTATGTTTGTTCACACTATTATTTTATATTTTGTTTCAAAAACACTTAAGCTGAAGTTATTTGTTCGAGCTCGCACACACAAGTGTTTGAGCATTGCAAAATGATCTATTGCCTATCCCTCTGTCGTTCAAGTTGACGAAACTGATTGAGAGGGAGAGGCTGGCAGAGAGACATGTTCGCGAGCAAACGGACCTATGAAATATAGGACCATAAGCAGTAAATTCCATTCGTTTCTAATCAATGCTAACAATTTAATTCCAATCCAAGTTTTTTTTATTTCGCTGTCTAGTTGTCTTCTCCAGGTTTGGGCGGGTCTTCCACTTCTTTAGCTTCCTTGCGGGTTCCAGGCAAGTGCGGCTCAGGCCATGCCCTCTTGCGGGTTTTGAAAAGTGTGTCAAAGCCATTTAAATTTACGTCTGAGGAATTCTGATGCAATGCGAGATTGCCCTGTCGCTATCCATAGAGCGTTGTTGGAGATTGTGGCTGGCCAGAAATTCCTAATTATCTTTTTAGGCATCTGTAGGTTAAGAATTGAAGTGTATTCAGATCGCGGGAGCTGTTTTCCGTGTTTCACATTCATATAGCAACGTTGGTTTAACGTTGGATGTTTTATTTTTGTGCTTCTGGAAATGTATGTGGAACACCAAATGGGGCTCAAGGCTCCATATGTGCGATTGGCATTATATCAAAGCTTGAAACTCCCTTGTTGTCTTTAATACTTCCAAGATACCAGAAGGTATTTACGTCTACAATGGATGAGTTGTTAATGTGGAATGGTTTGTTACTGCTTGCATTTAGCCGCAATTACTTAGTAGGGACATAAATACTGTTACACATGTTTTATGCTGTAAAATAAAAAGTACTGAATGTTTTTAAACCAAATATTTTTTAATATATTTATTGATGTATATTGTATCCAAAAAGAATCTACTTATTCGAAATGTCCGTCTTTTGCCTTTACACACGCCTTAAGTCGCACTGGCCAATCGTAAATAGCTGCACGAACCTCGTCCATTGGAAAATTGGCCACAGCTCGAACCAAAGCAAAGTATTAAGAGTTCCAATGTTGGGGTATCTTTTGTGACAAACCTTGTCATCTAAAACCGTCCACAATTTGTAATGCAATGGCTTCAAATCTGGACTGCCTGAGGGCCATTCTTCAGAGGAAATGAACGCTGGCAAATTGTTTCGAAGCCAGGCCTGGGGCGTTTTAGCCTTATGGGCCGGCGCAGAATCCTGCTGGAAAGTCCATGGCTGGTTTTAGAACAGGGAATTCTTGAGAGACTTCACAACAGCTTCCAAACTGGTTTCTTGGTAAACTTTGACCGATGTTTTGACTCCTTGCTGGCAGAAATGCAGGTCAGTGACCCCATCGTAAAAGGCACCCTTGGGATGCTTCCTTAGATGACCGCGCATACACTCCATCATTTTGATTGTTAAATTTTTCCTAAACGGTAAATTTTTTTTCATCGCGTGCTTCACCAAAAGAGTTTTGAATTTTTTAATCCTATTTTTTAAAGCTGCAGTACGTCGTTTGAAAGCCCCAAGTCTTTTTTAATAATTCGACATTGAAATCGCATAGCGGTCACAATAATCAGCCATAAACTCCAAACTTTGCAGAGAAATATATTGTTGTTCCAGGTTATTATTATTTTTATAATGGCCGAAATCCATTCAGAGGAAAAACGATTTTCTAAACAAGGACCCAAACAACAATTTTAAAAATCACACTTTTGGAGGTATTTCGTAGAAAAGTCGGTTCATCGGTTTGACCTAGGCTGCTGAAACTAGGTATAAAGTTGTCTTTTGACCTATTTATGATTGAATATGGGCCAAATCGGTAAATGTTTTGATATAGCCCCCATACAAGGTATCGGGTACCGGCGCATTTACTGCTTATGGCCTTCAATGCCATCATAAGAGACACCCTCGGGATGCTTCCTTAGATGACCGCGCATACACTCCATCATTTTGTTTGTTAAATTTTTCCTAAACGGTAATTTTTTTTTCATCGCGTGCTTCACCAAAAGAGTTTTGAATTTTTCAATCCTATTTTTTTAAATCTGCAGTCAATAAATGTCCGGTACGTAGTTTGAAAGCCCCAAGTCCCAAGTTTTTGTTAATGATTCGACTCATGGACTTTTGCGTGATATTCATCTCACGGAGCGGATTTCTGTGAATTCTTGATTTATTGGCTTTGGTGACATGCGGTGTTCGAACAGAGCGTGGGCGGCCCTACCGGTGGCTGTTTTTTACATCTCTAGTCTCCTCAAACAGTTAAAGGCATCGGTAGACAAACATGCGGCTAATGCCTAGTGGCCGGAGCGCTTTGAAAATATCGCTTTTTTCATTTCACACTTGAAAAGCGCTATTACAGCGATACGGTTCACATTATCTGACCACTCCATGATGAAAGTTAAAACAATTTTAAAAACCCGTTACAGACATACGCTATTGAGGTTAGCTTTCAAAATCCATATGACAGCTATTACATTATTCACCATGCTTAGGAGAGTGATTCTCAGTGATTCTGATTCTCAGTTCGTACACACAGAGAAAAAAAATTTGTTGGAAATCGGTCCGAACTACAAAAATTTGGTTGGAGAAACCGAACTTCTGTTGCAATATCCAATATTCCATAGAAGTGATGGTAACACGGTTCGAGATATTATATGATGGTTGCTACAACCATATCGCGGTACTCACAGATTACAACACATTTATACAAACCAAATTCAGCTTAACTATTGGTTGCGACAACTGGCGGTTGTGACAATTAACCAATTGTGTTGTCCATGGTACTTTAGTACCAATAATTGGTGGTGACAACATATTAGATATTTGAAGTGACCAAACCCTGTTCAGTAAGCTGTTGTAACTTATTATTGGTTATACCAACTTTGAGAAATAAACCCTATAATATGCTATTGGTTCTAGTCACAACAAAACCTTTGTTGACGACGAAAACATATTTCGAAAACCCAAAAAAATTATAAAAACAAATAAATATAAGTTTAAGGTTCTTCGGTTAGACAGTGAATGCTCCCAAACGATACTGCCATATAAAGGAATGAACTATAAATAAAAAGCTTATTTGTCATTTAGCGACATTTCTCAGACTTGATCAGATTTTTCGCCATAGAAAGACCTCCTTATTATTCAAAACAATAAACAAGTATTTTTGGGGGTGACCCGTTTTTTCCTAAGATACGGCCACCCAAAGCTTGACAATAAATATTGTTATATACCTTAATTGATTCTTTTCAGATTAGGGCTGCAAGACGGTAAAATATTAAAATATTATACATGTACAAATTTAGTTTCAATAATCATCTTAGTCTGTTAGGATTACCGATACTAGTTTTCCTCAACCGAAATTATCAGTTCCCTCTTCTAAAAATTGCTGTCTACCCAATCAACATTCAGTTGTAACGAAGGAATACATGGATAGAACTTGAAACCACCAACATTCGGTTGGCAAAAATTCGGTTGTGGCAACAAATCTGTTCTCTGTGTGTAGTCCAGACTTTTTGTTTGCCAAAATGTCTCTATGAGCGGAAGAGCGAACTGGACACTATTTTGAGGATTGGCCTTGAGCATTTCTGGTGAAATACTGTCTATGTCTGGAGCCTTATTATTCTTTAGTGGTTTTAATCCAATGTTTGATGTTTTTAATGTCCGAACGATGCATACTTGGCACAAATAATGGAATTCTTTTGAATAGATTGGTTCGAGAGCAACGTCATGCTAACCATGACGGCTTCTAAATGAAACAACTTAAACTAGCATTGCTATAAGTATATGGTCAGCCGTTGTTTCCTTATCGCTATAAACTCAAATTTTACTTTATTTTCTTTAAAGCGTTTCTTATGTTTATCTTTCCTAATGGTGTGTGATTAATTGGTTCTCCAAGGCCTATCCGTTTTTCATTGTTGCCATTGTACCCAATGACGGAACATCGCAAAGTTCCTGTTAAATGTGGGTCACAGACACTTTTGCATTGCTGCTGGCTACACAAGCCTACAAGTTATTATTATGAAATATTATTGATATTAATTCTGATTTATTGATTGTCTTAGTAATGGGATTATGTACATAATGTTTGGAAACACCACTTGTGCTCTGGTGAGGATAGCATGTCGCACATTAGTACCAAACTCATTGTGATGTGTTAAAAACTGTTGTAAACAATCGGAATAAAATATCTTTAAAGTATTACTTACATGATTACACACAGAGAAAATATTAATTGGAAATCGGTTAAAACAAAAGTGGGTGCAATCACCAAATGTTTATAACAATAATGGATAGTCGGTTGGAATTACCACATGATGACAGTCAATATAATCTTCTTTACTCACAACTTATTGTTCGGTCGTCCCAATGAAAAGTGAAGAAAGTATTTAGTAGCCTAACCCGGTGGTTGTGCCAACCATTTTTGTTGTTGTTGTAACCAATGTGATGAAATTACCAAAAACGGGTTGTAGAATGGTAAAATAAAATAATTATATTGTTACTTACTTAAATCCAAGCGATTTATCACATTATTTTCCTGTACAAATCATACATCAACTTTTTCACGTTTTCCTCGTCAGGACCTTATGTACGAGTTCTTCAAGTACTTGAATTGTATAGGCAAAAAGTTTTTGCTTTGACTAAAAATTTTAATTTTTTTTTGTTGAACAATTGTGGCATTTTGATTTTTAGATCAAAAATTCTCTTCTCAAGATCCGCCTACTTGGTATGTTGCACCGATATGACAGTTCCTACAACTGAAAATTGCCATTACCGAGTTTTTTCCCAACCGAATGATTGAAGTGACATGCACCTCCAATATTCCATCAGTACCAGTACAGTTGGTACTTTGTAATTTGCAGTTATTGGGAATATAGCATTGGATCAACACAACAAGTATCCGAACGTTCAGAAGAATATTTTTGAATCTTAAAATCCACATACCTCACATTTTAACCAAAAAAAATTATAATTTTAGTTAGAGGCATAATACCGGTTTTTTATACAATTGAAGTACTTAAAGTAGTCATAGGGAGGTGATGACGAGGTAAAAGTTGATAGATAGATGATTTTTAATAATAATGGAATTATTTTATTTTTTCAAAAAATACAGTCAAACCTGGATAAGTGGAATCTTCAAGGGACCGAACTTTTCGTTCCATTTATAAGGGTGTTCCACTTATTGTAGTTTCCACTTATAGAGGTTTTTTTTCTTAACGTTCCACTTAAATGGGTTTTAACTTTTCTAATTTTTTGGAAAAAATAAGTAATTTAAACGGAAAGTGTTCTATAAAAACAAAACAGAAACTTTATTTATAAAAAAAAATCATGTTGAAATGGAACAAATTAAATAGAAATGCCATGAAAAATTCATATAAATTGAACGACAGACATGCATATTTAAAATTTACGTATAATTGAACTGAAAACTCGAGCCACCGTGTTTACGAAAACAAAAAAGCTAACGGTAGTTTAACGATTTTTTTTGAGTTTGTATTTTTTTGTATTTGATACATTAGCAGACTTTCCGTAACAAAAACCTTGTTTTGATTTTTAGTTTCGAGTAGAGCAAAAGTAAAAACAAAACAAAAAAGTTCCACTTACAGAGGTAAAAAAGTCAAGAATTTCACTTACAGAGGTTAATGTTTTTCATTTTTGAGTGAAATTAACAAAATTGTTCCACTTGCAAAGGTAAAAAACAGCGGAATTCCATTTACAGAGGTAAATTTAGAAAAAAAAACGATCCATTTATGTGGGTTTTCTATTCCACTTAAAGAGTTTTTTGTATCCCAGGGGGTGGGACCAGAAAAAATGTTTCACTTATGGAGTTATTCCACTTAACTGCGTTCCACTTATCCAAGTTTAACTGTACTTATTAACAACCCCTTTTTTGTTATGATAAAGATATAGCTGTTATCAATAATAATTGGTTACAACAACAAAATGTTAGCAAAACTGTTGGTTGCCACAACCACCAATTGTGGAAAATAAATACCATTTCTGTTCATTAACCTAATCGTTATGAGGTTCGGCTTAAGAACAACAGGGAAGTGGGTGCTGACGGTTTACCGGCAGAAATGAGAAAACCTAAAACTTAGATTAGCTAGTCAGCATAACCTGGCAGAACAATTGCATGCCTTTCCAAAAATGAAAGTCAGAACCGTTTGGAAAAAGTCTCCTTTTAATCTCATGTGTAATGTACAGTGTGAAATATTGCAGTTTATTCCCTAACAACTGATTCATCGCTTGGGCTGTGCTTTGCGGTCATCATAAACTCGAAGGCATATCAATAATTCCGTGACTTTTCGAATAAAACACATTCTTTTTGCAAAAAAAAGTTATTTTTTAACATAACCTTCTATTAGCTCAATACACTTAACGTTTTTCAAATTTTTGTATTTTATTTAAAAAAGGGGATTTTTCAAGGTCCATAAAATAGGGATTTGTTTGATAAATAATTTCATCGTTGGTGCTGCATCTCTTTCGTCCGAGCCATTTCTTTAGGTTTGGAAATAGAAAACAGTCACTGGGGGCTAAGTTCGGAGAAAATGGTCAATTCGTAAACCAATTCATGCAATTTTTCCCTTAGGACTGCACGTGTGCAACCGTGCATTATCTTGATGAAAAACAACTTTTTCTTTACCATATGGGGTCGTTTCTTTTTAAAACCTCGTTAGATCTGTCCAATAAGTTGGTATAATATTCGACGTTTATTACTCATATTTTACCCTTTTGAAGGTAATCGACGTGCATCCCGACAAAGTCATCTTGATCTTTATCGGCGTCGGTTTACCCTGTAAAACCTACTGTTTTGACTGCTGCTTGGTCTCCGGAATGTTGTAATGGATCCTTGTTTCATCCACTGTTACAAAACGCCACAAAAAGGACTCCAAACAATCCTTTGAAATTGACACACGATTACGTTTATGGTCAATTGAGAGCAAACGCGGCAACTAACTTGCAGACAGCTTTCTTAAGCCCTACTGATCACGAAATATCGAAACCACACTGTAATATGAAATGTGTATGGCATAATCTCACGCACTTTTACTTTTCGGTCGGCCAACACCATATCATGGATATTTTCGACATTTCGTATTGACCTCAATTGGCCGTCCAGAAGTTCAGCGTCATTTGTACTTGTGCGACCACAACGAAAGTCAGTAAACCATTTTTTTAATATTGAAATCGATAGTACAGAGTAGTATTTACAGTATTTATTAAGCTTTTCCTTGGTTTGGTTGACGGTTTTTTTCCGCAAAAAATAATGTTAATCTGGTTTACATTCAGAGAAAAAGTTATGTTGCACTCGAGTCTTCAAATAAAATTATTTTCTCTTCTCAAAGTTCAAACTTTACAATCAAACCAAAAATTTAAAAAAAAAATATCTTTACTTTTTTATTACAGCCGATGCAAATTGAAAATTTTTAATGGCCCACCCTTTACATCAAGACATATCCTATAGACATTGACGAAGTTGGCCCTGTTTGAAAATTAATGACTTAACCTTTGCGGTTTTGCTATCCAGTCTTAGTTATCGAGTTTTATGCATCCATGCTCGTACAAAGTACTTTTTCTATGTAAATTCCTGCTGTTATACGGAATATTCGAGTGGAGCGCGAAATTTGTTTATTAGCGAATGAAATAAAAAAATTATGACCCTCAGAAATGTTTATTTTATATCTGAATTATATAAAGCAGTAAGGGGATTTTTAAATTACATGGTTTTAAATAGTGTATCTGGCAAATGTCGATCTTAGCTATCCACAATGCGTACGCTTCTGATGTTTTTAAGAACTCTAACCAGCATGTCGACTGTTATTCTGCCAATTTCAGCCTCAATACTGTTAGTTTATCGCTGTGTGTGCAGTGGCACTATCCTGTTGGAACCATGTGTCCTCTAATTACATTGCCTCAAGAACCAGCTGAAAAAGTCCTGTATCACAGTCAAATACCGTTCGGAGTTCACAGTAACGGCTAAAGGGTTATCCTGAAAAAAGTAAGGGCCAATGATATGGCGCACCACATAGTGACGCGGCTCGAATGCAGAGGTCTCTGGTGAAGTTTTCTGGGGTTTGTTGCACTCCAGTACCGCATATTTTGTTTCTTTACACACCCATGTGAGGGAATGGCGAATCGTAAATGAAAAGCACGATGCACTGCAATGGTCGAGTACGCATTTGAAAACTACGCTTCAGCATGTCCTCACGTGTCCAATGCATGATGGCAACTGAAAGGCAGACGAATACAAATCTCCCGTCATCCACTATATGCCACATACATTCTCCACTCTCTTCAGCCAACACTGCCAACACGTCTTGCTGTGCAAAAAAGAAAATTTCATCGCGCTCCACCCAGTATTTTTAAATTCAATCTAGCATCTAGATACTTTTCAGAAGAGCAAAAAACCGCAGCATTTATTTATTTCGCGGAATTTTCGAAAATTGCTATTTGTAGTCGATTTGTATTTCGATTTGCCACGTTTTTACTAAAAAAATTTGAGTTTAAGGCGCGGTTTTGTGTGACACAACAATATATGTGACGCGCAAAATAGAAAGGGACCTAAGGGTAAACAAATCAATTTTCATTTTTTTTCTTTTTTTGATATGGACAACATCTGAGCATCGAATGAGACCGATCCCATGCTCCAAAAGTGTTCCCTCCCAGAGATATGCGCGTTTTATGAAAGTGAAGTCGACGATTCTAAGCGGAAATAGAAGGGGACCTTATCTTTAAAATGGCTCTCCTGAAGAAAACTTTTCATCAACTTTTCACTTTTTTTTTGATGTGGAAAACATCTTAGCATCGTATGAGACCGATCCCATGCCCCAAAAGTGTTCGCTCCCAGAGATATGCGCGTTTTATGAAAATGAAGTCGACGATTCTAAGCACAAATAGAAAGAACCCTAATCTTTAAAATGGCTTTCCTGAACAAAACTATTTTTTAACCTTAGGTCCCTTTCTATTTTGCGCGTCTCATATACAAAAATTTCAAATAGGTCATTGTGAATTTTTTTGTAAAAGTATAAAAAAAGACTTGGCATTTCGTTTGGTACACCTCAAAATATTGATCTGATACCATTTAAGTAGATATGTTTTGATCAGGGTACTATTTTAAGATGCTTTAGCTATTTGCGATTTTCCGTCCGTCAGTGTGTCCGTTGAAAGCACATAGCGGTCACAATAATCAACCATAATGTCCACACTTTGCAGAGAAATATATTGTTGTCCCAAGTTATTATTATTTTTTTATAATGGCCCAAATCACCCATTCAGAGGAAAAACGATTTTCTCTACAAGGACTAAAACAACAATTTTAAAAATCACACTTTTGGAGGTATTTCTTAAAATAGTCGGTTCATCGGTTTGACCTAGGCTGCTGAAACTAGGTACAAATCTGTCTTTTGGACAAGGCCTATTTTTGATTGAATATGGGCCAAATAAATGTTTGGATATATGTTAATGTTTGGATATATCCCCCATACAAGGTATCGGGTACCGGCGCATTTACTGCATTTATGGTCTGATCTCGAATTTAACACGAAGTAGTTTCATGGCATGGAAATTAACTGTTTAAATTTAAGATCATATCGGTTCATGTTTTTTATACAGCCTTCATACAAAGGTCACTCCCGATTATAGGTCGCTCTGGAAGCCACATTTACTGTCTGATTTGCACAAAATTTCGTACAAAGTATTTCTATGGAATGACAATAACCTGTTCAGGATCTGGATCATATTGGCCCATGATGTAATTTAGATCCCATACAAAGACGCCTAATTATTACTAGTATGATTCTTCCTTTGAACATAATCCATGGTAGAGGGTATATACATAAGTTTCGGTCCGTCCGAACTTAGCGCCATCTTAACTTGTTACTCATTAATATAAATTGTATGTCAATTATATGGACAATATACTAAAAGGTAATTATTTACTTAGTAGGAAGAGTTCTTCAATAGTAGAACTGAACATACCCCGTTAATGTCATATCGGTTTTGAAAGCTAACCTCAATACCGTAAGTCTGTAACGGGATTTTAAAATTGTTTCAACTTTCATCATGGAGTGGTCAGCTAAAAAGAACCGTATCGCTGTAATAGCGCTTTTCAAGTGTGAAATTAAAAAAAAAAACAATATTTTCAAAACGCTCCGACCACTAGGGATTAGCCGCATGCTCGTCTACCGATGCATAAAACTTTTTGAGGAGACTGGAGATATATAAGACCGCCACCGGTCGGGCCGCCCACGCTCTGTTCGAACACCGCATGCCATCAAAGCCGTTAAATCAAGAATTCACAGAAATCCGCTCCGAAAACAGAAAATCATGGCCCGTAAGATGAATATCACGCAAAGGTCCAAGAGTCGAATCATTAAAAAAGACATGGGACTTGGGGCTTTCAAACGATGTACCGGACGATTATTGACTACAGCTTTAAAAAAAATAGTATTGAAAAATGCAAACGTCTTTTGGTGAAGCAAGCTGATAACTTGCACACTAAGAGAGCATCTGAACTGATCCCAAGTGTAGAAAAGGGGCAATCACCCAGCTGACGTCATGGTTTGGTGGGGTGTTACTGACCTGAATTTCTGCGAACAAGGAGTCAGAACATCGGCCAAAGTTTACCAAGAAACCGTTTTGGAAGCTGTTGTGAAGCCTCTTAACAATTCCCTCTTCCAAAACCAGCCATGGACTTTCCAGCAAGATTCTGCGCCGGCTCATAAGGCTAAAACGTCCCAGGCCTGGCTTCGAAACAATTTGCCAGCGTTCATTTCCTCTGAAGAATGGCCCTTAGGCAGTCCAGATTTGAACCCATTGGATCACAAATTGAGGACGGTTCTAGAAGACAAGGTTAGTCACAAAAGATACCCCAACATTGGAGACTGCTTTGGTTCGACCTGTAGCCAATTTTCCAATGGGCGAGGTTCGTGCAGCTATTGACGATTGACCAGTGCGACTTAAAGCGTATGTAAAGGCAAAAGACTGACATTTCGAATAAGTAGATTCTTTTTGGATACAATATACATCAATAAATATATATTTGGTCCAAAAACATTCAGTACTTTTTTATTTTACAGCATAAAACGTGTGGAACAGTATTTATGTCCCTACTAAATAATTATTGATTTGGAAAAAGAAAAGTCCTATGTGAAAAAAACACATAGACCTCCTTCAATAATTTTAAAATAATTTCTATAAAGAAATGCACATAGGCCTTTTGCTAAATCCTAAGCCAATAAAGATATCGATAAACGATTTGGAGGGTACATATATGACCTATAGGACTACTAAGAGCAGTCATACAAAAAAAATAAATTTACACATAGACCTTCTGCAGGGAAATACGACGATGTGTACCTTATAGCTACCTTAGGTGAAATAGGACCATATAAGTCTATGTTGGCATATAGCCCAAAAAAATGCCACCCTCCCCACTGGAAGTCATATGCTAAGTCTAACCTATCTCCTACTGCAGACAGAGGCGCAGATTCATTAAAATAAAGAAACTGCTGTAAGGTATCTAAAAATCGGCCACACCCAAATTTACATTGTTTACTTGTTAATTCGTCGCAAATGGAATAAAATATATCTTATATTCGTAGCCTCTATCCAAACCAATTGCGGAAGTAATAACAATCACAGGGCATGCATATGAGAATAAATCATTTCCCCTATTTTAGTTAAAGTTTCATATTGTTCAAGCTGTTGCTCATCAAGAGATTAAAATTTCACTTATAAAAGTCAATAAAAAGTACTTCACCGTAGGCCGGTGTAATTCAACATTCAAATTGTTACTCGCACTTACCATAAAAATGTTGTATCGATGAGGACGAAGATGCCGAATGTTGTTTATCATTCGAGGGCTGTTGTATCTCATTCTGTGGCTCCTTGCCCTCCCTCAAGGCGAATTCGGTTTCCGCCTGTGCACTTGTATTATTGCACAGTATCCTGGAATGGCCTAATGTTTCGCCCAGCGTCGTCGCTGTTAAGTACTTATTGTTGCGCTCGGTATTTGACAGAAACTTGGTTTCTCGGCCATTGCTCGGTGCTGATTGTACAATTTGTAACATTTCATCGGTGTTGTTACTAAGGCCGCCGCCACTTGACCGCACACCCACGCCGCCGGCAGCTGGACCGCCTTTACGCGTCTGATAACGAAAGGAGATGTTCAAATTAAAAGCATTTGTCGTCCTCGTATCGGCCTCTACTTGAGTGTATATTTTGCCATCGCCAACATTTGAGTGGGCGTTGCCACCACCTGCTGCTATTGCCCCACCACCGCCGCCGCCACTAGTGACCATATTATTGTTTTTATTGCCATATATAAGTGCCTTTTCATCTCTAATGCCCATGTATAGGGTGCGTGTTATCAGAATGTACGCAATGCAGAGGATACCCAGTGGCAGAACCAGCAGTATGAGATCCAAGAAGATGTTGTAGGAACGTTCGTAGCCGACCGCTTGCTGTGGCCATTGCTCGCGGCATTTGCGAAGGCCTGTAGAGAGTGCAATAAAGAGAAAATGTAATATTTAATTTTTAATAACATGAAATTGAACAGAGAATTTATTAAATTAAAACATGTGCAATGATTGTCTTTTTTGTTAATCGAAAAATGTCTCAGGAGAAAGGGACCGCCTAAAATTCACATTTATGTGCACAGTGCACACTGAGCAAGAGATGGTTCAAGGAACCCCGAACTACATTAAACTAGTAAGGCTAGATGACTTTTTGCTGTACTCGCCAACTCTTCGCAATCTTGATAGGTATTCGGTTTAATTAGAAAAAAATATTTGCAAAGTTAGAAAATATATTTTGGGTACTCGTATATTCGCAAGACTTTTGACCAACCAACAGACACAGTTATCACAGGACTTGGAGAATATGATTACCGACACATGTTGGTATGTAAGCATGATTGATTGGCCGTTACGATCCAAAAATAAAACTGAATGCAAAGGGGCTGAAGCCTTTTTACTCATGAAACGAAGAGATTCGTCTGATGTAGGCAAGCTGCCAACGAACAAGTTGCCTAGTCCTATGAAAGGAGAAATCCTTTATACCAGAAGATGTTGCTGTGGTTCAAGACTCAAAAAAGGCAAATCAATCTTCCAATTTAAGGAAACGAACTTTAACCCAGAGGTAATGCAAGTCGTGATATTGAATGAGGGAAACTTTATTTGGACCTTTAAAATAATTTTCTGTCAATTGGAATAAAAGACAACCGTCAAGGTAATGCAAGTCCTGGCCCACCAAATATCGCCACAACGAAATACTGGATTTTGAGTGATGGAAACTTTATTTTGACCTTTAAAATATTTTGTCTGTCCACTGGAAAAGAGGACAATCGACAGGTGGCTGCTGCCAATGCTGATTCATATTTGTGCCTGTTTCATTGTACTTTCTATGACTTTCCGCAAAATTTCTGATAATAACTGTTCGAATAGTCGAATATTCTCCGTCATCCGACGTTAATCATGGCCTCTTTAGATTTCGCGAATAACAGTGATCATATTGCTGCTGGCGCTGAGGTTTCCAATGCCCCATAAAAACATATTTTGCTTGTTGACATAGCCGTTTAAGTGGAAACGCTTCTCATGGTGATTTTTTAAGCTTAATCGTTCTCTTCGTTGTTGAGATTGAGGATGGCTTGAAAGTAATTTACATGCGATCCATTGTGTGTCTGTTGGTATTCTGCAGCCGTCTAGTTCGCAAACGTCAAATATGACTGACGTACTAATACGCAAACATTATAACATCTTCTGATTGGTTGATCGATTTTGCGTCACCTTGTAAAGGTTGATGAATCTAAAGTAGAGGTATATTTTTAAAAAGAGTTTTTTTCACAGATTACTCGTGAGTTGTATTAAACTTTTTTTCAATATGGTTTGTTATTTCATAATGGAAAGACCTTCATCGCAACAACGTCTTCAAATTGTGCAACCGTTGAGCCATTTCTGGCTCAACGGCAGAGTCAATAAACAAATTTGGCTCATTTGGGCTGAAGAGCAACCAGAAGGAACCCCTTCCGAAGAAAACCATTATAGCTAAAGAAAACTACGGTTTGGTGTGGTTTATGGGCTGGTGGAATCATCGGTCCAGATTTTATAAAAAATAATGATGGCGGGAACGTAACGTCAATGTTGCTCGCATTCGCGCCTTTATATCGCACTTTTTGCTACCTGAAATTGAAGCCCGTAATCTAGACGATATTTGCTTTCAACAGGATGTGCCACTTGCCAGACAGCTGCTCAAACAATGATTTAATTGAGGGGTAATTTTGAAGAGCAGCTCATTTCACGTTTTGGACCGGTAAGTTGGTTGCCTAGATCATGTGATATCACATATTTAGACTTTTTTCTTTGGGATTACGTAAAGTCAAAAGTATATGCTGACAAACGAGCCGGTCTAAATGCTCGAACGAGTCTCAGAATGGACACCCTGAGGCGTAGTTGTGGTCAACATTTGAAGGAAATTATATTCAAAAAAAAATTGCATAAAATGTCCTTTCGAATGAACAATAAAGATTCCACACCTGATTTGAGTTTTTGTATTTTTTTTTTATTTTGAAAAAAAAACATCTATTTCAAGATGTTATGAACGGAATGACTTCCACTCTATGGTGGAGAGTATACAAATTATGTGTTTTTTAGGATTTTTTGTTATACTCTCTACCATAGGATGTGTTTGTCATT
Source organism: Hydrotaea diabolus (assembly GCA_963513945.1). Classification (NCBI taxonomy): domain Eukaryota; kingdom Metazoa; phylum Arthropoda; class Insecta; order Diptera; family Muscidae; genus Hydrotaea; species Hydrotaea diabolus. Next base: position 184,009,596 of record OY740718.1, read on the forward strand.
CCGTTTGTAAAGCGGGAATAAAGTTCCCCCTAAGGGACTGAAACAGTTCTGATTAAATTTGTATTTGAGGGAGCGTCGGCCACGATTGAGGATGGTGCTTCATCGCCACACAAAGATTTAAGCACTCTTGCCGATAATCCACGTCGATAGTTGTGAAAAATGCTCGCACGAAAATGTTCACGAGTTAATTCACTTTTTGTCAAATTGATTTTTTCAAGTCACTGCAAACAACACAAATGATGGTCGTACGTCAAAACGTTCTGAGTTATGGTAAAAAATGTCAAACTTTCCAATGAAAATGTCAGATGGCCATGCCAGGCAACACTTAGTGTTGCCTATGCCAGAATATATATATGTGACGAGCAAAATAGAAAGGGACCTAAGGGTAAAAACCAGTTTAGTTCTATAGAGCCATTTTGAAAATTTAAATACGTGTATCTTTGGTGTACCATCACTTTCATAAAACGCGCATATCTCTGAGAGGAAACACTTTTGGGGCATGGGATCGGTCTCATTCGATGCAGATGTTGTCCACATCAAAAAAAATGAAAATTGCCCCTTTCTTACCCCTTGCCCTAAGCCCCTTTCTTCTATGCGCTGTCACATATATATAAACCCTCGTATGTACCTCTATTAAAGATTTGGACCAAATTGGGATTTGTCAAACCGGCCACCTATAACTATACAAGGTGATTCATTCACGACTCAACAAATTTCACCGGCGTACTCCTTGGCTCATTTCATGAAAACTACCTAAACGAAGCCCAAAGATCCTACCGTTCCAAAGTTATTACTATTTCACTGAAATGCAAACATTTTTTTGTGTGTTAATTAACAAAAACAAATAAGTGTGTGCTGTTATTTCGCTTCCGAAACAAGACAAAAAACATCTGACCACCAATCTGTAAAATATTTAAACCGCTGCCATTTCGCCCCCCTTGCATTTTCGGGCATGGTCCTATATGAACATATTTTTATGAAATGAGCCAAGGAATCCGCTGATGAAATGTGTTCCGTCGTGAATAAATCACCCTGTATAACAATAAAATTTATTCACAAATCAGAAGGGATATGGCACAAGAGAAAAAAGTTTACCTTTAAAGGACTTAAAAGGAGTCATGATTAAATTTTTAATTTTTTCACAAAATTTCTATAATTAAATGGTCGTGGTCCCTTAGAACCTGGCGCTCTTGGGGCCCTTATGGTCCCGTTACTTCGGCGATATATAGGTATACGGAAACTGTAAATTCTTGTCTCAAATCCAAATGTGTAACTATAAAGATTTGACCAATTTGGTATTCGCACTATATAGCCCCATGGGTCCAAACATTATACTCTTTGAAGTATGTACATATGAGAGTTAAAAAACCATAAAATTTCAACACGAATCAGAATATAATATTCATTTTATGATTCGGTGAAATTTGAGCCCTTGACCCATGGGCGTAGGCTCCCTATGGCCTAAACGGCCCAAAAATCGGTCACTTTAAACTATTAATATATCTGACGCGCAAAATAGAAATGGACCTAAGTTTTGTTCAGGAGAGCCATTTTTAAGATTAGGTCCCTTTCTATTTGCGCTTAGAATCGTCGACTTCACTTTCATAAAACGCGCATATATCTGGGAGGGAACACTTTTGGGGCATAGGATCGGTCTCATTCGATGCTCAGATGTTGTCCACATAAAAAAAAGAAAAAAAATGAAAATTGATTTTTTTACCCTTTGTTCCCTTTCTCTATGCGCTGTCACATATGGATACTCAGAAACAGTGAAATTATCTCACTTTTCTCAATCTTAATTTAGGGCTCTCTTCTACCGGCTCCCTATGATCCATTCGGCCCCTTCGGTTTTCATTAAACATTGGAATTTTCTTAACGATCCTGAATGGAGCATTGGACCCCTAAAATGTAGTTCTGTCAAGCATGGACCAACCTCCAACGACCAAATACTTAAATCCTGTTAATGCAGTTCTACAACGCAATCTATGGTGGAGAGTATACAAGCTTTGGCCTGGCCGAACTTTAAGACGTTTTAGCTTAGTTTTTTTTATATATATTTAATGTGTTTACGTTATATTGCAGAGAAGAAATTTATAGTATCTACTATAAATACGCCATTATACGAGTAGAAGAAGGCTTTGAAAACCGAATAACAATGGGCATAACACTCGAAGATATGATAGGAGGTATACCTAAATATGCAGTCCTAGGAAATTCCACCATTTCGCAGGATATAATCAAAAAAAATTACATTATATCTATAAGCATGTCCTGACGAGACTACCACTCTATGTTTTCCAAATCACGTTGCAGCGTGAGGGGTTGATGTGGTTAGTATACAGCCAAATGCAGTTGACCACAGCGTTACTGTTGTGACAGCTTTCTGATAAAGTAAAGATTACAAATTGAACTCGTGGTCACTTAATTATGGCCCTGGTAGGCACATGCCACGACATCAACGTAAGCAGACAACATACAACAAATTCTGCGCCAATAAAGTATCTAGTTCCTGAGACCTTTCACATCTTGTTGCATTGTTAACATTCCTGCAAGTTCAAAGGACACATTCACTCAAGGTCGACGTTACTTAAGACCTCCAGTTATTACAGTTATAATCTTGATTGGACTATAAATTATTTAAGTGGGGGAATATACAAACATACACATTAGAAACGGAACCGGTTATTGAAACTGAAGCTTTTCATAGTTCGGGATTTGGTGTAGGGTATACAAGATCTACTTAACTAATACATAAAAATAAGACTATTAACATAAAGGGTGTTTTTCTAGACGTGTGGTTTTCAATATGGCCACACTGTTTTTCGGAGTTAGTCTTTTTGACAGCTATCGCTTGATTTATGCTCAGTTCGGTTTGCCATTTCATAATGAAAAGACTTACAACGGAACAACGTTTGAAAATTGTGGTGTATGGACCCAAAACGAAATGGCCACCGCTCCTGATTTTTACAAGAACATTATGTTTAGCGATGAAGTTAACTTTTGGTTAATAACCAAAATTGTCATATTTAGAGTAATCAAAATTCACTAGCCATTGTTGAGACGCCGTTACATTAGGGTGTCCCAAAAAAAAACAAAAATTTCGATTTTCATTGGTGCTCACGCGTTTTTTGATAGGTTTTAGGGTAAGGAAATTTTGATTTTTGTTTAAAAATTTTTTGGAAGTGGTTTAGAGGTCGCACAAATTGGGTTTTTGTCAAAAAACGTGGTTCCCTGCCATATTTTAAAAATAATTTAAGATTTTGTCATTAAATTATTTTTTTTTAGATCTTAAGTTAACAGTTCATAAGAAAAACGTGCAATCTTTCATTTTATGTTCAAAAACCGCCAGGTTTGTCAGCAATTTTTTCCATATGGCAGATTAAACTAAATTTTTTTTGTTTTTTTTTCAAAAACATTGACTTTAACGATTTATAACTTTTAAAATTTCTATTAAAGTTACAAAAACTAATGATGCAGTTTAAAAGATAAATAAATTCTATACAATTTTCATAAAAAAAATGTTTAATTAGTCGTTACTAACCCAGAGTTATCTGCATTTGTCGAATTCAATCCATTGAACCGAACATGATTTCAACTGTTTTTTTTTATTATTTCTTTTGAGTTTCATTCACAATGCGAGCCTAAGCCTCATTCACAATGCGAGCTACAATTTAGGTTTTATTTCATCACTTTCTTTCTCTTTCTCTTCTTTGTTTCTCATCTTTCTGTTTGTTATCTTTCAATCAACTGTTAAATGGAAAAATCGATCATCTGTTATTTCTATGTACATTAGGGTTAGTCATTTTTTTTAGATTCAAAATCTGTGGAAATAGCATATAGGGCAGGCAAAAACAAGCAGAATTGCGTTTTTACTTTTTCGAAATTGTGAAAAAACGTTCCGCACAAAATGCAATTACTTTAGCTCAAAACCAACTTTTTTATTTGACTTTTTTTGTGATTTTTAAAATTTGATAATATTTTTTTTTTAAAATTTTTTTTTTATACTTTTTTTTTTTAATAAATTTTGATAAATTTTTAATAAAATGTAATTTGATCCAAAATATGTCATTTATTTTTCGAGATATATCGATTGTAAAATATGCAATACTATTTTTTTTAATAAAACTGAAGATATTATGCAATAATGTTAATAAGATTAAAATTTTATTTAAAGTAACGCCTTAGAATAATAACATTTATAATAAATTACTAAAATGCAGTAGCATTTTCTACTACTTAAATTCAACAAGATATATAAAAAGAAACATGAGAACAAAAGAGTATTTTTTTAATAAGTTTAAATAAAATCTTAGCAAGAATACAATGGTCATTTATGGGTAATAAATTTTAAATTCAATGAATGTGTTGTTTTGCACAGTGGAAAAATATCTTGAACTACTTTTATGGCTCTTTCAGCACATACGTTACTTCTCTGCTGCTTCGGAATTGCTGATTCTTCCTGAACCCAATGTCTTTGAAAGCACAAGTGAGCGTTTTTGAAAGGAAGTAAGGCTAGATTTAATTTTGAATAGTCATCGATTTTAAAACAATGATCGGAAAACCATATATCGAACCAGGTGCCAGATATAAACTCACAAATTGAATATAATTGCGTCCGATATTTTGGAATTAGTATAAATGCCAGTAGACCAAGAATTGCCCTAGAATTCCATCGAGCGTTGCTTATTGGAGGTATAGACTTAAATGTTATACGAGGAAATTTTTGGTTTTTCAAATAATATTGAAATGACACACACAGCTCGTACAAATATTTCATATGATCCCGCCATTTAATTTTGTTAATATTTATTTCCTCTTTATTTTGTATGTAGCAACTTCTTAGGTGATCATAATTATTTATAATCTCGGAAACAAAAGGATATTCGATATTAGGGGAAGTTGTTTTTCCACCTAAAACTTCATCCATAATATGTCGTAATAATAAATCAAGTATATGGTGTTGGCAGCCAATATATTGCGGTGGAGGCAGTGAAAGAGATTAGCAGTGATTTTGCAACAATGACACAACACCGCCTTTTTTCCCAGTATTAACACTCGTTGTGTCACATATAATCATTTTAATGGATTGAAATAAATTATACTTTTCTAGCATTTCTCTAATGCCATTAAATATGGTTACAGCTTTTCCATTTTCAAGAACAAGCACTCCTAATTTTATTTCCTTCGTATCATTCTTAAGAACTACAACTTGTATTTCTTTTTTTATTAATTTTTTTACCATCAAAATGTAGGGCCCAGTTTTCAAGTTTTAAATGTTCTTTGTTTGTCTCTACCTTTTGTTCAGCAAACTTAATGACGTGTCTGTAAATGGTTTTTTGTGATGGCGTTGGTACGTCTACTCCTGATTCAGCCATTTTTTTGCATATCATAGCTGCTTTATTTGAACTGACATTCGTATCAATTACCAAAAACGTCCCTATGTTTGAAGACAACTTGGGTATCTGTTTACTTGCAGTAGAAGAGTAATCTCTGTCATATGCTTTTGTTTCATCGCACATTAAGTCTGTAGGAGAGTAATCTCTGTCATATGCTTTTGTATCATCGCACATTAAGTCTAAATCACAAAATGAACCCGGTGGTACTTCCAGTGTGCTTTGAAAATTCCTTTTTTTATAACACCTTTTTTTATACGAGATATCAAACAATTTTTCAAATTTATTGGTGTCTTGCCGCCGCTTTAAAAATTTCTGATAATCAGTTATCAACTTAAGCACCTTGCCTCCAACGTTCTTTAATTCCATCGCTTTTTGATTTAGCTTAATCCATAACTTATTTAATTCTTCAGATATAATTAGAATTTTTTTTTTTAGATTTCTCAAGCACTAATCCTCTATATTTTTCAATTATATTGATTTCTTTCGGAAATTCGTATAAATGGTATAGCGGCAAAACAGTTTTTTTTATTTCATTCGGTCTTTTTGCTTTAAAATTTTTGACCCAGTTATCACTGTTTTTTGGACATTTTTGCGACTTTTTTTAAACGACATGGCGATGTGAACACAAACTATGAAAAAATAATTTAAAACTAAAAACGATATAAATTATGTATTATGACATTACTTCTGTATTGTCAAACTTTTATTTGAGCAACTCGTTTAAAATTTTTAAAACTGGAAAATGAAACCGAGTTGCAAATTTTAAAATCGATGTAGCTTAAAAACGAATGACAGATTTTTGATCAAATTGCATATTTGAAATCGATGCACTAAAACCAACTAAAAAAAATTATTTCCAAGAACAACTATTGCAGAAAAAAATTTCTTAAATTTAAAAATTTAAAAAAAAGTAAACTAAAAAAGTTTGTTTTTAGCTAAAGTAATTTTTTACAATTTCGAAAAAGTAAAAACGCAATTCTTATTATTTTTGCCTGCCCTACATGCCATTTTCACAGATTTTTGATATTCGAAAAAAAAATGAAAAAATGACTAACCCTAATGTACATTCGTTGGTACAAAAATCTGAAATAAACTTTCTGTGCTACAAAAATTAAAAAAATTTCAAACAATCGTGTCTTTTTCAAAAAATAAATCGTAAAACTGAAGTGTTATTGATCAGGAATATCGGTGCTATAGTGCAGTGAAAATATTTATGAATTTAAAATCGAATTATGGCTATGTTATAAACAAGAAATGTGTGGCTTGTGGGTAAAAATTATTGATGCATTTGACTTGGCAAAACCGCTAACAAAAAATTGAAGTTATGCGAAGATGTTTTTATTTGCATATGTTCAACAAATATACTATAACAGAAAGTGCTGAAATTGTAGCAAAAAATATTAAAGCATTGTGGAAAACAAATCAAGAGATCCGAAACATGTCTCGAAAAATCACAAAATTGCACTCAAAGTGGATATGTCTAAAAAAAGCCAAATTTAGCAGCCAGATTAAAAAAAGAAAGAATTTTCTGGACGACTTGAATTGTTTGTTCGAGAAAACACCTCCCGTAAAGTCTATGAGGCCAAAAAGAGATAAATTTAAGAACGTGCCAACTGAAAACATTTGCAGCGATGAAAGCGACGATTGTGCCGTTTCAGTTGAAGAAGAAGAACAAAATGTCCAAATTGACCCTCCCATTTCTCAAAAACTACATCAGATTTGCGGAAGTCTTGACAGAAGCGGAATAAGTTGCCGTAAAGCTTCACTTATATTAAATTCCTGCTTAGACCCTGAACAATGTAGCACAAAAGTTGCGTGCTCAAGGTCTTCGATATGGAGGGAACGAAAGAAACAGCGACAGGTTATAGCAAATTCAAATAAAAATTCTTTTGTTGGTTCAAATTTCATAACAGCGCATTGGGATGGAAAAGTAATGCCCGACTTAAAGAACAAAAAGAAAAAAGTTCATCGGCTATCAATAAATGTCAGCGGAAATTCAGAAAGCAAGATTCTTGGAGTTGTAAAACTTCTATCGGAAAGGGGAGAAGATCAGGCAAATGCTGTTTTTGAAATGCTAAAATCATGGAATTTAACGGAAAATATTCAATTTATGTGTGCAGATACAACAAGCTCCATAACTGGTTGCCGAAATGGGGCATGCGTTTAACTTTGCTAAAAATTAAAAAAACAACTAACATATTTAGCATGTCGGCATCATATGTTGGAACTTGTGGCTGGAGCAGCGTTCAAGGCACTCAATATTGAAGAACACGTAACATCACCACAACCAAAAATATTCGTCACTCTTCAGCAAAGGTGGGACTACATTGACAAAGTAAATGTTTCTTCCTGTATGGACCACAAAATTTTTAAAAAAATTATACCGGAAGTAGTTCGCGAAGACCTAATACTTTTCATCAAAGACCAACTCAAAAATATACAACCCAGAGAAGACTACAAAAAATTGCTTCAATTAAGCCTTATTTTTTTAGGTGATAAATCTGAGCCTCAGCCAACAATAAAAGCTCCAGGAGCAATCAATCGAGCTCGCTGGATGATGCAGCTTATTTACTCTTTAAAAATATGCATTTTTCAAGACCAGTTGCAGTCATTTATAGACGATTCAAAAATTAATGCGTTGCTACAATTCAATTCTTTTATTTTAAGGGTTTATATAAAAAATTGGTATCTCTGTTAGTGCCCTAGGTATGCTCCCCTCAACGATCTTAATCTCTTAAAGCAATTGGATGACTACAAACGCTTTAATGACAGTGTTGCAAGCGCTGCATTAAAAACGTTTTTGCGGCATCAGTGGTACTTATCGGAGAAATTGGCTGCCTTAGCATTTTTTGACGAACGTATAGACAGCAATACATTACGTTTAATGGTAAAAAATCTACTTCGTCCAACTATAGACAAGGAATCAGTAAAGGCCAATTTGAAAGAAGAATTGCTTAAAAATGCAGAAATTTACACATTTATTTCTGAAGCTAGCCTTAACTTTTTTAAAGCCTGCGATATTTCGACAGCATTTTTACAACTAGATCCAGAAAAATGGGAAACCAACGAACACTTTCTCCATGGAAGAAACAAAATTCAACAATTGTATGTGGTAAACGACGTCGCCGAACGTGGTGTGGCCTTGGCAAGCAGTTACGCAAATTTGACAACTTCTGAAACAGATTTTCAAAATTTATTGCAGGGCATACAGCAGCATCGAAAGAGCCGCAATAAATAACTTTTAAACAACTAAAGTATTGTGTTTTCTGTTTTTCTTGGTTATGATTTGTTGGGAGCCTAAAGGTTAGTATTATATTTTAATGCAATGGATTGAATTCGACAAATGTAGATAACTCTGGGTTAGTAACGACTAATTAAACATTTTTTTTATGAAAATTGTTTAGAATTTATTTAACTTTTAAACTGCATCATTAGTTTTTGTAACTTTAATAGAAATTTTAAAAGTTATAAATCGTTAAAGTCAAGATTTTTGAAAAAAACAAAAAAATTTTAGTTTAATCTGCCATATCGAAAAAATCGCTGACAAAACTGGCGGTTTTTGAACATAAAATTAAAGATTGGACGTTTTTCTTATGAACTGTTAACTTAAGATCTAAAAAAAATTATTTAATGACAAAATCTTAAATTATTTTTAAAATATGGCAGGGAACCACGTTTTTTGACAAAAACCAAATTTGTGCGACCTCTAAACCACTTCCAAAACATTTTTTAACAAAATTCAAAATTTCCTTACCCTAAAATCTATCAAAAAACGCGTAAGCAAAAAAAATTTTTTCTTTTTGGGACACCCTACGTTACATACTCAAAAAGTCACTGTTTGGTGGGCTCTATGGCAGATGGAATCAGTGGTCCATATTTCTTCAAAAATGAAGACGGCCTTAATGTAACAGTCAATGGGGATCGCTATAGAGCCATATTTACTGAATTTTACGTAACTGAATTGGATGGTATTGATGTGGACGACCTTTGGCTCTAACAAGACGGCGCTACATGGCATACAGCCATCGAAACAATCAACTTATTGAAGGAAGCTTCTGGTAAGCGGATTATCTCGAGTCGTGGGCTTCCAAGATCGTGGGATTTAATACCGCTGGACTATTTCGTGTCGGCTTATGTGAAGTCTAGACAAGCGCGAAAAATACCGACGCGATTGACGCCTTAGAAGAGAATATTCGAAGCGTAATTGCTCCCATACGGCCATATGGCCTCGGCGCTCGCTTGCATCTTTTAAACAGATCTTTTAAACAGAATGAGAAACCCTTGTCCTTATAATAAATAAATTCGAATTCTAAATTAATTTAATGAGATTTTTTTTTTTTTTAAAACCACGCGTCTGAAAAAAACACTTTTAAGAATAATACAGGGTGTCCGTCGGGAAGTATACCTTTCCCCAGCTTTTTTTTATAATTTTTGATAATTGAAAGAGAATGGATCTTACTTACATTGATAAATGTTTTGTTTAATGTTGGCAATTATGTATGGAATTGAATATGTCCGCCTCAGTTAGCCTCACAAATGCGAATCCTTTTAAGCACAGTTTTCATTACTTTCTCACACATTTAAAGCGCCAAGAGCCGAGTATTCGAGTAGCCGAGTATTCTGTTTATTCACATACCCATTAAAATGAAAATGTGCCTCGTCACCCAATATAATTTTTTCATGAAAATCGAGGTTGTCATGGGCATGCTGTAACATCCTATTGGCATATGTACGGCAGCGTAAATGGTCTTGTGGAAGAAGCTCTTGCGTCAACTGAATCTTAAATGGAAACAAATGCAAATCCTTGTGAAAAATTGTAGCCAAAGTTGTTCTTTGAAGACCAAGCTCCCGAGCACGGCGTCGAATTGAGGTTGATGGATTGTTTTGAACACTTTCTTGAGCAGTAGTAATGTTTTTAGCCCACCTAGCAGTACGTTGTGACCCCAGTGAATGATTTCTTCGAAATCATTCACTGCACGATAAATAGTGCGTTTTGTTAGCACCTTGTTTCTCCTAAAAATTTCACGTAACTTTCTAATCGTCACAGAAATCGATGATTGATTTGGATAAAATGTTTAACGATTAAAACATGTTGGTTTATCGAATATTATTCCATAATAAATTTGCCACGTCTCTACTTCATGACTGCCAAATATGAACAGTCAAGACTAAAGTTTACCTAAATGGCGGCAAAACAAAGTAGTATACCTACCCTGCGGACACCCTGTATTTATTTATATAGGTTTATCCATATCGCTGTTCCACAAGTAAACGTTAGTAAGAAAAAAATCTAAGAAGGTTTTATTGGTATTGAAACACTGTTGTAAAATACCGACCGTGAAATATATAGGGTAATCCATCTAGAGGTATTTTTCAAAACAAAAAAAAATATATAAAAATTCAAATCAAGTGTGAAATCTCTATTGGTAATTTTAAAGGGCATTTTTGGCATTGATTTTTTGAATATAATTTCCTTTAAATGTTGGCCGCAACTACGACTCAGGGTTTCCATTCTGAGGTTCAAATTTTGGATGACTCGTTCGAGAATTTTGACCGGTATGGCTTTAATGACACGCGTAATGTTGGCTTCCAAAACCTGATTCGTAGCTAGTTTGTCAGCATAGACTTTGGACTTTACGTAAACCCAAAAAAAAAATATCTTAAGGTCCTGTTCACCGTCCGTCCTGTTGAAACCAAGTGTGGTCCAGATTACGGGCTTCAATTTCAGGTAGTATATAGACTAATATAATGGCGCGATATCGAGCACCGTTCACGGTTACATTCCGGCCATCATCATTTTTGAAAAAATATGCACCGATGATCCATAAATTCTTGTCCTTTAACCCTATCAATGAATGTCCAGAATAAAACCCACCCACTTCACGATTTAATTTTCATATTTGTTCACAAAACGCCACTCGAAAAATGAAAATAAAAACCATTTGCATCTTTTAAGGAACATTAATCAATGCTGTTTTTTCGGTTTTGCCCTATATAAATACTGCAAACATGTCCATCGACAAACTTTATACTTACCCTGCCGGCTGGTCGGTATCAGTTGGCTGAATATCGCAATGGGGGCCATACAAATTATGCTGCCAAACCAAATACAACCAATTATTTTATACGCATGATTTATCGTCTGCCATGTTCTGGAACGCAACGGGTGACAAATGGCATAATAACGTTCGCAGGATATGGCCACTAATGTCCACGAGGAAACAGCCACCGAAGCCGCTGAAATTATATAATGGTTAGAAAAGACCAACAATTAATCTCTGGAATTTATTGTGAAAAACGAAATAAAATGCAAACTATTTTGAGTAATTTTATGGTTAGATTTCGGTGTAATAGAAATCCTCAATTGAATCCTTAATCCTAACCACCTACATTCAGCTGCGAACGTTGTATTGTATAATGAACTGCCTGTGATGATCTGTTTATAACATTTCAGAACATATACAAACACTTGAGTAGAAGGACTATGTCATAAATATTGAATGCCTCGTATCAATCATTGACAAAATCATTTCACAGGTAAGTCAATTATTTTCGTTTCAATAGTCAATATTTCATTTCCATAATGGCACATACCAAATACGCCTACAATCAGCCATAAATTTGGATTAAAGAAAGTTATCATCAGTTGGCCACAACAAATACTTAAATGGAAGTTTCGATGGTAACTGAAATGCCGTCAACAATCGGAATGGTATACAAAGGTTTTCGAACAAATAAAGGGTGTTCTTATAAAGAGTGTTATTTCTAAAGTGTGAGTGTTTCTGAAGGATTTCAAAGAAATAAAACGCATATAATTTAATTTATGACCAATAATTCAGCTTTATTATAGAGATGAGGGTTTTCTTTTATGTCTTAAAAATGATTTTGGGCGCGGCTGGCCGAATAAATTCCTGCCGAGAGGCCAAATTTTCGAGCATTTTTTGGAACATTTTCGACGGCATGTCAACAATAACGCGCTGAATATTCCCTTCCAAGGCGTCATTCGTGTCGGGCTTATCTGCAACATCACAGAACCCCACAAAAAATAGTCCACGATCTTGGATACCAAGCCTCAGGCCTACGAAGCGAGATAATGTGCTCACCAAAATTGTTCTTCAATAATGTGGTTGTTTCGTTGGCTGTATGACATGTAGTGCAGTATTCTTGGAACCAAAGATGGTCCACATCAACATTCTCCAACTCAGACACGAAAGTCATTAATCGAGGCTCTATAGCGTTCCCCATTTACTGTAACATTATGGCCGGCTTCATTTTTGAAGAAATATGGACCACTGACTCACTCTACCCATAAAGCACACCAAACTGTGACTTTTCGAGGATGTAACGGCGTCATAACATTAGCTTGTGGATTTTCTATACCCCAAATGCGACAATTTTGTTTATTATCGTACCCATTCAACCAAAAGTGAGTTTCATCGCGGAACAAAATATTCGTGTAAAAATCAGGATCGGTGGTCATCTAGTTTTGGTTCCATTCACCACGATTTGCAAACGTTACTCCGGAGTAAGTCTATTCATTATATTAGTATACTTAGTAGGGATATAAATACTGTTACTACATTGAAACACCCATTTCAATAGTAGAATTGAACGTACCCCGTTTATGTCATATGGGTTTTGAAAGCTTACCTCAATAGCGTTTGTCTGTAACGAAATTTTAAAATTGTTTCAACTTTCATCATGGAATGGTCAGATAATGAGAACCGTATCGCTGTAATAGCGCTTTTCAAGTGTGAAATGAAAAAAGCGACATTTTCGCTCCAGCCACTAGAGATTAGCCGCATGTTCTTCTACCGATGCATACAACTGTTTGAGGAGACTGGAGATGTACAAGACCGCCACCGGTCGGGCCGCTCACGCTCTGTTCGAACACCGCATGTCATCAAAAACGTTAAATCAAGAATTCACAGAAATCCGCTCCCAAAACAGAAAATCATGGCCCGTGAGATGAATATCACGCAAAAGTCCATGAGTCGAATCATTAAAAAAGACTTGGGGCTTTCAAACGACGTACCGGACATATATTGAGTGCAGCTTTAAAAAAATAGGATTGAAAATGCAAATGTCTTTTGGTATAGCACGCTGATGACTTGCACAGAAAAATGTTGTTCATCGATGAAAAAATTTTTAGGGTTCAGGAAAAATTTAACAACCAAAAATGATGGAAGGAAGCATCTGAACTGATCACAGCTTCAGTCATGCTTTCTTACGATGGGGTCACCGACCTGCATTTCTGCGAACAAGGAGTCAAAACATCGGCCAAAGTTTACCAAGAAATTGTTTTGGAAGCTGTTGTGAAGCCTCTTAACAATTCCTTGTTTCAAAATCAGCCATGGAATTTCCAGCAGGATTCTGCGCCGGCCCATAAGGCTAAAACGTCCCAGGCCTGGCTTCGAAACAATTTGCCAGCGTTCATTTCCTCTGGCCAATTTTCTAATGGACGAGGTTCGTGCAGCTATTGACGATTGGTCAGTGCGACTTAAGGCGTGTGTAACGGCAAAAGGTGGACATTTCGTATAAGTAGATTCTTTTTGGATAAAATATACATCAATAAATGTATTAAAAAATATTTGTTCAAAAACATTCAGTACTTTTTATTTTACAGCATAAACGTGTGTAAAAATATTTATGTCCCTACTAAGTATTATGTCAAACCAAACTGAGCATAAATCAGGTGGCTGTTGTCAAAGGCCATCTCTGAAAAAATTGTGGCCAGATTGAAAGCCACGTGTCTAAAACAACACCCTTTACAATTAAAACAAGTAAAAATGTTAAGTTTGGCTGTGCCGAACTTTGGATACCCTCCACCAGATTCCCAAATAAAACCAAACTTGGTGCGGAAGTGTGTTCTATATAGAAATCTTTATGTGCAAAATTTCATTTCGATAGGTCAAGGTTGTGGTGAGTTATCGTCATATTATTTCTCAAAGCTCATGAGACCCTTTGTGTGGGATGTACCAGTAGGACTTTTCCGATCTCAACAGCGCAGAGGTGTGTTCTATATAAAATTCTTTATGTAGAAAATTTCATCTCGATAGGTCAAGTTTGTAGTGAGTTATTGTCATATTATTTTTCAAGGCCCATGAGACCGTTTATGTGGGAGCTACCAGTAGGGCCTTTCCGATCTTAGCCAAATTTAGCGAAAAAGTTTGTTCAATATATTAAGTTTTATGCCGAAATTTCGTCTCGATAGGTCAAGTGTGTGGTGAGTTATTGTCATATTATTTTTCAAGGTCCATGAGACCGTTAGTGTGGGAGGTACCAGTAGGACTTTTCCGATCTCAACCAAATTCAGCATAGAAGTGTGTTGTATATAGAAATTTTGATGTGTAAAAATTGATTACGATAGGTCAAGTTTGTGGTGAGTTATAGCCATATTATTTTTCAAGGCCCATAAGGCCGTTTGTATGGGAGGACCAAGAAATGGTTGACCAATCTAAACCATTTTGACATAGATGATTGCGCATATATAGAGATTATTATTTGCAAAATTTTGCTTAAGAAACTGGACGGATATTCCAAATAAAAAACTAATTTTTATGAGGTAGTGTCGGTTGAGGGTCTCCAACACCAACTTCCCGTAGAGCTATAAAGCACATTTTCAATACCAACCATGCTAGGTACTACACATGTTTCAGCCAAATTTCATATCGGACAGCCGGACAACATGGCTAGATCGTCTTAGAATTTTACGAGGATCAAGAATATATATACTTTGTTCGGTCTCCAATGATTATTTCAAGGTGTTCCAGGCAGAACGACAAAACTAATATACCCTCCATTGTATGGTGGAGGGTATAAAAATTCAGTGATATATTCTTTGTGCAAATACCTGTCGGACGGCTTCGAACGGTTTAAGCGATTATTTAGAATGTTTTTAACTGATTTTTTATGCGTTATTTTGAGTAGTTTTGCGGACAAGTACTTAAACTATGAACAAATAGTGATGCCCTCAATCCCTTTAACTGAAGCCTACTACTGATGCCACTTTGTATAGCTTATGTCTGTGTTTTCTTTATCCGGCCTTGCGCTCTTCAAACTTAATAACTTTTGCGGATTTTTTCGCTCTGAATGCACTGCACTTCCAAATGATAAGGCAAATACTTTAGTTGGCCCATAGTGTGATCTAAAATTCTATATTTTCTTTTGTATTGAATTTATGTATGGGCTTTAAAGTGGACGTGATACTAGCGAGTAAATTACATATTCCAACAATTGCAGAAATGCTGGATGGCGAATACCGTGAAAATTCTCATGTGCTGCACAAAAGGAAAAACTACCAGGAGACTGCTTCAATAGACACACAAACATAAACGCTCGAATGTGAAGAGAAAACATAAACAAAGAAATTACACGGGTATTGTTTATTTTCCTTGTTAACCATAAAATGTCAGAACACAAAATGTAAATATGCATTAGGGTGTACCGAAAATTTTCTTTTGGTTTGTTAAAGCCGACATTTAATTCGAGGTCTAGGTGTAAGTTGTACTACTCGTACATGCTAAAGTTAATTTTATCAACGATTTTCATGTGTTCTTTTATTTTGTCCTTTCATCGGAAGTTTGGAAGTTTGGTTACTGTCGGCCAGCGCTTTTCAAGTTGTGTCATTTTGGTTTATTCTTACTACTTGCCTTAGCTAGCGCAATCGATGTATTTCGATGCTATAAACTACAATCAAATCGGTTGACATCTCAAACAAAGAATGCTTTTTACGAGAATCTGTTTTACAAATATAAGTACGAGGGCGACCGCAAAACTAACTGGCCTGGCACATTTTCTGTTTTACTAGCAACTTTTTGTTTTTTAATCATTTATATCTGTCATCTGTCAAAATTTCCGAAATATTTAATGATAATAAGCTGGATAAATCTGTTACCTGATTTCCGTTTTCATCACGATGCTATGCTAGTTTGCTTTTTCCATAAATCGCTCACATTTTCGTTCCATTCTTTTTTCATTTGTGTTTCCATTTTTTGGCCTAAACGATTTTCCTCCCCCAGTTTCCTCCTCGCAACGTATTAAAATCGAGAACAGCCTTGAGTGCTAAAGTTGTTCGATTTAAAAAAACCATGTTTGATAATCGGCTCGAACGCTCTTGATAAATATCGTCCAAATAACAGATGAGTTATGTCGAATACAACTTGTCACAAGTATTAAGAATTTTTGAGATGTATGGCTTTCCACTTCTTGTCGACGCTTATTCAGTTTATGTTTGCAAATATGAAAACAAAACTGACAACCGATAAAGTGTTCTACAAGATCGACATGAGCATAAGCTGCTTTCTAATACGGAATAGTTGACTAGGATTTCAAACTTAAAAAAAAAGTTAGTAGATCCTAACGTATACTCACAGGGTTGTGCTTATGACACACACATATATACTTATATAAGTACAATATTGTATGTATGCCCACACGAACTGGAAATGCCGCAAAACCAGCCCACAGCATAAAGTGTAAGTTGTTGCAGCATCCCAGCTATGCCAGTTTGTCGGAACGGGCAATGGGATATTTGGCCAATTTGTTGAGTCAAAGCACACAAGCCAAGACACACTCACACACGCACACGAAGGGAGCTTAGCTATGCTTGTCGTTGATATACGGCACAAAACATCAGAAATATGCGCTCGGGTATAAGGCCATAAGTCGTTTTTATACCACAACCACCAGCAGCGGCAGCAGCACCAGGGCGGGGCAGCATTCTTTTCGTCCTAGCCGTATCACTACCACGTAACGAGAAACTATTTATGTTGGTTACGGCTTTGTCAAAATAATAATAACAGCTTCCACAGAATGTACACACATATTTTCAAGAATTTTCTACTTAAAGACGAGAAAATGTTCTTAAGTGCCGCTACGGTCACAAAAGGCTGTGTACTCGTCCCATTAGCGTTTGGTAATTAAATGTTGCCAAAGGAGGGATTTTTATTAGATCCTTCCAAATTGGCTACATTTAAGCCGGCTGTTTAATCATTTATTTCATTGGCATCACGTTAATTTTTCGCCGGTACTATCAGACGGTTGTGAGACATTACAAGTAAGTCCGCCTGTTTGCATTAAACATTTTAAAGTGAAATTGCCTTTAATGGTAAAGTTGATGCACAGGCAGTTTAAGTGATTTTAGTGCGATGTAGATTTTCCAGTTTAGATGCACCGGCCTTAAAGCTTTATCTAGTCTAAGGCATTATATTTCGGTCAAGCGACATAAGAACAAAACAAGTGGTTTAATCGCAAATTTGGGTGGATCAAAGCTTTGATACGATCCACCATGAATTGCTTTCAAATATGCTATCGGCAGTATTAAAATATTGTTGGTATTTAGTTAAGTGTGGCATTAGTAGTAGAGTTGAACAATTGTAGTGAAATTATCAAATTTAGTGCATATTTGAATTCGTGCAAATGCGGAGAGTCTCTGGAAACCAAGATCTGTGTTTTCAATTTAGCCAGATCCTAAAAATTTAAATTAATTAAGCAAATTTTAGTTACCATCTTTTGAATTTTGTAGTCATTTGTTCCTTAGTCCCTAGGGACCATAAGTCAAGGACTAGTAAACAATAAATACGACGCGCAAAATAGAAAGGGACCTAAGGTTAAAAACCAGTTTTGTTCAGGAGATTAGGTCCCTTTCTATTAGCGCTTAGAATCGTCGACTTCACTTTCATAAAACGCTCATATTTCTGGGAGGGAACACTTTTGGGGCATGGAATTCGATGCTCAGATGTTGTCCACATCAAAAAAGAAAAAAAAAATAAACTTAATTTTTGTACCCTTAGTTCCCTTTCTCTATGCGCTGTCACATATGCATCCAATTATGCAAAATTGAAGTGGCCGGTATTTTGACTAATGCGACCTACATATGAGTCATTCCATGCCAAACGGTACGATTTTGGGCAAAAATTTAACGCAATGATTCCGATTTTTATGAAAATTTGCAGATTTGGTCCTCTAGCAATTCTATTTCATCCGCGATTAGAAAAAAAAAATATAATTTTTTTTTTCAAAAGTTATAACCAATTGAACTTTGGTAAAATGGAGATTTTATCAAGGAGGTGTGTTCATTCAGTCGCATGTAACTCCGGAAATACTTGACCGATTTTACTCTGCTATACCTTATTTTGAAGGTAATTTTAAGCACTTCTAAAATAACGAAACGGTATGGCATAACGCCATAGAATTTTTTAAGTTTGTATCATTTTAATCCTTTTATTTCGATTTTGAAAATGATTACATCTTTTTTTATTTTTGAAATTTTGCAGGCGTATTCTTACAGGTCTGTTTTACCGACTGTGTAAGTTTTAAAGTGGTGAAATAATGCGTTCTATTTTTAAAATTTTTTTTTTACCTTATACCTTTTTCACTTCCATGAATATAGAAAATATAATATAGAAAAAAAATATTTTTTAATAGTTTATTGACACAAGATATAACAACAACAAAAAAACAAAGAAAAAAAGAAATAAAAAAAATGAGTAATGAAATAAATGTTATGCCTTGTATACCATCTTCATACAGTACTGCTCAGAAGATGATGTTGTCTGGACTTTCATTATTTTATCGGGTTGTGGAATGAATGCATGGTAGCCAAGAGTTCCAGAAATTGTTTTCGCTTTTTCAAAACGCTCCTTCAGGTGTTTCGCCCATCGCAGGGCCATTTGCCATGAGACGTTGCAAAAAAATGCCATTCCGCTGGTATTCCAAAATCTTCTACGTGGAACGTCAGATTTAAAAAGTTTTTCTTGTTTTTGTATTGTGCGCTTGCGCCATCAGAAAAGTAAAATATTTTACTTACAGGTCCTAAGGTTTTCTTTAAAAATTTTACAAGCCCCTCCTGGAATACGTGCACGGCTATTGTATCATGTTTTTATTTCTTTTTTTCTTTGTTTTTTTGTTGTTGTTATATCTTGTGTCAATAAACTATTAAAAAATATTTTTTTTCTATATTATATTTTCTATATTCATGGAAGTGAAAAAGGTATAAGGTAAAAAAAAATTTTTAAAAATAGAACGCATTATTTCACCACTTTAAAACTTACACAGTCGGTAAAACAGACCTGTAAGAATACGCCTGCAAAATTTCAAAAATAAAAAAAGATGTAATCATTTTCAAAATCGAAATAAAAGGATTAAAATGATACAAACTTAAAAAATTCTATGGCGTTATGCCATACCGTTTCGTTATTTTAGAAGTGCTTAAAATTACCTTCAAAACAAGGTATAGCAGAGTAAAATCGGTCAAGTATTTCCGGAGTTACATGCGACTGAATGAACACACCTCTTTGATAAAATCTTCATTTCACCAAAGTTCAATTGGTCATAACATTTAAAAAAAAATTTTAAATTTTTTTTCTTGAAACACGTATATAATATTTTTAAGAGAAGAATGCATACACAAACTAGATAAGCAATCCAAGCTTGTGATGTAAAAAATGCGTACCGTTTGGCATGGAATGACTCATATGTGGACATACCATACATTAAGGCAAAACTTACCAAAAATAGATAATACTGATAGAAGATCTTATAAGGTATATAATAGGTGTTTTTTTAGACGTGTGGTTTTCAATCTAGCTAAGATCTTCTACTGATAGAAGATCTTATAAGGTATATAAAAGATGTTTTTTAGACGTGTGGTTTTCAGTCTAGCCACACTCTTTTTGCAGTTCGTCCTTTTGACATCTGTCACTTGATTTATGCTCAGATTGGCATGTCATGGCGGTTCGGAAAGTTCTTAGCCTATCAATGAAAGAGGATAGTTAGTTTTTCAAAAATACTTTTATTTTTCAATATAATCTCCTGAAACTTCAATACACTTAGTCCAACGCTTATCTATCAATTCTATCCCTTGATTAAAATAGTTTTCCTCAAGGTCTTCAAAATAGTGGTTTACAACTGTAATTGCATCTTCATTTGAGGTAAAACGCTTGCCAGCAAGGATTTTTTTTTGGATTTGGGAACTGGTAAAAGTCACTGGGAGCTAAATCAGGAGAATAAGGTGGGTGGTCATGCAACTCGTACTTTAATTCGTTGATTTTAGCCATTGTTAAACACTCTTGTGCGCTGGTGCGTTGTCTTGATGAACAATTATTTTTTTGTGTTGTAAGCCAGGACGCTTTTCTCGAATTTGTACATTTAATTGATCTAACAGGTTTCATTAGTACTCTGAATTTATTGTTTTACCCTTTTGCAGATAGTCAATCAATAAAATACCTTTGAAGTCCCAAAAAACCGTTGCCATAACCTTACCAGCCGATTGAATTGTTATTGCCTTCTTTGGGGCACTTCCTCCTGCTTTAGTCCATTGTTTGGATTGTTCTTTTGTCTCTGGAGTAGAGTGGTGGATCCGTGTCTCATCAACAGTTATGAAACGACGCTTAAAATCCATTTTATTTCGCTGAAAACGATCCAAACAAGCTTGAGAAATGGTCATTCTTATGCGTTTTTGGTCGACTGTTAACAAGTGCGGCACCCATCTTGCAGAAAGCTTTTTCATCTGTAGTTCTTCATGCAAAATTAAATGGACTCGATCATTTAAAATGCCCATGATATTAGCTATTTTACGCACTTTTATTCGTCGATCATTTAATACCATATCATGTACTTTGGCTACAATTTATGTTGTTGTTGCTGTTTTTGGACGTCCACTACGTGGTTCATCTTCAATGCTTGTACGACCACGTTTAAATTCAGCAACCCAATTTTTTACTGTTGCATATGAAGGAGCACTTTCACCTAACACATTCACCATATCATTATGAATTTCTAGTCCCGATAAACCTTTTTTATGTAAATATTTAATGACACCACGAATTTCTACTTTTTCCATTGTAAAAAAATCGCGGATGCGTCTTTTGTGAACACCTGTTTCTATATGAAGGAGTTGCCAGATCGAAACAAAATTTAACATGTGTTCATAGCAGAGATGGAAGTTTCCAAAACACTTAACTTTTTTCTGTTTATACCGCGCTTTTTGTGCTAGGCTAAGAAGTTTCCGAACCGCCCTCGTAAAATGAATAGACTTACTCCGGAACTGTATCTTTTATAGAAATTAAACATAAAATCATGTGTGGCATACATAGAGAAAAAGGCAGTTGGAAATCGGTCCGAATTACAAATACTTATATTCAGTTGGAAAAACATACTTTCTGTTGGATTCACCAAAAGTTTATGGTGTTGAAGGTTGACTTACCATAAGATGGTTACTACAATAATATGTTATCAACAGAATTCAGTAAAACTATTGGTTGCCACTAATTAGTGGTGTCAACAGATAATTTTTCCGTATTAACCCAACCCCGATTAGTTCTCTGTTTTAACATACTATGCAGCAAAAGTTTGGATTTTTACGGGGGGTGAATGACTTCTTCTAGAATTGAATTACTTAAATGATTATAGTTAATTCCCCAAAGGGCTCGTAGGTGCAAGTAATCTTTAATGGGCCACGGAAATGTTTATTTTTCAACGCAAACCATGGAAAATAAGTTAAAAAGTTTTTAAAATCCCTTCGTTAAACTGAATTTCCGTCTTAAGTGAAATAGTACAGTTTTTATTTTCGTAAAACATTTTAACAATCCATCTTTAAGAATGAATTGGCCTTTTTGTCCTTTTTTGAAAAAGTGAAAAAATGTTCAAATAATATCAGTACGGGTGTGTCCTTTTTTCAAAGCAATTTTACAAATGTTTAGACAAATGGTGGTTTTTGGATAAAAATGTTTTACTTAATCACTACTACTATCATTTTAGTATAGATGGTCTTAAATAAAATCAGAATATATTCAAAATATAACAGTTTTCTTAGTCCTCTTTTTAAACAAATAATAATTTTTTAATAAAATTTTAAGAAATTATTTTCAGAATTAAACCCAAATCTAAACGGAATGACGATTTATTAAATTAAATTTTTTCCACCCATTTTGTAACATTACCTGCGAAATATGAACGATATGAAGGTATATATTTTTCACATTGAACAGGGATTAAACCGGCTCAAGACCTCTTGCTTCTATATTTAAATAGAATACAAGTTTTTAACAAAATGGCAAAGTGACATTGATTTTCGTGGCTGCACACTACTTTTATCATGATTTCGGGTCCGTGACAACCCTCTTCAGAAAGCCTTGCTGCAATTGTTAAAGGTAAAACCGAACTCTATAAGGCCAGGCTCTCCACAAACGAATGAGAACTACTTTTGTAAACCTTACTTTTCAAGTTTTCTTCACACAATAGTTCTCATTCGTTAATTCATTTAAATAAATCATCATTACCAGCTTAATCTTAAAATTTTTTGACTCTTAAAAACCAAAGTTAATTATTTTTGACCCACTTTACCAATTTGATGCATAAAAACGTTGCTATATTAGATTCAGAAGGTTTTAAAAAAACCTGCTCGTAATTCAAATAACAGAATACATATTTTTAAATCGTTAAATATAAAAATTGAAAAAAGACTTTTTTTCGGTCAGATAACCGAAAACACAATATTTATCCATCAATTGGTTCACTAAAAAAACGCTCGTGGTAATGACAGCCGATTTCAAACAGTTCGTATAGCCAATAGTCTATAACAATCTTATTCATCCTAAATAGTTAGGTTGTCCGAGACTTTGTCTCTTAAACCTATACTGTCAGTTCCCACTACTACAAATTGTCGGGTACCCATTCAACATTCGGTTGTAGCTATGGAATGCTTGGATAGTCGTGCAACACCGTCTTTCATTTGGCAAAAATTCGGTTATGCCAACAAATCTGTTCTCTAAAACAAATCGATTTATTTAAATCAGAACTGACCACATTCAATTTCTTATTCCAGAACCTTACTTACTTGTGACCTCTTCTTTTTTTATAAGCTTTAAATGGACATCAAATGAACAAACGGGCATCAAATCAGCTCAAAATTCTGAACTGGTACACTTAAAAATGGGCCTTGCTCAAACATTTTTGACGGTTATAAATATTTGGTATGTAACTTTCTTCTAATACATTGTCTACAGAGTGATATGTCTGCACACACAGAGAAAAAATTAGTTGCCACAACAGATTTTTTTGCCAACCGAATGGTTGATTTTACATGAATTTGAAACCGTAGCATCGTTGCAACATTCCAAGTATCCGAACCTTCAGAAAACAGTTTTTGATTTCTAAAAATCGTTATACCACTCACCAAAGATATAAAACTTTAGTCAGTAGCAAAAACCTGTTTGGTTACACAATTGAAGATGACGATAAAGGAGCGGAAAAGATGATGGATAACTTTTACTGAAAGATATTTGGTTTGTCGATCAGCATAAAAAATATATCATTTGTAGCGCTAAGGGAACTAAGGGCAAAAAAAATCAATTTTCATTTGTTTCTTTTTTCTTTTTTTGATGTGGACAACATCTGAGCATCGAATGAGACCGATCCCATACCCCAAAAGTGTTCCCTCCCAGAGATATGAGCGTTTTATGAAAGTGAAGTCGACGATTCTAAGCGAAAATAGAAAGGGACCTTATTTTTAAAATGGCTCTCCTGAACAAAACTTGTCATCAAGTTTTCACTTTTTTTGATGTGGCCAACATCTAAGCATCAAATGAGACTGGACCCATGCCCCAAAAGTGTTCCTTCCCAGAGAAATGCGCGTTTTATGAAAGTGAAGTCGACTATTCTAAGCGCAAATAGAAAGGGACATTATCTATAAAATGGAATTCCTGAACATAACTGGTTTTTAACCTTAGGTCCCTATGTACGGGTGGAGCGCAAAGTTTGCTTTTTTGCACTGCAGGCTGTGGCAGCACTGTTAGCTGAACAGAGTTGACAGTGTGCGTAACTTACAGTGGATGATGGAAGATTTGCATTCGGCAGCCTTTCAAATGCCATCATGCCAGCATTGGACACGTAATATGAGGTAATTTTGTGTTGAATCGTACTTTTCAAATGCACACTCGATCGTTGTAGTGCAGCGTGCTTTTCCTCAGTGGGTATGTAAACATACAAAATATGTGGTACTAGAGTGAAACAAACCCCAGAGAACTTCACCAGAGACCACTGCATTCGGACCGCGTTACTGTGTGGAGCGCCATATCACGAGAAGACATCATTGGCCCTTACTTTTCCCAGGATAACAGTCTAGCCGTAACTGTGAACTCCGAACGGTACCTGACTATGATACAGTATTTTTTCAGCCGGCTCTTGAGGCAGAGCTATTAGAGGATACATGGTTCCATCAAGATGGTGGAACCACTGCATACACAGCGAGGGTATGCAGTAAAATTGACAGAATACCAGTCGACATGCTTATTAGAGTTCATGAAAACTTCAGAAAACGTACGCAGCAGTGTGTGGATAGCGAAGGTAGACATTTGCCCAATACACTATTTAAAAGCATGCAATATAAAAATTGCCTTACTTTTCAATATACTTATAATTAAAATATAAAATTATATTTTTTAAGGTTCATAATTGTTTTTTTCATTCCCAAATAAGCAAATTACCGCACTCGACGCTGAATTTTTACTTAAAAAAAACAACCCATTTTTGTTTAAAATGAAATTTTAGTTATCATCACTACTAAGTAGGGACATAAATACTCTTACAACATTGAACACACCCATTTAAGTAGTAGAACTGAACATACCCCGTTAATGTCATATGTGTGTCTCTTACGATGGGGTCACTGACCTGCATTTCTGCGAACAAGGAGTCAAAATATCGGCCAAAGTTTACCAATAAACCGTTTTGGAAGCTGTTGTGAAGCCTCTTAACAATTCCCTGTTCCAAAACCACCCATGGACTTTCCAGCAGAATTCTGCGCCGGCCCATAAGGCTAAAACGTCCCAGGCCTGGCTTCGAAACAATTTGCCAGCGTTTATATCCTCTGAAGAATGGCCCTCAGGCAGTCCACATTTGAACCCATTGAATTACAAATTGTGGACGGTTTTAGAGGACAAGGTTTGTCACAAAAGATACCCCAACATTGGATCTCTTAAGATGCTTTGGTTCAAGCTGTGGCCAATTTTCCAATGGACAAGGTTCGTGCAGCTATTGACGATTGCCAAGTGCGACTTAATGCGTGTGTAAAGGCAAAAGGCTGACGTTTCGAAAAAGTAGATTATTTTTGGATACTATATACATCAATAAATATATTAAAAAATATTTGGTCCAAAAACATTCAGTACTCTCTATTTTACAGCATAAAACGTGTGTAACAGTATTTATGTCCCTACTAAGTAATACTAGGTTACGGGAATAAAATGATTGCAAAACTATTGGTTGCCACAATAAATTTATAATTTTGACAGATTAATTAGTTGTGAGTGAGTACAGTACTATTATCGTATTTATCATCTTGTGTTAAATGGAAACAAATATCCATTACGATTATAAACATTTGGTTTTTATAACTGAAATTCCTCTCTTGTAACCGAATCATTAAATTTTTAAGCGATTTTCAACAATTTTTTTCTTCGCGTGCATAAGACGTAAAGTTAGCTTGTATTGATTTTAACCACATTTAAAAAGTGAGAGCGCTATTAAAAAAATCGTTGCCCACTGTAAATTGGTGTAGCTATCAAATCATGTATACCCATCATTTATGACTTTCTGAAATCTCTTCAAAACCTTTCAATTGAAACTTGTGATTATTTGCTAAAAGGATTTAAGTGCTAAGAATAACAATAAAACAATTTCAAAATAACGCACGATTCTCTATTCCATTCGTTCTTTTTCTTTGGATTCTTTAACACCGTTCAAACATTCATTCAAACGTCGTATATTTCCTTTAAATGTACCCCAGTTGCAACGAAGAACTTACTACCATCGTTTTGTGTATTGTCACATTTGTTGCCTCAGCGTAATCATGCGGTCGTTAAGTTCACACACTATTCTGCTCTTCGTTTGAGATATGGCCGAGCAAGGACCACGATTAAAGGATACTTGAGAGTGAAAAGCACATATGCTATCATAAAACAAAAATTTCATGGTGGCAGAAAAGAGAACTGTCGAAGTGGAAACAAGTACTTGTAAAGGGTGTTTTTTATTGAGGTATAGAACTTCGAATTGAAATAAAACACAAGAAAATCGTTTTAATGTCCATCAATTTGGCTTTATTGTAAGGATAATTTTATGCCATTAATGTTTAAACATGATTTCGGGCATGTGGCCGCCGCGGCTGGCTCGAATAAAGCCAATTCTACAGGTCCAATTTTCAACCACTTTTTCGAGCATATGGGGCCGTATGTTGGCAATAACGCCACGAATGTTGGCTTCCAAGTCCCCTAACGTTTCTGGTTTGTTGGCGTAGACGAGCGACTTCACATATCCCCAAAGAAAATAATCCAATGGTGTCAAATCACACGATCTTGGTGGCCAATTGACAGGTCCATTCCGCGAAATTATGCGCTCATCGAATGTTTCCTTCAATAATTCGATTGTGACGTGCGCTGTGTGGCATGTAGCGCAGTCTTGTTGGAACCACAACTCATCCACATTCATGCCATCCAATTCGGGAACAAAATAGTCGGTTATCATGGCTCTATACCGGTCTCCATTAACGGTAACTGACTCTCCAGCATTATTTCGGAAGAAGTATGGCCCAATGACTCCACCAGCCCATAGAGCACACCAAACAGTCAGTTTTTGTGGATGTAATGGCGTCTCAAGGGTCTCATGTGGATTCTCTTCACTCCAAATGCGGCAATTTTGCTTGTTGACGTAGCCATTCAACCAAAAATGAGCCTCATCACTGAACAAAATTTTGTGATGAAAATCAGCATCGAGATGAATCTCATTTTCGGCCCATTTTGCAAGCGTTGTTCTTTTGTCAACCTGTTCATGATGAAATGGCAAACCAAACTAAATAATAATCACTTGACAGCTGACAAAATGGCCGCCAGTTAAAAAAGTGTTGCCAACTTAAAGTTCTATACCCCAATAAAAAAACACCCTTTATAAGCATTTCTAAGTAAAGCAGTAGGTTTGCTTCATATGTACACTATTCTATGGTGTTAAACCTCTAGTGTAGAGAAGTTTAATTGTAAAGACTTCTGACAGAATAGCAAACTAGACTATGTAGTCCGGCCAGTGACTGGTAATTCTAAATGTTTTGTACATAATTGTAGAATTATATGTACACGATGAAGCAGTTTTTCTTCTTTTTTTGATGGAAAAACAAATATAATAAACCATGGCTGTAAACATTATACTTCTGGATCAAATTGGAAACGAAAGTATAACACATGTTGAAATTTCATAAGACTCAAATGTTCAAATATGTGCATTTTTTGTCACCCAAACAATACGAGGGCTGCTATGTATATTTCTGACCTAATAATGAAAACGCGAATATTTATCATCAATAATGGTTTTATTGTTTTTCAAAGTATTCTCCAGCATTTACACACTTTTGCATGCGCTCAAACCAATTGTCGAAGCACTTTTCCCACTCCGATTGAGACACCTCCAAAACATGGTTTTTGAACGCTTCAAGAGCATCTTCTGGCGACGAAAATCATTGACCATGCATTTTTTTTAATTAATTTATTCACAAAGTTATAGTAATTCAAAGCTTAGAAATAACAAGGGCCTCAGCGCCGTAAGGCATTTTGAGGTAAGTTGGCAAAATTATCGACTACAATTATTTTTAGTTTAAATATTATTTACGTTACAAAAGAAATTTTTAAATATACATTCAGATATACATATATAAACGTATTTATCTCAGGAGCTCATCCATATTTTGCGTTAAAAAATTCCTTTAATATTGATTTCAAAAGAGAAATTGTTGTAATAGACTGAATTTCATCAGGTAAATTATTAAATTGCCTGCTACCAGAATACTCAATGCGCTGTTTTGTTGTTTCTGTCCGACAAAATACGACGCTCATTTTATCATAAAAATCGATGTTGGTTTTGGGAAAACGAGATTGTGACCTATGTTATGCAGACATTTGAAGACATATAATAATATTTGCAACTTATCTGTTGCTTGTATTGGTAAGATCGACGGAAAGATATCTGTATACAAAGAATATGTCGGATATCGAATTGGAAGTTTTGCCACAGATTTTAAGGCTTTGTTTAGGAGGCGTTGAAGAGATTTTAACTCTGTGCTTTTTTTATATCCATATATAACACCTAGGTAGTTGCAATGGCTCTGTATTAGAGCCTGATATATTAACAATTTCGTTTCTTGGTCAAACTTGTTTTTAAATTTGTACAGCAAGCCTACAGCATGTGCACTCTTTGATTTAACATGTTGTATATGTTTGTCCCAAGCCAGGTTTGTTTGAAGATGAAGTCCTAAATACTTCATAGAAGAAACTTCGTTTACTTCCCTGCCGTCCACAAATATACTGAAGGTGTTATTAAAACGGAAATGAGGTCTAAATCTCATAAGTTTTGTTTTAGGTGGATTTATAAATAATTTGTTTATACGTGCATACTCCAATATCAACGCCGCATCTCGTCTCATGCAGTCTCATGCATATATGGATATAGCATGCATATATCATCTGCATATATTTTCTTCTTGATGTGCGGGAATTAAAGGAAAGTCATTGGGTGCCAAGTCAGGGCGGATGACCCATCAATTCGACGTTTTGGCCGGTCAAAAAGGCGCTGGTTTGAGTCGATGTGTGAGAGCTCGCATTGTCATGGTGCACAAGGTTTCGTCTTCTCTTGTTCGTTTTTTGAATTTCTCTTTAGGCAAACAAATTGTGGTGAACTCGTATCACTCACAATTGAACGTCCTACGTTAATCAAGCGGAACAGTCGTCACATGACCAGTTTTGCCGAAGAAACAGGCGATCATTTGCTTCGAAGTGCTTCCTCCACGAACAACTTTCGTTGCATTTGGATCGTCTTCGAAGACCCATGCGGTCGATTGCTGTTTTGGGCTCAAACACATAGATCCATGATTCGTCACCTGTGACGATCTTATAAACGTTTTTTTAAGCGCCGCGATCGTATTTTTTCAAAATTTCTTTGCAACGATCGACACGAGCCTTTTTTTGAGCGATTGTCAAATTGTGCGGGATCCAACGAGAACAAACCTTTTTTACGGCCAGGTGTTCACGCAACATCGAATGTATGCCGGTGGAAGAAATGCCCAAGGATGCCTCTATCTCACGATATGTCACATGACGATCTTGCATTATCAGTTCACGCACGGCACAACGGCCGTTTCAAACGACTTTCACGACCTTCATCTTTGAGCGAGCATCGGCCACATTTGAATTCATTAAACCAGTTTTTCACAGTTCTATAGGATGGTGCTTCATCGCCTTACAAAGATTTAAGTTCATCGATGCACTCTTGTCGTGATAATCCACTTCGAAAGTTGTGAAAAATGATCGCACGAAAATGTTCACGAGTTAATTCCATTTTTTGCCAAATTGATGTTTTCAAGTCACTCTAAACAACACAAATGGTGGTCGTACGTCGAAACGTTCTGAGTACGTTTATGCTAAAAAATGTAAACATACGTATGATTGCCGTAGTCATATTATTGTCGCACCAACCATATTTATATTGTTGCTTCAACCATAGATTCCTTTTAAAATTTGGCAACAATACTATTGTTACATATCAACAATATTAATATTGCCGCAATCATACTATCGTCAAAATGAAATTCAAAAAACAATACTATGTTTGCAACGACCATACTTTTATTGCAGAGAACATACTATTGTTGGCGTGACCATATAATAACAATATCTTTTCTCTGCGTGTATATTTCCATCAGTATTTGTTATAGGGACCGATTTTATCTCCTTCTTTATTCCGCTCATGAGTACCTGTACCTCAACGTGTCACAAATGCAGTAATGAACAGACTTCACCACCCCAAATGCGGAAAGCATTTATTTCTAATTTAAAATATCAAATGTTTGCACTTGCAAAATGTGAGATTCGTGTCGGAATGACTTTTGACATTTATACGCAAACATATACACACAAACCTAGCCATGACTTGTGGAAGTGTTCGTGTGTGAAAATGTTTTAATCTTTGTAAGGACTCACCAGATATGTAAGTACGTGTATGTATAAGTATTTTGTCGGTTATATGTTTATGATCCACATTAAGAAGTTTGTGTGTGTGTGTGTGTGTCTGCGTATTGAAGAAGTGGCATGACACAGCAATTCCTGCTTAATGACAATGATTACGCGCCCAGGATTTAATGGCGAAAATTCCAACGTACGGTGGGCAAAGTCATAAATCACTATATTTCATGATACGCGTCGTATGTTTTGTATCAAAGCACTTATATATTCGGTGGGCCATTTGTGGCAGAAGTAAATGGGGTCACTTTTACTCTGAAAGGTGAAACACAGCTCCCTGACTTCTTAAAATACTTTCAATCCTCTGAGTCTAGATATTTGGGTTTAAGTGTATGACGCAAACTATAATAACGAAAAATCAACGGATTCTATAGTCCTGCGAGGAGAAACCGTATAGCCGTTTAGGATTTTCCTACCAGAATAAGCAGTTTTTTTTTTTGGCAGGAAGGTAGGATAAATCTTATTTTACTAAGTTTTGGGGTAATCTAAGCAATAATAAAACAAGTAATAAATCAGTCAGACATGGTTTACTCCTTGTTTTCCTACACAGCTGTGGATACAAATGACTTTAATCTGGTTTACATTGTGACTCCTAAAACTGCTGGGCCTCTATAAAAACATGGATCTATATGGCCTACTTTAGGCAGGGTTGATAAATTTATAAATGTTTCTAGATCTGTAGCGTCCCAAATCGTTAAGGACTTCGTTTTGGGCCTTTTGAAAAACATAGTCCGATATGCTCTAGTTATAGCAGAATTACTTAGTAGGGACATAAATACTGTTACACACGTTTTATGCTGTAAAATTAAAAGTACTGAATGTCTTTGATGTATATTGTATCCAAAAAGAATCTACTTGTTTAAAATGTCCGCCTTTTGCCTTTACACACGCCTTAAGTCGCACATCGTCAATAGCTGCACTAACCTCTAAAACCGTCCACAATTTGTAATCCGATGAGTTCAAATCTGGACTGCAAGAGGGCCATTCTTCAGAGGAAATGAACGCTGGAAAATTGTTTCGAAGCCAGGCCTGGGACGTGTTAGCCTTATGCGCCGGCGCATAATCCTGCTGGAAAGTCCATGGCTGGTTTTGAAACAGGAAATTGTTAAGAGGCTTCACAACAGCTTTCAAAATGGTTTCTTGGTAAACTCTGGCAGATGTTTTGACTCCTTGTTCGCAGAAATGCAGGTCAGTGACCCCATCGTAAGAGACACCCCACCAAACCATGACTAAAGCTGGGTGATGACCCTTTTAAACCCTTGGGATCAGTTCAGATGCTTCCTTAGATGACCACGCGTACTTTCTATCATTTTGCTTGTTAAATTTTTCCTGAGCGGTAAAAATGTTTTCATCGGAGAACAAAATTTTTCTGTGCAAGTTATCAGCGTGCTTCACCAAAAGACGTTTGCATTTTTCAATCCTATTTTTTTTTAAACTGCAGTCATAAAATGTCCCAAGCCCCAAGTCCCAAGTCTTTTTTAATGATTCGACTTATGGACTTTTTAGTGATATTTATCTCACGGGCCATGATGTTCTGTTTTCGGAGCGGATTTTTGTGAATTCTTGATTTAACGGCTTCGGTGATATGCGGTGGTCGAACAGAGCGTAGGTGGCCCGACCGGTGGCGGTCTTTTACATCTCCAGTCTCCTGCAGATGGTTTAACAATTACTATCTAATTTTATTGGGCGATGTCCGTCCGTCTGTTCAAATATTATTTGTTCCGATTCCCAGTTTCAGGTCCGCCGTGGTGTAATAGTTCATGTGCAAGATTATCATACAAGTAAAACCAGGTTCAACTCCAGGTAAAAAAATCTAATATTTTTTAGCGGATGGCTTTCAAGTTTTTAAAGCCGGCGACTTTACAAGTAAAAGATTTATAATCAAGACAGAAAAAAAACAAATTCGTTGTCACAACCGATTATTTTTGCCAACTGAATGATTGAGGATATACTTAGTAGGGACATAAATACTGTTACACACGTTTTATGCTGTAAAATAAAAAAGTACTCAATGTTTTTGGATCAAATTTTTATTAATATATTTATTGATGTATATTGTATCCAAAAATAATCTACTTATTTGAAATGTCCGCCTTTTGCCTTTACACACGCCTTAAGTCGCACTGGCCAATTGTCAATAGCTGCACGAACCTCGTCCATGGAAAATTGGCCACAGCTCGAACCAAAGCAGTCTAAAGAGATCGAATGTTGGGGTATCTTTTGTGACAAACCTTGTCCTCTAAAACCGTCCACAATTTGTAATCCAATGGGTTCAAATCTGGACTGTCTGAGGGTCATTCTTCAGAGGAAATGAACGCTGGCAAATTGTTTCGAAGCCACCCCTGGGACGTTTTAGCCTTATGGGCCGGCGCAGAATCCTGCTGGAAAGTCCATGGCTGGTTTTGAAACAGGGAATTATTAAGAGGTTTCACAACAGCTTCCAAAACGGTTTCTTGGTAAACTTTGGCCGATGTTTTGACACCTTGTTCGCAGAAATGCAGGTCAGTGACCCCATCGTAAGAGACACCCCACCAAACCGTGACTGAAGCTGGGTGATGACCCTATTCCACCCTTGGGAACAGTTCAGATGCTTCCTTAGATGACTGCGCATACACTCTATCATTTTGGTAGTTAAATTTTTTCTGAACGGTAAAAATTTTTTCATCGGTGAACAAAATTTTTCTGTGCAGACGTGTAGACGCACATGCGGCTAATCCCTAGTGGCCGGAGCGTTTTGAAAATATCGTTTTTAGAAACAGCTGTACAGTCTGCCTGGCAACCGTAGCAAATACATTTCACCAATTTCTTCTTTTTAAGTTGATTCTGAAAAAGAAACAACATAAAGGTCTCGAACCAGAATAAAAAACTGCTCAAGTCATAATAATGATAAAAGACCGAATAAATAACAAAAAACGAAAAAACTATTAAAAAGGATTGGTACGCCCTAATGTGCAACGCATGTATGAGTATATGTACGCACAAAAACATGCACACTTTGATTGTGCTTTTGCATTTGTGGTTTTCAACGAAGACCCATGCGAAACGGAATTGGTGGAAATGATATTGCGCGTTGAAGATTGCTCTACGCACAGTTCGAAGACTATACACAAAGGGTAATTCTCATTAATAAAAATGAGTCTCCCGTATAAGTCATTTGATTTGTGGCCGAAGTAATCGTTGCCAAAGACTGCTGAAGAAAAACCTTGGCGGGTTTAGAAACAGCTGTACAGTCTGCCTGGCAACCGTAGCAAATACATTTCACCAATTTCTTCTTTTTAAGTTGATTCTGAAAAAGAAACAACATAAAAGTCTCGAACCAGAATAAAAAACTGCTCAAGTCATAATAATGATAAAAGACCGAATAAATAACAAAAAACGAAAAAAAAATATCGTTTTTTTTCATTTCACACTTGAAGAGATCTATTACAGCGATACGGTTCTCATTATCTGACCACTCCATGATGAAAGTTGAAACAATTTTAAAATCCCGTTACAGACTAACGCTATTGAGGTTAGCTTTCAAAACCCATATGACATTAACGGGTTTTTTAGTTCTACTATTGAAATAGGTGTGTTCAATGTTGTAACAATATGTATGTTCCTACTAAGTAGTAAGTGCGTGCATTTATAATTTTTTTTAGTTTAAATTAAGAAAAATT
Organism: Hydrotaea diabolus; assembly: GCA_963513945.1. Lineage (NCBI taxonomy): Eukaryota > Metazoa > Arthropoda > Insecta > Diptera > Muscidae > Hydrotaea > Hydrotaea diabolus. The sequence continues at coordinate 184,043,706 of OY740718.1, forward strand.
GACCACTGTATGAGTCCGGTTACTAACGCTGGTGAAATTTTAACTTAAAGGTCCATATTTTCATAATTTCCATATTCCATATTCTTAGGGCCACAAAAGGTCCCTTTTCAATTTAAGTTTTTCCGCTCTAGAGGTTACAAACTAAATTCGAATGGGCTCAAATTTAACAGGGAGCAATATGAACAATAAACATTCTAACTAAAAGTTCGACCATATGGTTCATCTTTAGATGTAGACCCCTTGCAAATGTCCATTTCAATTTGAATTCCTTTCGCTGTATAGAAAAATTTAAATTCGATCTTGCTAACATAAAGCATAGAGTATTTAATGTGACTAATTACTATTCCTAGTGAAGTTGGATCATCTCGGTCCATGTTTTCCTTTTCCCCTAACAAAATATATCACCCCGCACTGCGAGTCACATATGAAGTCTCACAAGTTTCAAACTCTTGAAAAAACGCGGATTCATTTGAATACTCTAGTGGTGTAGGGAATTTTATAACCGAACCCAATTTTTTGTAATTGTTTGATTTCTGGCTTAGCGAGGAAATTTCGTTGTTACGTGATACACATATGGCCTCTATATTATTTGGTACTTGGGAGCCCAAGATTATTTGTATGATCACTATATGTACCTTGAATTAATGTGATTTAAATAGGATAAAAGTAAAATTATAAATTTGAATCTGCTGTTAAAAAAGAGCACCAACATTTTTTTAAAATTTCTGGTTCTGTTGGAAAGGTTGAACTTTGTCATTTAATAATGGACATATGACTACCACAACTGGCTCCGCAGTACCTCATCCGATCAGCTCAATTTTTCAGTACATTTTCGATTTTTTCGACTCGAATCACTTCAAATCACATCACTCAAAATGGCAACTTCGAATTCATGTTGTAACGCTCCAATTGTTTGTGGATGCTTTGCATAACATAAATCTGCAATGACTTCCACAGAAAATAATCCAAAATCTCAAATCACAGCTCCGGGCGGTCAATAGACATAAAAAATTAGGCCGATTATTTCAATTTTAAAAACCATGTGTAAAATATCGATAATTGAGTTCACTGTGTGTTGAAACCAAATGTCGTCCACGACATTCTGTTGAATTTTTGGAAACAAAATTTCGTTGACCATGGTGCGGTAACGCTCACTGTTGACAGTAACGTTAGATCCTTGCTCAAATACCCCAAAGATGCCGCCAGCCCAAAATCTACACCAAACCGTGACTCGTTGTTAATGCATCGGCTTCTCAATAGGCACGTATGGGTTCTCTGAACTCCATATGCGGCAATTTTGGTAATTGACATTGCCACTGAGATAAAAGTGAGCTTCATATGAAAACTCAATATTTTAGTAAAAGTCTTCAGCTCCTGCCAAACAATCTTCAGCCCACTAGGCGAAGCGAAAACGCATCAGGTGGTGTTGAATCATTAAATAACAAAGATCAGCCTTTCAAATATATCAGAAATTTTAAAAAATTAACGGTAATATTTTTTTTACAGGCGATTCATATATAAAATTTTAAATGGCCCACCTATACTATATCACATTGTACGGAATTTTGAAACAAAATGGATGTTTTTCATCGGTTGTAAACAAAATCTAGAAGAACTTTTGTAATAGGTTGTAAAGGGTGATCCATTTAGAGGTATATTTTCAGAACAAAAAGTAATGTAAAAATTCAAATCAAATGAGGAATCTTTATTGGTAATTTGAAAGGACATTTTATGGATATAATTTTCTTCAAATGTATTGAGGGTCCAATTTCTAATGACTCGTTCGAGCATTTCGAGCGGAATGGCTTTAATGACACGCGTACTATTGGCTTCCAAAACCTGAATCGTAACTGGTTTGTCAGCATAGACTTTGGACTTTACGTAACCCCAAAGAAAAATGTCTAAAGGTGTGATATCACTCGATCTAGGCGGCCAACTCACCTGTCCAAAACATGAAATTAGCTGTTTTTCGAACTGACCTCTCAATAGATCCATTGTTTGAGCAGCTGTATGGCAAGTGGGCTTCAAGCCCAAAGTCGATATCATGGAGCGATAGCTAGCACCATTCACGGTTATGTTTAGGTCATCAACATTTTTGAAAAAATATACACCCAGATTCCCCCAGCTTATAAACCGCACCAAACCGTGGTTTTCTCTGGGTATAATGACACCTCTTGAACATCTTCTTGTTGCTCTTCAGCCCAAATGCGGCAATGTTGTTTATTGACTTTGCCGTTGAGCCAGAAATGGGCCTTATCACTGAACAAAATTTTGGTCGATAACAGCGGATCATCCCGTTTTTTACCGAACGCTCATTTCCATAACACAGTTGCTAACATTTGAAGGTAATTCTTTTCAAAAAATTAATGCCATAAAATGTCCTTTCAACTTAACAATAAAGATTCCACACTTGATTTGATTTTTTATATTTTCTTTTTGTACCGAAAAAATACCCCTAGATGGATCACCCTATATTAAAACAAGGATCGATATGTAATTAAATTTGCATAACTATATACGCATATTCATCTGAGCTGGCAGATCTTAATAAACTTTTTCAAATGTTATTAATATTGGCATAAAATCAGTTGAATATAGTCCTAGGGGCTATATCTAGCCCCGAAAATAACTGCTGTCACATTATTTCTGAAGTTTCATTAAAATCTTTAGGTCACTAGACGGACAGGCAGACATTGTTAAATCGAATCAGCACATGATTCTGAGTTTATCGGCTCACTTTCAAGTGGGTTTATCGCAAATATTTTTTGTAGTTAGATCCAAAGCAGCAAAGTAGGTCAAAATGTCCAAATGACATTCCTTATATTCTGAATTTCAGAGCTTAATCTAACTCACTTCAATCTAAAATTACCAGCCGTAATAAGCATTAATTTGCATACTATTTTCTTTTTGAAACATTTAGTATATATAGATACATATACAGTAACTTAAAGCTCCAAAAGGCTAATAACCAGATACCCTTCGGAGATGCAGATTCGCAACATAAAACTTATAATCCCTTAATCCCAAGACCAATTTGTATATGTTGTGAAATGAAGTGTTTTAAGCTATTTACCAGGCTGAAGACTTATTTTAACGTATCCCATTTGCATTTACTTTCCGCTGAAAGCCTATCATTTCCTCCATAAAACTCCCCAAAATAATTCGTTCGTGCCACATGGCTTAAAGTTCAGAGTTCACCACCTCAGTGTGTCTTATTAACATTTCCCTCTGAGATGGAATAACGATGATTCCGCAAATAATTCCATTTGTATGCATGTATTCCTGCATGGCTATCTTCTGCATCGAATGAAATGTTTAATTTCCTCATTCAGAGTAATACGAGTATGAGTTGAATTTGTGTGTATTTCACGCATAATTGCCATATCGCATGACATTAATTTCTGACACGACTAAAATGGGAAATAAAAAGAATTAATGGCATGCAAAAAAATTGCGTTTCTTACAACAGGTAAAATTAAATGCCGCCTGGGAAAGATAGCAACGCCTTGGTGGGTAATTAAAAGAGATTTGAATTCCTTGATACAAAAGAATACATGCGTCCCTTGATTACAACAGAAAAATCTTACAATGTAATAAAAGTGCAGAGGGCGTAAAAAATAGAAATAGAGCAGCACGCAACAAAATCAAATTCGTCAAAGTATAATTATGATTACGAAAGCAGCCTAGACAGAGAATATCTATAAAAGCCATTAGTTAGGTCATTACGTTTTACTGTCAGTTTTGAAATAGTTAATCGGTATAAAATATCCCTTATGGCAACAAATAATTGATGGGGGCTGAACTACATGAGATATTTACTAGTCGAAAAGTTTTCGAAATAAAACTCTCTTCTAATTACTTAATGTGTCTTTTAAAGAAACCATTAAAAAACCTTACGTCGGGCGTGGCCGGCCATATAGCACCCTGCACATCTGGATATACAGGAAGCCACTTTTTGGACCCCTTTGGAGAGACTCTAAATTCACTAATGTCATATCCGAATATGTGAGAAAATTTTATTGCTTCTAGATAAATTGTTTGAAAATAAATGTAGGAAAGCTATGACATTACTTAAATTGAGTTTCTTTAATTTTAATATCGTACTATCTTTTTTATTTTTTTGTTAAATAATCAACACTCAGGGGATGCCCCCTATACATGCGGTGCATTGCGTTGGCGAGTGGAAAGTAAAGGATCGGAGGGGGAAAGAGGGAGTAATGATTATTGACGCTTGCCTTGAACTTCTGGATGTCGCAATTAGTGGGAAAAACATTTGCCGGAAGTCGATTCCACATACGTATTGTACGAGCGAAAAACGAATTTGATCTGTAGTGTATAGTGCGGTCAACTGGCCAATCGATAACAAACGGGTGTGAATTCCTAAAAAGTCGCGTATCGCTGCCGAAAATCCTCACGTCAGGAATAAGGCGACGGATGTCTGATAAACACACACCATGAAAGTAACGATAGAACTGCGTCACGCAACCGACATTCCGACGATGCTCAAGGGAAAAAATAGAGTTGGATACCCTACTGTCACCTATCAGCACCATCGCCGTCCTTTGAACACGGTCAAGTAGCTCCAAGGATGATTTTGGAGCACCTGCCCATATATGGGAGTTGTATTCCATCTTTGGCATGATGTAAGTTGTATAGATATTAAAAAGATCAGAAGGAGTGAAATATTTTTTGCACCGCTTTAAAAAGCCTATGCACTTGAGTGCTTCTTTCGACACTTCGAATACATGTCTCGCCCAACGAGCGTCACATTGTATTTTCATGCCCAGAACATCGAGAGCTTCTGATTGTTCAATATCCGTACCATCGATAGAAATCGACGATACTGTTGGGTCAGCGAATCGCTTGTGAGACAACAAGCAGCACTGTATCTTACGTGCATTAAAATCTACTCTATTTACTCGACCCCATTCGAAAATGGCCAGTAGATCCCGGCCAAGTGTCTCATCCATAATTCGCCTTTTGTCTTCAATATGTTGACGACTCGTCCTACGGTCGTATGAATATGAATGACAAAAGTTACTATCATCTGCGAAAGAGTAAATTGGATTCACGGTCTGACCCAATAGATCGTCAATGAAAATAAGAAATAAAGAGGGAGAAAGGACAAAGCCCTGTGGTACACCTGCGGTCAGCCTATGTGTGTTGGAAGAGAACCCATCTACAACAACTCTAATAGTGCGATCTCTACGATATAATTCGATATAAATCGAGCAAACGTATTACCGACACCAAAAGCGATCAGCTTTGATATGAGTGCACCGTGCCAGACTCTATCAAAGGCCTTGGAGATATCTAGAGCCACAACCTTACTCTCACCAAACTGGTGGATAGACCGACTCCAACGCTCCGACAAGAACGCCAACAGGTCTCCGGTAGAGCGGTTTCTACGGAAGCCATACTGTCGATCACTTCGCAAGTCGTGGGTCTCTAAATATCTCACAAGATGGTGATTTACCATGCTCTCTATTACCTTGAAGAGCGCAGAGCAAATCGCAACTGGCCGATAATTCGCAGATTATTGACTTCACCCTTTTTAGGGATCGGCTGGACGTTCGCAACCTTCCAACACGCTGGAAAAACTCCCGCACGGTAAGCAAGGTTGAAAAAGTTGCATAATGGACGGGCTAGCGTCGACGAGCACTTACATAGGACAAGTGCAGAGATACCATCCGGGCCCGGGGATTTATTTACATCGAGGTTCGCAAGAACCCTTTTAACAAGGTTCGCAAGAACGAAGGGGATCATACTATTGTTGGGTATATGGTTGTGGCACAACATTATTATGATCCTCACAACAATAGTTTTATTCGCACATAAACATACTATGATCCCCACAACCATAGTATGATTCACACTCAACCATACTATGATCTCTACAACGATACTATGCTCCTCACAACAATAGTATGATTCACACTCAACCATACTATTATCTCCACAACCATATTATGATCCTCACCACCATAGTATCTTTCTCATACAGCAATTTTATGATCCTTACAACCATAGTATGAATCACACTCAACCATACTATGATCCCCAAATTTATTTATTAAGATTGGGTAATGTTCTTATTCAAAAATAGAGATTTTTATCAAGTAAGTTATTTTAAATTACATTAAAATTAGTTCGTAACCACATTTGAGGCCGTTTTACTGAACATTTCACTTAAGAAATAAAAATATATATTTCCACAATAGTCGAAAATACTTTTAGTTGCCAGCAGTGGTGAATGCTTCTTCACCATCCGTAGACCGCAAGTACCTAATGTGATTAAAATATGATCAATGGTTATATACTTAAGTGCAGGCAGATTTAAAATAAACCAGAACCAGTGGGTAGTAGAGTATTTCACCAAACAAAGTAAACACAATAAAAATCCCTCGAACTACTTTCTTATCGTTGTTGTTTTTTTATAATGGACAACAGCCATGCGCTGCATCGTGTGTGTGTGTATGTTTTTTTGTTATACCAATAAAGCATACACAAATAGTCTTTAAAACTTGTTATGCTTTGTTCATAGTGTCAACCATACAGTATGATTGCCGTAATCATATGATTGTTACCGTTAATCTTTAACAATAATACTTTTGTCACACCAACAATATTTACAGGGTTGCTTCATTTTATTTTTTGAATTCTAAATTTAGCAAATAGCAAATAGTATTGTTACATTTCAACAATATTATTATTGCCGCAATCATACTGTTGTCAAAATAAAATTCAACAATATTATTATTGCCGCAATCATACTGTTGTCAAAATAAAATTCAACAATATTATTATTGCCGCAATCATACTGTTGTCAAAATAAAATTCAGAAAACAATATTAAGGTTGCGACGCAATGCTTCTATTGTAGAGAACATTTTATTGCTGCGGTGACCATACAGTAACCATATATTTTCTCTGCGTGTACCAGCTTATGCATTTTATAGAGAAACTATAACAGGACTTACTCGAAAATTTTCCGACATTAACTAAGTAGGTAACCCTCCTTTAAAAAAATTTGCGATTTGGACTAAGCTTTACTTGTGTGAACATCACGCACACCAACCACCACTTAACGGCTGTCCACTTTTAAAGTAAATTTTAGATTTTTAGACTTCTTAAAACAAAGTCCTTTAATTTTTAGTTTGTCTCACTTTTATCGTTTGCTATAGTGAGTGATACATTTTTTTTGGCCTCCAAATGCCACCATACGCAGTTGCTTACACTTAAAGTTTACGCAATAAATTTGAAATGTGTTAGAATCGTAAAAATGTTCACCATATGGCCCTCTTTGGCAATTGAACTTTCTTTTGGTTAGTACAAATTGGAATTTTGTACTTGATTCAATAACTCTGGATTTCCTTCATTTTTTTCTGTTTGATTTTCTTATCAGCACAGTTGTTTTTGCGTACGAGAAAAACTTGGACGCCCTGTCGTCCCAGCATCGTCAATAGACATCAAGACTCTTAATGCTTCTTTATAGCTACGTACAGAGCAGAAATCTTTTCAAACACATCTCTGTATGACGAAGTTTAAAGACTATTTTCATGTGGTGCTCAACGTTAAGTAAAAAGTAAATATTTGATTTCCTGTTAAGAAAGAAAAAACAAAGAAAAGAGGGTAGAAAAACAGAAAAAGATACACGCCTCAAACTTTGCCTTTTGCATGGCGTTTTATATGTTTTAAAGAAAAAACTGAAACGTAAAAAACATCCGCTGCTGCAAGAGGAAGCAAGTGCTCACGTACCCTACGCCACTAATTTTATTTGTAATTGTTTTCACTTCATTGGTAACATGAATTGATTTTTGGAAAATGGACTAGAATGTAAAGAATATTAAAATTGAGATGTTTTTCTTTTATCTGACTAACTGATATATGCTGCTACTTAAACTAAATTATTCTTGAAAAAATTTATAAGCACTTCGGCCTTGGACGTGCTTCCTTCTACAGGATGAGAGATTTAATAGTATATATTTTTAAATTTCTGGTTTTACTGGAAAAGCTGAACTGTCATTTAATAATAAACCACATCATTCATATGACTACCGAAACTGGCTCGGCAGTATCTTATATGATCAACCCAAGTTTTCAGTACATTTTCGATTGTTTTGCATGGAATCTCTTCAATGGCAACTTTGATTTCATTTTATCATCTTTAGATGCTTTGTGTAACATTTATCCTTATCGACTTCTCACAGAAAAAAATCCAAAGGGCTCAAATCAAGGCTTCGAGGCGGACAATTGACATCCCAATTTCGGCTGATTATTCAATCTTTAAAAACAATTCACAAAATATCGATGGTTGCATTGGCTGTGAGACATGTGGTTCCCTCTTGTCGAAACCAAATGTCATCCATTTCATTTTTTTAAATGTTTGGGAACAAATATCCGTCTCACTGCTCATTTCCGAAGAAAAATGGCCAGCCAAAACTCATGCCTTCGCAATAGTCAGGTGTGTATTCTTTGAATAGCATATGCGGCGAATTTGCTTATAGACATAGCCACCGAGATGAAAATGGGCTTCATCTGAAGACACGATTTTTCGGTAAAATTTTTCATCTCCTGCCAAATAATCATCAGCCTATTTTGGGCGAAGAGAAAACGCATTGGATGATGTTCAATTATTAAATGACAAAGTTCAACCTTTGCAATAAAACCAGAAAAAACAATCATTACGTTTTATTTTATAGCCGATTTAAATTTAAAATTGGCCTACCCTGTATTATAGTACCATCGCCTCATCATTAATTTCTTGCGATGCGATATCTCCACCAGAGTCTAGGTCCTTCCTCATCAGGATTGTTGTTCCTTAGCTAAGTTATTCCTTATTTTACCTCTTATAGGTAGGAAACAATTAATCTGTGATTGCAGTGACGTTTGGTTTTCATTGGCAAAATATTCAGCAGCTAATAATTTAGAAAAATCTTTTTTTTCAGATCCTCAGCACTATCGACTTATTAGAAACAAAATTTAAATTTCATTTCTCACCGAAGCTTTACCGATATACGAGAGTTTTTTTTTGGTGTTTGACTCGCTGATAAAATTCTCTGTCGTTGATTCTGTTGCCACACAACTCGATCTCCTTCCATTAGTGTATTTCTATTTGTCACCTCAAGCCTTAGATTAGACGTTTTTCCCAACTTTTGAACTTTTTGCCTTGTGAGCTATGCTCTAAGCTTCTGTAGTGTAGCTACACTCTTCAACGTATCATTGGTTCCATTTTGCCGTTTTCAGCTACCAATTTTTTCTTTGGCGAATTTTTTTATGGAGTTTAGTATAAGTCGCCACTGAGCGCTTATGTCATCGAAATGAGAGTTTTTGCATGCAAAATTTGAGATAACCTGGTGGTGTAGGTTTCCGCTGTCTGTCTGAATATAGCTTCTCGGCGTCCAGCATTGCCTTGTTGCTGAGTCGAATTTTTTTGCTACCTTTTGATTACCTTTTCTTCTACAGGTAGTGGTCTAAACCGATGTTTGCTATGAGAAACGTAAGAACGTCCAACATGTTGGATGCATGCCGACCATTATCTATTTTATTATTGGTCGTTCCATATGGAAGCATCCATTAAGTCTCCTGAATTTCGCAATGCCTGAGATGTTCCTGGTTACATGGGCAGAGCAATAATTCCGTGACATTTCCAACTATCAAATTTTGAGAGATTTCCGTCATTTAGTTTGTTTTTAACAGCTGTTCAAAACATTCTACCACGCGTATTTTGTGAAAAATGGAAAAAAGTGAATTTTGAGTGCGTATTAAATATTTTTTTGCGAAAAAAACCCGTCAATCAAACCAAGAAAAAACTTGATAAATATTATGGGGACTCTGCAACATCGATTTCCATAGTAAAAAAGTGGTTTACAGCCTTCCATTGTGGTCGCACAAAACAAATGACGCTCAACATTCTCGACGGCCAATTGAGGTCAAAACACCCGAAAATATCCACGACATAGGTTTGACGATCGAAGGGTAAAAGTGTGTAAGATTGTTGATGCCACACGCATTTCATATGACAGAGTGGTTTCGATTTTACATAATCAGTTGGGTTGAAGAAAGCTGTCAATTGACCTTAAACGCAATGGTGTGACAACTTCAAATGATTGTTTAGAGTTGTTTAACCGCAGTTCGAATAAGTTTGTGCGGCGTTTTGTAACTGTGGATGAAACATGGATCCATTACTATACTTCGGAGACCAAACAGCAGTCGAAAGAATGGGTTTCTCCGAGTAAACCGGCTCCAAGTAACGCAGTTTATTGGCATGCACATCGATTAACGTCAAAAGGGAAAAACAATAAACGGCGAATATTATGCCAACTAATTCGAACGATTTACAAAGGATTTAAAAAACGACCCCATATGGCCAACAAAAAAGTTATTTTGTATCAAGATAATTTCAGTCTCAATGGTGAAATTGCATGAATTTAGTTACGGTTTTTTTTTTGGAAGGGATACAAAAATTGGAGAAACGTTGGAGATAAAGTTGAAAAATATTTTTTTTTTCCAAAGAAAAAGTGTTTTGTTTGAAAAAAAAATATCGATCTGCCCTCGTATTAATATGTCTCATGCAACGGCGATATCGATCAGCCTCATTTCATTTTTGGAGGTGTTATCAGACTGTTTTACTGTTAACTTTGGCATTAAAATCCCAAAGGAAAGATTACAAAGTCATGGCATGGGCAGCGGACCTAGGGTTGTTCTAGGCACTAATAAATTGGTTTCTTTGTCTCTTTGTCCTTATCTTTCATAGGCGCATATAAGGTTAGTGTAGAAAAAATTAGCTATGATGCGGATTTTGACCAGCTGTTCGTCTACTGTGTTCAAACTGGCAACAAGATGACGCTATAATGTATATTACAGTTATCAATTTTCTGTACCCCATGCCCCTTTAACCTCACTTCATGGATGGCGGATGATATCAGCCTTGACAGAGGCACCCGGTTGCAGGAGTTTTCGAACGGAGCATATCTGTAAATCGTGGTGCTTTATTCGTTCGTAGCCGTCGTCAACAGTTATGGTGGCCCGGTATTTATAAGTATAATTTACTAGCTGATAGATTGGTATTTCGAAGAAGAATGGCAGGTGCACTAACCCTTCGTACCAATTATTGTTCAAATACCGATAACAGGGGCAGAAATGATGGATATTTAATTTGTGATTTGTATGGGAGTTACCACGCGCCTTTGTCCCACCCCGCCCACATTCCAGCAGAACGAATATGTACACCACACCATCATACCTAATTTTGTTCAAATACCGTTAACAGAAGCAGAAATAAGAGATTTTTCATTTGTGATTTGTATGGGTGGTACCACGCCCACTTGGTCGATTTCATGCAAACTATACATAAACCATCTTCAGACCAACCCCAACGTTCCCTATTATTTTGTACAAATTGTCAGCCTTCTAGCTCAAAAAAAACAGTTTTGTCACGCCTCCTGCGCCCACAGTCCAAAATTTTCTTTTTTCCTAAGCCTTCGCGTAGCAATTATGAACAAACCAGCAGAATAAAGTATCAAGTTTGCCCCAGTCGTTTTCAAGTTTTAAGCGGTGCAACAAACCACATTTCATTTTTATATAAATTGATTTTATTTTTAATTTTTCTTTAGTTGTAATGAGTTTTTCCGAAGTAAGTTATAAACCAAAATTCAACCTCTTAAACCTGAAGGAACGTTGCTTTGAAGGATATGAAAGCACAGTTGTCCAAGACTTAATGAGCGGAGAACTAATGTATAATCGAAAACCCCAAAAAATAACTTACTGACATACTGATTTTTCCATAGATTTCTTTACACTTTGTGAGGTCAAATTGTTTATATCTGTACTAGTTTTAGAAACCAAAAATATCAGAACATAAGACGCATACCTTTGAAAAATTGCACAAACCTTTCCTTAATAGGACGACATCTACGTGTGCTTTTCTCAGACCGACAAACGGCGTGCTATAGGGTGTAATATACCAAAAATCTTAATGGTTGCCGTATTTAACGGCAAAAATTATGGAGATCAAAACAAACTTTACAACTGCTGTCGAAACATTCTTCTTTATGACATCCTTAAAAAAAAGAGTTATACTCAAATGTGCACCCAGAGTTAAAAAAGTTTAACTTTTTTCATGTTAAACCTTTTGGGTGTTGTTTTCCAACCGGAGATGGAAAGAGTATGGCGACGTAAAGCAACCCAAACAAAAAACACTTTGCGTACGTAGGGAAATCATCATTATTATCAATGTAAAAACAAAAATGATCATTACTGAAACTATTTGGAGCAATAACAAGTAAAAAGGCCAACATATGGTATTCAATATTCAATATTTATATTTTTTATATATAGGGTGATCCATCTAGAGGTATTTTTTCAGAACAAAAAAATATAAAAATTCAAATCAAATGTGGAATCATCCAAAACTGGACCCTCAGAATGGAAACTCTGAGGCGTAGTTGCAGCCAACATTGAAGGAAATTATATTCAAAAATAAAATGCTATAAAATGTCCTTTCAAATTACCAATTAAGATTCCACACTTGATTTGAATTTTCATATTTGTTTTTTGTTCTGGAAAAGTACTACTAGATGGATTACCCTATATATATGGTGTTCCAACTATAACGAACGATGAGTAATGTTGTTGTAAATAAAACAAAAAGTTTCCAGAGAATTATTTTATATGATACTCGTAGAAGCATCTATGATAATTATGTGTGAAAGAAAATCTCGGGTAAATGCTCGCCACTCGCTCGACTTCGGTGGCATACCTCTATCCGATGGTCTATGTTTTTAATTACTCTGATATATAATGAAGGTTCTATGCCGTTAATGTGGCGAATTATCTCATCCTTTAGCTCTTGAATTGTTCTTGGCTTTTTAGCGTACTAGTACAATTTTTCTTTCAAACAACACCAAAATAAGAAGTTCAGCGGTGTCATGACGTGATATAACACGGCCATTGAATTTTTCGTGCGAAAGAGCCCTTGTTTTGTTGGCTTTTTGGCAAGTGGCACCATCCTGTTGGAACCACATATCGTTCAGTTCCATATCCCCACTCTCTGGCGAACACTATTCACGGTAACTGCTTGGCCGACCTCATTTTCGAAGAAGTACAGCCTGGTGACATACAGAAGGCATAACTAACTAGGCGAGCATGCTCAGGTGTTTTCGCATTAAATACATACCCGGTTTACTGAAATTTGCGCATAATTCTCACAATTGTGGACACATTTGACCAATTACGCTGACTAAGAAAGTCACGAAGTGCACGAAATGCATTTTGATTTGAACGCCCATTTTTATAAAAGGCTTTAACAATTGTGTTCATATCCATCGTTGAATTTGTTAAACACTGGAATAACTCGCAATCAACATCGTGCAGCATAGTTGGACCATCCTTTAAAATAGTGGTGTTTTGTGCTAAATCTCAAAAACTTAGATTGGATAGTCAAATCGCAATAGTTAAGTCATTATAGGAAACTTACAGAACTCGAATCTATGTCAAAATATTTAATACGCAAATTAAAAATTGAACAGGGATTAACCGGCGAGACCTCTTGCATCTGTATTTAAATAGAAGAAAAGCTTTTAACAAAATGGCAAAGTGACATGCACACTGCTTTTGTCATGATTTCGGGTCCGTGACAACCCTCTTCAGAAAGCTTCGCTTTGTCATTTTGTTAAAAGCTTGTCTTCTTTTAAATATATATGCTAGAGGTTTTGAGCCTGTTAATGCCTGTTCAATTTTTTTAATTTTGTAAAAAAAAATATTTTTGTTAAGTATTTGCTGTAGCTTATTCTTTCCGTCATCATACGAGTATGTATCGGGTACCGATCTACACCGGCGTTTTGCCTATACATTCAGGAGAAAACTCATTTTAAAAAATCGAAGACTGTGTATGGTTTTTCTTTTAAAAAAATCGGAATTACGCCAATATTTTGCTCGTAATTTCAACAATTCAGGCGGATCCAAAATTCTGATTACTTTTTTTGATTTGCAAGACTTATGGTCGAATTTTGTGAAATTTAAAATTAATTAAAACCATAAACTTTAAAAAATATTTTAATTTTTTAAAAAAATTCTTTAAAAAAATAATAAATAAAAGTTTTACTTTATAATATTCGTTCCAAAACAGCAAGATTTTAGGTAAGGCTCAAAAAGGAATTTTTTGGCCATTTTACATTTTTCGACCAACCAAATAACAATAAAAAATGAGAAATATTGATAGCCGCCATCTTCACGATTATAAAGAAGCTATTTATAAACTGTTCGAGAAAAATATTTTTAGGGTATGTGTTAAATATTCTTTTAACTCATCTCTAAAAAAGATTAAAGACAAAATTTGTTTATAAGCGCTTTACCATAAGTACAACAACGTCTAAATAACATTATTTCTTTAGGTTTTTTGTTAAGAGTCGAGTACAGCAGAACTTTGTCTATAGACATAAACAACATTGGCATTTTTAACTAACGACCAAACTGAGGCCGTTTTGCTAATACAGTTTTAACCACGATGTCGAACAATAACGTTCGCAGGCAAAACGCAGAGTCTGAAATGATTACGTGGTTTCTCACTTACTCTATTTCCGTACAATATTGTTAGTCACTAACTTTTTTCGTTCGCCCACAAACGTCAAAATCACTCACTTGTGTTGTGTTTATCGTTTGATAACAGAAACACATATACAAGCCAAAATTGAACGATGGAAATGCAATAGAAATATTGTTTTTTTGATTCTGTGCATTCTGTTTCAGGACATTTTCAATTAATTCATATCATTTAGACAAAAATCATCCCCAAAATATTATATGTTTACTTTTATTTTTTTTTTTTTAATTGCTTCAGTCAATACATTCGAGTTTCAAGATATTTCATTGACTCTTTTGTATCGAGTTCATATACACACATGATGGGGGTTTCCTCAAAATTGCATTAAAACACCATGACTTATAACACTCTGCGACAAATGGTAGGTAGGCATTGGATGAAACCACCGGGGAAAGTTATATCGGTCAAAAAAAGTTAAACTTTACCCGGCGTTTCGCTGTGTCTCATCTAGGAATAGAGATATATTGATTTTAACTTAGTTCGTACCGTATAGGGGAATTTGTAACGTTTTAGGCTCTTTTTTTCGACATAACTCGAGAACCACTAGTCTAATTTTGCTGAAATAAATTGAAAAATTATGAATTACAATTACTTTAATCTGTTCATATAACGCTTTGCGACATAGGCAACAGTTTCGCAGTAATAAACAAATGTATGAAGAAAAAGAAAAATTTTGTGCTTAAAAATTTTTTTTTTATTTATAAAAAATCTAAAACGAAGAAAATTAGCAAGTCCTATTACTTTCGCGCAAAGTCACATAACCTGTGAACAAAATAAGACATTGATAATGAAACTTGATGTTAAGTAAAGGTATGAATTTCAAAAATTTGCTCGAGATATGTACAAAACTCTATGGAAAAAAATTGAGGATTTTTTAAAATTCTCAGAATAAAAAAAAGTAATAAACAAAAGATAATTTCACTTTTATGATTGCGGTAGCAAACTAAAAAACACATAGAAATGTGCGTGAACGCTGAATTCCTGTTCTTGTTCAATCAATTAAAGGGAAAAGGGACGTGAATTTTAAACGATGTTTTTTTTCATTGGCTACCTGTAACGGTTGAATTTTACAGAAATTCCCCCACATTTATGATTGCTCATATTTTGGAACAGCTTGAAAATATTAAAATACACAAAATCGGACAAGTTTGAGTAAAATCGGACTAGTGGTTCTCAAGTTATGTCAAACAAAAAAGCCTACAAAGTGACAAATTCCCCTATACCATACTTAGTAAGTTCAAATCTAGATATCTTGATTCCTATGTGAGACCTAGCGAAACGTCAGGACCCGTATTGCTTTTTTGACTGATATAACTGTTCCCTTTGGTTTTATCCTATCCCGATTTTGGCTGTCGCACAGTGTAAATAAATAATCAAAAAAATGTTTGACATCGCAATTTTTTTGCATTAAAAAATATGTCAAGATGTCTCTCAACTATCTTTTTATTTATTCATTTATCGCATATGAACCAAACTAAAGAACAGATAAACGTCTTAATTTCTGCTGTAAGCTTAGTAAAAGTGCAGTGCCAATGTAGGCAAATTTGAAATAAGTTCAAAATTTTTGTGCTAGCAACAAATTTATTCACTCGCAACACGCAAGGCTATTCAAATGCTAAGTCCAAAGATAGTAACAACCGTTTTGATGGGAAAATGGGTGACTGGCTTTCGTTCGCATAGACAACTGTTAGTTGTTGAGTCTAAGCAAAAACACCACAATTGATCATTTGCATACGGGAACACAACCAACGTATACGTAATAATCGTATGTGTAAGGGAATATTACTCATTCGACAGGTAGTACTGTGTGGCAGAAAATTCAGGGTATGTAAAAGTATTGTGCTTTTTAGGCCAATAAGAATTGAAATTGTAAAAAATAACACGAATTAGGAAATGTTAACCATAAAGAGGTTTTTTCACGAGATCAATTCATGACACTGAAGCTCAACACAAATTTCGGACAAATGGACCATAATGACGGATTTCGATGTCACCCAAAAGTTGCGCAAAACGATGACTGATTTTCTATGTAAGTTTGTATGTGAAATATGTTGATGGTGATTTGCCACAGCACTCTCACCATAAGTATCAACAAGTTGGTGCAATACAATAATTAGTTTGACAGTTTACTTTCTTCTATGTAACGGGTTTTCCACTAAGAAAATAACAATTTTATATATAACCAAAACACAGAATAATTAAGATATGAAGATAAAATCTATTTCAGGTGTAGTGCAAATGTTACATTTTAAGAGAAAAGTATGATTTCGGTCATATGATCACCACGAGCCCGTTTACAGCGTTTTATTTTTTGAGCCCAATTTTGCACAACTCTTGCACACATTTCGACCGCAATTGGCGTTGAATTTTGTGTCTGAGCTCGTCTAAAGTCACATATTGGCGATGTCAAGCTCTTCCAATTCTGGCCAAGAAAATATTTTTTTTAACATGTGCGAGATAGCGCTCTCCGTTGGCGGTAACCTGACGATTGTTTTCATCGACGAAAAAACACAGCCCAATCACACCTCCGGCATGAAAACCACACCACGCAACCATTTCCTTACGGATACAATTGTGTCTCTTGAAGCACATGTGGGTTTGTTGCTGTCTAATAAAACATATTTTGTTTATTGACAAAACGACTTAGCCTGAAATAAACGTCATCGCTGAAACTTTGCCAGAGCCCAAACGGAGAAGACTCGGCCTTTCAAGTTATCAAGTGGCTTTAGTTCTCGAGTCAGTTTAATCTTATAAGGATGAAGGCGAAGATCTTTTCGAAAAAAAACAGATGTCCAATTCTTCAGAAAGACGTGGAAACGACTGGTTTTGCTCATTTTAAAAGCATACACCAACGGCTGCGATATTTTTATCGCTTCGAGCGGTACGGCATCTTTTTGGCTCCGGAACATCCAAAAGTGACCATTTGGATTCAAATGTATCCACTATAGCTCGCACAGCCTGTTAGGTGGAACGATCATTATGGCCGAAAATTGGAGTAAGCGCTCTTAAAGTTGCGACCACCGACTTCGATTTTCGGTAGTAATTTTTAATAAATTCACGTTGCTCGTAAGTGAACTTGATGAAAATGCTGACTTCGACGTTTTGCCACTGAAAGATCACACGCAGAAAAAAAGTATGGTTGGGGTGACAATATTCGAAGAGGATCATACTATTGTTGGGTATATGGTTGTCACACAACAATATTATGATCCTCACAACAATAGTTTGATTCACACATAACCATACTATGATCCCCACAACCATAGTATGATTCACACTCAACCATACTATCATCTCCACAACCATACTATGATCCTCACAACCATAGTATGATTCACACTCAACCATACTATTATCTCCACAAACATATTATGATTCCACAACCATAGTATGTTTCTCATACAACCATAGTATGATCCTCACAACCATAGTATGATTCACACGCAACCATACTATGATCCACACAACCATAGTATGATTAACACTCAACCATACTATTATCTCCACAACCATATTATGATCCTCACAACCATAGTATGTTTCTCATACAACCATAGTATGATCCTCACAACCATAGTATGATTCACACGTAACCATACTATGATCCCCACAACCATAGTATGATTCACACTCAACCATACTATAATCCCCAAAATTATTTATTAGGTTTGGTTATTGCTGTTATTCAAAAATAGAGATTTTTATTAAGTACTTGTATGTTATTTTAAACTGCATTACTATTAGTTCATAGCCAGATTTGATGGCATGTTTTTATTAAACATTTCATTCAAGAAACAAAAATATATATCCCAACGGTCAAAAATACTTTTAGTTGCCAGCAGGGGTGAATGCTACACCACCATCCGTAGACACCAAGTAACGAATGTAATTTTACCATGATCAATGGCTATATACTTAAGTGCAGGCAGATTTTAAATAAACGAGAACCAGTCGGTATTAGAGTATTTCACCGAACAAAGAAAACACAATAAAAATCCCTTGAACTACATTCCAATTTTTGTTGTTTTTTTAATGGACAGCAACCATTCACTGTATCGTGTGTATGTGTTTTTTTGTATATCAAAAAAAAATACGCACACACATCCATGTATGCTCTATAAAACCTATTTTGTTATGTTCATAGTCGCAACCATACTGTATGATTGCCGTTATCAAATTATTGTTAACGTAAATTTTAAACAACAATACTTTTGTTGCACCAACCATGTTTATATGATTGCTACAACCATATTTTCATTTCTAAATTTGGCAATAATACTATTGCTACATTTCAACAATAGCAATATTGTCGCAATCATACTATTGTCAAAATAAAATTCAAAAAACAATACTATGGTTGCGACGAACATGCTTTTATTGTAAAGAACATATTAGTGTTACGGTGACCATAGTGTAACCATATCTTTTCTCTGCGTGCATTTAAAATTCTTGAGGGTGCGTTGACATAAAGATTCGAAATGGTTATGTCCCTGTTGGAACACCCTTTACCTTCTCCAGTTCAAAATCTGATGACAAAACCAGTTGCGGCAACAACTTCTTCGAATAACAAATTTAATAAATAAATTACATTGGACTTTCAAGTATATTTGGCCTTTGTGGCGTGGTAGTAAGTGGGCACGACTTATGCAAATAAACCAAGTTTCAACACTGCTTAAGTAGATTTGAAAATTTTTAAGCTGCGATTTTCAACTTCGCATATGTTGACTTTACGATTTATCTCCAACCCTTGACAAAACTTCTGTATAAAATCCATTATTCGTTCGGAGGCGCCGTTTGACATTTGATCCTGCTCAATGAGTATAATAATTCTAGTGACCATAACTCCTTATTTGAGAGAACTTTTCCATTGGGTCTTAATGGCATGTTAATGGACTTAAATTTGACAATTTTATGTACTTGAAATAGTTTTATACTATATCATACTATATTTCAAGATGGCGAGAATTTACAATTTTAAATGTGCCTTTATTTAAATAAATTCAAATTTGCTGGAATTTTGGAAAATGTTAAGAAATTATATTTCATTTCTTAAAGATTACCTTGAACTTGATGTGGTTATAAAAATATTTTTCTTATGACTAATACTTGGATTATCAGTAGATGGCAGGGTTATTCCTTACTAAACAATGTCTTTCCTCTTCTTATGTGTTGCCATAAACAAATTAAAGTTGTTTCTTAGAAAGACAGCTTTTACAAATTATTTTCAATTTGTTCCACCCTAATTGAGGCCATTAACACCCACATAACATTAACTGTAAAAATAGTTTCGGCATTAATGATGGCTGTAATTGCTGATAAGTGTTGCTTTCTCTTGTATTGAGTGATTTTAGGCCCTAAAAACACCCCGTAAATTAGGGGAAATTAAAATATAATACTTCTCAAATGACAATGTCTCCATGTATCTATTGTCATGACGTCAAATGTCCAGACAGTTAATGTTATAAAAAGGGTGACCAGAAAAACATGATAGCATTTCTAATTGTTACATTTTAGATAATTTCAAAGTAATTTTGCCATCCTGCTGCAGATGAATTTATAAAGGTTTGTCATTTTATATTACATTGCTTCAAGTCTGCCGAACATATGGAAATTTTTGAAAAGTTAAAAAAATTTCGCTCAATTGAAAATACCCAACGTGAGTTTTGTCGTTCGGTTGGTTGGCAAAAGTGTGCTGGCGATTTGCAGCTTCGTGAAAAATTAAACCGTTACTACACTCTTTTGGAACTTTTTTCACCAACCAGTTGAAAACAGAAGTAAGGTAATAGATCTTTCCGCATTAGATTGAGCTGATTGCAGGCGGGCATCAATAGACACCTTGGTGGGTTGTCGTTAATGGCCGCAGATTCGAATTATGCCAAATACAGGGTGGATCATGGATATTTACTTTTTTTGCTCTGCAGGCTGTGGCGACACTGTTGGTTGAAGAGAGTGGAGAGTGTGCGTGGCTTATAGTGACGGTAGATTTGTATTCGTCTGCCTTTCAGTTGTCATTATGCATTCAAAACGTGAGGAGAAGTCATTTTATGTTGAAGCGTATTTTTCAAATGCGCACTCTTTCATTGCAGTGCAGCATGCTTTTCGTTTACGATTCACTCTTTCCCCATGCGGACGTGTTCCTTGACGGCAATCAATTGTAAGTATGGTAACTTCATTGATAACAGCAGAAAATGTTTCATGTGTACGAAGGGGACCTGAGAAAAGGATTTCAATATCACAAAACATCGACAGAGTTAGAGCAGCAGTACTGCAATCTCCGAAATGCTCTGCTCGGCCGTAACTGTGAACTCTGAACGGTACTGGACTATGATACAGGATTTTTTCAGCCAGCTCTTGAGGCAATGCAATTAGAGAATACATGGTTCCAACAGGATGGTGCAACTGCACTTACAGCGAGGGTTACCATGAATAGTTTGAGGCAAATGTTTCCTGGACGGTTTATCTCTTTAAGGGGGTGATGTGAACTGGCCAGCACGTCACCTGACTTAGTCCCATGTGATTTTTTTCTTTGGAGTTACCTGAAGTCGAAGGTGCATATCAACCGTCCCAACACCTTGGCAGACCTAATTAACAATATTGCTGCTGAAATTGGAATAATACCCATCTACATGCTTATTAGAGCTCATGAAAACTTCAGAAAATGTATGCAGCTGTGTGTGGATAGCGAAGGTCGACATTTGCCAGATGTACTATTTAAAACCATGTAATTAACAAATTTCATTACTGTTCAATAATATTAAAATATTAAATAAATTTTTCTAAGTTTCATAGTTTTTTTTATTTCATTCCCAAATAAGAAAATTTCCGTATTTCGAGGGCGATGACCATTTTTGCTTTTGCTTAGTTGCTATTATTGCCGTACACAGGACTTCGACTGAGCATGACTGGGGAAATTATCGCTATGGGTTTAAGCAAATGAAGAAATAATGGTCCTAGCTGTAGAGAAGTGTTAAACGGCTTTTAGCATTTAGAGCTTGACAGCATACATATATTGGAGCTTTGCTTTCATAAGACAATACTTTATGCCCTACAAATAACGCAATGCTCGAAGAGATTGTATATTAATCTTATGGCAAAAATATTAACGTTAAACTTTTAAATGAGCAGGGTAGAGCGCTGTAATTTGCTTATTTGGGAATGCCTTAAAAAAATTATGAATCTTAAAAAAAATTATTACATATTTTAATTACATTGAACAGTAATGGAATTTTTAAATTGCATGGTTTTAAATAGTGTATCTGGCAAATGTTAATCTTCGCTATCCACACACTTTTGCATTCGTTTTCTAATTCAGCCTCAATATTGTTAATTAGGTCTTCCAAGGTATTGCGATAGTTGATATACACCTTCAACTTCAGGTAACACCAAATGAAAAAATCGCATGGGGCTAAGTCAGGTGAGCGTGCCGGCTAGTTCACATCACACCTCATAGAGATAAGTCGTCGAGAAAACATTTTCCGAGGTCCACCTCGTCAAATAGTCCTGTGCTGTAAATTGGTGGACCACGCACACTTTATAGGGTGAAAATTCAGTTCATCATGAAAAATCCGGTGAAGAGAACGTGTGCCAAATGCCAAGAGCAAGTGCTTGCTTCTGAGCAGAGCGTTTCGGAAATTGCAGTACAGCTGCTCTAACTCTCTCGATGTGGTGTTGTCTTTCTTCTCTCAAGTCCCCTTGGTACACATGAAACATTCCCTGCTGTTTTCAATGAAGCTACACAATTTACAATTGATTGCCGTCCAGAAACAGCGAATCGTAAAGGAAAAGCACGCAGTACTGCAATGATCGAATGTGCATTTGAAAAAAATGACCTCTCCTCACGTGTCCAATGCATGATGGCAACTGAATGACAGACGAATATAAATCTTCCATCAGCCACTGTAAGCCACGCACACTTCCCACTCTCTTCGACCAATAGTGCCGCCACAGGCTGCAGTGCAAAAAAGCAAAATTACACGCTCCACCCTGTAGAATTACTAATCAGCTAGTTCGATTTATTCGATGTCTATCCATCAGTCCTTTTGTGCGCTGTTTACATTTAGCTTGTAATCAAACTACATGTTGCTACCGTTGAAATAAAAGTTGACATTAGTACTTTATGGCACATAAATGTTCCCGTAATGGCTTAGAGGCTTGCTTAAAACTTAGAGTACCCACAGACTGGTACTCTATACACCGGTGCCAAAATGTAAGTCATGTTAAGGTTTGGCTAAATTTAGGCGCTTTTCGAACACCGAAAACAAAAGAAACAAATATCATGTCACTTTCAGTAGAAAAAAAGATGTAACAACAATGATAAGCATCAAATTCCATTCAAGCCTCTATATTAAATCTCTTGCACTCTCTCTCTACCAAAAACACTCTTTATTTCTCATAAGCCCAACAAAACTACAATACACAATACAACTCACCGAAGTTCTTCTCACGTACACACATCTTTGTTTACGGAAAATGTTCTCTTACTGAAAAAACGTCAGTCGGACAAGTCTGTCAGTATGGTAGGAATTGTTTCAGTGAGTCGCTTGTGTCTCTCTCTCTCCCTTCGACAATTATACTTCGCATATGCAAAATAAATGGAAGCTTCGTATATATAAGTATAGATGGTTAAACGAGTAGAGGCCTGATAAATGGTATTGAAAAGTCGCCCACACCAACGACAAAACGCCGCGTCTACCAGTCGATGATGTATTTCCTTTACTTCGCTGACTTACTTTTCCTTCCCTCTATGACAAACATAAACAAACCCGATCTTACTCATATTAGCTTGTGAAGTAATTCCTCTTTCAAAAGTAACAAACCATAGTTTCAATATCTGAGGATTATTTTTTGTATTATTGGGTATATTTAAGCTGATACAGTACATACACGCAGAAAAAAAGTATGGTTGTGGTGACAATATTCGAGGAGGATAATACTATTGTTGGGTGTACGGTTGTGCAACAACAGTATTATGATCCTCACAACAATAGAATAATTCAAATACAACCAGACTAAGATCCTCACAACAATAGTAAAGGGTGTTTTTTATTGGGGTATAGAACTTTAAGTTGGCATCACTTTTTTAACTGGCGGCCATTTTGTCAGCTGTCAAGTGATTAATATTTAGTTTGCCATTTCATCATGAACAGGTTGACAAAAGAACAACGCTTGCAAAATGGGCCGAAAATGAGATTCATCTCGATGCTGATTTTCATCACAAAATTTTGTTCAGTGATGAGGCTCATTTTTGGTTGAATGGCTACGTCAACAAGCAAAATTGCCGCATTTGGAGTGAAGAGAATCCACATGAGACCCTTGAGACGCCATTACATCCACAAAAACTGACTGTTTGGTGTGCTCTATGGGCTGGTGGAGTCATTGGGCCAGACTTCTTCCGAAATAATGCTGGAGAGTCAGTTACCGTTAATGGAGACCGGTATAGAGCCATGATAACCGACTATTTTGTTCCCGAATTGGATGGCATGAATGTGGATGAGGTGTGGTTCCAACAAGACGGCGCTACATGCCACACAGCGCACGTCACAATCGAATTATTGAAGGAAACATTCGATGAGCGCATAATTTCGCGGAATGGACCTGTCAATTGGCCACCAAGATCGTGTGATTTGACACCATTGGATTATTTTCTTTGGGGATATGTGAAGTCGCTCGTCTACGCCAACAAACCAGAAACGTTAGGGGACTTGGAAGCCAACATTCGTGGCGTTATTGCCAACATACGGCCCCATATGCTCGAAAAAGTGGTTGAAAATTGGACCTGTAGAATTGGCTTTATTCGAGCCAGCCGCGGCGGCGACATGCTCGAAATCATATTTAAACATTAATGGCATAAAATTATCCTTCCAATAAAGCCAAATTGATGGACATTAAAACGATTTTCTTGTGTTTTATTTCAATTCGAAGTTCTATACCTCAATAAAAAACACCCTTTCTGATTCACACTCAACCATACTATGATGTCCACAACCATAGTATGATCCTCACAACCATAGTATGTTTCATATAAAAACCATAGTATGATCCTCACAACCATAGTATGATTCACACGCAACCATGTTATGATACTCACAACCATTGTATGATTAACACGCAACTATGTTATGGTCCCTAAAACCATAGTAAGATCACACTCAATTATAGTATGATCCCCAATATAAATTATTAGAATTTGTTTAAGTTGTCGACAGTAGATTTAATCCCCAATATTATTTATTAGAATTGGTTTAAGTTGTCAACAATAGATTTGAATAATGAAAATTATTCAAAAATACATTAAATTCAAAATAATAGGAGTGATTTATCGAACAGAAGAAAAAAATGAGTTTAAAAAACTTAAGCGTTTTTATTAAAAATATTTCAGTTACTCAAAGCCAAAGCAGCTTGTATAAAAAATTTTAATTTCGATAAAAAAGTACTATTATTGCATTAGATCCGGACCAATAACATTTGTTCTTAAAAGCATATTTAAATGAAGAAAAATTACAATCAGTATGATTGTCGTAATCATACTATTGTTAACATGAAACGCAATACACAATACTTTTGTCGCACCAACCATATTTATATTGCTGCTTTAACCATATTTTCATTTTTAAATTTGGCAATAATACTATTGTTACATTTCAACAATATTAATATTGCAGCAATTATACTATTATCAAAAATAAATTCAGTTAACAATGCTATGATTGCGACGAACATACTTTTATTGTGGAGAACATATTATTATTGGCGTGACCATGTAGTAACCATGTTTTTTCTCTGCGTGTAGAAAACAATACAAATTTGATTCAGCTCATATTTGTATTTAAGGTCTAGGTCCAGTGGTAAATTCAGTTTAAAAAGTAGTACCATAAAAGTACCACAAAAAGTTTTATAGCCGTTGAATTATAATAATTTTCTTCCTAGCATTCTTTTGTGGTAACCCTGTATTGCCGCCGATAAATGAGCATTGCTTCTAAATTGAAGTTAACTCTTAATCGAAAATATAAAGAGTAAATAATGATTATGTCCCGCGCTGATGTACGAGGGTTGCTATATATACTTCAGTCCTAATAATGATAAAGCGAATATCTATCATCAAAAATGGTTTTCAAAGTACTCTCCAGCATTATTTATACACATTTGCATGCATTCAAACCAATTGTCGAAACACTTTTTCCACTCCGATTGAGACACCTCCAAAACATGATTTTTAAACGCTTCAACAGCATCATCTGGCGACGAAAATCATTGACCACTCATTTTTTTCTTGATGTGCGAAAAAAAAGAAGTCATTGGTAGCCAAGTCAGGACTACACGATGGATGACCCATCAATTCGATGTTTTGGCCGGTCAAAAAGGCGCTGGTTTGAGCTCGCATTGACATGGTGCACAATGATTCGTCGTTGTTCGTTTTTCGAATTTCTCCGAAGACTTCAGGCAAACAAATTGTAGCGTTCCACTCAGAATTAACCGTCCTACGTTGCTCAAGCGGAAAAACGTCACATGACCAGTTTTGCCGAAGAACCAGGCGATCATTTGCTTCAAAGTGCTTCTTTCACAAACAACTTTTGTTGCATTTGGCTCGTCTTCGAAAACCCATGCGGTCGATTGATGTTTTGTTTCGGGCTCATACGCATAGATCCATGATTCGTCACCTGTGACGATCTTATAAACGTCTTTTGAAGCACCGTGATCGTATTTTTTTTAAAATGTCTTTGCACCAATTGACACTTGCCTTTTTTTGAGCGATTGCCAAATAGTGCGGGATCCAAGGAGAACAAACCTTTTTTACGGCCCTGAATTGAATTACTGCCAGATGTGCATGTAATATCGAATGTATGCTGGTAAAAGAAATGCCCAAGGATGCCTTTATCTCACGGTATGTCACATGACGAACTTGCATTATCTGTTCTTGTACGGCATCAATGTTTTCTGGCACAACGTTCTTTTGTGGACGACCTTCACAACCTTGGTGTTTGAGCGAGCGCCGGCCACTATTGAATTCATTAAACCAGTTTTTCACAGTTCTATAGGATGGTGCTTTATGGCCATACAAAAAATTAAGTTTATCGATGCACTATTGTCTTGATAATCTACGTCGAAAGAGAAAAATGATCGAACGA
The DNA here is from genome assembly GCA_963513945.1 of Hydrotaea diabolus. Taxonomy (NCBI): domain Eukaryota; kingdom Metazoa; phylum Arthropoda; class Insecta; order Diptera; family Muscidae; genus Hydrotaea; species Hydrotaea diabolus. The sequence goes on from OY740718.1 coordinate 184,070,432, forward strand.
AAATGTTCACGAGTTAATTCGGTTTTTTTTTTGCCAAATTGAGTTTTTCAAGTCACTGTAAACAACACATATGATGGTCGTACGTCAAAACTTTCTGAGTACGTTTATGCTAAAAATTTTCAAATTTTCTAATGGAAATGTCAGATGGCGCCAGGCAACACTTAGTGTTGCCTATGCCAGTAATATATATAGCAACCCTTGTAACATAAAGATGTTTTCACTAATCGAAATCTATAGTAAAATCTGTTCTCATTGGTCATTACGACATTATTTGTTAAGAGTTTTTGATTCGTTATTCCCAATCTTACGGCCAAGTCTACAATTTATTAATCGACAAAATTTCATATAATCTTCCCATTCAAAGGACACGTAGAAGCACAATTGTGTGCTTCTACGTGCCCTTTTAATTTTTGCAAAATTATGTTACCAATTCCTTAAGGTCTGTTTGTATTTCCTTGAAACCAAAAAATTGATGATGGTAAATAAAATTTATGAAGCCTGAATTAATCATATCTACGCCATTTGTTCAAAAAGGTGTTACAAGAATAATGTTGGTCACAACAAAAATACTAAGTAACTTTGCGTAATTAGTTTAGGTGTTTACACCAGTGTTTGTCAGCGCCATGCGAATGGGTCTGACTTTATTGTCTCTGATAAATGCGTTCATTTTTCAAATTGCAGCATTTCAATGTCACGAACCCAATTAAATTTCTAGGTCGACATTTTTCACAACAGTCGGCACGCGCACACATGCACGTTAAGAAACTTAATTTAGTGGAAAGTCTTTTAAGGGATATTGAGTGGAAGGTGTTTAAATATTAAATTAAAAGCACACGTTTTGAAATGAATGGGTTGGGCTACATAATTGAAGGTCACATCAAATATAGGTTAAGAGTTCCTTAAAGCAACTGTCATTTTTCTTTGTACTTTTAAAATTAAACAAGCAAGTTTTCCTTTTTTACGTATGTATACTTATACAAACCAAGAAAAGCTGCCTGAGTCATATTATTGTTTGCAAACATCGTCATAATTGTTTGTAAATGGTGAAAATGTAAATTAGGTAATACGAGTATAATGCTGCTTTTAATCTGTATGAGGGGTTAAATGTGCACACCCTGTATAGTGGGTGGAAATCGCCTCGCTTAAGATTTCCACTCGGTTTTCAATAAAGAAGAGATTAGCTTCAACAAACAAACTCAATTTATTAAACCAAAATTTCTTATATTAAAATTCCTAAGATACAAATTCAGCTTAATTCATTTCTATAGTTTTTATAGAAGGTAAAACTTTCTTTCTGGTATGGAAACCACTAAATAATTAATTTCAATAAAAATACTTTTGTTCACAGCGTCCAGCCAAACTAATTACCAATTTCATCTAAAAAAATGGCGGTGTGCTAAGACGCTAGAACCGCCAACTCCGAAAATCGAGCTGCCGCCGTAAAATATATTTTATTTAACAAATGTGTCTTAAACTAACTAAACATATCTTTACGCAGATTTGCCAGTGACGGCAACATTCTCCCTCACATTATGGCAAGACGAATCTTCTCTTTATAACTTTAATCCGGCTTAATAACACCAATTTCTTAGATGCCAAAGGTATATCGGCTGTATAGGACTGGATACCGAACTGCAGCTGTATAAGAGTTATCCAGATAATCCGACAGCAACGGCAAAATTCGAAAGCATGCATGTCCGATTATTGGAATCTCACTGTACTTTTTTAATTCTTCACGTATTTTTCTCAACATCCCATCAAATTAAGGAACAAACGGCGAAAATTTTTCAAGGCAGTGAAATTCGTTTAATTATATTTTTATATTTTTTCTAACTGAATGAATACATACAAAATGTGGCTGTGGGTTTTTGTTAAATACCGACCCTAAAGGGCTGAATTTCCTCTAACATAGGAAGGAGTACAAACTAAGTTTGAAGTTAAGTCTGCAATGCCACTTTATATGAATCGGATACCCCATAACTATATATGTATGTAAATAAGGTTAAAAATTTGTCGATATTTTGTCATTGATTTTTCGATAGCTTTTTTTGGCATAAGGAAAAAGAAGTTCCACCACGACCTATCAAAAAATTATTTTCGAATCAACCAAATTTAGTATTTTGGATTTTTGTTGAACTTTTAATTTTAAGTTTTTTAGTAGGTAATAAAAAAATAATATTTTAAAACAATTTTTTTAAATAATACCTTTCCAATGTGACAACATATTCCATTTCAAAGTATGGACTGTTTGACTGAAATCCAAAAATTATTTTTTTTTGGTAGCGAAATAACAGCACACATTCATTTGTTTTTGTAAATTAAAGCAAAAAACAAAAGATTTGCATTTCAGTCAAATAGTTATAACCTTGAACCGGTAGGACCTCTGGGCTTTGTTTTAGTAACTTAGAAAAGGTGAGAGGTAAGAAAATATGCAGAACACTATTACCCTAATACCCTCTGACCACCAATTTGAAAATTTTCAAACTGCTGCCATTTCGCTCTCTTGCGTTTTCGGGCATAGTCGTAGATGGACATATTTTTTAGAAATGAGCCAATGAATACGCTAGTTTAATTTGTCCAGTCGTGAATGAAACACCCTGTATTTCTTTAATTAAACTAAACCTTATGCATCAGCCAAATCTTTAAAATATATCTATATTTCCTAGCTATTATGTTATTTTGATCCAAACACCACCAAACCTTTAGGAGAAAAACTCAATTTAAGTTTTGAATTAATTTTTGTCCTAATATGCAAATAGAATATCCTTAAATTTTCTACTGACGTACACACAATGTGCCAAGTTTTTTATGTACAAATTAGCCATTTTGTTAAAAACATGTCATCTATGAACCCCGTTCAATGATTTTAGGCTAGTAAAAATAATCTTAAGTCGGAAGCGGTCGACTATATTAGGCCCTTCTCTCCTGGATGTTCAGAAAAGACAACCATTTTACCCAGATTTTAAACAAATTTCGTATTTGAGAAAATGTCATGGTTTTTGGTAAAAACGTCATTTGGTTTTTTGAACAGCTATACCTTAAGCTATATCTAAAACTAAACGGATTTTCAGTCGTGCATGTCCGGCTATATTAAAACCTGTACTTCGTGATGTTTAGCAAAGCTAATTTCGAAATATGTTTAGACTCCCAAGGGCTCTTCATTTAACCAGATTTTGAAACTAATTTGAACTTGTGAGAAGATTTCATTGTTTAATAAAATCGGCTGAATGTATGTGCGTGGAAGCTGTATCTAAATCTGAACATGTTTTCTTCAATAATAATAGTGTACTTGCAAAGTCCAAAAACATAATTCGTGTTTAATATAATAAAGATTGGATGTAATGTATGACTTCTAGAGCTAAAAATATTTTAATCGGATCAACATATATATGTGTGCTTGAATCTCAACCGATTTTCATTAATAGTTAAAACTTCAATTTTTGGTCAAAAAAGTAACATGTAAAAAATCATAAAGAATATATGAAAAATGTGGCTGTGGTACCTTAAACCCTAAGATCGGATGTTCAAGTGTGTGTAAAAGCATTATTTAATTCGGAACTGATATTCTTCAATGGTAAAAAAAGACCTTTCTTAGTCCAAAAACTAACTCGTGCTAAAATTAATCAATATTGGGTGTAAGATGTGGCTTCTAGATGAGCTAGAAATATAAAAATCAAATGTAAATGATGTATGAGCTATATCTAAATCTGAGCCAACTTCCTACAATTTTCCAACTCAATACACTTCATCAAACGTTTTTCAAGTTTTTTAATTCCATCCGAAAAATACGATTTTTCAAGACCTTCAAAATATGCCTCAGCAATAACCTCGCTATTGGACGAAAATTTTTTGCCACCGAGAAATTTTTTTAAATTTGGAAACAAGAAATAATCAGAAGGAGCTAAATCTGGACTATATGGTGGATGCGGAGCAATTTCAAATCGTAATTCGGCCAGTTTTTGTTGAGTTAAAAATGCAGTGTGTGAAGGAGCATTATCTTGGGTGAAAAATAACTTTTTTTTTCTAAATGCGGTCGTTTTATCTTGATTTCTTCACTCAACCGATCCAATAATGCACAATTATATTCACTATTTATAGTTTTTCCTTTCTCAAGATAATCAATAAATATTATACCCCTTGCTCCTAAAATACAGTGGCCATTACTTTTCCTGCTGACTTAACAGTTTTCGCCTTCTTGGGTGGGACCACTTTTACCAGCTTCTATCCATTGTTTTGACTGTTCTTTGCATTCTGGGATGTAGTGATGGATCCATGTCTCATCAACAGTTATGAATCGGCGCAAGAATTGGAATTGGTCCAACAGACGATTTTTTTGGGGCAAAGTCAAAAAACGCGGCACCCATCTTGCGGATAGCTTTTTCATGTGGAGTTCATCATGTAAAATACTCCAAACTTGTTTTTCGTATATTTTAACAATATCAGCAAGTTCTCTGAGCTTTATTCGTCTATCTTTAGTCACTTCATTAAATATTTTTCTAATGTTTTCAATAGTAGTAGCAGTTTTCGGTCTTCCAGAGCGTTGTTCATCTTCCGTACTTGAACGACCCATTTCAAATTTTTGAACCCAGGATTTCATGGTGGAGTATGATGGTGCATTATCACCATTAACAGAATCCAATTTATCTTTGGTTAATTGTGGCGTATAACCTTTCATATAAAAGTGTTTAATTACCGCACGAAACTCTTTATTTTCCATTTTTCAAATATTATAAAACTTGTTTAATAATCATTAATATTTCGGAAATTTTGACAGATGGCTTATAAAAGATTGCTTTTAAAAAACAAAAACAAAATTGCTAGTAAAACAGAAAATGTGCCAGGCCAGTTAGTTTTGCGGTCGCCCTCGTACATATGTGTGTGGGAGTTATATCTAACTCCGAAAAGATTTTCTTCTTATGTACTTCTGCCAAATTTTATGAAGAAAGTTTAATTACAATCTTTAGATGTACCGAAGGGCAGACAGACATCGTTAAATGAAATCGGCTGGTAGGTCTAGCTTTGGTAGTTACAAACATTTGCAATAAAACTAACTTATTAAACCCGTTCCCGCAGTGGTGCATGGTATACAAATTCATATTTGTATTCTTAGTAAACTATTTGGCCAATACATCCGAACCTAATCTCTGAATCCTAGTACCTAACAACCATTGATTAGCTACGGAATATATGCACTTAAAAGAAATTAAGTACAATTTTTTTTAGGTTATTGAAATTATATTAAAAAAAAATGTTAAAAAAGTGTTTTACAACTAAAACGAATTTAATTACATATAATACAAGTGCATCTGTGTTTATTTAATTTTTTACTTTATGTCTTGATTTGATTATTCGTTTCGTAATTGAGTTAAATTTGCCATTGGTTGTGTGTGCTAAACAGGAACTTCCTTACAATTGATGTACAAATCATGAGGGCTCAAATGGTTGTTCTGCGTTTACACAAAATATATTTTCTTCTCGAATCCCTCTGGAATAATATACCCATAAAATATACCCATAAAATAAACAAACCTAAAACAAGTCATGAATATTCATTATTTTCGAATTCACTATCAGATATTCAATTAAAATATAGTTGAAAAAATGTTCAGAGCATGTACGAGTACATATATAAGTATACAAAACAAATATGCAAACGGCATAAAAAAAAAATTGTGTTTTCAGTTGAAAATTAAACGCACGCTAGGAAACTCAAAACAAAAAATACGAAATTCACACATTCATTTCAACTCGTCGGTTTCCGGCTATAAATTTACTCGTACCCAAACGGAAACACAGTCAGTCAGACGTGGTTAATAATATTTCAAACTAAAATAACATGTGTGCAACCATTGGAGTATTTATTAATTTTTGGATTATATTTGTACGAGTGCAAGTGATTTATTTATTTGAATGTGTGCAGCACAAGGACAAAAAACTCCTCTACTTAGAGTGGCAATGCACTTGTACCTTTCCTCAATTCAAATGTGTAGCTGAACCAAGAGTTGCGACTCTCTGTTTAGTTATCGAAAATGGATAAATTTAATGGTTTGGAAAATTCCAGCTTATTTTTTCCCTACTGTAAAATTAAGTTTGTATACCTTCAACCGAAGGTATAAAAACTTGTCATTTCATTGCATTACCCTCCACCCATTTGTCATTTCGTTCGCAAAATATCATGAAATATTGATCAGAAACTCTACTTATACTTTAAATACATAATTAATCGTCGTAATGATAGTAGTTTTTTTAACCAAATTATTGGGGAAGGTGGGTTTTCTTTTTATAACGTCTCCTCTAATGACTTGATACAGGCTTTTATGTCAATCAAGTCTAACGCCTTTGGTTGTGATGAGATATCTCTTAAATTTCTTAAAGTAGTATTTCCGTTTATATCAAATCACTTTCTTCATTTAGTGAACACTATAATAATGACTTCCTGCTTTCCTAATGATTGGAAAGTAGCCATAGTGACACCAATTCAAAAGAAGTCAAGCTCGAATTCTACTGACAACTTAAGACCCATTTCTTTGCTTCCCATCCTGTCAAAAGTTGTGGAAAATATTCTTCAGCGGCAGTTGTTAGACCATATTGAGAGTAAATCGCTGCTTAATGATTGCCAATGTGGTTTCCGGAACGACATGAGTACCTCTGCTCTTTTAATTGGCCTTACTGACTCAATAAGGAAGAATACTCATGATCAAAAAATGTGTATGTTTTTGTCTTTGGATTTAGAAAAAGCCTTCGATGGGGTAGATTATGGAATTTTGATAAATAAATTGCATAAAGATTATGGACTTGGGAAAAGTGCCTGTAGTTTAATGCTTTCTTATTTATGTGGTAGAAAACAGTTTGTTCGTGTCAATGGAGTCGCATCGTCTGTTTTGTCCGTAGGAGTGGGGTCCCTCAGGGCTCTGTTCTTGGTCCAATTTTGTTTGTGCTGTTTATTAATGACCTTTTTAAAAGTCTAGGCGATTGGTGTACACCATACTCTTTTGCTGATGATGTTCAGCTATTATTTTGCGGAGAAATCCAGTATTTGGATGTTTTACAAGCAAAAACTAATTATGTTTTAAAATTATTGAGCGTATGGATGTCCTCTAACAAGCTTAGTATTAATCCTTCTAAAACAAAGACAATACTGTTTTCATCATCATCTTCTATCAACCTAGATTTGCAATACAATGGTACGTCTATAGAATTCGTTCAGAGTATTACGTGTTTGGGAATACTACTGGATAACAAATGTTGCTTTGAGCAACATATTCGCAGTATTGCTTCACGTATTAGTTTCACACTTCGTCAACTATACAACACCAATTTAGTTTTACCTCGTTGGGTAAAAACAAAACTGGTTCATGGCTTAATTATGCCAAATATTTTGTACTGCCTAGAGGTATATACAGGAACTACTCAAAGTAATATGAATATTATAAAGACAGTGCTTCATAGAGTTATGCGCTATGTATATTCTGTTAAACCGTATGCTCACATATCGCCGTTTGTGAATGACTTTTTAGGCTGTTCCTTTGTGGAATTTGTGCACCTTCGGTTGCTATATTTTTTTTACAAGATATACAAACTTCAATCTCCTTTGTTCCTAGCTAATTTATTTGTTTTCAGTCACTCAATTCGCAACAGACAGTTAATTATTCCAAAGGTAACACCGCTTATGGATCGATCATTCCTCGTAAGAGTAGCCCGACTATTTAACATTTTGCCAAGCAGTTTAAAAACGTTTAATTTGTCTTCCATGACATTTCGTAAACATTTAATGGAACATTTTCGTTCAAGTACAGAGTAATGCTTTTATTTATATGTTTATGTTTTTCTTCGGTTTCTTGATTATCACTTATATGCTTTCATCAGGTTTTTTTTTCTCTTTTATTAGGAAACATTAGGATTTTTTTAATTTATATTATTTATTTGATTTTATACTGAATTTTCTCTAGTAGTTTATGATGTTCTATTTAAGATTTTGATGCATATTGTAATTTAGCTTTAATAGGCCCCAGTGGGCTTCGAATTACATGTCAATAAAGAAATGAAATGAAATGAAAAATGTACCAAGACGATATAGCAATGTCCGACCAAATGTTAGTCCAATCCCTGTTTTTATTCAAAAAAAAAAAACAGGAAAAAGAGGTCGGCTAAAAGTGGGGTATTGGTCCAATACCCCACTTAATAAAAACAAAAAATAAAGAGATTAATTAAAAATGAAAATTTATACTTCTGATTATTATATAGGTTGATCCATATAGAGGTATTTTTTCAGAACAAAAAAATATAAAAACTTAAATCAAGTGTGGAGTCCTTATTGGTAATTTGAAAGGACATTTTATGGCATTTATTTTTTAAAAATAATAACCTTTAAATGTTGGCAACTGTATTATGGAAATAAGCGTTCGGCGATAAACGCGAAGATCCGCAATGTTCTCTGCCAACGGCCGTTTTTGGACGACCTTCGTCTTTGAGCGAGCGCCGGCCACTATTGTATTCATTAAACCAGTTTTTCACAGTTCTATAGGATGGTGCTTCGTCGCCTTACAAAGATTTAAGTTCATCTCTTGTCGTGATAATCCACGTCGAAATTTGTGAAAAATGAACGCACGAAAATGTTCACAAGTAATTTTCATTTTTTTGCCAAATTGATTTTTTTCAAGTCACTGTATATAACACCAACTATGGTGGTACGTCAAAACGTTCGGAGTACGTTTATGCTAAAAAATGTCAAATATTACAATGGAAATGTCAGATGGCGCCAGGCAACACTTAGTGTTGCCTATGCCAGAAATATATAGGAACCCTCGTATGTCTTGGTCACGCAAAACTTGGTCGAAATTAGGTGTAATATGTGACTTTAAGCGCTGCAGGCTCTGAATTAGTGAAGGCCCTTTGATTGAGGGCTATATGAAAATATGACCCAGTTTTACCGAAGCCGATACACGCAGAGAAAAAATATGGTTACTATACTATACTACATGGAAACAAAAATATATTATTTGCAATAACATTGTTTTCGTCGCAACTATAGTATTGATTTTTAAATTTCATGTTGACAATAGAATGATTGCGGCAATATTAATATTGTTGAAATGTGACAAAATTATTGCCAAATTTGAAAATGAAAATATGGTTGTAGCAATGACATAAATGTGGTGGCTGCGACAAAAGAATTGTGTTTTGGGGTTTATGTTAACAATAATATGATTACGGCAATTAATTTAAGTATGGTTTTTAGAACATTATTATTGTTGCGATTCTTATGGAAAAAAATTAATACTTATATGTAAATTAAAACTATTCAAACTAGCTTCTTTGAACTTGTTTATTGAAATATTTTTAATAAATCAAACGCTTATGTTTTTTAGCGGATTTTTTCTATTGTAAAATAATTCACTCTTACTTAATAAAAATCTCTACTGTTGACAACATAACCCAATCCTAATAAATAATTTTGAGGATCATAGTATGGTTGAGTGGGATCATAATATGGTTTCGTGTGAATCATACTATGGTCGTTAGGATCATACTTTGGTTGTATGTCAAACATACTATTTTTGTAAGGATCATAATATGGTTATGGGGATCATAGTATGGTTCAGTGTGATTCATACTTTGGCTGTGGGTATTATAGTATGGTTGTGTGTGAATCATAATATTTTTGTCAGGAACATAATATTGTTGTGCCACAACCATATACCCAACAATAGTATGATGCTCTTCGAATATTGTCACCCCAACCATACTTTTTTTCTGCGTGTAAGGTCTATCTCTGTACCTTTAAGGTATTGCAAACACCAGCACTAAGTCATAATACCTTGTACCAAAGTGTGGGGTATCATAAATTAAACAAAAATATAAAAGCCATTTTTGAACTTCTCGAACAAAAAAAAATTTGTTGATGCGTATTAAATATTCTGACCCTCTGTGCAAAATATACACTGTGTGGAATATTTACTGAACTGTGTAGGTAAGATTCTCACCTGTTCGAACATAACGAAGTTTTTAAGTATTTTTTACTAGGTTATGAATGCAATACCTAGAATTATAAAAATAATTTTTGCTGTTCTGTTTTATTTAATGTTAGAAATAACTAGTGAAATATTAAGCAATGGTTTGGAAATTCCAAATAAAACTCGCTTCAAATTTCAATATTATTTTTTCCTAAGAATACTAAGAATTTTCCCAAAAATCGGAATCACTAAATTAATTTTGTTTCCCCCAACTCATACCGTTTGACATGGAATGACTCCTACTATTTTGTGAGAGTGTGTGTGTCCGTGAATGTGGCCAACAAATCATCTTGTTTTTGCAACACATTGTGGCCCTCAAAAGTCCACATTACAACCACCAAAAAGGAATGCTTTTTACGAATTTCAACTACCGCGTCAGTGGTAGTCATTGTGGAGGTTTCAACAAAATTGAATTAATTTACGTGGAAACTCGGTACAATCCTTGTGATGACGAATCAAATATTTCGAATTTCTGCTTCGCAGAATGTTGTTGCGAATCATTTTTGGTTTTATTAGAAATTCCATTCACTCTGGAGTCTTTGTGTGGCCTCCCGTCCACGTATGTAAGAACGTACATATGTGGAATTTGTAATTTTGTTTGAAAATGTTGAATACTTAAATTTTCTGAATTAGAGGTTTGAAAATACACTTTGTTTTGTTAACGAGGCATACAATAGAAACGAATGTACCATGATACAGATTATACATGGTGTAACTTGATAAAATGTTGCAGTGGCTATCAATTACGACATTAATTAAAGAAAGAATTGCCCAGTTAAACTTAAAATAAATCTAGCATAGAAATAAGCCAAAATTAAATTTCAACTTCGCCTTGAATCGCTGATTTATTTACCTTAAACGAAGTGAACATTTTTCTTAGGTTTGGCAACATGTTTCGAACTTAATTCACGTGTAATTTTCCTGCATTTTACTTTTTAAAATAGTCCTCGTGCCAATAATATCGTAATTATACCCTGCACCACTCTGTAGAACAGGATATTATAAGCTAATTTCATCGCAAATGTTGCTAACTAACAAAAATATTGGAGCAATTCGCACCGATCGTATAATCACCTGCTGATTTTATTTAACGATGTCTGTCTGTCCGTCCATCTAAATCTTGTTATCACACTACAGGTTTCAATTGTTGTCGAATTTTCGCGAAATTTTAGCAAAGTAAGTTTTTTGAACGCCCAATATTAAAATTGACGAAAATCTGTTCAGACTTAGATATAGCTCCTACCTATATTTTAATCCGATTTTTATGTTTTTAGAGCTGGCAGCTACATCTACCATTCAATCTTGATGCGACTTTGTACGAGTTGGTTATTTTTTTTTTGGGCCAAGGAAGTAAGCTATTGAAATTAAGGAAAACCGGTTCAGATTAAGATATAACTAAATCCGGTTTTATACCTTTAGCTCTAGAAGCTAAATACTGTACTTATTTACAATGAACTTGTGCACACGTTTGTTTTGTGAAGCAAGGGCGGACGTTGTTAAAATTAAATAAAATGCGTTCAGATTTCGATATAGCTTCCACTTTTGTTCATACGATTTTTCTTTTTTGGCTCTAGAACTCACATCTTGTATCTAAGCTTGGTGAAATTTGGCAAACGTTTGTGTTTCGGACCAAGAAAAGACGCTACTAAAATTGATGAAATTCGGTTAAGATTACGATATAGCTCCAATACATATAAGTTAACTCCATTTTATGTCTTTACGAGGGCGGTTCGGACACTTCTTAGCCTGGCACAAAAAGCGCGGTATAAACAGAAAAACTTAAGTGTTTTGGAAACTTCCATCTCTGCTATGAACACATGTTAAATTTTGTTTCGATCTGGCAACTCCTTCATATAGAAACAGGTGTTCACAAAAGACGCATCCTCGATTTTTTTACAATGAAAATATTAGAAATGCGTGGTGTCATTAAATATTTACATAAAAAAGGTTTATGGGGACAAGAAATTCATAGTGATATGGTGAATGTGTTAGGTGAAAGTGCTCCTTCATATGCAACAGTAAAAAATTGGGTTGCTGAATTTAAACGTGGTCGTACAAGCATTGAAGATGAAACACGTAGTGGACGTCCAAAAACAGCAACAACAACAGAAATTGTAGCCAAAGTGCATGATATGGTATTAAATGATCGACGAATAAAAGTGCGTGAAATAGCTAATATTATGGGCATCTCAAATGATCGAGTCCATTTAATTTTGCATGAAGAACTACAGATGAAAAATCGTTCTGCAAGATGGGTGCCGCACTTTTTAACAGTCGACCAAAAACGCATAAGACTGTACATTTCTCAAGCTCGTTTGGATCGTTTTCAGCGAAATAAAATGGATTTTAAGCGTCGTTTCATAACTGTTGATGAGACATGGATCCACCACTATACTCCAGAGACAAAAGAACAATCCAAACAAGGGACTGAAGCTGGACGAAGTGCCCCAAAGAAGGCAAAAACAATTCAATCGGCTGGTAAGATTATGGCAACGGTTTATTGGGACTTCAAAGGTATTTTATTGTTTGACTATCTGCAAAAGGGTAAAACAATAAATTCAGAGTACTATTGCAACCTTTTAGATCAATTAAATGTACAAATTCGAGAAAAACGTCCTGGCTCACAACACAAAAAAATAATTTTTCATCAAGACAACGCACCAGCGCACAAGAGTGTTTTAACAATGGCTAAAATCAACGAATTAAAGTACGAGTTGCTTGACCACCCACCTTATTCTCCTGATTTAGATCCCAGTGACATTTACTGGTTCCCAAAATTAAAAAAAATCCTTGCTGGCAAGCGTTTTACCTCAAATGAAGATGCAATTACAGTTGTAAACCACTATTTTGAACACCTTGAAGAAAACTATATTAATCAAGAAAAAGAATTGCTAGATAAGCGTTGGACTAAGTGTATTGAAGTTTCAGGAGATTATATTGAAAAATAAAAATATTTTTGAAAGACTAACTATTCTTTTTCATTGATAGGCTAAGAACTTTCCGAACCGCCCTCGTAATTTTAGATGACACATATTACATTTAATCTTGGTGAAATTTGGCACACTTTTGTTTCAAAGACCAAGAAAGGATGCTATTAAAATTAAAGAAAATCGGTTCAGATTACGATGAAGCTCCTACATATATGTTCAGTTTTCTCTTTTTAGCTTACATCCAATCTTGATTAAGTTTGGCACACTCTTTTGTTATTTTTGACCATGGAAGGACGCTTGGAAAATTAACCAAAATCGTTCAGATTTAGATAAAGCTCCCACAGACAAGTATATACTCATCGCATTATTCAGTTTTTACAACCAATCTTGATGAAATTTGTCACAAGTAAGTTTTTTGGGCCGAGGAGAACTCTACTGAAATTAAAAAAATCGGTTTAGATTTGGATATAACTTCCAAAGAAATATTCATACGATTGTGTTTTAAACTGTAGAAGCCTCTCTATTTCAACTACTCTTGATGAAGTATTAAGTAAGTAAATTTATCTTACAAATTCATATATGACATTAGCCAGCAAAATCTTTGTAATGACATGTCATTCCTCTTTACATTAGTTGGTAGTGACAGGTCATAACTCTACTACTTGTAATGATTTTAATAGCCACTAACGGCAAGTTTTTTTTAAATTTCTTATTTAGTATATTAATGAGGAGGAGAAAGACATCAGCGATTTTCGAATATCATCAATAATGAAATACTATAAAATAAAAGCACTGACAGTATAGGGGCATGGTAAGCGAAGGGGTTTAACGAAAATTGTGGAAGGGGGCTGTGCTCTTACTTTACACAGATTTAAATGACAATGTCATATTTGGAATTGCTTGAAAATGTAATTGTTTCGTGGGACCCATACGTATGTCCTTGTTTTTTTTATATATACAATTTTTTATGAAAAATATATAAATGATACAATTATATATTATTGCCTCAGCGCCACTTGGGCATTATTGGGCAAGCTGAACATACTTAACTAAAAAGTTTATCTAACGATAAACAGAATTAGAAATTAAAAATAAATAAAAAATTAAATAACAGAATAAAAAATAAAATTATTAAATTGTTTACGTTATGTATGACAAAAACGAAAAAAAAATTAGACATTAAAAAGCTCTTACTAGTTTCATCCGGTCTGATTTGTTTCAAGCGGAGGGGTTTAACGAAAATTGTGGAAGGGGGATGTGCTCTAACTTTACACAGATTTAAATGACAATGTCATATTTGGAATTGCTTGAAAATGTAAATGTTTCATGGGAACCATACGTATGTCCTTGTTTTTTTTTAAATCAAATTTTTTATGAAAAATATATAAAAAATACAATTATATATTATTGCCTCAGCGCTACTTGGGCATTATTAGGTAAGCTGAACATACTTAACTAAAAAGTTTATCTAACGATAAACAGAATTAGAAACTAAAAATAAATAAAAAATTAAATAACAGAATAAAAAATAAAATTATTAAATTGTTTACGTTATGTATGACAAAAACGAAAAAAAAATAGACATTAAAAAGCTCTTACTAGTTTCATCCGGTCTGATTTGTTTCAATCGGAGGGGTTTAACGAAAATTATTAAATTGTTTACGTTATGTATGAAAAAAGGGGAAAAAATTAGACATTAAAAAGCTCTTGATAGTTTAATTTGGTCTGATTTGTTTCGAACGTAGTTGTGTGACGGCCTATAATATTTACAAGCAATTGAAATTTTTATAAACTATTAATAGGTTTATTTTTGTTTTTATAAAGTAATCCTAGAGCAGATAATAATTTTTTCTTAAGATTTTTGCAAGATTTTCTTTTGTAAAATCCATCCCATTTGGCACCACCACCCAATTTTAGTCAAATTGGTAAAATAATTTTATTTTTGACTTCGTGAGAAAATTGAATTACTATCTGATACCTTTATGAAGGAACCTGCTTTTTTGTGGCCCCAGACCTTTTGTATGAACCTATAGGGTCTACGAGTGGTTGTTGGTCCATCGTAGTATACTTATACTATGTATTCCAAATTGAATCGAAATCGAATCTTATATGGAATTTTTAATTTTAAGCCTTCTTTATAAATATGGTCTAACTACTGTAAATTTATTTTTATATTAGCAATATTTGTTACGGCTTAACTTAAGAAATAGCAACTCGACGGCAAACATCAAATAAATCTTAAGTTGAAAAACTCTAAATCCCATAAATCATTATTATGATTGGGTTATTAAAATACATTGAATTCAAAAAAGTTTTTAGCAATTGCAAAATCTGATTAAAACAACGTAAGATATTCATTTATTAAAACTTTTTTAAGGTATACAAATTCGAAGCAGTTTGTTTTAAAAATCCTACTGTTGACGTGACCGAAAAAACGATATCTTTTCTCTAACTGAACCAACTTTGGTAAAATGGACTCATATTGGTTCTCTGCTACTGTTTAGGACAAACATAAACTAAGGCCTAGGAACTTCTTACATATTTCTAATAAGTTAAGACAACAAATTGATATGCTTTAATTAATTTTTCCCTTAGGATAATTTCCCAGAGCTGATATGTAAACCATCAGATCATGTCAGTTCTCAATTAATTGTCCAGCATCAGGGAAAATTTAACTTAATTGAAAAAAACATTAGTAACTACATTTCAGTATGGATTTCATTCAAATTAAAAACTTTAAAGTTTCTGGTCTTACATGAACGTAAGATATAAATGGAAAATGGAAAACCTGTTGTTTCCTTTGCTTAATTATTATCCTGGTTACTGTTGGAAACATAAGTCGGCCCAGTAGGTTTGAATGGACCTAATTAAAAGCTTTCGACTTCAATAACAGTATGGCTTTTAAATTTTCCTTTAGCAATTTTGCTTTCAGAAAATGCAAATCTATCTTCAGTCTTAACAACAGATTATGCATTTGGCACAGCAGCAAAACAAGAAAAATATGCAAACACAGATTCCTTAATGGCTCTAACCACCGCGTGGGCACCAGCAAAAGTTGTCTTCAGTCGTAATGAAGGATTTCGGTTTCATGGCGGATTTTGGCTTCTGAGAAAAGATGATATAACTTGAAAATTGTTATTGTGAGGAAAACGAGTTGTACGGTCGATTATCAAAGAGTGAAACACCAAACTAAACACTATTATTTTAATATAGCCTAGTGTAGAGTTGAAAAAGGGAGTCTGGTTACCGATACTACCATTGTAGTAGGTAGCTGGACAGAGAATTTTTCCTGTTTGAGGGCTATGCCGATGACAACTATGCATGCATCTATCTCGAAAAACGAACTCATGTCTAATAAAAGGAACCTCGGCGTAGGGAGACAATGCCGTTTACGAGAATTACCGTGGAATAAGTTTGCTAATCCTCGTGCATAAAACACTATCGACTAAACTACGAGTATGTGATAGATTGTTTCAAAGATCAAAGGGCTAAGATCTACACATGATCCAGGAAAAGGTAAAAGCAGCAATATCTCGGCTAAGGAACAAAGCTGCAGGACTTGACGGAATTTGGGTAAAGAAGACAAACTGAGGATAATGAAAACTAGCTAATGTACATGCTGGAAGGTTGAACACACATACGATGATCGGAACCTCAGATCGGGTTGATGATCCCCAAACGCAGCGCAATCTACAGTTTTTCTTTAGATACAAAATTTATGGAAATACCATAACCAAGCTATGACTGTCATTTACGAGGGCGACCGCAACAGTAAGTGGCCTAACATAAAAACAACCGTTTTTTTTGCAATTATTATTATTTATTTTTCAACATAATCTCCTTCCATCTCAATACACTTCATCAAACGTTTTTCAAGTTTTTTAATTCCATCCGAAAAATAAGATTTTTCAAGACCTTCAAAATATGCCTCAGTTTCAGCAATAACCTCGCTATGGACGAAAATTTTTTGCCACCGAGAATTTTTTTTAAATTTGGAAACAAGAAATAATCAGAAGGAGCTAAATCTGGACTATATGGTGGATGCGGAGCAATTTCAAATCGTAATTCGGCCAGTTTTTGTTGAGTTAAAAATGCAGTGTGTGAAGGAGCATTATCTTGATGAAAAATAACTTTTTTTTCTAAATGCGGTCGTTTTATCTTAATTTCTTCACTCAGCCGATCCAAACATGCACAATAATATTCACTATTTATAGTTTTCCTTTCTCAAGATAATCAATAAATATTATACGCCTTGCATCCCAAAATACTGTGGCCATTACTTTTCCTGCTGACTTAACAGTTTTCGCCTTCATGGGGCCACTTTTACCAGCTTCTATCCATTGTTTTGACTGTTCTTTGCATTCTGGGTTGTAGTGATGGATCCATGTTTCATCAACAGTTATGAATCGGCGCAAGAACTCTATTGGATTACGCTGACAAATCGCTAAAAGCTCCTCGGAATTGGTCCAACGAACGATTTTTTACGCGGCGAACATCTTGCGGATAGCTTTTTCATGTGGAGTTCATCATGTAAAATACTCCAAACTTGTTTTTTGCGTATTTTAACAAGTTCAGCAAGTTCTCTGAGCTTTATTCGTCTATCTTTAGTCACTTCATTGAATATTTTTCTAATGTTTTCAATAGTAGTAGCTAGCAGTTTTCGGTCTTCCAGAGCGTTGTTCATCTTCCGTACTTGAACGACCCATTTTAAATTGGATTTCACGGTGGAGTATGATGGTGCATTATCACCATGAACAGAATCCAATTCATCTTTGATTAATTGTAGCGTATAACCTTTCATATAAAAGTGTTTAATTACCGCACGAAATTCTTTGTTTTCCATTTTTCAAAAATTATAAAACTTGTTTACTTCAATCACCTGTAACAAAGAAAATAATCATTAAATATTTCGGAAATTTGGACAGATGGCTTATAAAAGATTGCTTTTAAGAAACAAAAAAAAGTTGCTAGTAAAACCGAAAATGTGCCAGGCCAGTTAGTTTTGCGGTCACCCTCGTAAATGTTTTGTTAGTTGTCTGCTCTTTTTTTAAAATAGCAGTGTCTGCCGCGAAAAAATAAAATTATTATAAATAAAATATTCTTGTTGTTCCTACTTTTTTAAATTTGACTCTTCTTAACAAAGTCTACTGGAGAATAGCAGGACCCTTCTGCTTGGGAATAGGTTCACGTAGCGTGCTATATCCAATTTCAAACAGGGAGACAGTTCCGTTTGCGCCAACTTTTGGGAAATACATCTACAATCCATCTATCAATTTATGCAAAAAACCCGGTGCCCTTCGCTATCCCTAACCATGGTTTTACAGAAGTAGATATAAGTAGTATATTCGATGTAATTTGCAAACTGATAAATTGAATCCTACTGAAGAAATATTACCATTTGATTTGAGGGGTTTTCAAAACATGAACATGTACTTAATGTACCTTTACAAAAAAAAGATTTTTTAATTGAGCTGTTTTATTCAAATATTAAGTTATCAGTTTCTTTATAGTTCAAAGGTCTTATTGTAGATTGAAAGAAATAAATAAGTACATTGTAAACGATTTGCCTATTATTTGATCATTAAAGAGCTAATAGTGGAACCGCCCACTATTCCCCAAGACTTATTACTTATATTGTGATGTTCCTTACTGAGATACTTTCAAAATTGTATCCTTCTATACTCTAAGAAAGTGTGTTCTATAAGTATTAAAGTACATTGAAATAAGTAAGGGAGAAAAGTGGGAGGTGCCACCCGCCTTTTTAGCCTCGTACACATATTCTATAGTAATTTCTGAAACACAGTAAAGTGAAAATTTCTAGACGATCTGCATATGTGACGCGCATAATAGAAATGGGCCTAAGGGTAAAAACCAGTTTTGTTCAGGAGAGTCAGTTTAAAGATTTAAATACGTGTATCTTTGGTGTACCATCACTTCCATAAAACGCGCATATCTCTGGGAGGGAACACTTTTGGGGCATGGGATCAGCCTCATTCGATGCTCAGATGTTTTCCACATCAAAAAAAGTGAAAATGGATTTTTTTTTACCCTTCGGTCCCTTTCTCTATGCGCTGTCACATATAGTTATGTTCATTATAATACGTGGTACCAACTACATTTCCCCTTCTTTCACTTTAGCATTTTACATTCCAAATCCGATGTTCTTAACTTAAGTGCTTTATGAGTTCTGGCAGTTAAACGCTTGTGGATGTGGCCGGTGCACATCTATCTTTAAAAGCCCATCCGCGTATATTTTATATCATATTTGCCCACAATATAACACTGTGTAAATTTAAAAACGATCTGACTAATATTATGGTCATTACATCCACTTAAAGTATTTCATTATACACTGATGGTATCTATACCGAAAATGAGGAGCTCCTCTAGGTTCCTCATGACTTTTTTGATTTCAGGCCTCATGTATGTAGATCTTATAGTTCTTAGGTTGTGATAAATTTTAAGGAGCGTGGCTCCGCCTACTTGAGATATCAAAAACTGAAGAAGCCTATTTTAACTACCGACCAAACTGATATACCGGATTTTCCATTAAGGACATAATAATTCTATATCTTAATAAAACACAGAATATTTAAGATATAGAGTTCAAATGGTGTAGTGCAAATGTTATATTTTAAGAATAAAATTCGATGTCGATCATTGGACCACCATCAACCAGTGTACGTCGATCTATTATTTGAACATAATTTTCCACCACTCTTGTACACATTTTGACCGGAACGTTGGCAACTTCGATATTGTCTCTGAGCTTATCTAAAGTTGGCGATGTTGGCATTCGACCCGACCATTTCTCGAGATAACACGTTCACCGAATTTGCCTTTCAATAAAGCGATTGTAACACGCAGAGATAAAATATGGTTAGTATATGGTCACGGCAATAATAATATGTTCTCCGCAATAAAAGTATGTTCATTGCAACCATAGTATTGTTTTCTGAATTTAATTTAGACAATGGTATGATTGCCGCAATATTCATATTGTTGAAATGTAACAATAGTATTATTGCCAAATTTAGAAATGAATATATGGTTATAGGAACCATATAAACATGGTTGATGCAACAAAAGTATTGTTGTTTAAAATTTACGTTAACAATATTATGATAATGGCAATCATACCGTATGGTTGCGACTATAAACATAACAAAACAGGTTTTATAGAGCACACATATATGTATGTGGGTGCGTATGTTTTTTTTGGTATACAAAAAAAAACACATGCACACGATATAGTGCATGGTTGTTGTCCATTTTAAAAAACAACAATCGGAAGGTCGTTCGAGGGTTTTTTATTGTGTTATTTTGTTTGTAAAGTATTTTCGTAAAAGTATTTTCGAGTGCCGTTGGAATAAATATTTTTATTTCTTGAATGATATGTTCAATAAAAGCAAGGCCTCAAATTTGGCTATGAGCTAATTGTAATGAAATTTAAAATAACTTGTTTGATTTAAATCTCTATCCTCATAAATAATTTTGGGGATCATAGTATGGTTGAGTGAATAATAGCATGGTTGCGTGTGAATCATACTATGGTTGTGAAGATCATACTATGGTTGTTTGAGAAAAATACTATGGTTGTAAGGATCATAATATGGTTGTGGAGATAATAGAATGGTTGAGTGTGAATCATAATATGGTTGTGAGGATCATAGTATGGTTGTGTGTGAATAATACTATTGTTGTGAGGATCAAAATATTGTTGTGGCACAACCATATACCCAACAATAGTATGATCCTCTTCGAATATTGTCACCACAACCATACTTTTTTTCTGCGTGAATGCGAGCTGCGACCACCGACTCAGAATTTCGGTAGTAATTTTTAATGTTTTCCAAACCTCGCTCGTGAGTGAACTTTACCTTCGACTTACATTTTGACACTAAAAGATCATTAAAAATGTTTGAGCGTGCGTTGACATAAAGATACGGAATTGGAAAACCCATTATTTTCTGTTCAAATTTCAAGAAAATCGTTACAGTAGTTTATGCTCCTATAAACAACTGACAAACAAACATGAATTAAATTTTATTTTTGAAAGAGTGAATTACTTTACAAGCTTATAAGATCAGGTTTGTTGTTGTTCGTCATAGAGGGAAGGAAAAGTAAGTCAGCGAAGTTAAAGCAACCACGTCACCGTCTAGTAGACGTGATTTTGTTGCCTTACACGCAGAAAAAAAGTATGGTTGGGATAACAATATTCGAAGAGCATCATGCTATTGTTGGTTATATGGTTGTGGCACAACAATATTATGATCATCACAACAATACTATGGTTAACACACAACCATACTATGATCCCCATAACAATATTATTGTCCTCACAACTATAGAATTATTCACACAACCATACTATGATCCCCACAACGATATTATTATTCACATTAAACCATACTATGATCCCCACAACCATATTATGGTCCTCATTACCATAGTATGTTTAACATACAACCATAGTATGATCCTCACAATAATAGTATGACTTAAACACAATCATACTATGATCCCCAACATTTTTTGTAAAGATTGGGTAAAGTTGTTATTTAACAATAGAGAATTTTATTAAGTACGTTATGTTATAATAGGAGTGATTTATTAAACAGTAAAAAATGTATTTATTTAAAATATTTCAGTTATACTAATTCGTAGTTTGTTTCGAAAAAATTTAATTATTTTTACTATTATAACATTGTCAAATTACAAAAAAATACAATTTTGCCGGTATGATTGCCGTAATCATGTCATTGTTAACATAAAACCCATGAAAACAATAATTTTGTTCCACCAACCATATTTATATTGTCGCTACAACCATATTTTCATTTTAAAATTTGGCAACAATGCTATTGTTACATATTAACAATATTAATATTGCCGCAGTCATACTAATGTCAAAATAAAATTCAAAAAAAACAATACTATTGTTGCGACGACCATACTATTATTGCAAATAACATACTATTGTTGCCGTGACCATATAGTAACCATATTTTTTCTCTGCGTGTACTCACTGATCAACGCCCAAGCTAAGCGGCTTAAGCAAGAATCATAGGTCCATATGTATAAAATCGATAATAAGGTTTTTTTTTTCAAAATTTGTACTTTAAGGGGGCAAAAAAGGGACAAATTTATCTTTCATAAACAAGGTTCAAGTTAGAATCACCAAATTCGGTGATTAGGCGTCTCTTATAATTCGGATTCGTAGTAAAAAGGGATTTTGGCAAATTTAGAACCTATAGGAATAAAAAGGGGATACATTTCGTACCAAATTATGCAGAGCACGTAGAAACGTGAAATTCGGAGTGTATTATCAATTTGACAAATAAAAAGTGTATGCGAAAGGATTTGGAAAAAAGGGTACACATTTTGAGCTAACAAGAGTGTGTATGTTCCAAATTAAATGGAATTCGTTCTTCGTCGGAACATTGTTTATGCCCAAAGTTTGGTTTTGATTGAGTCATTTATGCGACCTGTGCTTTGATTACAAAAATATATGGCCATTGACAAATGATTGTGTGGCTTCCGATCAACACTAGTGTTTTGCCCATAACTTCTGTAATTATGACGGTTTTGGTTTCGAAGACTATGCGCAAATTTAGTCAAAATTTTAAAAAAAAATCGAGGACTATAAACAATTAAAAACCTTTATATTTTAAAAAAAAAATATAAGTACAATTTTTATAAGTTCAAATTTAACCGCATTTACTTTAACACAGCTTCGTAAACTTTCAAATCAAGCAAAAAAGTTTAAGGAAAACAATAAATATTACTAGTCTGATCTGATTCCCAGAGAAAACCTCATATATACTTTATAGAGTCGCAGAAAAGTATTCCTTGTAACCAATTTATATCCTCCATTGGTTGCGAGTTAAAAAATGTATTTATTCAAAATAAATAAAAAAATAGGTCGTGTTCTATTCATATGACCCAAATTTCGTACAAATCGGTCAAGGCGTTTCAGAAGTGCAAGGTTTTTGGTAAAGCCCAAAAATTCATTTGTTTTGGCCATTTTAACCCCATACAACGCCCCTCTCCTCCCCAACCCCAAAAACAAAAGAATAACAAAAAAAATCGTAGAGGACATTTATAAGAATATAAAGAATCGTTTTAAAAAGTTTTCGAGCCAAAAAATTAATTAGGTACGTATAAAATATACTGACCCTACTATATTTTTGAAAAATTTTAAAAACAACTTTTTATGTAATATTTCAATTTATTATTTTTTGTTGCGTTTGTGTTTATAGGATCTAAGAAAATACCTTTCAAGCCCATCTGGGTGTTGACATAACCCTGACGAAAGTTATCACAATTTAAAAGCATGTCTTCCTAAATCATCGCGCGTTGCGCAGAAACGGCGCATCAGAACCGCATTTACTCTAACACAGCTTCGTAAACTTTCAAATCATGCAAACAATTTCAAGGAAAGCAACAAATATTACTAGTCTGATCTGGATCGCAGAGAAACCCACATATATACTTTATAGAGTCGCAGATAAGTATTCCTTGATGTTACAAGCAGAATAACAAATTTATATCCTCCATTGGTTGCGAGTTAAAAAATGTATGCTTAGTAGGGACATAAATACTGTATCACACGATTTATGCTGTAAAACAAAAAGTACAGAATGATTTTGGACCAAATATTTTTTAATATATTTATTGATGTATATTGTATAAAAAAAGAATCTACTTATTTAAAACGTCCGCCTTATGCCTTTACACACGCCTTAAGTCGCACTGGCCAGTCGTCAATAGCTGCACGAACCTCGTCCATTGGAAAATTGGCCACAGCTCGAACCAAAGCAGTCTTAACTGATCCAATGTTAGGGTATCTTTTGTGACAAACCTTGTCCTCTAAAACCGTCCACAATTTGTAATCCAATGGGTTAAAACGCTGGGATATGAACGCTGGCAAACTGTTTCGAAGCCAGGACTGGGACGTTTTAGCCTTATGGGCTTGCTGAAAAGTCCATGACTGGTTTTGGAACAGGGAATTGTTAAGAGGCTTCACAACAGCTTCCAAAACGGTTTTTTTTGGTAAACTTTGGCCGATGTTTTGACTCCTTGCTCAAAGAAATGCAGGTCAGTGATCCCATCGTAAGAGACACCCACCAAACCATGACTGAAGCTGGGTGATGACCCTTTTTCCACCCTTGGGATCACTTCAGATGCTTCCTTAGATGGCCGCGCATGCACTCCATCATTTTGCTTGTTAAATTTTTCCTGAACGGTAAAAATGTTTTAATCGGTAAACAAAATTTTTCTGTGCAAGTTATCAGCGTGCTTCACCAAAAGACGTTTGCATTTTTCAATCCTACTTTTTCTCAAAGCTGCTGTCAACTAATGTCCGGTATGTCGTTTGAAAGCCTCAAGTTCCAAGTCTTTTTAATGATTCGACTCATGGAATTTTGCGCGATATTAATCTCACGGACCATGATTTTCTGTTTTCGGAGCGGATTTCTGTGAATTATTGAGTTAACGGCTTTAATGACATGCGGTGTTCGAACAGAGCGTGGGCGGCCCGACCGGTGGCAGTCTTTTACATCTCCAGTCTCCTCAAACAGTTTTATGCATCAGTAGACGAACATGCGGCTAATCCCTAGTGGCCGGAGCGTTTCGAAAATATCGCTTTTTATCATTTCACACTTGAAAAGCGCTATTACAGCGATACGGTTGTCATTATCTGACCACTCCATGATGAAAGTTGACACAATTTTAAAATCCCGGTACAGACTAACTCTATTGAGGCTAGCTTTCAAAACCCATATGCCATTAACTGGGTACGTTCAGTTCTACTATTGAAATGGGTGTGTTCAATGTTGTAACAGTATTTATGTTCCTTCTAAGTTTATTTAAAAAAATAAATAAAAAAAAAAATTGCTAAATTATTAAATTACATAATTAGTTACAAAATTACAAGCAATTCGGAAAGTGTAGCATCGGATACAAAAATTGTTTACCTTTACTTTCCTCATCAAAACCTGCTTTATACATTCAATTAGACCCCTCGTATTTCCAGACAATACCAACTGATGCAAACCGAAGTACGTGCATATGCAAATTCCCACTCATGTTGAGCCATATGCTCTGCTTTTCTGTTCAACAGCACGAACATCTTCCAACACCTACGACTGACTACATATGGTTAGACTGCATTAACTGTACGGTCTGGGTCATTACGGCAGCAACCACAAATGCCACAAATTCCATTTTGCTTCCAGCAGCTAGTCTGTCATTAGAAGTTGTACTATTTGTAATTAAAAGTTTTACGCACTAATTTTAATAAAAAAAAACAATGACATTTCCTCCCAAGTTCTCAACTTTCGGATTTCCTCCACTGAAAACAATGCCATCCCACTGCTAAGGCATCCACTCCATACCGCGCAACAACTTGCTTTGGCATTTAAAAAAAAACAACTTAAAGTGAATAGCTTACAAACAATGCCACCATTTTAATGGGGAAATAGTTGTTTGCTCGTTTCCAGAAAAAACGAAACCACTTCTCCCGCCCTCACATCCTATTTTTTCATTTGTACAAATAAATGAATGAATGTTACCAACAGATTCCTTCAAGGAATCAACGAGGGGAACTGTGTGAGCGGGACTAATGTATTATTTGTTGTTGTTTTTTGTTATTATTTCATGTTCATTGCCAACCGTAGGAGGAAGGAGAATACTTCATTTCTCTGGTCCACATTGTGGAGCCTAATGTTGTTTCCGTTTCCAGCGGATGCATGCCGCGCATACACACCCATCCTTGTCATGTACGCTTATGTGTGTAAGTACAACGACAAATACATTTGCTTTATTAAACAAGTAAGGTTGTTGTTGTACTAATATGTGTGTGTGTGGGGGTGTGCTGAGCTCGGGGCTGTGTGTGTAACTACTCCCACATTCTAATGTACCAGAGAATATACAAGTGTACATGTGTAGAAATACATGGACACGTGTCTACACATGTTTGAGCAGTTTTCCGCGCTTCTTCTCTTTATGAGTACCTACGTCAACATTACGAGTATGTGGCGCCTGTTTTCCTTAGAAACATAAAAACGCTTGTTTTCATTTCTTGAAATCATTCAAATTTGTTTGGCTTTTATGGGCACAATTTCGCAATTCCTCAATGCGAGGATGGTTTGAGAAATATTGTTGTCGGTTTAGCATTTCGTGCATCAATCGTTTATTTCAAATATAGCTTATCTCACTTAATCAAACAAATGCATTACTAGATAAGCAATGGTGACATTTCTTCACTACCAATCGATTGTCTGACTGGACCTCTACTTCTATAAGAGTAAACCCAGGTAGAAATTTGGTTACAACAACCCTTTACCAAATCGTCCAACAATGTTCTCATCATTTTGCCACCCATAATTGTTCACCTAGACCTATTTAAAGATATGCCAAATGAAATTGCACACCATAGTTTTCTTCCGTTCTACCCATTTACTTATTATGTAAAGTACATAATCTGATAATAAATTAAGTTGATTCAGATTCGAGTAAAAGGTCAAAATATTTAAGACATACCAACAATTTTTTTACTTGAAATATTTATTAAACGCTTCTTAATAATCGTATGAATGACAGCAATCATTTTTATACCAATCCATCCACCAAAGGTTGGATTTTATATTAAATTTGTTTGCAACACCACGCAATATTGATCTGGAACCCTATAAAATATATAAATTCTTTGATCGTCGTCAAATTCTAAGACGATCTAGTCATGAGCGTCTTTCCATGTATCTGTTAAAGCACGATAGCGGTCAAATGAATAAACCTAGAGTCCTAAAATTGGGAAGGGAATTAAGGTTTTTTTGAGTATTTGCTAAGCAAATAATATTTATTTATTAAATGGGGTACAGTTTGTTGAGACCCACCATGTAGCTCAAAAAAGGGCATAGCTGTTGAACTTTTTGGCTCCTGTGACCCAAATGTAAATTTAACTCCGTATCCAAATATCGAGCAATATAAAAGTTTGGCTGAGATAAGAGATGTAAAACGGGTTCGTCCTTAACCCAAACTTGATGAATTTATCAGATAGTGATTCTGAAGTCTGTACAGTGTATGTACATTGTACATACTTGAAAAGTCATCACTGAATCGACATAAACTGCACCACAGTGTGGCGTTGGATATAAAAAAAAACACTTGCTCCATTCTATGGAACATATCGTAGTGCTATAAAATAATTCCATGCCAAATGTTTGTATCTACCAAAAACATTTCATGCTCTCCATTACCTTGGAGAGCGCAGAGCAAATCGCAATTGGCCGATAATTCGCAGGATTATTGGCTTCACCCTTTTTAGGGATCGGCTGGACGTTCGCAACCTTCCAACACGCTGGGAAAACTCCCGCACAGCGTCGACGAGCACTTACATAGGACAAGTGCTGAAATACCATCCGGGCCCGGGGATTTATTTACATCGAGGTTCGCAAGAACCCTTTTAACTCCACGCGTTCGAAAAAATATCTGAGGCATGGAACTTGATACGTTTTCTTGTGAGGTATTTAGAGACCAACGACTTGCTAAGTGATCGACAGTATGGTTTCCGTAGAAACCGCTCTACCGGAGACCTGTTGGCGTTCTTGTCGGAGCGTTGGAGTCGGTCTATCCACCAGTTTGGTGAGAGTAAGGTCGTGGCTCTAGATATCTCCGAGGCCTTTGATAGAGTCTGGCACGGTGCACTCATATCAAAGCTGATCACTTTTGGTGTCGGTAATACGTTTGCTTGGTTTATATCGAGCTTTCTTAGAGATCGCACTATTAGAGTTGTTGTAGATGGGTTCTCATCCAACACACATAGGCTGACCGCACGGGTACCACTGGGGTCTGTCCTTTCTCCCTCTTTATTTATTATTTTCAATGACGATCTATTGGGCCAGGCCGTGAATCCAATCTACTCTTTCGCAGATGATAGTAACCTCTGTCATTCATATTCATTCGACCGTAGGCCGAGTCTTCAAGATATTGAAGACAAAAGGCGAATTATGGATGAGACACTTGGCCGGGATCTACTGGCCATTTCCGAATGGGGTCGAGTCAATAGAGTAGATTTTAATGCACGTAAGATACAGTGCTGCTTGTTGTCTCACAAGCGATTCGCTGACCCAACAGTATCGTCGATTTCTATCGATGGTACGGATATTGAACAATCAGAAGCTGTCGATCTTCTGGGCATGAAAATACATTGTGACGCTCGTTGGGCGAGACATGTATTCGAAGTGTCGAAAGAAGCACTCAAGTGCATAGGCTTTTTAAAGCGGTGCAAGAAATATTTCACTCCTTCTGATCTTTTCAATATCTATACAACCTACATCAGGCCAAAGATGGAATACAACTCCCATATATGGGCAGGTACTCCAAAATCATCCTTTGTGCTACTTGACCGTGTTTAAAGGAGAGCGATGGTGATGATAGGTGACAGTAGGGTATCCAACTCTATTGTTTCCCTTGAGCATCGTCGGAATGTGGGTTGCGTGACGCTGTTCTATCGTTACTTTCATGGTGTGTGTTCATCAGTCATCCGTCACCTTATTCCTGACGTGAGGATTTTCGGCAGGGATACGCGACTTTCTAGGAATTCACACCCGCTTGTTATCGATTGGCCAGTTGACCGCACTATACACTACAGATCAAGTTCGTTTTTCGCTCGTACAGTCGGTATGTGGAATCGACTTCCGGCAAATGTATTTCCCACTAATTGCGACATCCAGAAGTTCAAGGCAAGCGTCAATAATCATTACTTCCTCTTTCCCCCTCCGATCCTTTACTTTCCACTCGCCAACGCAATGCACCGCATGTATAGGGGGCATCCCCTGAGTGTTGGTTATTTAAAAAAAAAAACCCACCCTTATTGCATTGTATATGTCTATTCTTCCATCTACTTATTAAACTACATGGCAATTCTTGTCCGACATTTATGAAATTTGATAGAAATATGTTTTTTGAAGTAAGGCTGAAACTGAATAAAATCTACTCAGTTTAAGATATAGCTACCCTACATATGTTCATCCGATTTTTATGGTTTTAGATCTGAAAGCCTCATCTTACATCCATTTTGATGCAATTTAACTAGTTACTTTTTCGACCAAGGAAAGGCGTTAATAAATTGTAAGAAATCGGTTCGGATTGAGATACATCACCCACAATACATTCATCAGTTCTCATGTTTTAAGCTCTCTCATCATTTCTAATTTTTCTGATACTTGACATAAGTAAGTATTTTGGACCAAGAACGGAAAAAATTTTCCGTTTTTTTTATTTGCTTATAGAGCATTATCTTAATATTTGTTGCTATGACTTGAACAGTTTTTATTCTGGTTCGAGGCCTTTTTGTAGTTGGCAGGCTTAGAAACAGATGTAGAGTCTGCCCGACAACCGTAGCCAATACATTTCTACAATTGTTAACGTTGATTCTGAAAAAGAAACAACAAAAAGATCTCGAACCAGCTTAAACACTGTTCAAGTCATAATAATGATAATAGACGGAGTAAATATAAACAAAGAGAAAAAAAACTATTTTTTACTATGATAATATTTTTTATATGGTGATACATCTAGAGGTATTTTTTCAGAACAAAAAAAAATATAAAAATTCAAATCAAGGAATTTGGAATCTTTGTTAGTAATTTGAGAGGATAATTTATGGCATTTATTTTTTGAATATAATTTCCTTCAAATGATGGCCGCAACTACGCCTCAGGGTTTTCATTCTGAGGGTCCAATTTTGCATAACTCGTTCGAGCATTTCGACCGGTATGGCTTTAATGGCACGCGTAATGTTGGCTTCCAAAACCAGAATCGTAGCTGGTTTGTCAGCATAGACTTTGGACTTTACGTGGCCCCAAAGAAAAAAGTCTAAACTCTTGATACACGATCTAGACGGCCAACTCACCGGTGATATACGTGAAATTAGCTGCTCTTTGAAATGACATCTCACTAAATCCATTGTTTGAGCAGCTGTATGGCAAGTGGCACCGTCCTGTTGAATCCAAGTGTCGTCAAGATTACGGGCTTCAATTTCAGGTAGCAAAAAGATCGATATCATGGCGCGATAGCTAGCACCATTCACGGTTACGTTCCGGCCATCATCATTTCTGAAAAAATATGGACCGATTATTCCAGCAGCCTATTAACTGCACCAGACCATGGTTTTCTCTGGGTATAATGATAGCTCTTGAACCTCTTCTGGTTGCTCTTCAGCCCAAATGCGGATATTTTATTTATTGACGTTGCCGTTGTGCCAGAAAGGGGCCTCATCACTGAACAAACCGTTTTTCGAAAACAGCGGATCTTCTCGTTTCTTACATCCATAATTCAGTTGCACAGTTTGGAGACGTTGTTGCGGTGTTAGTCATTATATGATAAAATGGCAAACAATACCGAAAAGGAAAAAAAATAAAGTCTAACGTAACCTACACGTAAACTCTGAAAAAAAACCCTATGGAAAAATACCTCTAGATGGCTCACCCTATATTTTAGAACAAGAACTGACGCTTCTAGATATAAAGGTTGGTCCAATTAAAACGCACGATGTTACTTATAAATAAAACAAAAAGTTTCAACAAAATTATTTTAGAATTTTTATTATGATAATATTTTAAATATTATTTATTTTTTCTTATCTTAATATTATTTATTATGCCACCATCAAGGCTTCGGTGGCATATCCTTCTATCCGATGATCCATACTTTTAATGACTCTGAGACAACGGAGGTTTAATGTCATTAATGTGCCGAATTATATCATTATTTAGTTCTTTAGTTGTTCTTGGCTTATTGACGTACACTTTTTCTTTTAAATACCCCCAAAGAAAGAAAACACGGCTGTTGAATTTCTCTCTTAAAAGAACCATTATTTTGTTGGCTGTATGGCAACTGGCACCATCGTTGACATGTGACATACCGTGAGATTGAGGCAATCTTGAGCATTAGTATCTCAAGCATCAATAAGATATTGCATGTTCATTTGGCCTTGAAAAACATTTGTTCTCGTTGGTTCCAACACAACGACGAATGTTCAAAACTAGGCTCATATATGGGCATTTCCTGGAAAAGGTCAACCGCTACCAAAATATTAAAGTTGAAGAAAAAAGAATTTTCTGAGAAAATTTAGTTAGTTAATGCATTGGATTTTAAGAATATACCTAATTAAATACATATTACCATTTGTAATTTAAGAAGAGTGGTCTGCAAAGAGCATCTTTGCTTTTTTTGGTTTTAGCGTTTTTAATTGACATTTTTCCTTGAGTTATTTCTGAGTCTTACATATCATGTCGATTGCACTCTTCTTATAGACTAAATATACCAACAATAAATATTTAAAAACACCATAGTAGAGATCAAGCAAACTCCGAATAACGGTAAAATTCAAAGATTCTTTGTACTACATTCTTCTGTCCCGTTCGCGACCGAAAATAAGCATTTGTGTTTAGTTCTCCGTGACCGTTGATCGGAATAGTTTGATATTTACAATTCAAAACAAAATAACCGAGATCATTTAAAAAAACCAAACCGAAAACATTTTGATCCATAAATATTTTTTTTATTGATTTTTAAAGTGTGTCCCGTTCGCGATCGTAAGTGTAAAATTTTCAAAAAATAATACATATTGTGATAAAAATAAAATTTGTTTGTGCAGATGGAGAGTCGTTGTGAAGGTAAAGAAATTGCCCAAAAGAAATACATGGAAGGAATAAAAAACAATCCCATTAAGAAGAAGAAGTACCTAGAGAAGGCGGCAGAGAGAATGAAAAAACATCGCTCAAAGCTCAAACAATTGGCGAGTAATAATAAGAAAGTGCTTAACAGCTTACGTGAAAAGGAGCGTATAAAGAAACAAAAAATGCGCATACGTATAGCAAATGAAAGAAAGGAGACAAACTTTAGAGCCATATAACAGCAAACAGTCTTTTGGAAAAGCGTTAAAGAAGGCCGAAATGGCGTTGCCGCAGGAAGCTGCAAAAAGAACGAAAATTGTACAAGCTTTATTTGCAAAGTATGGTCAGCCAGCTATTTTTGAGTAACCTGTAATAGAAAATTCTCAAGTAATAAATGAAGTACAGAACTTTTTTGTTTCTAGTGACATTAGCGTTCAATCTGCTGGAAAAAAAAGATACTCTAATCGTAGATGGAGAAATTATTCCGAAGAGATTTATGTTATTAACAGTGGCCGAAGCATATGAAATTTATAAAAATGAATGTACAAGTGAACCTGTCAGTAAGTCTTTCTTTTACAGTTGTCGGCCCAGACATGTTCAGCTAACTAGCAAAATGCCACATAATATGTGCGTTTGCATTTACCACGCCAACTTTGCGTTTTTATTGGATGGCTGGTCTCAAATTGTTAAATCTTTTTCTGGTGGTCATCAACATTTTCTAAAATCAGTTTGTTGCAATATTGAAAATAAAAATTGTATGTCGAACCGTTGTGGAAAATGTGTAACCGATTTAAAAAGTGAATTATTGCCCCTTGCCTATTTTAATCAAATGGATGAACAAATACAATGGAAGCATTGGAGAAAAGTTAACGACAGAATAGCATTAACGAACACTGTTGGTCCATTTTCAGAGAGTTCAACAGAATCACTTTGACACCACAAAGAATAATTTAAAAGAAAATGAGCTGATATTACAATTAGATTTTGCCGAAAACTATCGGATTTTATTCCAAAATGAGATACAAAGCGCACACTTTAACTACAAACAAGTATCAATTTTTACTTGCGTAGCATGGACTGTTAATAAAACTCAATCATTTGCTATTATAAGTAATAGTTTAAAACACAGCAAAATTGATGTCTATATTTTCTTGACAAAAATAGTCGAGGAACTAAAACAAGAACACGGATATTTTAACAAAATATTTTTTTTTTTGACGGCAGTAGTTGCCAATTTAAAAACAAATTTATAATTTATAGTTTAATGGACTTTAAAATAAGTCCATGGCGTTGGAGCCGTAATTAAGCGGAAAATTTGGCAGGTCACAAAAACTAAAAATATTTGCCTTAATGATGCATCTGATTTTTATCAGTGTGCAAAGCAAACCGTTAAAGGAATCATTATTTTATACGTAGATGAAAATGAAATTGATAAGGCTTCTTTTTTGTCAGATAAATGGAATAATTTACCAAATATAACCGGTATACGAAAACTTCATTGGTTTTCTTGCAACACAAACTTAGATATCCATGGAGCTGAAACTGTAATATCGTTTAAAATTAAAATAAAATAATAATTCTTTTATTTTTGTTATCATTGGAATATATCTTGTTTTATTTATTTTTTATACTTATAAATAAAAAAATTTAAACCTAAAAAATGCCTTTGGAATCATTGTCCCGTTCGCGATGTCCCGTTCGCGATTCTAAAAAAAATATTTAAAAAAAATAATAATAAGGATAATTAAAAAAACCCAAATGCAAAATAAAAGCTTTATATCTCTGCTTTAGTTAAAAAATAATCTCCATTTAATAAACTGACAAAATTCGCAGAGTTTTAAACAAAACCACACACCGAAAAAAATGACTTACATTTTTTGTCCCGTTCGCGATCGCAAGTTTATCGAAAATATTTGGAGAACGTTCATATTTTATAATTTTCTTTTTGTTCTCAAAAATTGTTCAACTAAAATGCTATTAAATATTTATAAAAAGTTAAAAAAAAAATTTGAGCTTTCATATTTTTTTTTCAAGTTGAGTGCGTACGAATGTCCCGTTCGCGATCCAGGAAATGCCCATATATGATTGGTCCCTATATGGATTGGTGCAAAGTGATGTTGAAAAAGTATAACTCCGGTAACTCAAAGGCAGTGTATAACATTGTCACAGGTGACGAATCATGAATCTATGCATATTAACCCGAAACAAAACAGCAATCGACCGTATGGGTCTTTCAGGGCGAGCCAAATGCAACAAAAGCTGTTCGTGGAAGATGTACATCGAAGTAAATGATAGCGGTTTTTTTTTTGGTATAACCGGCCATGTTGCCACAGTGCCTTTAATGGAAGGTAGGACGGTCAATTCTGAGTGGAATACAACCAACTGTTTGCCAACAGTGTTCGAAGAAATGTGGAAAGATAATAAGAGAAGACGGATTATTTTGTATCACGACAATCCGAGCTCTCATACATTTGCTAGCATCAAGAAAAAATGAGTGGTCATCGTTTTTCATCTCACGAAGCAGCTGTAGAAACGTTCAAAAATCATATTTTGGAGATGTCTCAATGTGGAAAAGGTGCTTCATGCACATGCAAAAGTGTATTGATCTTAAAGGAGAATATTTTAAAAACAATAAACCATTTCCAATGATAAATTATTGTGTTTTTATGGTTCAATTTTTCAAACACTGAAAAAATAAATGTTATATTAGGTTGGGTAAAATACCTGACGTTAAGGTCTGACTCACATCGTGCAACAAGGTTGGACTACCCTTTACATACCTTACTTGCAAAATCAGTATATTTTAATAGCTAAAAGTTAATTTTATTAAACATATCAATGAAGAAGCATATTTTTCCATAATTAGTAGTGGTTTTAAAATATTACAAAATAATTATTAGTCTTAAGCCGTTAAAAATATGAAGACTTGAAAAAATTGACTCATCGTATTTTCTACATAATTCTACCATATGAAAAACATCAACAAACCTGGTCTAAAAAGTTTATGGATTAATTCAATCTTTCAGAAATTATTACAACAAATGATCATAACAAAACAAAAAATCCAAAGAATTTAAAAAAAGAAAAGCCCGCCTTCATTGAAACTTGTGTCTACCAGACGGTGATGTGTTTGCTGTAAATTCCACCATATGACTTACAACAACAAACTCTATCTAATTAGATTGTGAAGTAACACACCCATTCAAAAAAAAAACATTCCAACTAAGTCCATTAAGTCCGACACTAAGTTCCAACAGAGGCAATAGCAGAGAGAGAAACGTTTTTTAATCCTTCGTAAGGAACCTAAATATATTTATATCTTATAGATTCTTTCACATCAGCTACTTTACGAACAAACCTCGTACAAATTTTAGTGGCAGGAGATTCGAATTTGTATGAAGAAAACATTTACGGCTTTCAATAAATCCCAAATTCATCGCACTTCCTTTAGCATGCGGGCTAAACAGGGCATATTTTTATAAACCACATAAGCTGCTTCTTTATTATGTTATTAAATAAACTTTAAGTACAATCGTTGTTTTTTAATTCACTTGAAGATACATCAAATATTTCAAGTTTTTTAAAAATGTTCTTAAAAAAAATATTGAAATTCAAAAATATTTAAAACACGTTAAAAGTTTGTTTTATTTTATTTACTCTCAATTATTGAGACTGAAATTTGTGGGTATATTTAAGTTAATCATTACTTTGCCCAACAAATTAAATTTAACCTTTAGCCATTTCCCCAGCATTTAATCTATTCTCAACAACAGTTCAGTATGTATAGATTATGATAAACGCCAGCCCTAATACGGACTGGAATATACTAATTTCTTACCAGTTACGTGTTTGGTTTGTTTACATGCCTTACAATCGAATTTTAGCCAATTCAAGGCGTTCTATTTACTCATCAAATAAAGAAAATGACAAATGTTGTGAATGTTTAGCATACTTATAAAGGTTATAATAACCACTGAATATGCCAGATTAAAGTGTTGTAAATAAAATAGGTTAATACTCTTATTTCGTATGTATTTAGTTTACGTGACCAATACCCCAAGAATCACAGAAAACTGTTCGCATACAGAGTGTCTTTGTCGTCGATAATAGTCGCCGATAACAAATAAAATAACAATAAATGTTCCCATGTCAACAGACACCTACGATGTGTCAAATGTTTGAAAAAAATAATATAAATATGTGCACATTAGGGTTAGTCACTTTTTTGACTTTTGTCGAATATCGAATTGCTCTCGCAATATGATGTAGGGCATGAAAAAGCATGAAGAACTGCATGTTTACTTTTTTGATATGGTAAAAAAACTTCCCCCCCAAAATGCATTTACTTTTGCTGGAAATCGGTTTTTTTAATTTCCATTTTTTGTGATATTAAAAATTTAAAGTCGTTGAAAATTATGGTACGCTGAACACGAATCTACAATTTAATTGAAGATAGCTCCTGTAGTTTTCAAGATATGGCGATTATGCACATATATCAAAACAAGTAACATCTTTGCAAATTTTGCAATCGCCATATCTCAAAAACTACATGAGCTATCTGGAATAAAATAGCAGATTCGTGTTCAGCGTGCCAGAATTATGTAAGGAACGATATTTGAAGGTCTAACTTCGAAAAAAAAAATTTCTCAAATTTTTAATATCACAAAAAATTGAAAATAAAAAATCGGTTTCGAGCAAAAGTAAATGCATTTTGGGGGGAAAGTTTTTTCACCATTTCCAAAAACTAAACATGCAGTTCTTCATAGTTTTCCAAGCCCTACCACATACTGCGAGAGCAATCTCCGCAAAAAAAAGTGACTAACCCTAGTGCACATACCTACATACATATGTACATTAGAGCGTACCAGGTTACAAGTAAAAAAAAGGTCGCCGTACATCTTCGATTATGAAGTATTATTGAAAGGTAGTTTCAAAAAAAAATTTTTTATTTTTTTATGCCGAACGTAGGGGTCGCGCTTTTACATTTTTCTATATAACTTCTGCACTTATAAACGGATTTTAAAGTGTGATACATCGATGTTTTTGTCTCGACGAGGCCGATTTTTTTGTCTTTGAAGTCATTGAGCTCAAGCACCCCGCGCGAGCTTTAATTTTCTGATATTAGAGTGGTACATTAGGGTAGTAGCACCTGAGATATGATGGGTAAGTACCAGAAGGGGATGCTTGAGCTCAATGACTTCAAAGACGAAATTTAAGTTGTGTATTTGCAACTCAGCCTAAATGTCCATTACAATGTTCTGCAACAGAACCACCTTTGAACGTAACCAAGTGATCGTTATGTAAAATGATCTCCTGAGCCGAATTGAGTATCCGTTTTGCTTCATCACGTACATTTTTCGAGATATTGTGAACATTAAATAAGCACTATTAATTGTTAAGAAATGCATCTTTTATACAGGGTTTTCCATTAAGGTCATACCAATTTTATATATTAATAAAACACAGAATAAGATAAAGAGTTTAAGTTTATTCCAGGTGTAGTGCATGTCATGAGACTACCACGAGCCATCTATTCTTTGGACCCGATTTTCCACCACGCGTTGGATTTTGTCTCTAAGCTCGTCTAAAGTTGCTGACTTGTTGGCATAGACCAATGGCTTGATGTGACCACATAAAAATAAATCCAATAGTATTAACGAGGTGGCCATTCGACCATTTCTCGGGACCATTTCTCGAGATAACACCTTCATCGAATTTGCCTTTCGATAATCGATTGTAACTCGTGCTGTGTGGCTAGTGGCACCGTCTTGTTGAAACCACATATCGGCGATGTCAATATCCAATTCTGGCCAAAAATAATTTTCTAGCATGGCATCTTCCATTGATTGTAGCATGACGATTGTTTTCATCGACGCACACCTTCCGCATAAAAACCATACCACACAGTCATTTTTACGGAAGAAGTTGTGTCTCTTAAAGCACATGCGGGTTTGCTGCTGTCCAATAACGCATATTTTGTTTATTCATTTTACTTAAGGATCAATTGGTTTTGAATTAAGGAGGGCTCAAAAGTTTATTTTTGCATAACATAGGAATATTTTTATAGCGTTCGGCTCGAACATATAAATGATGAGTTGGCAAACCTTGCCTAATACATTCGCATTGTATATATTGAATATAAAATACAGGGTGGGCCAAAAGTTACCATGTGGTTTACAAATTTAATAACTTTTTCGTTTGTAATTTTTTTGTCAGATTATATAAATAACACTTGGAGAATAAATAAGAGAGATTCACAACTGAACAAAGAACCAGAATAATAGAATTTGATTATTTAAATCGCCGATCAGTTATTTTAATGGCTTTGTTAATAAGCAAAACTGAAAGTTCTGGGGTTCTAAAAATGCAAGAGGTGTATGGCGTGGGATCACATCTGCAAATATCATTGGGCCTTACTTCGTGGAGAATGAAGGAAAGTGCTGTAACCGTAAATGGAGAGCGGTGTTAGTTTATGTTAAAACATTTTTAACGTCCTGTTCCTGAAAATTGATCTGAGATGTGGTTTCAGCAGGACGGAATAAATCAAATTTATAGAGAGTTAATAATTTTCAGAATTTCGGGAATTATTATTAGGCCAGTGCGATCGCCAGATTTGTCAACTGACCCGACTATTTTCTTTGGGGTTATTTGAAGGAGCAAGTATATGCGAACAAGCCCGCGACAATCCTTTACGTCAATTCTAACATTGTTGCAGAAACTCGAAGGCTACAGCCACAAATTTTATAGGTGTTATTAAAAATGCTCTTAAGCGAGCGGATCATTGCTAAGCTGAAAACGGGGGTCATTTAAGTGACTTTATTTTTCATACTTGGTATAACAAAATTTCCATTTTGTATATAATAATTATATAATGTAGGAAAATATATAAAAAAAGTAATAAACGAAAAAGTAATTAAAGTTTTTAACCCCAGGTAACTTTTGGCACACCCTATACATACCTACTCTAATTACAAAATATCACTACTATCTTGTCAGCCTTTATACGAGTATATGTAAATTATTTAACATCTGATTTTTTTGCTGTCTGTGGGGTCGAGAAATGACAACCTCTGTATGATTTTGGGGAACCGCTGAGTCATAATGCTTAAGAAAACCCAACAATATAAACCTTGTCGCAAGTTCACTAATACGGCTTGAAGGCATTTAAGAAACGCCTCCAAATTTTGGCGAATGTATCATGAACTAGTTGGACTAAAACATGCAAAGCATGCATAAAAGCCAGTCTGGTGGCACCTTCGAGGTGTTTCCAACAGAACAACAAAATCAATAGTCCTTAATCCAGTGGGTGAGCGTTTGACAAAAGTGTCCGTTAGGTACACGTGCATGTTCTGTTCGAACAAAACGTGTAGCAACTCGACACGTGTTGCTGATATATCATGTCATCACGTATACGATATGTACATTAGGTTGGGCTGCGAAAAATCTATGATCACAGAATTATCTTAAATGTAGTAAAGTACTTTTGTAAATATTTGTATACCGTTTTTTAGTACAAACTTTTTCAAAATGATGACAAATCTTCTATCTATAATCCAAGTATATTTTCACAGACAGACACAATATTTTGAAATCACAAAAGCTTGTTTTCGTGGATTTGAAGGAACAGAGGAATTGACTGTTTCTTGAAATGCAATCCTTATTGCAAATTAACATATCACACTTGTTCAACAAAAACGTATTAACTCAATATTTTAAAAAGACTACTCTGAACAATGTTTGCCGTTATGTAATTTTTCTACCCTCCATCGAAGGGTGAAAAATTACATGACGCTTGAAACATTACGAAATATTGGCTCCATTAAGTACGAGGGCATATCAATTATGCCTTGCCTTTTCGAATAAAACACATTTTTTTGGCCTTCTTTGGAGCTGGTTCACGCGGAGAAACCCTTGGTGTAGGCTGCTGCTTGGTCTCCGGAGAGTTGTAATGGATCCCTGTTTCACCCACAGTTACAAAACGCCGGAAAAACTCAATTGAGAGCAAACGCGGCAGACATCTCTTACCCTTCTATCGGCCAACAACATATCGTGGATTTTTTCGACATATTCGGTTGTATTGACCTCAATTGTCCGTCAAGAACGTTCAGTGTCATTTGTACTTGCTCGACCACAACGAAAGTCAATAAACCATTTTTTTACCATTGAAATCGATGGTGCAGGGTTCCCATAGTATTAATCAAGCTTTTTCTTGGTTTAATTAGAAGTTTTTTTCGCCAAAAAATAATGTTTTAATTCACTTTTTTTCATTTTTTACAAAATCCACGAGGTTGTATGTTTTGAACAGCTGTTAAACACAAACTAGATGACGAAACTCTCTCAAAATTTGAGAGTAGTCGATCAACAGATGGTACTTGATCGGATCAGTGTTTCATTTTATATAATTACGAGGGAAGTTGGAAAAGTCGCGGAGTTATTTATATGCCCTCGTACATAAATTCTTGATCGTCATAAAATTCTATAACGATACAAACGGCCGTCCAAAAGTATGTTGATACCACAATAGCTGTAAAACGAATAAACCAAAGACCCAGAATTTAGCATGACGATGGCTTTGGGATTGAAACTGGGCGAAATCGGCCAAGGGGGAATATATTTTCCTAAGGACTAACGTTATTTCGCTAAAAAATATTATTTGCTTTTTTCTAGTAGACGGACAATGGTTAGAACTTGTTAGAGCACCTGCCGGCGAATTTACGAGTAAGAGATTTATCTCTAAGCCATGTATAAACTTCTCTATAAGATACATTAACCGTTTGAGAATAGGTCCTGGTCAGTGAGTATATCTTTTAGTTCCCCTTTGTCCCTCAATGGGTTGATGTGAGAATTTAGTAAGTAAGTACGAGTAGGTAGAGTTTTTTTAAGAGAAGCCCCTGCTGTTTAAGTAATAATTTGACAATTGCTACACTATGATTTAGTAGGGTGTACTCGTCGATGAAAAAAGTGAACAAAGCTTCCATCCTGTGAAGAACATAAAACAATTTTCTTCTACTGGTTTAAAAACTTCATGCATTAACCATTCGAATTCAGCATTAAACAAAATGTAGGATTAATTTGGGAGAAGAAGCGTACATGAGGACTTGGTCAGTACCAGAGTGGTGACGAAGTGAACTAAATAAAGTGAAGCGTCCTTAAGTTCGGCCGTGTCCTTGGAGTACTTACGCAGGTTTCCAAACGCCACGTATTCGCCTGAAGATTTTCCTTGTTTACTTGTGAGCCTCCTGGAGTACTTACGCAGGCCTCTATACTCCGCATATTTCCCATTCCTTTGTTTATTAACAATACTACTAGAGTACTTACGCTTTTCTCAAGATGCCGCATATTCCCCTGACGTGTTGCCCTTGGTTATCGGTGAGACTCTTGGAGTACTTATGTCGGTCTTCAGATGCCGCGTGTTTTCAACTTCTTTCTGTTCCAAAATTCATAGGTGATAGATCCCAGTTCATGTCCAGTCCTCACCCGCGAATTCATCGGACACTTTTGGAGACGCCTCTTGTAAAACTTAGCCAGGTCTCTGAGAAGACAACGAGCACAAAAGTAGCACCGCAGTACATATCTAGGTCTTCATTTAAGCCAGCGAACACAGAATTGGC
This sequence comes from Hydrotaea diabolus, assembly GCA_963513945.1. Lineage (NCBI taxonomy): Eukaryota > Metazoa > Arthropoda > Insecta > Diptera > Muscidae > Hydrotaea > Hydrotaea diabolus. The sequence continues at coordinate 184,111,669 of OY740718.1, forward strand.
TTAGTGTACTTCCATAGGTCTCCCCGAAGACAGTGGGTTGGACGAAGGCCAACCGGAGTACTTAGAAATGTCACCCCGGAGACAAATCCCTAACATGAGTCCTTTATTATTTAAGCAGACACTCTACTACTGCATTTTCCTTTTTATAAGCCTGAAAGTATCATTAAACCATACGAACAAGCCTCTCTTACTCAGCAATACCTATACATTTTTGTACGAACCTTACCCTAACCATACTATGATTACATAACCATGCTATTATTCCTTACACTATAGTAGATATAATATGATGCCCATAACTATAGTATGATTCCCACACATAGTTCAAGCCTCTTCTTACTTTCTGTCAGCATTACAAAAAAATTTTTGTACGAACCCTACCCTTACCATGCTATTATTGATCACACCATATTATGGTCACTGTGGACAATATTCTGATCCATTGCATTGGTAAGATTTCCACACAAAGTAGAACAATGGCCACAACCATACTATGAGCCCTTACAATAAATACACACACATTCTAACTATTGATCCTCACTATTATGTTTCACATACAACCATATTTTGATCTATGCGTTTATACGTTTTGCTCACAACAAAATTATTATCTGTCCAACTAAATAATGATCTCATACAGACAACATTCGAGTATTACGAGTATTTGAGAGTTTACTCAATGGGTAGTAATGTTAATGTTTAACAATAGAGATAAACAAATTTTGGCGTAATACGAATATCAATGAAATGTTGCATTGATTTTTGCCCAATGAAATATTTAGTTTATTAGATATGAGGAAAGTTTCATAATATGCATAAAAAGTTTCATAAATATTATGTAAATTGTTCATATATTTAATAAAAGTATGACATTGGGAAAAAAAGAATGTATATTTTTGTCATTCCAAAAATAAACGCAACAGGTATTTCTCATTTCATAGGACAAGACCCAGGCTAATATGTACACGTTCAAAAATATACATTACAAAGTGTTCAATGTACATATCCCCCTCTTATTCCATTAACCTTAACTTTATAACGTCGGCTCGATTACGAAATTGAGTCCTTTAGCAAGTTCTCCAAACAGTCTCCATTAGTGACAGCGTGATACTCACTCCACCATTATCCGGTGAAACTATTGCGCAATATTTCAAAAGAAATGAAAAATAAAAAAACAAGTAAATAAATAATATCATACAAAGTGAAAAAAACAATATTTATCCAATTTAAACAAACAAATGTTCAGGCTTGTGTCCTGGTACTAACATCAGAGTCATATTTTCTTTGATTGAATTACATACTGGTACATACACATCCAACTTAAAAAAAATGTCAGAGAGCACCTGAAGCGGCACTTGGATTCCACATGGAATTCCCCCACTGGCATCGAGTCAGGTCGATGGTAACTCAATCCAACTACTGGATTTTCGTTCATATGTTGTCCGTAACTCAAGTCAATAGCAAAAAAATACTTTAAATTTCTGGGGAATTTACTGAAGTTAATAGGGTATGGGGGGGAATTCCTCAAGGACCAATGTCAGTAGGATACGAGCGAAACAAAGACGTGACAAGAAAAGGTTTATTATGTCTCGAATAGAGTGAAAGTCAATTAATCAAGATCAATGACTTGTTTTAACAATAATATACAGATAAAAAAAATCAATCGAGATTTTTCGACTTAAAAATGAGTTTTCAATATGAGAAAGCGTGATCACTATAGCAAGCGGGAGTTACGGCACAGAAGAGAAATCTTTTGAAATTATGACTTGAACAGTTTTTATTCTGGTTCGAGACCTTTTGTTCTTTCTTTTTAGAATCAACCAAAAAATTGGTGAAATGTATGATGTATGTGAAATGCTAGAATAATACTACTACATTACAAGTAAAATATTTCTTAAATCAAAAACAAAATGTCATAAAGCACCGATTTAGCTCGAAAACATTTCAAATCTCCTATGGATGAATATTTTGGCTTATTTTTAAATGTGTGGTTATCAAGAAGAAATAACTTTATTATATGTGACAGTGCATAGAGAGAGGGGCCTTAGGCTAAAAAAATAATTTTCACCTTTTTTATGTGGACAACATCTGAGCATCGAATGAGACCGATCCCATGACCAAAAACTGTTCCGTCCCAGAGATATGCGCGTTTTATGAAAGTGATGGTATACAAAAGATGCACGTATTTAAATCTTTAAAATGACTCTCCTGAACAAAACTGGTTTTTACCCATAGGTCCCTTATTAGGCTTATTTAGGTTTATTATAAAGATAGGGGTTTGCCAATATGTCTTAAATATAATTTTGAGCACGAATAAATTACTGCCGAGAGGCCCAATTTTAAACCACTTTTTTCAGCATTTGATCTTCGAAGGTTTCAATCGTGTCTGGCTTATCTGCGGGCTTATTCACATAACAAAACACAAAATAGTCTAACGGTGTAAAATCGCACGATCTTGCAGGCCCACGGCGCGATATAACGTGCTCACCTGTAGATTGCTTAAAAAAATTGATTGTTTCGTTGGCTGTATGACAAATGGCACCATCTTGTTGAGACCAAATGTCGTCAAGATTACGGGCTTTAATTTCAAGTCCAATATAATGGCGCGATAGCGAGCACCATTCACGGTAACGTTCCGGCCATCATCATTTTTCAAAAATATGGACCGATGATTACACCAGCCCATAAACCGCACCAAACCGTAGTTTTGGCAGCTCTTTAGCCCAAATGTGGCAATTTTGTTTATTGACGTTGCCGTTGCACCAGAAATGGGTCTCATCACTGAACAATATCTTGGTCGAAAGCAGCGGATCCCCCCGTTTCTTATCAAACACTGATTTCCCTACTGCAGTTGGCAACATTTGAAGAAAATTAAATATATTTTATAAAATAAATGCCAGAAAATGTCATTTCGAATGAACAATAAAGATTCCACACATGATTTCATTTTTGTATTTTTTTTTATTATGACTTAAACAGTTTTTATTTTGGTTCCACAATCTAAAGATTTGTTTCTTTTTCAGATTCAACGTAAAAAATTGGTTAAATATATTAGCTACGTTTGCCAGGCAGGCTGTACAGCTGTTTTTAAGCCCGCCAAGGTTTTTCTTCAGCAGTCTTTGGCAAAGATTATCTCGGCAACAAATCAGATGACTTTTACGGGAGACTCATTTGTATTACTGAGAATAACCATATGTGACGCGCAAAATAGAAAGGGACCTAAGGTTGAAAACCAGTTTTGTTCAGGAGAGCCATTTTAAAGATTAGATCCCTTTCTATTTGCGCTTAGAATCGTCGACTTCACTTTCATAAAACGAGCATATCTCTGGGAGGGAACACTTTTGGGGCATGGGATCGTTCTCATTCGATGCTCAGATGTTGTCCACATCAAAAATTCGATGCTCAGATGTTGTCCACATCAAAAAAAAAAGTGAAAAGTTGATGAAAAGTTTTGTTCAGGAGAGCCATTTTAAAGATTAGGTCCCTTTCTATTTGCGCTTAGAATCGTCGACATAACTTTCATAAAACGCGCATATCTCTGGGAGGGAACACTTTTGGGGCATGGGATCGGTCTCATTCGATGCTCAGATGTTGTCCATATCAAAAAAAGAAAAAAAAAGGCAAATTGATTTTTTTACCCTTAGGTTCTTTTCTATTTTGCGCGTCACATATACTTAAAGTCTTCGATTTTTTTTAATACATTGTAAGTTTTGAAACTAGCAAAGTCCTTTGTAATCAAAACATTGCCCGATATGGACTTATTTCGTAATGTTTTTTCCTTGATGTCATTATATACTTTTTAATCCGCAGTATATTTTTTCTGTTCCCCTCACAGCACCACTTACTGAATTTTATATAGTAGACTTGATACACATAATGTGACTGGCACACTACAAACAAAAGAAGTTTGTTTTTTCTAATTTTCCTGGAAAATAATGTTCATTTCTTTAATCTATGAGTGAAAATTCTGTATTTCAGCAGATTTTCGGCACTTTTCAACCTCAACCTCTCCGATTTTTTTTTGTTCTTTATTGAAAATAAGCAGACCCCTATTTTGTTTTAATCTGAATGACCTTCGGCTGACCTGTTATTTTTTTTTTAAATTTGATTTTTTTTTCATTTTTGCGATTTTTTTGTTACGAAAAACTACTGTGTTTTTTATTTTATATTCCAAGAACAGTACCATTATTTAAAGACCTTGGACCACTCTAAATTAATCTATAAATAGTTTTGTAAAATTCAATAAATATCGCAGCTATACTACGATAAATAGTACGAGAGCTGCTATACATATTTCTGGCCTAATAATAAAAGTGCGAATATTTCTTATCAAAGTATTCTCCAGCATGATTTATAAGTATACACTTTTGCGTGCGCTCAAACCAAATGACAAAGCACTTTTTCCACTCCGATTGAGACACCTCCAACACATGGTTTTTGAACGCTTCAACAGCATCTTCTGGCGACGATAACCGTTGAAAACACATTTTTTTCTTGATGTGCAGGAATAAAAATAAGTCATTGGGTGCCAAGTCAGGTATGTTCGGCGGATGAGCCGATGTGTGTGAGCTCGCATTGTCATGGTGCACAATGATTCGTCTTCTCTTGTTCGTTTTTAGAATTTCCCCGAAGACTTTAGGCAAACAAATTGTGGTGTACTCGTACCACTCAGAATTGACCGTCCTACGTTGCTCAAGCGGAACATTCGTCACATGACCAGTTTTGCCGAAGAAACAGGCGACCATTTGCTTTTCCACGAACAACTTTCGTTGGATTCGGCTCGTCTTCGAAGATATACACGATCGATTGCTGTTTTGTTTGGGGCTCGTACGCATAGATCCATGATTCATCACCTGTAACGATCTTATAAACGTCTTTTGAAGCACCGCGATAGTAGTTTTTCAAAATTTCTTTGCGCAAATCGACACGAGCCTTTTTTAGGCGATTGTCAAGTTTTGCGGTATCCAACGAGAACAAACCTTTTTACGGCCAGGTGTTCATGCAATATCGAATGTATGCTGGTGGAAGAAATGCACAAGGATGCCTCTATGTCACATGACGATCTTCCATTATCAGTTCATGCGCTGCATCAATGTTCTCTGGCACAACGACCGTTTTAGGACGATTTTCACGACCTTCGTTCGTTCACAGTTTTTTACAGTGCTATTGATTTAATTTCATCGATGCACTCTTGTCGTGATTATCCACGTCGAAAGTTGGCAAAAATGATCGCACGATCCATTTTTTTTGCCAAATTGATTTTTTCAAGTCACTGTAAACAACACAAATGGTCGTACGTCAAAACGTTCTGAGTACGTTCATGCTACAAAATGTCAAACTTTCCAATGGAAATGTCAGATGGCGCCAGACAACACTTAGTTTTGTCTAGGCCAGAAATATACATAACAACCCTAGTAATACTCATTGTTGGTCTGTTTATCTGTTTAAAGCTACATCACGCCTTAATGGTGCAATTGGTTTTACTGAAACTTTGTATGTGTGTAGACGACGACCCGAAAGAAGATGTTTCATACTAGATTTTTCGTTTTGTAGGCTGTGGGCGTGGCAATGTCGGATTTTATCTTTATAAGCTGCATCACGCTTTAATGGTGCAAACGTTTTTACTGTAATTTGGTACGTTTGTGGACGACGACCAGGAAAAAAATTTGGTTTATTAGATTTTTAGTCTGTGGTCGTGGCAAAAGGGAATTTCATCAGTATATTTAAGGCATGATTTGCTCTAATTACATTTATTGTTACAACTTAACTGTTGTAAAATATATTTGGTTACGAATTAAATTCAGGATAAGGATTCTGGATTCTGCAACTTGGTGTCATCCGAAGAAGACCTAATACGAGTATGTAATGTATATCCAGATATTAACTGCAACATTTAACATGAAAGCTGGTTATAGGAAAGAGTTTTGCTGGCACTAAAAAATAGTGTTGTTGACAACATAAACCATCAAATTCTCAATAAATGAGTTCTAAATGGTGAGTCTACTAAATATATTTCAGTACCCAATTGAGTTCCTAAATTCTATCGAGCTGTCTGGAGTTCCACCGCATAAACTGGAACTCAAAATAGATGCTCCGATAATTCTCATGTGAACACATAATTCTCCGCGTATACACATCGCACCGACAGATTGTCATTTCAATTTAAACGCTTCTAATGTCCAGTCAAAATGGCCTTTGCTATTATTAAGAGTATAAACAAATTCCAAGGTCAAACATTAAAGGTAGCATCGCATCTTATCCACAAGTTAATATATTTACTTAAGAACATTTTTATATATGCTATTTTATAAAAAAAAAACAAATATTAATAATATTGGCAGAATTTATTTCATTTTTTATGCCATTCTAAAATATGTATCGTTACCATATACATTTATTCCTAACAGAAACTGAGATGTTTATCATCTTTAAAATATGCCCGGGTATAGACAGCTAGTTTCACATAATATAATCTTCAAAAAATAATTCTTCGCATTTGCAGTCAAAAAATCCAAATTTGAAATATCAGCTTTCGCAAAAATGTATTTCAATATTCGCTTTCGCAACAAATAAATTTCAATATTCGCTTTCGCTAAACCCACTTTCGTTACATCCCCACTCTACATTGTCCACAAAACAAATAATATAAAGAGGTTGTCTGGTTTCACCTGTAAAATTGCAGACAACCTACCTCCCCGTCCCATGCTGAAGTGTACATAAAATTCGACCTTCATGCTCGGCTAGACCGAATTTTCATTTCTATTTGTTTGCGGTTGAATGATTATGCTTTCTAGTTAATTGTAAAACACCGTCTCATTAAACTCACACATTTTTCTCTGTTTTTCAACCTGCTTCGTATTTTCTTATTTAGTCCATGAAAAATATGCTAATGGTTATTTAAATGCTGTTGCCTAAGAGTAAACCGTACTCATTTTTCAGCTCTTGCGTCGAAACATAATCGGGTCTTTTATATAGAAAAACCTACATCACGACAGTACTTATTAAGGTCAATATATAAGGTTTATTTTATACGAAGCTTTTCAACATTTCTTTGAAATCTTTAACACAATGAAAAAATAAAAATTGAGTAGCCCGTTCTATATTCAGGTTGTTTTTGTTTTCATGAAAATGTATTAAGTACAAAGGTACAATGACAATTTTAATGGTAGCCGATATGGGCATAGAAGCCTTTTTTCTAAGGACTCATTTAATATTCTTTCTTCTTTCTACAATAAAACTGCTTTAAATTACGACAATTCTTCTCCAGAATGTTGACGCTTCATTAAAATCGAAGTTAATGAAATAAAAACGTTCGATGGCGAGTGTTAGTGGTCAAGAAAACCAATTTTTTTTTGCGAAAAAATAAAAGATACAGGCGTAAACGATATGTAGCTGCAACAGGATCTCGCAAAGTGCAACAGCGAATGCCACAACTAAGAATTCTACACAAACGATTTGAGCGTGTAGTTATCCCTCCCAAAAGTAACGTAAAAAGGCCAACAATATCGCTTGATTTGGCTCCACTAGGCTATTTCTTTTAGGCTATGAACCGCAATCGACCGATTCTCTCAAAATCAACATAACCGCCGATAAAATGTCGCCGAACTTTTGGAAATTTTATCACTTTTTTCTGTCAACTTGCAAGGTCACATTGACAATTGTACTATGTAATTTTCCTTACATTGTGGCATTTTAATACATACATTCTATAACACAGTCGGACTTACTGGGAGCAGGAATCGGTTTAAAATGTGACATATGGTGTGGAGGTATATCAAAATATGAACCGACTTAATCCTATTTCACCAGGTTTAATTATAGATCACGTTACGAGAAATTTGAACTCGATCGTATTTAATTTAATATTTCTAGAGGGACATATCTACAGATCGTGGGAATCCTGTCATCATGGGACAAATTGGCCATGCTTTATAATAAATCTATCCTTTAGAATATAACTAAATTGTAGCGAGATCATTGCTAAAAGGTAACTTGTGGAACAGTAAGCACTTAAATGGGGAAGGACTTATTTGCAAGGCTATATGAAGGCGCATCTAAAAATAATTTTTTCCTCAAAAAGTTTTAAAACTCTTCTTTTTAAACGTATAAATAGCTGCTTTAATATTATTTCAATTTGCTTTAGAGATAAGCTTGAAAAAAGCTTAAAATGTGCATCGGGTACCGATTAACGCCAGTGTTTTGCCAATATAATCAGCAATTATCACGGTCTCAAAAATCGAATAAATGTTTTGAATTCCTTAGACTTATGCGTAAAGCCCAAAATTGTGTTTTTGGGTTATTTCAAATGTTTTAATCCACAAATTAAGAAAAATAACTTTACGAGCAAAAAAACCTTTTTTGTCCCTAAAGTTGGGGACTTCTAGCATCCTAAAATTGTGAATTTCTCGCTCGCAATTGCTCTACATCAACAAAAACGACATCGCATTGTGGTTGAAATTACAGTTTTTTTCAACAAAAAAAACAAGTTCCTACGTTCGGTTGTGTTAGGATTACGAGGGTTGCTATTTAAATAGCAGGTCCGATAAAAAATGTATTATTGGAAATAGTTATTTTGTTTTTCAAAATATTCTCCTTAAACTTTCGAAGCACTTTTTCCACTCCGATTGAGACAGCTCCAAACATGATTTTTGAACGCTTCAACAGCTGCTTCGGGCGATGAAAAAAGTTGATCACGCATTTTTTTCTTGTCACTGGGTGCCAAATCAGGGCTGTACGGTAGATGGCCTATCAATTAGACATCTTGCGTGGTCAAATAGCTTATCGTTTTAGCTGAAGTTTGATAGCTCGCATTGTCGTGATTAAAATGATCCGCCTTTTTTATTATCTTTCCTTATTTCTTCAAACACTTTTGGCAATGGTTGTACACCACTCAGAATTGACCGTCCCACGTTCCACTAAAGGCACTTTAGCACCATGGCCGGTTATACAGAAAAAAGAGCAATCATTTGCTTCGATGTACCTCTTTCACGAAAAACTTTTGTTGGATTTGGCTCGTCTTGAAAGACCCATACGGTCGATTGCTGTTTTGTTTCGGATTCATATGCGTAGATCCAGGATTCATTACCTGTGACAATGTTATACACTGCCTTTGAGCTACCGCAGTTATACTTTTTCAACAATGTTTTGCACCAATCCATACAAGTCTTTTTTAAGCATTCGTCAACGAGAACAAATTATTTTTCAATGCCAAATGAACATACAACATCTTATTGATGCTTGTCATACTAATGCCCAAGAATGCCTCAATCTCACGGTATGTCACATGTCGGTCTAGCTTAACGAGTTCACGCACAGCATCGATGGTTTCTGGCAAAGTGACCGAAGTTGGACGTCCATCACGAAATTCACCTGGAGAGAACGGAGCTCATAGAACCAGCGATCAACAGTGGTTGATGAGGTTGGATGGGAATGTTGGAAAAGTCCGGGAAATATTGATGTGCCCTCGTTCTACACTTACAGTTCAACAATACTAACATTGCCGCAATCAAAATTAAATTCATAAAACAATACTCTTATTGCAGAGAACATATTATTATTGAACTGAACACAAAGTCAGGTGTACTTAAGCTTACAGGAAATATTATTTAACCCCAGCCATAATAGGTGTTGAGCAGCACCATTTAGACGTAAGCAACCACGGAATAATAAAAAAAACTTTTGTTTTGCTTTTCAAAAATACGTTTTTTACGGCCAGGTGTTCATGCAATATCGAACGTATGCTGGTGAAAGAAATGCCCAAGGATGCCTCTACCTCACGGTATGTCACATGACGATCTTGAATTATCAGTTCACGCAGAGCATCAATGTTCTCTGGCACAACGTCCGTTTTTGGACGACCTTCGTCTTTGAGCGAGCGTCGGCCACGCTTGAATTCATTAAACCAGTTTTTCACAGTGCTATAGGATGGTGCTTCATCGCCATACTAAGATTTATGTTCATCGATGCACTCTTGTCGTGATAATCCACGTCGAAAGTTGTTAAAAATTATCGCACGAAAATGTTCACGAGTTTATTCCATTTTTTTGTTTGATTTTTTCAAGCCGCTGTAAACAACACAAATGATGGTCGTACGTCAAAACGTTCTGTACGTTTATGTTAAAAAATGTCATACCTTTCAAGGGAAATGTCAGATGGCTCCAAGCAACACTTAGTGTTGCCTAGGCCAGAAGTATATAAAGCAATTTTAATCTAATTTTGTTTCAATATATCAAAAATAATAATTAATTAATTTCGATACCACTTACCAATTGTCTTAATTTATCAATACCTTTCGATCAACTATTTTTTCCTAGCTTTATAATAAAAGTCGACATTTTTTGCGAAATTAGGTTTAAATTCACGAAATACTTTATTGATTAACGCACATCCTTACCACACTTTCCAACATAAAAATATCCCAAATCAACAATTTCCGGTATTGATAACAGAAAATCATAAATAATAAATTTTTAATCCGGTGGAGGAGGTTTATCCAATCGTACTCGTATATGGCGTTAAACTGGCAATCAAAATTGTTCATGCGTATACGTTTACAAATTTAAACTTCTTAGTGTATACCCTCTGAGGGGTATTTAAACAAACAATCAATTTTAAATGTTAATGGAAAAAAGAATGATTTATATTTTTTTTTTTTTGCTTTAAATAATTTATTGCCTTTAAAAACAAAACAAATAAAATCTCTTTCATACAAAAGAGCACGCATTCAATTTAAATAACTTTTTGTTTTGTACGGACAGAAAAACAAAACAAGTAAAAAACTTTTAGTCGGTTAATCCGACTAACATATACACTAGAGTGGAGTGAAAACATGCTTTTTTTATAATTTGAAAAAGTTAACCTCGGAAAGAGATGTAGTCTGGGGTCCTAAAGAGGGGAAAAATAAAGAAAAAAATTTAAAAAAATTTTTAGGGGTCGCGCCTCTCCCTAGAAATTTGGAAATTATCGCTATTTTGGCGTTGATTTTAGAAAAATCCTAAAAATTAACGACTTAACTTATTCGAAATTTAAAAGTTTGAGCTTGTTCAGTGCCCAAACAAAAGTATTTGAGGCAAATATGAGGATAATCGACTAATATTTGTAGCTTTGGTGGCGATTTCATTGTTCAGTCAATTTTCTGAAGAAGGGACGATTTGACTTATTTTACTTTTTGAAATTTTTGAACAATGAGAAAAATTTTTTTAAATTTTTTCATGCCCTTATTTCATTGTTTACGCTATTGCAAACATTTATTAACATAAAACTTTTTAAGATTTTTCTAAAATCAACGCCAAAATAGCGATAATTTCCAAATTTCGAGGGAGTGGCGCGACCCCTAAAAATTTTTTTAAATTTTTTTCTTTATTTTTCCCCTCTTTAGGACCCCAGACTACATCTCTTTCCGAGGTTAACTTTTTTTTTTGAAATTCCACTCCATTCTAATATACACTCAGCCCAGCATTGAGGGGAAAGTTGCAGTTACACTTAAGTAAGGTACCAGAATAAGGCGTGTCATCAATTAATTTCGTTTGCGCATAAAAATCTATTATACAAGAAGTTTGCAAATTAAGCGAATTTCAAGCACTACGAGTCAATTAATGTGGGTTCATATCTCCAGTGAATCAGAGTCATTTCTGTGGGAGGTACCAGAAGTTTTGTAGCTAGGAATTATGATTTTTCTCAACATGTTTACCTTACGACTATTTTTTAAGTACTGATTTTGATTCACATAAAAGATAATACATGAATCCCAAATGTAGTAATACAATAATCCCAAAAATGGTATATTTACACGGAAGGCTTTAGTATAAGGCGTGTCAATCTCTATTTTCATATGCAAGTAGAAAGCCTTTATTAAAAAATAAAGGTGTCCTTTATTTAATCGATTTGTATGCACTGGATGACAAGTTATGTGGGTTCTTATTAGCACCGATACAGGGTCACTTGTATGGGAGTTACCAGAGGGGGCGTTGTTCGAAGTCCAATTTTATTTACCAAGTTTGCCTTATAACTTTATTCTTAAGTATCGATTTTTAGTGAGATCGTGCAAATGGTTTTAAAATTATTAGAAAAATACCAAAAGTAAGCGTAAATGGTACATTTATGCAGAAGGAACCAAGTAGGAGTGAGGTGATATGGTTCAATTGCAATCCCATACTTAGCTTTCGAAAAGTATTATAATATGCTAATTTTAAAATTAATCTTGAGAGTTATTTTTACTTAAATAGTCATGAAACAGATTTGGTCAAAACAAATTCAGGGTCTAAAATGCTTTTTTTTTTGGTGCGTTACACTTTTTGTCCGTACCAAATGATATATACCCTCTTAGCCAGTAGGGTGGGTGAGCGTATAAAAACAAAGCAGAACAAGAAGAACGTTTAATTGAAATATTGCTTTTATTGTTTTCATTTTGTTCTTGTTCGCCCCGTACTATAGCATAGCAGGCGGTATAATAAGTTCGAAATTCTATAGAAAATTTACAATCAGTTGAAATTTTCAATGGTGAAATTTGGATGACCAATAAAATTGGGTGAAGTTAAGGAGGTTTTTTATACAAAACATGGGTTTGTAATCCTTTAACCAGATCTAGTACATTTAAAATCTAGTACATTTCTTGGTCATCCTTTATCTAAAGAGTAAACAAACTCTTGAGAGTAGCTCAGATGTAACAGGATAGCTTATTTCCTATACCTTTTAGGATAGTGGGAAAACAAGTACTGCGCCTTAATCGCCGCTACTTTAATCTACAAAAACTTATGGCAGGTTAAAAAATTAAAATGAGATTTGTATATGAACACTGTTAGTAACTTTAATTGGTATATCTTCTCTTAAGATGACATTTTAGAAAGGTTTTAAGGAATCCACGACATTTATCCAGGCATGAAATCACACCTGGGATAAGTGTTAACATGAGAAGGAAAGGAAACTTTATTGAAGGAAACTTTATTGAAGGAAACTTTATTGAAGGAAACTTTATTGAAGGAAACTTTTTTGAAGGTACGTCGAAAAAAGCCTGGGAAGCTGCTAAATGCTATTAAAGAAATGGTTAGAAAGGCAAGTAGGAACTTAATGAACAACTTGTATGTGAATAACTTGGATTCAATTCGGTTCATGCGAGTTTATTAACGGAAGGAATAAAACTTGATAAAGCTGTGGTTGCAAGTAGTTTGAATAATTATTTTGTGGAAGAATGAAATAGAGATCCGGCTAAAGGCTATTAGTGAAATGGTTAGAAAGGCAAGTAGGGACTTAATGAACAACTTGAATAACTTGGATTCCATTCGGTTCACACGAGTTTATTAACGAAAGGAATACAGAGAGATCGTACAATATAAAGGATGACACTGATAGTTTGGTTCTTGATAAAGCTGTGGTGGCAAGTAGTTTGAATACTTATTTTTTGAAATCAGTAGTCCATCTGAAATAGAACATTGTCAATTCTCGTAACGACCATTGGAATTCCTTAAGGACCCTAACAATCATGATTGTACGCTTCATATGAACAAAGGAGTATACATAATTTTTTATTAGAGAAATTAAAAAACTGTGGTATATAGTCGTATGGAGGAACCTTAAAGCTCATTGGAAGCCACATGAATAATCGAAAGCAATATGTTCAATTTACCAATAAAGATGTTATTGTGATTTTGAATTTCAAAAGATTCTTCAAGAAAATGGGTGTTGTGGCCAGTCTGCAGAATACAATCCTTTTTGACCAAATTGGCCAATAGAGAAGTTTTTATGAATTTGATTTTTAAAAGGTTATTTAAGGAAATTGGGCGATGTAGCTATGATCAGTCTGCAGGATGCAATCCTTTTTGACCAAATTGGCCAATAGAGAAGTTTAATAGGTTTTGCATTTCAAAAGATTCCTTAAGGAAAAGGGTGATGTAGCTACGATCAGCCTGCAGGATACAATCCTTTTTGTTAAAGGCAGAAGATGGCTGACTATACTATTTGTTTTACTATTAATCTCTTATCAATTTAAACAAGTTTTGTCAATTGAATCATTTTCCGGTCATGTTTTTATTTTGCCATCACAAAATGGCTTGATAGCATTTAGCCCCATTGGGTTTGCTTTAAGCTACTTTTCAATCAACTGCGTCTAAATAACGAGGTATAGAAAAGATGCCTCTGAAGGTGTCGTCTACTCTAACCAGACAACCACATATTTAAAGACCAGTCGAATAATTTAATATTTGTGCATTTTGCTTTCTAAATTTTAAAAACAATGTGAATATCTTCTTTAGTTTACAGACGTTACTTAACTGATTTTCCATTCTTGAAACTTTATGGTATTGTGGGGTAGAGGGTGCCGCAAGAGAGTGTACTCGGGCCAGTGTTCTGTACTTGGACAAAATGTAACTCAACGAATCTTGATTTATTTGGGAAACTTTTCGTATATGCGGATTACACTTGTCTCATTTTCCCCTATAAACATAAGACGGTTGCTAATTTTTTTTTAATCACTCAAATGCCGATTTTTAGCATATTGTTTATAAATATATAGTTTTTTGGCTATAACTTGTCGACTCATTATTATTTTTTCAATCTGTAAAAGCCAAATTATTGCTAGAGACCTGTTCACCAATTTACATTTTTTTAAAAATTGATTTAGCAAATTTTTGTGGAGCAAAATGTTGGAAAAATTATTTTTTTCATGCTCTTTGAAAATATTTTCCACAAAACTAAGTCGTTTTTGCTTTCTGTTGGATCTACTTATATAATATGCTTTTCAGTTTCTTCAATAAATTTAATTTGGAAAGAAAACAATCATAATACAAAACTAGCGTTTTCCAACTACAGGCAACATGTTGGCAGCTTTCGATGAAATTGTATTACAAAATTCATCTCTTGCATCAGCATCTTGATCAACTCGCTCAACAGTTGCCAACTGAATAAATATGAGCAAGGCAAACGTTATCACCAAACTGCGCTTCCATTTGAAATAAGGTAACTATAGAGTGTTTTGAATTCATAGATTTTTCTAATATCTTTATCAGAGTGAACAATTTAAACATGTCAACGATTGAAAACTACTTTCGTTTCAGGTACAGAGGAAAGAAATCTCCAGATGCAATACTCGCTAAAAATTAGTTGATGGTATAAAAACACCTTTGAAGAAGAGAAAAACGAGGAAAAAGGGGAAGACATAGATGAAATTCCAGAATATCTGTTGGGCGAAATTATCGACATTTCTGATATTAGAGAGAGCACTGATGTTGATCCACAGCCGTCTGCTAAACGGCAACTGGCAAAATCATTAATTTAATTTATTTAATTTTTTAACTTAAAACTTTTTATAACTAACATTTCAATATTATATTTTTATAATTTCTTTTTCAATGTTTCTTCAAAACCAACACTGAACAAAATTGAACAATAAAAATGAGAAGTAAATTAATTTTAAGCTGGAAAACGCAAGTTTTGTATTATGATTGTTTTCTTTTCAAGTGAAACTTATTGAAGAAACTGAGAAGCATATTATAGATCAAATATAAAGCAAAAAAGACTTAGTTTTGTGGAAATAATTTTTAAAAAGCATGAAAAAAATAATGTTTTCAACATTTTGCTTCAAGAGCACCACAAAAATTTTCTAAATCAATTTTTTAAAAAAATTTAATTGTTATAAAGGTCTCTAGCAATAATTTGGCTTTGACAGATTGAAAAAATATCAATTAGTCGACGTGTTATAGCCAAAAAAAACATATAAACAATTAGCTGAAAATCTGCAATTGACTGCAAAGTTCGAAGGTCGATTAAAAAAAATCGAACTAACATAAACGCCGCGATACGGGACTTCTAATTTAGCCTAATTTTCCATCCCTCACTCACAAAATCGATTATACTTTTGCTCACCTGAATTTGTTCAACAGTGTAATCTTGCGGAGCAATCTTTCTTGGGACATGCACATGAAGCAGTTATGAATTAAATCGAAACAGGCTGTAAGTCTGTTGTACTAATTCAAAAATAAGTTTGATCGTTTTTTCTTCCAATTCTTTTTTTGTTATGTACGTCGGATATTATACATTACTTTTTTAACAAACCACCGAGCATTTTATACCAGGAACAATACTAATTTTATCAGATGTTGAGTTGAAATTACTAAATAAAAATTTGTCTTTATTGGAAATATTGACAAACTTCTATTAGAACTTACATATTTTCGTATTTTTGGTTAACTTTGTATACAATTCTTTAAAACGAAATTTCCAATTTGTCTCTATATAGTCTATAAGACAAATATTAACCGATGTTACTACTATTTTTTAGTTAGAATTACTTTAAATTTTGTAATATGTACGAGTATATACTTATAATTACAAAAATACATATTACATATTTTTCAAAACAAAAAAATGATAATTTCGTCGTCTTGTCCAAAATACTTGAAATAACCATATTATTGGAAGAAATAGAAATGAGAAATGCAGAGCAAAAGTTATGATAAGACAAAAGAGTGTGGCTTTTTTAATGCTTCCTTACCAGGCGCGTAGATGGAGAACCGGCAATAATACTACGGAACTTACTCAATAATCGATGATTAAGTATAATTGAATAAAGGGTCCCCATTTTTCTTTTTTGTACCTAATATAATTTCTTTATTGACATGTAATTCGAAGCCCATTGGGGGCCTATTCAAGCCAAATTACAATATGCATCAAAATGTCATATAGCACATCATAATATATAAAATAAAAAATAAAATAAATTAAAATAATTCTAATTTTTGCTAATAAAAGAGAAAAAAACCTCATGAAAGCATACGAGGGCGACTGCAAAAGTAACTGGCCTAACATAAAAAGAACCGTTTTTTTTGGAATTATTATTATTTATTTTTCAACATAATCTCCTTCCAACTCAATACACTTCATCAAACGTTTTTCAAGTTTTTTAATTCCATCCAAAAACTAAGATTTTTCAAGACCTTCAAAATATGCCTCAGTTTCAGCAATAACTTCGATATTGGACGAAAATTTTTTGCCACCGAGAAATTTTTTTAAATTTGGAAACAAGAAATATTCAGAAGGAGCTAAATCTGGACTATATGGTGGATGCGGAGCAATTTCAAATCGTAATTCGGCCAGTGTTTGTTGAGTAAAAAATGCAGTATGTGAAGGAGCATTCATTATCTTGATGAAAAACAACTTTTTTTTTCTAAATGCGGTCGTTTTATCTTGATTTCATCACTCAACCGATTTAATAATGCACAATAATATTCACTATTTATAGTTTTATATATTGAATGTAGTTTTTCCTTTCTCAAGATAATCAATAAATATTATACCCCTTGCATTCCAAAATACTGTGGCCATTTCTTTTCCTGCTGACTTAACAGTTTTCGACTTCTTGGGACCACTTTTACCTGCTTCTATCCATTGTTTTGACTGTTCTTTGCATTCTGGGATGTAGTGATGGATCCATGTTTCATCAACAGTTATGAATCGGCGCAAGAACTCTATTGGATGACGCTGATAAACCGCTAAAAGCTCCTCGGAATTGGTCCAACGACGATTTTTTGGGGCAAAGTCAACAAACGCGGCACCTTTTTCGCGGATAGCTTTTTCATGTGGAGTTCATCATGTAAAATACTCCAAACTTGTTTTTCGTGTATTTTAACAATATCAGCAAGTTCTCTGAGCTTTATTCGTCTATCTTTAGTCACTTCATTAAATATTTTTCTAATGTTTTCAATAGTAGTAGCAGTTTTCAATCTTCCATAGTGTTGTTCATCTTCCGTACTTGAACGACCCATTTTAAATTGTTGAACCCAGGATTTCACGGTGGAGTATGATGGTGCATTATCACCATGAACAGAATGCAATTCATCATTGATTAATTGTGGCGTATAAACTTTCATATAAATGTGTTTAATTACCGCACGAAACTCTTTATTTTCCATTTTTCAAAAATTATAAAACTTGTTTATTTCATCACCTGTAACAAAGAAAATAATCATTACATATTTCGGAAATTTTGATAGATGGCTTATAAAAGATTGCTTTTAAAAACAAAACAAAAGTTGCTAGTAAAACAGAAAATGTGCCAGGCCAGTTAGTTTTGCGGTCGGCCTCGTATAAGTGATAATCAAGAAACCAAGGAAAAACATATAAATAAAAGCATTACTCTGAAACAAAAATTTTCCATTAAACGTTTACGAAATTTCATGGAAGGCAAATTAAACCTTTTTTTAAACTGGTGGGAAAATGTTAAATAGTCGGGCTTCTCTTACTTTTCAATGAATTGCGGACACCCTAATGTCGCTTTCACCAGTATAGACCACCTCTGTTGACTACCTGTTTGGCATATGTAAGGTCCATTGCAGTCGTACTTAACTTCATATACTCGTATATTTCTGTTCATTTTGCAAATTGTACATACAAAGCACTTTGTATTCACGCTTAATAATTTTTTCAATTATTAAGTTTTCATTGTACATTTGTTTCGAATTTTTTACTAAAAAATAAATTGAAAAAAATCAGCCGACAATAAATAAACGCGTTTATACATTCATATTTTAAGTGCAATGGATGGATATACAAGGTGTTTTTTTATTAAAGCATTCTCATTTTTGTATAACCAATTTGTGAAGTTTTCTTGTGGCCAGTATATATGTAAAAAAGTCGTACAGTGGCTCTTATCAAAAAAAAAATGTATTAAAATTATTGAATCGTCAGAAATATATTGAGAAAAAGTAGCGACAATTTCGTTTGTGAACAAAAAAGTTGTATTTCTACTTAAAACAGTCATGTTTTATTTAAAATGCTAAAAATAATGAAAATATAACTTTTAATCTTTTTCCAAATGATTTTTTTTTATTAAAAAAGTGTTGGATATACGAGATGGCCACAGATGCTAATTTTTACAAGAATTTTTTTCTGTGATGAAGCTCAGTTTCGGTTGAATGGGTACGTTAATAACCAAAATTTTTGCATTTACTCGTAGAGTAATGAAAATCCAAAAGCCATTAATGAGATGCCGTTACATCCTCAAAAAGTCACTGTTTGGTGTGCTCTATGGGCAAAGGGAATCCTTGGTCAATATTTCTACAAAAATGAAGCCGGCCAAAATGTTACAGTTAATGAGGAACGCTATAGCTACGATTAATGACCTTTTCGTGCCTGCATTGGAAGATGTTGATGTGGACGACCTTTGGTTCCAACAAGACATACCATACAGCCAACAAAATAATCAACTTATTGAAGGAAACTTTTGGTAAGTGTTTTATCTCGCTTCGTGGACCTGTGGCGTGGCCTCCAAGGACTAGTTTTTGTTGGGTTATGTGAAGTCGCAGATAAACCCGACACTATTAATGCCTTGGAAGAGAATATTCGGGGCGTTATTGCTGACATATGGCCCCATATACTGCAAAAATTGGTCGATAATGGGGCCTCTCGGCTGGAATTTATTCGAGCCAGCCGCCTTGGCCACATGCCCAAAATCATTTTCAAAAACTAAATCCAAACCATTATCTGTATAATAAAGCTGAATTCTTGCAAACCACATGTCTGAAAAAACACACTTTCAATGACTATGATATAATCTACACCACTCGGCTATTCAGAAGACAACGCACTTCTCTCTCAAGCATGGTTCTAGAGCAGGATAGTCTTATTTCGTGGGGGTTTTATAAACACAGAGCGGCACTATGCTTCATTTGAGCTAGAGTGAATTTACAATGCGGCAGTGGCTTTTTTGCAATAAAGCCCCAAGAAATAATAACGCCTATAAAATGTCTACAAAAGACAACGACAACGATAGTTGGGGTGCTGTTTTAACTTTTCGGACCTTCATTTCATTCTGCCGGTTAGGGATTTATGTCGTAACGAAATAAAACCTCAAATTCCTTAAATACAACAAAGCTGCAAAAATTACTTTTTCTTAAAAAAGATATTATGCAAAGTACAAGTCAATCAATATTTTGACGAGGTAAAGTTATATCGTTTATATATTTCAATAATTTTACATAATGGTTTATAATCTTAGATATTTTCAATATTTTTTTTTTTTAATTTAGTTTAACACATTATACAGGGATTAACCGGTCCGCGACCTCATTCATCAATATTTCAATAGAAGATGCGTTTTTTTTTACCAAAAAGGCAAGAAAACATTAATTTTCGAATCAACGAATTCATAGCATGGACGGACACAAGGAATGACGGACGTTACCAGATCTTCTTATAATTTAACGACGGTCAAAAATATAGGAGGATCCATCTAGAGGTATTTTTCAAAAAAAAAATATAAAATTCAAATCAGGTGTGGAATCGTTATTGGTTTTTTTACAGGACATTTTTTGGCTTTTTTTTTAATATGTGACGCGCAAAATAGAAGGGACCTAAGCGTAAAAATCAGTTTTGTTCAGGAGAGCCATTTTAAAGTTTTAAATACGTGTAAATTTGGTGTACCATCACTTTCATAAAACGCGCATATCTCTGGGAGGGAACACTTTTGGGGCATGGGATCGGTCTCATTCGATGCTCAGATGTCGTCCACATCAAAAAAAAAGTGAAAAGTTGATGAAAAGTTTTGTTCAGGAGAGCCATTTTAAAGATTATAATACGTGGATCTTTGGTGTACCATTACTTTCATGAAACGCGCATATCTCTGGGAGGGAACACTTTTGGGGCATGGGATCGGTCTCATTCGATGCTCAGATGTTGTCCACATCAAAAAAAGAAAAAAAAAGAAAATTGATTTTTTGCCCTTAGTTTCCTTTCTCTATGCGCTATATTTTTCCTTCAAATGTAGGCCGCAGTTACGCCTCAGAGTTTCCATTCTTAGGGTCCAATTTTGGATGACTCGTTCGAGCATTTCGACCGGTATGGCTTTAATAACACGCGTAATGTTAGCTTCCAAAACCTGAATCGTAGCTATTTTGTCAGGATAGACTTTGGAATTAAGTAACCCCAAAGAAAAAAGGCTAAAGGTGTGATATCACTCTATCTAGGTGGCCAACACACCTGTCCTAAACGTGAAATTAGCTGCTTTTCGACATGACCTCTCAATAGATCTATTGTTTAAGCAGCAGTATGGCAAGTGGCACCGTCCTGTTGAAACCAAGTGTCGTCAAGGGGGGCTTCAATTTCAGGTGCCATAAAGATCGATATCATGGCGCGATAGCGAGCACCATTCACGTCACCATTGGTCACGTTCCGACCATCATCATTTTTGAAAAAATATGCACCGATGATTCCACCAGCTTATAAACCGTAGCAAACCGTGGTTTTCTCTGGGTATAATGGCACCTCTTGAACCTTTTCTTGTTGCTCTTCAGCCCAAATGCAGCAATTTTGTTAATTGACTTTGCCGTTGAGCCAGAAATGGGCCTCATCACTTAACAAAATTTTGGTCGAAAACAACTGATCTTCCCGTTTCACACCGAACGCTCATTTCCATAATACAGTTAGTTGCGAACATTTGAAGCTAATTATTTTCAAAAAATAAATGCCATAAAATTTCCTTTCAAATTTCCAATAAAGATTCCACACTTGTTTTGAACTTTTATACATTTTTTTTGTTCTGAAAAAATACCTCTAGATGGATCCCTTATATATATACTAAATGTGGTCTTCGACCAATATTTCGTGGTGTTGCAAACGGAATGATAAATTTAGTATACCATACACTCTTCAAGTCTCTATAAAAGTCTGTGGTCTTAATTAGTGTCCCTATAAATCTAAAATCATCAACCTAAAATTTGGTCTCTGAAAAATGTGAAATTAGGTTTCTCCAGACTTAACAAATTCTGTAAGGCTGTGTTTTTATTGGAAACACGTAAATAGCCATTTGTATAGTAGGAACCAGAATTGGGCGTGGCAACTACTTTTGTGTTAAATGGTAGTGCAAATACTAGAGTTTTCTTTATGTGTTAATTGTAATGCGTGCTGGCAGAAGGTGATTATTGGAGGTACAAAAGGTTGAAGCTCATTTAAGATTACATAGAAACTTTCGGGAAAATATTGGCGTGTACAAATTTTGTTCACTTGTTTTCGAAATTGTAACGCTAACCTGTCCGGCAAAAACGTCTTGAATATCTAAAAAATTTTAATCAAAAAATTTAAATAAAATATTAAAATTTTTTTATGCCCTGTTTATAAGAAAGAATATTTTAGAGCAAAATTCGTTTTTGTTTGCCGTTGAAATATATTTAAAAATTTTAAAGATGTGACCCTTTGGGTGAAATATTGAGTGTTATGAAGAGATCAAAATGCCATGCACTACATTCCCTAAGGCAAATGTCGAAATATCACATCGAGTTCGTTCTTATTTAAATTTTTGATGATTTTAAAGCACTGTGTAATAGGGTGGAGTGAAATTCAAAAAAAAAAGTTAACCTCGGAAAGAGATGTAGTCTGGGGTCCTAATGAGGGGAAAAATAAAGAAAAAAATTTTAAAAAAATTTTAGGGTTCGCGCCACTCCCTCGAAATTTGGAAATTATCGCTATTTTGGCGTTGATTTTAGAAAATTCCTAAAAATTTTTATGTCAATAAATGTTTGCAATAGCGTAAACAATGAAATAAGGGCATGAAAAAATTTAAAAAAAATTTTCTCATTGTTCAAAAAATTTCAAAAAGTAAAATAAGTCAAATCGTCCCTTCTTCAGAAAATTGACTGAACAATGAAAACGCAACCAAAGCTACAAATATTAGTGGATTATCCTCATATTTGCCTCAAATTCTTTTGTTTGGGCACTGAACAAGCTCAAACTTTTAAATTTCGAATAAGTAAAGTCGTTAATTTTTAGGACTTTTCTAAAATCAACGCCAAAATAGCAATAATTTCCAAATTTCTAGGGAGTGGCGCGACCCCTAAAAATTTTTTTAAATTTTTTTCTTTATTTTTCCCCTCTTTAGGACCCCAGACTACATCTCTTTCCGAGGTTAACTTTTTCAAATTATAAAAAAAAGCATGTTTTCACTCCACCCTACTGTGTAATGCTCAATTCGTAATCTATACCCAACTTTTGTTATTTTCGTTATTAAATGTTGAACTTTCCTGTCAACTTCAATTCGTTTATGTTTTCATTTCAATTCGGCAAATGACAGGATATGCAAAAAAAGTTGTGACCACACATTCTGACACAAGATACTCCTGTTTATTTGTTGTGTGTGCTTTTTAACCCGAAACTTTTCAACAATTGCCAAGTAAGTGCATGGAACTAAGTGCCCAAAAGCCCAACAAAATGTCCCCTATTCCAATGACAGTTTAATGATAGAAACATATGGCGAAATACAAAAATATTTGCTTATGGCCACAGAAGAACTCTGAACTTGATGTTCGGCTGAAACTGGAAAATTAAGAAACTTTTTGTTTGGTTTTCGAGGTTATGTTGTCCTTTTCGTTCCCTTTCTACGAAAGGCAAAATAAACACGAACGCAATTAACATGGTAGGGGAATTTTCAGTAAGCAATTTGTATGCAAAGCTACTTTTCAAATCTATTTTAAATTTCATTCAAATCAATGCCTTCGCCAATAGCACCGGACCACATTACTCGTGGCTGTAGAGGAACTCTCATCTCCCCCTACCGCCCTTCCGGCATTCTGAACAATGCGTGCAGTCTTATCAACACGTTGCCATGAAGTAGCACAGCTTTAGAAACGTTGCTATCAACAAATTTATTTTTATGTTTTCTCCCTCGCTTGTTATCCAAAACCACAGCCAATTTCTATGGAATGGCTCCGGGATTCAGGGGGTGGTTGCAAGTGTAACCAGCCATGACCTTCTTTCCATGGTGTCGTAAAATTTCTCCATAGCCGACGCTTTCAAATCAAACTCATATTGTGCTCCTAAATAAACTGTTTATAAACTGCTTATGACCAAGGCGTTGAAGGAGATAGGAGGGTGGTGGAGACTAGGGTCATAGAACTCATGGAATGTATCTTGCATAGACTTTTGTTAGTGATTAATGCTAAGAGTATCATAACAAACAGTTCTCCGAAATTATGTGAAATACTTATATTATGAAAACGACCCACAAATAGGGCATCCATTCCAAGTATAAGTCAAAATTTTCCTGGACGATATAGAGAATGTTTTGATAGGTTTTAATTTTCTATATGATACTTCTAAGTACTCATGGAATAAAATTAATTAATTTCAAAAGCACAACAATCAATTTGACAATGGTCAAAGGTGTCGTTCGAAAAAGGCCATGAGGGACATCGCGTATTCTCAGGAAATTTAAGTCTTGAATGTAGTGGATTTTGGTTGTTGTGGCTCTTTTTGACAGTTTTTATTTTGTCTCCAAATTTGACTCTTTTCCAACTAACGCTTTTATTTTTGAAAGGAAAGCGACGAAAATATGTAAAACTAATTGACAAAAGCGCGCTGTAATGAATTTTGTTAAAAAACTTTAGGGTTTCCAAATTATTTAAACTTAAGGAGCGAATCTTGATCGTCTTGCATTCACGTGTAACTATTGCATTCACAGATACTTATTGATGGATTATGAACTGACTTATGTTGTAAAGAACTTACTTAAGTCCCCTAACATCCTACACAAAAAGTATGGTAGGGTTGACAATATTCAAAGAGCATCACACTATTGTTGGGTATATTAATGCGGCACAACAATATGATAATGCATTAAACTAAAGTACACTCAACCATGCTATCATCCCACAACTATATTTAAATCCTCGCAGCAAAAATATGATTCATTATCAAACATACAATAATCCCCACTATCATATTAAGATTTACACTCAACCATGCCGATTGCTCACCCAATCTATGATCCCTACAATCATATAAAGATCCTCACAAGCACAGAATGTTTCACATTTAACCATAATATGATCCTCTCGACCATAGTACGACTCACACGCAACCATGCTATGGCTAAGACATGGCTAAAATATTACAACTATCATTATTAATATTCACTTCATAGGGTTTTCGGAAATGACTATTTTTCTGCACACTCCTTTTTTCGATAGAGAGCATAAAAAGAGAACTACTCTCTCTACTCTTTACTTTTTCTTGTTCGTGAACAACATTAACTTTAGCTCTGGAAAAATTTAGAATTTTAATTTTACCACATAAATTCCAAAAACATTAAAGATTACACCGTAATGGGTGAAATTCAAACGTTTTGAACCGTTTCGTAAAATATGTGTCTGCATCCAATTTCACGAATCAAAAGCCACAAGCAATTATGTAGACAAACATGTACATACGAAGGCAATTTCAGGAATCACCTTCAACTTAAAAGTTTTGGCATACTTAAGAATGCTTATTTGTGAGTGTCTGTACGCATGAAAGACATGGCTCTGTGCACCTGAAAGTATGCCTCATGTTTCTGCTTGCATTTTGTTAACGCCACATCAGACCTTGAAATTTGCTACACTTCACACTGTAAAATGGCATCGTCATTTATTAATGCCACACTTATTTTCTTCTTCACCGTCACACCAACGCACAGTGGGATTTTGCCGGCAAAAATGCCGTTTTTCGAGTGTAAAATATATAAAATTTAATAATGCAGTTTTGCAAAGAATTTTTTGCTTAAGAGAAATACATTATTATTTGTTTTTAAAATATTTATTTTTGACCAATAACGGGGCAAAGTGATCTAAACAAAACTCTGCAATAATTGCCTCAAGTTTTCACGCATTTCAATGGGCTGGAAACATAATTCAGTAAAATATATAAATAATATTTCTGAAAAATATAGTATTTCTACAATGATTTTAAAAAAGTTCATTGGACAGCAATTATAGTTTAAAAAATAATATTAATAATATTAATAAATATATGCTTATGTTAAACAAAGTTATAAACTTTATAAAAAAGGTCTAGAATTTTTATTTTAGGTATTTAAAGAAATAGTATATAAAATGGTGTACTAGGGTTGCTGTTTATATTTCGGGACCGGCAATAAAAACACAATAATTTATCATTGGAAATGGTTTTAATGTTTTCAAAATATTTCCCTTTAAGATCAATACACTTTTGCATGCGCACAAACCAATTTTCGAAGCACTTTTTCCACTCCGATTGAGACACCTCCAAAACATGATTTTTGAACGCCCCAACGGCTGTTTCGGGCGATGAAAAACTTTGACCATTGGGTGCCAAATCAGGGCTGTACGGTGGATGGTCCATCAATTCGACATCTTGAGTGGTCAAATAGCTCATCGTTTCAGCTGATGTGTGAGAGCTCGCACTGTCGTGATGCAAAAAGATCCGTCTTCTCTTATTATCTTTCCTCATTTCTTTGAACACTGTTGGCAAACAGTTGGTTGTATACCACTCAGGATTGAACGTCCTACGTTCCACCAAAGGCACTGTGGCAATATGGCCGGTTATACCGAAAAAAACGCAAACATTTGCTTCGATGTACTTCTTCCACGAACAACTTTTGTTGGATTTGGGTCGTCTTACAGTCGATTGCTGTTACCCATACAGTCGATTGCTGTTTTGTTTCGGGTTCATACTCGTATGCATAGGCCCATTATTCGTCACCTGCGACAATGTTATACACTGCCTTTGAGCTACCGCAGTGATACTTTTTCAACATCACTTTGCACCAATCCATACGAGCCTTTTTTTTGGGAATTTCTCAAATAATGTGGGATCTAACGAGAACAAATATTTTCACGGCCAAATGAACATGCAATATCTTATTTATGCATGTCGTACTTATGCCCAAGGATGCCTCAATCTCACGGTATGTCACATGTCAGTCTTGCTGAATCAGTTCACGCACAGCTTCGGTGGTTTCTGGCAAAGTGACCGAAGTTGGAGGTCCTTCACGAAATTCATCCTGGAGCGAATGGCGTCCGAGACTGAACTCTTGGTACCAGCGATTTACAGTGGTTTTTGATGGTGCTTCATCGCCAAAAAGCGAAACAAGTTGATTTGAAGACTCTTGTCTCGATAACTAACCCACGTCGAAAATCGAAAAAAATCATCGCACGAAAATGATCACGGGATTTTTAAACACACCGTAAACAAAGCTATTCGCCCTCAAATTTCAAAACGTTCTGAGTGTAGGTATGCTAAACAATTTCAAAGTTTCCAATGGAAGTTCCAGTTTGCATCTGGGAACACCAGTATTGTCAGGACTTGAATTATAAATAGCAACCCTGGTATAGATTTAGGAGCTTTAGGTTTGATGCTACCAAAGCTAAAATAAGTGCATAGGGAAAAACAAATCATAAAAAACAGAACATGAATTTGCAAGTGTTTAACAAGACGAAAAAATATCCCTAAAAGTATGCACTGAAAAATGTTGAATGTGTCCTATTCAATTCATAATTTTATTATAACAATTTTATTTTTATTTGAAATTATTGGTTAATTAAAAAGAAAAGGCTAACTATGGCACTAAAATTTGTGGCAAATGTTGAGCTAACATATAAGGCTTTAGATATTTATATAGATGTAAGCGCTGTTTGACATCGTTCACAAACTACAAAGATCGAAAAGGGATTAACCGGATCGAGACCTCTTGTATCTATATTTAAATAGAAGACAAGTTTTGAGTGACATTGCTTTTCGTGGCTGCACGCAGTCTTTAATCGCAATTTCCGGCCCGTAACGACCTTCATCAAAAAGCTTTACAGGAAAAAACCGAACTCACAAAACGAATGAGAACTACTGTTGATAATTTTACTTTTCAACTTTCTTCACACAATTGCCCACGAAACTATAATTCACTCTTACCACCTCTACAGAGACTCCACATTGAGAGACATTAATAAATTTCTTTTGTGTTGTGAAATAGTAAAATAAACTAAAGTTGTTATATGGGCTATGGGCGGGGCACTTAAAATTTGAATATAAATGAGGACTCAAATACAAATGTTGGTGGTACTTTTTATTAACATATTTATTGAAATTAGGAAATTACAACTATTTTTTATATTAATTTATATCGGAGGAAGGCATGGTTGAAATTGAAAAAAAAAATTATCTAATTTTGCGATATAAAAAATGTCAACATTTTCAAAACTTTTCAAAACCGTAGCTCGATTCTTCTAATTTTTGCCTCAAATTGTAAAAAACCCCCACTGTGCAACGCAATCCCTTGTGAATTCAGGGACTTTTAATGTTTTCCTTTCCTTTTTTGTTGGTGGATTTCGAGGTGTTTTCTTTTTGTGGTTTAGCATAAATCCTTCACTTCTTTTTAATGAAAGTCTAACTTTTGTGAATTCGAAGACTATTCCAGAGAGATTATCAAACCTTCGGCACGATGTTTGTGGAAAAAGAAGAAGAATTCAAAACGAAAAGAAAAAACCAAAAATGAAGGACAATTTGTTACAGTCTAATGATTTGTGTTCGCCATTTGTCGTTGGGCCTTGGGGTCCCATTGAGGATTAACGATATGGCCTGTCAATCGATTACGTTTTACAAAATTTTTTGAATAAATAATTGAAAAGTTAATGGATATAAGTAAATAGAGGGTAAACCGAAACTGAGACAAGTTTCGCTAACATAGAAAAAAATTAAAATTTTTTGATTAGCCTTGGTTTGAACTTTACGAAAGATTAAGGGGGTTTCAAAAATAAGGCAGATTTTGATAGTAAAATAAAAAATCATCTCAAGTTTAAATATTTAATACAAAGTGGTCAAACCATAATGCACGATGTTGATTGTGAGCAAACAACTTGATGTTTGTCCGACTTAATTTGACATTTCTGTGTTTGACAAATTCATCCATGGAGAGGTACACATTAATATTGTTGAAGCCTTTAACGAAAATGGACGTTCAAATCAAATTGCATTACGTGCAATTCGTAATTGTTTTGGTCAGAATAATCGACAAAATGTGTCCACAGTGGGTTTGTTCACAAGCAGAATTGAGGCATTTGGCAAAAGGGAATCCACGAGTGATTGTTAAAAAAACCCGTTGCATTCACAAAGAGGCTGTTCGGTGCGATTTATGAGCTGGCGGCGTCGTCTGACCGTTCTTCTTCGAAAATAAGTCGGCCAAGCAGTGGCGATTATTTATGCCGTATTTTTTTCATACATAATTGTCATATCTCCGTCTATTCTTTTAATTGGACCACCCTTTATTATAAACTAAATAAAATCCTTTTAGCCTACAACTTAAAATCAAGCGGACGATCTGTAAGTTTGTTTTATAATCAAATCATATTTAACCTTGACAGCTCGGTCCGTTCGAAATCTTGACATTACTCGTATCATATCTCACATATCATATCTCCGTGGAACTAAGAAATCGGCTTTACGCCGGAGCAATAGAGAAAAGTAATGCAATATACTTGTAATTTCCAAATTTAATGCAGTGTAGCCCACACGGTGTGTTTATTGAAAAGAAGTTTTGGAAGATATGAGGCAACCACTGCGCTACTCGTAAGTTGTGGAAAACGCTCAAGTCGCTCTCTAACCCTGGAAGAAAGGATGATCATTGGCGAAGTTGCCCATGTCATCCGCAGCGCAAAGTAATCAAGGCGCTGGGTGCGGACGAAACATCAACATCAATGCTGATGTTAAAGCACTTGGAGTCCGCGGGAGTAGATCACATGACCAAAGTGCTCAATCTCAATGCTAGCCACTCACTTAGTTCCCGATGCCTGGGAAATGGGCAGAGTGGTTCCGCTTCTGAAGCCAGGCAAAGACGCAAGTAAAAGAGTAGGAGTGACCTAACAAAAGCCTTCGATACGGTCAATCATGCCACCTGTCGAGGACATTGAAGAAACGTCCCTTCCGCCCAACTTGAAAAGTTGGGCCTAAAACTATATGTGTGGGCGCCAGTCATATGTAGAATTTAGAGAAAGGAAGTCGAAGCCCCGTAGAGTTAAACAAGAATTCCCCAAAGTGGAGTGATATCCCCGACTTTGTTTAACCTCCACCTCTTTAAAATTCCTGCACCATCAGACGACGTTGAAATTGTGTCGTACGCTGATGATTGCGAAATTCTGGCATCAGGACCTGTAGTGGATGACATATGCGAGAAAATAAACTATTACCTCACTAACTTACCACGTTTTTTCACTGCAAGGAATATGGAAATTTCGGCCTTCTTGTTGACCTCTTACACAGCGATAGGTCGGTCTGAAGGAAACTACCCAGCACCTGTGTGGTCAACAAACGTGTGTACGACGCAGTGGAAGAAAATTCAGAGTTGCCAGAATGCCGCCGTCAGAACATCAAAAGGGTGTCTTCTGTGTCTTCTGAGGACCATCTACTTGAGGAGACGAAGGTCCTTACCGCGCGCAGACACAATTTCCTGCTGTATAAGCATTACCTGCTAGGGTGTTTTCGCAGCAGTCACCCCAACCACTCAGGCAGATCAGGTAAGATCTTCCTGATCTAGAGAGAGAGACGTCCAACGGTACAAGAGAGAACCTTTAGATCATCGAAACTAACAGCATTCACGCGGATGAAGTTGCAGCAGCAGAATCAAGCTACAGTGTGAATGCAGTGCTAGGGGAACATCGCCCGGAGATTTCACCTAAGGAGAAGGTACTACCTTGGCAGATGCGCGTGGTTCTGGCTCAGCTGAAATCTGAATGGTGCAACGGCCTCAATTATTGTTGGGCACAAATTGATGCTAACGTTCCGAACATCTGTCCCGCCTGCCATCAGGGACCACATGACGTGCTGCACCCCTTCAATAGCCCGGGCAAGCCCTCTCAGCTGACCCCCAGGTCTCTGTGGACGCATTCAGTTCAAATGGCGCGTTTCCTCCACCTGGATATCGAAGGAGATCACCCATAGATGAACAAGACTTCATAATAAAATATATTGTTGTCCCAACAACAGACATACGACATTTTACAAGATTTCAATAAAATCGGTAAGGTTTAACTAATGGAGGACGGAACGAAGGACAATTTAAAACCCATATGAAGGTGCGGGATATGTAAATCGGGTCAACTGAGGGAAACTTTCTAACTTCTTATACCCTAAATTCGTCGTAAAATTCTAAGACGATCTAGCTGTCCGTCCGTCAGTCTGTCTGTGGAAAGCAAACTACAGGTTTCAAACTACAGGTTGAAGCTAGATGGCTGAAATATTGAAAGAAACATGTGTGAAACGGTTGGCATTGAAAATGGGCCAGATCGGTCAAGAGGTAAAAATTTCCCCTCTCACAAGGACTGGGTCAACCACTAGTAAAATCAACAATCCAAAAATTGTTAACACAACATCTCATGAACTATTAGAGATATGATATGACGATGATATTTGAAAAACATGATTTTGGCATAGACCAAAACGCATTAGTGAGGAAAAGTAGACGGTCCCAAGCCCTCTTTATCAACAGCGTTTATTGCCAAATTAATACACCGAACGTTCTAAAATTGTAGCAGATTGAAATCAATGACTACATTATTAATATAGACTATGTAATGAATAAAATGCCAAAGGGAGCGGTGCCACTTCCCATTTAAAAAATAGCCTCTACGGCCAAACTAATATACGGATCGATATAAAATGCTAACAGAATAAAATCTACTTAAAGGCAATTTGTTTAGACTATATTAATAAAAGGTTGGACAAGGGGACGTGTCAACTCTGAGCTTTAAAAGACTATATTTCGTAAACCATATACTATAGGTGGTGGGTGATATGATGTTTGTACTAAAATTAACCCAACCTGATAAAAAAAAAGGCCCCTTGACAACATTTTTATATTAGACTATAATTCATGATGGAGGGTAGATAAGGTGCGGCACTTCCGAACTTTATTCCGAACTATGGTTAAAACAATTCTTTAGTAAAACATTTTTACCCCAACCATGCAATTTTCGCCCATAGTTACACAACTTCTTTAAAGAAGGGCCAAAACAACACGTCCAAATTAGACGTGTGGCCTATGTGACCGCTACTGAAAATTTTACCAACTCATAAAAATAGGTCCACGTTTTAATATCGCCCCAGCACAAAGGTTTCCCGAATGTACATACAAGAGCTTTACAACACCCATTATTTTTCCGATTTCTATACAAATGAGTACAAAACAACTATATAATTCTCTTACGAAGCCAAAATATTTTTTTCCTAATTCATCTTTATTTTTGGTGACGGATCCGAGGGCTGAATGTTCTGAATTTTTAAACATGAGTGCCGTAATAAAGTTTTCTCACAAATTAAAATAGGACAATAGTTTTAAATTTTGGAAGAATTAAGAACACATTCGAGGGGGGAATAGGGTTAAAACATCCTGAAATAGTACGTCACTCCCGACTTTTTACTAGTTTACTAGCTTTATACTAGATTTTAACTTTCTATAGTAATGCTTTGCAAATCAAAAGCTTCTCGGTTTTTGAAACATAACTAAAACCTACCAGGACCCTGTCATTTTGTGTAATTACTATAATCACCTAACCTAAGTCACTCAGTGAAATTCAGAAAATTCGTTCCATTGCGTTATACTGCATATTCATCGATTTTTTCAGAGCTTTTGGCACTGTTCACAATCAAGCCATTTGGCAAGCATTACAATGCCAAGTCGTCCTGAAAGAAATAAAATACCTAATATTTCCACTATTCCGAAACAAGAGTTGAGTATAGTAATATACAGAAGGACTTTGGGCAGAGAGTTTAGTGGTAGAATGGGAAGTAGGCAGAGCTATGTATTGTCCCGTTCTTAATTATTATTGTACTCGACAAAAATATAAAAATTACATGGGGCTTACTAGGACGACTTAAAGGTCTCGATAATGACGACAATATTTTCCTAATGCCTTAAAAGACAGAAGAATGTGTCTTCTGAAAGTCAAAAATAGGTAATATAAAACAAGTGAACAAATTAAGTGCAGACATGCTGAAGCTTACATAACCTCCATCATGGATTACAGTGTAATA
Organism: Hydrotaea diabolus; assembly: GCA_963513945.1. NCBI lineage: Eukaryota > Metazoa > Arthropoda > Insecta > Diptera > Muscidae > Hydrotaea > Hydrotaea diabolus. Next base: position 184,144,456 of record OY740718.1, read on the forward strand.
TGAACTTTGGTGAAGGGGGCGTGGCATCGGTATTTTTCCTATCAGATTGTCTTTCTCTCCATATATATACTTTCATATATACCAGCTATTCATATCGGTGTATGTTATAGTCCACGGTTGTATAGGCGGAGCTACGCTCTTTTTTCGTCCAAAACTAACAAAATATAAACTATGTGATGAACTCCACCCTCTGGTTTCTGAGTTCATATAAATGTAGATTCCAGATGGCCTTTTCAAGCAAAAAAAAGGACCAACCGGAATTACTTCTGTAAGAGGTAGCGGTTTGACCGTCCTTATTGTTTGATGAGTTGATGTTAGCTAATTCAAACTTAAGCTAAGGTGGCCTTAAGTGGCCATGTTACAATGATTTAGAGAGAGATGGTAATTCAATCTAAGCGAGACCAATATATGCCATATGAGGCGAATTTAATTCAAAACCTTAAGGGTACTTTAAACTAAGGGAAACAAAAACAAAAAAATTTAAATGAAAATATGCAATTAATGATTGATCTAATATTAGAAAATTAAACCTAAAAACTATTGTTGAATTGTGGATTTAACACTATGATAGTTCGATATTCCTTTATATCGTTCTGTTAAAAATTTACAAAATATCGGTACAATACTTTGGTCATAAATGGATTTTAAAGGATGCGGCGCAGCCATTTTTTCTCCAGGATGTGTTTTGATCCATGCCAACATCATTTGTTCAAAATATCGTTGTCATATTTCTAACAGAGCAGAGACCTTGTCTTTTTTAGTGCAGGGTTGTGTGTGCGGTGCCACACCCCCCGTCAATTGTTTTGTTCATAAAGTCTAGTCCATTAATTGCCAAACAAATAGACCAATCATTCTAACGGAATGAAATATATGACTTGGTAATTATTATAGTCTATATAAAGAAAAAACTAGACAAATAGGAGTGGCACCGCCCTCTAAACCCTGAACTTGAAAATACATTATTTCGTTATGACAACTGAAGTTGGAATATATGATATTGGTGCTAAAAGAAACATACCCTGATCGAAAAATGACCGGTGCCACGCCCCCTTGACACATTTTCATATTGGAACGTAATCCATAGTGGAGGGCAACTCTAATTTGTCGACTTGTTATGTTTAGGATTGTTGATTTTAACAGAGGTTGACCCAGTCCTTGTAAGGGAAAACTTTTTACCTCTAGACCGATCTGGCCCATTTTCAATGCCAGCAGTTTCACACAACCAGCACATGTTTGTGTAAAATGTCAACCAAGTAGCTTCAATAATGCTATCTGTAATTTGCTTTTACAGACAGACCGACAGACATGACAAGATAAATTTATAATTTAACGACGATTCAGTATGAGTATACATTATGGGGTCTCCGGCCAGTATTTCAATTTGTTGCAAACGGAATGACATAGTGAATATACCCTCTATCGTATGATGGAGGGTATACCAATTCCTATACTCCTTTGCTGCTTCTCGAAACTAATGGGTGTGTATCCCATTTGAATAAATATCACATAGCCCGCCATGCCAGATAATCATTCTTACTGTCTTCGTCGCCAGAGTGCAAGAAAAAAAAAAATACGACAAAGCGCGAAATTGTATGATAAATAAAAAATACTTCACATATTTTCGAGCAGCATGCAGGAAAGTACAAGGAGAAAAGGAAGACAGAACCCATTTGCATTTTCATGCCACATTTCACAATGGCAGTGAATGGAACGAAATGCTGCGTATTTGTTGAGTATTGCATATTTTTCATGTCATGCTCCGTTTGGTCTAAACGAACATTCACTATTGCTTCGAGGCAAAGTGTTCACGGTGAAAATGACATTTTTGAATTGCATACTTTCGTGGGTGAAAGGGAAAAAGAAATAAAAAAGAAAGGAAAAGCGCAAATGTGGCTTACAAATTGTATTTTTACTACCTTCATTTATTAGAAAAAAATCCTTTCACTTTTTAGAGCTCCCATAAGGGGGAAAAAAGTGCACACATGTGATTTGCCGATTTCACTTCACTCCATTTGTTATCATGAAATTTCCTTTCAACATAAACGGTGTAGATAATAAAAAATACAAATTTATAATCATAAATTTATCGTCGTTTGACAATAATTGTTCTATGTATAATTTGAAATAATTTCGTTAAAGCGTTCGTAACTAAATCATAAAAGCTTCTAAAGGATTTTTGAGAAAAAGCTTTAAATGATAATCGTATGTCATTTTAAATAACGAAAAAAAAATGTGCATTTTAATGGGAGGTTTTTACATACATCAACACCTCCCTGGAAAACCATAGCATACTTTCAGGCAAGCAGACACTGTATTCCGGTTTTTTTTGTACCTCTAGTAATTCCCCAGTGCACTTAAGGGAAATACACTGCATAATGTTGTGTGCACATCACGTCACATGCCACCTTCATTGCGCTCCATTTCTCAGTATACGCAATATCGTTCGTTTTATACAAGACTGTCCTAACTTTAAAAACATGGCTTCGGAAAAAATTTCTTTTACTTACTATGGTTATATCGCGTACAATACTAAGCTCAAAAATCAACAAAGCGTCCACGCAAAAAATAGAAAAAGTTGGCCTACATAAATGGTATGATCTGAACAAGCTCGCTCTATTTAAAGTATGTTGGTGGCCAGCTTTGAGTTAAGCTGTTTTTAACCGAAAGGAGTGGACGAATTCTTGCATATTGTCTGTGCCACCTTCATATGAGCACTGCGGTCTGACGCCATTCGTATGCAAATTAACGCAAAAGCTGTTAAGCACTTTCAGTGTCGTTATCATACACAATTGTATTTCATACTTACAGGAGCACTCAGCCAAATTGTTGGTCATAAACAATTTAATTCTTTTCATATTTGGAGGAAACTCGCCAAGAGGTATTCGGAAAAAACAATATTTTTTAAAAATAAATAAAAAACGCTTTAAAATTGCGTAATGTTTATCTGGACCAACATATATGTGACAGCGCATAGAGAAAGGGACATAAGGGTAAAAAAAATCAATTTTCACTTTTTTTTTATGTGGACAACATTTTATGAGAGTGATGGTACACCAAAGATACACGTATTAAAATCTTTAAAATGGCTCTCCTGAACAAAACTGGTTTTTACCCTTAGGTCCCTTTCTATTTTGCGCGTCACATATGCCCTTATCCGTTAATCGTTATACCCCATGGCAGACAATTAATTTATTTTTATGACCTCACCCTTATACGAACTTGAACTAAATGGCGAATCCAAATGGGAATATATCATCATTAGTGAATACATCAGGAAATTCTTCGTAATCGCTGAATTGCGCTGGATTTAATTCTAACCAAAAGTGGTCAGATTGATTCTGAGAAGCTGCCAATTAAGGATTCCCATAACTAATCTCACTTACGGTCATGACATTTATTTGCCTGATTTTTCCGTCGTGTAGTAAATCTAACATAGATACGAGGGCATCTCAATGATTCCATAACTTTTACAACTTCCCTCGTTGTTGTATGAAATGCAACATTGCTTCCATCAAGTACCATCTATTAATAGGCTACAGCTGTTCAAAACATACAACCTCGTGGATTTCGTCAAAGATTAAAAAAAATGAATTTCGAGGGCTCATTAAACATTGAGCTTGAGAATTACTATTCAGGCTCTGTACCATCGATAAAAATAACAAGTAAAAATGTGGTTTACAGACTTTAATGGCGCTGGACGGCCAATTGAGGTAAATACACCCGAAATTGTCGAAAAAATCCACGATATGGAGTGGGACGATCGAAGAGTAAAAGTGTGTGAAACTGTTGACGCCGTACGTATTTCATATGGAGTTGTAGTTTAGATTTTACATGATCAGTTGGACTTAAGAAAGCTGGCTGCCGCGTTTGCTCTCAATGGACCATAAACGTAATCATGTGACAACTTCAAAGGATGGTTTAAAGTTGTTTAAACACATTTCGAATGAATTTTTGTGGCGTTTTGTAACTGTGGATGAAACGTGGATCCATTATAACACTCCGGAGACCAAGCAGCAGTCTGAACAATAGGTTTCTCCGGGTGTACCAGCTCCGAAAAAATTCAAGGTGACATTGTCGGCCAATAAGGTGATGACAACAGTATTTTGTGATGCACGCGTGATAATCCACATCGATTGCCTTTAAAGGGGAAGAACCAATAAACGACGAATATAATGCCAATTTATTGGACCGATTTAATGAGGATTAAAAAAATGGTCAAGAAAAAAGTTCCCTTTTATCAAGATAACGCAAGGGTGCACATCTATGAAGTCTCAATGGCAAAATTGCATGAATTGGGTTACGAATTGGTACCTCATTTGCCATATTCTCCGGATTTAGCCCCCAGTGACTGTTTCCTATTTCTAACCTAAAGAAATATCGCGGTGCAAAGAGATTCAACTCCAACGAAGAAATTATTAATCAAACAAATGCTTATTTTATGGACCAAGAAAAATCCTATTTTTGGAAGGGATAAACAAATTGGAGAAACTTTGGACTAAGTGTATTGAGCTAAAAGGTGATTATGTAGAAAAATAAATGAGCTAAAAAACTGTGCTTTATTCAAAAAGTCGCGGAATCAATGCTACGCCTTCGTATTTTATTCACTCATTACATTACAAATAACTTAGTGCTGATGTTTGCAACTCGTTAAAGCAATAGATATATACCCCATATAAGGTATACCGATTTATTTAGAATTCAATCTGTTTCCATTAATCACTATCCGTCAGTCCGTCTTTCACTCTGTAGTTGTAATCAAAGCACTGGAGGCATTTATGTAACAATTTTGATAAAACTTGCTCTTTTGAACTGTAGGTAATTCTTCAAATGTTGTGGCCGAAACCACATATTTAAAGCTACTTAAAATCCAAAAAAAAATATGTGTTCTAAAGAAAACACTTTTGCAGTAAAAACTGCATACCTACCCGCATATTGATAAAAAACTAACATAAGGTTCGAAGAACATTTATTTTAAAAAATAATATGAATTTTTAACGTTTTGTAATTTGTTTGAACATGGCCCTTAGTGTTTTTGTAATTTTTTTTACGTTTGGTAAAAGCTGACAAATTTGAATTTAGTTTTTGGTACTAAAATTGATGAGTACGATTTGAACATGTTTTTAAAAGAGATTTAAAAAATAACAAACCATTCGAATTACAAAACATATTAATGGGCAACTTGTCATTTCGGCCGGTCCAAAGCATCTATGCTCCCCGCCATAGGTTGCGTACCAAAAAGTGGTTGGGACAATTGGCGCACGGGTCAGTTACCCAAATTTAGCAAAATCTTAAACTTCCTATTCAGATTCGTAAGCAAGTGTTGCGGATTTTTTAATCTGTATGTCCATTGTTGTGGGCTGATTTGTTGGTCCCTACGCAAAAAGAATTATGTTCCTACTGTAAGTATTTACGAAACTTTTTTTTTATTATGTTCTTCATATGTTACAGCGCATAGAGAAAGGGACCGAAGGGTAAAAAAATCAACTTGATTTTGTTTTTTGATGTGGACATGCCCCAAAAGTGTTCCCTACCAGAGATATGCGCGTTTTATGAAAGTGATGGTACACCAAAGATACACGTATTTAAATCTTTAAAATGGCCCTCCTGAACAAAACTGGTTTTTACCCTTAGGTCCCATTCTATTTTGCGCGTCACATACGAGGGCGACCGCAAAACTAACTGGCATGGCACATTTTCTGTTTTAATAGCAACTTTTTTTTTTGTTTTTTAAAAGCAATCTTTTATAAGCCATCTGTCAAAATTTCCGTAATATTAAATGATTATTTTTTTTGTTACAGGTGATTGAAGTAAACAAGTTTTATAATTATTGAAAAGTGGAAAATAAAGAGTTTCGTGCGGTAGTTAAACACTTTTATATGAAAGGTTATACGCCACAATTAATCAAAGATGAATTGGATTCTGTTCATGGTGATAATGCACCATCATACCATACCGTGAAATCCTGGGTTCAACAATTTAAAATGTGTCGTTCAAGTACGGAAGATGAACAACGCTCTGGAAGACCGAAAATGCTACTACTATTAAACACATTAGAAAAATATTTAATGAAGTAACTAAAGATAGACGAATAAAGCTCAGAGAACTTGCTGATATTGTTAAAATGCACGAAAAACAACTTTGGAGTATTTCACATGATGAACTCCACATGAAAAAGCTATCCGCAAGTAGGGTGCCGCGTTTGTTGACTTTGCCCCAAAAAATCGTACGTTGGACCAATTCCGAGGAGCTTTTAGCGATTTATCAGCGTAATCCAATAGAGTTCTTGCGCCGACTCATAACTGTTGATGAAACATGGATCCATCACTACATCCCAGAATACACAGAACAGTCAAACAATGGATAGAAGCTGGTAAAAGTGGTCCCAAGAAGGCGAAATCTGTTAAGTCAGCAGGAAAAGTAATGGCCACAGTATTATGGGAAGCAAGGGGTATAATATTTATTGATTATCTTGAGAAAGGAAAAACTATAAATAGTGAATATTATTGTGCATTATTGGATCGGTTGAGTGAAGAAATCAAGATAAAACGACCGCATTTAGAAAAAAAAAGTTATTTTTCACCCAAGATAATGCTCCTTCACACACTGCATTTTTAACTCAACAAAAACTGGCCGAATTACGATTTGAAATTGCTCCGCATCCACCATATAGTCCAGATTTAGCTCCTTCTGATTATTTCTTGTTTCCAAATTTAAAAAAAATTCTCGGTGGCAAAAAATTGTCGTCCAATATCGAGGTTATTGCTGAAACTGAGGCATATTTTGATGGTCTTGAAAATCTTATTTTTTGGATGGAATTAAAAAACTTGAAAAACGTTTGATGAAGTGTATTGAGTTGGAAGGAGATTATGTTGAAAAATAAATAATAATAATTCCAAAAAAACTGTTCTTTTTATGTTAGGTCAGTTACTTTTGCGGTCTCTTGTATATTCTTCTATTATTAGCGAAGTTTTTCGTACATTTCGTGAATTTTGTGACGAAGTTTTTACGTACCGAATTCTTAATAACTTTTCATAAATATTTCGTAATTTCTATTTCATATGTTTTATGAAAATTTTCTTATTTTGTATAAAATTTGATCGTTAAGATTTTTTTCGTTATTTTTAGAAACATTTTTCTAATTTTCGTACAAATTTTGCTCCATATGTTTTACGAAAATGTTCTCATTTTGTATGAAAAGTCCTTATAAAAAAGTTATTCCTCATTTTCAGGAACATAATTTTGTGTTTGTGCAAACGTAAAAGGGTAGTTCTCATTAATTTGAATGGCATTTCTCTATTAGATATTTGATTTGTGACCGAAGTAGTCGCAATACATTTCACTATTTTAAATAAAAACAGTTCAATTCATTAGAATTATAGAAAGAGTGAATAAGCAAAACAAAACGTAATTTTTTATGAAAAATTGTAAAATACTAATGAAAAAATTCCATGTTTATTATGAAATATTGTCATTAAAATAGTCAAACAGTGTCATTCCTATAAAATATGAAACTACTTAAAACGCATAAAATAAATTCCTAAAATATAATAAAGAAAATTTTAAAACTATAAGAAAATCGTTCATTTAGTTCCTAAAAATCAAGAATTTTTATTAGTAAACCGATTTAGTAATTTTAAAGATTGATTTTTATATTTTTTATGAAAAGTTTCTATGACTGAAAAAATAAGATAATTTTTCTAATTTATATGAAATAATTCGTGATTTTCACGAACATTATTTTGTTCAGTAGATCCAGTCCTGAAGATTTGACAAATATTAACACTTGCAAAGTACTCGTAAGTAAGATTGTTTGAGGAAGCCGATTGTTGGATTCTTGGAGCTCGTTGGTCCGGCCAAAATTTGATGTGAAAGCTGCATTGTGTTTGTGTACCCATCTGTCCATGTTTGAACGAAACTTATTTTTAGCGCCTCAGGGAGTAGAGAAGAATTGTTACGAGTATATTCGGATTTGTGAAGTCTTAATGTTTTTTAAAACTCATATGTTTATAAGTTAAAGGGGTCATATTTTTTGTCCCTAGCACACATATGGGCGCAAAATTCAGATTTGTGAGGAAGTTTATTTTTCTTTGAAAATCTATATAAGTGACGCGCAAAATAGAAAGGGGCCTAAGGAGAAAAAACAGTTTTGTTCAGGAGAGCCATTTTAAAGATTTAAATACGTGTATCTTTGGTGTACATCACTTTAATAAAACGCGCATATCTCTGGGACGGAACACTTTTGGGACATGGGATCGGTGTAATTCGATGTTCAGATGTTGTCCACATCAAAAAAAAAGTGAAACTGGTTTTTTTTACCCTTAGGTCCATTTCTCTATGCGCTGTCACATATACATTGTTGAACAGGGCAGATTTGCTGTCGTTTGTCATAATATTTTTCCCAAACTGCCTATGGGATTACAAATGGGCCATATCGCCCCTTCTTCTGGTACCTCCTACCCAAATGTACCATTGCTCTCTCTAAATGTATTCTTATAATATCTTCAAAACTATTTGCAAGATTCTATAACCAGTCGATAGATCGAAGTTACCAGACATACTTTGTGAAAAAAAATTGGACTTCCAGCCTCGCCCCTATAAAAATAAAAAACAGTGGCCATACGGTTAAGATATTAACAAAAATCGGAGTCCCGAGCCTCTATCTTTCTGGTGGCTTAAACACATATGACTCTGTTTTAGTGGAGATTAGAACGCACATAACTAGTATCCTAGTGCATAAAATTCGTTTTATTTTCGAACTTTATAATAATTTTATAAACGAGTAGCTTTATGCGCATACGATAGAGTTAATGTCACGCCCATTCTGGTACCTCCAGTGCAACTTCACCATACTGGTGGAGGTTATATGTAAGCTAGATCGTTCGACAGAAACGTTTTTCCTCAATTTTTAAAAAAACTTTCTCGTTATTTTCATGAAAATTTTCGCAATAAAAATGAAATTCTTTTTAAAAATTACAAAATTGGTTCATAATTTAATGAAAAATTTTTACAAAAAATATGAAACTATATTCTTAAAAAGGGTTTTTGTTTTTTTTACATTTATTCTCTATTTTATCATTAGAAAGACCGATATAATTTTATCAACTTGATGTAATACAAACAAATGTTAAAAACAAAATTAACGTTTTTCATTAAATAAAATTACAAAAAGGACATTGGGTAATTATTTTTGCCCCGCCTTGTATCTGATTTGCTCCAAATTTCGCATATCGCGTTGTGAGCGATCAGTCCCTGTTTTCGAATAGCAGAGGTCTCTTCTGAGTTTAGATTCAGCAGCCGTAGAAACCGTAAACTAAACATCAACATTTTGGCTCAATTGTAAATAAACAAGCAGAATTTCATCTTAAGTTCAAGAGGTCATGATGGCCATAGCTTCAGTGCGCAAATAATTCATTAAAAAAGTTTGAGAGCGACTTACAGACAAAAATGAATTCGATGTGAAGAAAACAGTGTCGCCATAGCAATACAGATTCATCGCCTATCAGCTAAATTAAATATCTGCAGAGAGTCAACAAGCCTTGTCCCGCTGTTACTTCCATATTAGATTGTGTTGACACAATCATTGAAGCCTTACGACCATAGATAATGTCGTAGGATCGCTAATTGCGTGCTGAAATGTCGACCAGAGAAAAAATTATTCTTTTCGGACCGACAGACTCGGCGGTTTTTAAATTTTGTTAGAAGTAGAATTAAATAAAGTAAAATTGCTACAAATCTATTTTTATTTTTAAAAGCCAACCTTTAAATAGTGACTGCTCCAATTTTCTCATGCTGCATCATGCTGTTTGTATTGTCGTCCATTACAACGTGGAGTGTGATGACAAAAAGTAAATGTCGTTTTGCGTAAAAAGAAACAACGCCCAAAGGACTATGCCTAGTTTTCACTTCTGTTCTCTTTGTTTATACAATAAATCTGCACCAAAAAACTATTCAGAAAAAACCCTTTTTGTCGTTGCTCGTTTTCAGCCAAAAGTGGCATATTTTTGCTCAGTCTAGTTATGCCGTTTTTTCAATACCAAATGAAATATCATTTACACGCCAACAAACTTTGTTTTTCAAATTCCACCTGTACAAACAACACGAAATGTTCATAGTTTGTAGGTTTTGTATGTGACAGTTGTCGGTCCACTTCAAAGCATTTTCCACTCGTTTAATATGCGCTATCTCAAGTGGAAATTTGTTGCATACTCGTATTCTGCGCCTTGCTTCACCATTTGACATCACATAGTTATTGTTCTGTACTTTTGCTATCGTCCTCGTTTTCCTTGTTTATGCTATGTATACTTCTAGGCTGAATTTATATTTGAATTACAAAGCATACCTTTAGGCAGCGTCTTTTCTTTCTTCTGTCCATTCACAGCTTTTGTTGAAATCATTATTTGTTTTTCATTAGGCTACTATACGCAACATCTTCATATACGAGGTAATATTTTCTATTTCGGTTAATGTAGAAAAACATTCCTTGAAGTAAACTATGAATTAGTATTGAGTGAGTTACGGTTATAGAATATAAAGAAACACGAGGTGTGCAGGTTTCAGCGCCTTAATACGCCAAACTCTGACACAACTGGTAAAACGAACGATTTTAAAAATAACTTAAATAGTTGTTTAAATTGAATCAATACTATTGGTACAACAACAAAATTACATAAAAAGTGCCTGTACTATAGGCATGTATCACGAAAGCCAAACATTTGCAAATAATTTTTTACGTTTAATTCCATGCGACCCATTTCCATCGCTAAGTTTTCATTGCATTAGAATACACCAAATACTCTGACTCAAAATGTTGTCAAAACAAATGAATTTAACTACTTTATACAAAATTTTCGATAATTTACACCTATTGGGTTCATTTTAAATAGGGTTGGATCATAATAAACGTTCGTACTTTAGGCATTTGAGCACCCTACTTTTACTACAATTTCAAATATGGACGTGTTACAATTGTTATACCCTCCACCAAGGTGTGGGAAGTTTGTTTAATTTGTCATTCCGTTTGCAACACCATGAAATATTGATCGGAGACCCCATAAAGTATATATACTATTGATCTTGGTAAAATTCTAAGACGATCTAGCCATGTCCGACCATGGGCCTTTTTAGGACAGGATAGCTGTCAAAAGGACTAAACGTGGGAAACAAAATGTTGCATGATGATGGCTTTTGGTCAAAATTTATTTGCCATTCTAAATGAGAGAAATCCGACAAGGGGGAAATACTTTTTTTTAATGGACTTAAGGAGAAAAAATATTTTTTTTAGTATTTGCCTAATAAGTCATTACTTTTTGTGAACAGACAATGGTTAAAATTGGTACTGTAAGTTGGGACGCACAAAATACCTATGAAGGAATATATGCACGACGTTTCGGCTCTAGTGGCCCAAAAATGACCCGCATGATCAAAACGGTCAATATAAACGCATGCGTACTAAAACAGAATTTGCTACGAGTCCTAATATATAGATTTAAAAGATTTGGCTGAGATCAAGGAGAGGCTCATGGGCTGAATGGTTCCAAAAAATGGATATCTTTTTTGCGCTTTAGTAGAGCGATGAATTAATAAGGTTAGGCCAAAACTACGATATTACGTGCTTTTTTAATTGACGATTAGTTTTCTCAATAAGGGCCAACAAAGGCCAGAATAGTAAAAAAAATACCACACAAAAAATAGCATCTACAAATGGATTCAATACACCAATATCTGTTTAAGTTTATGATTTGCCTGAAATTTAATTTCTCTAATATAGACCAGAAAACGCCCCCTAGTGGTATACTGTAAGAAGCGGTTACACAGAGATTAAATGTAATATTTCTCTTATTTAAACTGAAAATGCAATGTTTAAAAGAATCGGCCTGGCAGACCTTAAACCCGTTGTAATTTAAACTGAATTTTAAACTCAAATTTTTGTGGACATTTACTCCTTTTCATATCCTTTTCTACTTGACACCAGGTCGTTCCTGTTGCAAATTAAATCTCAACCACTGGCATAGCATCAATTACCACAACGTCACATAACTTGTACAAAATTGGTCAATTTAGTTCTAGTTTAGTTCATACACACAACTACAACGACCAGTCACTTCAACCTCTACACCCCCAAGGGGACTTCTTGTAAAAGCGTAAATGTCAATGCACGTCTGGCCGGCTGCTGGACCCTGAAGCCCACCAGTATTATGGACGTACAGCAAAGGATAAATAATGGCCATACAGGAGCCACAGCCGTGAACCACAGGTTAATCGCAGCACTTATACAAATCATTCGAAACCATTTGTATTGAGCATAATTGTACTGAAAGCGTCTCCAATTGTAATCGGTTGCCATTTGTAGCCATTGTTAATGGCTGTTAGGTGTTACGTTCCATTGCTGCAGGAGGAGTCGTCATAAGGCTATGAAATGTTAAAAGTGTATGTGTGTAACAATAGAGACTAGACTGTGATTTTGTGCTAGGTATTTAGACATTTGTATATGTCACAAAAACATACATATTGCTGCAAATGTCACACAACGATATTTAGCTGTCATAAACAGTAGTAGTATTTATTTCTTAAAAGGACGATTACTTTAAGGATTTACCATATTAATTCGGTTAATTCTGTTTTAGCTGTAAATCAGAATACTTTTAACCCATCCACCATAGGATAGAGCGTACACTCATTTGTACTTCGTTCAACACCTTAAAATATCAGTCGGAGACCCCAAAAAGTTTATACGAGTATACAGGGTGATTCATTCACGACTGGACAATTTTACACCAACGTATTCCTTGGCTCATTTATTGAAAATCTACGACCATGCCTGACAATGGAACATTTTCGAATTGGTGGTCGGAGGGCACTAGGGTAGAATTGCCAGTGGTCGGATTTTTGTTGTGTTTTTTTCCCTTAAAAGATTTCCCTACCAATATTACCCTAGTATCCTCCGACCACCAAACCGAAAATTGTTAAACAGCTGCCATTTCGCCCCCCTTGCATTTTCAGGCATGGTCGTAGATTTTCATGAAATGAGTCAAGGAATATGTTGGTGAAATTTGTCCAGTCGTGAATGAATGACCCTGTATAATCTAAATCATCGTAAAATTCTATGATTTTAGCCAATTCCGTCTGTCTGTGGAAAATAAACTACAGGTCGCACTGTTGGAGCTAGGTGGCTGAAGTTTTGAAGAAACATGTATTGGTGTACGGTGTCGAGGTAAACATTTTCCCCCCACAATGTTTGGGTCAACTTTTAAACAAATCAACAATATTACAATTAAAAACACAATATCGGTTAAACTTTTGTAGATATGATGATGATATCTGGAACTTATGATGTAACCAGGGATCAAAACACACCCTGGAGGAAAAGTGGACGGTGCACCGTCACACTCGAAACACATCCTGAATGAAATGTCGCAATTTAAATAATCGTATTTATGGCCAATTGTTATAAAAGTTTAACAGAATGAAATCCATGATAAGCTTCTGATTATAGACTTTATTTCAACACAATTAAAATAAAGGCATGGTCGCGCCCTGACACGCAGAAAAAAAGTATGGTTGGGGTAACAATATTCGAAGAGCGTCATACTATTGTTGGTTATATGGTTGTGGCACAACAATATTGTGATCATCACAACAATAGTATTGTTCACACACAACCATACTAAGATCCCCATAGCAATATTATGGTCCTCGCAACAATAGAATTATTCACACAAAATCATACTATGATCCCCACAACCATAGTATGATTCGCACTCAAACATACTATGATCTCCATAACCATATTATGATCCTCACAACCATAGTATGTTGCACATACAACCATATTATGATCCTTAGAACCATAGTATGACTTACACATAACCATGCTATGATCCCCAAATTTTTTTGTAAAGATTGGGTTAAGTTGTTATTCAACAATAGAGATTTTTATTAAATAAGTTATGTAAAAATACATAAAACTCTTTATAAAGGGAGTGATTTATTTAACAGTAGAAACAATTCATTTATTAAAAATATTTCAGTTATACAAATCCGTAGTTTGTTTTGAAAAAATTTTATTTTAAAGTTCTATATAGAAATTAAAAATAAATTACGATTTTGCCTGTATGATTGCCGTAATCATGTTATTGTCCATGAAACAATACGTTTGTCCCGCCAACCATATTTATATTGTTGCTACAACCATATTATCATTTTTTAATTTGGCAAAAATGCTTTTGTTACATTTCAACAATATTAATAAAAAAATAACAATACTAAGGTTGCGACAACCATGCTTTTATTGCAGAGAACATACTATTGTTGCCGTGACCATAGAGTAACCATATTTTTTCTCTGCGTGTAGTGAAATAATGCCGACAGAATGATAGTAGTTGGTACAAATGACGTTGGAAATATACCCTCATAGAAAAGAGGAAATATAACCCTTTGGCAAAAATGTTATATTGAACCGTAATACATGATGGAGGGTATATAAGTTTCGGCACGGCCGAACCTAGTTTGTCCAATTGTTTAGATATGCGAAAGAAATTCAAGCGTATACTCGCTCTTTAAAACCTTAACCCACCTACCAGACAGGGATTGGTGCACTTTACTAAGAAGACTATACTAAATCAATATTTATAACCTGTGGTTCCAACAAATAGCTCTACATACCATCGAAACGACCCAATGCTAAAACTTGTGAAAAGAGAATTTGGAAATATGTGTTGCGAACACTAGACATACGAGTGTTTGTTCCTTACAATTGTTCGCTTGTTTTGAGTGTGGCGATCGATTTTTGGATCCAATAAACCGGCCCCAGTTCAAGTAAAATCTTATAAAAAATCAATTTTGCATTTGTAGTTTGCTTTAATTTGAGTGCCTGGACATTAAAAGTCATTTTTGGGCCCAAAGTTCCCGTTGGTCCGAGTCCCCATTAAATCAAGTTAATTCAAAAAATTAACCCATTTTTGGATTCGTTTCGAAATTTGCTTTTAATTATGAGCCCAGACTGTAAAAACAGTTTTATGGTCACTAAGATACCGCTGGTCGGATTCCCAATATCAGAAAACTCAAACTAGTAAAAAAAGCTAAAGTCGGGCGTGACCACTAAGCCAAAATCAATAGCGCCCGCCCGTTGCCAAAAAATAAATATTTTGTGACAAATTATATGTGACCCGGCCTATGAAAAGGTGGCAGCGTTCAATCCTGTTTTTAAATTTTTTAATTTCGTTTATTATCTTGATTCTGGATTTCTGTTTTTCTTTCCTTTGTGCTCTTCTTTCTCTACATTTTTATTACACTTCTAAGCAAGTTAGTCCTAGTTTTCACCACGTGAAAGAGCGTCTCAAAAACTATCGAAACCAATAAAAAGTGGAAAATTTTTTTTTGGGTTAAGCCACCTTTTAATAGCACGGGTCACATATGAAGATTGGATGAAATATATGACTTTTTAAGCTAAAAACATAAAATCTGATAAACATGTTGGTGTGGGGCCTATTTAAAAAACTAAAACGATCTTTATTTAATCCGAATAACGTCTTTCCTTAGTTCATAAAACTAACACGTGTCAAAAAACATAAAATCGGAACAACATATGTTAGGACACCCATCTCAATCTCATCTGATTTCCTTTAATTTCAAATACGTTTTTCCTTGGTTCAAAATTCCATTTACACTAAATATGAAAAAAGAGAGGTGTGGGTTCTAGAGCTTAAAAAAATAAAAAATATAAAAATGGATATGTGTTTGGAAGCTATTTATATATCTATACAGATGTTCTTCAATTATAATAATGTCCTTCCTAGGTCAAAAAAAACTAACTTATACTAAATGTTATCAAGATTGAATTTAAAATGCTTCTTCTAGAACTAAAAACCAAAAAAAAACTGGTGAACATGTGTGTGTGGGAGCTATATCTTAATCTGAACCGATTTTCTACCATTTTTGCCAAATCCTTTCTAGGTCCAAAAAAACTAACTAACACTAAATTGTATCCAGATTGAAAGTAAAATGTAGCTTTTAGAGCTAAAAACCTAAAATCGGAAGAACATATGTGTGGGAAACCCAACTAGACCTGAACTTATTTCCTTTAATTTCTATAACTGCTTGGCCAAAAATGTCATTAAGAATGGATGTAAGACGTGGATTCTAGAGATGGATATGTGAGTGAAAGCTATATCTCAACCAGAACCAGTTTTCTATTTAATTTCTGTCAAATTTCATGAAAAACGTATTTCTGTCAAATTTCATGATGATCGGACAACAATTGCGACCTGTCTTGCCTGTTTTTGCGAAAGCTTTTTGGTAGTTACAAACCAAGTTATGCTATCCTGTTTTATAGGGTGGTGCAGTGTGTAAAAAGTAAAACATATTTGAATTCGTAGACTGTAAAAGCCATTTTTTTTGGCTCCCAAAGACCGTTGGCCTAAGCTGCAATATCAGTTAAATCAAAAAATTAATCCATATTTGAATTTGTAGTGAGATTGGCTTAAATTTAAGTATCGACATGTAAGAATTTACAATTTATTATGTCAATAAATGTCCGGTACGTCGTTTGAAAGCCCCAAGTCCCAAGTCTTTTTTAATGATTTGACTCATGGACTTTTGCGTGATATTCATCTCACGGACTATGATTTCTGTTTCGGACAACAATTGCGACCTGTTTTGCCTGTTTTTGCGAAAGCTTTTTGGTAGTTACAAACCAAGTTATGCTATCCTGTTCTATAGGGTGGTGCAGTGTGTAAAAAGTAAAACATATTTGAATTCGTAGACTGTAAAAGCCATTTTTTTTGGCTCCCAAAGACCGTTGGCCTAAGCTGCAATATCAGTTAAATCAAAAAATTAATCCATATTTGAATTTGTAGTGAGATTGGCTTAAATTTAAGTATCGACATGTAAGAATTTACAATTTATTATGTCAATAAATGTCCGGTACGTCGTTTGAAAGCCCCAAGTCCCAAGTCTTTTTTAATGATTTGACTCATGGACTTTTGCGTGATATTCATCTCACGGACTATGATTTCTGTTTTCGGAGCGGATTTCTGTGAATTCTTGATTTAACTGCTTTGATGACATGCGGTGTTCTTACAGAGCGTGGGCAGCCCGACCGCCACCGGTCTTTTACATCTAAAGTCTCCTCAAACAGTTTAATGCATCGGTAGA
Organism: Hydrotaea diabolus; assembly: GCA_963513945.1. Lineage (NCBI taxonomy): Eukaryota > Metazoa > Arthropoda > Insecta > Diptera > Muscidae > Hydrotaea > Hydrotaea diabolus. The sequence goes on from OY740718.1 coordinate 184,161,607, forward strand.
CGAACATGCGGCTAATTCCTAGTGGCCGGAGCGTTTTGAATTTATCGTTTTTTTTCATTTCACACTTGAAAAGCGCTATTACAGCGATACGGTTATCATTATCTGACCACTCCATGATGGAAGTTGAATCAATTTTAAAATCCCTTTACAGACTAACGCTATTGAGGTTAGCTTTTAAAACCCATATGACATTAACGGGGTATGTTCAGTTCTACTATTGAAATGGGTGTGTTCAATGTTGTAACAGTATTTATGTCCCTACTAAGTTTACTCGTTTAAATTGACGGGCAGACAAATAGTCACGGTGAACTTAAATCAGCTGTTGATTCTGAGCCGATTGCTCCACTTAAAGCTCAAATATAACAAACATTTGCCTCAAAGTTAAGTTGAGAACTTTCGATATCTGTTGAAACGTCACACAAACGTCACCAATGTATGATAAAGGGTGGTCGAACTAAAACGCACGATTTTAGTTGTAAATAAAACAAAAAGTTTTCAGAGAATTATCTCAATATTATTTATTATGGTAGAGGGATTTATGACAATTATTTATGACAAAAACATATGTCAAATGCTAACCATTACTTCGGTGGCATACCTCTATGGTCCATATTTTCAAAGACTCTGAGACATAAGGGAGGTTCAATTTCATTAATGTGCCAAATTATCTGTACCTTTAGCTATTGAATTATTCCTAGCTCATATTCTCCTAGGTCATATTTAAAAAATAAAGTGTACGTCAAACTTTATTTTTTAAATATGACCAAAGACAGAAGCCCAAGTATGATCTTGGCGGTCAATAAACATCGCCGCGACGTAAGATAACACGGCCATTGAATTTCTAGCGAGCCATTAGAGGTGTTCTATTGGCACTCGCTTATAAAAAAGTAAGTAAAAGCTAAGGCAATAAATTAAAAACTTTTTGACAAATTTTTAAAATTGTTTGCATCATTAACAGTTTGATTTAGAAATTTGTAGTTTGCAGCAAAAAAATTATTTAATAAAAAGTCTCGAACCAGAATAAAAACTGTTCAAGTCTTAATTTTATAAGTACTAAAAGCAAGTAATAACCGAGCTCGCTTAAACTCGGCAAAGGTTTTTCTTGAATTGAACTTTCTTCTTTGTATTATTGAAAACAATAGTGTTTGAACGTGTTTTAAAGTTTAAGATCATTTTTATGTTCTTGTACAATTATAAGGAGTTGCCAATAGAACACGGCCATTGATCCGTTGGCTGTGTGGCAAGTGGCACCATCTTAGTGAAATCACATATCGTCCAGGTCCATATCCTCCATTATTGGATATAAGAAGTCCGTTATCATCTTGCGATGGTGAACACCACTCACGGTAACTGCTTGGCCGAACTCATTTTCGAAGTGGTACGGCCCGATGACGACGCCAGCCCAAAACCCCACCAAACAGTCACAGTTTGGACTCTCGTTCGCCCAAACGCTGCAGTTCTGCTTGTTAACGAATCCACTGAGTGTGCCTCGTCGCTAAAGATGATTTTCTTGTAAATTTATCAGTCACGTCTGTGTGTTCAACCAATGTTGGTTGACGGCTCTTCTGCCACCCTATAGAGAACAAAATTAATGTTTTTCGCAGAACCAACTGGGCAAGCATGTCCAGATGATTTCTCATTTTCCTTTGTGCGTAAATTTCAGCAAACAGGATATGCTGAAATTTACGCACAATTCTCCTGATTGTGGACATATGGGATGATCCATTTAGAGGTATTTTTAGAACAAAAAACAAAATTTAAAACTTCAAATCAAGTGTGGAATCTTTATTGGTAATTTGAAAGAATATTTTATGACATTTATTTTTTTTAAAAATAATTACCTTATTCTACTTAAATATAGAAGCAAGAGGTCTTGAGCCGGTTTAATCCCTGTTCAATGTGTAAAAGCAACAGACCGAAATAAAATAAACGAGCTAAATATACGTATATATACATACACGGCACGGCACACAAGTTGACATAGTCAACTAAACTCTTTTTACAACTTGAAGAAAACTTCAAAAGTAAGGTTTACAACAGTAGTTCTCATTCGTTTGGGGAGAGCCTGGCCTTATAGAGTTCGGTTTTACTTTCAACAGTTGCAGCAAGGCTTTCTGAAGATGGTTGTCACGGACCCGAAATCATGATAAAAGTAGTGTGCAGCCACGAAAATCAATGTCACTTTGCCATTTTGTTAAAAACTTGTCTTCTATTTAAATATAGAAGCAAGAGGTCTTGAGTCGGTTTAATCCCTGTTCAATGTGAAAAATAATTACCTTCAAAAGTTGGCAACTGTATTATGTAAATGAGCGTTCGGTGAGAAACGGGAAGATCCGCTGTTTTCGAACAAAATTTTGTTCAGTGATGAGGCTCATTTCTTGCTCAACAGCAAAGTCAATAAACAAATTTGCCGCATTTGAGCTGAAGAGCAACAAGAAGGGGTTGAAGAAGAGCCATTATACATAGAGAAAACAACGGTTTGGTGCGGTTTATAAGCTGGTGGAATCATCGGTGCATATTTTTTCAAAAATGATGATGGCCGGAACGTATCCGCGCCATGATATCGATCTTTATGCTACCTGAAATTGAAGCCGGTAATCTTGACGACACTTGGTTTCAACAGGACGGTGCTACTTGCCATACAGCTGCTGAAACAATGGATCTATTAAGAAGTCAATTCGAAATGCAGCTAATTTCACGTTTTGGACAGGTGAGTTGGCCGCCTAGATCAAGTGATATCACACCTTAAGACATTTTTCTTTGGGGTTACGTAAATTCCAAAGTCTATGCTGACAAACCAGCTTCGATTCAGTTTTTAGAAGCCAACATTACGCGTGACATTAAAGCCATACCGGTCGAAATGCTCGAACGAGTCATCAAAAATTGGACCCTCAGAATGAAAACCCTGAGGCGTAGTTGCGACCAACATTTGAAGGATATTTTATTCAAAAAATAAATGCCATAAACTATCGTTTCAAATTACCAATATAGACTCCACACTCTATTTGAATTTTTATATTTTTTTTGTTCTTAAAAAATACCTCTAGAAAAATTTCGAAGTGCTCGGAATTCATTTTGCTTTAAAAGCCCATTTTTGTAAAAGGCTTAAGCAATCTTAACGCGCTGCTCAATTGTCTATCTCTCCATAGTTCAATTTGTCAAAAAACACTAAAACAAATAAATTTTAAATAAATTTTGGGCGAAAAATTTTACGTTAAGGTGTGACTCACAATAGATATCCTGTATGCTAATTGAACCACCCTTTACAATCATGAGAACTTCTGATATCGGTTGAAACGTCACCCAAATTGAATTCCTCACTGGTGAACGTAACGAATCAACAATCTATCATATACATACATACGTACGAGTATGTACTTTATACATATAAACAAAACCAAAGCAGAACTATTAGTTATTTTCATATAAGTGGCTTTTTTAATGTGTGCTTTGTGTTTCAATTTCGCAGATAAGTGCCACGCCATCCCATTGAAATGACCTTGAGATGATACTCATGCCTCACTGTCAATTGTCACTGAGTTGTTGTATAAAATATATTATTAAGTGAATTGAAACAACCTCTCATAGTTGTGATAAATGGTTATTACTATGACAGAGCGAAGGGTGACACAGAAAAAGAGAGAGAGAGAACACGAGAACTACTGAAAGAGGAAATGTGTAATGACATGTGATAAAGTACACACATTCAGGATGTGAACTTCCTATATTCGGCGGAGACAATAACACGTAACACGGTAACATTCAGACAGTTTTACATGCTACACAGGATGGATGTCACACTACTGGGCATGTTACTGCAGCTGTTACGACTGGCATACAAAAGTTGAAATGACTTTTTTTTATTTATCGTGACATTACAGTTTGCCATGTAATAAATCATACTCGAATGCATGCCCACTGTTGATATTGACATGACATCTACTTCGGTTCGGTAGTTTTGTGGCTCACCACATGTGTATTTTTTGGGTGAGAGACTAAATTTGCTGAGAATCCATCCGATATACAACGTGAGTGAATTTCGTAATAGGGCTTTAATTAATGCCAGATATTCCAACTATAAAAACTGTTAGTAAGAAAAAGTTCACAAACAAGGTTTTTTGTTTTGTGTACGGCTCCTATCAATCATGGAATGAAGCGTGTACTAATATTAGCCTAAGGGTTGCAACAGCACTTAGGCTAAAGAATGTATTTTAAGCGTATAGACTGGCATACGTCTAAATTTGTATTTTTATTATGAAAACTAGGTAATATAAGTGACTTCTTCTAGGGTATAAATATAAAGAGCTGATGTTTAAAATACTGTTTAAAATCATTATCTGATATGACTAACAATGTTCGTACATCCCAAGCAGAGTGGAGGGGAAAACTACTAGTTTTATAAGTTTAAGATAAGATTTTTTTAAAAAGAGCTACAGAAAACGTATCCATATTTACAGTCTTTTATGCTCTTATTGACTTTAGCAGCGCAGTTGTTACTTATATACTTATTTATCGTTTTTGAGGGTAATTTCAAAATGTAATTTTCTAAAATTTTAAAATTCGGGAAAATTTTTGTTTAGCTAAAGTTAAAAATCGACTAATATGCCTAATGAAAACATCTATTGTTGTTTGATAGCCAAAAGTCTATGTAAAGGGTGATTTTTAGACGTATGGCTTTCAAGAAGGAATAAAACGCATATAATTTAATTATAAGTATATAGTCAAGAATTAAGCTTTATTATAAGGACAAGGGTTTGTGAATAGGTGTTAAAAATGATTTCGGGCAAGAGGTCTCCACGACTGGCTCGAATACCAATTTTCGACCACTTTTTGCAGCACTAATGGCCTTATGTTAGCAATAACGCGCCGAATATTCTCTTCCAAGGCCTCAATCGTGTCGGGCTTATACGCATAGACAAGCGATTTCACATAACCCCACAAAAAAAAGTCCAGCGGTGTAAAATCGCACGATCTTGGAGGCCACGCCAAAGGCCCAAGACGCGAGATAATGCGCTCATCGAAAGTTGCTTTCAATAAATTGATTGTTTCGTTGGCTGTATGGTATGAAGCGCCGCCTAGGAACCAAAGGTCGTCCACATCAACATTCTTCAATTTAGGCACGAAAAAGTCATTAATCATGGCTCTAAAGCGTTCCCCATTGAACGTCTTTATTTTTGAAGAAATATTAACCAATGATTCCCTCTACCCACAGAGCATACCAAGCAATGACTTTTTGAGGATGTAACTGCGTCTCAACAATGGCTTGTGGATTTTCATTACACCAAATGCGACAATTTTGATTATTAACGTACGCATTCAACCAAACGAGAGCTTCATCGCTGAATAATTTTTTTTTTGTAAAAATCATGATCGGGGCCATCTCGATTTGGACCTATTCACCAAACGTGCGATGCTCTTGATGGTCGTTGGCTTCAATTCTTGCACGAATTGGAATTTGTAAGCCTACAAACCAAGATTCTGCCGCAAAATCTTCTGTAAAGTGGATGGGCACATTTCCAAATAAAGCGCGCGCGATAGACATAATTTTTTTCAGTCAAATTAAAAAATTCATTTTCTAAAAAATTTAAAATTCTGGAAAATTGTTGTATCTTTTAAAATAGACTTCATGAATGGACCAACAAATGTGCCTAATGAAAAATTGTATTAATGTGTGACAACCATAAGTCCATGATTTGATTGCTTGTCCATCATAAAGGGTGATTAATCTGGAGTTATTTTTTTAATAGGGGTTTTTTTACAGATTACTCGTGAGTTATGATACACTTTATTTTTTTTTCTTTTCAGTATTGTTTGTCTTTTTATCATGGAAAGACTTACACCCCAAAACCGACACCAAATTGTGCAACTGTATTATGAAAATGCCTAGAACAGCTTAAAATTTACTCAGATTTTCAAAATGAGGTCATACTTCAATTTGTGTTTTTGGTACCCATAAGTCCATGATTAAATTGATCAGATTTCCCGATATAATTCAGTTGCATTTATCATGCACTGAGATAAGTGTTTTCTGTGCGTTCTCGAAAAACGACATACACTACGAGTAACAATGAATCTATATTTATAATGTGTTCTCTGTATTTCAGAATTATTTGCGCGTGTGAGGGTTTTTTTACTTGGGATTTTGAGTGCATGCCAGGGAGCTGTGTACGACTTGTTCCTTATACTCGCTGAACGAGACCTACAATTTAAAGCTGGCTGGGAAAGGCTTATGCATTGCCATTTGCATTTATTGTATGTATGCATTTTTCAACAGTACTCGTATGTATGTTTAGTTTAAGTAGCCCATCGAAGTGGTTGATTGTTTGATCTCCGCTTCGTTTCCATGCATTACACGGGGGACTAACAGGACCGTCATCGAAATTTAGCCAAACTGCAAAAATAATTTTATTTTTTATATAAATTGATATAGATATTTTAAAGCCATATGTCCCAGTATATAGGAAGCCAAATGTCAACAATGTTGGATGTACTATGTGGCTTCTAGAGCTAAATATATAAAATCGTTTGAACATGTGTGGAAGATATATCTAAATTTTAACCGATTTTCATAAAAGTCAGCAGCCTTTATATAAAAAACATACTTTTGCAAGTTACATGAAGATCGGACAATAAGTGCGACCTGTATTTTGAAAACTAGCCTTAGAAATACAGCAAACCGACGTATGTACGGACAGATATTAGTTTTTGAAACTCATATTTTTTTTAATCTGTCTTAGTGGAACTTTTTTCCTCTTTGCCAAAAGCTATCGAAAAATCGATGACACAATATATATTGCTAAATAGACCCACTCTTATGTGTACTTTATAGGTTCTCTGATCAATATTTCGTTATAACTTAGTTCAAATATCTGTAACATATAAACCGAAAGTAGATCTCATGTCTACTTTACTGTGTGACACAGGATCTCAAATCCGCCCATTTCAATAGGCATTTAAAGTAAAGCTGGATATATCAATAATTCCGTGACTTTTCGAATAAAACAATTTTTTGTTTGCAAAAAAAAAAATATTTTTTACATTTTTTAGCTCAATACACTTAATCCGACGTTTCTCCAAGTTTTGAATTCCCTCCAAAAAATAGGATTTTTCGAGGTCCATAAAATAGGCATTTGTTTGATCATTATTTTAATCGTTGGAGCTGGGTCTCTTTCCACCGAGCCATTTCTTTAGGTTTGGAAATAGGAAATAGTCACTCGGGGCAAAATACGGAGCATGTGGCGGATGAGGTACCAATTCTTACCCCATTGTGACTGCACACGTGTGCACTCGTGCATTATCATGATTAGCCATATGGGATCGTTTTTTTAAATCCTCTGTAAATCGGTCCAATAAGTTGGCTTAACATTCGCCGTTTGTTGTTTTTCCTTTCTGAAGTTAATCGGTGTGGATAATCCCGCGTACATCCCAAGAAACTGTTGGCTTTAAGAGTCATTGAAAATATGGATCATCGAATATAGGTATTTGACTGAAACTGTGGACCGTTTGGCCAATATTTTATTTAACACATAATTGTTGTAGATTCTTCTATTCTATTAAAAAAATATTAAGATAAATATCTGTGCACTTTTAGTTTTATTAATAACATGCATTTTAGTTGGAGCACCCTAAACAAAGAAAAAAACTATGGCTGCGGTTACAATATTCGTAGATTATTACTCGTATTGTTGGTATGAATGTGGTACAACAATATTATGATGCTCACAATAATAGTATAATCCACCTACAACCATACTAGGATCTCCACAATCATATTATGATCCACACTCAACCAAACTATGACCCGCAAAACAATATTGTGATACACTCAACCATTAGTTGTTTAACATACAACTATAGTACGACTCACAAGTAATTATAGTATGATCCTCACAACTTTACTACTACCTACACGCAACCATGTTATGATCCATACAACCTTAGTATGATCCCACTGAATCATACTATAATTCTAAAAATTATTTATTAGACTTGGACTTTGTTGTTAATCAACAATAGATATTTTTATTAAGTAAAATATTTAAATTATATTAAATTTAAAATTATAGGAGTGATTTATTTTTTAGAATAGACAAATATTTTTAAAGAGACTTAAATGTTTCATTTGTTAAAAATATTTGAGTTATACAAAAAAATGAAGTATTATTGCGTAAGATTCGTAACGATACCACTGTTCTAAAAACCATATGAGAATTTATAAAAACTATAATCATACGGTATGATACGAGTATTACAATACTTTTATCGCACCAACCATGTTCATGTTTACAACTGCTAAAACCATATTTTAATTTTTAAATATGTCAATAACACTATTGTTACATTTTACCTATAAGAATATTATCGCAATCATACTATTGTGAAGATATGTATTTTATAAACCAATACTATGATTACGACAAACATACTATTATAGCAGAGAACTTATTATTGCTCGCCGTGACCATAAATTAACAATATTTTTTCTCTGTGCGTATGGAGGAGAATTCATAAACAGTCCTATTAAGTTTATTCGATATTGAAAACTGTATATTGAGTTGAAACTCCACAGCTCTACAGCGACAACTATTTTCCCATCTAACTCGGGTAGGCGTTTTAGCTGTGGACAACTATTTTCCCATCTAATTCGGGTAGGAGTTTTAGCTGTTGACGAGTGATACTGTAATTATTAATATACCCTCTGTGACAAAAGGGCCGCATAAATACGTGCTCGTATAGCCCTTTCCCAAATTAGATCCCATAACAAGGTTGCCTTAAATTACTTAATGTTATGTGTCCTCCCAGTTAATTAACTTCTTTGTTTTGTAGTCAACTTCGTATCAGATCTACTTTATAAAACGCTTTCACGTGTGTAAGTGAATCATGTATGTAAAAGTATCTAAAGTGGCACATAAGAAACGTGCAAGCAGATAATCGAAAGAAACACGCACTAGTAGCCACAACCCAAACACTAAATAAATGCTTAAAAAACGACTTACACAAATTGTTTCCACTTAAAGATGTTGTCGTGTGTAATCTTTACTTAAGTCAAAGTGTGTTCCACACAAAAGAAGGCACTGGTGACTGACGATGATTAATACTCGTATCCTTCAAACTAGAAATCGTGTTCTTGGAGCGTAAACCATTCCAATGCCATTGCCAGCTACACCGCCACTGTCGTAAAAAAAACAAACTTAGAATAGGAAAACAAAGCTCAGCAAAAATGTTTGACAAAAACGGGATAAATCTTTTCACTTTGGCTTGCAAACGATGCGAAGTGCAACCAAACCAAAAAACCCCATTTCATCACAGTGAGTCGGAATTGTCGGCTGAACTCAAGGTGACATTTGCATAGAATTTAAATCCATTTTTGTTTTTTTTTTGATTATTTTCCTCTTTGTTCATTTTCCATTAGCTGGTTATTGATCAACGTGTGTACCAGGTAGGTAAATTAGGTTTTTTCATTTTGTAATATTCGCACTTTGAAAACGTACTTTTTCGATCAGTACGGAACTAAAATCATGAAAACGTGTTAAATCTCAATTTTAATCAATTTTATTGAATCAAAAAAATTACAAAAATTCAAAGAATCTCTTTCTATTATTTTTCTTATCCGAAGCTTAAAGAAAAATAATTTAATTTATTAAAAATAGGAAGAATAACCTTACACGAATTAACTAGTAAAATAGTTTATAGTCGGACGTGGTCAACTTTAACTTCTAGAGTGGCATATATATGGGACATATTTCGTTCGAGCTATATAACAATGCCGATATTGTCCAATTTCACCGGAAAAAGTTATAAGTCGCTCTTAAGGCCTTACGCTTCTTTTGAGCTAGGTCAAATGTGACATGTTTCCTGTATAGCGACAGGATTGCATGATTGGATTGATTGGAATCATCCAAAAAAATATTATAATACGAGAGTATATCAATAGTTCCGTGACTTTTCCAACTTCCCTCTTAGTTATATGAAATTGCGGAAAAAACGTCAATCAAACCAAGGAAAAAAAGCTTGATTAATACCACGGGGAATCTGCACCATCGATTTCAATGGTAAAAAAGTTGTATACAAGTACAAATGACGCTGAACGTTCTGGATGGCCAATTTCGTTCAATACTCCCGGAAATGTAGAAACAATCCACAATATTGTGTAGGTCAATCGAAAAGTAAAAGTGCGCGAGATTTTTTTGCCATACGTTTTTCATATGGCAGTGTGGTTTCGATTTTACATGATCAGTTGGCTTTAGGAAAGCTGTCTACAAGATGTTTGCCGCGTTTGCTCTCAATTGACGTAATCGTGTGACAACTTTAAAGGATTGTTGTTGTTTAACCACCACGAATGAGTTTTTCTGGCGTTTTGTAACTGTGGAACATGGATCCATTATAACACTCCGGAGACCAAGCATCAGCCTAAACAATGGGTTTCTCCGGGTTCAAAAAATGCCAAGGTAACTTTGTCAGCCAAAAAGGTGATGGCAACTTTTTCTGGGACCCACGCAGGATAATCAGCATCGATTACCTTCAAAAAGATAAAACAGTGCCAACTTATTGGACCGATTTAACGAGGAGTTAAAAAAAAATTACTCCATATGGCCAAGAAAAAAAATATTTTTCTTCATGATAAAAAACGGGTGCACACGTGTGCATTACGAATTGGTACCCCTCCCGCCATATTCTACGGATTTACCTCCCAGTGACTATTTCCAAACCTAAAGAAATGGCTCGGTGTAAAGAGATTCAGCTCCAACGATGAAGTTATTGATCAAACAAATGCCTTTTTTATGGAGCTCAAAAAATCCTATTTTTTGGAAGGGATGCAAAAATTAGAGAAACGTTGGACTAAGTGTATTGAGCTAAAAGGAGATTATGTTGAAAAATATTTTTTTTGCAAAAAAAACTTTGGTTTATTTGAAAAGTGCTACTACTTATACATAGCTTCATAAACAATCCAAACAGAACGTAATCCATAGCATAATAGACGACTTGTCTCTGATATTTAATGACAAATAATAAAGGTCAAACTACGCCCATCAGAAAACTTTAATTTAACAAAAACCAATATACTCTATACGTTTTATTATAATTAAATCTAGTTATAGCTTTTAAATCTTTTTATTTAATAAGATAGTAATTAATCAAATTATTGTAAACATGTGTTGAGATATCTTACCGATAAAACTTATATATTATAAAACTTTTAATAATATATAATCCTTCTAGTATTGATAGCAGACAAAAAAAAACAAACAAATTTGAACGGTCATTTCTATAGGCCAATATAGTCAACTTCGTCAGAATTGATTAGAAGTCGCTCATATCTCACTATGTTATATTTGAGCACAATTGGATAAAATTAATTGTCTTGAAGAGAGGTAGAACCACAATCTATGAGTGGGGCTATGTGTATTGTCTATTCGAAGAAATTGATTAATGTAGATCAACTTTAACCTGACCCATACCAAGTTTCATCGAATCGACAAGTGCGACCTGTACTTTTATTACAGTTCAGATGATGATTCTGAATCGATCGTTATACTCAGCACAAAGTATTACTCAATTTCGTGTTGTTACAAATTACTCAATTCCTAGTTGTTACTAACATCAGCACTATGTCATAATAGCCAGGACGACAGTGTGGCGTAGGGTATAAAAGAGGCAACAAATCGAAACATTTGTAAGATGTATGAAGAATCTCCAATAAGCCGCAGTTTCTTCACAGTACTTTCAATGTCGAAAATGTATCATAAAAGTGCAGTTGTATTGACTTTAGCATACCTGGTAGGTACACGTCTGTGTATGTACAACCAGAAAATAATGGTTGAAAAATTTAATCATATTTATACAGAGTGGAGCGCGGAAATTTGCTTTTTTTGTTACTGCAGACTGCGGCGGCATTGTTGGTCGAAAAGATTGGAGAGTGTACGTGGCTTTTCGTGGTAGATGAGAGATTTGTATTCGTCTGCTTTTTAGTTGTCATCATGCATTGGACACGTAAGGAGAGGTCATTTTGTGTTGAAGCATATTTTTCAAATGCGCAATCGATCATTGCAGTGCATCGTGCGTTTCGTTTACGATACGCAGTTTCCACACGCGGACATGTTCCTGGACGGCAATCAATTGTAAATTGGGTAACTTCATGAAGAACAGCAGGGAATGTGTCATGTGTGTCATGTGTATCGAAGATGTCAAGCTCATCCTATGTTGGCTAAAAATAATTTTCTAACATGGCACGATAGCGCTCTCTATTGACGGTAACATGACAATTGTTTTTAAGAAGATAAAATACGGCTTAATCACAAGTCTCTGGATATAATGACGCCTCTTGAACGTCTTCTGGTTGCTCTTCAGCCCAAAGGCGGCAATTTTGTATATTGACGTTGTTCTTAAGCCAGAAATCAGCACTCAACAAAATTTTGGTCGAAAAACGTTTCTCACCGAATGCACATTCTCACGATACAGTTGTGTAATTTGAAAACGTGTTAACATGATGAAATGGCAAACAACACTGAAAAGAAAATAAAATAAAATTTAAAGGATCTTACGCGTAATCTGCGAAAAACCCTTTTGAAAAAACACCTCTAGATTGATCACCCTATATTAGTTCATGAGATTTTGCTTGTTTAAGTTCAGGGTTGTGTGGTCGGTGTCACGACCTCTTGTCCAGTTTTATCAAAATACAGTCCATAATAGTTGCCGAGTCAGTGATTTCATTCTGTGAAAATTTTAGATCGATCGGTCCATTAGTTTGTCTTTAAATACGATTGCTTAAAGAGGCGCGACAACGCCTACTTTTCCTTCTGGATGTGTTTCGATGCACAACAACATAATATGTTCCAAACAGCATCGTCATATCTCCAATAGTTCACTTGATAATGTATTTTAATGTAAAAGATTTTTTAATTTTGTCAGAGTTAGACCAAGTCCTTGTTAGGGGAAAATGTTTACCTCTTGACCGATCTGACCTATTTTTAATACCAAACGTTTTACAAAATTTTAGACAATAGCTTGAATATTGCGACCTGAAGTTTTCTCTATATGTAACCTTCTCCGAGAAAAGGGCCCTAGTGTGTCAAAAAACGGGTTTGGACTTAAGAGTGAATTCTGGTACCTAAAAGGGTGTAGAATAAGATGAAATGAGTTAGATTTCTGAAAAGAATTTATTTACCTCATAAAAAAATAAAAATGAACTTAAGAAAATCGATAAAAATGAGAAAAACATAAAAGTTTTACTTTTTTGATTTTTACGTAAATTGTTTTTTTTTCGTCAGTCTTCGAATTTTTTTGGGGTTTGGATTTTTTTTACGGTGTTTCGTGATCTGGTACTTCGATTATCTTTCGTTTGACAATTTCAGTTTTTTTCTTTTTTTTCGGCGCTTTGACTTCAGCTTTCTTTTTCTCGTGATCCGGTGCTTTGATTTGTTTTTTTCTTGCTGGTTCAGATTTATTATTCGATTTTTTTTTCGCTTTGGGTTCACTCGGTTTAGAAGCTACAAAATCCCGTTTCTGTGAATTAGTACAAAAGACCCTGACATTCTCATACAAATACCATTTGCGATCTAACGATAAACCACTTGGTGCATTGAGCGGAGGAAATTCGTTTGGTAGCACTTTGGTAGAAAAAAATACGTCTCCACATTGAAATGACGTCACCAAAGTCGGCACCCAATCATAACTAACCATACCAAATCGCAAATCCCAACTGAAGGTGTGACAAATTGAATATACCATTTGTTCTATAAAGGAGGGTATAAAAATGCATATTGGGATATGCACTCAAATTTGTTTATTTATTTGGAACAAATACTTTTGTGTTTAAATGGTACAGTATTTCAGCTTTATCGTTCAAAGTGTAATACTTACACATAGTATTTGCCAATAAGGCTTCTATTATATGCAATAAACAAATAAATAAATATTGATGCGACCGGTTTTCTAGCCCACAGATATGAATGAGTCGACAGACCCACATCGCATTTCCCAAAATTAAACAACAATTAAATTTAAGTTTTAAAATATTGTTTCTAAATACATTTATACTTTTCCTTAGCATAAGTCACCATTGCGGTATGTGCAAAATATCTTAAGCCTCTGCAAACATGCATTGAAATCGATTATATCTGCACATGCATAAATTAAAGTAGATTTAATTCATTTGAGTACTCGTATTATCGTCTGCTAAACCTCTAGTCCAAAGCAAATGCTACATTCTAATGATTCTTGTGGTATACATTCTATATTCGTATGTGCATCATTCCCAAAGTATTGTCATAAGATACACAAAATCCCAAATCGGATTAGAGTCAAATATGCCACATCGACAAATTGTCCATAGAGGCTGGCCACCGGGGGCACTGTGGCGAACGTTTGTTGTTTTCCTACCTAATCCCATCACATTGAGTGCCAGTCGAAGAATTGCTTTGTTTAGTTTCTTGGGTCAATTCTACGGTTTTATAGGTGATTTTGTTGTTATAACTTTATTCACTCATCATTGGCAGCCGGAAAAATATGCTACCGGTTTTTTATGTTAGCCATAAATCCCTTAATGTATGCAATATTTTTCTGGTTGTTTGCCTGTTTTCTTTGTTCAGATCCCAATGATTGTTTGCCAATTTTTATAACATTCTATTTCGGTGTGATGGTAGTAGAATGGGAATGAACACAAAAATGTACAAAAGGCAAATAGATGAAGTACACCATTTCCTATGAAAATGAAGAAATTCCCTATATCTTCCAAAGTGCAAGTCGAGTTCAAGAGTTCGAAATAGCACAAAGGTTTAGGAACATCCTTTAACTACAATACTTTCTTACTTCACTTCACTTAATTCCCTCTACATCCCATTGAGGAACTAGGGGGAACTTCTCTCAATGAAGTGCAAATAAAAAGAGACACCAGCTACTGTCATATGTCGGTTGGTATTAAAAATATGGCAAACCTCACCTAGTAGGAAAAGATACTCTATAAGAGACTATAGAGTCCTCAGAAAATTTATATTTTTTGTTTTTTTGGTGCAACTAAGTTTAAAGTACAGATAGTAGATGATTTCGTATACCTCAGATCCGCCATAACCAAAAGAACGATGACAGCCAGCACTGCGATAAAAGAAGGATCGTGCTGACTAATAGGTGCTATTTTTGGCTCGGTAAGCAGCTTAAGAACGGTGCCCTCTCTCGAAAGACGAAAATTAAGTTGTACCACACGCTGATACGAGAGCTGCTATATAAATTTCTGGCGTAATAATGAAAATGCGAATATTTATCATCAAAAATTGTTTTACTGTTTTTCAAAGTATTCTTCAGCATGATTTATACGCTTTTGCACCTTTTCTACTTAGATTGAGACACCTACAAAACGTGATTTTTGAATGCTTCAACAACATCTTCTGGCGACGAATGCGGGAATAAAAAGAAGTCGTTGGGTGCCAGGGCTGTACGGCGGATGACCTATCAATTCGACGTTGTGGTTGGTCAAAAAGGCGCTGGTTTGTGCCGATGTGATCGCATTGTCATGGTGCACAATGTTTCGTCTTCCCTTGTTCGTTTTTCGAATTTCTCCGAATACTTCAGGCAAACAAATTGAATAGTGTACCACTCAGAATTGACAGTGCTACGTTGCTCAAGCGGAACAGTCGCCACAGTTTTGCCTTCGAAGTGCTTCTTCCACATGACCAGTTTTGCCTTCGATGTGCTTCTTTCACGAACAAATTTCGTTGGATTTGGTTCCTCTTCAAAGACACACACGGTCGATTGCTGCTTTGTTTCGGGCTCATACGCATAGATGCATGATTCGTCACCTGTGACGATCTTATAAACGTCTTTTGAAGCACCGCGATCGTATTTTTTAAAAATTTCTTTGCACCAATCGACACAAGCCTTTTTTAAGGCGATTGTAAAATTTGTGCTGATTCCAACGAGAACAATACATTTTTACGGCCAGGTGTTCATGCAATATCGAATGTATGGTGGGTGAAATGCCCAAGGATGCCTCTATCTCACGGTATATCACATGACGACCTTGTATTATCAGTTCACGCACGGCATCAATGTTATCTGGTAAAACGGCCGTTTTTGGACGACCTTAACGACCTTTGTCTTTGAGCGAGCGTCGGTCACGATTGAATTCATTTATGCAGTTTTTCACAGTGCTATAGGATGGTGCTTCATCGCCCTACAAAAATTTTAGTTCATCGATGCACGCTTGTCGTGATAATCCACGTCGAATGTTGTGAAAAATGATCGCATGAAAATGTTCACGAGCTAATTCCATTTTTTTGCCAAATACATTTTTTCATACACTATAAGCAACACAAATGATGGTCGTACGTCAACACGTTCTGAGTACGTTTATGCTAAAAATTGCTAAACCTTCCAATGGTAATGTCAGATGACGCCAGGCAACAATTAATGTTACCTAGCCCAGAAATATAAATAGGAATTCTCGTACTACCTGTGCTTCTATATGGCGCCGAATCATGGGTAGTAGTAAAGACGGATAAAGCAGCGTTGGGTGTATTTGAGAAAAAGATTCTTTATAAAATTTATGGACGAGCTGTACGAGCTGAATCCCGACATGAATGAAAATAAACGCATCAAACTAGAGCGATTGTGCAGGTTAGGACATGTCAGTCGAATTGAAACGAATGATCTAGCCAAAAAGTCGTTGGAAGATCGAGACTCTGGTAGAAGGACCTCAACTTGGTCCTTCCACCGGAGTCTCGATGATGTGAGAATCTACAAAGTGGAGACAGCTTGCACAAGACCGATGTGCTTGGAGGTAATTTTGGCAAAAGGCTAAGACCACCAAAGGGTTGAAGTGTTAACTTAAGTAAGTAAGTAAGTTTAGCTTGAAAGTCAGTTCCATTAATAACCACGAACGCCAGTAAGCCACCAATATTTTAAGGTGTTGCAAACTAAATGACCAAGCGTTTGAAATGTTTAACACCAATTTAAAACCTTGTACCCCATACATAAGACCAGCCAGAATTTAAATTGTATAATGTCGCCATGACTTTTATAGAACCACAAAACAAAAATATCGGATTATTAAAAAACTGCGACTGACCACAACAAAAGCATTGAATTCGCTGAATCCTTGAATTAGAACTGCTCGTTGTGGTCGCACAAGTACAAATGTCGCTGAACGTCCTGTACGGCCAATTGAGGTCAATACACCCGAAATGGTAGAAACAATCCACGATGTGGTATTGGCCGATCGAAGATTAAAAATGCGTTAGATTATTGATGACATACGCATTTCATATGGCAGTGTGGTTTCGATTTTACATGATCAGCAGGGTTTAAGAAAGCTGTCTGCAAGATGGTTGCCGCGTTTGCTCTCAATTGACCATAAACGTAATCATGTGATAACTTTAAAGGATTGTTAAGAATTGTTTGACCGCAATTCGAATGAGCTTTGCGGCGCTTTGTAACGTTTTGTGGTGGATGAAATATGGATCCATTTCTCCGGCTGAACCGGCAGCGAAGAAGTACAAGGTGACTTTGTCAGGCAATAAGGTGATGGCAACAGTTTCTTGGGATGCACACGGGACAATCCCCATTGATACCTTCAAAAAAGAAACACAATAAACGGCGAATATTATGCCAACTTATTGAACCGATTTAAAGAGGATTTAAAAAAACGAACCCATATGGCCAAGAAAGAAGTTCGTTTTCATCAAGATAATGTACAGGTGCACACGTGTGCTGTCTCAGTGGCAAAATTACATGAATTGGGTTACGAATTGGTACCTCAACCACCATATTCTCCGGATTTAGCCTCCAGTGACTGTTTCCTATTTCCAAACGTAAAGAAATGGCGCGGTGCAAAGAGATTCAGCTCCAACGATGAAATTATTAATCAAACAAATGCCTATTTTATGGACCTCGAAAAATCCTGGAACGGATACAACAATTGGAGAAACGTTGGACTAAGGGTATTGAGCTACAAGGAGAATAATTTTTTTTTTGCTAAAATAAACTGTGTTTAATCAAAAAGTCACGGAATTATTGATATGCCCTCATATCAGAGTAGTTGCGATAGCTATGCAAATGTGGTTTTACTCATGTTACACCAAAAAACGATTTAAATCACTACTGAGTTTTGGCGTATAAAAATGGCTGAGAAGCTGTAGAAACTGCAACGACACTAAAGTGGGAGAATAGGTAAAACATTTGCTCTCGGACTACACGCAGAAAAAAAGTATGGTTGGGGTGGCAATATTCGAAGAGGATCATACTATTGTTGGGTCTATGGTTGAAGCACAACAATATTATGATCCTAGAATGATTCACACATAGCCATACTATGATTCCCACAACCATAGTATGATTCACACTCAACCATACTATGATCTCCACAACCATACTTTGATCCTCACAACAAAAGTAGTATTCAAACTCAACCATACAATTATCTCCACAACCATATTATGATCCTCACAACCATAGTATGTTTCTCATACAACCATAGTATGATCCTTACAACCATAGTATGATTCACACGCAACCATAATATGATTCCCACAACCATAGTATGATTCACACTCAACCCCAAAATATTTATTAGGATTGGGTAATGTTGTTATTCAAAAATAGAGATTTTTATCAAGTAAGTTATTTTAAATTGCATTACAATTAGTTCGTAGCGAGATTTGACGCCATGTTTTTATTAAACATTTCATTCAAGAAACAAAAATATATATTCCAACGGTCAAAAATACTTTTAGTTGCCAGCAGGGGTGAATACTACTTCACCATCCGTAGACACCAAGTAACGAATGTGATTAAACCATGATCAATGGTTATATACTTAAGTGCAGGCAGATTTTAAATAAATGAAAACCAGTCGGCAGTAGAGTATTTCATCAAACAAAGTAAACACAATAAAAATCCCTCGAACTACCTTCCGATTGTTGTTGTTTTTTATAATGGAGAACAACCATGCCTGTATCGCGTGTATGTGTTTTTCTTTGGTATATCAAAAAAACATACGCACGCACAAAAATATTCGCAACCATACCGTATGATTGCCGCAATCATATTATTGTTAACGTTAATTTTAAACAACAATACTTTTGTTGCACCAACCATGTTTATATGGTCGCTACAACCATATTTTCATTTCATAATTTGGCAATAATACTATTGTTACATTTCAACAATATAAATATTGCCGCAATCATACTGTTGTTAAAATGAAATTCAAAAACCAATACTATGGTTGCGACTAACATGCTTTTATTGTAGAGAATATATTATTGTTGCGGTGACCATATAGTAACCATATCTTTTCTCTGCGTGTATCCAAGACTACAGTAACGACGACTAACATATCTAAGATACAGAGTAATCTGAGCCTAAAATAGTCTGCTTGGTTGCCGTTGAATTATTTAGATAGTTTTGTCGGCAACACTTAATGGTTAAATTTGTTAATACCTAACACCTGGACAGTGGAACATCGTTATCGAGAACCGAGATTAAGCTGCAAAATAGTGATTTATCTTAATTTATCAAGTCAAATTCAAGGTCTCAAATGGTTCATCTGAATCACTTCAATAGATTCAAGAATACTCACTTGTTATTTTTCTTTTGTCTTGCATAAATTCATTTTACCTCCTCCTCAATCTGTCTTCTTTAAAGGATATCACAGCAACTTGCTAAACGATCTTTAAAGCCGGCCATACATTATATGTAATTTAATCTAACCCAAGGTTGGAAAAGACTACACAGTGTTAGCAATAGCATGAAAACTAACTGAGCTAGATGCCTGTGTAAGTTTATACTACCTTTAAACAGAGATGGTATATTCACTTTGTCAACACTTCGAAATACTAATCGGAGACCCCATAAATATTTATGCCCAAATCGTCGCAAAATTCTAAGATGATCTAGCCAAGGTGGAACTTCTATCAGTGTGTCTGTGGAAAGCAAACTGCAGGTCGCACTATTGAAGGTCGCTGAAATTGTGGAAAAACATGTGTTGATCGACTAAAATGGTTGGTATTAAAAATGAGCAAGATCGGTCAAGAGGTAAAGACTTTCCCCTCACAAGGACTGGGTCAACTTCTGGAAAAGTCAACAATCCTAAATTTAAAAATGCAATACCTCAATGACAGTGAAATTTAGAACGTATAATATTAGAACGGATAAAAACACATCCTGGAAGAAAAGTGGGCTAAGCCACGCCCCCTTGAAAAAAACCCCCTTTATGGTCAAAGTAAGGGACCGATCGTTCTAAAAAAGAAAACTAGAATATAACAGAATGAAATCAAAGACTAGGTAATGATTATAAACTATATAATGGAAAAATTGGACAAGGGGGCCTGGCACCGCCCACACAACCCTAAACTTTAAAAGACAATATCTAATGAACTATAAGAGATATGAAGATGATGTTTGGGAATATAAAATATTGGCTTTAATCGAAACACATTCCGGAGGAAAAGTGAGCGGTGTCGTGCCCCTTTAAAAAATCGCATTTATAGCAATTCTAATACACCAATCGTTCCTAAATTATTATATAAGTAATATTGCTAGGTAATTATTATAGACTATACTTAAATAATGACAAATTTGGATAAAGGAACTTGGTAGGGCCCACACAACCATTAACTTAAAAAGACAACATCTCATGGACTAATAAAGATGTCTCGATTATATTTGAAGCATATTTTGTTGACATGGACGGAAACACATAATGGAGGAAAAGTGGGCGGTGCCAAGCCCCATTACAAAAATAGAATCTATGGCCAAAGTCATGAACCAATCGTTATAAAATTTTCACAGAATGAAATCGATGAGTATCACATTATATTATGTTAAAATCGGACAAAAGGGCTTGGCCCCACCTAAACAAACCTAAATTTTGAAAGGCCGTATCTGGTGAACTAATACCAGTATGACGATATTAGTTGATATGGAAAGATGCATAATCTGACGGAAAAGAGACCGTTGCCAGAACCTTTAACTACATTTTCATACTAAACCGTAATCCATTATGGAGAGTTTAAAAGCTTCGGCTCGATCGAACATAATTTGTCAACTTGTTTTTACCTAACGCCTCCTAAATGGTTGTAGTACTATCTAAGTTCATCTGCTAATATAGGGAAAAGATCAAACTATTACATAAGCTACATAGTTGACCTAAAGCATACTTATTTTATTTCATATGGAAACGGTGTAGTAGTTAGCAACACAGTTGATTCAGCAATACTACTAACAAGATTTATCATATAGATTATTGGGCTAAAACGAAATTCACACGCACTTAGAATTCTGTTGGATTCTCTACATGTCATAAATTTCAGTTTATCGTGATTTATGGTTTTCTTTTGTTTCTGGATTTGTGTTTATGGGTCTGGCAAACTAGTTTATTTATAGGCACTTCCTGCCACATCCTTTCGGATATTTATTTCTGTTTCTAGCATCCTTGTGGGTTGCCGTTGATGGTCTATTGTTTATATTTATTTAATTTATTTTTGCTAACACATTAACATATACTTGCTTACACTCACCCTGGGCAAATTGTATAAATTTGCACACCAATTCCCCAAATATGAAGTGCCTCAAATATGTGCCCACCAGTGTTATGGGCATGCAGAGCACCCCCAGCAACATGTCCGATATGGCCAAATTGGCCAGAAAGACATTGGTTATGGTACGCATACGACGATTTTGAAAGAGTGTCGAGGCCACCAGCAGATTGCCCACAATGGCAAAGATCAGTATGATGCTGTAGCATGGTATCAACCATATGGGTATTTCCGTGCTGGTGCGTGGCCGAATGACAGCAACCGTTTGATTGGCGAGAGTATCATTAGTGGCAAATGGCAAGGAGGAATTGTCACTGATGATGTATTGATTGAACAGCGAGGAGGTGGCATTATCCACGTTATCCAATATATCCCAGGATTGATTCAGTGTTGTGGTGATGGACGTTGCCGTTGCTTTAAAGCTGGTACTGTCATTGGCTGTCAAAGCCAATGAAATGATGTGATTCGAAGCATTTTGTATGGAGAAGTAATTGAGTAAATCACTGTATTCTCTGAATGTTATGGTCATAATTGGAGTTGTGCTTGATTGTTCTCACTTTTTGTTTATGGGTAGATTTTAAATATACTTTGAAATGTGGTAGAAATTATTTAAGGACATAGCTGCATAGTTGGCAATTTTAGTTTTTTTTTTGTATTTGTTGAATTAATTTCATTAACTAACACCAGGTTGTTAATTGTTTTAATTCCTTTGAACTTTCTTCTTTGGATATCCAGCTTTTTCACTTCAAGAATATCGCAGAAAATTTAAGATAATTTTCCATTAGATTGAATGTATTTAATTGGCATCTGTTCATTGGCTTTTCCCCCAAAGAAGAAGAAAATTTATTTCCAATTAATTTCAATTAAATTATTGCATTTTAATTTACAGTTTCAGTTATTTCTCTGAATTTAAAATTCTTTATTATATCATTGAGCACACTTTTTGATTTCTTTCAAAAATATAATCCCTTTTAATTTTAGTAGGAACCGTTCATTTGAAATTCTTTGTCATATCAATGAGCTCACTTCCTCATTTCTTTCGAAATTTAATCCCTTTCAATTTTAGTGAGAACTGTTGATATGAAATTCATTTAGCTTTTCGTTTGCTATTCTCTGCTACAAATTTAAAGATTTCACTTTAGCACTCAATTTTAAATTTTTGCTTCAATTTTCTGATTTTATTATATTCGACTTTTAAGTTTTACACTTAAACAAATTTTATTTGTTTTTCTTTAATTTTTGTTATTCACAAATTTGCTTTAACCTTAACAATTATAATAATTTTTTAAATTATGCTTGGCATAATAATTTTATTTTCATTTAATTTGTTTTTATTTCATCCACATTGTATACATTAACATCAATTTATATCACAAAATCTCTAAAATTTTAAGAGGAGTATTTTTCGTGTTTGTATTTCGTAGACGTATCACTGCTCAACTTTGGTTTGTTTAATTCAATTTATTTCACAAAGAGCGTTTTTTTTCTTGATTATCATCAACTTCATCATTATAATTTAGTTGGCTTCACTCACATTGGCGATTTCATCTATTGCTATGGCCCCGCTGAACGCTTGTTAACAATACGACGCACTGCTTAAAACTACCTTTGTCCGTTGTCCTTTCGCAATTCAAAACATTTGCTTATCGTTTTCTACCAAAAAACATTTCGTCGAATTCACCATGCAACACATGCGCCGCTTACCGGCTTTTCGGAGTAAATTGTTTGAATGAATGAAATATAAATTCACCACCTGCTGATGGGCATGGTCAAATGATAGATGCTCTTCTCTTTTGAGTCTGTGGTATAATTTATAAAATCGCTCTGTTCTGTCCTCTCTCGAATATTAGTGTTTATAAACATGCCAAAGAGACTATCTTGAGGGAACATGTTTATTTGTAGAATGTTGCTAAACATTTTTAATTTAACATGTTTATATTGAATTGTTGACAATAAAATTCTTAATATACATGTATACAAGTAGAAACCTTAAAAGAATAGAAATTGAGTTGTTTCTTATTCCGATGGCGAGAAAAAGGAAAGAAGTCGGCAAGATCCGCCAAAGCAAACACAAATTGGGCTCAGTTTGGTGTGTCATTTTTAGCATTTTCCAGGATAGATTCGCATTAACAATGTTTATCATACTCTTAGCCCCTTAAAGAAAAAGTCAAATACGATACTACTTACAATTTGGCTAACATTTAAGAGGTGTAGGGGCTAAAAGTACGATTCATATGAAAGCTAGACATCAAACTCCCCTAAATATGCTTCGCACCTATCCGAGTCTGCAAAATGGCGAGTATCCGAAAATTTTGTATAGTTACTAAATGCTTACGTTCTTACAAAATATACACTTGGGCGAATCGTCTTATATGGAGGCAAAAAAATCGCTGAAGTGACAAGGAAAATCGTATTCTAGGGTCAAAAATAGGTATTTTTGCCCGAGGAATAATACTTATAAAACGAATTCTGTTGTCCCAACTTTTGACTTTGAGTCAAATTTTGAAAAATCCCACTTTGACCCATTTAGAGTGCCCCAATCGAGGCCAAATGCCATTTTTCTCTGAAAAAGAAGTTTCGTCTTTACAGCCATTTCAAAGATACCATCTTTGTTTTAACAAGACATTTCTTTGTGTGTGTCTAGTTAATTTTGTTGCTACTGTTTCTTGGATTGTTATGTTATTGATATTACAGTTAGAAATATGGATTTTTTCACTTTTTTTATATTTTCCTTAATTTACAATACACCATCCTCTACACCGCAAGATAAAGCAACAACAACATCAACAACTATTGAAACCCCAATGGGTCAAAGTGGGATTTTTTAAAAGGTGACCCTACGGGACAAAAGTCTGGGCATCAGAATTCGTTTTAGAGGTATGGTTCCTCCCTTGGACAAAGTATCTTATTTGGATCCCTAGAATACGATTTTCCTTGTCACTTGGGCGATTTTTAAATCGACCCGCCCTAATATAGATCATATGCCGTTTCATATTACAGGTGTTGTAACACCTTAAAATAAAAGAGGTAGTCCATTAATTATAATGATCGATTGGGAATCATTCTCTGATTCCAATGGGCTATGAAAGATCTCGACGAAACTTTGCATATTTTTTTAGGTCTATGTCATGGATCTCCCGACACTATGAGAAAACAACAATTGGAAATCAGTATGCCTAAAAAATTGTATGGAAAAGAAGAATATTCGGGGGCACTACCGAAAGTTTTCAACCGAAATAAATATTCGGTCCAACATACAACTAAATAAACAAAAAATAATAATTAGTTTTGTGCACACATCCAATAGATCGGTCAAAGCAATAAAATGTAGAAAAATATTTAGTTATCTCAACTGGTGGTGATGGAGACTAATAGAAAATGGTTAACTGCAACTACAGGGTTAAGGACATAACATTTTTATTTGTTAATAAAAAACAGAATATTTAAGATATGGAGTTCAAATTTATATAAGTATATGCACTACACCTGGGTGCAAAAGAAACCTTTTAAGGAAGAAATTCGATTTTGGTCATATGACTACCACGATCCCGTGTCCAGCTTTGGACCTAATTTTGCACCACTTTCGCACACATTTCGACCGGAACGTTGGCAATTTCCCGTTGGATATTGTCTCTGAGCTCATCTAAAGTTGTTGGTATAGCCCAACGACTTCATGTGGCCATGTAAAAAGAAATCCAATGGCGTTAAATCGCATGGACGAGGTGGCCATTCGACCGGACCATTTCTAACACGTGCACCAAAGTTGCCTTTCAGTAAGTCGATTGTAACGCGTGCTGTGAGGCTAGGGGCACCGTCTTGTTGAAACCACATATCGGCGATGTCAAGCTTATTCAATTCTGGCCAAAAATAATTTTCTAACATGGCACGATAGCGCTTTCCCTTAACGGTAACATGACGACTGCTTTCATCGACGAAAAAATGCGGCCCAATCACACCTCCGGTATAAAATCCACACCACACAGTAAGTTTTTGCGGATGTGTCTCTTGAAGCACATGTGGGTTTCTTGCTGTCCAATAACGCATTTTTGGTTTATTGGCAAAATCACTCACCCAAAAATGAGCTTGATCACTAAAGATGTTTTTTGATAAAATTGTGAATTTTAGTAAAATTTTTCCAGAGCCCAATTAGAAAAGTTTCGGCGTTTCAAAAGATCAAGCGGCTTTAGTTCTTGAGTCAGTTTGATCTTAAAAGGATGAAGGTGAATATCTTTTCGCAAAATACTCCACAGTGTGGTTTGAGAGATGCCCAATGCCTGAAAACGATGTGGAATCGACAGATTTGATTTATTTTATATGAATACACTTACGGCTGAAATAATTTGTGATAAAAAGAAGAAAAAAAAAAAAACATTCAATACTTCAAGTTTATCAGAAAAACAGGCAATGTCTAGATTCCGATACTATGTCACAAATACCTTTAGTACCATTTACTGACAATAGCATTGTACCAGCAATCACTCGGTTGTACTGATGGTATATTATTGATGATGCAATGTTAATCATTCGGTTGGCAAAAAATTCGGTTGTGGCAACGAATCTGTTTTCTGTGTGTAGATATCAGGAACATATTAGGAAGGGCATTCGTATGGCACGCAACTCTCCACCGGAACGCAGGTACAAATTTTCAACAGCAGTGTTAAATCTGTACTTCTATACTCATGCGCATTGTAGAACGCATCGTTGTGTACAAACATTTTGGCCCACACGCATTATCAGCACCTCGTTGGGCCAAAGAATTTCATAAATTCTACGTAGGCAGCAGTTGACAAATGTTTGTCTACCTATCAAACCCAAACTCCCCAAGCGCATACCATAGGAAGCATCCAGACACCGACATCACCAGAACTATCGATCTCACCAAAGCCGATTCTATGCCCAGATAGACCCGAAGCAGCATTTCTTCGTCCAATGGCTTCATCCCGACAGCATGTGGTGCAACAACAACCAGCACTTCCTTAGCACGTGCCGGCAGACCTTTACATTTATAGAGAAGACAGCGTAAGGTAACTGGGTTAAAGTAAAACCAATAGCTAGTGATAGAATTATTCGAAATGTCTTTGGAATAGCCCTAATTTCCTTGTTAGAGTTTTAGGAATAAATATACATATATGAGTCATTCCATGCCAAACGGTACGCATTTTTTACATCACAAGCTTGGATTGCTTAACTAGTTTGTGTATGCATTCTTCTCTTAAAAATATTATATACGTGTTTCAAGAAAAAAATTTTAAAAATTTTTTTTAAATGTTATGACCAATTGAACTTTGGAGAAATGAAGATTTTATCAAAGAGGTGTGTTCATTCAGTCGCATGTAACTCCGGAAATACTTGACCGATTTTACTCTGCTATACCTTGTTTTGAAGGTAATTTTAAGCACTTCTAAAATAACGAAACGGTATGGCATAACGCCATAGAATTTTTTAAGTTTGTATCATTTTAATCCTTTTATTTCGATTTTGAAAATGATTACATCTTTTTTTATTTTTGAAATTTTGCAGGCGTATTCTTACAGGTCTGTTTTACCGACTGTGTAAGTTTTAAAGTGGTGAAATAATGCGTTCTATTTTTAAAAATTTTTTTTTACCTTATACCTTGTTCACTTCCATGAATATAGAAAATATAATATAGAAAAAAAATATTTTTTAATAGTTTATTGACACAAGATATAACAACAACAAAAAACAAAGAAAAAAAGAAATAAAAAAATGAGTAATGAAATAAATGTTATGCCTTGTATACCATCTTCATACAGTACTGCTCAGAAGATGATGTTGTCTGGACTTTCATTATTTTATCGGGTTGTGGAATGAATGCATGGTAGCCAAGAGTTCCAGAAATTGTTTTCGCTTTTTCAAAACGCTCCTTCAGGTGTTTCGCCCTATCTTGATATTGATAGTTATTGAAGAATTCTGTATGAATATTCTTCACGTTTTTATTCACCCAATCATAAAATTTGACGGCACTATTAATGGGATTTATGAGGCTGGACAAGCTTGCACGTGCTGCTAGTCTTTTGACTGTTCCTCCCAGACCATCGCAGGGCCATTTGCCATGAGACGTTGCAAAAAAATGCCATTCCGCTGGTATTCCAAAATCTTCTACGTGGAACGTCAGATTTAAAAAGTTTTTCTTGTTTTTGTATTGTGCGCTTGCGCCATCAGAAAAGTAAAATATTTTACTTACAGGTCCTAAGGTTTTCTTTAAAAATTTTACAAGCCCCTCCTGGAATACGTGCACGGCTATTGTATCATGTTTCAGACATTCGGATATTGCAACGTAATTACAACAAACCTCTTTATCATCCTTTTTATAATATATTGCAAATGGATGGATTGTAACCTGGTCGTTATTCCAGTGAGCGCCCTGAATTGAGTCCTGAACCACAAGGCATAGTTCTCTGAAAAATCACATATAACGATACATTCTCCAGGCTTAAAATTTGCCTTTCTTTCATTAAAAAATGTACTCTGCTGTTTTGCTACATATGAATGTGTCAACAAGCTACGCAGTTTTTCCGAAAGCTTATCAATGAATTCATCAACAGTAGACTGAACGGTTTCGAGGGAACTTCTATCGACTGTAACCCACTGTTTGTAAGAAATTGTGTCCACCATATGGTTATCAAAAACATCCTTTAGTTGCTCTGCAAGAAATTCACTCCCAGGACACGTATCACATTTTAGGTAGTGGCAATTAGTTGTTGGAGGATTGCAAATAATGCTAGATAGACAATCTTTATAACTAGTAATAGATAATGTACCTCTGGTGAGCCTTGCAAGTCCTGCACCATCAATCATTAGTTTGACGTTTTCATGTATGCAACATACGCAAACAGAATGGGTACCACTTGACCCGGCTAATACACAGTACTTAGGTCTTAAATCGGCAAATTTTGAAAACTGAACTTTTGCCTCAGGATGTCTTTCTTTAAATAGGGCATGTGCTTCCTTTAAATTACATAAGACTAATCTCTTCTGGATCTTTTCCTTTGTATTTCCTATTTTTATTGATACGCAATCCTTCATTCCAGGCATTGTTCGACTTATATCAGAGGATTCATAAAAATCTAAAACTTTTTGTTTATCTTCATCACTGACTGTTCTTCCTGGGCGTGAATTGGGAGAAGTCAGTATCCCTTTTTCTTTGGCAATTTGCTTCGCAACCGAAATCATGCGTCTGGATGCTCCAAGGAAAGAATCTTCAATCTGATTAAAAGTCCAGTCTGAGACAAGGGTTAATATTTTAATTTTAGTTTTCCTTTCAGTTGCACTTGCAAAATTTTCTTTAAGTTTTTCTATTATTGAAGCATTTTTTATTTCATTGTCAGGAACATCTTCGCTGTCTGGAATTGAATTTTTAAACACGTGTTCGTTTATCAAATTAACAATCTTGTGTCTTTTAGTGGCGTTATATTTTTTCTGCTTAAGTTTTCTTTTGTTTATAGGAGATTCGTTATACGACAGCAATGATTCATTAAACTTCACCAATTTTGCACTTTCTACGGAATAATCGCTGTCATTAGACATATTGTTATTTATTTCCTCATCAGAGGTAATTTCTACGCCGGTTTCACGTAGTTCACTTAATTTAATACGGCAATTAGTACAAATTCTAACCTTGCCATTTAATGATTCTAGTTTTAATTTTCGTTTACGTTCAACAACACTTGCACTTATCCATCGCAATGTTTTCGTAGATTTTTTCTTTTGGCATCTTGATTGAAACGGGTTGCAACAAACATCAAACCGAGGTGGCATTTTGATTTTTAAAAATGTATTTTCTTATATTTTTGCTGTGAACTTCAAGGACAATATAAACGCGAATGATATTAACAATTAACCAAATATCGTACTGGGACAGCAATGACAGAATATGCATTTCACCTATGATCAGAAAAAATTTATACATACAAATACATTTAAATTAAAAGTATACACAGTTGGTATTTTCAGGTTTCTAGCTCTACTCTTGGTTTACCCTTAACCAAGTTATGTACTTGTTTTGATGTTCCACAAATTGTTGTTTGTTTTTATTTAGCACTGTTTGATAAAGTGACGGTTATCGTTTCCATTTAATGATTTTGTTTACAAGTTAGTGTGTACAGTAATTGTTTTTGTTGTTCTTATTGTTGTATTTATAAGCCAAAGAAAAATATCATTCTGTTAACTATTCTAAGTAAACATTTATTTATTTAACATTTATTTCATTACTCATTTTTTTATTTCTTTTTTTCTTTGTTTTTTTGTTGTTGTTATATCTTGTGTCAATAAACTATTAAAAAATATTTTTTTTCTATATTATATTTTCTATATTCATGGAAGTGAAAAAGGTATAAGGTAAAAAACAAATTTTTAAAAATAGAACGCATTATTTCACCACTTTAAAACTTACACAGTCGGTAAAACAGACCTGTAAGAATACGCCTGCAAAATTTCAAAAATAAAAAAAGATGTAATCATTTTCAAAATCGAAATAAAAGGATTAAAATGATACAAACTTAAAAAATTCTATGGCGTTATGCCATACCGTTTCGTTATTTTAGAAGCTTAAAATTACCTTCAAAATAAGGTATAGCAGAGTAAAATCGGTCAAGTATTTCCAGAGTTACATGCGACTGAATGAACACACCTCCTTGATAAAATCTCCATTTTACCAAAGTTCAATTGGTCATAACTTTTGAAAAAAAAAATTATATTTTTTTTTCTAATCGCGGATGAAATAGAATTGCTAGGGGACCAAATCTGCAAATTTTCATAAAAATCGGAATCATTGCGTTAAATTTTTGCCCAAAATCGTACCGTTTGGCATGGAATGACTCATATGCTCAGAATGAACATAGCTGAATTTGATTTATATAGTTCCATGTTTTGCGAAATGTATAGAAGGTCATTCTCGAATTCAGAACTGGAAGCACTGCTGCCACATATTATATTAATTGTTGATCAAATTTTGCATGAAGGCCCGGGCACACAGAAGCTTTTCTCTTTACGTTGCGTTTTTCTTCATTTCCGGTTGTCTAAAAACCATAACATGTTGAAAACTTGAAAAAAAATCATGTTATTTACAGTGTCGGCATAGTAATGGGCTGTCATATACCTATATTAACTGTAAGTTTTTGACGCTTTTTTTAAAGGCTTTTAGACTACCGGAACTATAACTATACGCAGCGTAAGAAAAAAAGCTTCAATAAGCCAGAGCCTTTAGCTGACAGTGGCCTTATTCGCCCATACGTTATGAGCAAAGTACTTTGAAAATATGATTTGGTTTGTTGTGTTGGCAAAGATCAAGTTTTAAAATATTGTTTTGCCAATGAAGGCAGCTTTATTTGTTATCAGTTAATTTGGATCGAGTTTTACACCCTTTTTTTATTAAACAAACACGCATTAGAATAGTACCTTGTCAGCAAGCGTATGGGTGAATAAGGTCACAGTTCCGATAAAATTTCACCAAATAGTCATAGAATTTGTTATTACTCAAATTTTGCATAGATGGGGATTAAGAGGCCCCTTTGATGTGATGGTTAGTGTGAGTGGCTATCATACGAGTCGAGGTTCAAATCCAGGTTAAAAACTTGAATCCTAAACGATTGCCGTGATTTTTCTATTGCTTTATCCACGCAGAAAAAAAGTATGGTTGGGGTGACAATATTCGAAGAGGATCATACTATTGTTGGGTATACGGTTGTGACACAACAATATTATGATCCTCACAACAATAGTATGATTCACACTCAACAATACTATAATCCCCACAACCATAGTATGATTCACTCACATCCATACTATTATCCTTACAACTATAGTATGATTCACACTCAACCATACTATTATCTCCACAACCATATTATGATCCTCTCAACCATAGTATGTTTCTCATACAACCATAGTATGATCCTCACAACCATAGTATGATTCACACGTAACCATACTATGATCCCGACAACCATAGTATGATTCACACTCAACCATACTATGAAACACAAAATTATTTATTAGGATTGGTTATTGTTGTTATTCAAAAATAAAGATTTTAATTAAGTATGTTATTTTAAATTGCATTACTATTAGTTCATAGCCAGATTTGAGGCCATGTTTTTACTGAACATATCATTCAAGAAACAAAAATATATATTCCAACGGTCAAAAATACTTTTAGTTGCCAGTAGGGGTGAGTGCTACTTCACCATCCGTAGACACCAAGTAACGAATGTGATTAAACCATGATCAATGGCTATATACTTAAGTGCAGGCAGATTTTAAATAAACGAGAACCAGTCGGTATTAGAGTATTTCAACGAACAAAGTAAACACAATAAAAATCTCTCGAACTACCTTCCGATTGTTGTTCAACAACCATTCACTGTATCGTGTGTATGTGTTTTTTTTGTATATCAAAAAAAACATACGCACACACATACATGTATGCTCTATAAAACCTGTTTTGTTATGTTCATAGTCTCAACCATACTGTATGATTGCCGTAATCAAATTATTGTTAACGTAAATTTTAAGCAACAATTCTTTTGTTGCACCAACCATGTTTATATTATTGCTACAACCATATTTTCATTTCTTAATTTGGCAGTAATACTATTGTTACATTTCAACAATAGTAATATTGTCACAATCATACTGTTGTCAAAATGAAATTCATAAAACAATACTATGGTTGCGACGAACATGCTTTTATTGTAGAGAACATACTATTGTTGCGGTGACCATAGTGTAACCATATCTTTTCTCTGCGTGTCCGCCTCAAAAATTTTGGGACCTTATTACTAAAAGGTAAACGTGTTATTGGGAATATACTGATATCACATAAATAAATCGTTATTTGCTGTTATCTCAAAAAAGGACCGACTTAATCAATTTTTGATGAGTTATTTATAACTTAATCCATACATACTACGTTTTGGACTTAGTGCTAATGTCAAGAATCACAATCTGATTCTATTGAGCGATTTTCATCCGTACGTCCACCTTCTTTACATCTATCGTTGCAATTTTGTGCCGATTACGATAAAACTAAAACCCAATAAAATTGGGCCACATCGGTCCAAGTATATAGTGATTTGAATATATTAGTTTAAAAAAATATATAATAATGGTTGATACAAACATCAGCATTAAGTAAGAATACAGCATACTACAGTGTGATGTAGGATTCAACTCATAAATGTGCAACGTGGGATATCCCACATGTATTTTAATAAATTGACGGCAAACCTTGCTCCCTCAGCTTTTGTACACCAAAGTAGTTCAATTTTTATAACCAGAACTTGTTGTAAAGGGCGGTCCAACTTAAACACGATGTTAATTTTAAATAAAACTCAAACTTTTCAGAGAATTATTTTAATACTATGTACTATGATAGAAGAAACTACGAGCGTTGCTATTTATAATTCGGGCCAGGCAATAAAAACACAATAATTTATCGTTGGAAATGGTTTTATTGTATTTCAAAATATTCTCCTTTAAGATCAATACACTTTTGCATACGCACAAACAAATTTTCAAAGCACTTTTTCCACTCCGATTGAGACACCTCCAAAACATGATTTTTGAACGCTTCAACAGCTGCTTCGGGCGATGAAAATCGTTGACCTCGCATTTTTTTGATGCTAGGGAATAAGAAGAAGTCGCTGGGTGCAAATCAGGGCTGACGGTGGATGGCCCACCAATTGGACATCTTGAGTGTTCAAATAGCTCATCTTTTCAGCTGATGTATGAGAGCTCGCATTGTCGTGATGCAAAATGATCCGTCTTCTCTTATTATTTTTTGTCTTTTCTTTGAACACTCTTGGCAAACAGATGGTTGTATACCACGCATAATTAACTGTCCTACGTTCCAATAAAGGCACTGTGGCAACATGACCTGTTATACTGGAAAGGAACGCAATAATTAGCTTCGATGTACTTGTTCCACGAAAAACTTTTGTTGGATTTGGCTCGTCTTGAAATACCCATACGGCGATTGCTGTTTTGTTTCGGGTTCATATGCATAGATCCATGGTTCGTCACCTGTGAAAATGTTATAAACTGCCTTTGAGCTACCGCAGTTATACTTTTCAACATCTCTTTGCACCAATCAATACGAGCCTTTTTTGAGCATTCGTCAAATTACTCGTATGTGGGATCCAACGAGAAAAATTTTTTTTCATGGTCAAATGAACATGCAATATCTTATTGATGCTTGTCGTACTAATGCCCAAGGATACCTCAATCTTACGGTATGTCACATGTAGGTCTTCCTTAATCAGTTCACGCACAGCATCGATGATTTCTGGCTAAGTGTACGAAGTTGGACGTCCTTTACGACATTCATCCTGGAGCGAATGGCGCCCGAGACTGAACTCTTGGTACCAGCGATTAACAGTGGTTTTCGATGGTGCTTCATCGCCAAAAGTCCAAACAAGTTGATTAAAACACTCTTGCCTCAAAAATACACACCGAAAATCGTAAAAAATAATCGCAGCAAAGTGTTCACTGGATAATTCCATTTTTTGACTGTGATGAATTTTTCAACACACTGTAAACAAAACAATTTGCCCTCAAATGACAAAATGTTCTGAGTTAAGTTATGCAAAAATGTCAGAGTTCCAGTTTTCATCTTAGAACACTAGTATTGTCAGGACCCGAAATATAAATAGCACGACAATTATGTATGAAGCTAAATATACCACTAATCGATATTCCATATTTTTAATGAATCTAAAACATAACGGAGGGTTAATGTCGTTAATATGCTGAATTTTGTCATTCCTTAGATCTTGATTTGTTCTTGGCTTATTGACGTACCCTTTTTCTTTTAAATATTCCCAAAGAATAAAGTCCTACGGTGTCAAATCACATGATTGGCCGCCAATTAGCACGGTCATTTAATTTCCCTCGCAAAAGAGCCAATGTTTCGTTGGCTGTGTGGCAAGTGGCACCATTCTGTTGGAATCATATATCGTCAACAACCATATCCTCATTTTTGGCTACAAGAAGTCCGTTGTAATCTCGCAATAGCGAACACTATTCACATTAACTTCTTAACTGACCTCATTTTTGAATGAGGCCCGATGGAAGAACGAGTTGGGCGAGCATGCACAGGCTTTTTCACATTTCCAACATACCCGGTTTGCTTAAATATACCCACAATTCTTCTGATTGTGGACACATTTAGTTGATTATGCTGACCATAAAAATGACGAAGTGCACGAAAAGTATTTTGGTTTAAACGCCCATTTTCGTAAAGACTTCAATAACCTTAAGACGCTGCTCAAATGTGTAACTCTCTATGATTGATAAAAACAAAGACGTGTCAGATTAAGTTGGGTAAAAACCTTAACGATAAGCTGTGACTCACAATAAACATCGAGCAATATGCCTAGACCACCCATTATTAAATTCTGTAGAGCTGTATTAAAATCATCACAAACACAATGTTCATAGACAGTTTTAACAATTTTCTAATGCAGGAATAAAGCGAAGTGTTTAGTTTACAAATTTCGTTTATTACTTTATTACCATTCGAAAATCTTATGTCAAATATTGACGATAACCCCAACTCATGCACATGAACTTGCCAAGGCTCGAGTTCGCCGGTGACATCTCTTTGATACTAAAAACGCTTCTAATTTTCGAATATAATATTACAGTTATATTTGAAATTATAAAGCTATCTGAGAAAAAAAACAACAATGTTTTATCACAAGTTTCCACCACTTTCGAAATACCTATAAAGCTCCTGCTATAAAATTTTGTTCAAAAAGCTTGTGTCGCATAAACCGCAAAAGCACTGCTATCGTTGGCTTTTATAGAAACATAGTGTAAAAAATAATATTCTAGCACCATAGAATTCAGTACAACTTCTCTGTTGGCACAAACTTGCTAAAAAGCTCTAACGCATTTGGGCGTACAAAGCTTTTTTTACAAGAAGTCAACTAAAAAACAGCCAAATTTGCGTACATATCAATCGGACGAAGCAGGCTTGTCAGATGTGACGATGCTTTCTCTTTTTTTAAACATCCCTAATAAGGATAGTTTCTGACTTCTTCTTAATAGCACTGTACGAGGGCGACCGCAAAAGTAACTGGCCTAACATAAAAAGAACCGTTTTTTTGGAATTAATATTATTTATTTTTCAACATAATCTCCTTCCAACTCAATACACTTCATCAAACGTTTTTCAAGTTTTTTTAATTCCATCCGAAAAATAAAATTTTTCAAGACATTCAAAATATGCCTCAGTTTCAGCAATAACCTCGCTATTGGAAGAAAATTTTTTGCCACCGAGAAAAATTCT
This sequence comes from Hydrotaea diabolus, assembly GCA_963513945.1. Lineage (NCBI taxonomy): Eukaryota > Metazoa > Arthropoda > Insecta > Diptera > Muscidae > Hydrotaea > Hydrotaea diabolus. The sequence continues at coordinate 184,197,445 of OY740718.1, forward strand.
CTTTTTAAATTTGGAAACAAGAAATAATCAGAAGGAGTTAAATCAGGACTATATAGTGGATGCGGAGCAATTTCAAATCGTAATTCGGCCAGTTTTTGTTGAGTTAAAAATGCAGTGTGTGAAGGAGCATTATCTTGATGAAAAAGAACTTTTTTTTCTAAATGCGGTCGTTTTATCTGGATTTATTCACTCAACCGATCCAATAATGCACAATAATATTCACTATTTATAGTTTTTCCTTTCTCAAGATAATCAATAAATATTATACCCCTTGCACCCCAAAATTCTGTGGCCATTACTTTTCCTGCTGACTTAACAGTTTTCGCCTTCTTGGGACCACTTTTTTGTTTTGACTGTTCTTTGCATTCTGGTATGTAGTGATGGATCCATGTTTCGTCAACAGTTATGAATCGTTGCAAGAACTCTATTGGAATACGCTGATAAATCGCTAAAAGCTCCTCGGAATTGGTCCAACGGATGATTTTTTGGGACAAAGTCAACAAACGCGGCACCCCTCTTGCGGATAGCTTTTTCATGTGGAGTTCATCATGTAAAATACTCCAAACTTGTTTTTCGTGTATTTTAACAATATCAGCAAGTTCACTGAGCTTTATTCGTCTATCTTTAGTCACTTCATTAAATATTTTTCTAATGTTTTCAATAGTAGTAGCATTCCAGAGCGTTGCTCATCTTTCGTACTTGAACGACCCATTTTAAATTGTTGAACCCAGGATTTCACGGATGAGTATGATGGTGTATTATCACCATGAACAGAATCCAATTCATCTTTGATTAATTGTGGCGTATAACCTTTCATATAAAAGTGTTTAATTGCCGCACGAAACTCTTTATTTTCCATTTTTCAAAAATTATAAAACTTGTTTACTTCAATCACCTGTAACAAAGAAAATAATCATTAAATATTTCGGAAATTTTGACAGATGGCTTATAAAAGATTGCTTTTTAAAAACAAAACAAAAAGTTGCTAGTAAAACAGAGAATGTGCCAGGCCAGTTAGTTTTGCGGTCGCCCTCGTATATAGAAATCTTGATGTGTAAAATTTCATTTCTATAGGTAAAGTTTGTGGTGAGTTATAGTCATATTATTTCTCAAGGCCCATAAGGCCGTTTATATGGGAGGTACAAGAAATGGTGGCCCAATCTAAACCACTTTTACATAGATGATTGCGCCTATATAGAGATTATTATTTGCAAAATTTCAGTGATTTTACTTAATAAACTGGACGTATATTTCCAAATAAAAAACAAATTTCTATGAGGTAGTGTCGGTTGAGGGTCCCCAACACCAACTTCCCGTAGAGCTATATAGCCCATTTTCAATACCAACTATGCTAACTACTACACATGTTTGAGCCAAATTTCAGCTCCCTAGCTGTTTTCATGCAGGCTCTATCTTGTTTTCAACAGACGGACAGCCGGACAGCCGGACAACATGGTTAGATCGTCTTAGAACTTTACGAGAATATATATACTACTGTTGGGTCTCCGATGATTATTTCAAGGTGTTACAGAATGACAAAACTTATATACCCTCCATTGTATGGTGGAGGGTATAAAAAACTACAAATTCAATAAAACAAATTCAAAATGATATCGGATTGACAATATTGAAGTGGGTAGCACTTCAATCGTCTAACCCTGTACTATGATCAGCGGCTACACTTAAACGCAGTAGCAAGGTGTTTTTCGCAGTAAAAAAACTCCTCTCACATGGTTTCTGGTTAATCATTATTGACTCTGAAAAACAAACAGAATGTCCACAACCGTATTCCCAACCCTATTAATTGTTTATTATTTTCTGATTATTTGAATTTGATGCTTAATTTCAACAACTTAACAAAAATATTATTTGATTTATAAGAGTTTTTTAACACCTTTTTTAGTTGAAATTTGCAGCTTGCTGTTTTGCTCTGTGTATATGAACCAATTTCGACGAATCTTTGCACAGTGCAAAGAGCAAACCCATTGAAAATGGGATTTGGACCAAATTTCTCATAGAGAGTATGATTAGCACCCACATCTGATAACCTTGGATCATATCGATATATGTGACAGCGCATGAATACTAACGTTCCTCCCGATTTGAGGTCCCGTAGCTAAAAAAAAACACAAATTCAACGCGATCGTTATCAAATTTCGCATGGTACGTTTTGAGCCACCACTTGTTAAGACTCATGAAACAACTGACAACATCGATGCACTTTTGAAAGAGGAATTACTCCACAGGCTAATAAGATCAGGTTTGTTGTTGTTTGTCATAGAGGAAAGAAAAAGTAAGACAGCGAAGTTAAAGCAACCACATCACCGTCTGGTAGACGTGTTTCGTCGTTGGTGTGGCGACTTTTCAATACCATTCTGTGTGCTGCAGTCATGGCCTCTTCTCGTTTAACGATCTGTTTAAGTATATACGAAGCATGCATTGATTTTTACATACGCGAATTATTATTGCGAAGAGTGAGACACAAGCGACTCACTGAAACAATTCCAACCATATTGTCAGACTGTCTGACTGACGTTTTTTTAGTACTTGAACGTTTTGCTTTCGTTCATACACACACGTATGTTGATGATTTGAAAGATTCTATTTAGAGAACAACGATGTTGTTGTCACTGCAATGAAGGCGGGCTTTCCTTTTAAATAGCCCCCACTTAACCGTATCTCCCTGTAAGAGATCCCGTAGCTCGAGAAGTCACAAACTACATTGGATTCTGACACAAAGCATTAAGATCAACAGAGCGTTAAGATCAACAAACACCCATCTTAGGCAAAATCGGGCTTTATCGGTCCTAATAGCCCCTCTTTGCAACTGGCCCCAAAAATGTCCTCGTGGCGCTGGGGCAATAATTTGTTGAATTGTAAATATTATTTGGTACCAAATCTAACAAAAAATTAAAATTTCGAAAAATTTTATTCCAATATATTACTTATAGGACTTCCGATCACCATCCACACACAGTCCAGGTCCATATTCTCATTTTCTGCCCACAAGAATTCCGTTATCATCTCGCGTTATCGAACACTATTAATGGTAACTGCTTGGCCGACCTCTTTTTCGAAGAAGTACGGCCAGAGGAAATAACGATGGCAGAAGGAACTAGGAGAGTATGCACTGTTGTTTTTACATCTCCTACAGACCCGGCCAATTCTCCAGTTTTAGGACACATTTGGTCGATTTTGCCGACCAAAAAAATTACGAAGTGCAAGTAATGGATTTTGATCTGAACGACTATTTTTGTACTCGTATTAGGATTTCAATATATTATATAAAGGGTTTACGATCACTGATTTTCTGGGGTTGCATACGAAATGGTTGTTGATTTCTTTATAATCCCTCTTGCCAATTAAAAGTCTGGTACTTTGTGTTTATATTTTTATTTATTTTATTCATTTTTCACTTATTTAAAAATTTACTAAGTAACTCTGCTTATATATTTCTTCTTTATTATCGGTTCTTTTCATCATCATATATATGTATATATAAGTATATAGTTTAAAGAAATCATATAATGAATGAAAAAACAATTTTCATACCATATTTTAGTGTATATAATACTAGAAATCACTAAACACTCAACTCAATTACAATTTAGCTAAAAATAACAAATACAAATAAATATCATCGAAGAATATTAAATCGAAGGAAAAACAGGATCACATATAAATAGGAAATACATTCAATATAAGTATGGATGTATGTATGTGTATATTTGGTAACAGTTTTCGTATCCGTATCCGTTTTATTTGGGTATGGTTGTTATTTGTATTCGTTTCGAATCTGTGATATCGGTTGTCAGTAGGCATCAAGTAAGTTATACATATAAATATATAGATAGTAGATATCGTCTGTTCAAGGTATATAAAAAACAGTTGTTGTTGTGGATTGTAAGATTTTTTTAAACATTTGTTATAAGGTACACAAGGACACAATGATTAAGAGTCGTCTTCGGCTATAGGGATTTGGCCCTCAAAAATTATTTGTAATTTATTGTTATGAAGTTGTTGTCAGTTGTTTCCTTTTGTTTTTTTTGCTTTTTACACATAGATTATAATAATAATAATAAATTGTAGATAGAAAATAGGGGACAAAATAGATAACAGTCTCTTAGGGATGTTTGTTTGTCGGTTTCTTCCGTTTCCGATTGTGTTTTTTTTTTCTTTCTGACTAAAACAGGAAACATCGATATATTTTAGTGTAGTTTTCTTTTTTTCTTTAAGTGTATTTTAGATTTTTTCATAATGTTTCTATAATCGTACATATTTGATATAAATACTTCCGTTTTTAATTTTATAGGAGTGTTGGTGTGAGTTTTGATTTTAAGTTTGATTAGAATTAATGTGTGTTTTTAATTAAAATTTTGATGGTTTTCTAATCTTCTTTTGTGTAACTGAGACTCAGCTTTTGAATACATTTCATTAAAATGCCTTTATTGTTGTAAGATCTAGATGTCATGTTTTTATTTCCTCTACATTGTTTTTGTTAATATTTATTGTGAAAATTCTTGTTATTTTTTATATTTTTATAAATAAATTCTGTCATTTTTTGATATGAAGCTGCCTTAGTTGAGTTATTTTCATTTAATATGTATCTGTATCGGTTGCATAAATAGTATCTTGGAATTGAGCAAAATTCTGCGTAGGTATTTTTAAAAAGCACAGTGTATCATTGGAAATGTTCACAACAAGGGGAATGTAGATGGATTTGTCAATGCCGATAAGGAAAATTCGTCAGAAAAAATCTTTTTCTAGAAAACCTATCTAGTTTGTCACTGAAATGTCATAGACAACGGCAAGACTATTAAACAATTTAACCCAGGTTCAAATCCGGGTAAGAACATATACTTATACAAAAGTTTAGCGGTATGTTTCCACCTCGTTGTTGCCGACGACTTAACTTGTAGACGATTTATCTCTCACCTCTAATTTATCTCTTAGCTTCCTTTTTTAATAGCATTAACTGTCAGAGCTGGCATAAATCACTAGGTCTTTGTTGGTGAGGATAAGATTTTTAGCGAAACTTTTCTTAAATTAATGAGTTGTTCAAAAATTTAAGAAAAGTTCCCAGTTTGTTTTTTTTGGAAGGGAGAGCAAAGTAAATATGTAGGTTAGGGCAAGTCGATTTAAAAATCGCCCAAGTGAGAAGGAACATCGTATTTTAGGGAACAACATAAGAAACTTTTTGTCCAAGGAACCACACCTCTAAAACGAATTCTGATGTGCCGAATTTTGACCCGTACGGTTAAACTTAAAAAGCTCCCAAAAAATTAATAAATTGTCGAAATTTCTGATGGCCGTTTGGCTTCAATAATACCACCAATTAAACCTTCTAAGACTTAAGAGCTAAAACCTGGAGCAAAACTCCCCTTTGGTGATGCAGTAAGGACCAATTGCTTTGAACCCTCCAAAATTTCAAAAATATTACGAGTACCATCGTTAAAGCTTAATTAATATGAAACGGTAAAAATAAGTGAAATAAAACACATTTTCGAAAATTGTGTACTTCCTTCTTGACACCTGGCAAAAGAAAAATATCATAAAAGGGACAATTACTTTAAACCGGAATATTATGCGACACTTACTAATCGCTTGCTAAGAATAGATCTGTCTCAATGAGATTTTGTATAGTCACACAGTCTATCCAAACTAACGAACTGCATACTACTACCATACTTATACAGGGTGAAGCACGAATCGTGGTACAAAACAAAATTACAACGCATAATCCATTATGACTTAAACTTGTTTCCGTGTTTACAAGCAAATAGAATTTTGTCAACAAATTATTGAAATGGGCGAAGAAGACAACAGCTTGAAAATTTTTTTGTTTATGTCTGATTTATAAACAAGCAAAATTGACGTATATGGAGTGAATCTTATCCACAAATACTATATGAGACGGAACTCCACCCAGAACGAGTTACTGTGAGGTGCGAAGTTACATGAAGCTGCATTGTTGGGCCAAACTTCTTTAAAAAGCGGTATTACAGCGACTGTCAATTGGAATCGTTATTTAAAGATGTTGGAAAAGTTTTTTAACCCGTAACTGGGCCAAAGATATTGGATTCAACAGAATTTGATTCCAGCAAGATGGCGGTTTTGGCAGAGCTCCGACGTAAATTCCCAAATTAATTTTCAGAAATTCCACTTTCCGCTGGCCCCTAAGGTTACCGGACCTCATTCCACTAGACCTTTTTTATGGGGCTACGTCAAGCAAGAGGCGTACAAAACGAAACCAAGGAATTTGACTGAATTGAAGCCGTCTATTTTTAACAATAATTAAAGTGATCCCAACTAAGTATAAGTATATAAGTATAATAAAGAATGATATTAATAATCAAAATAGTAATTGAAACACACAAATGATAAAGCCTAATATCTTTCGTACCAGGCCACTGAAACCAGCGTTACCTGATCAATAAGAGTCCAGCTAAAGATTATTTTCTTTAATCTTATATTTATCATAAACTTTCTGAAATTCCGCAAAATATAAAAATTCAAATTATGGGTCTCCTGTAAAGTATTGGAAAACGCATAGGCCTTCAGCTGGGAACACCGACGATATGTTCGTTAGCCTTACATTAACTAGTTTCTTAGTTATTTAAAACTGCTGTAATAAACAAATTTAAAATACAGAAAAAATTTTAAATCTGGTAAATAGTCCGTTTTAGGGGTACAAAAACCTTTTTACAATTTTCTTTTCTGTACATCGAGCAGTGGAGAGTTTAATAAGGCCCGACATTAGCTATTTAACTTGTTTGTTTTTTTAATAAAAACCGAACCGAACCGCTATTTTTAGCAATTGACTTTATTCCTTTCATATAGTTTATAAATGGGAACAATTACTTCACTTATTTTCATTCGAGAAAAAAACCTACAACCATAATGTAGGTTAATGGCGGTTTTTTACTTATACATAAACCTAACATCCGGGTTTTTAAGAACATGGTTTTGAAAAAAAAATCCGAACTGCCGTTTTTTTGTTTTATTTTTTGGTGCTATATTAAGATGCCACTATTCATACGTCATACATTTGACCGAATTTAAAATACATATAAGCCGATCGACCATTAAGTTGTTTGATGGTGTCCTAAAAGAGCGGTGCACAGTGCTCCGTTTCATTAACAAAAATCAGAAAACTGACCTGTTTCGAATTTAAATTTTTAGGTATCTTTTTAAAGGTAATAGTTCAACTAAGAATAATTATATATTTGTTCAAAAAAACAGTTTTTTAGTCTCCAGAGCCACTAAAAGTGAGCGATTTGTATCCAAAATTAATTAATATTGTAGTTTTGTTTCTGAGTATTTGGACGTAAATATTTGTCAATGTCAAATTTTTAGACGGAATCGAATTGGCTTATAAAGTATAAATAGTTTAGGAGTGGCACAAATTAAGCTTTTTTAAATTTTTTGTTGAAACTTACAAATATTATTTTTTAATATTAAATTTTTTTAAGATGAATGTGTGAAAAGTTTAAAATTTTTAATGGTAAAATAAAAAACAAACATTGCAACATTTTTTTGCACGGTAAATAAGTGTGGACTTATATGTATTTATATTTTCAGATTTCTTTTGATTTTTAGTTTTTAAAAATGTCTATGGCTAATTTTTTATTCGAAAACTTCTAAATTTTTGATGCCAAAAACATCCAAAATTCAGTAACATTATTTTCCACAGTAAATTATTTTAGACTTTCGTCTGTTAGAAAAAAAACAAAATCGTCGCCGATATTGTCCGATTCTTTTTGATTTCAATTTTTTTAAAAGTGTCTAGATGAACTTTTTATTCGAAAAATACTCAATTTTTTATTTTAAAAAGCAAGAAACATCAAAAAGTCCGTGAAATTTTTTCCACAGTAAATTAGTGTGAAATTTTGTCTATTTTTGATTTTCATTTTTTAAAAGTGTCTATGACGATTTTTTTATTCGAAAAATTCTCAATTTTCGATTCCAAAAATTCGGTGTTTTGGACAAAAAACTTTCTAAAAGACTTTCGTCTTTTAGAAAAAAGAGTTCTTTGCCAATTTTGTCAGATTCTTTTTGATTTAAATTTTTTATTAAGTGTCTATGATGAATTTTTTATTTAAAAAAATACTCACTTTTTGATTTCAAAAAGCAAAAAACGTCAAAAAATTTAGTGAAATGGAAAAAAAACCGAAATCTTCACCGATTTTTTTTTATTTTATTATTTCAATCGTGTTTATTCTGGCCTAGGTATGCCATATGATTCAGTAATAACCAATATAAAAAAACCGCGAATGTAACATAAAAACCGATAACATTTTTCAAATCAGCGTATCATAACCCTTTTAGAAATGAAGTTTTGTTGTATTCTGATAACTCCTACTATTTTTGTCCAATGCTAGTATGGAAGCAGAGCACTGTGCGGCGGTGCTGTGATTGCAGTGATTGGTGATGATAGAATAACAAGTACACATGTTAATCCCTTTTTGTCAGCAGATCACATTTTAAACGTGACAGAGCTGAAATAATGCATAATCTGTTCTGTGCGACCTAAAACGCTTGTGAAGTTTAAATATTTCTGTCTGTGTATGTGTATAGCCCCCATGAATTATGACCCACCCTCCCGGAACAGGGTGGTGTAGGGTACTACCTACTGAATTCCTCCCTAGAAACAAAAACCGATTTATCTTTTAACAAGCTTGTGTAAAAATTGTGAAATTAGGTCCGATGCAGAAGTATTTTGGATTATAACCTGAGACTTTATTTTCCTTCTGTGAATGGTCTTTTTAAGGGTAGTGCTTTTTTCTGAAATCTATATTATTGGTTGTTAAGCTAAAGTCAGAAAATTTTAAAGAGATAACTGTGCTTTTCTAAAATCCAAAGTTCACAGAATCGAATTTTAATTTTATAATATTTTATATTTCTTTGAAGTTGGAGTGTAAATATGGGAGTATGTAAAAATTATTTTCCTTTTAATTTTTTATTTCTACATTGAGTTGTTCATACTTAATGGAATTTCATGACCACAATTTTGTTTTCAACGCAGTGCCTTTCCAGGAGATTTATAAATATGTGTTTAGGTTGTTTTGCTTATATACTAAGGTGTGTTTAATGGTAGGGTACATATGCTGTCAAACAAAACTTTACTTTTAGGAGGTTGTTTTTCAGTTGGGGTCTCTACGGTCTAACAGCTATTACAAACTACCGGAAGATTTCGGTTACGAAGGGGAGTGTGTAATGTCTCTAAGGGTAAATCTAAAAAAGTGGCCATTAACCACCACCTACTACAATCTCTTACTTATTCTCTATGATCATTTGTAATTGTAAAACCAAACTGCGTGCAAGTTGCAAAATCGATGGGGCATTGTGACGTTCAGCCATTTCTATAGGAAAGACAAAAATAATAAGAAATTCATAAGGCAACGAAGTTTCTAAAAACATTGATCATACCATTGAAAAACTTAATAACATCTGTGAAATCCATGCTATTCGACAAAATAATATCTCGGTAAGTTTCCAGCAGAGCCAGGGCCAAGAACAGCACAAAATGTCCGGAGGCCACATGCTTGGCAGCCCATATCACCTCCCAGGTGGAGAAGACATCGTCGTAGACCAGCTCCCTTTTGAAGTCCAACAAAAACCAACGATAACAAAAATAGAAATGTGTATAATCGCCATTGGAGTCCATGAGATCGTACATTTCCGAGTCCAATATCTGTATCAACGATCTATAAGGGAGTAAGAAAAGAGAATAGTTTCGACAAAACGCACTCTCACACACTTTTCAAACTCTCTTTTACCTCATGTTGGCAAAGTGCATATCCATGGCCCCGCCATTGGGGAAATTGTCAATCATGCGCTCCATGAGCTTGCAGAAACAGCTGTAGGTCAGCGACTCATCATCGAAAATGACCAGGAGGGGAGCTACCAAATCGCACATGCCCTGCATGTAGCCAATGTCCAGATGTTCCCACACATAGCTGAAAAACAAAATTCACAAAGCGTTAAAAAGGTTTTAGTTTTTTATTCTATGGGAGGTCGAGATCTTACGTTGATATAACATTTCGCAATTTATCCAAATTCTCATTGGCAAAATAGGCGTAATTCCGATCGCAACGTTGAACGTCCTTTTCGATTCGATGCAAGTTCAGACCGAATTGTTCCAATAGTTCGCTCTAAAGTAAATCAAGAAAAAGAGAAATTAAGAAACAGCAAGAATTTTTATGGGTTGTGCCGAGTCTTCTTAAGGCTCTACAAGGGCAGATGAGATATTTATCAATAATTGATAAATGCTGGTCTAATAAAGCCATAACTCTTAACAACGTTTAGGGTCCAATTTTTATTAAAATAACTATAAATCTTTGTTTTCTATACCAGATTTATCCTTAAATTTAGAACCTTAGCCAATTTTGAAGCACTTTTTTTTTTGGATCCTGACGTACATTCTTGAGAATACTGTTAACTTCTCCCATAGACATTTCATATTTCACATTTCTTATTATACGGGTAGTTTGCACAGTTGAACGAGTTGCCACGTTGTGTGTAGACTCATTTTCTATTGAATTGACCTCGTATGTATAGCATTATCAGAAAAAATGAAGCATTTTACCAATCAAATGAAACATTTTGCAAATTACATAAAACCTTTTGGAAATGAATTAAAACTTTTTTCAAATCGTAAATAATAATAAAACTCTTCAAGTTTTCCCTTATAAGCACAAAACCAATAACATTTTTTTTCTAAGTGTACAAGCTAAAAAAATTAAACATAAATATTTTATTATCTATTTTATCTGTTTTATTATCGTTCGAAACTAATGATGTTAGATTTAAAAATTGGTAGCGTTAAAAGTGTTTTGTCGTCTAGGACCTACTGACAAACTGATCGTGTGAAAAAACTAGTGAAGTGGTTGGCTTTTGGAATTTGCAAAACCATAACCGTTACATAGTTTAAGCAGTCATGTTGAGTCCGTCGGGTAGGTATACTACTTCGTTTATTTATAAATTTTAATTAAGTGCAAGAGAATGGATCTTATTTTGACAAATGTTTTATTTAATGTCGGCAGTTATGTATGGAATAAAATATCAGATGAATGTCCGCCTTTGTTAGCCTCTCAAATGCGAGCCCTTTTAAGCACATTTTTTTATATTGTCACACATTTCACGTGGTATTTCATTAATTTCATTACGAATATTTTGTTTGAGTTGCTCAAGCGTTTCTGGTTTGTTTGCATAAACCTTGATTTTCAGATATTGCCCACAAAAAAAAGATCGGAGCAGTCAAATCAGGGGACCGTGGATTGGCCTCCACGGTCGCCTGATTTAACATCACCAATTTTTGAAATAACTTGTTGTAGAAAGTTATTCCATTGTAGTCCTGGCTGTATGCTATGTGGCACCGTCTTGTTGATACCACATGATAATCAAGCCTAAATCATGCAGTACTGGTGTTAGTAAGTTTTCAATTATATCACGATATCGCTCCCCATTGACAGTTACGATTACATAGAAGTAAGGTCCAATGATATATTCCTCCAGACCAAATTGTACAACAGACTGTCACAAACGTGACTGTTGGTGACTGTTGAATAATTTGAGGGTTTTTTTTTTGCCCAGTACCGGCTTTTCTGTTTATTCCCATATCCATTCAAATGAAAATGTGCCCCGTCACTAATTATGATTTTTTCATGAAAATCGGGGTTGTCATGGGCGAGCTGTAACATCCTATTGGTATATGCACGGCGGCATAAATGGTCTTGTGGAAGAAGCTCTTGTGTCAACTGAATCTTAAATGGAAACAAATGCAAATCCTTGTGCAAAATTATGGCCAAAATTGTTCTTTGAAGACCAAGCCCCTGAGCACGGCTTCGAATTGAGGTTGATGGATTGTTTTGAACACTTTCTTGAGCAGCAGTAATGTTTTTAGCCGATCTTGCAGTACATTTTGGCTAATGTTTGGGATTATCATCTAAAGACCCTCTTTCTTCCAAATCGTTCACTACACGATAAAAAGTGCATTTGGTTGGCATGTTGTTTCTGCCAACAATTTCACGTAAATTTCTTATCGTCAAATTAATCAATGATTGATTTTGATAAAACGTTTTAACGATTAAAACACGTTGAAAAATTTGCCACGTCTTTACTTCACGACTGCCAAATATGAAATGTCAAGTCTAATGTTTACCATAATGGCGGCAAAACAAAGTAGTATACCTTCCCGGCGGACACTCTGTAGTTCAAAACTTTAATCTATAACAGTTACTATAGTACAGCTCCGGCATATTTTTCTATGCTTGAAAATACCTTCTTGATAAGATTTAACATCGGCGAATTTGGAGGTAAAAAATTAAGGCAAGTCTATTGTGAATTTTGGCATTATCCATAATTTTAATCGAACGTTCCACTTGTGGAACCATTTTATTAAAAGAAGACCTTGTACGAATAATTTGAAACATTCTGCATTAACCATTAAATTTGCATTTGATGCACATTATCTCCATTGTTTATAGGAGCTATTAGGGTCACATTTCGCCCTATCGCAGCTGGAAAAATAATATTATTGCGTTTTCCGGGGATGAAAATTAAATCCGCACTCATCAATGAATACTTACTGGTTTTTTGCTGTGAAACCTACTGTAAGAATTCCCTGGCATATTTTCGACGCAACTCTAAAGGGTGTGGATTATTCATCTTATCTATTTTAACTGATGCCAACTGCAAGGTAATCTTCAATTTACGAAGTTGTTGATAATTGTTCTCTTCAAACAATTTCTTCTTTCTATTTTTTAAGGTTTTTCCAGGCTCTCTTCCTACAAACCGTTCTTATAGGTAAGTTTTCCGGTTGTTAACGCTTTTGATCGATTTCCTCCTCGTTTGCGATTAACCAAAACGTCCCCATTCTTTTTGTAACTCAATATTAAGGTTTAAACCATATTAAACTTGATATGTCACATCAACAGATTCATAAATTGCCTTTCCTTCTTCGAAAATTTCAAAAAGAAACATTTTCATGTCTTATATAATTTTAGCGTAGCGAGCTGGTCTTCTTCTTGTTCGACACCTTTGTACATCAACTTCCCGATTTTCACTGATTTCATAATTTATTGCTTTGTGTTCGGAAGACATCGAATTGTGTTGGCTAGGCTTCCAAATATCGGAGCTAGCACTACTTAAATCTTTACCACTCATGTTATTTAAAGTCCACTATACGCAATCTAACGACTTGTAATGTCAGTAAATCATGTTTTAAAAGTAACTTTAAAAAGAAGATGAGTTTGCAGAACAAAAACTATGTAATAGTTATATACCTAAAGTATTACTTTGTTATCTTCAATATCTTCAATACGGGTTGCTATTTATATTTCGGGTGCTGACAATACTAGTATTCCCAGATGCAAACTGGAACTTCCATTGGAAACTTTGACATTTTTTAGCATAACTTCACTCAGAACGATTTGTCATTTGAGGGCGAATTGTTTTGTTTACAGTGTGTTGAAAAGTTCATCTCAGTCAAAAAATAGAATTACCCCGTGAACATTTTCTTGCGATAATTTTTTACGCCGTTCGCTCCAGGATTAATTTCGTGAAGGACGTCCAACTTCGGTCATTTTGCCTGAAACTATCGATGCTGTGAGTGAACTGATTAAGCAAGACCGACATGTGAGATTGAGGCATCCTTGGGCCTTAGTATGACAAACGTCAATAAGATATTGTCATGCTCATTTAGTCGTAAAAAAAATTTGTTCCCGTTGGATCCCACATAATTTGACGAATGCTCAAAAAAGGCTCGTTAGGATTGGTGCAAAGAGATGTTGAAAAAGTATAGCTGCGGTAGACCTATTCATATGAACCCGAAACAAAACAGCAATCGACCATATCGGTCTTTCAAGACAAGCCAAATCCAACTAAAGTTGTTCGTGGAAGAAGTACGTCGAAGTAAATGATTGAGTTTTTTCGGTATGACCGGTCATGTTGTTACAGTGCCTTAAGTAACCAAATGAGACCAAGTTTTAGTCGGCTTACATATGCCCTTATGCATATCTGATGCAATTGTAAAGCATATTTGGCTGAAATATACGTGGTTCACTTTTTCTTCAGCTTGTTTAAATGTTATCCATTTTTCTACTAACTTATTTCCAGCACAAACATTTTGCATTGCATTTAATCCAGACTATAGCTCAACTGTGGTTTACTTATTCTGATATACACTAGTAACTGTCAAATTGACTGCAACATCCGGTGGCAAAACAAGGTGAACGAAACTATTTTTAGGAATTTATCCATAAGTTTGATATCGAATAATTTTTAGTTTACCGTTAAGTTTTCATTCCATTTTGAAAACAGTTTTATTTTAATTTCTAAAGGTTTTATTTATTTTGAAAAAAAAATCATTTGATTAATAAAATGTTTTATTTTCTTAAACATGTCTGATAATGCTAATGATTTTCTCTTTGGTTTTCATATCTACATTAAGTTTTTTAAACTAACAGGAATGTAATGCATACAATTTTTTCAACTTGTTTTTCCAGGAGATTTTTAATTATGAACGTAGCTGGAATGGTTTGTAGTATGTATTATTTGTTATTGTATGTGTGCCAACACATTAAAAGTTTTAATGTCGATTTAAATGATTATCGCTTTTTTAAATTATGAAGTACTCGTATTCTTCTTAATTGACATCACTTGTATGCCATTAAAATGATTAAAAAAAACACAAGAAACAGGCAGAAATTTAGCACAAAATTAGAAAAAATTGTCTATTTTTCATCACTTTTGGTCCTACAACTATAAAATTGCTCTTTATTTTTAGCAAAAAATGCTTTAATTTGAGTTTCCACATGTCCATATTGACCATCGTACGCCATAACTTTCACCAACTAAAAGATTGTGTGGTTTTAAGTACGTTTCAACTAACAGTACCCATTTAACCAAAATCCATCCACAAAAAGTTAGGTCCAACTTAATTTAACATTTCTTTGTTTCAGTGTTTGACAAAATCAACCATGGAATAATATTGACCAGTAATTGAGGATATGAATCTAAACGATATGTGGTTCCAACAGGATGGTGAAACTTGTCACACAGCCAACGAAACATTGGCTCTTTTGTGCGAGAAGTTCAATGGTCATGTTATCTCACGTCTGGCGATGTTAATTGACCGCCACTTTCAAGGGATTTTACACCGTTGGACTTCATTCTTTGGAATATTTAACAGAGAAAGTGTATTTCTATAACAAAAACAATTTAAGAGCTAAAGAATTAGGTAATTCACACATTCGACGTTGAACCTCCATTATGTCTCAGTCGTTGAAAATACTTTCTCGTTAAGCATCTTTAAACTACTTAAAAAAAAAACAAAATCTGCCCCGAGCCATTCTTAATAAACGCAAATTTTGCGCTAATCTATAAATTATAGAATCTTCGGTAAAAAGGTATAAATCTATAAATATAAAATGTGTTCTAAACTACTTACACTATAAACTCCGCCATTAGAACTGGCTGGTGACACACACGCTGACTTGGGCTCGTGTAATGAATCCAATCCTGTCTGTGTTGGAGGCTGTTCTTCAAGCGGTGTCATAGGACGACTACATTTCTTGGGACTATGATCCCAATTGACAATATCTACCGAAGCATTTGTAACAATGACCGAAGTTTTACGATCTTTTATTTCTTTCACTTCATCGTCTGCATCGTCATCTTCGTCGTAACGCAAATGATCTTGAAAATCATCAGCGCTCAGGTACTCGGGACTTAAAACAGACTTTGTTTCCGTTTCATCGGAAGCTAAGCATTGAGCCGACTGAGCGGCCTTTAATTCTTGATAGCCATTGCCGACGGTGTCGTAAGAAGAGGTGGAGGGGGTACTTTTGGAACTGGGATTTAGATTCGAAACTGAGTCTTCTTTCGCAATGCCATCGTCTTGTTTAGAACTGTCCGGACCCTGTTGGCTGTCTACAACAATGCCTGCATTGAAGTCAGCTTTTTGGGTTACCGGTACGTCATCATCATCATCATCGTCGTCATCCATGATTAGGTCGTCGGTTATTTCGTCCACATGGCCGGAGTCTGTGCTCGTTTTCATAGCCCTTGGTATGGGCTTGACCATAAGGTGTCCTGTTGGACTGACATTAGCGTTAAGCGCTGTTATTTTTTGTTCATCATCGAATTCCAAATCACCAGGATCTGAAATGTCGGACATGTCCTCAAAGACTTCATTGTCTAAATCACCGATTTCTATCTCAACAGCCCGCACAGTTTTCTCTTGGCCACTATTGCTACCCGAGCTGAGTTTGGCCACAGCCCTGGCGTTTTTCTCCTTTTCTCTCTGCTGGACGATGGCATCGACTGCCAGCCATTCACTCATTGTGGTCTCGTAGTAATGTTTGCACGTCTCATCCTGTTTCTGGCGCTCCTCGGAGGTGGTGCCGAACGCATAGTGGCCCAAGAGATAGGGCCATATATCTTTCCTTAGCTCCGGGGCCACGCCGCCAAAGTACACTAAACGGAAGACTTCATTAGCATTGTTGGCCACTCCGTTTTCATTGAGTTGATTCCATTTATCCACGGTCAGACCCTCCTCATCGGCTTTCACTAAAAGCAAAGAATCATATTATAACACATACTCATGTAAAGGACATTCGGTATACATACTCTCTGGGGTTATTCTGCCATTTACCAAGCCCGACAGATGTGTCCTGACTGTGGAAAGATGACGACAGTAGGCCAACCATCCGTAGAAGGCTCTGGATATGATTTGTCTCTTCATGGTGGAACATACCATTTCAATGCTGGCATTTTGTTGAGTTTGCAAGAGAGGAGATTCCAAGGGATGTTGATCGATGGAGATACTTTTACTGGAGCAATCACTGCTGCCAGTAGTGGAACAACTGCTTAGTTGGGCTCGTCTGGGAGCACTGCGAACAAAATCCAGTATGGAATGAGCAGCAGCTGGAAAAGGGAAATCAGTTGTATCTCTTCAGAGCTCTGTACAAAATTTGGCTTCCACGGCCTCTCAAGTGCTTACCAAACTCCTCGTGTTTACTCTTGCTGACAATACGGAAAACATAATCGATCGGTGTCTCATCGAATGACTCCATAACCGATGGCAATATACGCCTGCGTACACTTTTCGGCCAAGGAAATATTTTGCCAATGCCGCGCTGAGACCACAAGGGAGGATCCAACTGACCATGAGGCAAAAGGCCCGTCTCTAAGCAACTCAAAAACTGCTGCATATGACCGCCTTCGGGAAATATAATCGGCGGCCGTTGGACCCCATCTTGGCTTACAAGGATGACTGTACCACCACTATCCTCTCCACGATTCTGGTGACAATGCACATAGACAATGTCATCGACGTTGATATTCAGGGCATAGGCCCAAAAGGATTCTTTGTCTTCCTCTTCTTCGGCTTCCTGGTAGCCGTTCATCAATTGATTTGGGGTCCATTTTATAGTCAAGGTCTGTATATGCTGATGCAGACTCAAATAGCCCAGCATAGGTTCACTGCAATCTTTCTACGGTGTGGGAAATAAAAAAAACCGTATCAAATCAAATCACTCAAAAAAGTATGCCATACTTACCGGCAATACTTGTACATTGTTCTTGCCATACAACAAAGTGGCTCTGGAGTTCTGATGCAATGACTCCACATAATCTTTGGCCACTGTGCAGGAGGCAATCGATTTGAAGGTGCCCGTGTTTGCCTCATCCGTGCTGGTGTTAAGACTTCGTTTAAAATTAATTATGGGTGCTCGCGACGACACCGATGATGATCTTCGCCCTGAACTGATGCGATGTCGTTGAACCAATTCATCGGCATGCGGATCTGTCCAATAGTGGTCCGCCGTTTTGGCTTTGGTGAAATCCAAAGCACATGGCCCCACCAGCAGTGAGCTCAATATGCAGCCGAAGTCAGAATCAGCCACCAAAGAGTCGCGGTCATAGTAAGTGCTGGCATTGTCGACCAGATATTCGATAATTTTCACAAGACGTTTTTCATACAGAGCCAGGCGTATCCAAAGGTATCTGCAAATAAATGAAAAAAAAAATATTTTGCTTAGAAAGAAGGATTAAGAAAAGCAGACACAAATTAGATTTAGTCGTTAGAAAAACTTCGGAATACTGAGGATCAGTAAAATATTACATTTGGTCACAGACAACCATTTAATACTCTACACCGGCAAACTGATTCCTCGTCGTTTCTGTGCGTAATTTCAAGAGAACTGATTAAATACATCACGACCTTTGCTTAATTAAAAGATCACATAAAAAATGTGAGACGTTAAATAGCAGCATTCAAATGAAGGGCCATTGCATGCGTTTCATGAGTGTTGGTAGTTCAATGATCTTGCACTGTTCCAAATATGAGAAAGATGGGATGTAAAATGTGGCTTGTAGTGTGGCAGGAAATGTCTAACATTATCCCACTGCATTAGGTTGGTTATATATTTCGTATATACGACTTGCGAGAGTCAGATCTGTATAGTGACTATATTTATAGAAAAACTTTAAACCAAACCTTGGCTTGGTTTTGGATCTCTCATAATGTATTTGTGAATAAAATCTCATAATGCTTATATGTGAATAAAATAAAAAAATTATGAACCTTAGAAAAATTTATTTTATATTTTAAATACTTATATGTGACAGCGCATAGAGAAGGGACCTAAGGGTAAAAAAATCAATTTTCATTTTTTTTTCTTTTTTTGATGTGGACAACATCTGAGCATCGAATGAGACCGATCCCATGCCCCAAAAGTGTTCCCTCCCAGAGATTCTAAGTGCGACGATTCTCAGCGCAAATAGAAAGGGACCTAATCTTTAAAATAGCTTTCCTGAACAAAACTTTTCATCAACTTTTCACTTTTTTTGATGTGGACAACATCTGAGCATCGAATGAGCCTCAATATTGTTAATTAGGTTTTCCAAGGTGTTGGGAGGTTAATATACACCTTCGACTTCAGGTAATCCCAAAGGAAAAAAATCACAAAGGGCTAATTCTGACGAGCGTGCCAACCAGTTCGCATCACCCCTGAAAGAGATAAGCCGTCCAGGAAACATGTGCCTCAAACAATACATGGTAACCCTCGCTATGTATGAAGAGGCTCCATCTTGTTGGAACCATGTATGCTCTAATTTCATTCCCTCAACCGCCAACGACCGCCAATCGAGTGCGCATTTGAAAAATACGCTTCAACACAAAATTACCTCTTCTGGCGTGTCGAATGCGCGATGGCAACTGAAAGGCAGACGAATACAAATCTCCCATCAACCGCCATAAACCACGCATACCTTGCACTGTCTTCGACCAACAGCGCCGCCGCAAAAAAACAAATTATCGCGCTCCACCCTGTACTACTATAAATTTAATCAAAACCGACGTAAAGCCTACAGTGCAAAAAAACAAATTACCGCGCTCCACCCTGTACTACTATAAATTGAATCAAAACCGACGTAAAACGATGCTTTTGAAATTGCAGGGTCTCAGATCGGAAAAGAACTTTGTAAAGAATCACATCGACCGATGTACACCAAAATTAAAAAAAAAAGACGGGGTTATCGAACAACTATTGATCGAATAACTATTAGTAGATGAGAATGTCCAAAACGGAAAAACGACATTCCGGTTTTTATGTCCAACGACCTTGTATTCAATACTTAGTTTTTAGTTCACGGTAAGGAGCCAATACGGTAAGGAGGATGACCTTAAGTTTTAGCTGATACTTCTTGGCCTCGAAGTGACTTCTCTACCCGAGTTAACAATCCAGGTGGATCCCCAGGTACGAGGGTTGCAATTTATATTTCGGGTCCTGACAATACTAGTATTCCCAAATGCAGACGGGAACTTCCATTGGAAACTTTGACATTTTTTAGCATAAATTCACTCAGTTCGCTCCAGGATGAATTTCGTGAAGGACGTCCAACTTCGTTCACTTTGCCAAAAACCATCGACGCTGTGCGAGGACTGATTAAGCAAGACTGATTTACCGTGAGATTGAGGCATCATTGGGCATTAGTATGACAATCATCAATAAGATATTGCATGTTCATTTAGCCGTGAAAAGAATTTGTTCTCGTTGGATCCCATATAATTTGATGAATGCCCAAAAAGAGGCTCGTATAGATTGGTGCAAATAGATGTTGAAAAAGGTATAACTGCGGTAGCTCAAAGGCAGTATATTGCCACAGGTGGCGAATCATGGATCTATGCATATGATTACGAAACAAAACAGCAATCGACCGTATGGGTCTTTCAAAACGAGCCAAATCCAACAATAGTTGCTAGTAGAAGAAGTTCATCGAAGCAAATGATTGCGTTTTTTCGGTATAACCGGCCATGTTGTCACAGTGCCTTTCGTGGGACTTAGGACGGTCAATTCTGAGTGGTATACAACCATCTGTTTGCCAACAGTGCTCGAAGAAATGAGGAACGACAATAAGAGTAGACGGATCATTTTGCATCACGACAATGCAAGCTCTCACACATCAGCTGAAACGATTAGCTATTTGATCACTCAAGATGTCGAATTGATGGGCCATCCACCGTACAGCCCTTATTTGGCACCCAATGACTTCTTCTTATTCGCCAGCATCAAGAAAAAAGGGGTCAACGTTTTTCATCGCCCGAAGCAGCTGTCGAAGCGTTCAAAAATCATGTTTTTGAGGTGTCTCAATCGGAGTGGAAAAAGTGCTTCGAAAATTGGTTTGTGCGCATGCAAAATTGTGTTGATCTTAAAGGAGAATATTTTTAAAAACAATAAAACCATTTCCAATGATAAATTATTGTGTTGGACCCGAAATATAAATAGCAACCCTCGTATGTTACATTATCAGATAAAAAGTGTTATTGTTTAGTTTTAATGTCGGATATATTTCGGACCTTTTAGTATAAATTATACCAGAAGCCCTAGCCACGTTAATTTTTGCACCTTCCACACAAACGATTCTATCCGAGCGTAGATTAAAACCATTTAACTTTTTCTCTTGAATTTTGTTTTTTTCAAAATTTTTTATTTCATCTTTATATGTGACGCGCAAAATAGAAAGGGGCCTAAGGGTAAAAACCAGTTTTGTTCAGGAGAGCCATTTTTAAGATTTAAATACGTGTATTTTTGGTGTACCATCACTTTCATAAACACGCATATCTCTGGGAGGGAATACTTCTGGGGCATGGGATCGGTCTCATTCGATGCTCAGATGTTGTCCACATCAAAAAAAATAGTGAAAAATGATTTTTTTACTCTTAGGTCCCTTTCTCTATGCGCTGTCACATATGCGCTTAAGTAACCTTACTTTACACCTATACGAATGGGTGAGGGATTAACCGACTGAAGATTTTTATACTCTCCAACAAAGGTTGGATGGTATATTAAATTTGTCATTCCATTCGCATCAGCAAGAAATATTGATCTGCTACCCTTTAAAGTGTATATATTCTTGATCGTCGTGACGATCACAACGCGTCGTGAAATTCTGTGACGAACTCGCCTTGACCGTTAGTCCGTCCGTATCCCGACATTTTCATGCAAGATGATGGCTTATGGTCCAAAGCTGTTTGGAATAGTAAATGGGCGAAATTGGCCCAGGGTGAAAAAAGTTTTCCTTAAAGGAACTAAAGGTACCACGCTAAAAAATACTCTGTCTTAATTATTTGCTTAGCAAATAATATTTTTTGGAGACGGGAAACCGTTAAAATGGGTTCTGTTGGTAAGGACTCACTAAACTCTACTCACAAAAAACGTACAGCAAAGTCAAAATGGGCGATTAATAGTCAAATTAGACGTAAGTGTACACAAATTAAAGATCATTTTGCTACAAATCTAAATATAGAGTAATATCAATGTTCTGTTTGTGAGTAGGGACGGAAACGTATGCCGAAAGGGAAGTTGCAAAGAGACGGTGGAGTGTATAGAAGGTTCCTGGCCAAACTTATCGATGATTTTACTTGCTTTTAGCGCTAAAAGGTACAAGAAGAACGACCGATATGAAGACACTTGGAAAAGAATCTTAAATCTAATATTTAAAAACATGGACTGGTTACGTCGCATTTCACCATTATGGGTTAAAGTTTACACATCACACATATGCGTAGTCGGAGTAAAACGTTGTCAAATGTAGCCTGCTGAGCAGCAGGACTTCAAATCGAGATGGTCTTTTACATAGAAAAACATGAACAAATTCGATCCAAATTCGTCATTTTGGTCACTGTTCGCTCGTAACGTACCAGAACCTAAAATCAAGTGATAGTACCTTCTGATTCTCAAAAAGAGGTGCCATATGGTCCAAATTAACCAAGGTTGTTTTACACGCAATGCACTTAGATTGGATTTTTCATATTCAGGGTTAGGCGATTGAAGTGTTACGTACCTATTAAAACGACCTTATTTTTTTTTTGGTTGAAATTTATTTTTATTTGCTTCAAATTACAAAATGTGGGGAAAATCCATTTATTTTAGCTCGATGTGGACACATTTTGTCTTGGTTATGGCTGCATATGTGACAGCGCATAGAGAAAGGGACAACATCTGAGCATCGAATGAGACCGATCCCATGCCCCAAAAGTGTTCCCTCCCAGAGATATGCGCGTTTTATGAAAGTGAAGTAGACGATTCTTAGCGCAAATAGAAAAACTGGTTTTTAACCTTAGGTCCCTTTTTATTTTGCGCGTCACATATGGTAAAAAATTAGTTGCATGCTGCACGAATTTTATCTTGCGGTATTATGACCCATTTCCGTACAACGGTTTCATTCAGCTTACTCATGCTGGCACATTTTATAGAGCTCAGATAGAATAGTCCGTTGGATTTGCATCTGGCAATCCAACGGACTAGTGGACAAAATATAGAGTGTACGAGGGTTTCTATATATATTTCTGGCCTAGGCAACACTAAGTGCTGCCTGGCGCCATCTGACATTTCCATTGGGAAGTTGGACATTTTTTTTTTAGCATAAGCGTACTCAGAACGTTTTGAGGTACGACCGTCATTTGTATTGTTTACTGTGACTTGAAAAAATCAATTTGGCAAAAAATGGAATTAACTCATGAACATTTTTGTGCGATCATTGTTCAGAATTTTCGCCGTGGATTATCACGACAAGAGTGCATCGATGAACATAAATCTTCGTTTTTTTTGAAAAAATACGATCGCGGTGCTTTAAAAGACGTTTCTAAGATCGTCACAGGTAACGAATCATGGATCTATGCGTATGAGCCCGAAACAAAACAGCAATTGACCGTGTGGGTCTTCGAAGACGAGCCAAATCCAACGAAAGTTGTTCGTGGAAGAAGCACTTCGAAGCAAATGGTCGCCTGTTTCTTCGGCAATAGCCAGTTTTGTGGCTACTGTTCCGCTTAAGCAAAGAAGGACGGTCAATTATGAGTGGTACACCACAATTTGTTTACCTGAAGTCTTCGGAGAAATAAGAAAAACGAACAAGAGAAGACGAATCATTGTGCACCATGACAATGCGAGCTCTCACACATCGGCTCAAACCAGCACCTTTTTGACCGGCCAAAACGTCGAATTGATGGGTCATCCGCCGTACAGCCCTGCCTTGGCACCCAATGGCTTCTTATTATTCCCGCACATCAAGAAAAAAGCGCGTGGTCAACGATTTTCGTCGCCAGGACATGCTCAATAACCATGCGTGGAGGTGTCTCAATCGGATTGGAAAAAGTGCTTCGACAATTGGTTTAAGCGTATGCAATATCATGCGTATAAATCATGCTGGAGAATACTTTGAATAACAATGAAAACTATTTTTGAAGATAAATATTCGCATTTACATTATTAGGCCAGAAAAATATATAGCAGCCCTCGTAAAGTATGCATTTGGTTACTCAAATAAATTTCGGTTTCACTACGAATGAAGATTTAGCTGAGATTGGACTAGGATCATGGGGCCCAAAAGGAGACCATTTATACGCTGAACTTAAGATGGAGGGTATATATGATTCGGCCTGGCTGAACTTAACATCGTTTTTACTTGTTCTATGTTTCCACAAATTACGTTATAGTCCTTATTTCAGTGATATATTGCTTTAACAGCATAAAGACACTAAAAATAATTGGAATTTTTAAATAATACATTACTCTGTATCCCCAAAATTTACCCAGATCGGAAAATTGTAGCTACTTATAATTTGAATCGTAAGGACTTTAATTGTTTTAAATTGAATGAGCTGCCGGTATTCCGGTCCCCAGAGCCCATGTGTCTGGGTACACAAAAAAAACTAAAACTAAACAAAGTTACCAATTGGTAGAACGTATTTTGTCTTCCCTGTAAAATAATAAAAAAAATTACTTGGAGGACTTTTTCTCTCCTAGGTCGCGATATTTGAATCGGTACATTGATTTTGTATGCCCACATGTTAGTTATTAAGGGGTTGATATATTAACTGACTGTGCTCGTGGTCCAAATTTGCAAGATGAAGAGAAGACATTTGTGTGCCGTTTTCTTAAAAAATAATTAGAGTTTTAGTTCAACATTTCAACTTACTTCAACGAGGCCAACGTTGTGGTCGAACAGCTCGCACTCATGGCACTGGTCACCGAACTGCTGCTGCCCTTCTTCAACATTGGCGGCCGATTAAAACTCTCACTGCTCGAAGATGAACGTTTACTGGGATCTTGAGCTTCAATGTCCTGTACCATTTTACTGATATGTTCGGCATCTGGACAGATTTTGGCGATTTTATGCAACAGCGCTGTGGTCGATGAGGTCTTAAAGAGGCCCAAAGCACGACGCCGCAAACCCTGGCTGAGACATGCCTCCACGGCGGCACACAACTGCGTCACTGTGGTGCTCTCTTCATGGACATATTTTTTGGTAACAGCCTCTTCCATCAATTGTTTGACCTCTTTTTTAACCGCCGATATCAAACGTTCCTTAAAATCCGTTTCTAAAAATAGAAGAGGAATCACATTAAATATGGATAAAGGTCAGAAGCTGATAAAAGCCACTTATGGTTATCTATGATACATACATATGTGCATCTCTAGAGTATATAAATATATAATGGATTACTATTAGAACCACACACAGACAGAGGAAAATAGACCAATAGACGAATAGACAGCCAGTCAGCAGCACACGCGAATGTGCCATTAAAACTGATGATGAGATAAAAGGTTTATTATCCAGCCAAATGGGCAAAACAACAAAACCGTAAAAACCGAAAAATGTTGATTCAACATAATTGTATTTTATGAGGCAGCCAGCATAATAAATTACTTCAACTAACACATTTAAAAACAGCAGCGTCAACGTCAGCGCCGATATCAACAGGCCGCCACAACGTTCCACCGACCCATAGCCATTTACACACCCATACACCCACCCTCAGCCATCTGTTGCACATGAGGCGAAACCAAAATCTCATGAAATTTACAAGGAGAAAAAAACCATAACGAGGGCTCCGAATACCCGCTGGGTGTAAAATGCGATATCGCAATGGTGTGTTGTTGTCCTAGTGTAAACTAAAATCATGTGCAACGCCATATGAAATTATTGGCAGATACAACAACAAATTTAGCGCACTCCCCCTCTGACGTAGCCACTCCGTAGGAAGCGTCTGTCGAAGGACTACAAATCAACATGAAAACAACATGCAACAAGTGAATTAAAGTTGCGAGTTCAACGCTTGGCCAAGCGGCGCTAGTAATGGATGCACAGTGACCACAAAAGGAATGACATTTTGTTCAAGGAAAATGTTGACACTGCCAAATATTGACATGCGGTAATTGTTTGTAGATTTCTCTAGTAAGGAACAACTTTTATGGTAGTAGTTTTGTTTAGCACAAGGGGAAAGTTTTTGAAAAGACAAACAAGTTAGGGGTGGATGATTTGTTTTTAATACACATTCGAGGGGTATTAATTACCGGGGGTTCAGTGGTGGTTAAACTGAGATTCATCTTTGAACCTAAACCTAAGTAGGTCTTGCACTGGAAAACAACGAATGAAAACAATTATATAGCTGACAAGTATGCTTGAAGAACCAAATGGGTTTTAAGTCAAACTTTTCGCAAAGATAATATTTACTTAGTAGGGACATAGATACTGAACACACCCATTACAATAGTAGAACTGAACATACCCCGTCAATGTCACATGGGTTTTGAAAGCTAACCTCAATAGCGTTAGTCTGTAACGGGATTTTAAAATTGTTTCAACTTTCATCATGGAGTGGTCAGATAATGAGAACCGTATCGCTGTAATAGCGCTTTTCAAGCGTGAAATGAAAAAAGCGATATTCTCAAAACGCTCTGGCCACTATGGATTAGCCGCATGTTCGTCTACCGATGCATAAAACTGTTTGAGGAGACTGGAGATGTAAAAGACCGCCACCGGTTGGGCTGCCCACGGTCTATTCGAACACCGCATGTCATCAAAGCCGTTAAATCAAGAATTCACAGAAATACGCTCCGAAAACAGAAAATCATGGCCCGTGAGATGAATATCACTCAAAAATCCATGAGTCGAATCATTAAAAAAGACTTAGGACTTGGGGCTTTTAAACGACGTAATGGAAATTTATTGACTGCAGATTGAAAAATGCAAACGTCTTTTGGGGAAGCACGCTGATAACTTGCACAGAAAATTTTGTTCACCGATGAAAAAATTTGTACCGTTCAGATAAAAATTAAACAAGCAAAATGATAGAGTCTATGCGCGGTCAACTAAGGAAGCATCTGAACTGATCCCAAGGGTAGAAAAGGGTCATCACCCAGCTTCAGTCATGGTTTGGTGGGGTGTCTCTTACGATTGGGTCACTGACCTGCATTTCTGCGAACTAGGAGTCAAAACATCGGCCAAAGTTTACCAAGAAACCGTTTTGGAAGCAGTTGTGAAGCCTCTTCACAATTCCCTGTTCCAAAACCAGCCATGGACTTTCCAGCTGGATTCTGCCCCGGCCCATAAGGCTAAAACGTCGCAGGCCTGGCTTGGAAACAATTTGCCAGCGTTCATTTCCTTTGAAGAATGGCCCTCAGGCAGTCCAGATTTAAACCAATTGGATTACAAATTATGGACGGTTTTAGAGGACAAGATTTGTCACGAAAGATACCCCAACATTGGATCTTTTCCCATGGACGAGGTTCGTGCAGCTATTGACGATTGGCCAGTGCGACTTAAGGCGT
This sequence comes from Hydrotaea diabolus, assembly GCA_963513945.1. Lineage (NCBI taxonomy): Eukaryota > Metazoa > Arthropoda > Insecta > Diptera > Muscidae > Hydrotaea > Hydrotaea diabolus. Next base: position 184,224,567 of record OY740718.1, read on the forward strand.
GTGTAAAGGCAAAAGGCGGACATTTCGAATAAGTAGATTCTTTTTGGAGTAAATATATTAACAAATATTTGTCCTAAAAACATTCAGTCCTTTTTATTTTACAGCATCAAACGTTTGTAACAGTATTTATGCCCCTACTAAGTATTTACAGTTGAGCATCGATTATCAGTGATTCAATTAACGGGGAACGTTAATTCAATCCGGGATCAATAACATAAGAAAAATTTGTATATTTCAATTGATTGCGATTTTTTGGCGATATTTGTTTTAAATGTGTTAGCAACACTAACGTTAATATGTGTATGAAATAGGGAAAAACCCTTGTTTTGGTGCTTCTCTTTGATGTTTCGTTTCGTTTGAAATTGGATTGTTGTTTTGTAATTTTATAATGGCATCGATCGGGCAAAAGTCAAAGAAAAGTATTAACGATTCAAAAAAAGAAATTTGTCAACGAATATTTTGAAAATGGGCAGTTGTGTGAGGAAAACTTGAAAAGTAAGGTTTACAACAGTAGTTCTCATTTGCTTGGGGAGAGCCTGGCCTTATAGAGTTCGGTTTTACTTTCAACAATTGCAGCAAAGCTTTCTGAAGAGGGTTTTCACGGACCCGAAATCATGATAAAAGTAGTGTGCAGCCACGAAAATCAATGTCACTTTTCCATTTGGTTAAAAACTTGTCTTCTATTTAAATATAGAAGCAAGAGGTCTTGAGCCGGTTTAATCCCTGTTCAGAAATGTTTCTGTTCAAACATTAATATATATATTGTAAAGCAAACAGACAAAATGTTAAAATATTGTGCAGAAAGTGATTTAGTTATTGGCTTCCAAATTCGAAAAACATTAACAAGTGCACAAGTTCCAAAAGATGATTTTGCGACACATAAATGGTTCCGGCAAGAACGTTTTAATTGGGCCCTAATTTCCAGTTTAATGATAATGGAAAAGGAAAAATATTTCCCTTTCATGACTTCAACAGTTTTTTTTCTGTTCTTCTTCTTTGACCAAATGGATTTTTATTTTATTTGTTTATGTCATTTTTGACTGGGCTGATTGGTCAGTATTCCTTCATGAATTAAATAAAACTAATTTATTCCATGTTTTCCCAACGTTTCGTTAGCTTTTTTCTAACTTCTTCAGGGGATGTTTAATTGAAAATCCTGTCGACAAAAAGTTCCAGACCTTTTTGCTGTTTCTTTTTAGAATTGAAAAATTCAATTCAGAACAGAAAAATTGGTGAAATGCATTGGTTACGGTTGACAGGCAGACTGTTCTTTATAGCTGTTTCTAAACCCGCCAAGGTTTTTCTTAGGAAGTCTTTGGCTACGATTACTATGGCAGCGAATCAAATGACTTATACGGGAGACTCATTTAAATTACTAAGAAATACCCTTTGCGTATAGCCTTCGAACTGTGAGTAAGTTGATAGAAGTTGAGGTTTAGGATGAGAATATTCTTGTGGCAGGTTGCACAACTTTAAAAAAAGACACAAACTCAAGGCTGGAGGAGAAAAGACATCTGCCGATTATGCATCTGCTACAATTTTGTGAATGATTTGGAGGAATACATATCAACGGAAAATCTTGCAAATGAACAAATCTACAATGGGGATGAAACAAGCCTTTTTCGGAAGTGTTTCCCTGAAAACAGTTTGGGCTGCCATAACGAACCTTTTAATAAGAATACAAGAATACAAGAAAGAATTACCGTATTGGTTTGCGCCAATGCAGCTGGTACACATAAGTACAAACCGTTTGTAATAGGAAAAAGTGCACGCCCCTGGGCTCTTAAAATTTTTCGCTAACTTCCAGTAATTAACAAGGCTAACAAAAAAGCTTGGGCTACACAAACCTTATTCTTGGAATGGTTTGAACAAAATTTTGTACCAGAGCACTATAGGGCAAATGACCATTTTCACTAGCCAAAAGTCAAATTTTCAAATTTTCAACTTTCAAAATTTCAACTGATAAAGAACACATCAGAGCTACAGAAAATGCCTTTGGTTTCCAAACGTTATACCATCAGCTGTCAAATATGTACATTTATAGTTTAGCTCCAAAAGTGTCCATAAGGCCTGTAAGCGTGTTCTTAAACTTGGTGACCAATCAATTCAATGTCTTAATATGGAACACTGGCAACAGTACTTTAAGAAACCATACAAAGTCCCACAAGACCATCCCAAATGAAGACGTTACTGTATCTAAGGGATTAAATGGCTGTGAAATTATTACCAGATGAAGCTTTAGCATTTTTATTAGAACATAATTTAACAAAGAAGCTATATTGGGATATACGTCGCGAAAGTAAATCAAGACACGCCAATATTTATCCGCATTATAACGAACTTACTGAAGCGAAATCAAAATGTCGACCGGAAGGTGTGGAACCAGCAAATGCGTTGTTCCAGTTTCTTTGGAATCCCTTCTATTCCGCACTGCAACGAGTAATCAGCTCAACAATGAATGTAAAAAGGAATTGATATGGAATTTATTGTAAGCTATGGTTTTGACAGCAGCTCTGGTCAAGCACAATACAAGTACAAACATTTATATACAGAGGCAAGTTCGTCTCAGTTCATCTCTTTCAGTTGTTGTCTAACTGCGTAAACAGAAAGACGTATAGTCCGGAGTTTTAAAAGTGAAAGCATTTCTTTTACTTCGTTTAAAAAACTATTTACATTTTAAAAAAACCTGTTTTGTCACTTCTAAACAACAACAATTAGCATTAGCTATTCTAATCACAAAGTAAGTGCATCAGTTGTGTGCACAATTGATGCACATTGCACACGCACATTCGATTGTTCTTAAACAACAACACGTAACGATGACCGATTCAACGTCACAACAAGTCAACCTTAGTGAAGACAGTAGCGATGATGACTCTGACTGGCAGCAGGTGCCAGGCAAGAGAAAGAATCTTGGTTCGCCCAAAATATTTCAGCAAAAGCGCCCTCATCACGACAATCAACCAGGAACGTCAAATCGATTTAGCAGCCTTTCCAATGATGACAACATACAAGAAGAAGCCAATAAAGCAGAGGATCAGTGCAAACCTCCACCGATATTTATACCGCACGTAGGAAATATTGCTAAAATGGTTTCCAAGTTAAGTCAAGTTATTGATTCTTCAGAATTTAACTTTAAATCTTTAAGAGACGGACAAGTCAGGGTCAGCATTAAATCAGTAGATAATTATCGTAAAGTCATTAAATTCCTAGAGACTGATGGTAAAAGCTACCATACATTTCTGCTTAAACCTGAGAGAGCGTTTAGGGTTGTGATTAAGGGCCTTCATCATACAACCAGTATATCAGATATAAAGGCGTATTTGTTATCTCTTGGCCATCAGGTACGAAGTGTACGTAACATTATCAGCCGTGTTACAAAAAATCCGCTTCCGATGTTCAACGTTGACATAGATCCAAACCCAAACAATAAAGATATTTATAGCATTAGGTCATTTGAAAATGCTATAATTAATGTTGAAGCTCCGAAGAGGTACGAAGATATTGTGCAATGCTTCAGGTGTCAAGAATTTGGGCACACTAAATCCTATTGCCGAAAGCCATATAGATGTGTTAAGTGTGGTCTCGATCACTCAACAGCTGATGCAAAAAAATTCCCACCACACCACCAAAATGTGTACATTGCAAAGAGAACCATACATCCAGCTACAAAGGCTGTAGATATTATAAAGAACTATTGGATAAAAGAAGTACCAGAACACCCAGAACCAATCCAGGACCTACGAAATTTGGAAATAATTATGTATACACAAATGCAAGCAATATTCAATCTCATATGACCTATTCACAAGCCGTTAGAGGGGACGAAAATACACTACTGCAAAAAATAGAGGCTATGCTTGAGAAACAAATAGAGTTGACAAATACTCTTATAAACATGATGTCAATGTTAATGACAAAAATATGCAATTAGATATGATAATTGCAGAATGGAATGCGAATGGCATTCTCAATCATGTTAATGAAATTGAAATATTTTTAAATCTCTACAATATAGATATATTTTTGGTCTCTGAGACACATTTAACTTCTAAGTCCTTCTTACGATTAAGAGGGTACGACATAATACTATCTAATCACCCAGATGACAGAGCACATGGCGGAGCTGCTATCGTAATTAAATCAGGACTTAAATATGAAACAGTCGACAATGTTTCAGAGAACTTTCTCCAAGCGGCAGGAATAAAGCTATTATGCAATAATAACACCAGCGTCTTAATATATTCTGTTTACTTTCCACCTAGATTTAGTATAAACTGCGATATGTATGAATCATTCTTCAGAAATCTTGGAAATAAATTCATAGTTGGAGGAGACTTTAACGCTAAGCATGTCTGGTGGGGATCCCGACTAAATAATCCTTAAGGTAAACAACTATATCAGTGTATAACCAAAAACAATTACACATCACTTTCTACGGGAAGACCTACTTATTGGCCTACGGATCCTTGCAAGATACCTGATCTATTAGACTTCTTTATTTACTTCTGAATATCTCGCCAATCATTTAATATTTGTGTTTGTGACGAATTAAGCTCGGACCACTCACCAATTCTTCTTAACTTCAAAACAACCCCATCCCTAGTATCCATTGACAAATCTATTTTCTCAACTAAAACTGACATAGAACGCTACCAGTATTGGATTGACAGAAACTTGAATCTTCATATACCCTTGCAGACTGGACATGAAATTGATGAAGCTGTTGAAACTTTCGTAAAATTAATTCACGAAGCTGCATTTCAGGCTACACCAGCAGAAAGTAATATAAATGGTTCAAGCTTTCATCTATCTTTGGAAATAAGAAACCTCATCAAAAAAAAGAGAAGACTGAGGAAAGTATGGCAACGGACTAGGCTTCCATCTGATAAAACTAGCCTAAACAGAGCAGTCCAGCATCTTAGTAAGCGTCTGAAGCAGATGAAAAATGATTCCGTTGGGAGATATTTAAAAGAACTTAGTCCTTCAAATAATCATGACTATAATTTATTTAAAGCCACCAGATACTTAAAACGACCACAGAAAAGAAATATTCCCATTAAAAAATTGAACGGAACATGGTGTAAATCAGATAGAGAAATAGCGGAAGCATACAAAAACTTCTTAGAAGATATTTTTACTCCATTTAACTTTTGCAGCAGAACTGTTTGCCAAGAAATCGATAATTTTATAGATGTACCTTGTCAAATGTTTTCGCCTATAAAACCCTTTTCTTACCGTGAAATTCAAAGTGAAATAAAGAAATTAAAAGGCAAAAAAGCCCCTGGATATGATCACATTAACGCTAAAGTAGTCAAGTCACTTCCTAAAAAGGGGATTGTGTTTCTTACAACATTATATAATTCCATCATAAGATTATCACATTTCCCATCTCAATGGAAGCACGCAAAGATCATCATGGTGAAGAAGCCAAATAAGCCCGAAAATATGCTATATCGACCGATAAGCTTGCTCCCAATTTTCTCAAAAATTTTTGAAAGGCTTTTCCAGAAAAGACTTCTTCCGCTATTGGACGCAATGAACATCATACCAGACTATCAGTTTGGTTTCAGGCCTAATCACGGTACACCTGAGCAATGCCACAGGATCATTAAGGTTATCAGAGACTCTCTAGAGAAGAAACTGTACTGCTCATCAATCTTTCTGGATATCAAGCAAGCGTTTAACCGGGTATGGCACAGTGGATTACTTTTTAAACTTAAAAAAATGCTACCAACTCCATATTATTTATTGTTTAAATCGTATTTAAGCCTGCGAAGTTTTTATGTGTATGTTAATGGTGAAGAGTCTGAAGTTGGAAATATTAAATCTGGGATACCACAAGGAAGCGTTATGGGTCCGTTGCTTTATACGATATACACTTCTGACATGCCTGTTAACACGGATATCACGATCGCTACATACGCTGATGACACCGCTATTCTGGCTACAGGTTCGTTTCCTGCGGAAGTATCATCTAAAGTACAAAGACAGCTTGACGATCTTCAATTGTGGTTTGATACTTGGAACATTAAAGTCAACGCTGACAAATCCAGCAATGTAACTTTTACATTGCGAAAAGAAGACTGCCCTCCACTCACTTTAAATGGCGTTGTGATTCCAAAATCTAATCACGTTAAATATCTTGGACTTCCAATAGATCAGCGGCTTAACTGGAGAGAACATATAAAAATGAAAAGGAAGGAAGTTGAGATAAAAACCAAAAAAATGTACTGGTTAATTGGCCCTAAATCACAATTAAGCTTAGAAAATAAAGTCATCCTTTATAAATCTATTTGAAACCTGTATGGAATTATGGAATCGAACTATGGGGAACATCCAGCAATTCCAACTTGGAAATTTTACAAAGGTATCAGTCCAAGACTCTCCGACTAATTTCTAATGCACCATGGTTTGTGAATAACCGCTGTATTCACAATGATCTTGGTTTTAATTTTTTAAAGGACGAAATAGCTAGGTTTAGCGCCAACTACTTAGACAGACTAAGTAATCACCCTAATGTTCTGGCTATATCCCTTTTAGATGATAGTGACGAGATTAAAAGACTAAAAAGAAATCATATACTAGATCTCCCTTTTTTAAAATAAATGCATAATTGCAATAATATAAGTTAACAATGCAAAATATATTAATGCTGAGGCCACTGGGTTTTAGCTATACTGTCATTTATTTATTTATTACTAAATTTGCTTATTATTTTTGTATATAAAATAGATTGCAAATAAATATATTGTTGAAAAAAAAAAAAAGTTCATCTCTTTTGGCCACTACAAAGTTTCGGATTACACATCTAATGTATTTCGCCCAAAAGATGCAAATTTAACACAAATTTAATTTATGACAGTGCATAGAGAAAGGGACCTAATGGTAAAAAAATCAATTTTCATTTTTTTTCTTTTTTTGATGTGGACAACATCTGAGCATCGAAATAGTCCGATCCCATGTCCCAAAAGTGTTCCCTCCCAGAGATACGCGCGTTTTATGAAAGTGAAGTCGACGATTCTAAGCGCAAATAGAAAGGGACCTAATCTTTAAAATGGCTCTGCTGAACAAAACTGGTTTTTAAACTTAGGTCCCTTTCTATTTTGAGCGTCACATATAAGCTCTCTTCATTGTTGGATTCTTTTTTTGAATTTGTACTTCATGCAAGCTACAAATTCCAAGTAAAAAAATGACAAATTAGCAATTAAATCTAGACAGAAACTTAAACAAAATAAATTTTTGGAACAAAATAGGACTGTTGATAAACCAAAAGTTGGAGGTTTTGGCAGCACAAACGAACGGTAATACAGCACGTCGAGCTTTTTCAAATCATAAATCATTCTCAGAAATCACTGGCATTAAGGTGAATCTTATATTTCGCCACATACATATTTTAATTTGTTTATCGTGCCAATTCCCCTTAGACTTGAATAAATTTCAAATATTCTGCTTTGAAACAGCGAATTTGTTATTGGAAGAATACCCTTGGTTACCGATGACAGCAACAGTACATAAAGTGCTTATACATTCTAAGCAGATTATGGAAAATTCGTCGCTTCCTGTAGTATTTTTTGGAGAAGATGCCGCAGAATCTCGTCATAAACTATAAAAGGCTGACAGATTACACCACGTTCGCAAGAATAATATACTCGTATAAGATGTATTTACCAGATCCATGGATACATCTGATCCACTAATTTATTCCATACATTTAATAATCAAATACGCCAACGGAAACGCTTTTTTAGTTTCCGAAAGTAAATTAATTATTAGTTTGCGAATATAGAGAACATAGGCCAGAACGTCCTAAAGAAGATTGCGGCGATGAAGAGAGATACGAGAGTCATGGTGAGAGGACATCTTAAGTGGGCTTGACAATATTTATTTAGAAAATGAACTTTAAAATATGTTTTAAAATAAATAATTTTTTAAATAATATTAAACAATAAGTTATTGTGTAAAATTAATCTTCTAAATACATTGCATTTAGTAAATAAAGGCTTAGGGACCAAAAATATGTAAACCAGTCACAAATGGAATATGTTTTGGTATTTTATCCAAAAAAAAACAAAAAAAGAGTAAAAGATTGTACTTCAAGGAACCGCGAAAATTGATTATCCGGAACGCATCCGTTCCCGACAATCCCAGATAATCGATGCTCAACATATGGTAGAGGGTATGCTCAACATATCAATTGATATATACTCTCACCCTACTGGGTAGGATGGTATATACCAATTGACAGAGTCAACAAGTTTAACGTATCGAAAAAAGGGTCTTCAAATGTCCGTGACATGGATCTTTCAGTCATTAAATAAATGTCCGTCTGTCAGCCTAGTTCACACGATAACTTTCAGAGAGTTATCAATCACTATACCTTATTTTACGTTGATGAACCCAATATTATAAGTCAGTTTTATGCCTAGTATTTGTAACAATCTAATATATATTGGTACTAGGCATACCTTTATCCCACCGATTATCTCAGAACCACGCGATGTCCTTCCGTCTGTCCGTATAAATAGCTATAGGTTGTAATCAAACTACATGTCAACATTGTGGTCCGCATTCAATTAAAATTATCAGTTTATTAAATATATAAATATACAGCCAGTAAAGAAGATCAGCCAATATCTCATTTATTAAATGACTTAATTTATGTCTCTCTAAAACCAGTAGATGTTTGGCGTCGGATTAAACGATAAGTTCCGGTCAGTGAGTTGCCGGTTTTTGACCTAATAGGATGATATGGCAAATAAATAAGTAAAGAATAAACGACTTAAGTAATCAATTTTAACCACACCCCCTCCCATTGTATTTTATGATTTTTTAATAGTTTTCAAATATTCTTTCCAATATATCGTTCTCTTTAAGCACTGTCCCATAAAGAATCACATTTATGACATACAACAACTACAACATTGACGCATCAATATTGTCTTTATGTCTTCTTTCTGTCAATCGTTTTCAATTCTGTTCTCGATGACACCCTCAAAACCGGATGCCGGTTCATTATTGAATTTGCCGTCTAACTGAGTGTCCATTAAATATAAACAGAGCTCATCTATGTGATACGTCCAGCAGAGAGGATAGAGTCCGATTGAAGGGGGATAACGATGATGGTGACGATGAAACGTCTCATTGTCGTAATGCATGTAACGGACAAGGATAATTTCAAAAATACAAATTTTCAACACATTGACATCCGGTTTATAGTAATCTCATTTGCGGTTTGTATTCTTTGTAGTATGAAGACATCAGTTTGGCAAATTCAGGGAAGCAGATAATACGTACGAATGGAAGATGTTCAATTAGAATTCTAGTAAGCACCAATTTGGTTTTAAGTACGAACAATTTTAGGTACGCACAGAAAATAAATAGTTAGCAATTGTAGGTACATAACTAGAATTTGGTCCAACCATTATGCAATTAATTGTGAGTAGTCAACCTCGCGAATGGTGAGTCATCATGCGACGATGCGAGAGATAAACGCTAAAGGGTCGAGATGGCAGCCCATCCCATCCCCACAAGAAGCGACGTTTCCGCCAGTGGTGAATAAATAATTACTGGTTTTACAAACAATTACTCGCTTTACAAATGTTGATGTTGGAGGTTAGAAACCTTTAAGAGAATGATATGGCGAATGAGTAGTTCAAACATAGGATAACCTTACACGTTCAGTCGATCTGAAACACGTGAACACATGCAAGCTCAATCTCAGATTGTAAGCTCTCAAACAAGCAAACGGTTAGGGCTAGGATCATCATACAAATCTAGTCTAGGTACTATACGCTTAAGTTCTTGAAATCTTCTAGGATGGATATTTCAATGTAAGTACCTGTGATCGGGTGGAGGATGTGGATATAAAATTCGAATAGCATATATTCTCGTGCACGGCTCTGTGTGTGAGAAGATTTAAGTTTTAAGCTTCACGGACCTCTCTGATATTCTGAATGGAAAAATTATAGTCTAGGTACTGGCCAGAAAGAATTTTAACTTTTCGAACTACATTTCGAGCCAACTAGGCTCATCGCCACCTAACGACAAAGGTCTGTGTAGGTTGCAATACAGCAAACCGTGATATCACAATGGTCATCAATGAAGTACAGGGTGGCTGACGAAAGCCGCTACCAAAAAAAAAAATTAATAACTTTTTTTCTATTTAATGAATCTGGTTATTTTTTTTTTTATTTTGCAGGTTGATTTTTAGACTTAACAAAAATGGATAACTGGGATACTGAAGTAAGAGTTTGGATTGTCCGTCGCTATCACGCACTGGAGTCCGTAGTTTCGGTTCAAAGATGTTTAGGCGTACGTTTGGCTGCAATCCTCTCAGCAGATGAACCTTAACGAGGCTTGTTAACAATTTTGCCGAGCATGGGGCAGTGTACAAAAGACCTTACCATCGAAACCCTTCAGTTCGGAAACAATCGCTGCAGCACCATACAAATCAACCCAAGAGTTTTGACAAGAAGCTTATCTGCTCAAATAGATATAAGCCAGATTCAAGATTGAAGATGCTTTAAATAGTGGAAGAGGACGGAAACATGTTTTCATGTCTGACGAGGCCCATTTCGATATAAACGACAACACAAACAAACAAAATTGTCGAATATGGAACGTTTCCAAGCTAGAGGTACTCCATGAAAAGGTATAGCAATCACTTGGTGTCACAGTGTGGGCCGATGCCGGCAACATCTCAGAGTTTTGACCGAAATAAGGGTGGAACACATGGTCAGAGAGGGCCCGAAATAGGAACTTTTTCCGCTTTTTAGCGTACGAATGGTATGTGGAATCAAAGTTTGGTCTGACCGAACTGTACATTTAATCACCTGACACTCACTCAAAATCATTTCGTGAATTTTCGTGTTTGCTGCTTTCTAATCTAGTATTTCTCACGTGCAACTTTTAAAGCTACACCGTGCAGCGTTGCATTATGGGCAGCATTATCTGTAGATGTAGCATTTTTAAACTCCTCGTCGTGGCATTGGTTGCCTTGCAGCAGTGTTTGGTGGTAAAGTGGGAAATATTTCTCTACTCTGCACTAATATCATTGGACGGAGTTTGGGTGGAAAACTTATTGGTTACCTGACTAGCTTTTTAAGTTTCATTTTGTTCAGCTATTGCTACACTTAGTCAAGTGGCAATCCTGGCTGCTACTACAGCATCAATGTTGGCACTACGAATCGCTAGAAGTGTGTCTTCCAATTACCACAAAATTGTCAATTTATGACAACTTTTTCTTAATTTTATTTTGTACAGCTTTTGCTACATTTAGTAAAGTATATACCCTCACTGCTGCTAAGCAGCCTCTATATTAGCACTTAGGATCGATTAAGCGTCCTTCCTCCCAACCAAGTACACGTAGAAAAAAAGTTTAGTTGGCATAACAATATTCGAAGAGAGTAATACTACTGTTGGTTATAATACTACTGTTGGGTTGGGTATATTATGATCCTCATAACAATGGTATGATACAAATACAAACATACTATGATCACCACAACCATACTATGATCCTCACAACTACGCACGAATCACCCATAACCATACTAAGTATGATCCCTAAGTATGAATCACCCATAACCATACTAAGTATGATCCCGACAACCATAGTATGATTCACACTTAACCAAACTATGATCTCCGCAACCATATTATGATCCTCACAACCATAGTATGTTTAACTTACTGTTCAAAGTTGAACATGTTTTAAATTGTGTTGGGTATTGTTGCAATTTTATGGTATGCTAAAATTGTTAGCCGTATACATTAGATAATATTTGTACGCTTGCTCATGATCGTACTTTTCCACATGGTGATAATGGCCAGTGGTAGGAGCAGCCCGCACACACAAGAAATGTGTCACTTTTTGTGTACTTTGGATGAATACCAGCCTAAGGGATGTACATATGTTATTAAAAATTGTATTGTATATTTTGTATTGTATATTTTGCCTCCGCTTTGATTTGTAGTCTCTGCAGGAGGTTTTACTAGATGACTTGAAATATTTTCAACATTTGATATAATCACTTTTTGTATAAATAAAATTTAGTATCTTACAAATACTCAAAATGGAATGACGTATTTTTCACTCATTATTTGGTCCTTCGAGCCTTAAAGACGAAGAGTTTTCCTCTACCAAAGGTAAGAGACCCTAAGTTAAAAAAAAATCGGATCTTTAGCGACAGAGCTAAAGAAATCTTTTTTGCCGCCTGAGGTAAAATTTAAAAACCAACGAATTTTCCCCCATTAGTGGTAAGAGACTCGGAGTAATAAATACTCACCAGGAGAAGACCTTAAAACTCTTCTCCAAATTGAGTCAGAATAAGTCTACTCAATAATCATTTTTGTCCATTCGGGCCTTTAAAAACGAAGAGTTTTCCCCTATCCAAGGTAAGAGACTCTAAGTTAAAAAATTCGGATCTGTAGCGCCAGAGCTAAAGAAATCTATTTTACCGCCTAAGGTAAAATTTATTAACCAACGAGTTTTCCCCGATCAGTGGTAAGATACTCGGAGTATTAAATACTCACCACCTTTGGAATAATAAATATTTCATAGAAAAACAAGGAGTTTTCCCCCACAAGTGGTAAGAGAATCAGAGTACTAAATACTCACCACCTTTGGAATAGTAAATATTTCCTAAAAAATAAGAGACTCGGAGTAGTAAATACTCACCACCTTAAGAATAAAATATATTCTAAACAGAAAAAAGAGTATAAAGTATTATTATTGCATTAGATCCGTAACAATAACATTGTTCTAAAAAGCATATTCAAATGATGAAACATTACAATCATCCAGTATGATTATTGTAATCATAGTATTGTTAGCATGAAACCGAAAAAACATTACTTGTGTCGCGCCAACCATATTTATATTGTTGCTACAACCATGGTTGCGACCAACTTACTTTTGTTGCGATGAACATATTATTATTGCCGTGACTATATAGGAACCATATTTTTTCTCGGCGTGTAGCATTTGGATGTTTAAGCGTTGAAATTTGCTGTTTTTTATATTAAAACCTGCATCGAAATAATTATTTTCTAGTGTTCGTGTAGGTCTAGTTTTAAAAGATGCTTTCTCATTAAAAATCCCAAAAACATTTCCATGTCTGATGCAGCATGCATAAATCCGCACTAGGCGATTATAAAGCTATCCTCGGCATCATTTTCTATTTAGACGTGTGCACATTCTAGGCTGAAGACAGCATTTTGCCTTTATGCGGATTGTGGTCAGTAGTTCATTTACTCGTATAGGGATAAATCTAAAGTCTCTGTTTCCTCACGAATCCAACCACAAATAAGTGTCATTTTTGTGCTATGTGTCGCAGTTATTTGTTTGAAATTCTCCATGTCCTTTATGCTTCCTGGATGACAGCAACATCGGCTTTTTACTTTATGATAACAATCGTCAGCTGGATAAAGGATACTTTGCAATTAAGTGATCGAACTTTCAAAGTAAAAAATCCTTAATCGTTTGCGAGAATCCCCAACATTTAGTGGACCGTTTTTAAATTCCCCTTTGCGTTTATATTGTTGGTTATTTTTTTTCGGTGGCTTCCATGCCCGACCCACTGAACCAGTTTTTAACGTTTCTATGGTGAACACACACTACCCCAACACCGAATATTATCTCGGTGGTCTGAATCTACTTGAGAAGAAGGATGGCCAAACAAGTACATGATTTTGTCAGTTTGAAACCACTAAGGCCGTTGCCTGGTAACCGACATTCCGCACATCACCCAATTTCCATTGACCTTCAAAATATTTAACGTTTATTTCTTAAGAATGCATGACTAACTGAAGGTTGCTCTTGACATCGACTTTAAAGATTTGCTACGAAATTCATCGCCATTTCTAAAGAGCAACAGTTTTATAAATCCAATAATTTTTTTCCGGGAAAATCAGTACATCTCGAAACGCAGCCGTCATTTCCTCTATACTAATCGGGATGGCTCTTGCCACATCCCTCTTTTCCCAGTAGATAACGTACATACAAATCGACAAAGAGACAGTCATTATTATTTGCTCTCTAACATTAACGTGACGCCAGTTTGTTAATATGTTGACGGTGGTTGTTGTTGGATGTTGTTTCTCCAGTCTATACATTTCGCAAAATATTGTCCTTCATTGCTGTACTTCTCGTCGTTGTTGTCGTCGTCCTAGTCATTGTCCCGTATGGCTGCGAATGAATGTGTCTGTGAATTATACGGAAAAGCTTCCTTGACTCAAATGCATGCATTTCATTTGCCGTCACAGACACACCAGCATGCGAACCGATGGATAACCTCTACCATAAGAGGCTATTCTCGTCCTTCCGTTGCCCCGCTTGCCTCACAGAGAATAGATCCGTTTTAATTACAGTCTCTAATGTTAGTTTTAGTTCTTAGGTCCTTTAAAAACTCGTTCATGAATGTCGTCACACCATGTGTCTGAGTGCATGTGTATGTGTGTGTAGATTAACACATTCACCATCGTGTGTATATTAGAGTGGCCCTCATTGGTAGGGAGAACATTTTGTGTTCGAAAGTGTGTTTAACATTCTAAAAATAATTGACTTTTTGTTACCATACTTTAGTCTAGGATAAATCAAGACTTTTGGGCCAAAAAAAGTACGAACAAAAATAAAACAAACGAGCTAAACATGCATACATGCACGGCACGGCACACAAGTTGACCCTCCCAACATTTGGAAGTTTCTTTCATCGTCCATCGTCTAATGCGATTCGCTTTAGTCACTTCCAGACGATAGTTGGAAGATAGTTAGAATTTTACAATAACAATTTACATATAATTGGAAGATTGTTTGTTGTTTACAACACCAGCCGAAAATCACATGTGCCGTTATGGACATATTAAACAAAAACAAAATTATTCACTTCTGCAGACGCGAAAACAATTAGAAGAAATGAGAACGATGCAAAAAATAAGTTTTTAGACATCATCGAGATTTTTGGTATTTTGTCTTTTGCTGTGATCGGTCAGTGATAAAGTGTGGTTTTGCAATTGTAGTTTTTACATATTTTTTATCCCACAATATGAGTGAATTTTCTGTAAAGGCAAAAAAAAATGAAAAGCAAAAAAGAGGCAAATAAGCAAAAAAGAGGCAAATAACCAGTGGTAAAAATGTAATAAAAAAAATAATTGATGCAGGTCATATTGAAGAAAGTTGCGAACCCAGTGTTTCCGTTCAAATGTTTTCATGTTATGATGTTTCGTCAAGTGATAGTTCAAGTGACTCTGAAGATTATGTTGATAGAAACAGTGGATTTGAGGAAAAAAGTTTTGTATCATAAGGCCACTTAAAAGTGACTAAAAGGCACTATGCAGTGACTTCTGAAAGGCACTCAGAAGTAACTTCCTAAAAGTTACTAAGAAGTGACTTCTAAAAGGCACTCAGAAGTAACTTCCTAGAAGTCACTAAGAAGTGACTTCCACGAAGGCACTCAGAAGTCACTCCCAAGGAGGCACTAAGAAGTGACTCTTTATAGTTACGCAGAAGTGGCTTCTGGAAGTTACTTCCGGGGGGTACAACTTCTTTATACGGAAGACACTTCCGCGATAAGAAAATGGTATCGCAGACGATGAATTTTAACTTCCTAACGCCACTTCTTAGTCACTTCCGCGATAGATAATGTTGGCAGGGGACATAGTCAACTAAACTCTTTTTACAACACACACGCACGTTGTAAAAGAAATCTATTGATGGCTCTCGATGTGGAGTCTGTTTAGAGTTGGCAATAGTGAGTAGTATTTTTGTGGGCAATTGTGTGAAGAAAACTTTAAAAGTAAGGTTTACAACAGTAGTTCTCATTCGTTTGGGGAGAGCCTGGCCTTATAGAGTTCGGTTTTACTTTAAACAATTGCAGCAAGGCTTTCTGAAGAGGGTTGTCACGGACCCGAAATCATGATAAAAGTAGTGTGCAGCCACGAAAATCAATGTCACTTTTCCATTTGGTTAAAAACTTGTCTTCTATTTAAATATAGAAGCAAGAGGTCTTGAGCCGGTTTAATTCCTGTTCAATGTACAAATAATAACAATTTAAGTAAGATTTTGTGGTATTGTGGCAAACTTTTCGAGCGGAAAACTTAAAATCGAGGAGAACCGGCTACATGACAAACAGTGCCGATAAAACCCAATTTTACCAGGTTTATTTGTAAAATTGGAATATTAAAACTTTTCATAACGTTCTTTTGGGCAACAGCATCTTAAATTGTGACAGAGATTTGTATGCTATAAAAAGCATACTTCAATATAATTGCTATAGACTAGAGATTCATGATCATGATTTACTACGAATTTTAAACAATATACATCAAGGTTAAAGTTAACCTTCTCCCCTTTTAGGGCCCAAATAAAAACTTGTACATCTTCTTATTTGAGGTATCACAAAGTTGACGCCTGACCAGCCATAATTCCTTTATTCACATTTGCAAGCGTCAAAGAAGAGACTTTATGACAAACCACATACATTGACTCCCTTCTTTAACAGGAAGAGAGCTTCTACAAAGATTCTTTGTTTTTTTCATCACTAATATAGATCTGTTGGGCTATGGAGGATGCAAGGTGTATACGAATTTCTTTACATGCAACGTCGCAGCTACAAGCCGAAATGATTTCGCCTTACTTTCCTTGCGGAGCTTTTCTTGCAGATGGTGGCACAGTTTTGGTATTGTCCCGATTAACCACTATGTCCATTTTAGACGACACTTACTCAATTTTACAAATATTCATTCTATAATCCCGACAACGCCTGTGTCGTCTGCGCATGCAAGAGTGATGTGGCCCTTGGCTTTATTTGTGCCCGTTTTATTAACCCTTGCATTTGCTAAAATGTTCTCCGTCAAGATAGGGAAGAAGCTACACGATAAGCAGTACCTAACGCTTCTTGTAGGATTGCATGACTCGAAGAGGTCATTTCGCTTAGTGTCACTCTGTAAAGGCGTATGGTATATGGTATCCCATATGCAGACGTGGCTTTAAATAAATTATTTCTTATGCGAGTATTAAATGCAGACTTATAGCCGATGAAATGGTGGTATATTCCGTTTTGCAGTTCGTGGGTCTTTTTCAAAATTTGGCGCATTGTAACGATATTACACTGTACGGTTGTATCAGGTCGGCTAGTTCGGGCTTTACTTTACTCTTTCACAAGGTATAATCGTTATTATTTTTTACGCGATACTATATACTAGCAATGGAAAGATGTAGTTCGCAGTATTTGGAGCAAACGATCTCGTCTCCCCGTTTTTTGAGTTTGACACAGTACGCTGATGTTACAGTAATCGGGAATCTGTGTGTTCTTTCAAATAGTGCAAACTAGAAAGAGATCGGTTCGTGCCACATTATCAGCAACATCTTTCAAATAAATCCTTACTTGTAATCGTAGTTATCTCTTTTGTTGGTTATTCATATTTCCCGCTTTGCTCTCTGTTTTTCGCTTTATAGACTAAATTTTTTTTGACAAACTGGTCCATGAGTCTTATCCAAATGCAAGAATTTTTTCATATTGAAACTTATAATGAAATTGGATTTACTGTGTGTAAACATATGTGCGTTTTAAATTTTGTCACATACGAGGGCGACCGCAAAACTAACTGGCCAGGCACATTTTCTGTTTTACTAGCAACTTATTTTTTGTTTTTTAAAAGCAATCTTTTATAAGCCATCTGTCAAAATTTCCGAAATATTTTATGATTATTTTCTTTGTTACAGGTGATTGAAACAAGTTTTATAATTTTTGAAAAATGGAAAATAAAGAGTTTCGTGCGGTAATCAAACACTTTTATATGAAAGGTTATACGCCGTAATTAATCCAAAATTAATTGGATTCTGTTCATGGTGATAATGCACCACCATACTCCATCGTGAAATCCTGGGTTCAACAATTTAAAATGGGTCGTTCAAGTACGGAAGATGAACAACGCACTGGAAGACTGAAAACTGATACTACTATGGAAAACATTAGAAAAATATTTAATGAAGTGACTAAAGATAGACGAATAAAGCTCAGAGAACTTGCTGATATTGTTAAAATACACGAAGAACAAGTTTGGAGTATTTTACATGATGAACTCCACATGAAAAAGCTACCCGCAAGAGATCCGCCGCGTTTGTTGACTTTGCCCCAAAAAATCGTCCGTTGGACCAATTCCGAGGAGCTTTTCATCAGCGTAATCCAATAGAGTTCTTGCGCCGATTCATAACTGTTGATGAAAAATGGAATGCAAAGAACAGTCAAAACAATGGATAGAAGCTGGTAAAAGTGGTCCCAAGAAGTCGTTAAGTCAGCAGGAAAAGTAATGGCCAAATCTTGAGAAGGGAAAAATTAGAAATAGTGAATGTTATTGAGCATTATTGGATCGGTTGAGTAAAGAAATCAAGATAAAACGACCGCATTTAGAAAAAAAGTTCTTTTTCATCAAGATAATGCTCCTTCACACACTGCATTTTTAACTTAACAAAAACTGGCCGAATTACGATTTGAAATTGCTCCGCATCCACCATATATTCCAGATTTAGCTCCTTCCGATTATTTCTTGTTTCCAAATTTAAAAAAATTTCTCGGTGGCAAAAAATGTTGGTCCAATAGCGAGGATATTGCTGAAACTGAGGCATATTTTGAAGGTCTTGAAAAATCTTATTTTTCGGATGGAATTAAAAAACTTGAAAAACGTTTGATGAAGTGTATTGAGTTGGAAGGAGATTATGTTGAAAAATAAATAATAATAATTCAAAACAAAACGGTTCTTTTTATGTTAGGACAGTTACTTTTACGGTCGCCCTCGTATATTCAATACTGAAGGCTTAATTAAAAAAATAAAGGCCCACACAGATAGAAAGACGCAGCATTTTTCTTTGTCAAAAAAAAAATATCAAAGTACAGGTATCGATTGGGAAGTACACGCATAAGAAACTTGCTTGGAAAAAAAGAAACAAAGCAAGGCAAAAAGTGGCCCAACATTCAACTTTCTGAGAATCTTTTCTGTTTTGACATTTTGAAGCCAAAATTCTGATTAAAAATGATAACTTTAAACAAAAAATCATTGGAATAAAAAGCAACATTACAGATAAAACGAATTTTTTAATTCTAAATATATTTAGAAAAAAAGTTTGATAAATAGGAGAGTTCCTAAGATTTGATAATGATCTTGATATGGGTGGCCCACAAGAAAGTATAATTTACCAGCGCGGAAAACAATTAAAGAAATATGCTAACGCTTTGTTGGTTCTTGCGCCTTTATTTCATTACAATTTACAAAAAATCCATAAATTTCAACTTTTACAATAATTAGATTGTGAGAATTTGTTAAACATTTCTACAAATTAAACTGTGAATACCTTGGGATGACATTCTGGCTTCCTTCAGATAAAAAAAATATTTTCGGTCATTCTAAATCATATTTGATTTAAAACTGCAATTAAGGGGTTTAATCATTAAAGTACTCAATAATTTCCTTAAAATTACATTAAAGAAGTCTCTCAAAGCAGTGGACTGCATACGACACTATACTCATGTTCTCTGGATAGGAACTCAATTTTAATTTTATAATAAAAATACACACCAACCACACCTGTTAGCAGACCATAAATGTAATTTTTCAATTAAAAATATATTTTATTTCTAAAGATTAGAGAATTTGAATAAAAGTTCAGAAGTCAAGAATATTATACGATTTTCAAAAAAGCTTATTCTGTCTCGAGATACTTATTAGACCCAGATCTTCCCCCATCTTATTATTTTCAGTTGACAATAGAAATAATAGGAAAACCCTTTATAAATTGTATTTATAGTATCAACCGAAAAGAATTCTGTCGAAAAGGGCTTAGTGTGTGTGTGTCTTGTCCTCGCTCTTCTGAGACACTGTCACTAATATGCGAAGTTATGCGCAAGTTCGATATAATAAGGAATCTTCGAAATGTGTTACCAAAAAAATATCTCCCCTTATTCACTTACAAGGTCCAATTGACTCAGGATTAGAGGGCACATGACCATCGTTCTTAGCTTGGGCCTTACAGCTCAAAATGGTTAAAAAAAATTAAAAATCATCTTTTCATATGAAGCGCAGCGGTGGTATCATTTGGCTATTTTTCTTTGAATGCTGCTGGAAATATCATTTCGGTTATTGGTAAGTGTACAGAGGCGAGTTAAATCATATATTTGTGGCTGGAGATTACAGACATAGACTCGAATGATCCTTGGTTTTAGTAGAATGACGCGCCGTCTATTTGTGCCATGGATTTAACGCATTTAGGTTTTTTTTGTGCGGTACCGTGTACAATAAATTATATGCAAATAATCTATTTACGATAAAGGCTTGGCCTTAAGGAAAATATAGAGCAAGCTGTTAGCGAGATAACGCCAGAAACCGCTGCCAAGGTCTTGGAAAATTGCATTGACAGGATTGGCTACAGCAAAGCCGGCCACTGCAGCTATTTAAACGAAATTGTGCTCCAAAAAATAATGGAAATCTTTTCTCTCTGGAATAAAGCAATAAAATGCAGCTACTTGAATGAAATTGTGTTTAAATAATAGAAATCAAATAATCATAAAAAAATCAATTAATGCAACAAATATTTTTTTACCTTTATGAGTTTTTGAAAGAAATCCAGATTTGGACCACTGTTTATACCAAACATGCTGACTCAAGACCTTTAACCTCAGGTGTGGGATCACCCTTAAAGTTAAGGTTTACACAGAAAGATTATGGTATAGTAAAGAAGTGAAAGATTTAGATTAATCTATCTCGACCAAACAATGGCATACTATTCAGCAGGTTTGTATGCTAGAAAAGCAAATCCTCTAATTATAAAAAACACACATAACAGATGAAGAAGACATTTGAGGTATGAATTCAGTTATATCTTTCGTATATATTTTTAAATAGAAATTTGTCACCTTCCCCAATACCATCAGTTAAGGGGAATTAAGTGGAAAAAGAGAAACAATTTTAGCAAAAGAGACTTTGAAGTGCTTTAAAACTAAATGCCGAAATTTGTTCACTGGATACTGTAGTAGAAGGAGAGTGCAAGGTAATACACACAGATGCAGACATTTCTGCCCGCAATGTCAAAACATTTCCAATGGAATCTTCAAAAATCGTAGTGTTGTTTAGAAAAATGTCAAAGACGACTCAAATCACAAACGATTTCCGTCACAATCGCAAAACATCCTAAAAAAGGTTTAAAAACATAAAGCTCAATTGTTTTGAAAATAAAAATTTTCCCTAACCCTGCTAATACACATCCGTAACTATGGTAGTGTTAGTGCACAAACGTAACCCTATGTGAGTGAAATTGTGATTGTGTTAATGTTTTAATTTGTATTTATTAGTGAAGATAAATGTTGTCGAATACGTGTTGCTTAGTGCAAGAGCAACAGCAATTGCCCCCGCTGTATTTACACACCCTTATGCACTCGTATCCTTACATCGACAAGCATTTTAATTCCTTGGTCACCGTTGTTTTGCAAGGATATACAAGAAAGTTTTTGCAAAGATAATCATCAACAACATCCTCAACGCCCTCGGCACCCTCATCGTTAGTGGGATACTAGTCACAGATTTTTGGCCGATTATTTTCTTTTTTTCCAGTGTCGATTATCCTTTGCTGTGCGTTTACTTATTTTTAGTTGACAACAGGAGTCGGTTATAGCGTTGAAATTTATAATTAGACATTATGTAATTGTGCAAGTGGGTGGCAAGTGTGAAAGCAAGGAAGTGCTTACCTTTTTCCCATCGTATCTATTGTAATCCCTATTAATGACGGAAAAATCAAACATCTCAATGTGTCCGTAATATCTTAGCGGAATACAGAACGATAATCCATGATAATGAAGTAATTATACGGCTAAATCCAGTATGGGTTGTACATAAGGTATGGCATATATCTACTAATCAATAGAAAGTCCCTACATAACGAAGTGAAGAAGTCGGAAGTTAATTTCGCATATACACCTTCTTACCATACCCTTCGGCACACTGTGGTACGGGGTATTAAAATAGTATTGTGCTCATTTTTGTTAAATCTTTAAGGAAAGTTTTTTACTAATAGACTAAGAATCACTATCAGATTTTATTACGCGACGTCCATACCTTGCAAATCTGACTCTTTTATAAAATTTCTCAGCGGCAACGCTGCTCAGTGGGATTTTTTCATACAAGCTGAGGCAAAAATTAGAAGGAATCGAGCTAGGGCTTTGAAAACATTTGCTTTTGCACACATCGCTAGTATTGCCAAATTGTACTAAATTTTTTGTTCAAATCCACGGACGTCCAAACCTATCTCCTATATAATGTACATTAGAATATTGTTGTATTTTCCTAATTTTTATGTATAGGGCGATCCACCCTAGGTACCCAGAGGTATTTTTTTAGAGCAAAAGAATATATATATTCAAATTAAGTGTGGAATCGTTATTGGTATTTTGAAAGGACATTTTATGACATCTTTTTTTTTTAAATAATTTCCTTCAAATGTTGGCAACTGTATTATGGAAATGAGCGTTCGGTGAGAAACGGCAAGATCCGCTGTTATCGACCAAAATTTAGTTTAGTAATGAGGCCCATTTCTGGATCAACCGCAAAGTCCATAAAAAAAATTGCCGCATTTGGGCCTAAGAGCAACAACAAAAGGTTCAAGAGTTGCCATTATACCCAGAGAAAACCACGGTCTGGTGCGGCTTATGGGCTGGTGGAATAATCGGTCCATATTTTTTCAAAAATTATGATGGTCGGAACGCAACCGTGAATAGAGCTCGCTGTTGCGCTATGATATCGGACTTTTTGCTTCCTGAAATTGCACCGGTAATCTTGACGACATTTGGATTTAACAGGACGGCTCAACTTGCCATACAGCTGCTTAAGAAATGGATCTATTAAGAGATCATTAGGAAAAGCAGCCAATTTCACGTTTTGGACCGGTGACTTAGCCGCCTAGATCGTGTAATTTCACAGCTATAGACTTTTTTGTTTGGGGCTACGCAAAGTTCAAATTTTATGCAGACAAACCAGCTACGATTCAGGTTTTGAAGGCAACATTACGGGTGTCATTAAAGCCATACCGGTCAAAATGCTGGAACAAGTCATCCAAAACTGGACCCCCAGAATAGACACCCTGAAGCGTAGTTGCGGCTAACATTTAAAGGAAATAATATTAAAAAATGGCATTAAATGTCCTTTCGAAAGAACTACAGATATTCCACATTTTATTTGATTTTTTGAATTTTTTCTTATTTCGAAAAAATACCTTTTGATTGACCACCGATACAATAAAATATATTTCAGAATAAAAATGATAAAGTATTTCTCTTAATTAAATAATTCTCTATAAAACTGCATCATTATATTTTGAATATTTTACACTCGAAAACACGTATTTTTGCCAACTGTGCATTGCTTAGACACATGTGACGCGCAAAATAGAAAAGGACCTAAGGTTAAAAACCAGTTTTGTTCAGGAGAGCCATTTTAAAGATTAGGTCCCTTTCGCTATGCGCTGTCACATATAGATATTTAAAAACAATGCAATTTTTTTAGAATCCGAATATTGCATTAATTCTACGATTAGACTAAATTATAGGCTATGACCACAGGTGTCCCTAGGATGCCAAAAGATATGTCCTTTCAAAGATGGACTCATGGGTACTCGGCAATATTGATATTTCCTCGCTTATACAAATATGTATTACTTTTAAGGATTTGTCCAAAATTTGGGTCAGGATCTACGGACCGTAGGAATCCATCGCGGGCATATTTCCCTTTAACAACGGACGTATGTGTACTTTAAAGCAATAAGATTATTTCACGAATAGAATATATTAATTAGATATTAGAGAAAATTATTAATTTTATGGAACCCTTGACCCATTGGCTAAGAGGGCACGCAAATTAGGTCGTATCAAACAAGAACACAACACCAATCACCGCCAAAACTGAGGATGTCATACTATAACGCAATACATGGTGAAGAGAATAACAACTTTGGGTCAAACATAGTATTGTCCACTTCTTACTCGTATATATATAACTGACCAAATCAAGCAAAAGGTTAAAAAATTCCCCTTTTATGGACTAAAAAAAGTTCTGATAAAATTTTAAATTTTTTTATTGTTACTCAGAAGCAGTGGAATTATCTGACTTAACTCAATAAGCATTAACATTTAAGATTTGCCTAAGTTTAAGGTCATAATCTAGGGGCTTTGTATTACCCATATTGCCCCATTCAACATTAGACATAGTTATCAAAAATCATTGACATTTTTTTAAGGAATCTGAATAGGACGTTGGTTCATCGGGCCCCAAAAATGCAGTTCTGTCAAACATTGACTAACCACTACCGGCCAAATCCAGTCAATGCCGTAACACAACTGAATTCATGGTGAAGAGAATAAAATCTTCAGTACTGAAATTATGGATGCTTTTACTTGTTTTCATCATATTAACTGAAGATTTAATAGACTGTTTTAAAATTGCGCGAGCCCTTTTTAAGAAAGGTAACCGAATGTACTAATCAACTCCTATTTTCGCAGGCATAATTAGCCAAAATGTTGTTAAGTGTCACATTTGTGGGAATTGAGATCTTCCAAGAAGTTCCATGGGCACTAGGGAAATTGCTTAAAGAGGCGGGGCAACTGCATACATCTTTCGTGCCTCCACATATATAATTCATGAAAATATTGCAAAAGGTATTATCAATTCGTGCTAGGGCTTAAGTCTAGCCATCTGGTGTAATTAATAATGAATTTCTTATAATATCGCATGAACTATATTAAATATACTCGTATTATGCGAATACTAAGAGTGCGCTGAGTGGAGCATTGTAGCCAAAAAAAATCTTGTCAGAAACGTCTCTCTTAGCTAAAAAATAATCTAAAAAATCTAAAAAAAAATCATTATTCGGAATTTTAGTCTGAAATTGAGAAATAATTTCATTTAGAATTTCTCAATTTCAGACTAAAAGAAAAAACTTGACGTTTAGTTGTGTTTCACATTCAATATCGGCACTTAAAGTTTAACCACCCTTTAGAATGCTGGAATTTCTTGTAAGGGAAAAATTATAATGTTAGTTTCATGCTTGATAGGGGGTGATAATTTAGGAATGAGTTCAATACTAGGCTTTTCAGAATCCTTAAAATCATTTTGTTACTGCAGATTTTGTAGAGCCCCAATGAAGTAAAATATTTATGTTCTGAAGATTAAACTTACTTAAGAAAGTTCAAAGCAATTTGACCGATTTTTCTTAAGGAACTAAAGAAAACCCGATTTTTAACAGTTTAACGAATTTTCATGTGGATGAAAACAATTGCGTCGATTTGATGCATTATGTCTTAAAAGTCGTTTGCCATTACGATTTATTAGTTGTATTAAAAATATTTGTAGCCGAAAAAAAAGCGCATATATACAACTTATTTCGGACGCAATACTGGTAAGCCCCCGCTATTCGGTTCTGATTGTTTAAATAAAACAAAATTCAAATTATCTGCTTCTGAAATGTTTACACTAATACAGTTTTTACCATTATTACTTATAGAATTATAATAATAGATTGTATCAAGTGGAAATTGATAAAAAAAAACACTTAGAGAAATTATGAGCATTTTGTATAGAAAAATCATTTCGTCAGAACTTCTAACTTACTTAGGTATTTTAATCATAATGAACTTTTTCTTCAAATTTCTTAGGACACTTTAATACCAAAATTTCAATTTATGACCCACTACATCAGTTTGATGCAGAAAATCGGTTCACTTGGTTCGGTCATATGAATCAAATTCATAAAATTTCACTTGGTCCAGTTAACAAACGTTCGTGGTTATGACAGCCGAATTCACAGAGTACTTCTAATCAAGCACTTGTAACTACAAACACTACATGTAAAAATTAAGTTCCAATAATCACCTTAACTGGGTAGGGTACCAATACTTTACCTCCTCAACCGATAGGGTCGGTTGCCTCTACTGAAAATTGCCTTGAACCCAATCAACATTCGGTTGCAGCAATGGAATACATGAATAGTACGTGCAACTACCAACATTCGGTTGGCAACAATTTCGATTGTGGCAACAAATCAGTTCTCTGTGTGTAGCCACATATCCATGCTGCTAGCTTCTTTTACCCATAATGACTTTTTTTGGTGAGCGCTTGTTAAGCGCATTGGAGCCAAAAGCTACTTAAAACCCGCCAACCCCAATCAGTTTATGACTATAAGCCAAAATCGTGCAAAATCTAGGGTATTACCTTATTGCATTTGAAATCTACCGTGTTTTCAACAGATGGACGGATCGACGAGTCAAAGTTGGCTTAGATTTTTACAGTGTTGCAAACCGAACGACAATTTTAAGTGTATAGCCAAATCGTGCAAAACGTAGGGTATTTCCTTTTTGCATTTGAACGCTACCGTGTTTTCAACAGGTGGACGGATCGACGAGTCAAAGTTGGCTTAGACTTTTACAGTGTTGAAAACCGAACGACAATTTTAAGTGTATAAAAAGAGATTTTCTTCAATGTTTTAAGCTCCTGTGAAATCATCATAATATTAATTTTCCCAAATATTTTCACTTATTATATTTTCAAAAAAAAAAGATGGATTAGCTTCGCACCGATGGGACTGATGATGTCGCAGTTTTCACTAAGTCGTTCTCCCCAGCCTCCTCTACCTGTCTAACACGCAGTCGGTTCCCCTCAACTCCCAACTTCATTCGCAGAGAATTAAAAAAGGCAAAATGAAAATACTTCTTAAAGTCGTTTTCAATATGCAAAGTGTGAAGGGAATGTTTTTGAATTCCCTTCTGGGAAATTTATGAAATGTCAACAGCCGTTGTCGCACTTTGATGGCGCTTGACTACTTTTGTTTCTGTTCTAATTGCTGCGGCCGTCTTCGTAATTAAGCGCTTTGATATATTCTGAAACATTCCCAAAGTTGACATTTAATTATTTTGCCCGTGCACCGAGTTATCCTTGTGCCAGCCCGTCTGCATGCGCATGTATGTGTGAGTGCTGTTTTCCATTTATTTATGTTAATGGTCACTCGAGTGTACACAGTGGTGAACGCACACACACACACACACATAAACACCCAACACAAACACTTCTTTATGTACAAAAACAAATCTCAGATGTACAATCAACACATGAAACATTACTCCAAGCGCCACACGGAGACTGTTGTCCAAACACGGGCATGTGGCAAAGATCAAAGTTCAAAGAGGTGATATTAAAGCGCTAACGAAGAAGAGTTCTCCTAGGTGACCATTAAAAGGGAACGGTTTTAAACAAACCACATTAAAGAAGCCATCTGTAAATGATAAATAAATAGCAGCAGTTTTGAAAAGCTTCATGGAACACTAAACCTTAAAATATAAGTGGTCGTTAAAACTAGAAGACAAGTATAAGGCCAAAGCCAAGTTGCTCCCGAAGTTGTTTAAGAGATTGGCTAAAGTGATTAGTTGGAAACCAGTTCAGGTTACACAGATTTCGTTTTAGTAACAGATATTCTATTACGATATGCGAATAGCATAGCAACTATCATTATTTAGTCATTCGCATACTTTTTAAATCGAAAATTAGTTTTTGGTACTAACATTTTTTTATTTAAACTTTAAGCAACAAACTAAATTAGTGAATTAGCAAAAAACGTTGTATTAAGTTAAGCCGTTAAATAATAACACCGCAATTAAGTAACAACTGGTTAATCATCAGTCAATAACAAGTGAAAGAATTAGGTTCGGCCGTGCAGAAGTGTATACGAGGGCGACCGCAAAAGTAACTGGCCTATAATAAAAAGAACCGTTTTTTTGGAATTATTATTATTTATTTTTCAACATAATCTCCTTCCAACTCAATACACTTCATCAAACGTTTTTCAAGTTTTTTAATTCCATCCGAAAAATAAGATTTTTCAAGACCTTTAAAATATGCCTCAGTTTCAGCAATAACCTCGCTATTGGACGACAATTTTTTGCCACCGAGAATTTTTTTTAAATTTGGAAACAAGAAATAATCAGAAAGAGCTAAATCTGGACTATATGGTGGATGCGGAGCAATTTCAAATGGTAACTCGGCCAGTTTTTGTTGAGTTAAAAATGCAGTGTGTGAGAAGGAGCATTATCTTGATGAAAAAGAACTTTTTTTTTCTAAATGCGGTCGTTTTATCTTGATTTCTTCACTCAACCGATCCAATAATGCACAATAATGTTCACTATTTATAGTTTTTCCTTTCTCAAGATAATCAATAAATATTATACCCCTTGCATCCCAAAATACTGTGGCCATCACTTTTTCTGCTGACTTAACAGTTTTCGCCTTCTTGGGACCACTTTTACCAGCATCTATCCATTGTTTTGACTGTTCTTTGCATTCTGGGATGTAGTGATGGATCCATGTTTCATCAACAGTTATGAATCGGCGCAAGAACTCTATTGGATTACGCTGATAAATCGCTAAAAGCTCCTCAGAATTGGTCAACAAACGCGGCACATATCTTGCGGATAGCTTTTTCATGTGGAGTTCATCGTGTAAAATACTCCAAACTTGTTTTTCGTGTATTTTAACAATATCAGCAAGTTCTCTGAGCTTTATTCGTCTATCTTTAGTTACTTCATTAAATATTTTTCTAATGTTTTCAATAGTAGTAGCAGTTTTCGGTCTTCCAGAGCGTTGTTCATCTTCCGTACTTGAACGACCCATTGTAAATTGTTGAACCCAGGATTTCACGGTGGAGTATGATGGTGCATTATCACCATGAACAGAATCCAATTCATCTTTGATTAACTGTGGCGTATAACCTTTCATATAAAAGTGTTTAATTACCGCACGAAACTCTTTATTTTTTATTTTTCAAAAATTATAAAATTTGTTTACTTCAATCCCCTGTAACAAAGAAAATAATCATTAAATATTTCGGAAATTTTGACAGATGGCTTATAAAAGATTGCTTTTAAAAAACAAAAAATAAGTTTCTAGTAAAACAGAAAATGTGCCTGGCCAGTTAGTTTTGCGGTTGCCCTCGTATACCCTCCATCATGCATTGTGGTCTTATATGAATATTGAACATATTCATATCAGTCAAGCGGGCGAGGTACCTGCTTCTTTTCTATCAGAGTGCGTTTCTTTCAATACCAACATCATACGAGGGCAGAACAATAATTCCGTGACTTTTCGAGAAAAAACACAGTATTTTTTTACAAAAAAAATTATTTTTTAATATAATTTCTTATTAGCTCATTACACAAAATCCAACGTTTCTTCAATTTTTGTATCCCTTCTAAAAGAAGAGGATTTTTCGTGGTCCATAAAATGGGCATTTGTTTTCATCGTAGGAGCTGAATCTATTTCCACCGAGCCATTTCTTTTGGTTTGAAAAAAGGAAATAGTCAGTAGGGCAAAATCCGGTGAATATGGCGGATGAGGTACCAATTCGTAGCCCAATTCATGGAATTTTGCCATTGATACTGCTCACATGTGCATCCCTGCAATATCTTGATAAAATGGTATTAGCGGAACGCATCTTGCTGACAGTTTTTTTAAGCAAATCAAAACCACTCTGCCATATGAAATGCGTATGGCATCAACAATCTTACGGACTTTTACTCTTCGATCGGTAAACAGCATATCGTGGATTATACATTTTCGGGTGTATTGACCTCAATTGGCCGTCCAGAACGTTCAACGTCATTTGTACTTGTGCTACCACAACGAAAGTCAGAAAACCACTATTTTACCATTGAATTAGATAGTGCAGAGTCCCCATAGTATAGGGAGATCCATCTAGAGGTATTTTTTCAGAACAAAAAAAAAATGTAATAATTCAAATCAAGTGTGGAATCTTTATTTGTAATTTGAAAGTATATTTTATGGCATTTGTTTTTTGAAAATACCAATAAAATTACCAATAAAGATTCCACATTTGATTTGAATTTTTATATATTTTTGTTCTGAAAAAATACCTACAGATGCATCACCCTATATTTATAAAGGGTCTCCTTGGTTTAATTGACGGTTTTTTCCTCAAAAAATAATGTTTAATGAGCACTCGAAATTTCCTTTTTTCCATATCTAACAAAATCCACTAGGTTTTATGTTTCGAACAGCTGTTTAACACAAACTAAATGACGGAACTCTCTCAAAAAGTGACAGTAGTCTTTTAACAGATGTTACTTGATGTAAGCAATGTTGCATTTTATTTAACTACGAGGAAAGTTGGAAAAGTCACGGAATTATTGATCTGCTCTCGTATAAACAAACTTCTATCTTCTTATCGGTTGGTATGGGTCAAATACTGAACAAATTAACAATTCTCTACCATAGTTTTTAAACTAAGGTAGAGAACATTTCGATGATATTTGGAACATATGATGTTGGCAATCTGGAGCAAAGGTAGACGATGCCATTCCCTCTTTAAAAAATTGTATTAACGGCCAAAGTAATGGACTGATCGTTGTAAATTTAACAGAATTAAACCAATGATAAGCATGTTATTAAGCATTTTATTGTGTACAAATTAGACAAGGGGACGTGGCACCGCCCATACAATCCTGAATCCTGGATGGCTGTACCTAATGAAGTAATACTGATATCGCGATAGAAGTTGGTTTATTTGATGTTGGTATGGAAGAAAACATGCCCTGATAGAAAAGAGACCGGAGCCACACCCCTTGGCAATTGTACCGTATTCCATAATGGAGGGTACATAAGCTTGGTCGCGGCTGCACTTAATTTGTCCACTTGTATTGCATTATTTAAGCACCAAAAATTATTACTTACCGATAATACAATACCACGACAGCCGGTTCTATGTAGCGGATTGACCCGAAGCATCAACCTTCGGCCAAGGGCTGTCACCCCGGCACTAAGAGTGCAGCTACAACAACAACTCTGATCAGAAAATTTTAACTGTATTTTTATCCAAATCGAATTTCTAAACAGACTTTCATTGTATTGTTCTCTCTTTCATTTTACTCTTAAGCATTATCGCACACAAATTACGACATTAATTAAATTTTATCGTTGGTCTCTAAAGGGAACAGATTAAAAAACTTAAGTCTTTTATAAACAACTTTGTTGAAAAGACTAGTTATTCTTTGTGTGTTTTAATACCCTGCCCCAATCTGTGGAATAGATTATTATAAGCTTGTTTCATGGCAAATGTTTGTAACTACCAAAAGTATAGCTAATCCCACCTTTAAGAAAACCGATCGATGTATAATCAACAGCTGAGTCCATTTACCGACATCTATCTATCCGTCCACCTAAAACTTGTAATAAAACTTCAGGTCGCAATTGTAGTCTGATCTTAATGAAACTTGCCAAACATAATTTCTTTATACCTAGACGATATTAAACAAAACTTAGCACATATCCGTTCGCCGGAAGTCGATTCCACATACGGACTGTACGAGCGAAAAACGAATTTGATCTGTAGTGTATAGTGAGGTCAACTGGCCAATCGATAAAAAACGGGTGTGAATTCCTAGAAAGTCGCGTATCCCTGCCGAACATCCTTACGTCAGGAATAAGGCGACGGATATCTGATGAACACACACCATGAAAGTAACAATAGAACAACGTCACGCAACCCACATTCCGACGATGCTCAAGGGAAACAATAGAGTTCGATACCGTACTGTCACCAATCAGCACCATCGCTCTCCTTTGAACACGGTCAAGTAGCTCCAAAGATGGTTTTGGAGCACCTGCCCATGTATGGGAGTTGTATTCCATCTTTGGCCGGATGTAAGTTGTATAGATATCGGAGAGATCAGAAGGAGTGAAATATTTCTTGCACCGCTTTAAAAAGCCTATGCATCTTTCGACACTTCGAATACATGTCTCGCCCAACGAGCGTCACATTGTATTTTCATGTCCAGAACATCAAGAGCTTCTGATTGTTCAATATCTATACCATCAATAGAAATTGATTATATTGTTGGGTCAGTGAATCGCTTGTGAGACAACAAGCAGCACTGTGTCTTACGCGCATTAAAATCTACTCTATTCACTCGACCCCATTCGGAAATGGCCAGTAGATCCCGGCCAAGTGTCTCATCCATAATTCGCCTTTTGTCTTCAATATGTTGAAGACTCGGCCTACGGTCGAATGAATATGAATGACAGAGGTTACTGTCATCCGCAAAGGAGTAGATTGGATTCACGATCTGACCCAACAGATCATCAATGAAAATTAGAAATAAAGAGGGAGAAATGACAGAGCCCTGTGGTACTCCTGCAGTAGGCATATGTTTGTTGGAAGAGAACCCATCTACAACAACTCTTATAGTGCGATCTCTAAGAAAGTTCGATATAAAACGAGCGAAAGTATCACCGATATTAATCCGAGTTAATGTCTTTGGCTCTAGAAGCCATGTGGCATCAAACCTTACTGAATTTTATATAAACGATTGCCATTGAAATTGAAGAAAATCGGTTTATATTTATATATAGCTCTAAAACATATACCTCATCCTGTTTTGCTCTATAAGTCATATGTGACAGCGCATAGAGAAAGGGACCTAAGGGTAAAAAATCAATTTTCATTTTTTTGTCTTTTTTTGTTGTTGACAACATCTGAGCATCGAATGAGACCGATCCCATGCCCCAAAAGTGTTCCCTCCCAGAGATATGCGCGTTTTATGAAAGTGAAGTCGACGATTCTAAGCGCAAATAGAAAGGGACCCCATCTTAAAAATGGCTCTCCTGAACAAAACTTTTCATCAAATTTTCACTTTTTTTTGATGTGGACAACATCTGAGCATCGAATGAGACCGATGCCCCAAAAGTGTTCCCTTCTAAGCGATTCTAAGCGCAAATAGAAAGGGACCTAATCTTTAAAATGGCTCTCCTGAAGAAAACTGGTTTTTAACCTTAGGTCCCTTTCTATTTTACGAGTCACACATATTAATCCAATCATTATAAAATTTGGCAAAAGTATGTTTTTTGGACCTAAAAAGAAAGTTGGCAAACTTTAAACAAATTTAGCTTAAAAATGGACTTGTAGGTGCCAAAAAGAATGAAATATTTTACAAATTCAAATATGACATTATTTTGAAAATCTGGGTAAATTTAGAGCCGTCCAAGGGGATCTAAAAGCCTAGTTTCAGTTGGTAGGTTTTTGTCGGCCACTCCCAGGTGTGGCTTTATCCTTTATTTTTTTAAAATTTATGGATTAATTGCTATTTTATCAAATGTGTATATAAACTTAAATGGAATTATCGACAAATTATAGATTATACAAGCCAATGAATTGTATAAAAATGTAAGTCGTTAATGCTTATCGACTTTACTTTAATTTTTTAAAAATAAAAAACAATTTTCTTAATAACAAATAATGGATATTTCATATTTTAACAGTTCTCTGCGAAACTCCATAACTATGTTGTTGAAATTGAGTGATCAAAAAATAATGTTTTTGACATCAAAATCTCAGTGCGCGTGGCATAGCCCACAAAACTTTTCTAAAATGATCATATCTTAAGAATTGTTAGAGATATATTAAGACTTTATTTGGCACATACGAAACGAAACATAATATGTTTACAGCATGAAATCAATGAATAGCAAATTATTATAGGCTATGTTTTATTGAAGTTAGACAAAACAAGTCATATTGGGACGAAATCCATAATTAGGGTTAATTAGCTTCAGACCGGCCGAGCATAATTTGCACTCTTGTTTCGTATCAATGGAAAAAGATCAGTTAGGAACTCATTAGCTGTCTCTTCTGTATGTAGCTTCTCAACGTCTTCTGAGTACTTCCCCTGGGATGGATTTCGTAAGATATTCTTCAAGGACTTTGCTGATGAGGATAACCCGTCAATCTTTGGAAATTCTAGCGAACTTTTAACACTCCTTACAAGAATTTTGCTCGCATTTGATACCCATATCAAGACCGTTGTAATTAATTCCAGTTATTTACTCAGCGAAATCTTTTAATATCGAATGAATGCAACGCTTTGTGTCTTCGTCAATTAATCATTTTCAACAGTTTCAGTGGAATCTCAGCTTTCACAATAACAACGCGGAATTCAATCTACTGCGACCATAAATTTTATTATACAAATTTTTGTGCAAAATATGCTCTTTTCATTAACATTTATAATTACTTTTTGTTTGAGTTTGGTGCTATTTCATTTGAAACTTTCCCATTTTATTACAGCTTTGGGTGGGAGCGCATGTGGGTGTCTGAAGGAAATTAATTTCTATTTTCTGCTTGAAAAGGGACACTTTTTGCACATTTTGTTTGTTTCATTGTTTTACATGATTTTTGGTTCGAACGAGGTTGGCATATTAAGGTAGTAACGTTTTTGAAGTCAAGTAAATGAAACTTTCCTAAAAGGATTGGGAAAGAAAGTAAAAAGTCTGAGTTGAAGCCTATAAGAAAATTTCTTCAAACATAAAAAAGCAATTTACATTAAAGTAATATGAGGTGAGTTCAAAGTAGACCTTTGTAACTTATCTCGCGGTTGAATACAAATCAACGCTGCTTGCAAGAACTATTATCCACTGTCGAATATGGAACAATCATTATCTTTAACTGTGGTATGTAGTAAAAGCTTTCAACGTCGAGTAGTGTATTTTTACAAAATTTTAATAGTGTTCAACAAATTTTTCTTTATATACATGAAGTAATCCTAGGCATAGGAAGGGTCGAGTCGTGGAAAAATGGAAACAGATTTTTACTTAATAAATTAGTTTTAACGATTTGCTTAAATAATAATAGAATGATTTTCGCTTTTGGATGTCATAACCAATATTCGGTAAAAACAACAAAATGTTGGCAAAGAGTGATCCATCTAGAAGTATTTTTTCAGAACAAAAAAAAAATATAAAAATTCCAATCAAGTGTGGAATTTTAATTGGTAATTTGAAAGGAAATTTTAAGGCATTTATTTTTGAATATAATTACCTTCAAATTTTGGCAACTGTATTATGGAAATGAGCGTTCGGTAAGAAACGGGAAGATTCGCTGTTTTCGACCAAAATTTTGTTCAGGGATGAGGCCTATTTCTGGCTCAATGGCAAAGTCAATAAACAAAATTGCCGCATTTGTGCTAAAGAGGAACAAGAACAGGTTCAAGAGGTGCCATTATACAGAGAGAAAACCACGGTTTGGTGCGGTTTATAAGCTGGGAAAATCAAAATTTTTTCAGTGATGAAGCCCATTTCTGGCTCAATGGCAAAGTCAATAAACATTAAGCAACCAGAAGAAGTTCATGAGCTGTCATTATACACAGAAAAACCAAGCTGGTGGAATCATCGGTGTATATTTTTTCAAAAATGATGATGGCCGAAACGTAACCGTGAATGGTGCTCGCTATCGCGCCGTGATATCGATCTGCTACCTGAAATTTAAGCCCTTAATCTTGACGACAATTGGTTTCACCAGGACGGTGCCAATTGCCATGCAACTGCTCAAACAATGGATCTATTGAGAAGTCGTATCGAAAAGCAGCTAATTTCACGCTTTGGACAGGTGAGTTGGCCGCCTAGTTCGAGTGATATCACACCTTTAGACATTTTTCTTTGTTTTGGAATTCAACATTACGTGTGTCATTAAAGCCATACCGGTCGAAATGCTCAAACGAGTCATCCACAAATGAACCCTCAGAATGGAAACCCTAAGGTATAGTTGCGGCCAACATTTGATGGAAATTATATTCAAAAAATAAATGTCATAAAATTCTCTTTCAAAGTACCAATAAAGATTCTACACTTGATTTGAATTTTTATATTTTTTTTATTCTGAAAAAATACCTCTAGATGGATCACCATATATAAGTACATCCGGCACTCCTGGATGCTCAGTAAAGCCAACTGAAAATAGGTTTTTTGGCCCCTTGGGCTTAAAATTTACCCAGATATTAAAACTAATTTTATTTTTGTATTTAAAGAAAAATTTTATTGTTTTTGGAAAAAACGGTTGAACATATGATGAATTTCATATCAAAACCGATATGCATTGAACCCGACCCTCTCAGTTTTTAATGAAATTTTGCATACAGCTAGATTTTAGGTATAGAAACACAACCTCATTTTTAGAAATTGCAGTTTTGAAAATATGTGGGCGTGGCAAGGTATCGAAATATTTGAAAAATGACGGTAATGGGTACTTTTAAGCTGCGATTACTATGGAATGACTCAACCGATTTGAATGATCTTGGTGCCATTAGAAAGCTATATAAGTCACCTTTCGAAAACATACACTGTAAAAATTTTATATTACACTGAAAAAAATTTTTTTGCCAAAAATAAAAGTTTAAACTTGGAAAACACTTTAAAGATCAAGTTTTTTTTTCCAAAAAAAAAATTTTTAGATAGGTCTATTAATTATATATAACATATCTAAAAACTTAAATGGGGTTTTTTTTATTTTTTTTTTAAAAAATTTTTAAGTAAATACATCTCTTGTTAACTTCCTTATATTTTGATATCTTTGTGTGACAAAAAAGAATAAAGTAGCTATACTTTGGAATTACGAAAGTTATCTACGTATCAGATGGTGCAGGAGCACAATACAAAAACAAATACAACTTAATTAATTTATGTCATCATAAAATTGATTTTGATATATTCGCTGAATGGCACTTTTACGCAACCAGCCATGGAAAATCTGCATGTGATGGTATAGGTGGGACATTAAAAAGAGGTGCTCGGATGTAGCGAAAGACCTTTATCATTGGGCTTCACAAACTTTTAAGACCTCCATAGAAGTTGCTTATGCAGACGCTGACGACTACAACAAAACAAAAGAAGAGCTATTTTCAAGGTATAAAAATGATAAAACTATTACAGGATCTCAAAGCTTCCATTCTTTTATGCCTTTAGATGAAACTTCACTAAATGTTAGCAAATATTCTGAAAGTCAACAGTATTTCTTGCGCAAAATTTTATATTAAATATAAAAAAAAATATATAAAAAAAAAATTATCAAGGTTAAGTCCATATTTTTGGGGGTGTCTGAAAAATTTGATAATACGATTCTTGTTCTAATCTATTAGAATTACCAAAAAATTCTGTATAACTTCCAAAGTATAGCTACTTTATTCTTTTTTGTCACACAAAGATATCAAAATATAAGGAAGTTAACAAGAGATGTACATATTTACTTAAAAATTTTTAAAAAAAAAATAAAAAAACCCCATTTTAGTTTTTAGATATGTTATATATAATTAATAGGCCTATCTAAAAAAATTTTTTTTTGGAAAAAAAAACTTGATCTTTAAAGTGTTTTCCAATTTTAAACTTTTATTTTTGGCAAAAATTTTTTTTCAGTGTAATATATAATTTTTACAGTGTATGTTATCGAAAGCTGACTTATATTCCTTTCTAATGGCACCAAGATCATTGAAATCGGTTGAGTCATTCCATAGTAATCGCAGCTTAAAAGTACCCATTACCGTAATTTTTCAAATATTTCGATACCTTGCCACGCCCACATATTTTCAAAAATGCAATTTCTAAAAATGAGGTTGTGTTTCTATACCTAAAATCTAGCTGTATGCAAAATTTCATTAAAATCTGAGATGGTCGGGTTCAAAATGTACCTTTTTTATAGGTTTTGATATGAAATTCATCATATGTGGAAGCCATAGCTAAATCTGAATAAAAAAACTAAAAACTAGCTTGTGAAAAATTTCATTAAGATAAGATGTAGAATGTGGCTTCTTGAGCTAAAAACATAGCAGAAGCGGATGAACATAAGGGTGGAAGATATGTCTAAATCTGAAACGATTTCCTTCAAATTCCACTACATTGGTGCTTGGTCCAAAAACTTGACTTGTGCCACGTTTTATTACGATTGTATGCAATATGTGGGTCCTTCAACTAAAAACTTAAATCGGATAAACATATTTGCTGGGAGCCATTTCTTAATCTGAACTGATTTTGTTTAATTTCATTAACTTCGGTGCTTGGTCCAAAAAACTGACCTGTGCCAAATTTCATTAAGATTGGATTACATTAATGCCCTTGATTGGCTCATAAAACTTACTCGAGCTATGTTTCTTCAAGATTGGATGTAAGATGTGGTTTCTAAAACTAAAAACATAAAAATCGAAAGAACATATATGTGTGAGCTTTATCAAAATCTGAACCGATTTTCTTTAATTTCAAATGCGTTTATCCTGCCCCACAAAGTGTTGCAGGATATAAAAACGACGTTAACATATGCTACACAACGCCTAAAATAGCGCAAAAAATGGTCCGTTTTTTTGGAAACTAAACCAAAACTTCAAAATTACTCAATAATAAGACTCGCAGAAAGATTTGCTTTCATTTTAGCACCCATATCTGGATGTTGACTGTTATTCTCCCGTTTTAACCATGCGGGACATTTTTTGGGCTACACGAGGCAAAACATCTAGTAACTTAGCCCCTTTTTAGGTACAAAGTTCGTCCTAACAAAAATACCCATTTTAGCAATTGTTCACAAAAAATTATGACTTGCTAAGCAAATACAAAAAAGTGTACTTTTTACCAAGGAACCTTTGGTCCCTTTTTTTCCCCTCTGCCAATTTCGTTATATTATGATTTAAAGTTGACTCCTTCGACCGCTATCGTGCTTTCAACAGACATAGGGAAGGCCAGACGGACGCACGAACTGACGGACAGACAAGGCTATCATAAATTAAGTGACAGCTGTCAAAAGGCCAACTCCAAAAAAAAGTGTAACCAAATTGAAAACTACACGTCTAAAAAACACCCGTTATATACTTTATAGGTTCCTAACTCAATATACTCGTATCGTGTGTTGCAAACGGAATTTAAAATTTATTAAACTATCCACTCTTCGGTGCAAGGTATAATGGAGGCTGCAATTTGTTTATTCAAACGATTTACGGCCACTGTATTCAGTTTGCGCAAGGACAGAACTTCAAATCGGAAGGGTCATTTGTATGGCGCCCATGTTAAATAATGATCCAATATGGTCGAGCTTCAGTAACAATGGCTTAAACTCATTACGAGTACCTTAAGGACACAAACAACGCACACTGCCAAATTTAAGCAAGATCGGATATATAAGGCTCCCGCCACGGAGCTATGATTTGACCCTTTGGATTGGGGAGCCACTAAGGATAATTGTTTTGCAAAGCATCTGGAGACAATTAAGGTGTTAAAACATTAAATCGAGGTTGCTATTAAAGAGATTTGACCCGAAATCGAAATGTACTGAAAATTTGGGTTGATCGGATGAGCTACTGCCGAGCCAGTTGTGAGTTACTCGTATATGAATGATATTGTATTACGAGTACAAAATGACAAAGTTCAACCTTTCCAATAAAACCAGAAGGCATAAATTACACCCGACAAACTGCGACCACTAACTGAGTCATATTACAGGGTGGGCGATTTAATATTTTAAATTTAAATATACTGTAAAAAAGGGCACTTAGTTTTTAATAAACTTAGTTTTTTACAAACTAAGTGTCTTTTTTTACAGTATATTTAAATTTAAAATGTTAAATCGCCCACCCTGTAATATGACTCCGTTAGTGGTCGCAATTTGTCGGGTGTAATTTATGCCTTCTAGAGCGACAGAACCACAAATCAGAAGAGACCTTTGTATAGAGGCTATGGGCCGATATGGTTTAGTTTTTCCAATGTAAATGGCGTTCGAGCTCGGAGGTAATATCTATTTGTACTTATACAATTTCATAACAATGCCGCTATTGTCATACCAACCTCGTTACTTTGGTTTACTTTTGGAAATTCCCCAAAGTGAATAAAAAACGAAATACGTTTTCGGGTATAAAAACAATAAGATGAACTCTGAAAGTCCTTTGTTCCAAGGCGTCGACGACGAGAAAGCTAATTTCGCTTCTTTTGCAACATCCTGAAAGAGTTGTTCTTCCACTTCGTAACCATCGTCATCTTCTTCGTCCTGCGGCACATTTTACTGCGTATTTGGAAGGATTTTCTCATAGAATGTATAGCTCTTTCTCGTAACAACTTTTCATAAATGACATTCGAAACTGAGCATTCATTCCTACTTAGCCATGAAAGTATTGTGGCTGCCCAAGTTAACCGCTTTTGTTTATGCGAATTTATTTTAAGAAAGCAATTATAAAATAAAATTCATAAATTTGTGGGTAGGTGGCGGTAAGGGATGGAAGGTGTGAATGAATGCTAATTTGCAAAAAGAAGTTTTGTCTTGATACAAATATCTCATCTGGGCCCTCAATACACAATAGCTTGTTGTCAAATAAAGTTTTGTAGCGCTTGAAATACATTGTCTGATGTGCGATATTTTGGGAAAACATTTTCTCAAACAGATTTGTTGGTTTCATTCAAAATTTTAGCAAGAATACCAAAACAGCACCAAAGCAGGAGAGATGGGGCCCTTAAGCTTTTGTTTACTTTGAGTGGGCTAATTTAACAATTTTTGTGAAAATTTAGTGCGATTTGATAAACATAACTTATCTACATACATAAGAGTATTGTAATGCTAGCTCAAGCATAGATAATGTAGTCAGTGTCCGAGTTTTTTACATGATTCTGGCTGTGATAGTTTAACCATAGTGCGCCATCGCACATGAGCCATCAGCGCCGCTTAAGGCCAATCCCACCGGTACCAATTCAAAGCGTGTTCTATGGACACAACTTCCCACTTGGAAGGAGGCCGAGGCCTATCTAAAACCTCTGCTGTTATATGGGTCACAGCACCCGATTGCAATGCAACTACACACCGAGCCGAAGCTCTCCCCGCGATTTGGGTTTACATCACAGCCAGCAGCTAAAGCACAGTACTCCCCGAAGGGCCACACCTGGAAGCCAGGTCAGAACAACAGTTCTCCTGACTATCCGTGGTACCAGACTTAAGTCTCCGATCAGACCCCGTGGCCGAGCTACTAGCAGTTTGCGAACCATACATCTCGGGACTGGTCACCCAAGGTTAAAGGCATCGGTCATGAGATAGTATATACGAGAGTTGCTATTTATATTTCGGGTCCTGACGATACAGTGTTCGCAGATGAAAACTGGAACTTCCATTGGAAACTTTGACATTTTTTATCATAACTTCGCTCAGAACGTTTTGTCATTTGAGGGCGAATTTTTTTGTTTACAGTGTGTTGAAAAATTCATCTCAGTAAAAAAATGGAATTATCCCGTGAACATTTTCGTGCGATGACTTTTTACGATTTTCGTCGTGGGTTATGGAGTGTTAACGTTTACATTTTACGGTCTAAAACCATGTTGTACATGAACATGACTTCCTTACCGCTCAGAGCGAGGTCTATCTCTTCCTCTTCTGTTCGACGACGATGAACGGCAACCATGTTTTAAAGCTAGGCCCGACCGACCCCCAACATGGCCGAACAACCTCCCGTCAAGTTCCGTAACCAAAGTTACTCCCAGTTTCACTCCCATATAACCAGGGGACTCGTAGACCCCGTTCCTGCAGGTCGCCAAGGACAAAGGGAAACCAACTGCCGGTTACAGCAGAAATGAGATCACTCAACGACAACACTTCGCCTAGAGAAGGACTGACAGGCGAACTGACTAATCCTAGCTTGGCATGCGCTAGTGGAGAGCACCCCACTGACGTCCCACTGACCATCAGATGAAACTCAGCCCATGGCGTCCATTCCCCGTATGTCCTCTTAGGTTGGCAATCGTACAGAATATGCAGTCAATCCTCGTCTGGTGCCCCACAACTGTATGCCTGACTATCGCTCAAGGCCCTTTTATGCAAGAAAGCATGACCGGTCATCAAAAAACGCAAATAAAGGCCAAAGCCAAAATCCAGGTTACTTGCGAAAAATCTAACATCACGAATGAGTCTGTACGTCAATCGACCGGTCTCGCTGACAACCCATCTAGACTGTCTTTAGATGTGACATACTCACCCAAATGCTCTTGGCAATCCTGCTCGGCCATACACTACACCATCTCTATCACCCAAGCGTTAGGCATCATTGCCAAATTTCTTCTGATCTTTAAAGTAATACCACAACGTATTACCTCAAGGTGAAAAGGAGCTATACCTAACAACACATGTAGAGCCTCTGTAGAGACTGTGCGACACAGTGGTAGACAAGCCAACAAGACAACCCCCTGACAATAGTGTATCTTGCGAATCCCAACAGCCGACCCGACTGTCTCATACCAGACCGATGATCCATAAGTTGCCGAGGCAACGAACAGACCACCGTATATAACGCGTACAGAACGTCTACTACGAGTAAGACTCCAATCTGTTTTTAGAATACGGCGTACCTGCCCCACTACGCTGGTCAACTTCTCTAGCAAGTAGACAACATGAGGTAGAAAACTCATCCTTTCTCCCATCGTTATGCCCAGGTACTTGACTTGCGTCTTGTAGGTAAGACCCACTCCATCCAACCTAACAATGGAAAGACGGTTCTGTGACATTATTCGTATGCCTTTTACTCGTAGCAACATGGTCACAGACTAGTCCCTTGCTACCTTAATACCAACACGCGAACCCCAAGCACTAACTATGTCCATTATCCTGGAGCCCAGCGGTTCCATCGCAAGACGAGACTATGACCCAACCAGAATGAACAGGTCATCGGAATAGGAACAAACCTTGCACTCTAGACTGAGTTGCCGCAACAACGGGTCCACCTTGAGGTTCCAAATAAATGGACCGCAAATGGAATCCTGCGGACAACCCCAGGCAATACCGATCCGGTTCGGTAGCACCCGCCGTACGCGCCCTCCTGCAAGAAAGAGTTCAATTTCCTGACAGCCTGCCTCGGTCAACCGAGCAAGTACACTGGTCCAGCTCAGATAATCAAAGTCATCTTTGAAATCAACAAACACTGCTAAAACGTAATCCGCCGATATCAGCGAGGATTACTCTCTCCCCCCTTTCAGTTGACTCCAGGAGGACTACGGCCCTGGCAGTATTCTAATCGCTTGGAACGTACCCAACTGTATACATTTCCCAAGCAAGGCCAGATGACCTTCCAGATGTTTTTACACTTCTCTCCGGTCGAACCGTCCATACCTGGAGACCTCTTACATCGAAATAAAGCCATGGTCTGTCTGACCTCCCAACATTCCAACTCCCGGGTCACAACCTCCTGTGGAGGTGGAATCTGCGACTCCCTCCTTGGAAAGAACTCCCGAATAAGAGCGGACACACATTCTGACCAGGAAGTAGGGACGGTATAACCGAACCTAATCTCTGATACATCAACCGACCTACCGTTGGACCTACAGAATCGATAAAGATGACCCCAAGGGCCATTTTGCTCCAGAAACTGGTGCCAATGACCATTCTTTGTCTTGAGAATCAACTCCTTACACTCTCGAAAACATTAAACCAATATGTCAGCTTCAGCCCGTCTCCCTCTGGAATTGCCTCCGAAGACATCTGAAGGACCTCCGATGTACACATGTTTTTACACTTCTCTCCGGTCAGACAATGCAGCGTTCCACCAACCCAACCTCCTCTGAATTATCTTGCGGCTTTTCGTCGTTAACTCGCGAAACAATATCTGCGAAAAATGCCACTTGCCGAAAACCCAGCATATTCATCAAGGGGGACATTTAATAATGCCTCCCTGATTCACTGACCATAAAATGACCAGTTCACCCCACAGGTACGCTATTTCCTAACTTCTTTATTATCGCCCTGAGATAATTTAGGCAGAGGCGCCGGGTTTTTCGTGATTATCGCCACGATGGCCTGAACCACGGTGTGCCATCACACTGAGGCTGTAACAATGCGACGGCCAACGCCCCATTGGATTTATTCCCCCGGTACCAATGCTTCGAGCATGACAGTTATGGGTCATAACTTCCCTCTTGATTAGGGGTTGAGGAATATCTAAACCTCTGCTGTTCTTTGGGTTACAGCACCCGGTTGCAAAGCAACTCCACACCGAGCCGAAGCTCTCGCCGCTATTTCGGTTTCAACCACGATACTCCCCGAATGGCCGCACCAAATATTTTAGTCAGGCCAGAACAAGTTCTGGGGGCTCCTGACTACCCGTGGTATCAGCTTTAAGTCTCCGGTCAGACCTCGTAACCAAAAGGCTACTTCCAGTTTATGTTCCATATAACATGGGACTGGTCACCCGCACCAAACTAATAGACCAAAACAAAAACAATTCACAAACAATTAACAGTCGCCCTCACGGGCGGTTCGATGGCCAGAGACTTGAACCTGTATGGATATCACGAACAACAACAAAAGACTTTGCCTTCTTCATGGGAGACAAGACGGCAGAGAAACAACGACAACGATCCAACGACGATCGTGTGAGGCAACGACAATGCCACGCCTTCGCGGATACAATGGTCGCACCAGAAAACCCCCGTTAGCCTCCTGCGAGTCTTCTCCTATTGAAAGCTACACGAGAAAACTCCTAAGATAATTTAGGCAATAACATTATTAAACACATTAACGACATTGAACCTTCATTATGTTTCAGAGTCATTGAAAATATGCATCATCGAATAGAGCTATGCCACCGCAATCGTGGCGAGAATTTGGCCGATATTTTGTTTTAAAATTGTCATCCTTTTTGTTATAGCTAAAAATGTTAATATAATTTTCTGAAAACTTTTTGCTTTATTTACAATAAACATCGTGCGTTTTAGCTGGACCACCCTCCACTATTGCTACATTTCCGCAATCATACTATTGAAAAAATGGAATTCAAATAACAATACTGTGCGATGCACACGCAGAGAAAAGATATGGTTACACTATGACCACCGCAATAATAACATGTTCTCTACAATAAAAGTATTTTCGTCGCAACCATAGTATTGTTTTTTGTAACAATAGTATTATTGTCAAATTTAGAAATGAAAATATGGTTGTAGCAACCATATAAACATGGTTGGTGCAATAA
The DNA here is from genome assembly GCA_963513945.1 of Hydrotaea diabolus. Taxonomy (NCBI): domain Eukaryota; kingdom Metazoa; phylum Arthropoda; class Insecta; order Diptera; family Muscidae; genus Hydrotaea; species Hydrotaea diabolus. The sequence continues at coordinate 184,269,401 of OY740718.1, forward strand.
AAGTATTGTTGTTAAAAATTTACGTTAACAATAATATGATTACGGCAATCATACAGTACGGTTGCGACTATGAACATATAAAAACAGGTTTTATAGAGCCTACATGTATGTGCGTGCGTCTGTTTTTCTGATATACAAAAAAACACATACACACGATACAGTGAATGGTTGTTGTCCATTAAAAAAACAACGACAATCGGAAGGTAGTTCGAGGAATTTTTATTGTGTTTACTATGTTCGGTGAAATACTCTAATACCGACTGGTTCTCGTTTATTTAAAATCTGCCTGCACTTAAGTATATAGCCATTGATGGTTTAATCACATTCGTTACTTGCGGTCTACGGATGGTGAGGTAGCATTCAGCCCTGCTGGCAACTAAAAGTATTTTCGATTGCCGTTGGAATATATTTTTTTTTTATCTTGAATGAAATGTTCAATAAAAACTTGGCCTCAAATCTGGCTATGAACTTATTGTAATGCAATTTAAAATAACTTGCTTGATAAAAATATCTATTTTTGAATAACAACACCCAATTCTAATGAATAATTTTTGGGATCATAGAATGGTTGATTGAATCATACTATGGTTGTACGGATAATAGCATGGTTGTGTGTGAATCATATTATGGTTGTGAGGATCATACTATGGTTGTATAAGAAAAATACTATGGTTGTGAGGATCATAATATGGTTGTGGCGATAGTAGTATGGTTGAGTGTGAATCATACTATTGTGGTGAAGATCATAGTATGGTTGAGTGTGAATCATACCATTGTAGTGAAGATCATAGTATGGTTGAGTGTGAATCATACTTTTGTTGTGGAGATCATAGTATAGTTATTGTTGTAAGGATCATAATATTTCTGTGCCACAACCATATACCCAACAATAGTATGATCCTCTTCGAATATTGTCACCCCAACCATACTTTTTTTTCTGCGTGCACATGCTATTATTGCAGAGAGCATATAATTGTTGCAGTAACCGTATGTTTTCTCTGCGTGTTGGAAATTTCTTTCTAAACAGACAAACTTAGTAGAAATTCCAAATTTACAACGAACAATTTTTGGACTTCCAACACAAGGATATCTTTTGTTTGCTTTTTCTTGCAAACGCTATTGCTTCCATAAATTTCTTTAATATTGCCTTAATTAGTTTTCGCTTTCTTTAAATTGTCACCCCTTGTTTTTATCCTTTTAATTGCAAAAAGAAATGAAAGAAAAATGAAAACTAAATTGACGTCACGAATGCTTCGCAGAATTTTATTTAACCCAATCTATTGTTATTTATTTAACTAAAAGTCAGTATTGTTGTGCTTTAAAGATTTCGAAAAGATTAAATACAATTCGAAACTACTGATTGTCATTAGTTGACAGCGCATAAACCATTCGGCTGCTGAGCTACGCTGTGCATTAGTGGAAAAAAGCGTGCGACAAACGTCTTGCACAAGCTCTTGCGTCTTAAGCTCCACTGTGATTTTCTCAGAAACTATACGGACTAGCATGTAATTTATTTTTAGCTTAGATTCAAAGGAAAAAATCAGACTTGCCAGACAAAATAATTCTCCGTAGTATAAGCCACGTCAATTCAGTTATGCGATATACTTAAATGTACCTTGAAATGTCAAGGTCATTAATTCTTGAAATAGCTACAAGTTAATTTTTTCCGGAGAAGTTATTCATTATAAGTATGTATTAATGGATATGAATGTAGTAAAGGTAGTCTGATAATATGATAATCTTCGCCACTATCTCTCTTTTCAGATTGTGGAATTAGTTTGAAGGACCACAATTTAAATGATAAGCTTTTAAAGAGCATCAAAATCCGGCTATTACGCTGACCAGACCATGTTGGTCGTATCGATGTAAACGCTTCAGGTACAAACACATTCGACAGCAAATTCTACAGAATACACAGACAGGGAAAGCCTAGACGACGGAAAAAGAAAAATTAGAAGAGATTCACGTCGTTTTGCAATTGTTGTCTGCGGCGGCTGATAAAAATGTGATCGACAGAGGTTAAAGCCGAATGAAGCCAATTTTTTTATTAATGAAATTATTTTGATTGTAATCCAAGTTTTCAGAAAAAAAAATAATCTTCTCATGAAGACTTGACACCATTAAAAAAGCAACACAAAAATTGATTGGCGGAGGTTAAAGCCGGCTGAAGCCAATTTGTACTTTAAGAATTTATTTGTACTGTAATCAAATTTGTTTAGCTCGCTTGTTTTATTTCGGTCTGTTGCTTTTACAAATTGAACAGGGATTAACCGGCTCAAGACCTCTTGCATGTACGAGTATATTTAAAACTTATTTAAAATTATATTTAAAATTTTTAATAAAAAATAATAATAATATATGGTCACGGCAACAAAAGTATGTTCTCTGCAGTAAAAAAATGGTCGTCGCAACCATAGTATTGTTTTTTGAATTTCATTTTGACAAAAGTATGATTGCGGCAATATTAATATTGTTGCAATGTAACATAAGTATTGTTGCCAAATTTAAAAATGAAAATATTGTTGTAGCAGCAATACAAATATGGTCGGTGGGACAAAAGTATTGCTTTCATGGATTTTATGTTAACAATAACATGATTACGGCAATCATACCGGAAAAACCTTAATTTTTTTAATTTGACAGTGTTATTTTTACGATTCTTACGCAAAAGTAATAAAAAATATTTTATTCCAAAAAAATACGGATTAGTATAACTAAAATATTTTTAATAAATAAATTTTTTTTACTGTAAATAAATCACTTCTATTGTTACATAACTTACTTAAAAAAATTTTTTATTGTTGAAGAACAACGTATTCCAGTCTTTACAAACAATTTTGGGGATCATAGTATGTTTGTGCGTAAGTCATACTATGGTTGTGAGGATCATACTACGGTTGTGAGAATCATACTATGGTTGTACGTTAAACATACTATGGTTATGAGGGGACCAACAATAGAATCATTCACACACAACCATACTATGTTGTCTGTGAATGATTCTATTGTTGTGGGGACCATAATATTGTTATGGGGATCAGAGTATGGTTGTGCGTGAACCATACTATTTTTGTGATGATCATAATAATGTTGTTCCACAACCATCTAACCAACAATAGTATGGTGCTCTTCGAATATTGTTACCCCAACCATACTTTTTTCTGCGTGTAGACACCATTTAAAAAGCAACACTAAATAAAACGAGAAATATAAGTTGGGTAGAGTTTCCTATAGTCAATCACACTACTCCAGTGCTCCGCAGAATTTGAGCCTCTATCTAGAGGGCATTTGTATTAAGGCCCTAACACATTTACCGATATGTTACAATTTCAAAAATCAAGAGCGTTGGTCGATCGTAATGGTTGTCAGACTCGGTTGTAATATGTGGAGAGCTGTAGCTTCTCAAATCGAGAAAACTCTATGTATGATATCAAAGTATGAACCACTGCGGACGAATTTCAATAGGCTTTGTACTTGGTCCAAACTTGACGGAAGTGCCAAGTTTCGTTGATTTCGGTTGATTACTGCGACCTTTGATTACAGTGATAGATGGATTGACGGACGGATTCAGATAGTGAATCATAATCCTTTATGCTATTATGCTGTACCACAGTGTGGCGTATAAAACGTTGACAATTCCTAAGTTCATAGGACCGTGAATCCAACATGGTTTGCATTACAGTATTGCATTGGCAGCATTGAATATTATGGACGTTGGTAGCGGGTGAATATTTGACAGGACTTATTTCTCGGGCCCCTATAAACCATTATTTCATATTCAGATTCGTGAGAAAACTTTGTTACATTTGCGTATGTACAAGAAGAAAAAAAGTATGATTGGTGTGACCATATTCAAAGATCATCATACTATTGTTCGAAACATGGTTGTGGAACACCAATATTATGGTTGTGGGGATCATAGTATGGGTATGGGATCATAATATTGTTGTGCCACAACCATATACTCAAAAATGGAATTACGCTCTTCGATTATTGTCACCTCAACCATACTTATTTTCTGCGTGCGCATTAGAGCGTACCACCTTACAGGTAAAAAAAGGTCACCGTATTTTTGCAAGGTAGTTTCGAAAACATTTTTTTGTTGTTTTATTTTTGCCGAACGTAGGGGTCGCTCTTTTACATTTTTCTTTATTTTTTTTTTTGCATTTACAGCCGGAAATGTGAAAATCGTTTTTTTTTTGTCTCAACAAAACCATTTTTTTTTGTTTTTGAAGTAACTGACCTCAAGTACCCCCTTCTGGTACTTACCCATCATATCTCAGCTGTTACGACCCTAATGTACCATCCTAATACCAGAAAATTAAAGCTCGCTCAAAAATAATAAACTCTTACTCCGGAAGTATGTCAATAATCCCAGCATTGCCTATTTTGCCGAATGTACAACCTAGTGCACATATCCATTGTTGAAAGGGCCCGTAAATCCGTACCCGAAATTAAGACAAATTTTGAAAGTTAGTGCCAATAAAAATTATTAAGGAAATTCCACCTTTTCTAAATGTATATACGTCGTATTTGGAAAGAATTTATTTTTCTATATACTGGGGATCATAGAACCATGTGCCAAGGCCTTAAATTCAATGGAATCCAGTAAATTTGTGTTTGTGACAAAGTTTCATTGTTGTTATACCCTACTTCATAGGATTGTCATTCGTCATTTCCTTGCGCAACACATGAAAATACTGGTCTGAGGCCCAATAATACTTATACATATGTGACGAGCAAAATAGAAAGGGATCTAAGGGTAAAAACCAGTTTTGTTCAGGAGAGCCATTTTAAAGATTTCAATACGTGTATATTTGGTGTACCATCACTTTCATAAAACGCGTATATCTCTGGGAGAGAATAATTTTGGGGCATTCATCGATGCTCAGATGTTGTCCACATAGAAAAAGTGAAAATTGATTTTTTTTTACCCTTAGGTCCCTTTCTCTATGCGCTGTCACATATATATATTGAATCATCGTAAAAGTCAAAAATGATCTAGCAATGTCCGTCACACTACTATTTAAGCCTGGTAGCTAAAATATTAAAGAATTATGTTTTAATGCTCTTAAACGGTTGATATTAAAAAAGACCAAATCCGTCAAGAGGTAAACACTTTCTCTCGCACAAGGTCTACGTCAACCTCTCGAAAAATCTCTTTATTTGTAGCATTTTTGGTATTTATAACCTACACCATACGGTGATATAGGGTATTCTGACTTAGTGCTGTTTGCAACACCTCAAAGGAATGGAGATAAACCTTATGTTAAGTAAACCGATCGACTATGATTCTATTGAGCGATGTCCGGTTGTCTGTCCATTTATCGCAAATATAGATCGCAATTATAAACCGATTTAGAAGAATCTTGGTACATTCTTCGGCCCATATATTGGAACATAGGTTTTACCCTATTTCAGAACCAACAGCTTTAAAAGCCACATTTAACATCCGATTTCGACCAACTTTCGCACAGAGCATTTCGAGTGACAAACACAATATTGAAATTGGTCCACATCAGCCGATATTTTGATATTATATATAAGGTTTTTCCTATTTCAGAACCTTCAGCTCTGAAAGCCACATTTAACTTCAAATTTCGACCATCTTTCGCACTTAGCAATTCGATTGACCAACACCCATCTCTGGGGAAAATTGTCCATATCAGTTTAAGTTTTCGAATAGGTCCCACACAAAGCTCCCTCTTGATTTGCGGTTCTGCAGCCAAAAATTACGCCTGGTCACGCCTATATATCGCATGGTACGTCAAGAACAACCATTAACTAACTGTGGTGAAACTGGACCACAAAAGATCATATATTCCTATAGTCCCCACACAAAGGCTCTTCCCGGCTTTAAAATATTCAGCTTTAGAGGCCACATTTTACATTCGATTCCTACCAAATTTCGTATTAAGCATTACGAGCGACCAGCATCAATGTCCTGTAAAATTTAACTATATCAGTCAATGTTTTCGAATAGCACCCATATAAAGGTATCTCCCGTATTAAGGACCTGCAGCTTTAGAAGCTACAAATTTTAGCCCATCATGCTCAAACTGTGTATTGTACGTGATGAGCTACAAATAATTAACTCTACGAGTTTGATATTGAGCCTCGCTTTAATCAAGCTCCAGACAGCGGTGCATAATCCTCTGAATAGCAGCGTTGTGTAGGGTATCTTATAGTCGGTCTTGTTTTAGGCTTTAATATCACCACAATCAACCCCGATCATAACGACATTTTTATTTCATGTAACGTTCGGACAATTAATATAAGTACGATTCCTTGCGGTGTGATTCCACAAAATTGCGTGCCAACGCCCATACAACACTGAACTTATGAAAACAATAAGAGCTACAAAAACGATATTTGAAATACAAGATATTAACATGGATTAAAACACATACTGCAGAATAATCGAGGGTTGCCACGCCCCTTAAAAGGCGTATCATGGAGTACAAATGAAATCAATGGCTAGGACATTATTATAGCCCTTGTTATTTTAAAATTGAAAAAAATGGCGTAGAACCGACCTTACAATCATGAACTTAGAAAGACCATATCTTATGAACTGTTAAAGAAATGAGGATGATAACATTGGGCAACAAAATTTAAAAAAAAAAAACCTGAGGCAAAAGGTTTAATAGTCAACCTCAGTTGATTTGGGGCTGCTGATTACGAATCTGGCCTTCGATTTGCCAGCTTCGCTCTAGTTATTTTCGATTTTTTAATAATAGAACCCCCTATCTACTTTATTACGCTATTATGGAGATATTATAATAATTTAACACTGGTTAAGATTCAAAAAAATTTTCACAGCACAAAGTAACTTTTTGCCACAAAAATTCGAATTTTGTGTAGAATTTTGCCTATACCTTCAACAATTCTTATCCGAAATAAAAGCGCTGCATATCGTTGAAAAGGAATATTTCTCCTCAAAAACTTTAATTTTTAAAAATCGGTTTACAAATAAAGCAGTTCGCGGTCGATTATCTCCTAAACTAGAGCGAATGGCAAATCGAAGACAAATTAACTACCTTCTGCCACAAATTAAGTGTTGACCAGTGTAATTGGATCGCATGAATTTGTATGGAATGAAACACACCCCGGAAGGAAAGTGGCCGGTTTGCGCCCATTTAAAAATATGCATTAAAGTCCAATGTAATGGTCTGAATTTTAACAAAATTAAATCAATGTTAAGCAAAATATTATAGACTATCTTGTGCTTAAATTTGGTAAAATGGAGTGCCACCGCCCCTCTAATTCTGAACTTTAAAATGTTATATCTCGTGAACTAATACCAATGTGATGATAGTAATTGATTTGTATAATATTGGTATGAAAAGAAGCACACTATGATAGAATCGTGGGCGGTGCCAGTTCTTCTTCAAAAACTGTTCATATTCGACCGAAACCTGTGAGAAATGATGTCCAAGCATCGGACCGGCCGATCTTAATTTGTCTACTGGTTTAAACTCATATTTCCATATGGACTGAATCGTGCTTTCAACTAATAAACGGAATGACGGACATGACTGGATCGTCTAAGGATATTACGACAATCAATAGTGTGTATATATATATATATATATATATATATATATATATATATATATATATATATATATATATATATATATATATATATATATATATATATATATATATATATATATATATATATATATATATATATATATATATATATATATATATATATATATATATATATATATATATATATATATATATATATATATATATATATATATATATATAAAAATAAATGCCATAAAATGTCCTTTCAAATTACAAATAAAGACTCCACACTTGATTTGAATTTTTATACTTTTTTTTCGGAAAAATACGGCTAGGTGGGTCACCCTTTATATATATTGTATGGAAACCAATTGTGCTATAATAAGAAATTCAAGCAACTTTTTTTTTGATCAATGCATACTCGTATCATTTGTTTTTCATTTTTTGTATTAAAAATTCAATTTGATTTTATAAAACTAATTGTGTTTGAAGACGATAGACCGCATATGCGACACCTGATCAGAAAAAATTATTTAAAATTCTAAAGTGGCATTTCCAGGATGAAAATGCTCCAATAAACAACGTCTGATTAGTGAAATCGTTGCTTCAGACCCAAAAAGTGGACATCCTTGAATAGCTACCTTACTCGCCCTAACTAAATATCATTGAGAACGTCTGGACATGGTAAACTAGAAAAAAGTACAAGTCCGGAAAACAATACAACACATAAGCCAAGTTAATCGAATCTCATCCACGCATATGCGACACCTGATCAGAAAAATGTATTTAAAATTCTAAAGTGGCATTTTCAGGACGAAAATGCTCCAATACACAACGCATGATTAGTGAAATCGTGGATTCAGACCCAAAAAGTGGACATCCTTAAATTGCTACCTTACTCGCCCTAACTAAATATCATTGAGAACGTCTGCAGATGGTAAACTTGAAAAAAATACTAGTCCGGAAAATAATACAACACAAAGGCCAAGTTAATCGAAGGCATCAAACACGCTTGGTCCACCATATCCTGGAATTAAATTGCACATCTTTACAATTCAATTCGCAAGCAATTTTTCGAAGTGATGTCATCAAACAAAGGCGACACCGCGCATTACTAATTGTTTAAAATGAAATGTTTAAATAATAAAAAGCCATATAGTTAATCAATATCCTAGTTAAACTAAAATTAATGTAGATGGCGCTATCCTGGTTACCAATTTTTCTCTACGCTTTTATATATAGTTTTCCTAAAATACTTATTCTTATATTTTTCAATTTTCAATTTTTGGAATCATCTTTATTTACATATCTTAGGAAGTATTTACACAGTTTCGAGATATTATAAATATATATTACAGCGAATAATATTTTAAAATTATATATTAATAAAGGAGTATTGTATATGTAATTTTTTAAAGGAAAAATAGGGAAAACCTTTATTTGAAAATTAGAAAAAAAATCAAATTTTTGGAAAATATACATGTATATAATGTGATATTACTAGAACTAGTAACATACGGTCTGAATACGGTCCGATAATATTCAACATTAGCGGTCCGTGAAAGCGGTGGCGCTAATCTGCTGACGCGCAGTGTAAGTATTTCGAGATGTAACAAAGGATTTACTTCATCCTTTGGTTAATAGATTTTAAACAATCCTTTGACAAATGGCTCATGTCATTCTGATATTGAACTGAGTGTTGCAGTGTCACTATATTGTGGCTTATGACAAATAAGTGGTAAAAGACAGGTCATTATGATATTGCTCCTTAAATTTAGTACAAGTGTAATAAGGGATTCTTTTCGGGTATTGTTTATGCACTGACCTTGATTTGTGTTAGATAAAGTTGTTAGTATGTTATTATACAGGGTGTCCGTCGGGAAGGTATACTACTTTGTTTGTTTATAATTTTCGAGTAAATAAAAGAGAATGGATCCTAAATTGATAAACATTTTATTTAATGTCGGCAATTATGTATGGAATACAATATCAGATAATTGTCCGCCTCTGTTAGCCTCACGAATGCGAGCCCTTTTGAGCACATTTTTCATTACATTCAGCACGGCGTCGAATTGAGGCTGGTGGATTGTTTTGAACACTTTCTTGAGCAGCAGAAATGTTTTCAGGCGATCTAGCAGTACGTTGTGCACCATTCTTGGGCCCATCAGCTACAGACCCTCTTTCTTCGAAATCATTTACTACACGATGAATAGTGCGTTTTGTGGCCACGTTGCTTCTCCCAAAAATTTTACGTAACTTGCTCATCGTCACAGTAATCGGTGATTAATTTTTATAAAATGTTTAACGATTTATCGAATATTTTTCCATAGTAAATTTGCCACGTCTCTACTTAACTGTCAAGACTAATGTTTACCAAAATGGCGGCAAATCAAAGTAGTATACCTCCGGCGGACACCCTGTACAGGTGAAGCCATTTTCCACATGCGGGAATATCTTGCCGATACTGGCGAACCATGTAAAAGCTTCTCTATTATGTTACACAGTAGTTCCAGGTCTGCGAGTGTATGAATTATATCGGGCATAGTTCACAACATAATCTATTTGCATCAAACAACATGCTTTCATTGCCTTTCTTATTGTACATTATAAAGACTTCCATGTGGAGACCTTACAGTTTACATGGAAGGACTTAATTAATATTTAATCCATGTCGTTTTCCAAATCCATTTGACCTTTTTCAAATCGAAAGACACATAAAAGCTTCTACTTTCCTCTTCCAGACGATTTCATACAGAGAGGTCTGCCGCAATCTGCAGCTCCTGCTATGGGTCATGCTGTGGAAACGCCAGCTGCTTAAGTCCATCTTCTCTTGACGCACATAAGTGCATATGTTTTTTTCCTATTAGCCCATGGTACTTTCCACCAGAAAAAAAGCATAACATCTGTTATCGTTTAGCTTGCTTGTATGCATTGGGGTGTATCCGTTTGTATGGGTGAGTTTGCAAGTTCTACATGTTAGCAAAAGGTCAAAGTTCAACTCAAACTCATTTATGCAGTTTCTACTACTTAAATAACTATAAGAAGAAGATGAAGAGATGAACAAACAGAAATGCACAGTGCTGCGAAAGTGAAACAAATGTTAACGACATTAAATCTAAGCCAGGTCGAATCCAATAAACCTTTGAAGCGACAGAGGAAAATGCAAATTAGTAGGACAAGAAAGGAATCTAAAATTGTGTATAAATCCAAAAAAAAATCGTAATTGAAGTCACAGTATATTCATGAACCTTTAAGACGGGCTTGGTATTTAAAATGTTAATACAAGTGGGATTGTGGTGCCTTGGTACTCACGTCTCAAAGGAAAGCTTCCACGTCGTCTGCCAGTGTCCTGCACTATCCTTTCGATGAAACAGTATACTTGACTCTTTCTTCGTACAGGCATTGTTCAGGCGGTGTTCTCGTTATTCTTCTCAGAAAGTTTGTCTCAAAATATAGATGAACTCACCCAACAACCGTAGCGGACAATGATTTTTGGAAGCCTTTATCCTCACCAAATCCAAGCTAACCACAAAAAGATACATTTAAAGAAACATTAATACACACTGCTATATATGAGTATGGACTCCGAGGTGGGATAAGTGCAGGGCGTATTACCTGGAATAGTGTAGCTGGAGCAGGGGTCATTCACACTTTACGATCTCTCGTGCAAGTCTGTATTTGTGCTACCCTAGAGGAAATGGTGGTAAAGGACTTTTTGGTGCTAAGGGATTTTTTACTAAATTTCTATAGGATTTCTAAAAATTGGAAACAAACACCAAATCAAACAAACAACAAAAAGTCAAAGTAGGTGAATTCCTGAATAAATAACAAAAAAGTCCGGTTCATGGTATCAAAGTCCGCACACCAACTAATAGCCAGACTAAGGCTTAAATCCTATGTTATTTTATACACTCATAACCTAGGATCAAGTATTACATAGTATATAATTTTTATAACGATCGATCCATTCTTTTCGACAGTATGATTTTGTAACCTCCACCAAAGATTGAATCGTATACTAATTTTGTCATTCCGTTTGCATTATCACGAAATATAGATCTGTGAACTTATAAAATATTATTATTATCGTCGTTTAATTCTAAGACGATTCAGCCATGTGTCTGTTAAAAGCAAACGAACCAATCTGGAATTCTGAAATTTTGCATGGCTTCTTCATAGGCGAAATCGGTTTCGGGTGGAAAAAGTTTCCTTTTAAACTTCGGCAAACTCTTTTTTGAGTATATGCTTTACAAATCATAATTATTTTGTGAACGAACAATGTTTAAAATGGGAACTATTTATTGCCACGCAATAAATAAATCAACAAAAAACATAATTACAATACGTTTTGGCTCATGTAGACCAAAAACGTCGCATTGTGAAACGGGCAATCAATAGTTAATATGGACATAGGGTTAATACAAATAAAAAATATTTAGCTACGAGGGCGACCGCAAAACTAACTGGCCTGGCACATTTTCTGTTTTACTAGCAAATTTTTGTTTTGTTTTTTAAAAGCAATCTTTTATAAGCCATCTGTCAAAATTTCCGAAATATTTAATGATTACTTTCTTTTTTACAGGTGATTGAAGTAAACAAGTTTTATAATTTTTGAAAAATGGAAAATAAAGAGTTTCGTGCGGTAATTAAACACTTTTATATGAAAGGTTATACGCCACAATTAATCAAAGATGAATTGGATTCTGTTCATGGTGATAATGCACCATCATACTCCACCGTGAAATCCTGGGTTCAACAATTTAAAATGGGTCGTTCAAGTACGGAAGATGAACAACGCTCTGGAAGACCAAAAACTGCTACTACTATTGAAAACATTAGAAACATATTTAATGAAGTGACTAAAGATAGACGAATAAAGCTCAGAGAACTTGCTGATATTGTTAAAATACACGAAAAACAAGTTTGAAGTATTACATGATGAACTCCACATGAAAAAGCTATCCGCAAGATGGGTGCTGCGTTTGTTGACTTTGCCCCAAAAAATCGTCGGTTGGACCAATTCCGAGGAGCTTTTAGCGATTTATCAGCGTAATCCAATAGAGTTCTTGCGCCGATTCATAACTGTTGATAAAACATGGATCCATCACTACATCCCAGAATGCAAAGAACAGTTAAAACAATGGATAGAAGCTGGTAAATGTGGTCCCAAGAAGGCGAAAACTGTTAAGCCAGCAGGAAAAGTAATGACCACAGTATTTTGGGATGCAAGGGGTATAACATTTATTGATTATCTTGAGAAAGGAAAAACTATAAAAAGTGAATATTATTGTGCTTTATTGGATGGGTTGAGTAAAGAAATCCATATAAAACGACCGCATTTAGAAAAAAAAAGTTCTTTTTCATCAAGATAATGCTCCTTCACACACTGCATTTTTAACTCAACAAAAACTGGCCGAATTACGATTTGAAATTGCTCCGCATCCACCATATAGTCCAGATTTAGCTCCTTCTGATTATTTCTTGTTTCCAAAATTTAAAAAAATTTCTCGGTGGCAAAAAATTTTCGTCCAATAGCGAGGTTATTGCTGAAACTGGGGCATATTTTGAAGGTCTTGAAAAATCTTATTTTTCGGATGGAATTAAAAAACTTGAAAAACGTTTGCTGAAGTGTATTGAGTTGGAAGGAGATTATGTTGAAAAATAAATAATAATAATTCCAAAAAACGGTTCTTTTTATGTTAGACCAGTTACTATTGCGGTCACCCTCGTATATGGGAGTTGTATGCCATCTTTGATAACATTGGTCTGAAATGCCCGCCATTGACCGAAACGTTGTTCCCAGCCTCATTAGAGAAGAAAAAATGGTCCAATGATGTCGCTCTTTGTAAAAGCATATAAAGTGCGGGTTTCCCAAACCCAAGAATGAGCCTTGCCAGAAAAGATGATTATTCGTCTAAAAGCATTGTCTAATCAAGCTGTTCTAAGACCTGAACTGGGAAGCGATAACACAGCGTAAACCCGCTCAATTTGTTTTGGGGAGGTATGAAGCTGACTCTCTCTCTCAAGATTTCGAGCAGAAAACAGCTGTCAATTTAACCTATGATTTAGAAAAAATTGTTTTAGGCCCACCTGTTATATAAAATATACTTATACGTACGAATTAAGTTTTCTGGACAAACGATAAACGCTATTAAAATTAAAGCAAATCGGCTAAGACTTAGAGCCGATTTATTTTTTTTTACATTTTTACCACTCATGTTGCGTGCCACCGTGCAGCAGCAGTTGTTCCTTGTAAAACCCACCCTACACCCCAACAAGCAAAAAGTGCGTCATAAATTAAACTGTGATTTCATGAAGGAGCACTTTCTCAGCGCTCTCAACGATAAAAATATTGCCCGACACCAGAAGAACATCGCCCCGCTCATACGGCGCGTTTTAGAATACGAGGCTGTGTATAGGGGGTTTGAGCGCGTGCTAGTATTAGTAAATCTGTGTCAGCGTATGTGTATCTTCCTGTGGGTGGCGACGTGTGTGTGAGGGATCCTGGCGCAAGCATGTGGATATACATCACATTTCAAATGGTATTGCATTGTTTTCATTTCAGTGGATTTTCTGCTTTACTCTTTTTATCGTTTCGTGTTGATTTCCTCTTGTATTTCGTTATTTCCAATAACTTCACAAATTTTCTATTCAAAGAAATGACGAATAAGTCGTGGGCATGTATCGGGTTTCCTGTTGTTCTGATTTTGTAAAGCTCAACTGAATTTATATAGGATTTCTCAGTTCTTAATTTGTTGCCCTCAACTGCTTGGGATAAGTGGAAAATTTTACATTTGCAACGCGTTTCTACATTACAAATGTTAACACATGCCCGAAGTTATATGATATCATTGGATTGTGAATAGTCTGATGTTTTGGCTTCCAGCTCAGTTATCCGATTTGGCAAGTTCTCAATAACCATGTAGTACATTACCACAACAACTGGATTGATGAAACTTAATCATGGATTCTATGAATAGAAAAATGTAAAGGGAACTAAAGTCGGTTGGAGATTACAATGTTATAAACTGTGCCACCCTAGTTAGGCAGAAAAACAAATTGCACTAGTAATGAAAGCCTAAAGTCGGTCGCCGTCAAATATATATTATCCTCACCATACTCTTTAGACCACACTGTTTAAGTATACGAGGGTTGCTATATATATTTCCGGCGTTATCTGAAGTTTCAATTGGAAAGTTTGACATTTTTAAGCATAAACGCACTCAGAACGTTTTGACGTACGACCATCATTTGTGTTGTTTACAGTGACTTGAAAAAATCAGTTTGGCAAAAAAAAATGGAATTAACTCGTGAACATTTTCGTGCGATCATTTTTCACAACTTTCGACGTGGATTATTACGACAAGAGTGCATCGATAAACTTAAGTCGGTGTATGGCGATGAAGCACCTCTATTGATCATCTATTGATGGCTCTCGATGTGGAGTCTCTTTAGAGGTGGCAAGAGTGAGTTGTATTTTCGTGGGCAATTTTGTGAAGAAAACTTGAAAAGTAAGGTTTACAACGGTAGTTCTCATTCGTTTTGGGAGAGCCTGGCCTTATAGAGTTCGGTTTTACTTTCAACAATTGCAGCAGGGCTTTCTGAAGAGGGTTGTTACGGACCCGAAATCTTGATAAAAGTACTTTGCCATATTGTTAAATTGTTAAAAACTTGTCTTATATTTAAATAAAGAAGCAAGAGGTCTTGAGCCGATTTAATCCCTGTTCAATGTGCACCATAGAACAGTGAACAACTGGTTTTATGAACTCAATCGTGGCCGACGCTCGCTTTAAGACGAAGGTCGTGAAGGTCGTCCAAAAACCGCCGTTGTCCCAGAGACATTGATGCCGTGCGTGAACTGATAATGCAAGATCGTCATGTGACATACCGTAAGATAGAGGCATCCTTGGGCATTTCTTCCACCAGCATACATTCGATATTGCATGAACACCTGGCCGTTATAAAGGTTTGTTCTTGTTGGATCCCGCACAATTTGACAAACACGCAAGAAAAAAGGCTTGTGTTGATTGGTGCAAAGAAATTTTGAAAAAATGCGATCGCGTTGCTTCAAAAGACATTTATAAGATCTTCACAGGTGACGAATCATGGATCTATGATTCGTTCCGCTTGAGTAACGTAGGAGGTCAATTCTGAGTGGTACAACACAATTTATTTGCCTGAAGTCTCCGGAGAAATTCCAAAAACGTGCACCATGACAATGCGAGATCTCACACATCGGCTCAAACCAGCGCCTTTTTGACCGGCCAAAACGGCGAATTGATGGGTCATCCGCCGTACAACCCTGACTTGGCACCCAATGACTTCTTTTTATTCCAGCACATCTAGAAAAAAATGCGTGGTCAATGATTTTCGTCGCCAAAAGATGCTGTTGAACCGTTCAACAATCAAGTTATGGAGGTGTCTCAATCGGAGTGGAAAAATTGCTTCGCCAATTGGGTTGAGCTCATACAAAAGTGTATAAAACATGCTGGAGAATACTTTGAAAAACAATAAAAACCATTTTTGATGATAAATACTCTCATTTTCATTATTAGGCCAGAAATATATATATAGCAGCCCTCGTATGACCTGTAATTACAAAGTAATTTCTTAGAATTATTGTTTTTTTTATTTTCTGGGAAGACATACAGGGTTATACCTTCACGACTGGACAAATTTCACCAGCGTTATCCTTGGCACATTTCATGAAAAATCTCTATCTACGACCGTGGCCGATAATGCAAGGAGGCGATATGGCAGAGGTCTGAAAATTTTCGGATTGGTGGTCAGAGGGTACTATAGTAAAATTGCTAAGTTCTGAACCAGTGGTCGGATTTTTTGTTTGTTTTTTTTCTCTTCAGATGGAAAGGAAGATAGCCCTACCTCTAACATTTTAAAAATTACCTAAATGAAGCCCAGAGGTCCTACCGTTCCAAAGTTATGACTATTTGACTGAAATGCAAATTTTTTAGCCAACGAATACGCTGGTGAAATTTTTCCAGTCGCAAATGAATCACCCTGTACAGTCAAGAGCACGCAGCTTTGTATATTCAACGAGAATTACGTGCAGCGCAATAAAAAACATATAAAAATAACATCTTAAAAAAGTAGACCCTCTTATAATAAATTTTGCCCTCAAAAATTTTAATTGAGTGTTTTTTTTTTGATATTTAGAATTCTGTTAAAATTGCTAGCAAACCAACAAATACTCGTACATATAAAACAACATCTTGGAAAATTGGACCCTCTTCTGATACATTTTATCCTCAAAAATTTTAATTGAGTGTTTTTTTCGATATTTAGAATTCTGTTAAAATTGCTAGTAAACCAACTAATACATAATTTTATTTATACTCGTATACCTTTTTATACCATGCACCACTCTGTAGGACAGGGTATTGTAAGCTGAGACTATTTAACGATGTCTGTCCATATCTCCGGCAGTCAATATAATGCTGGTACTCAAACTATAGGTCGCGATTGTTGCCCGATCTTCATGAAATTTGACAGAAGAAAGTTTTTTGTAGTTAGGACAAACGCTATTGACATTATAAAAAATCGGTTGAGATTTAGATTTAGCTTCCACACAGATATGTTCATCCGATTGTAGCTCTAGAAGCCACATCCTAAATCCAATCATGAATAAATTTGGCACGCGTTAGTTTTATGGACCACAGAAAGACGTTATTCTTCATAGTTTGATGAGCCACACGCTGTATCCACTCTTGATAAAATTTGGCACACGTTAGTTTTTTTAGCCCAAGGACAGAAGTTATACAAATTGAAGGAAATCAATTCAGATTTAGGCACAGGTCTCACACATACTTATATGTTCATTCGATTTGATGTTTTTAGCTGTAAAAGCAATATACGACAACCAATCTTGATGAAATTTGGGACAAGTAGGTTTTGTTAAAATTCGAGAAAATCGGTTTATAAAGAGATATCCATCTAGAGGTATTTTTTTAAAAACAAAAAAAATATAAAAATTCAAATCAAGTGTGGAATCTTTATTAGTAACTTGAAAGGACATTTTATGGTATTTTTTTTTTTGAATATAATTTCCTTCAAATGTTGGCCGCAACTACGCCTCAGGGTTTCCATTCTGAGGGTCCAATTTTGGATGACTCGTTCGACCGGTATAGCTTTAATGACACGCATAATGTTGGCTTCCAAAACCTGAATTTGTCAGCATAGACTTTGAACTTTACGTAACTCCAAAGAAAAATGCCTAAAGGTGTGATATCACTAGATCTAGGCGGCCAACTCACCTGTCCAAAGCGTAATATTAGCTGATCTTCGAAATTACCTCTCACTAGATCCATTGCTGCATGGCAAGTGGCACCGTTCTGTCGAAACAAAATGTTGTCAAGAATAAGGGCTTCAATTTCAGGTAGTAAAAAAATCCGACATGATAGAGCAATAGCGAGCACCATTCACGGTTACGTTCCGGTCATCATCATTTTTGAAAAAATATGCACCGATGATTCCACCGGCTTATAAACCGCTCCAAACCGTGGTTTTCTCTGGGTATAATGGCACCTCGTGAACCTCTTCTAGTTGCTTTTCAGCCCAAATGCGGCCAATTTGTTTATTGACTTTGCCGTTAAGCCAGAAATGGGCCTAAAACAGCGGAACAACGGATCTTCCCGTTTCTCGCCGAACGCTCATTTCTATAATACAGTTGCCAACATTTTACGGTCATTATTTTCAAAAAATAATAAAATGTCCTTTCAAATTACCAATAAAGATTCCATAATTCATTTGAATTTTTATATTTTTTTTGTTCTGAAAAAATATCCCTTAATGGATCACCTTATACTTAGTAGGGACATAAAAACTGTTACAACATTGAACACATCCATTTCAAAAGTAGAACTGAACTCACCCCGTTGATGTCATATGGGTTTTGAAAGCAAACCTCAATAGCGTTAGTCTGTAACGGGATTTAAAATTGTTTCAACTTTCCATGAAGTGGTCAGATAATGAGTACCGTATCGCTGTAATAGCGCTTTTCAAGTGTGAAATGCAAAAAAAACGATATTTTCAAAACGCTCCGGTCACTAGGGATTAGCCGCATCTTCGTCTACCGATGCATACAACTGTTAAAGAAGACTGGAGGTGTAAAAGACCGCCACTGGTCGGGCCGCCCAGGCTCTGTTCGAACATCGCATGTCATCAAAGCCGTTAAATCAAATATTTACAGAAATCCGCTCCGAAAACAGAAAATCATGGCCCGTGAGATGAATATTATACAAAAGTCCATGAGTCGAAAAATTACAAAAGACTTGGGACTTAGGGCTTTCAAACGACGTACCGGAGATTTATTGACTGCAGTTTAAAAAAAAATAGGATTGAAAAATGCAAACTTCTTTTGGTGAAGCACGCTGATAACTTGCACAGTAAAATTTTGTTCACCGATTTACCAAGCAAAATGATAGAGTGTATGCGCGGTCAT
Source organism: Hydrotaea diabolus (assembly GCA_963513945.1). Lineage (NCBI taxonomy): Eukaryota > Metazoa > Arthropoda > Insecta > Diptera > Muscidae > Hydrotaea > Hydrotaea diabolus. The sequence goes on from OY740718.1 coordinate 184,288,401, forward strand.
CTAAGGAAGCATCTGTACTGATCCCAAGGGTGGAAAAGGGTCATCACCCAGCTTCAGTCATGGTTTGGTGGGGTGTCTCTTACGATGGGGTCGTAAGAGACACCCCACCAAATGAACAATGTAATGTACATTTCTTAACAACAAGAAACTGAGGTACTCGCTACGGAGTTATTTTGTTTAATTTAGTTATTCCTGATGATGTTCTTCAAAGAAGAACGAAATATCGAATAAAGAGAAAAATATAACAAAAAATAATAACCTTGGCCTCGAGCTCGATATAATAATTATTTAATAAATATTAGAAAAATATTTAATGAAGTGACTAAAGATAGACGAATAAAGCTCAGAGAACTTGCTGATATTGTTAAAATACACGAAAACCAAGTTTGGAGTATTTTACATGATGAACTCCACATGAAAAAGCTATCCGCAATATGGGTGCCGCGTTTGTTGACTTTGCCCCAAAAAATCGTCCGTTGGACCAATTCCGAGGAGCTTTTAGCGATTTATCAGCGTCATCCAATAGAGTTCTTGCGCCGATTCATAACTGTTAATAAAACATGGATCCATCACTACATCCCAGAATGCAAAGAACAGTCAAAACAATGGATAGAAGCTGGTAAAAGTGGTCCCAAGAAGGCGAAAACTGTTAAGTCAGCAGGAAAAGAAATGGCCACAGTATTTTGGGGTATAATATTTATTGAATATCTTGAGAAAGGAAAAACTATAAAAAGTGAATATTATTGTGCATTATTGGATCGGTTGAGTGAAGAAATCAAGATAAAACGATCGCATTAAAAACAAGTAAGTAAGTGCTATAGTCGGGCGTGGCCGAATCTATGATACCCGCACCACTATAAATGTGATTAAGTCTCCTGTTAATCGAAAGCACTCGTCGCTATTTCTATCTGTATCTATCACGCAAGCACTAAGCCTTTATACCCCATACCACTATGTGGTGAGGGTATAACAATTATATTTGGTCCACATTTTCATACCTTGTTTTCGGACCCTGTGCCCTCCCACGGACGAGATAAATCATTTGGCTTGACACATTTAAAGTCCTGAGGCAATTCCCTGTCATTTGAGGGGTCACACTAAAATCCGGGTAAACCGAAACTTTTGGACCCTCCTAATGGACCCTGGGGCCCAAACAGGTCGATTTTTTTTCTGTATTTAAAATTGTAAGATAATTTCCTTTCATTTAAGGGGTCACACTTATATTTAAAATCATGGGTCCATTTTTTGGGTTCTGAAGGCCCCGTAGGTCCGAGAGGCGGGTCCAACTATTTTTTTTACATTTTGTGGTCAGTTCTACATCGAATGGCATATTTTTTTAATTTGTTGACCAATACACGCGACATCAACTGGATTTGGACCAAATCCGGGAGTTCCTTTGTATGGGGGGTCTATCAGAAAGTGCTCCGATTTGGACCAAATTCAATAGCGTCCGTCCTTGTCCCAATATATTACCACATGCCAAGTTTCATCAAGATCGGTGCAGTCAGCCGCCCAGCCAGCCAGACAGACATGGCTAGATCGACTCAAAATGTAATTCTGAGCAACTTTCTCTCTGGTCCCGGTATTCTAACTCGATTCCCTCGATGTGTTACAAACGCAAGCACTAAGCCATTATACTCCATACCACTATGTGGTGCGGGTATAAAAAAGTTATTTTTCATCAAGATAATGCTCCTTCACACACTGCATTTTTAACTCAACAAAAACTGGCCGAATTACGATTTGAAATTGCTCCGCATCCACCATATAGTCCAGATTTAGCTCCTTCTGATTATTTCTTGTTTCCAAATTTAAAAAAATTTCTCGTGGCAAAAAATTTTCGTCCAATAGCGAGGTTATTGCTGAAACTGAGGTATATTTTGAAGGCCTTGAAAAATCTTATTTTTCGGATGGAATTAAAAAGCTTGAAAAACGTTTGATGAAGTGTATTGAGTTGTAAGGAGATTATGCTGAAAAATAAATAATAATTCCAAAAACGGTTCTTTTTATGTTAGGCCAGTTACTTTTGCGGTCGCCCTCGTATATACACTTGTTTTTAAGAGATTAGAACAGTTTAGAATAGAAAGTTTAGGTACCGCTGAGTTATCTCAAAATGTGTTGACAAAATAGTGGGTTTAATGGATATTTTTCACTTTCAGTTAAAAGCACTCTTTCGGCAAAGGTTCTTTTTCTAGTTGATATTTTGGGTAAGAGTTATTATTCTAAATCCGAATTATTGGTCGTGTGTACAATAATAAAATCAAAGACACAATTTTAAGCATACCGAACCGAATACAAATTTGGTAATCACATCAAAAATTCGTTTGTTCCAAAGACATTTCTGTAGTTCAGACCGATTATCAACCGACTTCTTTGTTAGTATCCTTTACTCACGTAATCAATAAATTTGCTTTACATTGGCCAACTAAGGAGATCAAAGTCTGGGAAAAGAGGCTTAACAGAAGTAGCTACCGCAAAGCCAGCCAAAGCAGTCACTTCAATTAAGTCATGTTTCATAAATAATAGAAGTTTTAATGGAAATACTTCAAACACGATTAAATTTAATTATCTGCGTTCATTGCAAGCCTTCGCCAAAGGAATTGGACACCAACATGACTTTGGATAATAAGCTTTTCTTGCTTTTTAAATAAAACAAAATTATGGTAATTTGCTGATAAGTACTTAATCATGGGTCCCCAAATGCATTTGAAAGAAGCCGCTCATATTTCAACATTTTCACAATATCAACTAAATCGTTGTGGAAACTTTTATAAATACGTACAACCCACAGACTATGATAAAGAATTTCAATTTCGCTTAAGTTTCAGTTGAAAAAGAAGACAACACAACAAAACTAATGTTAGGAGGCAGTGTTAATGTGAAAGAAATCTACGCAATTCCCCCAGCTGGGCATAATTTTATGTGTGTTTTCCGAATTTTGTTGTGTTTGTCAACCTAAAACTCATCCCTGATCCTGCAGGGATAGGCAAAACAAACAACTGGCGATAAACAAATCTTTAAAGCAGTCTTGGATATACAGAATATTGTTAGAGAAATTTTATTAGAGAACCACGACCGCATCCTTTAGATGATGTAATTTTTTGGTATGATTTCTTGTTCTAAAATATATTCCAACATCACCAGAAGATGATTGAAATATTTACATAATTCGAGGATGGTATACATACGAGTCTCAAAACTGAAACAGAATAACTTTTAACTTGTTTTGCCAAGCCATTCTAAATGTTTCTTCTTTCCGCCACCCCTTGAAGTGATATTTGTTATGCTGAATAATTCATCAGCCTGAGAAGAACAAAAAGAAGACACTCCATGCTGTTGGTTTTGTCGCCATTTTGCTCTCTCCCTCTCTTTTTTATCATTCATATTTTTCTTCTATAAATTTGTAATTGAAACTCAACTTTTGCGTCTTATATTTCAATATTAGAATGATTTAACACAAAAGTTTCCCAACATTGAAAAACTCGGATGAGTTTAAGAATATGAATGAGTGCGTCTCGATGTGAGTAGGCACTCGAGTTTGTGGTCGGTCCCAGCTTGATTTCCACTTCATCTTAGGCCAAACCGTAATAGATTCTCGAAATCCCAACATAATCCTTGTTGGGTTTTATGATTTCAAGTAGCGATCTCACATGGACAAATACCCACACACACACGCCCACACAGGCTCACACACACAACACCCGCTGAGTTCAAATCCTCACACATACATGAGGACCTAAACCCACTTGTCTAAGGGGTACTTATGCCACTGCACGAGGATGCCTAAGCATAAAAACATACATCGTACTTATTTAACAAAAGTGGTTTAACTCAAAAGTTTTTAATTTTCAGTCAAATTAAAATATTAGTTTTTTAAGCACCTGAATTACTGGAAAAGATATAATGAAGTCATAAACGACTGGAGAAACAATTTAAAAATTTTACAGTGTCCAATGTTAACCACTGTGTGCCGTTTTCTTACAAAAAGTAAAATTTTGGAAATTGAGTTAACACCCTATTGTTAAACCAGTGCTACATTGAAGGGTAGTAAAGATGCTTAGTATTGTTGTGTGACGAGTCGCAATATTTATTGTCAGTGGCTGTAACTCTTAAATCACAGCATTGTGTAAGACCAATATTTTTGAGATATAAAAACAGAATAAAAACTGTTCAAGTCATAATTTTTGAAATTCTTTTTCATGCTGCTGTTTTTATTAGTAAGTGGCTTATCGCACTACAGGCCTGGCATCATGATTAATTTGGAAGGAAGGAAGAAAAAAGGTCACATTGTTGTGATAATAGATTTTCAGAATTCTAAAACATGCAAACATGTCAAAAATCCAAAAAAACGTGTTTCTCACCGAACGCCCAATTCCATATATTTAAAGGAAATTATATTCAAAAAATATATGCCATAAAATGTCCTTTCAAATTACCAATAAAGATTCCACACTTGATTTGAATTTGTATACTTTTTATTTATTCTGAAAAAACACCTCTAGATGGATCACCCTTTATTATATACGCTCACGATTTAAATGACCAAAAGAACAACTCTCCTATTTATAGTTCTAAAGTCGTATGATGTATCTAAAACGAGCTATTTTTGTACCTCAGGGGTCATGAGTAAGAGCCACAGATCCTGACCAATATATTTAGAATATGTCAAGAGTGAACCCTTTTTTGGACCCATGGTTCCGATTAAAACCTCGGCTAAATATTTATAACATGTCTATATTTAAACTCGTAGTGAAATTTGTTTTAATTTCGGTTTTCGCTTAAACGCTGGTTTTAAGCAAAAGTGTTTTCTTGTGCCAATACAGTCCACTCGTCTATGTCCAAATTTTGGAGAGATTTCACTCATATCTGCATTTATTGAAATTTGATTAAAACCACAAGGCCGAAACGTCTAGCAACCGTGGCATTTTAATCTCAGCCACATATTAACAACATGTCTATGTTTCGACTCGTAGTGTAATTTGTTTCAATTTTATTTTTCGCATTGGTTTTGGGCAAAAGGCCGTTTTCTTGGGCCAATGTGTAATGTACATGCGGCTATGAACAAATTTGTGGCTGTTTTCACATATATTAGCATTTATCGAAATTTAATTTACTTTTAATATCGAGTAGGACGACTAAGGTCGCATTTTGGACCACAAGGGCTAAAGCATCCAGCGACCGTGGCATTTTTTTAAAGGGATTAAATTCGTCCCAATTAATGGCAGTCTTTTAATCCATTATATGTCAGGATATGTTACGCTTAAACTAAAATAAATAGTACAACTTTTTTCCCACTGAGCCAATTTTGCTCATTTATACTCCAACTGGAATAACAAATTTAATACGCATGGGACTGGTCGACCTAATAGGTTGTTATATGTGGTTTGTTATATGTGGTTTCGATACTGAAATCGGAAAACCTAATTTTATGATATAATAACACCGAAAGAAATCAATAAATTTTAATAAGGTTCTTCCTTGGGCAAATCTCGAAAATAAGCAGTCTTACGTACCCGGTTCATATTCGTGTCCTGTATTTGGCTTACAAAAATAGGTGAATGGACGCTCGGACATCACTTAATAGAATCAGATAGTGATTCTGAGTCGATTATACCCTCACTGTGGTACAAGGTTATGTATTATGATTTTGTGCAGATGTTGGATGTTAGAAAATAATAAAAATTATACCGATCGAATTTTGAGATGATTTATATTTTTCCGTCATTCTATCTATTCCCGTAATCATAATCTAGGAAGCAAATATGAACCGATCTTGATCTAAAACTTTCCACATTATTTTGTTTTCGGCTACTAACGGTTGCTATTGAAATTGGCAGAAATATAATCGACAGTAGTTTCTTGCCCCAAAATCGATACCCAGCTATCGACAGTCTATATTTTTATACAATTTCCATACAAAGGTACTTTCCTTCTGCCGAGGTTCTGCCGTGCAAAAAATCACATATTGTACTCAGTATTGTTTAAATTTAGCAGCATATCGGCACATGTTTTCGAACAGCCTCCATGTCAATGTTTTTTTATATAGCTCATATAAAGATACTTCCCAAGTAACGCCTCAGTCGCTCTAGAAGTCAAATACTTAATCTTGCCTTTAAATGTGTGTTATGGTTGATCCATACAGACTACTTTCTCAATTTCAATTCAATTTATGCTTTTATTCCTTAATATTTTAAGACATTCTGTACACAGTATTTAAAATTTCATGTCCATGTCATATGGAATATACTTAAAATACGATTTGGCCCAAATGAATAATAGCTTTTTAAGTGTGGCCCATAACGATTGCTGGTGAAGTTGGACCACAGCGGTCAAGGTTTTAAATAATTCCAACTCGCCCACCATTGATATCACATATTAAGTTTGAAGTTGCTCAGACTCCAAACGGAGCTTGTGAATATTAGACAGGTGTAGAGTATATTATAGTTGATCATCCCGACCCAAGCTCTTTGTGATATTTTATACACTCCACCGAGAATTTACAAAAAAATTGTCATTCCACATACAACATCGAAGTATTATTGATCGGACATCCTTTAAAGCACACACAGGGAACAAATTCGTTGCCACAACCGAATTTTTGCCAACCGAATGATTGAGGTTACATGCACCTCGAGTATTCTATCGGTACAACCGAATGTTAGTTGGTGCGTTTTTTTTTGGAATGACCGATCAATTAGATGTGAATGCAGTACGATTATCATATTTATCATTTTGTGGTAAATCGAACCGGAATTTTTTTTTTTTTGCAATCGAAATTCTTTTATTGCAACCGTTTCATTTTAGTTCCAACCGATTTCAAACTAATTTTTTTTCTGTGTGTATATATTATTGATCGTTGCAAAATACTAATGCTACATACACACGAGGCTAGTTTTGCAGTAATAAAGCAATGTTTAAGCAACCGTTGCTTCGTGTGTAGCTCTGTTTCGTGTCGCCACATCCGTTGCCAGAAATATGTATCAAAACATTTTGATATTTTTGGTCGGTTAGCGCAACCGTAGCTTCGTGTATATCACTTTATTAACGAATATATACAAATTTGAGAGAGTTACGAGGCATATCTTGTAAAAAATACAAAAATAAAAATGTGATAACAAAGCATACGTTTATTACTCTTGCGTCTTTTCTGTTTCATTACTAAACACTGTACTGAGGTAGCGGTGACAATCGAAACATGTGTAGTGAAAGAACTAAACGCGTGGCTGTAGTACGTTGCTTTGACGGTTGCCTCGTGTTACACACAGCCAACCGAATGTTGGAGGCTTCACATGCTATTCATGTATTCCATCGCTACAACCCCGAATGTTTGTTGGGTACACGGTAACTTTCAGTAGTGGTAATTGACAGTATCGGTTAACCTAAATAATTTGAATTATTAGAACTGAATTTGAACATGTATTGGTTGTTGTTTTAAATTGGCTATTAGAACTCTTTGAAATCGGTTGTCATTACCTCAAGCATTTATTAACTGGACCAACTGATTGTTACATTTTTTATGTTCGGTTAACTGACCGAAATAATACTGTTATTTTATTTAATTTTTATATTTAACGACTTGAAAATATTGATTCAACTATTTCAGTTATGAGCAGGTTTTTTTATAAAAATGGGTTTGAACTTTCAAATCTAATAAAGTTTTTTAAACAATTGTATGCATCAAATTGGTAAAGTTGGTTAAAAAAATCAATTTTGGTTTTAAAGTGTCAAAAATTTGTAAGATAAAGCTGATACAGTATTTAAGTGCAGTAAAGTCGAATTTTAAAGCTCAATATTTCCGGCTACTTAATGAAACACTAAATGCTTCAAGTCAATGCTTGGGGACCTGGCTACAGATGTATAAAAACAAATATAAACTTTCATATCGGTCATATTTTGTAGGTTATTAAAAAAAATAGGGTGCAAAATAATGTTATATTCAAATCGCCCCTCTGTGTTTTTTTTTGTTTCCATTCTGAACATAAGATATTCAATAAAGATTACAATTAAATTATGACAAAAAGGGTCAATTTATCTTGAAGATATCCCCTTTTATTAAGACGATCTAAATTAAAATACTAATTGCAGTAATTTAGTAAAACATTTTACCACAAAAACTACGATTTTAATATTATTTATACAATTTCTCTAAAAAAAAACAGAACACAACTCAACTGAAATTAATTGGACATTTTGTCACTTTTTAGAAAAAGGATGAAAATGACCCTCGAATGTTACAGATACGTATGATGCTAAAATGTTCTACGAAAATAAAATACATACGATTTCATTTAAGACATCTTATTACGACAATTCGGGAAAACGAAGCTATATTTACTACATTTTAACTACTTTCATAGGGTGGTCAAGCAACTCGTACTTTAATTCGTTGATTTTAGCCATTGTTAAAACACTCTTGTGCGCTGGTGCGTTGTCTTGATGAAAAATTATTTTTTTGTGTTGTAAGCCAGGACGTTTTTCTCGAGTTTGTACATTTAATTGATCTAAAAGGTTGCAATAGTACTCTGAATTTATTGTTTTACCCTTTTGCAGATAGTCAATCAATAAAATACCTTTGAAGTCCCAAAAAACCGTTGCCATAACCTTGCCAGCCGATTGAATTGTTTTTGCCTTCTTTGGGGTATTGTTCTTTTGTCTCTGGAGTATGGTGGTGGATCCATGTCTCATCAACAGCTATGAAACGACGCTTAAAATCCATTTTATTTCGCTTAAAACGATCCAAACAAGCTTGAGAAATGTTCATTCTTATGCGTTTTTGGTCGACTGTTAACAAGTGCGGCACCCATCTTGCAGAAAGCTTTTTCATCTGTAGTTCTTCATGCAAAATTAAATGGACTCGATCATTTGAGATGCCCATGATATTAGCTATTTCACGCACTTTTATTCCTTGATCATTTAATACCATATCATGCACTTTGGCTACAATTTCTGTTGATGTTGCTGTTCTTGGACGTCCACTACGTGGTTCATCTTGAATGCTTGTACGACCACGTTTAAATTCAGCAACCCAATTTTTTACTGTTGCATATGAAGGAGCACTTTCACCTAACACATTCACCATATCATTATGAATTTCTTGTCCCGATAAACGTTTTTTATGTAAATATTTAATGACACCACGCATTTCTAATTTTTCCATTGTAAAAAAATCGCGGATGCGTCTTTTGTGAACACCTGTTTCTATATGAAGGAGTTGCCAGATCGAAACAAAATTTAACATGTGTTCATAGCAGAGATGGAAGTTTCCAAAACACTTGACTTTTTTCTGGTTATACCGCGCTTTTTGTGCTAGGCTAAGAACCGCCCTCGTAGAACAGGCAATCGCGGAATTGAATCGTTTCTAATATATTTAATTGTAATGAAAAATTATGTTTTGGTATTATACTTTTGTTTAATAAAAATAGTCACAAAAAAGTTAAAAAGACAGAAATTTGTTCAGCCACCAACAACTTTAAAGATTTGACCAATACCGTTAAAAAAGGCATAGTTGCTGAATTTTTAGGCTTATGAGGCCCAAGAAACAAAATGTTTTACAAAAAGAAACCACAAAGTGGACCACCCGTTATTTTAGAGTAGATTTTTTTTTGCTGCGCTGCTCCCAGATTTGTGCAGGAAGATCAACTCTTGTGCCTAAAGGGCTGGTAACCAGAAATTGGTACTTACTCTTTTTATCGCACTTAATGATTTATGCCCTCTAGCTCTAAAGGCTAAAGGTATAAAAGAAGATAAGACTTGTTGCTGTCTACAAAATGGCGATACGTGTATCCGGATATCCCACAGAGGTATGTATGCCTGCACTGTGGGTTGATGAAAGACTTGAATTTTATGGCTTACACACAAACAAATGTTTTCTAATAAACCAAACCCAAACAATGGAATGCTGTAACCAATTTGGGAGGATGGTTAGCGAGTAGCTTATTCATGCAGTAGCACAGAATGTATATGGATGAATCCGGACTTCCATGTAAAACATACTCGTACATATGGACGACTTCGCATGTAGACCGAAACAAATACAAAAATTGTGTACGCTTACATTCCCATTCATCAAAAAAAAAAGATATTTTATTTATTTTCCTTCATTTGCACTACGGGGACGGGAACAGGCAAACGGACAACTTTGGAATAAATCATCTGTTGCCATATGGCTGTCACTTGACATGTAGTATTGGTCTTGCATGACATTTTCTCTTGCTGGTTTTTGCCTTTTTCTTCCTTTTTTCGGCAATATTAATATGGCAAAATTATGTTGGGAAATATTTAATATTCGGGTTGTCTTTCGTCATGTTAACAAGTTCATGTTGGCTGGGACCAGCCTCAGAACTTTGGTTTATTCATAAACATTTTATAAATATAAATTTCAAAAGGAGGTGCCCCTTTCGTTTGCAGTGTCATTTGGCTGACGACAGCAACAGCATATGTAGTAGCAATCTGGGTTAAAGGGTTATGCCTATAAAAATAGCCAGAACTAAAATTAAATGGTAGCCGAAGTCATAACCGTGACAGTGGCTACTCTTTTTTTTATAGCCTCCACAGAAGGGTGGATGGTATATTAAATTTGCAGTTCAGTTTGCAGCACCACGCAATATTTATTGGACACCTTATAAAGTATATAACGCGTGATCCATTTCGAGGTTCCCTAATTTATTAAAGAAAAATACAGAAAATTCAAATTTAATGGGAAATGTTTTTTTATCATATGAAAGAACATTTTTTGGCATTTATTTTTTGAAGATTATGTCTATCAAATGTTGGCCGCGACTACGTCTCAGATGGTCCATCCGTTGAGTCCAATTTTTGATGACTCGTTCGAGCATTTCGACTGGTAACTGACGAATGACATGCGTGATGTTTTGCTCCAAGGCCTGAATCGTATACGGTTTTGACAAACCGAGCAGATCCAAGTTCCGAGGTTTTGTTCAATCCCGACTCGGTAGTAGTAGAAGTATTCGGAGCAGGCATTCCGGGAAGTGCTGCTCCGAAAACTGCCCCTGGCCGAAGAGTGTTTGTTTCGGACCAATCCAGTACATAGAAAACTTTTTTTTTGTTTTTTAAAAGCAACCTTTTATAAGACATCTGAGTCCAATTTTTGATGACTCGTTCGAGCATTTCGACTGGTAACTGGCGAATGACATGCGTGACGTTTTGCTCCAAGGCCTGAATCGAAGCGGGTTTGGCGCATAAACTTTAGACTTTACATATCTCCATAGGGAAAAGTCTAACGGGGTGATATCTCATGATCTAGGTGGCCAATCGACCGGCCCAAAACGTGAACTATCTGCCCACCGAAGTGTTCTCTTAATAAATCCATTGATTGATGCGATGTGTGGAAAGTGGCGCCGTCTTGTTGAAACCGAATGCCGCCGAGATCACGAGCTTCAGTTTCAGGCATCAATTAGTCGGTTGTCATTCTCACTGGCATCATTTTTGAAGTAATATAGACCGATGATTCCTCCGGATCACAAACCACACCAAACCGAAGTTTTTTTCTGGATGAAGTGGCAGCTCTTGAACCTCTTTTGGTTGCTCTTCGTCCCAAATGCTACAATTTTGCTTGTTTACATACCCATACAAAATTTGGCTCGATAACGTCGGATCTTCTTTGAACTTTTCAAGAGCCTATAGAGCGAAGCGATGCCGCTTGGGAACGTCGGGCGGCTTCAGATCTTGCACAAGCTGTATTTTGTACTCTTTCAATTTAAGATCTAGGCGTAAAATATGCCAAGTCGTTCCATACGTCAGTCCGAATTGGCGGCGCCACGGTCTTGATGTACACTCTCAGCTACGGCCACTACATTCTATTCATTGCGTGTTGGGTGTGGTCTATTCGGTCGAATATTATCCAATAAAGAATGCTGGGTCTCAATATGGTGTTGCGAATAGTACGCTCAGTAGGCCGATTATGTTGACCATAAGTTGAACGAAGTGCATGAAGTACATTCCTCACAGAACGTGAATTTTCGTAATAAAGTTGAACCATTTGTAAACGTTGTTCAGGCGCAAGTCTTTCCATGACGAAGTGCCAAACAATACAACAAACAAAAATAACATGACATGTGATCTGTCAAAAAAAGGCTATTGAAAAAAGTATCTCTACTTGGATCACCCATTATATATTATAAGTATTGATCGTCGTAAAATGCTAACACGATATATCCATGTCCGTCCATCCGTCCGTTCCTGTGTGCGTCTGTCCGTCCGTGTGTTTGTTGAAAGAAGGATTGCGGTCAAACTAATCAACCAAGGATCCTGAAACTGTGCATGAAGCTGGATTATAAATGGACGAAATTGGCATAAGATAAAATAAGTATCCCTTAAGGGGGCTAAAGGCACCTCGGTAAAAAGTAAAATTTTTTGAGTATTTGCTAAACTAATCGTAATGTTTTGTGGACGAACAATGGTTAAAATGAAAGAAAGACATTGTTTCTGGAATTCTTAGCTCAAGTGACCAAATAAACGCTTACACATGGTCAAATAGGAATTAAAAGTTAATATGGACATATAGGTGCACAAATTAAAGCAAATTTAGCTACGAATCCAAATATAGTCATTTTGAAGCTTTTGCTGAGATAAGAGACGGGCGCAAATGACTTCGTTTGCGCCTTAGTAGCATATGAACGGTGAAGGGTACATAAAGTTCGCCCAGGCCGAACTTAACGACACTTTTACTTGTTTATAAATAGTCCAGCATTTTCCCAGCCACTAGAAAATCGTGTAGGTTTTTGTCGAAACAAAAAAAGGAAAATTATGTGAACATTTTTTAGCTAGCATGTGTGTGGAATGGATTTATTTTCCTTTTTCTATTTCTTTACGAGATCGCAATTTTCGGCATATTTTACAATAAATGTGCAGAATATTTGAGTGAACATTTTCAAAAATAGAACGATGCATGTATTGCAAAAAGCCACTAGCCAGTGTTACCACACATGATATAGATCCTATTTTTAAGTATTTTTAGATTAAAATGGGATTAAGGAAATCACGTTGTAATTTAAGGGATTTACACATCTTTTTCTGAAGAATAACGAGAGGGAGGAAATCTCTTTTCAAGATGTTATGGACCAAGAGAGCATTGTATAATATCCTAAAAAACTTACCATGATATCAAACTAATTTTAAAAATTCGAAAAAATTACTAAAATAATTATATTGTGGGCATATAAGTGCTTTATCTGAATGCAAAAATACCCCCGATACAACTCATGCATTGCCTTAGTCAGCAGTTGCGCTATGAATTTCACAAAAGGGTTTGCTTGATATTCCGCCTAAGGTCCTAAATACAGAGTGGAGTGCGAAAATTTGCTTGTTTGGGAATAAAATAAAAAAAAATTATGAACCTTAGAATAATGTATTTTTTATTTTAATTATATTGAACAGTAAGTGAATTTTTAAATTACATGGTTTTAAATAGTGCATCTAGCAAATGTCGATCTTCGCCATCCACACACTGCTGCATACGGTTTTTGAAGTTTTCATGAACTCTAACAAGCATTTCGACTGGTATTCTGCCAATTTTAGCCTCAATATTGTTAATTAGGTCTTCCAAGGTGTTGGGACGGTTGATATACAACTTCGACTTTAGGTAATCCCAAAGGAAAAAATCGCATGGGACTAAGACTGGTGACCTTTGACTTTAGCTAAACCCAAAGGAAAAATCCCATGAGGCTAAGCCTAGTGAGCGCGACGGCCAGTTTACATCACCCCTGAAAGAGATAAGTTTACATCACCCCTGAAAAGATCGTAAAGGAAAAGCACGCTGCACTACAATGATCGATTGCGCATTTTAAAAATACGCTTGAACACAAAATGACCTCTCCCTACGTGTCCAATGTGCGGTGGCAACTGAGAGCCAGACGAATACGAATCTCCCGACCAACAGTGTTGCTACAGCCTGCAGTGCAAAACAGCAAAGTACCGCTCTCTTTTATGGAATATTCGCATACCATTGATTCTGTACATTACCCTCAATATATACGAGTAATCGAACGGCGTCGAAATACAATTTTTCGCCAGATTGGCTACTAAAACTATTAACGAACTTGTGTGATATACCAGGATCTTCTCCTAAGTGGAAGTTAGTCTAAGTTTATATCTTCAATCTGTAGACAAAAAAATGCTATTATCTCTCACTTTTACGCGGATTATGTGCCATGACACACTGTTCACAACACAGTCGGACTTTCAGTGCACCAAGTTCGGTAAACGGTCTAACCCGTATCTCAGTCCAAATTTGAGAAATACTGTATATTTAGGTTCGTACCACAATTTGCTTTAATTTGAGTACCCATACATCTACGAGGACTGCTATATTTATTTCTGGCCTAATAATAATTTGCTAATATTTATCATCAAAAATGGTTTTATTGTTTTTCAAAGTATTCTCCAGCATGATTTATACAGTTTTGCATGCGCTCAAACCAATTGTCTAAGCACATTTTCCACTTCGGTTGAGAAACCTCCAAAACATGGTTTTCTAACGCTTCAACAGCATCTTTTGGTGACGAAGACTCTTTTTTTTGATGTGCGGAAAAAAAGGAAGTCATTGGGTGTCAAGTCAGGACTGTACGGCGGATGACTCATTCGACGTTTTGGCTGGTCCAAAAGGCGTTTTTTTTTATGTGTGGAAAAAAAGGAAGTCATTGGGTGTCAAGTCAGGGCTGTACGGCGGATGATCCATTTGACGTTTTGGCCGGTCAAAAAGGTGCTGGCTTGAGCCGATGTGTGAGAGCTCGCATTGTCATGGTGCACAATGATTCGTCTTCTCTTGTTCGTTTTTCGAATTTCTCCGAAGACTTTAGGCAAACAAATTATGGCGTACCACTCAGAATTGACCGCCCTACGTTGCTCAAGCGGAACCGTCGACACATGACCAGTTTTGCCGTAGAAACAGGCGACCTTTTGCTTCGAAGTGCTTATTCCACGAACAACTTTCGTTGGATTTGGCTCGTCTTTGAAGACCCACACGGTCGATTGATATTTTGTTTCGGGCTCATATGCATAGATCCATGATTCGCTACCTGTGACGATCTTATAAACGTCTTTTGAAGCACCGCGATCGTATTTTTTCAAAATTTCTTTGCACCAATCGACACGAGCTTTTTTGGGCGATTGTCAAATTGTGCGGAATCCAACGAGAACAAACCTTTTTTACGGCCAGGTGTTTACGCAATATCGAATGTATGCTAGTGGAAGAAATGCCTAAGGGTGCCTCAATCTCACGGTATGGCACATGACGATCTTGCATTATCAGTTCACGCACGGCATCAATGTTCTCTGGCACAACGGACTTTCTTGGACGACATTCGTCTTTGAGCGAGCGTCGGCCACGATTGAATTCATTAAACCAGTTTTTTACAGTGCTAGTTCATCGATGCACTCTTGTTGTGATAATCCACTTCGAAAGTTGTAAAAAATAATCGCACGAAAATGTTCACGAGTTAATTCCATTTTTTTGCCAAATTGATTTTTTCACTGTAAACAACATAAATGATGACCATACGTCAAAACGTTCTGAGTATATTTATGCTAAAAATATGTCAAATGTCAGGCAACACTAAGTGTTGCCTATTATGACTATTGGTCGCTTAGTTTTCCCATGCGGGACGTTTTTTGGGCAACATGAGCCAAAAGGTCCAGCAAATATGACCTTTTTTGAGGTACTAAGTGCATCTGATATACATTTTAACACATTTTAATCTTTGTCCGTCCACAAATAATTTAGATTTTGTTATGCAGAAAAGTATACTTTTTTACCGAGGTACCTTAAGTCCCTTTTAAGGGAAATTTACAAACAACTTTCTAGGTTTATTCATTTGACCACTATCGGGGTCAAAAATCCATTTTTGGCCCCGAAATAAACGATGTTTTTTATTTGTTTTGACTACAGTTTGAAACTACGACTTTTGGGCATACTGCACATAACTGTAGAAACTTTTGGATTATGTACCTAAGTTTTGATTTCCCATAAAAAAGTGGACAAATTAAGTTCGGCCGTGTTGAAGCCGATCTATTTCACAAAGTATTTTTAACATAAAAATAACTCACATACAGGTTAATTGGTTTAATTTAGAAGAAAAAAATTGTTTTAATAATGCTTGATGTTCCAAAACTTCAGTCATCCGTTTTGGAAGGTATTGATACAAGCTAGCCAAGTAATTTAATGAAATCGAGTCCCAAGCTAATTTGATTGCTCTAATTAGATCGGGTACAGTCAAATATCGCTTTCCAGAGCCATAAATTTCATGTGTCAGCCATCCTCAAACATTTTCGATTATATTAAAATCGGTTGAGTAGGGCGGTCAGCTTAAACGGTTCACATTTTGGCTATGTATATAAGAATTTTAAGCCCGAGCTGTATGTATCGGCGCATTATCTTGTTGTACTTAGTAAGGACATAAATACTGTTACAACATTGAACATACCCCGTTAATGTCATATAAGTTTTGAAAGCTAACCTCAATAGTGTTAGTCTGTATCGGGATTTTAAAATTGTTTCAACTTTCATCATGGAGTGGTCAGATAATGAGAACCGTATCGCTGTAATAGCGCTTTTCAAGTGTGAAATGAAAAAAATGGTATTTTCAAAACGCTCCGGTCAGTAGGAATTAGCCGCATGTTCGTCTGCCAATGCTTAAACTGTTTGAGGAGACTGGATATGTAAAAGACCGCCACCGGTCGGGCCGCCCAAAATCATGGCCAGAATATCACACAAAAGACCTAGGTACTATCGTTAAAAAAGACTTAGGACTTGGGGCTTTCAAACGAAGTACCGGACATTTATTGACTGCAGCTTTAAAAAAAATAGGATTGAAAAATGCAAACGTCTTTTGGTGAAGCACGCTGATAACTTGCACAAAACAAATTTTTGTTCACCGATGAAAAAATTTTTACCGTTCAGGAAAAATTTAACAAGCAAAATGATAGAGTGTATGCGCGGTCATCTATGGAAGCATCTGAATTGATCCCAAGGGTGGGAAAGGGTCATCACCCAGCTTCAGTCATGGTTTGGTGGGGTGTCTCTTACGATGGGGTCACTGACCTGCATTTCTGCGATTAAGGAGTCAAAACATCGGCCAAAGTTTACCAAGAAACCGTTTTGGAAGCTGTTGTGAAGCCTCTTAACAATTCCCTGTTCCAAAACAAGCCAGCAGGATTCTGCGCCAGCCCATAAGGCTAAAACGTCCCAGGCCTGGCTTCGAAACAATTTGCCAGCGTTCATTTCCTCTAAAAAAATGGCCCTCAGGCAGTCCAGATTTAAACCCATTTGATTACAAATTGTGGATTTTTGACCAAAAAAGTCTTAAATCGGACTTGGCCGCATATCACAAACCCTGTTAAGTGGCAATGTAGTCCCATCTTACCAAGGTTGGTTTCTGGCCGCTGAGTATGTAACATGTGAAATTTGGCTTTATTAAATTATGGTAAAATTTGTCCGATATTTTTTTGTGGTCGTTTTTAATATGTGATTACTGGGTTTCAAAATGTAAGATGGCCATTATTAACCAACTTCAGAAGTGTTTCTCCGTGGCCCATAACCTGAGCAATGTGCAAAGTTTTTCCCGCTATCAATTTTTACTGGGTGGCTGATGCAAGCCGCTACCCACAAAAATGTATTACTTTTTTCCATTTAATTAATCTGGTTAATTTTTTTTTATTTTGCAGATTGATTTTTAGATTTAACAAAAATGGTTAACACTGAAACAAAAATTTGGATTGTCCGCCACTATTATGCACTGGAGTCAGTAGTTTCGGCTTAGAGAGAGTATAGACACAAGTTTGGCGGCAATCCTCCGAGCAGGTGGACCATAATGAGCTTATTAACAATTTTGCCGAGCATGCAATTAGGTATTATAAGTAGATGCTCATTTTTGTAACATCTAAAGTGGTAGTAATAAGACCCTATGTTCAATTTATCAATCGATTCAGAATCACTTTTATATGTCATTAAGCAATGTCTGTCTGTCTATCTATTGTAGTTATTAAAGTTCATGTTGTAAATACAGGGTGGCTGATGAATATTGCTATATCACTCAAATAACTTATTTTCATTTTTTGTTTTATTCTTGTTAAAGCTCATTCAAATTTGTTAAATATAGTTTGAACAGATCTAAAAATAATGGAATTTAAATGCCCCCTGCTCGTGGGTGGTTGCATGTGCGGTATCTTACCAAAAAGTAGTGCCTTACTGCTTAGAGAGTTGAGACAAGAATCGCCGCAATTGTTTCTGCTATAGTTCATTCAAATTTGTTGGCTTTGCTTTGTAGACTTCCTGTTTGCAATAACCCAACAAGAAAAGTCAGAAAGGTCAGGCGACCTGGGTGGCCAACGGACAGTCAACAAAGGGCCTTACCAACGAAACGCTCGATCGGAGGAAGCTTCTGCCATACAAAACAATCTAAGAGTTTCGACAAGAAGCTTATCTGCTCACATGGGTATAAACAGACAGTCATTGCAGTCAACTATGCACAAAGATTTTTAATATATCTCCATATAAAATTCAAATGGCCAATAAACTGAATGCAGCAGACCTCCTATAAGCTGGGAATTTTGCCAGAAGATGTTTCAACTAGTGGAAGAGGACAGAAAGATGTTGAACTGTCTTTTCATGTCTGACGTGGCCAATGTCGATTTAAACGGCAGCACAAAGCACAAAAGCAACAAATTTGAATGAACTAAAGCAGAAACAATTGCGGCGATTCTTGTCTTAACTCTCCAAGCAGTAATGCACTACTTTTTGGTAAGAGACCGCACATGCATCCACGAGCAGGGGGGCATTTAAATCCCATTATTTTTAGATCTATTCAAATTATATCTAACAAATTTGAATAAGCTTTTACATGAATAAAAGAAAAATGAAAATAAGTTAATTGAGTGATATAGCAATATTTATCAGCCACCCTGTATTTATAATGTGTACTTTAATAACTACAATAGATGGACAGACAAACATTGCTTAATGACATATAAAAGTGATTTTGAATTGATAGATATATTGAATATGTGACGCGCAAAATAGAAAGGGACCTAAGGGTAAAAACCAGTTTTGTGCAGGAGAGCCATTTTAAAGATTTAAATACGTGTATCTTTGGTGTACCATCACTTTCATAAAACGCGCATATCTCTGGGGGGAACTCTTTTGGGGCATGGCATCGGTCTCATTCGATGCTCAGATGTTGTCCACATCAAAAAAAAGTGAAAATTGATTTTTTTGTTTACCCTTAGGTCCCTTTCTCTATGCGCTGTCACATATAGGGTCTTATTACTACCACTTCAGGTGTTACAAAAATGAGCAACTGCTTATAATACCTAATTGCAGAGTGTGGTGTCCTCAGTCCCGTCTCTAAAGATAAATGTTGCACAGTACAACAGCAGATGAATGCGTTTGGAATTTCATAATTTACAAGTACGCCTTTATTTTCATCATTTTTTCTAACAAAACCAATAAATTTAATTTCCTAGCTTTCTTGCCTTTAAATCAGATATAAATCTATTTCTGCACAAGAAGAACAACAACGGGGAATACTCTATTCATATATAAGTATGCTCTATATTTGGCCGATTCTTAGCTAAAAAAAACTAACAAAGCAACACCAAAACTTGGTTTAAACGCCATCTTATTGCAATACTTTTAATGGAATCACAATAAATTCCATAAGTCTTATTGATATTTCCATATTGAAAATTCAATATCAACACATTATAAGACATATTTTCACTTTGGAACGAAATTCATAATCTCCATTCCTTTATACGAAATCTCCATAAACTGCGACGCAGTATTTATAAATGTTATGCTACTAGTACGAGTACCTCTAACACATTTTCCATGACATAATGACAAACATTTTCCCTTCTCGTTGCATGGGTTTGGAAACCTTCTCTGTTTGCCACACAAATGAAATTAAAAGAATTCGTTGTCTATTCAAATCCCTGGATTATGTTCCTATTTTATATTCAGGCCACAGAATGATGGATGGCGGAGGGATACAAAAAAAAGCAAATGTTGGGAACATCGCATAAAATACGAAGGAAATGGGAATGAATCATTTGATTGAAAGACAAATTTAGCCAACAGGTTCTTTAGAGGAATATGAATTATGGCTCATTACGTTTTGCGCATGTTGAAGTTCCGGGTATTTGTTATGCCCCTAGAAAACTGGCAATGTCTGACATCTGGCTACGACTAATTGCGACCATGTGTAAATATTTTTCGCATCTTCATCAGGGCAAAACGGAGGTAGTCCTTGAGTGACTACGCCGTATAAAAATAAAATGCGCTGTAAAAAATCAACATATTCTACGGAGATTCGCTGAGTAATATTTTCAAAGCAGACTATAAATATGTACATGTAATATGAAAAAAGTTCAGCATTGAATAACTTCTTTTACTTATTTTTTAAACCGAAATATTCTGCATCACTTGCTTCAAATTTATTCAGTTATTGAGTCGACTTATAGAACATAATTCATATAAGTTTTATTTCAACGATTCCTCCAGATTATTGCTCTAGAAATTTATGAAGGCTTTATGAAGGATGTCCAATGTTCTGTTACCCAGAAATTCATTTCTTAAATACTGCAAGGTAGTGTAAAAAAGAGGACAATAAGATATTTATGTGGTCAGCAGTTGTGGGATGGTAAGTGTGCACGACTATCACACAATTATACCCAGGATCTACTCCGGATAAGAACATTAAACAATTTTTTAGTGGTGGGTTTCCGCCTTGCCACTAGCAAGAATTTAAACGTAAGAAATTTATCTTTAAGACAAAAAAAAAATTTTCTATAAAATACATATCCTAGAGCCGACGTTAAACAGTAGGTCAGTAAGTTTCTTTACTATATCGTGAGCTAAGCTTACTTCATGTTGAGCTCACTAGTTTTGACGATCTCCTTGTTTCTTAATAAGATACTGAATGACTTAAGAATTATACACTTGGGTGGAAGGCACCTTAATGAGGCGTGGCAACCACTTTTAGCACACGTAAATTCGCAGATAAAATAGATTCATGCATTAGGAAAATATATTTGAGTATATATTTTTTTTTTGTGGGGATTGGAATTCAATATTCAGTCAAGGAAAGGATAAGGAAACTGATTATAACTGATGCAAAAATCGTCATACAGAGGCACGTCACCAGAAGTATTTATTGCGAGATTTAACTCTTTCTTGCAGAATCGCCGACATTTGAAAAGTTCCATGTCTGCCTAATTGGTATTGATCAGAATTTCAGGTGCGGCAGTCAAACACACTGTTCATCATAAACTGTGAAAACTAAAATACATTTCAGACATAAAATTTTTTCTATAAAATACATATCCTAGAGCCGAAGTTGGTTAGTAAGTTCCATAACTATATCGTACTGAGCCTACTTCTTGTTGAGCTTACTAGTTTTGACGATCTACTTGTTTCTTAATGAGATACTGAAGGACTTAAGAAAGTAAGTAAGTATTATACACTTGGGTGGAATGCACCTTAATGTGGCGTGGCATCCTTAATGAGGCGTGGCAACGTGAGTTCGCAAATAAAATGGATTCATGCATTAGGAAAAAATATTTTTGCAACAGTTTGCGCTCAGAAAATATATTTTTTTGTGGGAGGAGTGCATTGGAGTTCAATATTCAGTCAGAGGAAGGGAGCTGAAAATAGCGGATGCGAAAATCATCATACAAATGCACATAGCCAGAAGTATTCATTGCGATCGGAAATTTAACTTTTGCTCGCAGAATCGACGACATTTGAAAAGTTCCACACCTTTCTCACTGCCATTGATCAGAGTTTCTGGTGCGACAGTCAAAAAAACTGTTCATCATAAAACTGTGAAAACTAAAATACATTTCAGAACGAAAAATGAGCTTTCACACCTTGCATATCATACACAGGGTGATTCATTCACGACTGGAGAAATTTTACCTGCGTATTCCCTGGGTCATATCGTATAATGAAAATATGTACATCTACGACCATGCCCGGAAATGCAAGGTGGCGAAATGGCAGCGGTTTGAAAATTTTCGGATTGGTAGTCGGAGGGTACTAGGGTACTATTGCTAAGTTCTGAACCAGTAATCGGAACTTTTTCATTTCAGTCAAATAAACATAACCCTGGAACGGTAGGACCACATGGCTTTGTTAAGGTAACTTTGGTAAGGTAAGAGGTAGGGCTATCTTTAAAGAGAACCGTCCACTGTTTCAGAGCTTAGCAATTTTACCCTAGTACCCTCCGACCACCAATCCGAAAATTTCCAAACCGGTGACATTTGCCACCTTAAATTTTCATGAAATGAGCCAAGGATACGTTGGTGAAATTTGTCCATTCGTGAATAAATCAGCAGTCGGAAATTTTTCATTTCAGTCAAACAAACATAAACTTGGAACGGTAGGGCCACCTGGCTTTGTTAAGGTAATTTTGAAATAGTAAGAGGTAGGGCTATATTTTAAGAGAACCGACCACTGTTTCAGAGCTCAGCAATTTTACCCTAGTATCCTCCGACCACCAACATTTTCAAACCGCTGCCATTTGACCCCTTGCATTTTCGGGCATGATCGTCGAGGGACATATTTTTATAAAATGTGCAAAGAAATACGCTGGTGAAATTTGTATATGAAAAAAACGATATAAACTCAAAACCTCATCATTTGTTATAAAACGACTCACAATTCTACTGTAAGTATAAATCTGCACTCCTACATTTGTTATAAAACGACTCACAATTCTACTGTAAGTATAAATCTGCACTCCTACATCATAAAATCATTATGAAACTCTCAATGTTATAAGTATAAAGCAATTCATACTTTTTTGGCTATGCTGAATATAAAATTAAGATGTGCCGAAGCTTATATATACCTAATTATGGATTGCTGTCCAATATGAAAATTTTTGTCGAGGAAGCGTGGCACCGGTCACTTTTCTATCGGGCTGTTTTTCTGCTATTGTCATATCAGAATTAGTTCCAGAAATAGATCCCTTCAAAATTCAGGGTCGTATAGTCGGGGTCACGCCCTTTTAGTGCACCTTCAACACAAGATAGTCCATAATACTCGTAATATGCTAATCATTGATTCTACTTTGTTCAATTTCCGTTGGACTATTTATGTGGTGTTATGTGAAGTCGCTTGTCTACGCAGATAAGTACGAAACCATTGACGCCATGGAAAAGAAAGTACTTTATGCGCTTTATTTTTATTGAAAACCACACGTCTGAAAAAACGCCCTTTGTAAGGATTAAGCTTTGGCCATCAATGCGTTTTTTTAAAGGAAGCGTTCACCGCCCACTTTTACTCCGGGATGTGTTTTACTCCATGCCAACATCGTATGTTCCAAATAACATACATACGAGTATATCTCTGATAGTTCATGACATATTGATTTTTTTAAAGTTCAGGGTTGGGCCACGCCCCCTTTTCCAATTGTTTCATAATTAAGTCTATAAGAGTTGCCTAGGTATTGATTACATTTTGAAAAAATTTCAAGATCGGTCCATTATTTTGGCCATAAATGCCATTATTTAAGGGGACATGGCACCGCCCACTTTTCCTCCAGGATTTGTATTGATCCATGCCAACATCATGTGCTCTAAATATCATTTTCATATCTCTACTAGTTCATAAGGAATTGTGTTTTTAAGTTCAGGATTGTTGAGTTTTCCAGAGTTTGACCCTGTCCTTGTGAGGGAAAAATAAATATATTTCGTCCGATTTGGTCCATTTTCTGATCCAACCGATTCAGTCCATTAACTCGTGTTTGTGCAAAATTTCTGCCACCGAGAACTAGTAGTGCGACATGTCGTTTGCTTCTTACAGACAGACTGACGGACAAGACAAGATCATTTTGAGTTTGACGATGATTCAGAATATATATACTTCATGGATTGTTTAACCAGTATTTCGATGTGTTGCAAACAGAAGACAAAGTCAATGTACCCTCATTCTTATAATGAAGTGTATAAATAATTTTGAATTAAAACCTTATTGTTGGCTCTACTGAATATTAAAAAAAATTAAGTTAAACCCATTTGTTGAAAAAGTGCGAAACATCCTCACTATCATATTAAATATTTTAAGCTGTAGCAAAAAGAATAATTCACTTTATATGAAACTCCAGCATGTGTATGGTCTGGCAAAGAGTATTAAATGAGATCAACAGATGAAATATGAATAAAAGTTAATGGGTTTAAAAGTATGAACATTTTGTTTAAAAATAAGGTAAAAAGCTTTTAAACACGCTGGTAATAGATTTTTTACTTTATCTTTGATAACTGTTTTTCGGTTATTTTTCCCTTCTGTATGCCCATAAACGCCACTACCAAGTACGGAACGGCTAGCTTGCTTCGTAGTCTCCCACGGAATGTGTCCTTGTTGTCTTGTGATGGTGATGTATAATAAATGCCTGTGTTGTTTCAGGAGACAACCAGCAAGTGCTGCCATACGAAGTTCAATGGCAAAGGCTCACGTTTGTTAGCACGTGTTTAATGGTTTTACACGTTGTCAGTTATGCCACAAATGACGCTGCTGCTAAATGTATTACAATTTGTGTGGCATATACGTATGACGAGCCATTGTTCAATTACAATAATTTTAAAGAAAAATATTGAAGTGCTTGTTTTTTGAAAAACATGGTCTTGAATCGAACAAACAAAAAAACAACCATATTGAACAATATTAAAGTATTATCATCCAATTGATTTCAATTTTGCAAGAGGACCATGGTGCGTATGCACAACATATGGAATTAGTCAGTATAACGTATACGCACCGATGCTCTTGAGTGGTTTAATCCCAACGTCGTCTGTTTTTTGGCATAACATATTTTCTCTTTACTTTTTTCTTATATTCACACTCCAGCGATCAAATAAATAACAATCAACTAAGAAAGCAAACATCGTGCAATTCTTTTAACCGGCTAACATACTTAAGATGTTTCCAACGGCCAGCTTATTTAGATATCAGGAATGTTTTGAACATTAAAGGAGAAACTGAAAAGTAATTA
Organism: Hydrotaea diabolus; assembly: GCA_963513945.1. NCBI lineage: Eukaryota > Metazoa > Arthropoda > Insecta > Diptera > Muscidae > Hydrotaea > Hydrotaea diabolus. The sequence continues at coordinate 184,313,408 of OY740718.1, forward strand.
GGCATGGCTGGAAAGTGATGCGCCAGGCACTCAACGCAGCAGTCCTCCACATTTTTTCGTCTACCACATTATGGTTTATACCTATGGCGTTAAAATGTGTATTCTGTAACTTGATTCAAGCTGATTTCTCATTGCCTACAACACATTTTAGTTCGAACCATTGGGCTATTCGGTTTGAAATTACAAACCATAATGAGGATAAATTAACTCCAAAAAACTGTAACCAGATTGAAAACCACACGTCTAAAAAAACATAAAGTAGTATACAAAATTTGAGCTGAATCGAACTCTAAATGTCTCTTACAAAAACCTAATGCGGAATAGACATATAACCTTTATCAAGACATTGGCCGATGCGGTCGAATTTCAGTAGGGTTCTTTTTTTCGCTCATTACGTACGAAAGAAAACATGAGCAAGATCGCATTTAATTCATTTATTTAATTATAGCGATTTAATTATAGCGATTTAATTATAGCGCTGCAGCTTTTAATCGTAAGGAGTCTTTCTATGATCGGACCGAAAATGTCCAGATTCACAACTCTTGGTTAAAGGTCACTCATAACCCTCTGATAAAAATTTAAGTATAAACTATACATAATAGCGTGGGTCAATCTAGCAATCAATATCGTGCCATCGATTTTTTCACAGTTCCAATATGACATATGAAAAAAAACTCATTGTTGAGGCTCCTTAATTTTAATTGTTTGACTTTTTCTCAACCTTTATTTTTAAGGTTTTTTAATAGGTAATAAATTTGTTTTTTGAAATATTACCTTTCAAAGATGACATTCAATACATAAAAATATACATTGCCACATACAATGCAATATAACATATGAATGCATGAGAATAGAAATACGACTGAGAGAATCAAATTAAAAATTTGGTCGCTGCCAAACGATTATTTTGATATGTCGTAGTAGAACTTTTTTTCTCATGCTAAAAGCTATAGAAAAATAGATGGCACAATCTAGACAACCTTTGTCCTTACAAATCGGCCCACTCTAATACATAATACCAAAATATCGGCCTATATCGCTCCAATTTCAATAGCGTTCGCCCATAGCCGAAACTGCACATTGTGTAAAGTTTCATATATGTGACGCACAAAATAGAAAGGGACCTAAGGTTAAAAACCAGTTTTGTTCAGGAGAGCCATTTTAAAGATTAGGTCACTTTCTATTTGCGCTTAGAATCGTCGACTTCACTTTCATAAAACGGGCATATCTCTGGGAGGGAACACTTTTGAGGCATGGGATCGGTCTCATTCGATGCTCAGATGTTTTCCACATCAAAAAAAGAAAAAAAAATGAAAATGTATTTGTTTACCCCTAGATCCCTTTCTCTATGCGCTGCCACATATATTGATATATATGCGGCCAGTTGTTTAATTACAGGGTGGCCCAAATGAGACCTAGTGATGTTAAACACGTATAACTCTTGTAATAACGGTTTTTTTTAAATGATTTATTTTTATATGTTAAATACATTTCATGGAAATTTAACGTGACTATGTGTGAAACATGACATCAGACAAATGACCACCATTTTGCTCGCTACAGGCATTGGCTCTTTTTAGCGCATTTTGCATTACACGGCGTAATGTTTCTGGTTGCAGGCGCCGTAATTCGTCTCGAATATTCTGCTTGAGCTGTCCAAGTGTCTGTGGTTTGTAAACACTTTGTCTTTTAAATATCCCCATAAAAAAAATTGGGCGCAGTTAAATCTGGTGAACGAGGAGGCCAGGGGAAATCTGAATTTTTTTTAAATTATGCGCAGTGGCTCCATCTTGTTGAAACCACAAATAAGGATGTTGCTCCACTATTGGCCGCAAAAAGTTGTCGATCATTGTTCTGTAAGAAGCCCCGGAGACCGTTTTTGGCGTTTCATCCTCATTCTCAAAAAAATATGGCCCGATGATTTTTGTGGCCATAACACTCTCTTCAGTACGAATATTTCGATGAGCACCTCTTCCTGGATGGTCGTCAACTGCACCCAGTTCCTCAAAACGGCGAACTAAACTTGTAATCATGGATGATGTGGGCGCTAACGCTACGTTAAAAAAATGGCGATAATTTCGCTGCGTCAGAACAATTGATCGTTGAGAAGAATAATAAAAATCGATAATTTTAATGCGTTGTTGTGGACTGTACGAATACATTTTAAATTTCCAAGAGTTCAGTTATAATTTGTAAAAAGAAAAAATAAATTATGTTAAAAAATAAAAAAGTTATTTGTGTTTCACATCAGCTGGTCTTATTTGGGCCACCCTGTACAAAGATAAAATTATAGCGGACGGAGAGCACTCAATTGAATCAGATAGTGATTTAAGTAAATAGACATAATAATTAAAAGTGCTACCAACATCAATAGCAATTTAATAGTATATGTTACAGCGTGATGTAGGAATTGAAATAAGACACCCTACATATGACCACTACAGCAAACATGTTCAGCACCAAATATTTAACATGGAAGACTCTCACTCATAAATTGGACGGGGCATGCAACCAGTCCTCGGCTATAACACCACAACTGTTTGTCGAATGCACTAAGAGACTCCGGCCGCTTCAAAAAAAAATCAAAACGAAGGCTAAAATATTAATTAAAATCAGAAGCGGTATGAAATTCAATCACCTCACTCATAAATTGGACGGAGCATGCAACTAGTACTCGGCTATAGCACTGTTTGCCGAATGCACTTAGAGACTCCGGCCCCTTTAAAGAGAAATCCAAACAAAGGTCGGAGCTAAAATCATAATTAAAAGCAGAGGCGATTTGGAATTCAATCATCAGGGTCAGAAATTCCAACCTACTTCTCATATAAAAATTATTACCACAACGTTTAATATCAAGTCCAAGGGCAGCAACACCCAACAACACTTGAATGGATATCAGTAGGGACCGTGCGACACTCTGGTCGGCAAGTAAATAAAACAATCATCTGGTAAGAAAAGTAATTAACGTTGTCCACACCCCCATTGCCTCACACCACAAATAAGACCCAATTTCGAAACAAACGCCTAGGCATCTCACAAAAGCATGTGGGAATGAATTCACTCGCACCCAAGTGGCAAAGAGGGACTTGTAAAAAACCCACTTGGACCTTACGTAATTTTCTTATTTCTAAGCAATGATTGGGTGAGGGACATTGTAGGTGGATTCAACCTTCGAAAATCTATGTAGGATATACGATTTCCTATTTTTCCAAAACCATTGTGCCATTGAAACAATAAGCGAATACTCATTACCGCCTAAATGCTACCTCGGCACTGTCCTAACTCGCACGATCATATAAGAAGTTGCACAGGTACGTGTGTAACGTCTTGACTGCCACACATTCTACAAAAAATCGGGTTGATGTGTAGGCTCTTCAATGTGGTATGTCTAATAAATTTATAGTGGATTATAAGTTATCTTTGAAAGCACCACAATTAAAAAATTAATATATTATTTAAAATTCGTCCTGGCTTTTTGAAATGGTAATCCAACAGTAATGCACGATGTAAATTGTAAGTTACACATTAATGTCAAGTTTTTTGTCCAACTTAACTCGACATTTCTGTGTTTTGAATCCTTTTTCGAAAATAGGCGTTCAACTCAAAATTAATTTCGTGAACTTCGTAGTATTCTTGATGAGCATAATCGACCATATGTGCCCACTTCAGCAACCCGGGTCGGTAGGAAATGTGAAAACACCGTACTGCTTCCATAATGATTTCAGTCAAGCAGTTACCGTGAATGGCGTTCGCTATCGCAAGATTATAAGGGACTTCTTGTGGACAGAAATTGACGATATGAACCTGGACGTTATGTGGTATCGACAGGATGGTAAATTTTTCTGTGAAACGAGGAAACTTCGCCTTTGAAGCCATTTTAAAGATACCATCTCTGTTTTAAAAAGGCATTTTGTGTGTGTGTGCTTAATTTTGTTGTTAATTTTCCTTGGATTGTTGTTATTTTTATCAAAGTTTCATATATGGATTTTTTCCCCGTATTTACAATGAATTCACCGTTCTCTTCACCGCAAGATAAAGCAACAATTGATGACTATCGAAAACACAATGAGTCAAAGTGAGATTTTTTAAAATTTGACCCTACGGGTCAAAAGTCAGGGTATCAGTATTCGTTTTAGAGGTATGGTTCTTCGGGCAAAGTTTCTTATATTGGTTCCTAGAATACGATGTTCCTTGTCACTTTTTTAAATCATTCCGCTCTTCTACACAATATCTCAAACGATCATAGAAAAGAAATATTGCTATCAAAGATTGTACTTACTTTAATTCGTTTAGATTGCACTAAACGGATTAAAGTAAGGTCGCTGCTTTTAAATCACTCTTAGAGAAAACATTTACTACATTTTCACTTAGCGATGCCTCGGAAGAAATGCAAATTGAAGATATGTCTGATGTTTCGTCCGATGAAATTCTTTACTTTAAAATCTAAAATGAAGTGAAAAAAGAGTGGTTAAAAACATAAGGCAGTGTTTAGAAAATAACCAATATTGCTCGTCGGTCTTTATCGATGAAAGGCAAGCTTTCGCAACAACGTTTGGAAATCGTGAAAATTTATTACTAAAATAATCGAAACAATCGATTTGTTGAAGGAAACTTTTGGTGAGCGCATTATGTCGCGTCGTGGTCAAGATCGTGCGATTTAACACCGCTGGACTATTTTTTCTGGGGTTATGAGAAGTTGAGCAGATAAGCCCGACACGATTGACGTCTTGTAAGATAATATTCGGCGCAGAAAAATAGTATGGTTGGGGTAACAATATTCGAAGAGCATCATACTATTGTTGGTTATATGGTTGTGGCACAACAATATTATGATCATCACAACAATAGTATGGTTCACACACAACCATTCTATGATCCCCTTAAAAATATTATGGTCCTCACAACAATAGACTTATTTACACACAACCATACTATGATCCCCAACCATAATATTATTTACACTCAACCATACTATAATCCCCACAAATATACTATGATCCTCACAACAAAAGAATGTTTCACATACAACCATGATGTGCATGATCCTCACAACCATAGTATGACTTACACACAACCATGCTATGATCCCCAAATTTTTTTGTAAATATTGGGTTAAGTTGTTTTTCAACAATAGAGATTTTTATTAAATAAGTTATGCAAAAATACATCAAACTCTTTATAAAGGGAGTGATTTATTTAACAGTAGAAACAATTCATTCATTAAAAATATTTTAGTTATACTAATCCGTAGTTTGTTTTGAAAAAATTTAATTTATATATAGAAACTACTATTATTGCGTAAGATTTGTAAAAATAACATTGTCAAATTAAAAATGCATTACGATTTTGTCTGTATGATTGCCGCAATCATGTTATTGTTAACATAAAACCCATGAAAACAATACTTTTGTCCCACCAACCATATTTATATTGTTGTAACAACACTATTTTCATTTTTTAATTTGGCAACAATGCTTTTGTTACATTTCAACAATATTAATATTGCCGCAATCATACTATTGTCAAAATTAAATTTAAAAAACAATACTAAGGTTGCGACAACCATACTTTTATTGCAGAGAACATACTATTGTTGCCGTGACCATATAGTATATATATGCAAAAAGGTCGAAAATTGTGCGTCTCGTCTGAAAATTTTTCGAGCAGTTGCGGCGGCCACTGGTCCGTAATCATTTTTAAAACATTTTTAAACTAAACTATTGGCAGAATATTATTTATTTTTCCTTGAACACGTCTAAAAAAATACACTTTATAATTTAAAAACTCTTTTACCTACTCCATTATGATTTTAGTGAGAGAAGGTTTTATGTGAACATCAATGATGAAGACTCAAATATTGGTTTAATAAAATCTGGTGTACCACAATATAATTTGGTGGAGCCGGTTTGGAACATAAAAGAAACTTTTGACTTTCCAACGAACGAAGATCTCACAAAAACGACATATGTGACGCGCAAAATAGAAAGGGACCTCAGGTTAAAAACCAGTTTTGTTCAGGAGAGCCATTTTAGAGATTAGGTCCCTTTCTATTTGCGCTTAGAATCGTCGACTTCACTTTCATAAGACGCGCATATCTCTGGGAGGGAACACTTTTGGGGCATGGGATCGGTCTCATTCGATGCTCAGATGTTGTCCACATCAAAAAAAAAAAAGTGAACAGTTGATGAAAAATTTTGTTTAGGAGAGCCATTTTAAAGATTAGGTCCCTTTCTATTTGAGCTTAAAATCGTCGACTTCACTTTCATAAGACGCGCATATCTCTGGGAGGGAACACTTTTGGGGCATGGAATCGGTCTCATTCGATGCTCAGATGTTGTCCACATCAAAAAAAAAACAAGTGAAAAGTTGATGAAAGGTTTTGTTCAGGAGAGCCATTTTAAAGATTAGGTCCCTTTCTATTTGCGCTTAGAATCGTCGACTTCACTTTCATAAGACGCGCATATCTCTGGGAGGGAACACTTTTGGGGCATGGGATCGGTCTCATTCGATGCTCAGATGTTGTCCACATCAAAAAAAAAAGTGAAAACTTGATGAAAAATTTTGTTCAGGAGAGCTATTTTAAAGATTATGTCCCTTTCTGTTTGCGCTTAGAATCGTCGACTTTACTTTCATAAAACGCGCATATCTCTGGGAGGGAACACTTTTGGGGCATGGGATCGGTCTCATTCGATGCTCAGATGTTGTCCACATCAAAAAAAGAAAAAAAAAAATTGATTTGTTTTACCCTTATGTCCCTTTTTCTATGCGCTGTCACATATGTAGATGGCACTGCAATATTGGCTACCAGTCAGTCACTTCCAGAAGCTTCCAGCTTCATTCAAACCCATCTTGATCTGACACAATCTTGGTTAAAGAAGTGAAATATAAAAAGCAATGCTGACACATCATGTAACATTAACATTAACTCTTAGGTTACGAGTATTATAAATGGAATCACTGTTCCTTCATCAAATTTTGTGAAATACTTGGATCTGAACATAGACAGGCGTTTAACATGAAAGCAGCACAAACAATCGGAACTACAACAGCAAGGAATTAAGACAATGCGTTTGTATTTCGGTTTTACGTCTAACATCGAAATTAAGCTTAGAGAATAAAGTTTTGCTATACAAAACTACTCTCAGCCAGTCTTGGGGAACAGCAAGCAATTTTAATGTAGAAATTCTGCAAAGGTATAAATCAAAAATTCTCACAGAATTCACTTATTCTCCTTGGTTTTTTGAGTAACGAAATCACTATAAGTGTAGCAGGGTTGGATAAATATCATTCGTAATATTGTAGACTAAATTTGAGTCAAATCGGCTATTAAATGTGACCCCTGGAACGGAAGGATCTGAAATTGATGAGATTATTATTTTGCGGCTATTTCTACCCTACAGTTTTATTTTCGAAATGGCTCTGCTCCAAACAGTTACCGTTGTAGTTCACAAATTTTGTTAATGTCAAATTTAGTGATGACAGCAGCTGCTTTACTTTTGTACATACAAACAGTTATTGACAAATTTAATCCAAGCAAACAAAACAAAAACTGCAATTCGGATAAAATGGCAATAACGTTATCTAAATGTATAATGAGTTGAAACGTTATCGCCGTACTTTTTCCATATGAATATTTATGCGGTCTATGCTGGCATGTATGGATAAGTACAAGCATGTTCGCTTAAATAGCAGTGTTATCCGTGGATTTCAAACAGTGTTACAATAATTGGTGTAGAATGAAATTACGATTGGGGACCGGGGACTAACGATATTCATCTTTCCATTAATCCATGATAAACTACAGAATATTTAAAGTAAAGATTTGAAAAACTTGAGGTCTCAGATCTATAGCCCATATGAACAAGTAACGCTCGCTTAAAACCCGTTTATGTGATTGGACTCAGTAAATGTATATTAAATAATATGCGTAAAATACGCAATATGAACCCTGTTTAGAGTAAATTGTTCTCCGATAGCCCTGTGTGCCTAGATGGTGACATATGTACTTTTGGTTTATAGAATATCCTACCTGTGAGAGTAAGTGGAGCTTAAACTGAAAATACTCGTAGTAATGTCACTACGAGCTGTAATCGCAGTAAGTAATTTTGTAATTTTGTAATTTTGTAATCTAGTCCGGTCTACTAGGAATGGTCCTTCTGGGAGTTTTGAGGTGGCTGTGAAAGGTGAAGGTTCAGGTTGACTTGGAACTGTGAATTTAAGGGATACTACAACCGTAATGCAGCAGAGATTTTATATATTTCTCTACCCTATTCAATATGGAAAAATACGCCCACACTGTATACCTCGAATTAGTAAAGCCACAGTTCTGTGGAGCACCTTTCTTATAACCATAATGACTCTTCGACATTACGGACATTTGTAAGGCGGACATTATGAAGACATGAAGCGGTATATAATTATACGCCGACAGGAATTTAAATAGGAAAGGACCTTTTGTGTAGGGACTACTTAGTAGGCTGTAAAATAAAAAGTAATGAATTATTTTGGACCAAATATTTTTTAATATATTTATTAATGTATATTGTATCCAAAAAAATCTACTTATTCGAACTGTCCATCTTTTGCCTTTACACACGCCTTAAGTCGCACTGGCCAATCGTCAATAGCTGCACGAACCTCGTCCATTGGAAAATTGGCCACAGCTCGAACTAAAGCAGTCTTAAGAGATTCTATGTTGGGGTATCTTTTGTGACAAACCTTTTCCTCTAAAACTGTCCACAATTTGGAATCTAATGCGTTCAAATCTGGACTGCCTGAGGGTCATTCTTCAGATGAAATGAACGCTGGCAAATTGTTTCGAAGCCAGGCCTGGGACGTTTTAGCCTTATGGGCAGGCGCAGAATGCCGGAAAGTCCATGGCTGGTTTTGGAACAGGAAATTGATAAGAGGCTTCATAACAGCTTCCAAAACAGTTTCTTGGTAAACATTGGCCGATGGCCAAACCATGACTGAAGCTAGGTGATGACCCTTTTCCACCATTGGGATCAGTTCAGATGCTTTCTTAGATGACCGCGCATACACTCTATCATTTTGCTTGTTAAATTTTTCTTGAACGGTAAAAATTTTATCATCGGTGAACAACATTTTTCTGTGCAAGTTATCAGCGTACTTCACCAAAAGTCGTTTGCATTTTTCAATCCTATTTTTTTTAAGCTGTAGTCAATAAATGTCCGGTACGTCTTTTGAAAGTCCGGTACGTCCAAAGTCCTTTTTAATGATTCGACTCATGGACTTTGGCGTGTTATTCATCTCACGGGCCATGATTTTCTGTTTTCGGAGCGGTTTTCTGTGAATTCTTGATTTAACGGCTTTGATGACATGCGGTGTTCGAACAAACGTGGACGGCCCGACCGGTGGCGGGAGCGTTTTGAAAATGTCGCTTTTTCATTTCACACTTGAAAAGCGCTATTACAACGAGACGGTTCTCATTATCTGACCACTCCATGATGAAAGTTGAAACAATTTCAAAATCCCGTTACAGACTAACGCTATTGATGTTAGCTTTCAAAACCCATATGACATTAACGGGGTATGTTCAGTTCTACTATTGAAATGGGTACAGATTTTCATCACAGTAAGTTCTAGGTTTCGCATAACCCACTCTGCTTACGTCCAGTTACGATTGAGTAATGACATGGCTTCTAGAATGAAAGGTGCTAATAATGGGCGGATTTTTGTCAAGGTCATATTATGGTTGAGTGTGAATTAAAATATGGTTGTGAGAATTGTTTTATGGTTGTATGTGAAATATACTATGGTTGCAAGGATCTTTTTTTTTGGAATTAAGACCTCTCTGGTGGCGTCCCCTATATATGCAGTGCATTGCTTCGGTCAAGGGAAGATAGGTTGGGGTATTGAAGGAAAGAGGGTGTAATGTTTATGGACATTTGATTTGAACCTGTTCATATCGTACAGGAAACACCTCTGCGGGAAGTCTGTTCCACATACGGGCAACGCGGCTAAAAAACGAATTCTTCCTGTAAAGCGTCGATCAGTAGGCCAATTAATAACAAATGGATGTAAACTTCTAGACAAGCGGGTGTTGCGGGCGAACACTCTGACCTCCGGGATGAGACCACCTATCTCAGAAGAGCACATCCCGTTAAGGTACCTGTAAAAGAGTGATACGCAACCAACACTCCGCCGATGCTCGAGTGAAATAACAGAATTGGCTAGCCTGCTATCTCCAACAAGCCTTAGTGCCCTCCCTTGCACCCGGTCGAGAAACTTCAAAGAAGACCTTGAAGCACCCGCCCAGATGTGGGAATGTATGTGATGTAAATGTGGGAATGTATGTGATGTAAATGTTGAGGAGGTCGGAGGAAGTGAAGTATTTCTTGCACCGTTTTAAAAAAGCCCAGGCACTTGAATGCTTCTTTCGACACTGAATCATCTTATTGTTGTGATGATCATAATATGGATGTATGGATCATAGTATGGTTGTGTGTGAATCTTAGTATTATTGTAAAGATCACAATATCGTTGTGCTACAACCATATACTCAAAAATAGTATGATGCTCTTCGAGTATTGCCGAAGTTACTAATATTCTCCAGGAGTCAAAATGTGAACTGAGATTTTCCATATCTTATAGAAATGTCTAAAGATTTTATGAAATTGTGCGAATAGATGGAAACTGGCCACTTTTATAGAGTTCTAAATTGGGAATCGCTAGATAGTTATTCCTATTTGCTGTTGCAGTTATTTATATTTCGTGGCTTTGCTAATTGTGTGCTAAAAACCTTGATCATAAAACATCATCATTTCGGCAAAGGTTCATTTGTGAGTAAGTATCAAAAAGAATATTATGAAAGTAATTACTTATACTACCTACAACTGTTCACTCAAAACCTTATACTAGGGTATATCAATAATTCCGTGACTCCCTCAAAGTTATATTAAATGCAATACTGTTCCCATCAATTACCATCTGTTAGTAGACTACCATTAAATTTGAGAGAGTTCCGGCATTTAGTTTGTGTTTAACAGCTGCTCAAAACATACAACCACGTGGATTTTATTAAAAATGGAAAAATGTTAACTTAGAGTGCTCATCAAACATTATTTTTTGCGGAAAACCCTGTCAATCAAACCAAGAAAAAGCTTGAGAAATACTATGGGGACTTTGCACTCTCGATTTCAATGGTAAAAAGTGGTTTACTGACTTTCGTTGTTGTCGCACAAGTACAAATGACGCTGATCGTTCAGCACGGCCAATTGAGGTAAATACGAGGGCGACCGCAAAAGTAACTGGCCTAACATAAAAAGAACCGTTTCTTTGGAACTATTATTATTTATTTTTCAACATAATCTCCTTCCAACTCAATACACTTCATCAAACGTTTTTCAAGTTTTTTAATTCCATCCGAAAAATAAGATTTTCCAAGACCTTCAAAATATGCCTCAGTTTCAGCAATAACCTCGCTAACATTTTTGCAACCGATTATTTTTTTTAAATTTGGAAACAAGAAATAATCAGAAGGAGCTAAATCTGGACTATATGGTGGATGCGGAGCAATTTCAAATCGTAATTCGGCCAGTTTTTGTTGAGTTAAAAATGCAGTGTGTGAAGGAGCATTATCTTGATGAAAAAGAACTTTTTTTTCTAAATGCGGTCGTTTTATCTTGATTTCTTCACTCAACCGATCCAATAATGCACAATAATATTCACTATTTATAGGTTTTCCTTGCTCAAGATAATCAATAAATATTATAGCCCTTGCATCCCAAAATACTGTGGCCATTACTTTTCCTGCTGACTTAACAGTTTTCGCCTTCTTGGGACCACTTTTACCAGCTTCTATCCATTGTTTTGACTGTTCTTTGCATTCTGGGATGTAGTGATGGATCCATGTTTCACCAACAGTTATGAATCGGCGCAAGAACTCTATTGGATTACGCCGATTTTTTGGGGCAAAGTCAACAAACGCGGCACCCATCTTGCGGATAGCTTTTTCATGTGGAGTTAATTATGTAAAATACTCCAAACTTGTTTTTCGTGTATTTTAACAATATCAGCAAGTTCTCTGAGCTTTATTCGTCTATCTTTAGTCACTTCATTAAATATTTTTCTAATGTTTTCAATAGTAGTAGCAGTTTTCGGTCTTCCAGAGCGTTGTTCATCTTCCGTACTTGAACGACCCATTTTAAATTGTTGAACCCAGGATTTCACGGTGGAGTATAATGGTGCATTATCACCATGAACAGAATCCAATTCAACTTTGATTAATTGTGGCGTATAACCTTTCATATAAAAGTGTTTAATTACCGCACGAAACTCTTTATTTTCCATTTTTTTGCTCTCAATTGACCATAAACGTAATTCTGTGAAAACTTCAAAGGATTGTTTGGAGTTGTTGAACTGCAATTCTAATGAGTTTTTTCGGCGTTTTGTAACTGTGGATAAATGGATCCATTACAACACTCCGGAGACCAAGCTGCATTCTAAACAATAGTTTTCTCCGTGTGAACCCGCTCCAAAGAATGCCAAGGTGACTTTATCGGTTAATAAGGCGATGGCAAGAGTTTTTGGAGATGCACGCGGGATAATCCGATAAATCAATTACCTTCATCGGTCCAACTTATTGGGCCAATTTAACGAGGATTAAAGAAAAAACGACCACAAGCAGCCAAGCAGATACTGCATGGGTGCACACGTGTGCAGTCTCAATGGCAAATTTGTATGCTTTGGGTTACGTATTGGTACTTCATATTCTTCCATATTCTTCGGATTTAGCCCCCAGTGACTATTTCCAACCTAAAAATTGTTCAGTGAAAAGCGATGAAATTATTGATCAAACAAATTCCTTTTTTAGGGTTTTTTTAAGGAAGGGTTACAAAAATTAGAGAAACGTTGGACTAAGTGTATTGAGCTAAAGGAGATAATGTTGAAATATAATTTTTTTTTTTCAAAAAAAAACTGTCTTTATTCAAAAAGTCAGGGAATTATTGTACAGTCCTCGTATTAGCAAAAAAAAAATACTGCAGATATAGTGATTTTTAAATCAGTCCGTGTGCCAACGAAATGATAACACGTGGCAAAGCAGCATGCTTGTACGGGTGGCCCAAATGAGACCTAGTGATGTTAAACACGTATAACTCTTGTAATAGCGGTTTTTTTAAATGATTTATTTTAATATGTTAAATACATTTTATGGAAATTTAACGTGACTATGTGTGAAATATGACATCAGACAAATGACCACCATTTTGCTCGATACAGGCATTGGCTCTTTTTAGCGCATTTTGCATTACACGGAGTAATGTTTCTGGTTGCAGGCGCCGTATTTCGTCTCAAATATTCTGCTTGAGCTGTCCAAGTGTCTGTGATTTATTAACATACACTTTCTCTTTTAAATATAAAAAAAAAATCGGACGCAGTTAAATCTGGTGAACGAGGAGGCCAAGGGAAATCTGAATTTTTTGAAATTATGCGTTCACCAAAAATTTCACGCAGCATGTGCATAGTTTGCCTAGCAGTATGTGCAGTGGCTCCATCTTGTTGAAACCACAAAATAAGATGTTGCTCCACTATTGGCCGCAAAAAATTGTCGATCATTGTTCTGTAAGAAGCCCCGGAGACCGTTTCTGACGTTTTATCCTCATTCTCAAAGAAATATGGGCCTATGATTTTTGTGGCCATAACACCGCACCAAACAGTGCATCTGATTGGGTGTAACTGATGCTTATGTATTGCCAACTGTAACCCAGTTCCTCAAACGGCGCTTATCTTACGTTAAAAAAACGGCGATAATTTCGCTGCGTCAGAACTATTGATCGTTGAGAAGAATAACAAAAATCGATAATTTTAATGCGTTGTTGTGGACTGTACGTATTCATTTTAAGTTTCCAAGTGTTCAGTTATAATCTGCCAAAAGGAAAAATAAATTATGTTAAAAAATAAAAAAGTTATTTGTGTTTCACATCAGCTGGTCTTATTCGGGCCACCCGTTATAAGTAGTTGTGAAGTCAAAATATGGCGACTGGTCTATCTCACAACCAGCATTTATCAATTGCACTCTACATGTACTACAAGCGACAACTCTATCAAAATTGCAATGGACAATTTTGCCTTCTTACGATGAGTGCTCATCAAGTCCATTTAATTTGGCATACATAATATGCAAATTGTATTTCTTTGCTTAACTTTTACAGAAAAAAAAGAGGCAAAAGAGTTCTGATTGCTGCTCCCATGATTGATTTATTCAATTTTTATCAGCTGCACTCAAGCCTTATCGGCACAAAGTATTTTATCATTTTGTTGGGCTTAGCCTTGTGACCTTTTGCTTGCCACTGGGAGTCTCTCAGCATGTAATTCTGGGGGTGGCAGTTTGTCTGTATGCGGAAGTTACACTCAATCATTAATTCCATTGCCTGAAATCCACTCACCTATCAAATGGTCTCTGACGTTTTATTCTTATCAAGTAACCTAATACCTGATAGATAAAGTTTCAATCGAGTGTTTCACACACTTATTCAATGGTGTTGGTGTTGAATGTCACTGTATAATGTTGGGCAAATATTACGTTATTTGAAATCAGCAATCTAACAGCTCCTACACCAATCAATGTGTGGCAGGGTCCACTTAGATTGATGTTCACTATATTAAACCTAAAGCCCTACTACTCCATTTACATTATAAAATACCTGAGTGGACCCCGAAAAAGTTTGATATCGATAAATAAGAAATAGTCAGATATTACTTTATTATAATTTTAGACTGTTTTTATCAGCAGCGATGCTTGTTTTTTTGCTCAGAGCATAATAATCGATATTCATCCAAAATCGATCGATAAACAACCAACAGAAAATACCTTAAAACAGGAGTGGCCGACTATATTTTTTTAAGCTCCACTGTATAAGCAGACAAAATTTAACCTTACTGATAATGTCGGCAAACCCCTAGTCAGGAATACAGTAGTTTAATTGTATAGACACAAGAATTCGTTTAAAAATTTCATTTGTTTTATCGAAGCCTGAGTTGTTAAATCTATATCAAAAATATTAAGTCATAAATACAATACAATTTTTGTAGTTAGGACAAATGGAAGCCATCATGCACGTTCATCACAGGATAGTCTAACTTTATCTCTCGAAATTAAATAACATGCATTTTTGCAGTTAAACGCCAATGTTTCAATGCGATTAGCACTCCATGATGTCGGGCAAACCCGCCTTAACCGGCAATACCGACTTTTATTAAATTTTTTACTGCTCTAAAAATCTTCCATAGAATTTCTTAAATAAAACTATGTGATAATTGTTTTCTGGCTCCATTTAGTTTGATATGCAACACCGACTTTTATTAAATTTTTAATTGCTCTAAAAATCTTCCAAGGACTATAAGATATTTGTTTCCTTATTTTCTAGCTGCGTTTAGTTTGCTATACCTTTCAATTTTCTCAGGCTCCGTACTTTCGAATTCTCCGTACTTTATTGGGAACATACACAGGACATCCTGCGTATATTCCTTTACTCCCAATATGGCTTCATTGTCTGTTGGTAGACGAATATCCATGTGTGGTTTGTTCTTTTCATCTATGGTAGCTTTAAGCTTCCATATTCTTTGCCTTGTATGTCTTTAATTGTTTAGAAATTGTCTTCTTATACGATCTGTGCTACTAGTCTATCAGGAAATGCAATTTTTTGGGGTCCTTCGGGTTCCCACGAAATTTTTACATATGTGACAGCGCATTGAGAAAGGTACCTAAGAACAAAAAAATCCATTTTCTCTTTTTTTTCTTTTGATGTGGACAACATCTGAGCATAGAATGAGACCGATCCCATGACCCAAAAGTGTTCCCTCCCAGAGATATGCGCGTTCTATGAAAGTGATGGTACACCAAAGATACACGTATTTAAATCTTTAAAATGGCTCTCCTGAACAAAACTGGTTTTTACCCTTCAGTCCATTTCTGTTTTGCGCGTCACATATATTAAAAGTTAGTTCTCAGTAAGTACCCACGTACCCACAAGCCATGAAGGGGGGGGGGGCAATTTTTGGATTCTCAGCGCTTGTAGATCTGACACAGAAGTTAGGTTTAGATTTGTGAGAGAATTTCCCTGTTTCTGAAAATGTGCCCATTCTATGGCAAGGTTCAAACATCTATGCCAACCATTATTTAAATTACCTAGTAAAAATTTAAAAAAATCTAAAATTCTGTCAGGACTTCTCATAGTACCTCAAAGGGGAACTTTTTCCCCCTTTGACCGATTCAGTCCAATTTCATCAAAAACCGATGGCCGACAATAAGACATAGAGCTGTTTAATTAGAAAAGTCTAGCTTTTTTCGTTTAGTTTGAATCGTATTTTCAACTGACGGATATTCAAACGGACCTACAGACGGACATGGCTAGACCGTCTTAAAATTTTATCAGGATCAATGGCAGAAAAGTATTTCGATATGTTAGGGGTATTCGAAAACAAAGTCAGCATCGCATTTAATATGTGCTTCTAAAACTACAGGTGAGGAAATCTATAAAAGAATATTGCAAGATATCAATTTCTATCGGATTAGTTCTAATCGCAAACCTGAACCAAGTGCTGTAAAGTGTTATAAATAATATCGCCAGATTATTACCAGGACAGACCGACGAAAGGAAAACAAACTGGCAAATTTCGGCAATGAAAACAAACTGGCAACTTTTCCTAAATTAAAAGGCAGAGTGCATGATAAAATTCTTGTTTACATTAAGAAACTTCGGTTTCATAGTTAATCGAAAAAACCAGAGCCATTTAGAAAGAAAAGTTTGAAATTAACTACCACAGAAAACTGAGATTTCTGAGCTTATAACTCGTAAAAAAAATTTAGGTGGTATTGTGAAATTTAAGAAGCAAACCAAAGGGTCAGATCATATTCTTTCGGTTAATGCCCGTTAAATTAGAGCATCGTTCAATGAATCTCAATCATATTGGTAGGTTAAAAAGAAACCATATTGGGAGGTTAAAAAAAAGTTTTGTTAATTTAAATTATATTATAAACTTTTTTTAAATACGAGTATTTCCTTGACTAAAAAAAATTGATTGAAAAAATGCTTTGGCGTGCATAGACTTGATCGACGATTTTTATAATAAAATCTGTTATTAATCGCTGAATTACAGTCATTTTAAATGTTTGTAATTCACGGCTCCCATTAATAATTTCATATCAAGTTAAAATTTCGCTGCCCATTTCCCATTTGGATAATTTTTGAAATAAACTGAACTTATATAAATCAAACAAAAATACCGAGTGTATTTTTGTTTGATTCTTTTGTGATTCTTGAACATTTACTCGTATCGACCTAGACTATATGTGACGAGCAAAATAGAAAGGGGCCTAAGGGTAAAAACCAGTTTTGTTCAGGAGAGCCATTTAAATACGTGTATCTTTGGTATACCATTACTTTCATAAAACGCGCATATCTCTGGGAGGGAACACTTTTGGGGCATGGGATCGGTCTCATTCGATGCTCAGCTGTTGTCCACATCAAAAAAATAGTGAAAATTGATTTTTTTACCCTTAGGTCACTTTCTCTATGCGCTGTCACATATACCTTATTCAAAATCCAGTAAAGCAATAAGTTTAATCTAGTTCGCGTTAAAACTTAAAAAGATGTAAACTTAAATATGTATTTTCTGGACGCTTGTGGGTTAAATCGTATATGCCATGTCTAGTTCGATGCTACTAAGTTTAAAAAAACATCCCTCTGTACAAACTGTTTCGCAAAAAATTAATATTAATCATACGCAACTTTTTTCATGCGCCTACTGCAGATAATTATTTTACTCGAAATTTTTTTTAAAATTGCTTACTTCTTTACCAACATTACTTTTAAGAATTACTCTACCTACAGATTTTTTGTTAATTTGAGTACTTCAAATCACAGTCTTTTTACTCTATAGACTTTGTTCAATTTGCCACAAAGGTCGCAATTAAAGTTCATTGTTGCTTACTAACACTACAAAGAACAAATTTTTCTTATAAAGTATATATAAATATGAAAGAAATATTTAGTAAACACTGATGGTTTGATTTAAACCTGTCGGCAAGCCATCGCTGAAGTTTTAATACATCCAAAAACTCCACCGAGCTCACTGGTTGAAATACAATTAATATTAATCATACACCAAGAGTAAAAGAGTAAATATTTTTTGTATAACGTATGTAATTTAAAGTTGAAAAAAATATTCACATGACACTGAGGCTTGAATGCTGGCAGCGAGGCTCTAAATTTATTTTACAACACAAATATCCCGCTGAGCTTACAGTCTCACACATAATTAATATTAATCATACGTCGCATACAGAAATCGCCAAGAATTCTACGTTATTAATCAAGAATTAATACAGGGTTTTATATTAAGGGTATAACATTTTTATATATTTATAAAACACAGAATATTTAAGATAAAGAGTTCAAATTTATTTTAAATGTAGTACAAATGTTACATTTTAAGAATGTAATTCGATTTTGTTCGTATGACCGCCACGAGCCAGTTTTCCACCAATCTTGCGCAAATTTCGGCCGGAATGTTGGCAATTTCGCGTTGGATGTTGTCTCTCAGCTCGTCTAAAGTTGTTGGCTTGTTGACATAGATCAACAACTTCATGTGGCCCTATAAAAAGAAATCCAATGAAGTTAAATCGCATGAACTAGGTGGCCATTATACCGGACCATTTCTCGAGATAACACGAATTTGCCTTTCAGTAAATCGATTGTAACGCGGGCTGTGTGGCTAGTGGCACCGTTGTTAAAACCATATATCGGCGATGACAAGTTCATACAATTCTGGCTAAAAATATTTTTTTTAAAATAGCAAGATAACGCTCTTCATTGACCGAAATATGACAATTGTTTGCTTAGCCGAAAAAATACGGCCATGAAAACCATACCACATTGTATTTTTTGCGGATGCAATTGTGTCTCTTGAAGTGGTTTTGTTGCTGTCCAATAATGCACATTTTGTTTATAGACAAAACCACTCAGCCAGAAATGAGCTTCATCACTGAATATGATTTTTCAATGAAATTCTGGATTGTCGTGAAACTTTGCCAGAGCCCAATCGGAGAAGTTTCGACGTTTCAAATGATCAAGTGGCTTTATTTCTTGAGTCAGTTTGATCTTATAAGAATAAAGACCAATTTCTTTAACAAAATACGCCACAGTGTGGTTTTAGAGATGACCAAAGCCTAAGAACGACGTGGATCGACTGGTTTGGCTCATTTTGAACAAATACACTTACGGCTGCGATATTTTTGTCGCTTCAAGCAGCAATGACAAGTTCATACAATTCTGGCTAAAAAAAATCTAAAATGGCAAGATAACGCTCTTCATAGACGATAATATGACGATTGTTTTCATCGAGGAAAAAATACGGCCCAATCAGACCTTCGGCATGAAAACCATATCACACAGTAATTTTTTGCGGATGCAATTGTGTCTCTTGAAGTGGGTTTGTTGCTGTCCAATAATGCATATTTTGTTTATAGGCAAAACAACTCAGCCAGAAATAAGCTTCATCGTTGAAGATGATTTTTCGATGAAATTCAGTGAAACTTTGCCAGAGCCTAATCGGAGAAGTTTCGACGTTTCAAAGGATCAATTGGATTTAGTTCTTGAGTCATTTTGATCTTATAAGGATTCAGTCCTAGATCTTTTCGCAAAATACGCCACAGTGTGGTTTGAACGATGCCCAAAGCCTGAGAACGACGTGTAATCAACTGATTTGACTCATTTTGAACGGATACACTTACGGCTCCGATATTTTTGTCAAGCGGTACGGGGTCTTTTTGGTGCAGGAACATCCGAAACTCCAAAAATATTGGATAAAAACTTCAGCACTATAGCAAGCACAGCCTGTCGGGACGGGCGGTTATTGGAGTAAGCGCTCCTAAGGCTGCGGCCACCGACTCAGTTTCGGACTCAATTTCAGTAGTAATTTTAAATGATTTCCAAATGCTGCTCGTAAGTGAACTTTACCATAATGCAAATGTTGACTTCGACTAACGTATTGACACTTATAGATCGTTAAAAATATTAGACGGTGCGTTGACATAAAGATAAAAAATGTTATTTTATAAATTAATAACAGGCCTGGGACACATTAAAGTTTTTTTACCCTTTCGGCAGTCTAAAAAACATTCAAATAGGTATCCAACATAGGTATCCAAAACGTATGGCAGGGTTTTCTATTTTGGCACCGCAATATCGTCAACTTCTTGTACATTTTCGAAATACTTAGTAGGGACATAAATACTGTTACAACATTGAACACACCCATTTCAATAGTAGAACTGAACATACCCCGTTAATGTTATATGGGCTTTGAAAGCTAACCTCAATAGCGTTAGACTGTAACGGGATTTTAAAATTGTTTCAACTTTCATCATGGAGTGGTCAGATAATGAGAACCGTATCGCTGTAATATCAATTTTCAAGCGTGAAATGAAAAAAAAGCGATATTTTTGAAATGCTCCGGCCACTAGGGATTGTCCGCATGCTCGTCTACCGATGCATAAAACTGTTTGAGGAGACTGGAGATGAAAGACCGTCACCGATCGGGCTGCCCACGCTCTGTTCGAACACCGCATGTGATCGAAGCCGTTAGATCAAGAATTCACAGAAATCCGCTCCGAAAGTAGAAAATTAAGGCCCGCGAGATGAGTATCACGCAAAAGTCCGTGAATCGAATCATTAAAAAAGACTTGGGACTTGGGGCTTTCAAACGACTATTATGTTCATGACTTTTATTATATTGGTCTTTCTTTCTAGAACTTACATACTACATTGGTACCGGTTACTTATTTATCTATGGTGTTGCCATTTAACCCATACCATATCACATTAGGGTGAATATATACATGATTAACATTAGGGTGACAGTTACCATAACAACGACGTACCGGACATTTATTGACTGCAGCTTTAAAAAATAGGATTGAAAAATGGAAACGTCTTTTGGTGACGTTTGCACAGAAAAATTTTGTTCACCGATGAAAAAATTTTTACCGTTCAGGAAAAATTTAACAAGCAAAATGATAGAGTGTATGCGCGGTCATCTAAGGAAGCATCTGAACTGAACCCAAGGGTGGAAAAGGGTCATCACCCAGCTTCAGTCATGGTTTGGTGGGGTGTCTCTTACGATAGGGTCTCTGACCTGCATTTCTGCGAACATGGAGTCAAAACATCGGCCAAAGTTTACAATGAAACCGTTTTGGAAGGTGTTGTGAAGCCTCTTAACAATTCCCTGTTCCAAAACCAGCCATGGACTTTCCAGCAGGATTCTGCGCCGGCCCATAAGGCTAAAACGTCCCAGGCCTGGCTTCGAAACAATTTGCCAGAGTTCATTTCCTATGAAGAATGACCCTCAGGCAGTCCAGATTTGAATCCATTGGATTACAAATTGCGGACGGTTTTAGAGGACAAAATTTGTCTCAAAAGATACCCCAACATTGGATCTCTTAAGACTGCTTTGGTTCGAGCTGTGGCCAATTTCAATGGACAAGGTTCGTGCAACTATTGACGATTGACCAGTGCGACTTAAGGCGTGTGTAAAGGCAAAAGGCGGAGATTTCGAATAAGTTGATTCTTTTTGGATATAATATACATCAATAAATATATAAAAAAAATATTTGGTCCAAAAACAGTCAGTACTTTTTATTTTACAGCATAAAACGTGTGTAACAATATTTATGTCCCTACTTAGTATATTTCATTGGTTTTCAGCCTACCGGAAATTAAGTAAAACGCAAAGTAGGAAAATAAGTTTCCTTGTACCCGACCGGGCCTTCACACATGCCTCATTCGTAAATAATTATTATCAATCATACGCTACAATTAGAAAATAATTTAGTTTTAGTAATTAATAATTTAATTTAGTAATTACATACAATTTCCAGCAACAAAATATTTTACTACACAAAAAAACTACCAAAAAAGCTCAATTCATTCCGTAGGCGTAGTAAACCAAACTTCTCAGACTTTATTAACTTTGGTGTGAAACATTCAAGGTCGTTACCGAACTGCAGTAAACTTAGTTAAGGTTAAGGAAACGTTTAGTTTTTCACATGTGCGTATAAGTATTAGAGAAATACTGAAGTAGGTTTCATAATTGCAATGTTTTAAATTTACCCTATTATTTTCTACTGTTAAGGTTTATTTTCAAAAATATATTTCAGCTTTCTCATACGTGAGATCTTAAGCCTTAAACAAACTCCAACGTAAAATTTTCTTTTGTATTGGCCTAAGTGCTATTTAAACATTCGTAGGTGTTTATTAGCCCGTATTGCGAGACTATTATCGGATATATGAATACAGACACACACACACACACACACAGATATGTGTTCATTCGCATTTAAATAGGTATTTGTGCGTGTACTGCACTTGTATTTGTATTAATGGCATTGTTTGCCAACCCAAATTGCCTTTAATTTTGTTATCAGCAAATTTTCATATTGTTCTCTGCCCCTCCGTCTGTCTGACTGCACGTCTGCCAGCCTGTCATCAACTGCCGGCAGCGGTGTTGACGGACGTTAATGAGAAAATCAATTTCATTGAAGACGGGGAATTGGAGGGATGGAAGCTCCGCAATTAAGTTGTTCGTTTTGTAATTTCCAAGAAGTTATGGTAGAAAATCACCAAGTATTTGTTTTGGCATTGGATTTGTTGTAATTCCTATTACGTCGTATCTAATTGATGGCCTTAGCATTATGATTACTCCCTTGGTTTTGGGAAAGCGATGGGCATTTTTGTGGTTTATACGAGTATATAAATTTTTATTGAGCCAGAAATCGATATGATTAAACGGAGTTTCGTAGTACAAAATATGTGTATATGTGAAACAAAAATCTATGCAAAAAGCTTTTGCTAAGTGATTGAGGATAATGAGCATGTTTTGGGTATTAACTCAGAGAGTTTCTGATGATTTTTGTCACTTAGGATGCCGATACAGGCAGCATTTATTACAAAACAGATAGAAGCAAATCTCAATCTTTTATAAATGAGATGGGACAAAACTAAGAAAAAGTTTAAGTCGTGTATACACATCAATCTTTCTGAGAATCAATTAACTATCTTCTTCCGCTATTTTCAGGCATATTTTAAAAGTCAAAGCTGAGTAGTTTTGATACGTCAGAAAATTACATATACCAATATTTATAGGGGGCCCGAGGACCTAAGCAAACAAACAAAGTAAACTTGTTCAGTTAAGCGAGAATTTTATTCAAGATTTTGAGTTCCCTAAGCTAAACTAAATCTTAAAAAATATTTATATTTGAATTCAAAGGATATTTTATTATTTTAGTTCGATACATGTCCAAGTCTTTAGGAATTCGTTATTGTGGTTCTACGACCCACAGGTGCTGTGCACCAAATTAAGCCAAATCTTAAAAATAAGCAACTATTTTAATTAGATAGAATTTTTTATAGCTTTCGTTTTTCCATGAAATCTTTGGCTCTTAAGGTCTATAGTTCTGGTCCTAATTATAAACAGTTTTTGCCAGATAATAAAGATGCAAGCTTTAGATAGGTGTAATCATTTTATTGGGTGATCCATCTGAGGTATTTTTTCAGAAACAAAAAAAAATATAAAAATTCAAATCAAGTGTGGAATTTTTATTGGTAATTTGAAAGGACATTTTATGGCATTTATTTTTTTAATATAATTTCCCTTCAATTATTGGCAGCAACTACGCCTCGAGGTTTCTTTTCTGAGGGTCCAATTTTAGATGACTCTTTCGATCATTTCGACCGGTATGGCTTTAATAACACGCGTAATGCTGGCTTCCAAAACCTGAATCGTAGCTGGTTTATCAGCATAGACTTTGGACTTTACGTAACCCCAAAGAAAAATGTCTTAAGGTGTGATATCACTCGATCTAGGCGGCCAACTCACCTGTCCAAAACGTGAAATTAGCTGCTTTTCGAAATGACCTCTCAATAAAGTAGATCCATTGTTTGAGCAGCTGTATGGCAAGTGTCACCGTCCTCTTGAAACCAAGTGTCGTCAAGATTAGGGGCTTCAATTTCAGGTAGCATAAAGATCGATATCAAGGCGCGATAGCGAGCACCATTCACGGTTACGTTCCGGCCATCATCATTTTTGAAAAAATATGCACTGATGATTCCACCATTTTATAAGCCGCACCAAACCGTGGTTTTCTCTGGATATAATGACACCTCTTAAACTTCTTCTTATTGCTCTTTAGCCCAAAATCGGCAATTTTGTTTTTTTGACTTTGCCGTTGAGCCAGAAATGGGCCTAATCACTGAACAAAATTTTGGTCGAACACAGCGGATGTGGTATAAAGAACCCTCATCGCTTAATTATGGAAGCAGCTGGACCTCAAATCTGCAGTAATATTTTTAATCGAGACATAATGACATCATGAACCTGAATGTCACATTTTAACAATTTCATATGTGGCATGTTAAGCGGCAGGGCTTTAATTAAGGTATTATTATTATGGTCGAATTTCTTCTGCGTTCTTTAAATCATATTATTTAAATTTGGGAAATATCGGATTGAAAATGTTGCTAGTCGATTAGCAGGAAATCAAATAAGTTGTGTGCTTTGAATTACAACTGTAGAAAAGTATCTGGAGCGACAGAACCTCAAATCATGAGGGGCTTTCCTGTGGGGACTATGTAAAATCATAATTCAATAGATCGCAGAATGGGTACTTTTATGATGCATCTAGAATTGCACTTCAAAAATCTGGAGGAATATTTTTTAGGGGGCAATCTAAAAACCATACACAGGAACATCGAAAAGTGAAAATTTTGATAAAAATTCAACCACTACGAGGGCGGTTCGGAAAGTTCTTAGCCTATCAATGAAAGAGAATAGTTAGTTTTTCAAATATATTTTTATTATTCAATATAATCTCCTGAAACTTTAATACACTTAGTCCAACGATTATCTAGCAATTCTATCCCTTGATTAAAATAGTTTCCCTCAAGGTCTTCAAAATAGTGGTTAACAACTGTAATTGCATCTTCATTTGAGGTAAAACACTTGCCAGCAAGGAATTTTTTTAGATTTGGGAACAGGTAAAAGTCACTGGGAGCTAAATCAGGAGAATAGGGTGGGTGGTCAAGCAACTCGTACTTTAATTCGTTGATTTTAGCCATTGTTAAAACACTGTTGTGCGCTGGTGCGTTGTCTTGATGAAAAATTATTTTTTTGTGTTGTAAGCCAGGACGTTTTTTTCGAATTTGTACATTTAATTGATCTAAAAGGCTGCAATAGTACTCAGAATTTATTATTTTAACTTATTTCAGATAGTCAATCAATAAAATACTTTTGAAGTCCCAAAAAAACGTTGCCATAACCTTACCAGCCGATTGAATTGTTTTTGCCTTCTTTGGGGCACTTCCTCCAGCTTCAGTCCATTGTTTGGATTGTTCTTTGTCTCTGGAGTATAGTGATGCATCCATGTCTCATGAACAGTTATGAAACGACGCTTAAAATCCATTTTATTTCGCTGAAAACGATCCAAACAAGCTTGAGAAATGTTCATTCTTATGCGTTTTTGGTCGACTCCGGCACCCATCTTGCAGTCGACTCCGGCACCCATCTTCATGCAAAATTGAATGGACTCGATCATTTGAGATGCCCATGATATTAGCTATTTCACGCACTTTTATTCGTCGATCATTTAATACCATATCATGCACTTTGGCTACAATTTCTGTTGTTGTTGCTGTTTTTGGACGTCCACTACGTGGTTCATCTTCAATGCTTGTACGACCACGTTTAAATTCAGCAACCCAATTTTTTACTGTTGCATATGAAGGAGCACTTTCACCTAACACATTCACCATATCATTATGAATTTCTTGTCCCGATAAACCTTTTTTATGTAAATATTTAATGACACCACGCATTCCTAATTTTTCTATTGTAATAAAATCGCGGATGCGTCTTTTGTGAACACCTGTTTCTATATGAAGGAGTTGCCAGATCGAAACAAAATTTAACATGTGTTCATAGCAGAGATTGAAGTTTCCAAAACACTTAACTTTTTTTCTGTTAATACCGCGCTTTTTGTGCTAGGCTAAGAAGTTTCCGAACCGCCTTCGTATAACAAGCATAGCCGGGATCGGGATTGGCGATTATTGGAGTGAGCGCTTTTAAGGTTGCGGCCACCGACTCAGAATTTCGGTAGTCATTTTTAATGATTTCCGATTGCAGCTCGTTAGTGAACTTTACCATAATGCAAATGGGGTGGGGGGCAATCTGAAAACCATACACCGATATCTTTTAATTTTACCAAAGTTCGATATTGATCATGTCTGTTAAAAGTTACAAACGAAGTCAAATTTGAATCCGTTTGTTGCTCCCAAAGTGCTAGGGCCTTAAATCAAAGGCCATTTGCATGAATATGTGCAAATGCTTCGAAACTGCAGAGTTTGCAAAGTTTCCTCAAAATCGGTTTATAAGTTATTACAAGGACTCATTAACATTAAAAAAAAATAAAGTCAAGTTTGGATTGGTAAAAGAAATTTAATTTTTTATCGTACTCTTCTTCATAAGATTCAGTGAATATTAAAATTGTCATTCCATTTTTAACAACTCGAAATAGTTATCTGCGACCCTATAAAATGCAGCATGAAAAGGGAGCCAGATCATAGAGGTAAACTTGAAAAATACCCACTTAGAGAGGAAAATTCTAAAAAATGAAGTCATAGATAATAGGTTCAAACTCCTGCTTAAGGAGGTGTTTTTTCAATTGTGCAGGGACCGCCAAAACTGTCTTACTTATTAAGAATTTCCACTGTATATATCTTATTGGTCATCCAAAAATTCTAAGCCAATGTAGCTACGTCTTTCCGTCCATCCATTAAAAGCCCGATACAGACATAACACAAAGATCAAGGGCCTTCAAACTTACCTTCTAACTTACATATATTCGTACATCAGTAGTATTAAAATTGTCGTGACGAATACAAATATTTTCATTTATTCTTGACTGAATTGTCTATCTTGACCCAATTTTAGGCGATGAACCTTGGGTTTAAAGTCCATAGGGTAGCAAAAGTTGGTCCTTTCTAACGTTGGAGTTTTCTAATTTAAATTTGCACTAACTCTTTAAACAAAGCAATTTCCTAACTTCTGAATACTACCTTATTTTTACGATTTGGTTTAAATGGAGGTCTTGGCCCATGGGCAAATCGTACAGAGGGCACCGAAAATTAGCGCCTGTTTAACATAGCTACCACACTAAAAAAAAACGTTCTTAAAATTCCAATTATACACAAATTTTTTAAGATTTCGGTGAATTTTGATCCCAACTTACAGCCCTAGAGACAGGAATAACTTACCATGCTATTTTCGAAGTCAGAAATAAAGATATTTCCTACAATTTATAAACTTAAAACCAAAAAGTGGATGGTTAATTTAATTTGTCATTCCGTTCGTAGCACCACGAAATATTGATCGGAGACCCTATTTAATTTTAAACGTCGCTAAACTCTGAGGCTATCTAGCCAAGTCTCTGTGTCCGTCCATCCGTTCATATATCCGTTGAAATCATGATAGCTGTCAAACTAATCAACCTAGGATCTAAAAATTTTGCATTAGGTTTACTGACGGATGGTTCTGATGGTCATCAGCGGTTTGGAATTGTAAATGAGCCAAATCGACGCAGGGGAAGGAATTTTATTTTATGGCACAAAAGGTACCTCTGAAAAAAAGTATCCTTCATTGAATAGCTTAACATAATTTGTTAAAGACAGACAATGGTTAAAACGACTACTGTTAAATAGGACGCAAATAAAACCTCCATAAAGAGCAGATTTGGGGGTTGTTTTAGTTTATGTTGCTCCATAATCGTCCAGCATGATCAAAACGGGCGACCAATAGTCAATATAGACTCTTGAGTCAATATTGACTACTCGTATTGAGCCAAATTGGCTACGAATTGTTAAACCAGATCAATTCTTATGAGGGCCGGGCCAAAATGCCTAAAAACTAGAAGTTTGTTGCTTTAGTAGAGACAGTGGAGACTATAAAAGGCTCGGCCAGGATAACCTTAACGACGTTTTTACTTGTTCAGATTGTGGCTGTCTTTCAAGAAATAAACTTTACTGGTTCATCAATCTAACATTTCGTGGTGTTGCAATCGAAATAAAAAAGTGAAGAGGAAAATGTTTATCGACATGCATTAATTATCTTTAGGTAGGGTATCTAACGGGTGAACAATCTAGACATATTTTTTTAAATAGGGTTTTTTCCGAGATTACGCGTGACTTTATATTTTCTTTTCGTCCTGCTTGCCATCTCATCATGGAAAGACTTACACCGCAAAAACGTCTCCAAATTGTGCAACTGTATTATTCGGTGGGAAACGAGAAGATACGATGTTTTCGACCAAAATTTTTTTCAGTGATGAGGCCCACTTTTGGCTCTACGGTAATGCCATAAACTTAATTGCCGAATTAGGCTGAAGATCGAACAGAAGATGAGGTGCCACTATACCCCGAGAAAGTCATAGTTTGGTGCGGTTCATAATCTGGCGGAATCATCGGTCAATTTATTTTAAAAATGATAATGGTCGGAACGTAACCTTAAATGGTGCTCGCTATCGGCACTTTAAATGGGACTTTTTGCTACCTAAAAGTGAAGACCATAATATTGACGGTGCCACTTGGCATACAGCTCCTCAAATAATCGATCTACTGAGAGGTTATTTCAAAGAGCAGCTAATTTCACTTTTGGACCGGTGAGTTGGCCGCCTAGATCGAGTGATATCAAACGTTTAGACATTTTTCTTTGGGGTTACGTAAAGTGAACAGTCTATGCTGACAAACCAGCTACGATTCAGGTTTTGGAAGCCAACATTACGCTTGTCATTAAAGCCATACCGGTTAAAATGGTCGAACGAGTCATCCAAAATTGGAGACCCTGAGGCGTTGTTGCGGTCAACATTTGATGAAAATTATATTCAAAAAATAAATGGCATAAAATGTCCTTTTGAATGAACAATAAAGATTCCACACTTGATTTACATTTTTGCATTTTTTTATTTAAAAAAAAAATACCTCTAGATTGATCACCTATCATTGGAATGAGCAAATACTGTCAGCCACCAGAACAGTGGACGGTATTCACTGGTTAGTTTTACCAGGTGCAAGATACGAGAAATCAGCCACTAGCTGATTTATTAGTATCTCTATTTCCACAATTTAAAATGCCATCATTCACTGCATTGAAAAGGATATAATAGATTTACTGCAGTTCAAAAAAATCTGATATTTTATGATGGGGATGTCAAAGAATTATTTACAATTTATGCTCCGGAAGGGCACACCTTTTTATGACCAACGAAAGCACCATTTAATATGAAACTTTCATGGCATCCACGAAACATCAAGCCACTGTTAATGCCACAAAATTCCCATACACCAGAGCACGTGTGAGTCCCCATCAACACGACGTTGTTTATGTGCAACACCTCCTCCTGTTGCGGTGGCCTTCATGGACCACAAAGTCTGACAAAGTATGTGCGTGTGTACTCGTAGCCGTAGGTATGCAAGTACTTGTACATAAAAAGTCTCTCTATAAAAGCCAAATTTAGATTGTACGATTCGCAATGAGGAAAAAACTCATTTGCACTTAAAAACCGCCCACATCTGTAACACTTGTTTTGCTCGTTCGCATGTAAACAAAACTATGCCAAAGTAAAGCGAACACGCTTCGCAAACTTCAAGGTTAAGCCAAGTACCCAGCCTATTCAGGGAAACTTTCCACAACATTATATGTATATGTAAAAAAAAACGAATAGAAAAACACTGAACGATGTAAGAGCAGCATATTAAAATTATTTGTGAAAAATTTGCTTAAATTGCACAGGAAACACTTTATGAACTTTGGCGGAGACTACGACGGCCAGACAGACTCAGCGGCTGACATTGAACGTTGCTCCGCTGGAAGCCTGAAAGAGAAAAACGCCGGGATGCGGCACAATTAGACGCCTACGCAGAATGCTTACTCATCAATGTAACGGCAACACACATCGTCATGTTGGGAAGCAAAATCATTGACTCACGTCCTTTAAAATGTTGCGCCAGCCAAAGAAGACTTTTATGACAGTCTTGAAGGAGGACTTGGAGTAGATGTTATATGAGACTTCTACTGCTGAACCAAACACAAACATAATAACTTAGTAGCAAATAAGGCCTTAGTGTACTTGCTATTTAGACTGGTGGCATAGCTCTTAAGAACTTAGGGATTTTAGTCAATATTTAAGGCACATAAATAGGTGCATAATACCAGCAGGATTGTGTTCTGTATTAGAGCAAACGATATCCTTGCATTCTCTCAGTAATTGAAGACATAACTTGTCAATGAGATTGAGGTTGGCCGTTATTGTCAAAGCGGCAAACATCCGTAAATTACAAAATTCAGTATAAATCTATGGAGGCTGTGCCTACAAATACCGGGAGGAGTTATGGAGGTAGGGAGCAATCTCAAATTTGTCAAATTCAGCAAAGCACCATGTATCCCCCTAAATACTTAGAATTCTTCGGTTAAACAAGATAAGAAGATAAGGTGAATCATTCGCTCTCTTTTATTCTTATTTCGATACAGATACAAATACAAAACTGCGGAAAATGTGGTTTCTCAAAAATCAGACTAGAACAACTGTTGGGGGCCGTCGAGGTTTGATTTTAAGTGTACAACTATCACGCAGGTAAATCTGCTTTAAATCCGGCTTAGAATAACCTTGTTGAATGTGTAGCTTATCACAAAAGTACTTAAAATTAGCTTAGGTAGAGATTGCAGAGTATACAGGCAGAGAACAGATTTTTTGACACAACCGAATTTTTCGCTAACTAAATGTTAGTGATTGTAGTACGTACTACCCATACATTCTATCGCTACAACCGATATAATGGAATAATCTATCAGAAGAGGGGATTGATGAGGGGATAAAGATGTATATTGGAACTGAATTTTTTATATGTTGATTGTTGTACTATTTGTTGGTCATAAGTACTCCTAGTATTCAGAATCTGATGGTTAAATTTAATGTTTTCAGTTATTTAACCCAAATAAAAAAAACTTTTTTATTTAATTTTTATATTTAAAGATTTTGAAATAAGGATTCTGTAACTGTAATTGTAAGCAGTAATTTTGAAATTTGGGTTTTACTTTCAAATCTTTTTAAGTTTGTATACTTATAAACATGCAGAATGATTCTGGTCATAAAATTAAATTTTGGTTTTAAAGTATATGAAGCAATTTAAATATTTACTAATATTCACTGCTAATAATTGGTGATCCATCTAGAGCTATTTTTCGGAACAAAAAAAATATAAAAATTCAAATCAAGTGTGGAATATTTATTGGACATTTAATGGCATTTATTTTTTGAATATACGAGGGCGACCGCAAAAGTAACTGGCCTAACATAAAGAGAACCGTTTTTTTGGACTTATTATTAATTATTTTTCAACATAATCTCCTTCCGACTCAATACACTTCATCAAACGTTTATCAAGTTTTTTAATTCCATCCGAAAAATAAGATTTTTCAAGACCTTCAAAATATGCCTCAGTTTCAGTAAATAGCATCGCTATTGAACGAAAATTTTTTGCCACCGAGAATTTTTTTTTAAATTTGGAAACAAGAAATAATCAGAAGGAGCTAAATCTGGACTATATGGTGGATGCGGAGCAATTTCAAATCGTAATTCGGCCAGTTTTTGTTGATTAAAAATGCAGTTTGTGAAGGAGCATTATCTTGATGAAAAAGAACTTTTTTTTCTAAATGCGGTCTTTTCTTCACTCTACCGATCCAATAATGCACAATAATATTCACTATTTATAGTTTTTCCTTTCTCAAAATAATCAATAAATATTATACCCCTTGCATCCCAAAATACTGTGGCCATTACTTTTCCTGCTGACTTAACAGTTTTCGCCTTCTTGGGACCACTTTTACCAGCTTCTATCCATTTTTTGACTGTTCTTTGCATTCTGGGATGTAGTGATGCATCCATGTTTCATCAACAGTTATGAATCGACGCAAGAACTCTATTGGATTACGCTGATAAATCGCTAAAAGCTCCTCGGAATTGGTCCAACGGACGATTTTTTGGGACAAAGTCAACAAACGCGGCACCCTACTTGCGGATTGCTTTTTCATGTGGAGTTCATCATGTAAAATACTCCAAACTTGTTTTTCGTGTATTTTAACAATATCAGCAAGTTCTCTGAGCTTTATTCGTCTATCTTTAGTCACTTCATTAAATAGTTTTCTAATGTTTTCAATAGTAGTAGCAGTTTTCGGTCTTCCAGAGCGTTGTTCATCTTCCGTACTTGAACGACCCATTGTAAATTGTTGAACCCAGGATTTCACGGTGGAGTATGATGGTGCATTATCACCATGAACAGAATCCAATTCAACTTTGATTAATTGTGGCGTATAACCTTTCATATAAAAGTGTTTAATTACCGCACGAAACTCTTTATTTTCCATTTTTAAAAAATTATAAAACTTGTTTACTTCAATCACCTGTAACAAAGAAAATAATCATTAAATATTTCGGAAATTTTGACAGATTGCTTTTAAAAAGTTGCTAGTAAAACAGAAAATGTGTCAGGCCGGTTAGTTTTGCGGTCGCCCTCGTAATATTCTTCAAATAGAAAAAGTGCGAAAGTGTATACATCTTAAAGGAGAATATTTTGAAAAACAATAAAACCATCAAATGTTTGCCTCTCGAAACTATGTTCGTTTTTAAGCATAGACTAAAAACTTAATGTAGCCCTAAAAAACCAACCATGGGATACCATGTCACACGATTGCGACGACCAATATATTGAATGCACGCCGCACAGTAGCGCCCGTAGAGCAAACGAGGTTGCAAAAATCAAAATTTTCATGAGTGTTGACGAAGTTTTGAATAAACCCATGTTATAGGAAACTTTTCAACGATTTCAAATCTGCCACTCTTAATAATATTACATTTTTAGTTTAGAAGATATAGCCGTTCAAAGTTGACCGACTTTCGGTTTTCAAAAAAACACACAATTTTTAGTGAATTTGTTGCGATTTCCGATGTAATATCACGAAAAATAGGTAACGAATCGCCTTATTTTTTGTTTGTATTGATTGATGTATTTATTAAATGTATAATGATAAAAAAAAAAAATTAACTGTTTGCTTTGTGTTTCTCCTGGTAAATCACTATTTAAAAACTATCCGTTTTTTCACTATTTTTCAACTTTGACGGAAAATAAAAAAAATCTATATTTTTCTATATTTGCCATATTTGCAAAACCTGTTCATTGATTATTTCTTTACATAATTCAAAAATTTTAGCTGCCCGTACGTGCCCGTTTGGCTTGTAGAGGTAAAAAAGGTTAAAAAGACATGGTTGCAGAAATTGTATGGCGTCCATCCCTTATATGTTTTGACTGACAGTAGTTTGATCTAATAGTTTGAAAAAAACTACTCATTGAAATTAGCAGGTACGTACCTCACTTAAACAATACTTTGGCGTACAAATGGTCAAGAACAATATTGACTTATGGTCCCTATTTTTATTTTTTATTTTTAGGCATGGTAGCATAAGCCTATATATTGCAAAATAAGGATAATGCCTGGATTACTCTACGACTGAAAGTTGGCGCAACAATTACTGAAACCATTAAACAATTTAAGTACTGAAAACATGGCGTTGAACAATTTTAAATTATTTGAACTGTTTAGAAAGTCAACCACACCAATTTTTTTCACGGAAGCTGCTTTAGAAGAACTTGATAGCTTATACGGAAATATTGAGAGAAGCGAAATTATAAAAAATAAATTTTATGAGATATATGCAAATATTAAGGCAAAATGGGTGAAATCTAATCGAACCATTCAGAACTTCAACTCCAAATACGAGGACTGGCTTAATGAAGACACCATCCTGGATATATTGGCAGTAGATAAACCCACCACATCAACCAGAGGAGCAAAAGGAAGGCCAAAAAAAAAGTATTTTCACAAGGAAGAGGAAACTTGCCGATGCCACCAATGACTTCACCACGAAGCAATTATCGGACGCGCTGTCTATTAAATTTACAAAGATAGTGAAAGAGTTAGATGTTTTAAACTGCAAAGAAAATGTCAATTCTACAAAATATGGAGAATATGCGTCGAAAACTGCATCTCTTTTAGCAGAAATGTATCCACAGAAGAAGTTGACCCCGACCGTCCATAAAATATTGGCGCATGGCAAAGATATAATTGAGTACCAGTCTTTGCCAATTGGAGAGCTTTCTGAAGAAGCACAGGAGTCTCTTAACAAATTTTATAAAAAATATAGATTGCAGAACACATTCAAAGCATCAAGGGTAAGGCAAAATGAGGACCTCTTCAACATGTTGGCAGCATCTTCCGATCCACTTATTTCTTCCCTGCGGCATGTGAAGTCAAGAATAGAGTTAGAAAATAATTATAGTTTAGAAATGGTTAGTCTTTTAGATATACCTTCTCTTACGAACTGTGATGAATATTTTACAGAAAATTGGAAAAATAATTTTTTTTTTTTAATTTGTTGGGTAATAATTTAAAACATAAAACCCTAAAGAAAAAAAATAAAAACAATCTAAAAATTTAAAAATAATTTTTTTTAGTTACCATAAAATTGATTCATTTCATAGGCTGAACAGTTATCTATCATATGCTGTTTAAACTGTTCAATTATCTTATTCGGTTCAAAAGATATGATTTTTGCAACGAAAAAACTCAAATGGCGCCACTGTGCGCCGTGAGATCACCAAACTTACCATTCATTCTCAACTACGGGCGGCGTGTATATATTTTAGTGTCATTTTTTTGACCCATAAAGAAATTTTAGGGTAACTGTGTCTTCTTCGTTATTTTGTTTAGCTGTGGACATCGCCAGAGTTTTTTTTTTGCCGAACTCCGAATACTGTCAACACTCTCAAATTGTTGATTGATGACTGGCGATGACCGATGCACCGCATTGTCATTTCTCAGTCTTCACGCTTTTATATGGTGAGACGAATTACCAGCACACGGTGTTACAAATGCTGTGGTCAAAATGGTGCCGAACGTAAGATGGTGCTCGACAAAGCCATAAAGTATTTAACCCCCATGTGATAAACTCGGTGATACTGTACAAATTACCGGTATTAAAGGACGCGCTGCAAGCAAGGATAAAGTGCCAATAATAAAGGTATCCTAAATATTTTATCTATTTTCAGATGTATATCCTTAGTATATTTTTACCATTGATATATATTTATACCCTTAATCACACTGAGGTACAGAGTATTATGACTAAGAGCTATTATTTGTAACACCTTAAAGGAGATATACACCATGTAAGGTGAACCGATCGGCTCAGACACTATATAATCTCTAAAAGATGACCGACAGTCTATGTGTCGTTGTACAGATCGCACTTACGAACGGATTTCGATGAAACTTCGTAAATTCTTCAAGTCTGGTTCAAGCAAACACTATTTAAATTGGAAATATATCACACGTGGGGTTCTCCGACCAACATTCGTAAGGAGTTTTACGAGCGACTAGCAAACATCTCCGGCGAAATTGGGCCATATTTGATCATGTTTTGAATAGCCTCCATACAAGAGTCACTCCTGATTAAAAGTTCTGCCGCACTAAAGTAAACACATAGTAAATGCAATCTAGATTAAATTGTAATCTAATCCAATTTTACCAATCATATAGTCATATCTAGACAAAATAAATTTTTATCCCTGAATTAGAAAAAAAATCGAAGAATTAAAATTTTTTTCGATTTTTTTCTAAGTGTATTTTGACAAGTCCTGTCCAGTAGAGCGTACCAGGTTACAAGTAAAAAAAAAAAGTTCGCCATACACCTTCGAATATGAAGTATTATTGAAAGGTAGTTTCAAAAAAAAAAATTTTATTTTTTTATGCCGAACGTAGGGGTCGCGCTTTTACATTTTTCTATATAACTTCTGCATTTATAAACGGATTTTAAAGTGTGATACATCGATGTTTTTGTCTCTACGAGGCCAGTCATTGAAGTCATTGAGCTCAAGCATCCTTAGGCTGAGTTTCATGATTTTATACGAGCTTTAATTTTCTGATATTAGAGTGGTACATTAGGGTAGTAGCAACTGAGATATGATGGGTAAGTACCAGAAGGGGGTGCTTGAGCTCAATGACTTCAAAGACAAAAAAAAATCGGCCTCGACGAGACAAAAACATCGATGTATCACACTTTAAAATCCGTTTATAAATGCAGAAGTTATATAGAAAAATGTAAAAGCGCGACCCCTACGTTCGGCATAAAAAAATAAAAATTTTTTTTTTGAAACTACCTTTCAATAATACTTCATATTCGAAGGTGTACGGCGAACTTTTTTTTTGAAGTACGCCCTACTGTCCAGCTTTCGGGATCTGGATGAATTTTTTGCAATCAAATACAGATTGTGGTTTTCGTGATTTTTTT
Source organism: Hydrotaea diabolus (assembly GCA_963513945.1). Taxonomy (NCBI): domain Eukaryota; kingdom Metazoa; phylum Arthropoda; class Insecta; order Diptera; family Muscidae; genus Hydrotaea; species Hydrotaea diabolus. The sequence continues at coordinate 184,349,877 of OY740718.1, forward strand.
GGTCAGCATAATCAACCAAATGTGTCCACAATCAGAAGAATTGAGCGCAAATTTTATCAAACCGGGTCTGTAGGAAATGTTTACGATCGCCCAGTTCCTTCTGCGGAAAACATTGATGTTGTTCGGAATTGTCTAGCAGTAGAGCTGCCAGCTTCGACTCGTCCTCGTGCTCAATAGTTGAACATCTCACGAATACCACTGATAATAAATAAAGATTTAAATTTACCCACTTACAAGGTCCAATTGACTCAAGAGCTGACGCCTACTGCAGATCTCAAGCGTTGTCAATACGCTGAAGGGTTGGTTAAACAGACAGCAGTAAATAATGAATATCATCTTCAGCGACGAGGCACATTTTCCCCTCAGTGGATTCGTTAACAAGCAAAAATGACGCATTTGGGCAGATGAGAATCCAAGTTAGATTGTTAGGGACGATGCATGCACAAAGAGTGACTGTTTGAGGCGGTTTATAGGATGGAGGCGTCTTCCGGCCACACTTCTTCGAAAATGAGGTCGGCCAAGCAGATACCTTGAATGCTGTTCGAAATCACGATATGATGAATGACTTCTTGCGGCCAGAAATTGAGGATATAGATCTGGACGTTATGTGGTTCCAACAGGATGGTGCCACATGCCACACAGCCAACGAAACAATGGCTCTTTGGCCAAGAAATTCAATGGCCGTCACGTCGTGGCGATGTTAATTGGCTGCCACGATCATGTGATTTGAGACCGTTGGACTTCTTTCTTTCGGGATATTTTAGAGAAAAACGTTGCGTTAATATGCCAATAACAATTCAGGAGCTAAAGTATGAGATAATTAATCACATTAACGACAGTGAACCTTCATTATGTCTCAGAGTCATTGAAAATATGGACCATGTGACAGGGGGAATACCACTGAAGCCGTGACGAGCATTTGGCCAATATTTAGTTCTAGACATTAGAAATATTTGTCATAGATCCTTTTATTATAATAAAAAAAATTAAGATAATTCTCTGAAAACTTTTTGTTTTATTAATAATTCATGTGTTTCTGTAGGACTACCCCTATTATACGCTTCCTGATTTCAAACATGCTCCATATAAATGAATCTCTGTTTTGTGGTCCAATCGGCCTATATTGAAAAAATATTTTTTTCTGTATTATTAGAGCGCACATGAGACAAAAGGCGCTAAAATTAGGCCAGATCGGTTCTTGGTTTCATATTTGCGATCTAACTTAACAAAGAGCAGAAAGTGTCAATTAATTTAAAATGAAATTTCGAACGCTAACCTCAAAAAATATTTCTTTTTCTATTGAATTTCATAAAATTTTCAATTTTCTATTGAATTTCATAAAAAAAAACCAAAAGCACTTAAGTCTTTTTCGATTTGTTTCGTGTTAGTTGTAATGTGCTACAGTATTGTACTAAACGTACGAAAACTATCTCTCATACATAGAAAAGACCTACTATTTGGAGATATTCTTCTTGAATCATAGGTCATTTATTAAAACTACAAAGGGTATAAATAGTGGGGGTATCATGTGGTCGGTCTCGCCCGACTTTAGACTTTCCTTAATCTCTTAAATGTGGCTTATGCTTAAATAATTGTATCCTCTCTCGTAGCTGTATGCTGGTGTCTTGTATGAGTTCTTAACTTAATTAAGTCCCACAACATCCCATTATGGAATTAGGGGAACTTCTCTGAAATCAGTGAGCTGTGCACAATTCATTCACTCACTGACTAAGTCCTACTGTTTAATGCCGGCTCCGAACGGCTAATGTATTTTATAGAGAAGGTAATATGGCTTGCAGATAAATCTCTCTCGAGAAGTCGCCGGCATTTACTAAGTGGAAACCTAGTACAACCACAAGGTGGTCGTATGAGTAATATCAATGAATAAATTAATATTGATCATACGGCGCTAATATCAAACTTATTGTTGTAGCGGCATCTGCGTAGAATTGCTCTTCGGGTCAATCCGGCCCGCAGAACCGGCTGTCGTGGGATTGACCAATATCATACTGGATATGATTGGCAACAAGTAAACGGAGATAATCCTAAATTGTCGGCAGCCCAAAAAATTTAAGGATTGATGAAGCTGATTAACCTCATTCGAGTCGACCGAGCAACCGACGTTTACCTCAATAATTGATTGAATGGTTTTTATTGGAATTTACTTTCCTCAGGGCTTACCTGGGTTTTATTAATTAAATGTAGCTCTAGATGACACGCAAGGTATCGATCGCCACTAACGCAAAACAAACCCAGATTATAAAGGGTGTTTTTTTAAGAGTGTGGTTTTCAATCTGACCACACTTTTTTCGAAGTTGGTCTTTTTAAAAGCTGCCACTTAGTTTGGCTTGCCATTTAACAATAAACAGACTTACACCGGTACATCGTTTGCAAATCGTTGTGAATAGGCCCAAAACCAGATGGCCACCGATCCTGATTTTAACAAAAACATTCTGTTCAGCAATAAAGCTCACTTTTGATTAAATGGGTACGCTAATAATCAAAATTGTTGCATTTGGAGCAATGAAAATCCACAAACTATTGTTTAGACTAACTTACATCATCAAAAAGTCACTGTTTGGTTTGCTCTATAGGCAGAGGGATTTATTGGTCCATATTTGAGCAAAAATTAATCCGGCATTAATATTACAGTCAGTGAGGGATGCTATAGAGCCATGACTTCTGACTTTTTAGTGCCTGAAGAGAAGGATGTTGATGTGGATGACCTTTGGTTCCAACAAGACGGCGCTACATGCCATACAGAATGCTACATATATTTTTGGCCTAGTCAACATTAACTGTTGCCTGGTGCCATCTGACATTTCCATTGGCAAGTTGGACATTTTTTAGCATAAACGTACTCAGAACGTTTTGACGTACGACTCTCATTTGTGGCTTAAAAAACTCAATTTGGCAAAAAAATGGAATTAACTCGTGAACATTTTCGTGCGATCATTTTTCACAACTTTCGACGTGGATTATCACGACAAGAGGGCATCGATGAACTTAAATCTTTGTATGGCGATGAAGCAACACCCTATAACACTGTGAAAAACTGGTTTAATGAATTCAATCGTGGCCGGCGCTCGCTCAAAGACGAAGGTCGTAAAGGTTGTCCAAAAAGGGCCTTTGTGCCAACATTGATGCCGTGCGTGAACTGATAATGCAAGATTATCATGTGACATACCGTGAGATAGAGGCATCTTTGGGCATTTATTCCACTAGCATACAATCGATATTTCAGGAACATCTGGTCGCAAAAAAGGTTTGTTCTCGTTGGATCCCGCACAATTTGACAATCGCTCAAAAACAGGCTCGTGTCGATTGGTGGAAAGAAATTTTGAAAAATACGATCGCGGTGCTTCAAAAGACGTTTATAATATCGTCGCAGGTGACGAATCATGGATCTATGCGTGTGAACCCGAAACAAAGCTGCAATCGACCGTGTGGGTCTTCGATTACGAGCCAAATCCAACGAAACTTGTTCGTGGAAGATGCACTTCGAAGCAAATGGTTGCCTGTTTCTTCGGCAAAACTGGCCATGTGGCGACTGTTCCGCTGAAGCAACTTAAGACGGTAAATTTTGAGTAGTACACCACAATTTGTTTGCCTGAAGTCTTCGCAGAAATTCGAAAAACGAACAAGAGAAGACTAATCATTGTGCACCATGTTAATGCGAGCTCTCACACATCGGTTCAAACCAGTGCCTTTTTGACCGGCCAAAACGTCGAATTGATGGGTCATCCGCAGTACAGCCCTGACTTGGAGCAGACTGACTGCTTTTTAATTTCGCACATCAAGAAAAAAAATCGTTGTCAACGATTTTCGTCGCCAGAAGATGCTGTTGACGCGTTCAAAAACCATGTTTTAGAAGTGTCTCAATCGGAGTGGAAAAAGTACTTCGACAATTGGTTTGAGCGCATGCAAAAGTATATAAATCTTGCTGGAGATACTTTGAAAAACAATAAAACCATTTTGATGATAAATATTCGTATTTTTATTATTAGGACAGAAATATATATAGCAACCTCATAAAGCCAACAAAACTAGAAATTCATTGAATGAAACTTTTGGTTAGGGCATTACCTCGCGTAGTGGGTCTGTGGCGTTGCCTCCAAGATCGTGCGACTTAACACCGCTGGACTATTTTTTGTGGGGTTATGTGAAGTCACTGGTCTAAGCAGATAAGCCCGACACGATTAACGCCTTGGAAGAGAATATTCGGCACATTATTGCTGACACAAGGTCCCAAATGCTGCAAAAAGTGGTCGAAAATTGGGCTCCTCGACTTGAATTTTTTCCACTTGCCCGAAATCATTTTTACAACATTATGACAAATTCTATATAAAGATTTAATAAAGCTTAAGTCTTGGGCATAACATTAAATTAAACGCGTTTTATTTTTTCTTAAAAACCACACGTCTTAAAAAGGATAGCCTTTATAAAAGTTAAGAACATCTAGCATTTATATCAGTTAAATTTCAAAGACTTTACGAGTAGCTGTTCAATTTCTCATGGCATGTACACCATTCTTTAAGACATCTTTTTAGGTGAGTAACTGAATTATGTTTTGCGCAGCTTACTTATTTTAGAAAAAATAATTCTTTTTAATCCTGAATGTAATGCTTAAGGTAATACGTTCCTTGTAATATAAAAAATTTTTAAATGTTCTAAAGGTTTTCTTCAACTCTACAACTCTACTCTAAGTATTAAAATTAGAAGCGTAAAAGCACCCGCTTAACACTGCCAGCGTGAACTGTACAGCCGGTGCTGTTCAACTTCAGTTGTGCCCTTACTTATTTTTTACAATGACAAACAAAATTTTGCCTCTTCCACAAATCATAATTACGAATAAATATCAACAGTAGCATTTTCACGTCACAATTCAAGTACAACAATAAAGCATTTTTCCTGCAATAAAATAATATCTACAACAACAACGGCAGCAACAACAAGCCACAAACCCAAACAGATTGGGAAAGTTTGAATTTCAAAGAATTCATTCGTGTCTATCCTAATTATTCAACGTGTACAAATACAAATGGAGAAATTGCCCGTTGTTATTGTTGTTATAAATTATGTGCTTTAAAGGTAATTTTTAATTAAAGTCTCCCCTTTCACAACAGTCCAGGAATGTTGGTGGCTCTTGCCAAAGTTGCTGTCGCTGTTGATAATGTTCTAGTTGTTGCTGTTGCTGTAGCTGTTGGAAAAACCAGGTGTACACGGGCATTAACTTGACTTGGTGTGTATGTATGCCATCAGGCGTGTATACACACCTATGTACATACGTACATTCGCCACACCGTCATGTTGAATACTCTGAACTCCACTCCCGCCCCTTCGATTTCCGTGCGGAATATATGTTGTGTGCCATCCTATCTGACTGGCTGTAAGAGGTAAGAGGGTCAGGGTACACGGAATGAGGGACAGAGAGAGGCTATGCCGTGTCAGCCGCCATTAAAGTCGCACAAAAACCTTAGCGAATGTCCCCGAGAAAACCTAGAATTCTGTCTGATGGCAAAACAAAAATAATATTGAAACTTTCACTTTTCAATGTTAAAGCTTAAAGTAGAGGAGCGAGCGCACGTAGAATAAAGGGAAAACATCAAAACGTTAGGAGCACCACACGGTGGCATAGGAAATGAGTCTAAGCAGCATCAACACTTACCTGGATTATTGGTCTGTACCATTTTCATGATGAGAATTTTGCTGTTTGTTTTGAATTTTTCTATTTCGAAACCAAAAAAAAAAAATAATTACAAATTTAAACTTTTCTTAAAATCTAGAATGCAATTTCTTTAAATTTAAAACAATTGTTTAATTTCACACTTCACTTTAACAAAAGCACCACTTTTTGGGCTTCAACTCTGTTTTGTACTTTTGGCCGACAAAAAGAACTCACACCTTCAATTTCTGTTAGGGCTGTATGCTCTATATACCCTCGACAAGAAGACTTTTTAAAGAATCAATTTTCACTGTCTTTGTTGGGGTTTTTTATATTTATTTTGCTGCTTTTAAAGTGTACAATTCTTGAGAAGATGTTCCTGGTTTCGGCAACTGGAGACTGACGCAAACGAAGACGTGTTAACCGTTTTAACTCTCGCCAACAACTGTTAATGTGCCATATAAAGTTACCGTATTGTTGACTCTGTTTTGGAGTTTGTTCCTTTGCACATTCCTTCGTTATCTCAACGCACAATCAGTACTCGTATACCCGTTCGCTCTTGGCTCTCTCACGACAAGAGCTATGCAGCCACTCTTTAAATTCTATCTCTCTGTATCAGTCTCTCTGTTTGGTGTTATTGTATTGCCTTTGCGGTGCTTCATGAACTGATGGTGTAGTAGTGTAATATGTTGCGTACCCCATTACACTCCAACAGCCCCCTGTGTAATTGGGGTAGTACGTGTGGTTGTATGTGGGCTCTCAGTTTGTTTACGTTTGTTCGCGTCACTAGTGTGTGTTTATACCCTACGTCATGCAGAGGTACAAAGTATCAACAATTGTGCGTTTAACTGCAATTCTATATCTACTATTTTAAAGTTCAGGACCACCACATTATTGCTTTTTGAATAACATTTTGACATTAGTATAATTGCGGGAATATCAATATTTTTGAAATGTAACAATATTCTTATAGCCAAAGTTTGATTTTTTTAGACATGCCAAAAAACATACAGTGCATGGTAGTTACCCATTAAAAAACAACAACAGCATACGGCTAGCGAAGCAAAAATATGCGTCGTTTGAAGGTAGTGCAAGGCATTTTGGTTGTGCTTTCTTTTTCTTTTAGTGATATACCCCATTAAGAATATGTCGCACTTAAGTACTTAGTACCCTCCCAACATTTGGAAGTTTCTTTCATCGTCCATCGTCTAATGCGTTACGCTTTAGTCACTTCCAGACGATAGTTGGAAGATAGTTTGAATTTTACAATAACAATTTACATTACAGTCTTCTTTAAATCATCCAGACGCCAATTGGAAGATTGATTGTTGTTTACAACACCAGCCGAAAATCACAAGTGCCGTTATGGACATATTAAACAAAAGCAAAATTATGCACTTCTGCAGTCGCAGAGACCGCGAAAACAATTAGAAGAAATGAGAACAATTCAAAAAAGAAGTTTTTAGACATCATCGATATTTTTGGTATTTAGTCTTCTGCTGTGATCGGCCAGTGATAAAGTGTGGTTTTGTTTTGTAATTGTTATTGTTGTAGTTTTTACATATTTTTTATCCCACAATATAAGTGAATTATCTGTAAAGGCAAAAAAATAAAAAGCAAAAGAGAGGCAAATAAAATTATAACAAATATATATGGGAGTACAACGAGTGGTAAAAATGTAATAAAAAAATAATTGATGCAGGTCATATTGAAGAAAGTTGCGAACCCAGTGTTACTGGTCAAATGTTTTCATGTTATGATGTTTCGTCAAGTGATAGTTCAAGTGATTCTGAAGATTATGTTGATAGAAACAGCCGATTTAAGGAAAAAAGTTTTGTATCATAAGGCTACTTAAAAGTGACTAAAAGGCACTATGAAGTGACTTCTGAATGGCACTCAGAAGTAACTTCCTAGAAGTTACTAAGAAGTGACTTCTAAAAGGCCCTCAGAAGTAACTTCCTAGAAGGCACTAAGAAGTGACTTCCATGAAGGCACTCAGAAGTCACTCCCAAGAAGGCACTAAGAAGTGACTCAGAAGTGGCTTCTGAAAGTTACCTCCGGGGGGTACAACTTCTTTATACGGAAGACACTTCCGCGATAAGAAAATGGTATCGCAGACGATGAATTTTAACTTCCAAACGTCACGTCTTAGTCACTTCCGCGATAGAAAATGTTGACATAAATACTGTTTCATCATTAAACACACCTTTTTCAATACTAGAACTGAACATACCCCGTTAATGTCATATGGGTTTTGAAAGCTAACCTTAATAAAGTTAGTCTGTCACGGGATTTTAAAATTGTTTCAACTTACATCATGGAGTGGTCAGATAATGAGAACCGTATTGCTGTAATAGTACTTTTCAAGTGTGAAATGAAAAAAAAACAATATTTTCAAAACGCTCCGGCCACAAGGGATTAGCAGCATGTTCCTCTACCGATGCATAAAACTGATTGAGGAGTCTGGAAATGTAAAAAACCGCCACCGGTCGGGCCGCCTACGCTCTGTTCGAACACCGCATGTCATTAAAGCCGTTAAATGAAGAATTCACAGAAATCCGCTCCGAAAACAGAAAATCATGGCCCGTGAGATGAATATCACGCAAAGGTCCATGAGTCGAATCATTAAAAAAGACTTGGGACTTGGGGCTTTCAAACGACTTACCAGACATTTATTGACTGCAGCTTTAAAAAAAATAGGATTGAAAAATGCAAACGTCTTTTGGGGAAGCACGCTGACAACTTGCACAGAAAAATTTTGTTCACCGATGAAAAAATGTTTACCGTTCAGGAAAAATTTAACAAGCAAAATGATAGAGTGTATGCGTGGTCATCTAAGGAAGCATCTGAACTGATCCCAAGAGTGGAAAAGGGTCATCAGCCAGGTTCAGTCATGGTTTGGTGGGGTGTCTCTTACGATGGGGTCACTGACCTGCATTTCTGCGAACAAGGAGTCAAAACATCGGCCAAAGTTTACCAAGAAACCGTTTTGAAAGCTGAAGCCTCTTAATTCCCTGCTCCAAAACCAGCCATGGACTTTCCAGCAGGATTCTGCTCCGGTCCATAAGGCTAAAACGTCCCAGGCCTAGCTTCGAAACAATTTCCCAGCGTTCATTTTCTCTGAAGAATGGACCTCAGGCAGTCCAGGTTTAAACCCATTGGATTACAAATTGTGGACGGTTTTAGAAAACAAGGTTTGTCACAAAAATACCCTAACATTGGATCCTTAAGACTGCTGTAGTTCGAGCTGTGGCCAATTTTTCAATGGACGAGGTTCGTGCAGCTATTGACGATTGGCCAGTGCAACTTAAGGGGTGTGTAAAGGCAAAAGGCGTACATTTCGAATAATTAGATTCATCAAAAAATATTTTTAAAAATATTTAGTCCAAAAACATTCAGTACTTATTATTTTACAGCATAAAACATGTGTAACTGTATTTATGTCCCTACTAAGTATATAACCGTGGTTCATGGTTTTATCGCATTCGTTGCTTGGGGTCTGAGGATGGTGAAGTGACATTTAACCCTTCTTGCCAAATGAAATAATTGGAAGGTAAATCCATATGTGACAGCGCATAAAGAAAGGGAGCTAAGGGTAAAAAAATCAATTTTCTTTTTTTGATGTGGACAACATCTGAGCATCGAATGAGACCGATCCCATGACCCAAAAGTGTTCCCTACCAGAGATATGAGCGTTTTATGAAATTGAAGTCGACGATTCTAAGCGCAAATAGAAATGGACCTAATCTTTAAAATGGCTCTCCTAAACAAAACTTTTCATCAACTTTTCACTTTTTTTTTTGATGTGGACAACATCTGAGCATCGAATGAGACCGATCCCATGCCCCAAAAGTGTTCCCTCCCAGAGATATGCGCGTTTTATGAAAGTGAAGTCGACGATTCTCAGCGCAAATAGAAAAGGACCTAATCTTTAAAATGGCTCTCCTGAACAAAACTGGTTTTTAGCCTTAGGTCCCTTTCTATTTTGCGCGTCACATATAATAAAAATGAATTTTATAATATGTTGGTAATCGCATTACTTCTAAACCGCTGGACCGATTTGACTAATTTTTTTTAAATGGTCGTAATAGTCCGAGGAAGGTTTGTATGGACTGACAAATTTAAAAAGTGTAGCGGTAAACTGGACTCAATATTATAACTCAAGATTCGGTCAATGAATACACGTAATATATTTTTCTTTTACTTCGTTATAGTCTTCAAATAAAATTTTTGGGAAAAAGTTGAAAACAAGTACAAAAGAAAGTCGAAAAATCCAGCGAATTTCCAAGTCATTTTTTTAATTATTTTATTATTTCTATTTCAATTTATTTCTATTGTAGAATTGTTTATCAAACCAATCGGTTGTACAGTAACCAAATAAAATATCTTGTTGGTTTTTTTCAATAATTTGTGGAACCACTCGTATTGTGATTTCGATTAGCATAAAGCATAAAGCTGAACTAGAGCTGCTTTAAATCTAAGACATTTCCGATCCAACAACACTGCAGACCAGCGCGAAGAGCGAAACAACATTTAACGAAATAGGTTGTCACAAACACCTTTAGAAGGTCATTCCAAGAAACATGAAAAAAACGAAACCAATATCCAGCAATGAATAATACAGGTAGTGCAAGAATCGAACAAATTTGAGGTTTAATACTCAGCAAGCTGCATTACGTTACAATATGTCCATGAGTTTTTTGTGCCCACTTTGTAATGCATTGAACAACTGGAATGAATCCTCTCGATTGTGTTGCGCAAGCGAAAAAGTGAAATTGGCCCCATTAGTCCCGCCTCCAGAACCATTGCATTTATTGGTTTCTGGAACTGGAACAGATTTCAGCCAGTCTTTGTCGTTTAGGATTGCTAGAGAATGACACTCTCAGCGATGCTGTGATTTCGTAAAATTCTTATTAAATACAAACATTGTTTTCGATTGATATGTCTGATAATATTTTACAAATGTGCGTACTATACAACATCAAATCCTGATTTCCAATTCACCAACGAAATTTATAAAGAGGCATTTGTATTAATTGAGGACATGCGTTTGATGATGTCAAACAAGGTACTTGCATTAAATAAATTAATTAATAATTAATATAGCTGCATTGTAATAATCAGTTCGTACGAACGTCCCACTGTTGAATTTTCAACAAAAATTTGCGTACGATACTCTCATGAGTAATATACTGGACAAAGTTGGAGGAATTTTCTTTTTGGATGCTCCCGTTGGAACTGAAAAACTTTTTTGATACTCTTTATTCAGGCATCGATTCGCTCGTAGTGTGGAATTGCTCTTGCAGTTGCTGCATCACATACGGTTGTATGTGAAACATAGTATGGCTGTAAGGATCAAAATATTATTTTTAGGGTCAATGTATGGTTGAGAGTTCATCATAATATGGTTGTGGGGATCATAGTAGGGTTGTGCCTGAATCATACTTTTGTTTTGAGGATCATAATATTCTTGTAAACCAACCATATACCCAAAAATAGTACGATGTTCTTTAAATATTTTCACCCCAACCATTGTTTTTCCTTCATGTGAAAACCAAAAATTGCAATTTCCTTGTATGACATTGTTTTTAAAGTCTGAGTAAATAGAGATCCCATTCTATGGGCCCTTGAACAGAGCAGCAATACGTTCGATAGTTCTCTTTTGAAGGCACTATCGATAGTATCTTCTATGTCAAACTATCGACCCCACTATCAAATAACCAGCGACGCTACGATATCTTAGAAGATGACACAATTACATTAAAAAAATGGTTTTGGATGGTGGGTCTAGAAAATGTATGACCTCGATAGATGGGTCGGAAACCCTCTACTATATATTTATAATAATGATAGTCGTATAATTTTCAGACAATCTTGTTTTGTCCTTGTGTTTGAAGAAAGCTTGAATTACAGTAATTTTTGCCCGATGTCGGCTATGACCTTTTAAAACACATACACTGCGCGTCATCAGGTTAGCACATACCCTCGTGTAAGTGCTTTAGGATCGAAACTTAAACACTAATGGTTTTAAAATTAATTTAAATTATTTTCGCTTATGGCCGATTCAATTCTGAGTTAAATAAAACGATTTTTTTTTTATTTTTAAAATATATTTTTTGGATTTTTTCGAAAAATAACCAAAAAAATAACAATTCAAATTTGGTCATCAAGTTAGCACAGATCACTTTTTTTCATTGTTGATAAGGTTTTTAGCCATGAAATTACTTATGAACTTTTATATATAGAATTTAAACATTTTTAAACAAAATTTAATAATGTGTCGATCCTCCTTTGTTGAGAATGACCTCATAGATTCGATTGGGAAGCGACTCATACTATTTTCCAATATAATTTAGAGAAATACTGGACCAAGTGTCATTGATGCCTTCATTTAGCTCCTCTTTGTTGGAATATTGTTTCCCAGACTCAAAAATAATAGAAAGTATCAAAAACCAGATCTTTGATTCGAGATGGGACATATGGATTTTAGGGTTTCTTTTCCCAACACACACACGTTGTAAATTAATGACTCTCAACGTGGAGTCTCTATTAAATTGTATTTTCGTGGGCAAATTTGTCACTTTGCGTTTTGTTTAAAACTTTTCTTCTATTTAAATAAAGATACACGAGGTTTTGAGCCGGTTAATCCGTGTATAATGTGGATCCAAAAATGTTCTTTATATTGTAATTGTGTAACTGTGGTAAATGCGGTTTGCAAATGTGTAAATATGTAATTGTTAATAAGGTTTAAAGGGGACTCTAGTAAGTACAAAAATTTTTAATACGAATCCATATATGCAACTTTGTGTGGCTCGCAACCATGAACGTAAGAGATACAAAATAAACACCTCGAAATTTCTATCATTTGAATAGCGATTCCATGGAAGAGGGCATTCGGACTGGCCGAACTTTACAATGTGTTTAGTTGTTTTTTATACTCTCCATCATGAGATGGGAAAATATATAAGTTTGTCATTGCGTTTGTAACACCTTGAAGTACATATATGCCCATATTAATCATCGTATAATTCAAAGACGTCTGTTGAATCCACGATTCAGTCCAAACATAAAAAGCCAAAGTTTTCAAACTTACATCGAAATAAGGCTGTAAAAAAATGACTGAGCATTTTTTCAAATTTCATTGGAATTTCACTGCGCCCAATGGGTTGAAGATTGTTTGGCAGCAGATGAATAATTTTACCGAAAAATCGTGTTTTTAGATGCAGCTGATTTTTTATCTCGGTGGCTATGTCAATAAGCAAAATTGCCTGCACATTTGGATGCACATTCGGGCCATTTTTCTTGAAAATGATTTGAGCCACTTGGATTATTTTCTGGGGGGAACCATTAATGATTAATGTTACGGAAAGCATCCACAGACAATTGAAGTGGTGAAACATGAAATCGATCGCCATTGAAGAGATTTGGCCCGAAAAATCGAAAATGTTGATCGGATGAGGTACTGTCGAACCAGTTGTTTTAGTCATATGAACGAGATTGTGTTCCATTATTAAATGACAAAGTTCAACCGTCAATAAAACCATAAATTTGAACAAATTATTAGTACTTTTTTACAGCCGATTCAAATTTAAAATGTGAAATCGCCCATCCTCCATCAGACAAAAGAAGAAAAAGATTCCCTTTAAAGACTTTAAAAAGTCCTGATAAATTGACATTTTTGCTATATATTTTGATTAAATAACCTATAATTCAGCTTATTTTATAAGTGGTTGACAATGATTTTTTGATCTTCACATAAAAGGGGCGTGGTCATTGGGCCCTAGGCTTTAGGAGGCCAAACACCGCCCATAATGTTTGGGGACACATGGGTATCCAGAAACACATATGGTTATCACAAATCAAAATATGTACCTTTACTTAGACAAATTTGTGATTCGGGCCATATGAGCCCATATACGGGCCCAAAATCGGCTTCCTTGTGCTATAAACATATGAGCATTAAAAATCATTTAAATTTCTTTGTGAAACTGAATAGACCATTAAGATTATAAAGGTGAGGGCCCCAGAGCGCTAAATAATATGTCCTTTAATAAATTTAACAATTTCACTATTTTTAAGTCCTTGCCCCATAAGGTCTGAGGTCCCAAGGGTACCGAAAAATATGTACTTTCGAACATGAATACATGGGTACTCAGACAGTGGAATTTTATGAGGAATCAGAATAAACATTTATTTTACGATTTGCTTAAATTGGAGGGCTGGCCCTATAGGTGTGTACCGAGGTTATCCAAAAGCAGTCCCTTAATGTTTAGATACATATGGTCATCCAGGAAAGTAATATTTTCTCACAAGTCCTAATATGTACCTATATTTAATATTAGGACTGATTTTGCACTCGGACTTGTCCATGGAGGTCCAAAAACATTTGTATTAACAGCAACAACAATTTTTGTCTCGAATCCGAAAATTACATTATGTAAACGAATCGACTATATTTAAGATAGATCCCTAGATCCACGAAATTGAGGTCCGAACATCAACATATATTGGATTTTCCCACTAATCTCAATATGTAAAAGACAACATGGGGAATATGGATGCACCATCCAACAACTATTTCCCCCAATAATGTGAGTGTCATACTACAACGCAATCCATGGTGAAGGGTATAAAAGATTCGACCCTGCCAAATTGACAAATTTTCCACTTGTTTTTTTTATTTTTCTTTTCCCTCCAGTGCTCAGCTCAACATGTTTTACTGTAACGGCCGCGTTAAAATGTATTTGTTGCTTTATCATGTGGCTTGCTTTTTCGTTTCGCTCCAACAAGTACCAAATGAGAAAGAGAATAAGCGAAAGGGACCAACAAACAACAACAGCGATACTATCAGAGATAGTGAAAGCATGGTGAGAATTAAGTTGTTGTGTGTATGCAAGTGTGTGTCTCTATTTTTGTTTATAAGGACAGTGGGGCTGTAAAAAAGGACTGTAAAATTCGTTTTATTGCAGTTTTTTGGTAAACAAAGGGTCGGCTTAATACTACGTAGTTGGGTCCAAAGCCCTTTTCGAATATTTGACTTTAAATTTTTATATTTAAAGCAGAATCCGAATAAAATGCTCGAAATTTGTAAACGGACAGCTAAGAAAAGTTTCACATTCAAAATTGCAAGTAAAAATAATCGCGGTGAAATGGTCACTAATAATAAAGAGATATGCGAGATTTTCAATAACTATTTTCTAAAAGTTCCCAAATTATTGAATCACCCTGGGGATAACTGTAATATGCTCAACACTCTGTTTCAATGTCAACATTCTTACGTGTTTCGTAACGCAAGTAATGAGAAAGTCCAACAAATAATTTCAAATTTACATGTAAATAAAAGTCCAATACCTGATGTAATATCGGCGAAGATGCTGTTGAAATGTAAAGATGCAATCTGGTGACAGTTTTTAATGCTACTATTAAAACCTCAAGTTATGCTAAGATACTGAAGATCTCAAAAATAATTCCCATTCCAAAAGGTGGAGATTTTTGTAATATTGAAAATTTTAGGTCTATTGCGTTATTATCATTGATAAAGATTTCGAAAAAAGTCGCACATAAACGGCTTAACGCGTATTTAAATGAGCAAAACCTTATGTTTAAATTACAGTTTGGATTTAGGAAAGGCAGTGGTACACAAGAAGCGGTAGTGAACGTTATAAATGCAATACGTGTTGGTTTGGATAATTATTATGGGAGAGTTGCTGGAATATTTTACGATTTTTCGAAAGCGTTTGATCTAGTAGATCACAATATTTTATTACAAGACTTCACCATTACGGGATTGCAGGAAGTGCTAATAAACTTATTAGAAGCTATCTTCAAAATAGGAAACAGTATGTTGAAATAGAAAAAAATAAAAGTGAAATGGGAAATATACAATATGGAGTGCCTCAAGGGAGTGTTTTAGGTCCATTATTGTTTACAATTTATCTACGAGGGCGGTTCAGAAGCTTCTTAGCCATGCACAAAAAGCGCGGTATAAACAGAAAAAAGTTAAGTGTTTTGGAAATTTCCATCTCTGCTATGAACACATGTTAAATTTTGTTTCGATCTGGCAACTTCTTCATATAGAAACAGGTGTTCACAAAAGACGCATCCGCGATTTTTTACAATGGAAAAATTAGAAATGCGTGGTGTCATTAAATATTTACATAAAAAAGGTTTATCGGGACAAGAAATTCATAATGATATGGTGAATGTGTTAGGTGAAAGTGCTCCTTCATATGCAACAGTAAAAAATTGGGTTGATGAATTTAAACGTGGTCGTACAAGCATTGAAGATGAACCACGTAGTGGACGTCCAAAAACAGCAACAACAACAGAAATTGTAGCCAAAGTGCATGATATGGTATTAAATGATCGACGAATAAAAGTGCGTGAAATAGCTAATATCATGGGCATCTCAAATGATCGAGTCCATTTAATTTTGCATGAAGAACTACAGATGAAAAAGCATTCTGCAAGATGGGTGCCGGACTTGTCGACCAAAAACGCATAAGAATGAACATTTCTCAAGCTTGTTTGGATCGTTTGCAGCGAAATAAAATGGATTTTAAGCGTTGTTTCATAACTGTTGATGAGACATGGATCTACCACTATACTCCAGAGACAAAAGAACAATCCAAACAATGGACTGAAGCTGGAGGAAGTGCCCCAAAGAAGGCAAAAACTACTCAATCGGCTGATAAGGTTATGGCAACGGATTTTTGGGACTTCAAAGGTATTTTATTGATTGACTATCTGCAAAAGGGTAAAACAAATTCGAGAAAAACGTCCTGGCTTACAACACAAAAAAATAATTTTTCATCAGGACAACGCATCAGCGCACAAGAGTGTTTTAACAATGGCTAAAATCAACGAATTAAAGTACGAGTTGCTTGACCATCCACCTTATTCTCCTGATTTAGCTCCCGGTGACTTTTACCTGTTCCCAAATCTAAAAAAATTCCTTGCTGGCAAGCGTTTTACGTCAAATGAAGATGCAATTACAGTTGTAAACCACTATTTTGAAGACCTTGAGGAAAACTATTTTAATCAAGGGATAGAATTGCTAGATAAGCGTTGGACTAAGTGTATTGAAGTTTCAGGAGATTATATTGAAAAATAAAAATATTTTTTAAAAACTAATTATTCTCTTTCATTGATAGGCTAAGAACTTTCTGGACCGCCCTCGTAAATGATATTGCAAATCTCAAGTTACATGGTAAATTAATAATGTATGCTGATGATATAAGTCTCTTTAATCCCTCTTGTCATGAAGTTATTCTCAAAGCTTAAATAGAAGAGGATGCGCCTATTATAACGCAATTTGCCAGGAATGCCGAGAAAACTTAGTTAGTGCGATAATTAATTAATTCAATTTATTAATCATGGAACTTACATATGCAACATTTGAGGAAAAAATAGCTTCAGAAATCGGACTACTATAAATTTAAAAATAAATTTGATGAAAAAAATAAATTATATAATGGTCTAATCCACAGTATTTTTTTTACTTACCGATAATATCCTCTTACAAAAAATTCTCGAGTATAGATACGTACAACGAGCTTAAAATAAAGTACTCAGAATTGTTTACCATCTTCCACAAACGTATTCGACGGTATCCTTGTATAAGGACGTATCTTAAACAATTTTGCCTATATGTGGACTATATTACTTAGTAGGGACATAAATACTGTTACAACATTGAAAACACCCATTTCAGTAGTAGAACTGAACATTAGAGCGTACCAGGTTACAAGTAAAAAAAAAGTTCGCCGTACACCTTCGAATATGAAGTATTATTGAAAGGTAGTTTCAAAAAAAAAAATTTTATTTTTTTATGCCGAACGTAGGGGTCGCACTTTTACATTTTTCTATATAACTTCGGTTTGAAGTCATTGAGCTCAAGCACCCCCTCCCATCATATCTCAGTTGCTACTACCCTAATGTACCACTCTAATATCAGGGTAGTAGCAACTGAGATATGATGGGTAAGTACCAGAAGGGGGTGCTTGAGCTCAATGACTTCAAAGACAAAAAAAACATCGATGTATCACACTTTAAAATCCGTTTATAAATGCAGAAGTTATATAGAAAAATGTAAAAGCGCGACCCCTTCGTTCGGCATAAAAAAATAAAAAAAAAATTTTTGAAACTACCTTTCAATAATACTTCATATTCGAAGGTGTACGGCGAACTTTTTTTTGAGGTTTCAACTTACATCATGGAGTGGTCAGATAATGAGAACCGTATCGCTGTAAAAGCGCTTTTCAAGTGTGAAATGAAAAAAACGATATTTTCAAAACGCTCCGGCCACTAGGGATTAGCCGCATGTTCGCCTACCGATGCATAAAACTGTTTGAGGAGACTGGAGATGTAAAAGACCGCCGCCTATGCTCTGTTCACAGAAATCCGCTCCGAAAACAGAAAATCATGGCCCGTGAGATGAATATCACGCAAAAGTCCATGACTTAGACTTAGGGCTTTAAACGACAAACCGGACATTTATTGACTGCAGCTTTAAAAAAATAGGATTGAAAATTGCAAACGTCTTTTGGTGAAGCACGCTGATAACTTACACAGAAAAATGTTGTTCACCGTTGAAAAAATTTTTAACGTTCAGGTAAAAATTAACAAGCAAAATGATAGTGTATGCGCGGTCATCTAAGGAAGCATCTGAACTGATCCCAGGCCATCACCCAGCTTTACTCATGGTTTGGTGGGGTGTCTCTTACGATGGGGTCACTGACCTGCATTTCTGCGAACAAGGAGTCAAAACATCGGCCAAAGTTTACCAAGAATCAGTTTTGGAAACTGTTGTGGAGGCTCTTAACAATTCCCTGTTTCAAAAACAGCCATGGACTTTCCAGCAGGATTCTGCACCGGCTAAAACGACCCAGGCCTGGCTTTGAAACAGTTTGCCAGCGTTCATTTCCTCTGAAGACTGGCCCTCAGACAGTCCAGATTTGAACCCATTGGATTACAAATTGTGGACGGTTTTAGAGGACACGGTTTGTCACAAAAGATACCCCAACATTGGCTCTCTTAAGACTGCTTTGGTTCGAGCTGTGGACAATTTTCCAATGGACGAGGTTCGTGCAGCTATTGACTTAAGTGCGACTTAAGGCGTGTGTAAAGGCAAAAGGCGGACATTTCGAATAAGTATATTCTTTTTGGATACAATATACATCAATAAATACATTAAAAAATATTTGGTCCAAAAACATTCAGTACTTTTTATTTTACAGCATAAAATGTGTATAACAGTATTTATGTCCCTACTTAGTATAAGGACGTATCTAAAACAATTTTGCCTATATCTGGACTAAATTAAATTGGGTTGTTAATGTACATGTTTAAATCAGTGCGTAACATTGGTTATTATTCTATTTCTTTTTCTCAAAATCAAACTTTTTTCCAGCGTTCGCATTTACTACTCCGTAGCAGCAAGAGCTTAACAAATATTGCTATGCTCTCGCTACCGCTCCCACTTTGAACAGAGCCCTAGCAGAGCCATAGCCGAAAAATGAAAAAGTATTTGCTCTGCTCTACTTGTAGTTCTGTCGCGTCATAAACTATAGCAATAGAAACAGGCAAAAATCAAATGATGTGCTCTGCGTAGCCATAGCGGGAGCTGAAAACTGAGAGCGAGATGAGAGCAGATCAAGTGAAATTGTTTTTATTTACTATGGCTCTTCTGCATTTTTGTTTTTGCTAAAATTCTGTGTTTGTTTGGACGTTTTTGTTTTTGCTACAATTCTGTTATCTTTATTTTATTCATGTGTAGGTTAATAAATTGAAAAATTAAAACCATATTAAAATTAAATTCAATATTTAAATTAAATCAAAGTTTGTAGGTTAATAAATTGAAAAATAACGGCAGCGATGAACAAAACAAAAACGTGCAAACAAGCACAGACTTTTAGCAAAACAAAAACACAGAAGAGCCATAGTAAATAAAAACAATTTCACTTGATCTGCTCTCATCTCGCTCTCAGTTTTCAGCTCCCGCTATGGCTACGCAGAGCACATCATTTGATTTTTGCCTGTTTCTATTGCTATAGTTTATGACGCGACATAACTACAAGCAGAGCAGAGCAAATACTTTTTCATTTTTCGGCTATGGCTCTGCTACGGCTCTGTTCAAAGAAAGAGTGGTAGCGAGAGCAAAACAAAATACTACGAAGTAGCGTAGCATTTTCAAACGCTGCTTTATTCAATACTAGAAATCGATCAAACCTGCTTATCGAAAGATGTAGGCTGGAATCAACAAAACAACGTATTGAGCATACCGGTTGCTCTGAATACAGTCGTCTGCCTCAATATATCAAACATATTTTACGAATCTCAATTTTGAAAACAACATTAAAAACATATTTATTAGATAATATGAATTGCTTCTATTGTAAGTTTATTAAGTTTTTAAGTACACAGTATTTTGTTATATCTAATTTTCGAGCAACAAACTACTTTTAGCGAAATCTTTGCCAACTGGCACCATAAATGTACAGTTGGCGCGGGGGCAGTAATTTGTTTTTGAATTGTAAATATTATTTGGTACGAAATAAATAAATAAAAAAAAACTCAACAGTATTTTTTCTTAATCTTCATAATGATACCGAGTATATCCCTTTTTTCCTAACGAAAACATCAGTACAATTTGGGTCTAAGTACATTTTTTTTTTACCTATTTAGGATCCATTTAAGACACTGGGAAATGAAAGGTAACGGAATGCCCTCTAGGAGACCTTTTTAGAGAGCTTTAAGGCATATTTGCTACATTTTATATTAATTTCATACGAGTATTAGCATGGGGTTGGAGAAAAACGCCTGCTGTGCTCACTTTTGCTCATATTGAGCATGCCAACGAAGGTTTTCCAAAATCCATATAAAACAAGTTAAAAAATAAAACAAACCATCTTATGTTTTTGTAATATTAATTTTTAATGTTTATTGACCTATTACCTATTCTTGAATCTTTTTTCGAGAGTGACTGAAAATTTTGCCTTTATAAAGTGTTCTTCGTTGCTAAGTAGATCAACTACGCACTGACCCACCAAATAAATATGCCAGATTTGGGAAGGGCTTAAAGAGCGCAGTTCAGTTTAAAAGTAGAGCACAGTAGACAAAAAAAACCTTACAAGAGGTAAGGATCTTGTTGCCACGAAAGGGCTTAAGGTCAGCTCAAGGAAGTATGGTGTGAACGGCATGAAGTTACCTAGACACTTTCAAGATCAAAGTGGTAAAGGTGTTATGCTGATGATCTATATGGCCACAAGTGTGCAAAGAAGCTAGCAATTCCCCTTGGAAGTCTGTACAAACCGTCACAGCGTATAATGGCCCAACCCCATACGGCAGACTTATGGGAACAACATATGCGACAGCGCATAGGGAATGGGACCTTCTGATCTCTTCGATATCTATACAACCTACATCCGGCCAAAGATAGATTAAAAACTCCCAGGTGCTCCAAAATCATCCTTGGAGCTACTTAATCGTGTCCAAAGGAGGGCAATGGTGTTGATAGGTGACAGTAGGGTATCCAACTCTATTTTCTCCCTGGAGCATCGTCGGAATGTGGGTTGTGTGTCGCTATTCTATCGTTACTTTCATGGTGTGTGTTCTTCAGACATTCGTCGTCTTATTCCTGACGTGAGGATGTTCGGCAGGGATACACGACCCTCCAGGAATTCAAACCCATTTGTTATCGATTGGCCGGTTGACCGCACTATACACTACAGATTAAATTCGTTTTTCGCTCGTACAGTCCGTATGTGGAATCGACTTCCGGCGAATGTATTTCCTACCAATTACGACATCCAGAAATTCAAGTCAAATGTCAGCAAACATTACTACCTCTTTCCTCCTTGAACTCCCTTACTTTCCACTCACCAACGCAATGCATCGCATGTAAATGGGAAAACCACTGAGTGTTAGTCATCAAAAAAAAATTCGGTAACTTTGCCAGAAAGCCTCGATGCTGTGCGTGAACTGATTAAGCAAGGCCGACATGTGACATACCCTAAGATTGAGGCATCGTTGGGCATTAGTATGACAAGCATCAATAAGATATTGCGTGTTCATTAGGCCGTGAAAAAAATTTATTCTCGTTGGAACCCGCATAATTTGACGAATGCTAAAAAAATTGGTGCAAAGTAAAAGTATAACTGAGGTAGCTCAAAGGCAGTGTATAACATTGTCACAGGTGACGAATCATGCCTCTACGCATATGAACCCGAAACAAAACAGCAAACGATCATGTGGGTCTTTCAAGACGAGCCAAATCCAACAAAAGATGTTCGTGGAAGAAATACTTATACATCGAAGAAAATGATTGTGTTTTTTTCGGTATAACCGACTATGTTGCCTCAGTGCCTTTAGTGAAACGTAGAATGGTCAATTCTGAGTGGTACACAACCATCTGTTTGCCAACAGTGTTCAAAGAAAAGACGAAAGTAGTAAGAGAAGATGGATCATTTTGCATCACAACAATGCGAGCTCTCAAACATTAGCTGAAACGATGAGCTATTTGACCACTCAAGGTGTCGAATTGATGGGCCATCTGCCATACAGCCCTGATTTGGCACCCAATTACTTCTTCTTATTCCCTAGCATCAAGAAAAAAAATGCGTGGTCAACGTTTTTCATCGCCCGAAGCAGCTGTTGAAGCTTTCAAAAATCATGTTTTGGAGGTGTCTCAATCGGAGTGGAAAAAGTGCTTCAAAAATTGGTTTGTGCTCATTCAAAAGTGTGTTGAACTTAAAGGAGAATATTTTGAAAAACAATAAAAACCATTTCCAATGATAATTTATTGTGTTTTTGCCGGACCCGAAATATAAATAGCAACCCTCGTATAAGAAAGCTAAGTCCTTTCTCACCAACATTGTCAAGAATGCAGATAATAATACAGTACACAAACGTGGTGAGGAGACCTGAAAACCTACACACAAATTGTTGAGGAGTATAAGAAGAATTAGAACTCCCACCAAGACAACCGTCCCTAAAACTCAAAGCGGGAACATTCCCAGACGAAGAATACTAAGCCCCCCCCCCCCCCCCCCCTTAAGCGCAAAAAGGTAAAATAACTCCACAAAAACAGGCTCATCAATCAAAAAAGGCCTTTTAACGAGGTCTTGAAGGACAATCTGCTTACTGTCCTTGTGAAAGACAAAACAGAGGTCTGTCCCCCGTAACAACTCCGGGTAAAGTAGAATCCAAGTTGTCAGCCCTTGTTATGGAACTTGTGCTCGGCATCCTGGGTTCTCCTTCTACCCTATATCAACTCCGGCGATGTTCACCGAGGCTTTAGGGTAATCCAATGTATGGACGAGTTCTCTAAGGTTTTCCTGGAAAAATACATCGCTTCGGTCAGTAATGCATGGACAAATTTTAGCCTGGAGCTGTTCCCAACCGAGGAAACTCCGAAGAGACCTTGAGCAAGAGTTCGATTACCCAAGTACAGACTAATGTCAGATTTACGTGATTATCACCATTACAGTGATCCATATCACTGGGGTAAGCTTTTTTGCGACTGCCACACACAGGCAACAGATTTGTTGCCACAAACGAATTTTTCGCCAACCGAATGTTGGTGGTTGCAAGTTGCAATTTTCAGTAGTAGGAACTGAGAGAGACAAAGTATCCGTAACCCTTACTTAAAAGGAGGATTATTGAAACTGAATTTGTACTTGTATTGGTAGAACTCATTTTATTAATTTGTCATTACCATTAGCAGTTATTTACTGGACCAACTGTTAGTTAAATTATATACAGGGTGTCCGCCGGGAAGGTATACTATCTTGTTTTGCCACCATTTTGGTAAACATTAGTCTTGACAGTTCATATTTGGCAGTCGCGAAGTAGAGACGTGGCCAACTGCGTATGGATCTTCGCCATCATATTTCTCAATTACCTCGTCTGCTGCAAAAATTTAATTATCTTTATTAATAATCCTAGCCAAAACATCTGCTACAGTTATTTGGCCGCGGTTGAGCCTTTCAGTCATTTCAGACATTTTTTGTCTTTATATTTTTGAGGCGTACGTTTCTTAAAAAAATATTTAAGATTCCAGTTGATGCTTTGGCCAAAGAAACGGAGTGGGAAAAATATTTATCTCGGACTATGTTGGGTTGAAAGAAAGTATGTTGGGTTGGGGTAAAAGATGTTAAAACATTGTGTACACGCAGAGAACAGATTCGTTATCACAATCGAATTTTATTGCCAACCAAATGCTTGAGGTTGCATACACCTCGAGTATTTCATCAGTACAACCGAATGTTCAGTTATTGTAACTGAAGTATAGGTAAAAAATTCGAAGTATGCGAACCTCCAGCAACTCATTTTTGGAGCTAAAAGTCCACATACCACATTTCTTAAACAAAAAATGTTAATTTTTTGATTCAAAAAATAGTTTTCTAATATACTTAGAGTCTACTTTAACATAGAGAGAGAGCCATGTCGACGAAAATGACTAAAATATGATGGACGATTTTTACTGAATAAATTAGATTAAACGATTAGCTTAAAGCTGTAAAAAAAGGATTATTTTCGTCTCTGGTTATGAGGAAAGTTTAGATATCATCAACAATATTCGAATACAACAAAAAATTGTTGGCAAAACTATTGGTTATCACAACCACCAGTTATGGAAACTAAATACATATTATGTCTTTCATTGGTATGAGCGATCAGTTGGTCGCGTCAACAGTACGATGACCAATTTTATTTATCACTTGTGTTATGTCGATCCAAATATCCATTACGATTATAAATATTTGGTGATTGCAACGAAATTCTTTTTTTGTAATTGAATTTTCCGATTTTCCAGCCGATTTCCAACTAATTTTTTCCCTGTGTGTAGAGAAATAAGTGCTCCTTTTTCTGCACTTTTTTTTACCTCATATAAATTTGCACATACCCCAACATACTTTCTATAAATTACATAAAATATTCTTCTTATTCTTCATTTGTGGTAATTTTGAAACTCCTGCACTTCTTGCCATCTTACCTTTGTCGTCTATTGCTTTTCAAAATATGTAACGAAAACTTCAAAAAACTTGTGTTTGTTTTGAGGGAATTACCTTTGTCGTCTATTGCTTTTCAAAATATGTAACGAAAACTTCAAAAAACTTGTGTTTGTTTTGAGGGAATTCACCTTTGTCGTCTATTGCTTTTCGAAATATGTAACGAAAACTTCAAAAAACTTGTGTTTGTTTTGAGGGAATTCAAACATTTATTTTTTTAAAGCAAGAACATCTCCTCTGTTAAAGTCTTAGTTGTTTATTCTCGTCTTTAGTTTTAAAAGAAACTATAAAAATACAAGTCTCAAAGTAATACTTGTACCGTATTCAATCTTTATAAAAAAAAATGTTCTCTAAATTATTGGTTGAGTTCCCACCGAATCCCGACATGAATTCATATTTAAATTTAACACTCTCCATATTCTATACACTTGACACACTTTTTAAAATGTTCTCTGTTTTCTGCAATTACGAGGGTTGCTATATATATTTCTGGCATATCTAAAATTTCCATTTTAATGCTAAAAGTTTGACATTTTTTAGCATAAACGTACTCGGAACGTTTTGATGTACGCCCATCATTTGTGTTGTTTACGGAAACTTGAAAACATAAATTTGGCAAGAAAATGGAATTAACTCGTGAACATTTTCGTGCAATTATTTTTCACAACTTTCGACGTGGATTAACATGACGAGAGTGCGTCGATGAACTTAAATCTTTGATGGCGATGAAGCACCATCCTATAGCACTGCGAAAAACTGGGTTAATGAACTCAATCGTGGCCGAAGCTCGCTTAAAGGCGAAGGTCTTGAAGGTCGTCCAAAAACGGCCGTTGTGCCAGAGAACATTGATGCCTTGCGTGAACTGATAATGCATTTGTCATGTGACATTCCGTGAGATAGAGGCATCCTTGGGCATTTCTTCCACCTGCATACATTCCATATTGCATGAAATACCTGACCGTCAAAAAGGTTTGTTCTCGTTGGATCCCGCACAAGTCGACAATCGCTCAAAAGAAGACTCGTGTCGATTGGTGCAAAGAAATTTTGAAAAAATACGATCGCGGGGCTTCAAAAGACGCCACAGGTGACGAATCATGGATCTATGCATATGAGCCCGAAACAAAACAGCAAACCGCGTAGGTCTTCTAAGACGAGCCAAATCCAACGAAATCGTGGAAGAAGCAGTTCGAAGCAAATGGTCGCCTGTTCTTTGGCAAAACTGCCCATGTGGCGACTGTTCCGCTTAAGCAACGTAGGACGGTCAATCCTGAGTGCTACACCACAATTTGTTTGCCTGAAGTCTTCGGTGAAATTCGAAAAACGAACAAAAGAAGACGAATCATTGTGCACCATGACAATACGAGTTCTCACACATCGGCTCAAACCAGGGCTTCTTTAACCGGCCAAAACGTCGAATTGTTGGTGCTGTACGGCGAATAACCCATTCGCCGTACAGCACCGACTTGGCACCCAATGACTTCTTTTTATTTCCGCGCATCAAGAAAAAAAATGAGTGGTCAACGATTTTGCCGCCATAAGTTGCTGTTGAAGCCTTCAAAAGCCATGTTTTGCAGGTGTCTCAATCAGAGTGGAAAACGTGCTTCAACAATTGGCTTGAGCGCATGCAAAAGTTTATTGATCTTAAAGGAAAATATTTCGAAAAACAAAAAACCATTTTTGATGATAAATATCGCATTTTCATTTATAGGCCAGGAATATATATATCAGCCGTATAACGTAATGTCTGATAAGCACAAGAATTATTTACCCGATTACATTATGAAATCAATGTTTCAAACATAACTGGATTTTTGGTGAAATATTGTGACTTTTAAGGTACAAACTAAAGTACATTATTTCAATTTTAAAAGTGTCATAGCGGCCATGGACATTATGACACTTTTAGGTGCAACATTCTGAGAAGCCATCAATAATAGCTTGGATTAATAAAAGAAACCCCTTAAATCGACGTAAGCGACTATTCGTCGAAACCCCCAGATATGTCGCCAAATTAATATCACTCATACGTACCAGTAGCACAGCATCAGTGTCATGGACAAAGCAGAATGACTTTCTGTTTCCTGTTTGGTAAATAAAGGCAATAAAAGGCAATCGTTCGTTTCATTATAAACAATAACATATATTTCCCATTTATTTCGTTTCATATATATGTATGTTTGTTTGTTTGTATGTAAGTATCATGTAATATAATAGTTTCTCTTTTCTAATTTATTGTATATAATTTTCTTTTTGTTTTGTTTTGTTGTAGTTTCTTTACAATTTTCATTGAATATTGCATATATGTATGTAGTGTATATATATCATATATATACCGATAAAAATATACGTATGCTTATATAGTTCTGGTTTTCATGTATGTATGTCTTCATCAATATGTCGCCTGTATATAGTATATGTGATGTATACTTTTTTGTATAGAATACTTTTCATTCATGCTTAGCTGTCACTATTACAAATATACATCGGTATATATAGAAAGATATTTTATTTTTTTTTGAATGTATATGTTCTCACTATATGTATGCATTTCTGATTAGTATTTATTTGGGGTTCTTTTTATATATGTATGTATATGTATAAAACTCTTGTTTTTAATATATTTTCTCTGTTTTCTAATTAATAATGCAACTCATACTTAAAAATTGCTACTGTAAAAAGAAAAAAATAATTTGTATAATAACAAGAAACGCGTTTATTTACTTCGTTTTGAATACTGAAACTCTGAATGTTTGTAATTTTGTTATTAGTTTTTTTATGTGTTTTCTATAAAAAAAAATCGTGGTATGAAAAATAAATCAACCCTTTCAAATATTTTTTGGAGCCATATCTTTACACACAATGGCCGTGTTCTATTGACAACTTTCTAGGATACTAAAGAGCAAAAAATGTTTAATTTTTTGTGACCCTCGCATTCGTCTCAAATCGAAATAACCATATTTGATTTGGAAAATTTACTGAAATTTTGAATCATAGGTTTGATTTGATCGTGCATTCAAAAGACACATGGAAAGACAGACAAACGGACGGAGAGACATGGTTAGATCGTCTTAAAATTTTACGACCATCAATAATATATGTATGTAAAGGGACTCCGATGAATATTACGTGGTGTTGCAAGCGGAATAACACAGGTAGTATACCATCCACTCTTTGATGGTGTATAAAATTTGCCGTATTTGTACTGAACTTTAGTCCAAATTTTTACATCAAATTCATATATGAATTTATTTCTGAGATTTGCCTGAAATTTGGACTCGGGCCTGTCATCATCAGTAAAAAGTAAGATAGAGATCATAAGAGCTTTTAGTCGAATCATCGGTGACCTTAATATAGAATTTATAAAAAAAAAACTTAGTATCGATAGATTACACTTCAACCAGGATTTGTTACTATTGCATTACACAAAATACTGCGTCAAGTTTCATCGAGGCTTCCAATATGGATGCTTTATCTAAACATAGATTGATCTGGATTATTTTAAAAACGGTTCGTGCTGCATAATGTTTAAAGTTTTGCAGAAATCGGTTCCGACGAGTGACCTGCGAGTTCATAACAGCATTGAATGGACAGGTGTATGGATGGGGAGGGCTAAAATGACGCAAACTTAGGGCTTGTAACACTGCTCTACTGCTTAAAATACTCTGTAATACAGTGTATGTCATAAAAAGTAGGCGAGGATATAGATGTTAGTGGTGAAAAGGTGAAAAAAATGTATCCAACCCCTAATTTCAGTGAAAGAGTGCATTATTATTTTAGGGGGAAACTAAATGCAGCGAATAGTTTTGGATTCTTATCTTCATATTTTCTGGTAACCTTGGGTAAGGGCCTAAATTTAGCCGCATCCTTAAGACAGACATATAATTAGAATAGTAAGGAAATGTTATTGCATTTCGTTCTTTACCCTAGTTCACATATTTAAGGCTGGGATCCAAATTCCTACAATGGACTTGGAGTCCCATTTCAATGTCCAGTAAAGAGACGCTATCCAATTTTTTATTTCAGTGAAATAGTGCATTATTAGCATAGGGGGAACTAAATGAAGTGAAATAAAAATATGTGCTTATTTGGGTTCTTGTCCTAGAATCCTTGGATATGGGCCTTAATTTAGCCGCATCTTAAAGAAAGACATATAGTTAGAATCGTAAGGATTTTTTTTTGCATTCAGTTTGATTGGTCTTTGGAAAGAATTTTGCATTCCGTTTGATTGGTCTTTGGAAAGATTGGTCTAAATTAAATCATTTAGCAGGATTTTTTTTTTCGGAAAATGCCCCAGAAAAGTGTTGTCATGTATAGGAAAATGGTACAAATTAAAATTTTCTAATTTTACCAAATAGCTTAAGTTGTCTTCTATGTAATGAAAAAATCAGGCAGCGATACGTAAACACACCTTGCCTCCAGATCCGGTCTAATGCAAATTAGTAATTTTATTAAGAAAACATGGTACTTAAAAGAAAAATAACTCACTTAGCCTTTGCAATTTTCTTCTGATCTGGTGCACCACCGTTGTGATAATCGAGGAAGCAAGTAGCGGGATGAAAATTCACGTTGCACTTCAAACAAACCCCTTGCACGGGTATTTAAATACCCATGTCATTCCTTAGGTAAAAATTTAGGTTTTTCTTTCTTTCAACTCCTATGGTGTTTTGGACATAAATTTCCAAATTTCAGAAAAATCGTACGAGCCGATCTATGGACAGGCAGTAACGGGTTAATCCTAGTTCACATTGCTATTAAATGTCGAATATAGCTACAATTTTGGACAGGAATCCAAATTCTTACTATGGACTTGGAGTCATAAAAATTCTAATTAAAGAGAGTCGTAAAACGTTTGCAAATCATGGTGAATGGGCCCAATACGAGATGGCCACCGTTCCGAAGGATGTTCATGTGGACGACCTTTGGTTCCAACAAGACGGCGGTACATATCATGCAGCCAACGAAACAATCAATGTATTGAAGGAAACTTTTGGTAAACGTATTATTCCTCGTCGTGGGCCTGCAGAGCGGCCTCCAAGATCGTGTGATTTAACACCACCGGACTATTTTCTGTGGGGTTATGCAAAGTCACTTGTCTACCCAGAAAAGCCCGACATGATTGACGCCTTGAAAAAGAATATTCGGAGCGTTATTGCTGACATACGACCCAAATGCCGCAAAATATGGTCGAATATTGGTCCTCTCGGCTGGAATTTTCTCTAGCCAGCCGCGGCGGCCACTTGCCGGAAATCATTTTTTTTAACATAATGGCAAACTCTCTTTTTGTCATAAAGCCATAACGTCTAAAAAACCTCCCTTTATATTTAAAATTGATTCATTTTTTTATATCGAATTTTTAAACATAAACCACCTTGTGTATAATAACTTTTTTAGAGGCTGAGCTATCTGGCCCAGTTCAGTTTTCCAAAGATCAACACATTTCATTTGAAATTTCAAAAAACTAGATTCAAGTTCCAGTTCTTTTTATACCCTCCACCATACAATGGAGGGTATAATAGTTTTGTCATTCTGTCTGTAACACCTTGAAATAATCATCGGAGACCCAACAGAGTATATATATATTCTTGATCCTCGTAAAATTCTAAGACGATCTAGCCATGTTGTCCGGCTGTCCGTCTGTTGAAAACAAGATAGAGCCTACTTGAAAACAGCTAGGGAGCTGAAATTTGGCACAAACATGTGCAGTTAACCTAGCATGGTTTTAATTGAAAATGGGCTATATAGATCTAGGGGAAGTTTGTGTTGGAGACCCTCAACCGACACTACCTCATAAAAATTAGTTTTTTATTTGGAAATATGCATCCAGTTTCTGGAGCAAAATCACTGAAATTTTGCAAATAATAATCTCTATATAGGCGCAATCATCTATGTAAAAATAGTTTAGATTGGGCCACCATTTCTTGTACCTCCCATACAAACGGCCTTATGGGCCTTGAGAAATAATATGACTATAACTCACCACAAACTTGACCTATCGAAATGAAATTTTACACATCAAGATTTCTATATATAACACACTTCTACGATGAATTCGGTTGAGATCGGAAAAGTCCTACTGGTACCTCCCACACACACTCTCTTGGGACTTGAAAAATAATATGACAATAACTCACCACACACTTGACCTATCGAGACAAAATTGTCGGAATAAGGATAATATATAGAACAGACTTTTGCGCTAAATTTGGCTAAGATTGGAAAGGCCCTACTGGTACCTCCCACACAAACGGTCTCATGGGCCTTGAAAAATTATATGACAATAACTCACTACAAACTTGACGTATCGAGATGAAATTTTCTACATAAAGATTTTTATATAGAACACACCTCTGCGCCAAATTCTGTTGAGATCGGAAAAGTCCTACTGGTACCTCCCACACAAACGGTCTCATGGGCTTTGAGAAATAATATGACTATAACTCACCACAAACTTGACCTATCGAAATGAAATTTTACACATCAAGATTTCTATATAGAACACACTTCCGCACCAAATTTGGTTTTATTTGGGAATCTGGTGGAGGGTATCCAAAGTTCGGCACAGCCAAACTTAACATTTTTACTTGTTTTTATATTGAATTTTTAAACATGAACCACCTTGTATATAATAACTTTTCTAGAGGCTGAGCTATCTGGCCCAGTTCAGTTTTCCAAAGATCAACTCATTTCATATGAAATTTCGAAAAACTACATTCAATTCTTTTTATAACAGACATGGCTTGATCGTCTGAGATATTTACGATGATTCAGAAAATATATATACTTTATAGATTCTAATCAGTGTTTCGATTTGTTGCAAACTGAATGATACTCCATTCTACGATATAGGGTATAAAAACAAATTAGTTGAAAAATATTCACAAACATTCTTAAGGCAAAAGAAAAACAAATATGGAGTAAAGTAAAGAGACATGGTGGTCATGTTATGGCTTACCAAATGAAGTTATAAAATAAAAGTACGTTTTAACTAACTTAGGCAAAAAATTAAAAGCCTTAAAATGTGACTCACAATGATTTAAAAAATCTTTCAAAACTGTTTTGAAATAACGTTGGATCCATCAATGAACTGAAGGTCTTTTTCAGTCATCATCACAAATAAAACAGGGTGAAGAGGTGAGAAAAAAATATGTTAATTCCCTTAGAAATCTACAAAACCGTCTAGTGTAAAGTATTCGCTTAAAACTAGCAAAACGTTATCAACTCATTTGTGTTTTTGTTTTTATTCAAACATTTTTTATAAAAATGTTTTCTTTTCGTGTATAAAAAACATAAATTTTGTAGATAATTTTCTTTTTTTTTATAATATTTCAATATATAAATATTTCTTTCGTTCACATTTTATTTGTTTGTTTTTTTTTTTGTTTTGTTCCTTTATCTTTGGTATGTATGTATATATAGTTATGTTATGTATGTATATATATGTACTCGTAGTATATAAATAGATTTATATATATAAATATATAGACCTATATCTTTTTCAACTTCATATCATTTTATATGTATGTATGTATATATATATATATAGTTATAGTATATGCATGTAAACGTAGGTATGTATGTGTATATAATTAACATATAATTTCATATAATTTTGTTTCATTTTATTATAGTTTCAATTTATGTTTTGTCTTTAGTAAAAAAGCAACAGATTTCACATTCAAAAATTTATTGTTTTCAATTTTTGTTTTTGTTTTTTTTTTCAATTTCATGTGGTATTTTAATAATATTTCATTTAGTTAAGGTACACAATTAAGTAACAAACAATAACAATATTTATGATTTCTCATTTATTGATTTACAATAATTCAACTTGATTTTTCCGGATTTCTCATGCATAAAACATTGCAATAACTTGAAAAGATTTCACACAGTCGCAAAAAGTTGAAAATATTTCATAATACAAATGAAAGCGTAAGACGTATTTGAAGCAGCATCGTTGGTATTGAGGGCGGTATTAAGTTTGAATTACAAAATTAATATTTGTCAAAATTATATTTGTTTTAAGAAAAATAAAAATTATTAAAAAGTCAAAATGCATCCTGTTTTATTACTATTAGAGTGCCTAAAGTTGAAGTAAAATTTGGGAAAATCTATCAAGAGCTTTACAAATTTTTTCCAAAAACAAGAAAATTGTTGAAAATGGTTTACATCGGGATCAGTTTCAGCAAAGGGCCTTTTCGGAAATGCAGTACTGCACAGCATATGCAGCGCAGCGTGTTCAAAAATGGATCATCTGTCATGTACAGTAGTCATGTGTTCACAAAAGCATTAATGCAGCATTTACTGGGCAAACATCGCGCAGACATGCGGTAAAAAAAGGATGTTCCAATGAATGAGTAAGCACTTATTTTAGTTTCGATTAATTTTGGTATATTACATTACGATAGACAACCAATCCTGAACAGTTTTGGTACATACAAGCCTATTTTTTGGATATAGTATGTGGACTATAGTTTGGGGAGGCAAAAAAATAAATTTTATTATAAATAGACATATGGGTATTAGATAACAATAATATTGTCTAACGAATTCAACAACAAAATTGTTTTTAAAATTCCAAGGTTTCACTTGCAATGCAATCATGTCCATAAATGCCGCAAAATAAGCATCAATAAAGCATGTGCAACAACTTCATGGCATGAACATCGTCAAAGCATCAGTGTTGAGCAGTAAATGCAGCTCGGTTCTGCATTACCAATAAGGCCCAAGTTGTGTTTTGCTGGCAGCGACATTTAAACAATTCATAGAGTTGAAGGCACCTTCTAAAGCGAATGGGCCTTAATTGTGAAAGAGCATTATAAATTGGGCTATAAAAGCCGTTAAGTTCGACCAGACTGAACCTTATTAATGCTTTCCATAACTACAAACTAAATTTGATAAAAATGGTTCTTTTTTTGTGCCGTATCGGCCCATGGGTCCGTCCCTTATCTCAACCAAAAATAAATCTACATTTGGATTCGTTGCAAAGTTTGCTTTTATATGAGAACTCTCTGCCAATATTGAATATTGGTCGCCCGCTTTGACCGTGCGGAACGTTTTTTGGGCCATAAGAGCCAAAACCTCATGAAACTATGCTCTTATTTGAGGTCTTAAGTGCGCTCCGCCTTACAGAACGCACCATTCTGTCGACCACCATTTGTTCGACCACAAAAAATTATGATTTGTTAAGAAATTACTAAACAAAGTCTACTATCTTTTGGTGCATTTAGTCCCTTGAAGGCAAACTTCTACCCCCCTAGGCCGATTTCGCAAATTTACAATCCCACACAGCTTTGCAATCATCATGCAAAATTTCAGGTTCCTAGTTTGGTTCGTTCTGAGGGTATAAATAATCGATTGAAAATTGGTTTGACCACAAAAAATAATTATTTGTTAAGAAATTACTAAACAATGTCCACTTTCTTTCGGTGCCTTTAGTCCCTTGAAGGTAAACTTTGTCCCCCATAGGGCGATTTCGCCCATTGACAATCCCACACAGCTTTCAGGTTCCTAGTTTGGTTCGTTCTGAGGGTATAAATAATCGATTGAAAATTGGTTTGACCACAAAAAATAATTATTTGTTAAGAAATTACTAAACAATGTCTACTTTCTTTCGGTGCCTTTAGTCCCTTGAAGGTAAACTTCTTCCCCCATAGGTCGATTTCGCCCATTTACAATTCCACACAGCTTTCAGGTTCCTAGTTTGGTTCGTTCTGAGGGTATAAATAATCGACTGAAAATTGGTGTAAGTCAAAGCAAGTAATATAATCGTTACGTTCGGTCAGGTCGAACCTTATATACCTTCCACCGTCCCTACGCTTATGAAGCTCTAAAAGATTTTTTTAGTACCTTTTTGCACATACGTCCCTTATGTCAGGCAGTACCTCAAAATTACTCTATATTCTGATACGTAGTCCATATTGACTATTGATCGTCTGTTTTGAACATGTGAGACGTGTTTTGGCTCACATGAGCTAAAACGTCCAATTAATATTTTAAGTGCGTACCACCAAACACTACCAGATTAGCCATTGTCCGTTCACAAAAAATTACTACACAAATAAGTGTAATTTTTTTCTAGGTACCTTCATTTCCTTGAGGGGCCACTTTGTTCCACCTGGGTCGATTTCTCCCATTTACAAACAGTTTATGACCATAAGCTATCAACAAGCAAAATTTCAGGCCCTAGGTTGATTCGTTTGACCGCTATCCTGCTATTAACAGACACACGAACGGACATGGCTAAATCGTCTTAGAATTTTATGGTCATCAATACTAAAGGGTCTTTTTTAGACGTGTAGTTTTCAATCTGGCCACACTTTTTTCGGAGTTGGTCTTTTTACAGCTGTCACTTGATTTATGCTTAATTTGGTTTGCCATTTCATAATGAATAGAATTACTCCGGAACAACGTTTGAAAATCGTGATGAATGGGTCAAAAACGAGATGGCCACCGATACTGATTTTTACAAGAAATTTTTTTTCAGCGATGAAGTGCACTTTTGGTTGAATAGTAGTAATGAATATCCACAAGCCATTGTTGAGACTCTATTACATCTTCAAAGAGTCACTGTTTGGTGTGCTCTATAGACAGAGGGAATCATTGGTCCATGTTTCTTCAAAAATGAAGCCGGTCGTACTGTAACAGTTAATGGGAAACGCTATGGAGCCATGATTAATGAATTTTTCGTGCCTGAATTGGAGTATGATGTGGACGACCTTTGGCTCTAACAAGGCGGCGCTACTTTTCATACGGCCAACGAAGCAATCAATGTATTGAAGGAAACTTTTGGTGAGCGCATTATCTCTCGTCGTAGGCCCGTAGCGCGGCCTCAAAGCTCGTGCTGGACTATTTTTTGTGGGTTTAAGTAAAGTCGCTTGGCTACGCAGAGAATTCCGACACAATTGACGCCTTTGAAGAGAATATTAGGTGAGTTATTGCCGCCATACGGCCCCAAATGATACAAAAAGTGGTCGAAAAATTAGGTCTCTCGACTGGAATTTATTCTAGTCAGCTGTGGCGGCCACTTGCCTGAAATCATTTTTAAAACATAATGGCAAACCCTTATCTTTATAAAAAAAAGCTAAATTCTTGGCCATAACATTAAATTATATGCGTTTTATTTCTTCTTGAAAACCACACGACTAAAAAAACACCCTTTATATACACTTAATAGGGTCTCCGATCAATATTTCATAGTGTTACAAACGGAATGTCAATTGGTATCAGTTGTTTGGTGAAGGATATAAAAACAATCGGTAGAAGAAAACTAGTGGACAGGTCGAATATTCAATATGGCTAGATCGTCTTAGAATTTGTATAGGGCTTCCGATCAATATTTCATAGTGTTACAAACGGAATGACAAAGTTAGCATACCATCCATTGTTCGGATATAAAAACATTCGGCAGACGAAAACTAGTGGACATTTTGTAAGTTCGACCGCTCGATCGTCTTAGAGTTTGTATAGGGTCTACGATCAATATTTCATAGTGTTACAAACGGAATGACAAAGTTAACATACCATCTATTTTCGGTAAAGGATATAAAAACATTCATTAGAAGAAAGCCAGTGGAACCGAGTCGAAGTTTTTATACTCTTCACCATAAATTGCGTTTCAATATGGCAAAGGTGGGTCTATACTTGAAAGTACCTAATTTTGGGGACTTTCTGGACCATTTTGAGTCAATTTACGGGCCGTTTATTTCGACCCGAAATCTAAACTATCTTGAAAGTAAGTGCATATTAAGATGGGCGAGCAATATTCACTTTGTATACCCAATAGTATTTTTTTTATTAAAATGTAAAAATGTCATATTCCGTTAACTGTTAAATAAAATATTTGTTAAATGGTCCTGATGACACCCTTTACTATTTTCTGGAAAAACATTCGGCAGACGAAAACTAGTGGGCATTTTGTAAGTTCGACTGCTCGATAGTCTTAGAGTTGGTATAGGGTCTACGATCAATATTTCATAGTGTTATAAACGAAAGGACAAAGTTAGCATACCATCCATTTTCGGTGAAGGATACAAAAACATTCGGTAGAAGAAAGCCAGTGGGACCGGTTCGAAGTTCTTATAATCTTCACCATAAATTGCGTAACAATATGGCAAAGGTGGGTCTATACTTGAAAGTACCTCATTTTGGGGACCCGATGGACCATTTGGCCATTTTTAAAGTGAGCCAATTTATGGGCCGTTTATCTCGACCCGAAATCTAGACAATCTTGAAAGTAAGTGCATATTAAGATAGGCGAGCAATATTTACTTTGTATTTTTAAATTTAAATATATTTTGTATATTTACTTTGGTATTTTTTATTAAAATGTAAAAATGGCATGTTTCGATAAATTGTTAAATACATATAATATTTGTTAAATGGTCCTGATGACAGGCCTTTACTCTTTTCAGAGAATTTTTTATGACTTACTGAAATGTGGCTGTATCTCCCCGATTACGCGATGAATCTCGGAGTTGAGCCCAGGAATTCTTTCTGATTTATTCGCATCAACCCAAGATTTCCTGATTTCAAAACCAAGATCTAAGGCATCATCGGTGAGATTTAGCCATATCTCTATGACAAAGTCATGGACAGTAAGGGTCTGTCATGAGAGCCATGGGGGCATTTAACGAATATTTTATTCCATACTTAATTGGAACAAGTCTTTTTTATAATCCAATAAAAAATATCATATGTACTTATACGAGTATCTCCAAAAATATGAACTTTTATTTTCATTTTCAAATAAAAAAAGTGTATTCTTACTGAGACACCATTTAAAAAAATCTAGATATTTAAATGACTCTAGCTCTTTTCGTTTAAGCTGAATCGTTTATTCAGCAGACAGACGGACATAGCTTATAATCTTAGAATTTTACGGTTCGCTGATAGTTATTTCAAAATGAGGAACTTAGATAAACATTTCATCCTATAGTGGGGAGTATACAAATATCGGTTGACACAACACATCTGTTCTAAGCTATAAAAGTATTTTTGTATTCTCTTGCAAACTCTTTAATAGAAATATGTAATATAAAAACTGAACTAAGAAAAAAGATTATTAAACCACAGAAAATATTCAATATTTTTTTATTCGATTTGTCAATTCGATAATTTTTACTCCCAACTGGTTGTGGTGCTCAAAGTGTCGAAAACGCTAAAAATGTAAATGTTTAAATTTAAGAAATATTTTTTCGAATTTGTAACACTGTGCAAGGCCCTGTTGATACAACACATCTGTTCTGAGCACTAAAAGTATTTTGGTATTCTCTTGCAAACTCTTTAACAGAAATAAAAACTACACTGAGAAAAAAGATTATTAGATCACAGAAAATATTCCATATTTTTTTAATCGATTTGTCAATTCGATATTTATTTACTCCCAAATGGTTGTGGTGCTCAAAGTCTCGAAAACGCTAAAAATTTAAATGTTTAAATTTAAGAAATATTTTTTAGAATTTGTTATACTGTGCGGGGCCCTATTTATTTGCATATTAATTTCGAATTCCTTACGATTTCGCTTCAAAGACAGCAGGTAACTTTAGATTCTTTAATAAAAAATATAATAAAATAGAATGTTTGGATGCGTTTTTTTGGTTTTCTTTTCTTTGGTTTATTCCATAAATAGTTTTCTTTGTCATTTCAAATATTTTGTGTTAGAAAAATCCAATCCCAGCCGTTTTCAAAACTATTTCGGTTATTTTTCGTTTTTATAATTAACATTAGTTTCTTTTCTAAGTGTGTGTGAGTGTGTATGTGAATAATTTAACGATATTTAACGCATGAAAAAATTTGTCTGAAAATATCAGATGATGATATGCATTTTTCCTACGTGATTTTCTTCAGATATCGGTGTGCAACGCATTAGTAGTTAGAGCGAAGGATGATATACGGGTGGGGAGGGGGAGACACAGAGCTCTTTTTTAACACGATCTACGGTTTGTGGGTCTTTGCTCGGTCTACTCGATCTATATGCGTGTGTCTGAACAACTACTTGATGTTTTTATTTGTGTGTGTTTTTTTTTGCATTAAATATAATTTTTACTGAGTATTTCTGTATTTCTTTAAATTTATATATAATTTTCTTCCCATTATTTTGTTTGATTTTTTTGGTTGCTAATTTGTGGTGCTTTTGTTTTTTTTTCTATTTAAATTTATTTATTTTCAATTATTGTCTGCAATTGCAACACTAAACTACGCGACAATTGCAATATCGATTGGGCATTGTGTCGTTCAGCCATTTCTGCAATTTATTTGAAAAATCATATAATTAATTCGAATTTCTTTTAAATTTAGTTTACCATTTAGCGGGATCATTTACTTACCGTTGAAAAACTTGATGACATCGGTGAAATCCATACTATTTGATAGTATTATATCCCGATAAGTCTCTAATAAAGCCAATGCCAAAAATAGCACAAAATGCCCGGAGGCCACATGCTTGGCCGCCCAGATGACCTCCCAGGTGGAGAAGACATCGTCGTAGACCAACTCCCGTTTGAAATCCAAGAGGAACCAACGATAACAAAAGTAGAAATGTGTGTAATCCCCATTGGAATCCATTAAATCGTACATTTCGGAATCCAAAATTTGTATCAGAGATCTGAAAATGTAGAAATAAATAGAAATGCATGAAGTACATTAAAATCAATGATTTTAAGTGTACAATCGTTATACCAGCTCTTCCAAAAATATATTTATTTCGGCATTATTTTCGTTTTTCCTAAGCGAACAAATATTTTTATAATTAATGAAGTACTCAGTTTTATTACTGTGGATTGGCTTCGCAGTAAAGCGTTCTGTGATCCAGCTTTTCCAAGATCTTGGTGGAAGGTAAGTGCTAGCTATATCACACCAATAGTTCTCAAGATATTTATTTTTTTAAATTGCATACATAACGTCACACATTGGTTCCTGCTAGTGTAAGAGCGTACACGCAGAGAAAAAACATAGTTACTACATGGTCACGGCAATAATAATATGTTCTACGCAATAAAAGTATGTTCGTCGCAACCAAAGCATTGTTAACTGAATTTATTTTTGACAATAGTATAATTGCTGCAATGTTAATATTGTTGAAATGTAACAATAGTATTATTGCCAAAGTTAAAAATGAAAATATGGTATAGCAACAATATAAATATAGTTGGTGCGACAAAAGTATTATTTTTTGCGTTTTGTGTTAACAATGTGATAACGGCAATCATACTGTATGATTGTAATTTTTCTTCATTTAAATATGCTTTTTAGAACAAATGTTATTGGTACTGATCTAATGCAATGATAGTACTTTTTTTATCGAAATTAAATTTTTTTAAACAAGCTGCTATGGCTTTGTTTTTCTGAAATATTTTTAATAAAAACGCTTACTTTTATTTAAACTTAGTTTTTCTACTGTGAAATAAATCACTCCTATTATTTTGAATTTAATGTATATTTAAATAATTTTCATAATTCAAATCTATTGTTGACAACTTAAACCAATTCTAATAAATAATATTGGGGATCAAATCTATTGTCGACAACTTAAACAAATTTTAATAAATTATATTGGGGATCATAGTATAATTATGTGTGATCATACTATGGCTGTAGGGATCATAAAATGCTGTATATGAAACATGCTATGGTTGTGAGGATCATACTATGGTTGTATATGAAACATACTATGGTTGTGAGGATCACACTATGGTTGTATATGAAACATACCATGGTTGTGAGGATCATACTATAGTTGTGGAGATCATAGTATGGTTGAGTGGGAATCATAATTTGATTCTGGGGATCATAGTATGGTTATGGGTGAATCATACTATTGTTGTGAGGATCATAGTATGGTTGTATTTGAATCATACTATTGTTGTACCACAACCATATACCCAACAAGAGTATTATCCTCTTCGAATATTGTCACCACAACCATACTTTTTTTCTGCGTGTAGACAGTTATTGTGCAGTCCAAGCTCTTTAAGACTTCGGAGAAACGAACGCCGTGTCGGCGAACACTCAAAAAAGACTGTGTAGAACCCTTTATTCTACGTCACGTGGCTTAAATGCTCTCATACGTGATCCTTAAAACGGTCAACATGAAATACATACAAAACCTAAATTACGTCGTCCACTCTGCTATTCTAGAGATATCCGTTATACATAAATAACTAGAGTTCTTCACTCTACTAGGTTTAAAATTCTCAGACATGTGATCCATACCAGTTACCAAATTAATTTAAATTACAAAATAACTATGGTATTCCTATTTTCATATATTTTCTCTGCGTGTAGCAAGTATATTATCATGAAGTTCGAGCTTCTCTTTGTGCTTTATATTGATTTTTTAAATTGCCTCTTTAACGAGAGGTATTTTTAAGTCTTGGTGGATGTTTTCGTTCCTAATATACCAGGAGGCACGGGTAATGAGCGGCAATGTCTTCGATTGGACTCTTTGGATTTTGTCGAGATTGCTCGAGCTTGCTTTGCCCCATAGCCGGGCACCGTATAACCAGATAGGTTTGATTGCACTGTTGTATAGCAGGACCTTATATTCAAGGCTTAGTTTTGAGTTCGCGTTTAGGAGCCAGTGAAGTTGATGGACCTTAAGTTTCAGTTGAGTTTCCTTGGTTTCGATATGACTTCTCCAGGTGAGTCGGCGATCCAGGTGGATTCCATGGATCAGATTGAAAAAAGGGATATTGTTTAGTTTCAATGTCGGACAAGTGCTAAAATTTAGTGTGAAAGTAACCTGTGTGCATTTAGTCAGAGAACCAAGATTATACACGTCTGAGATGTACACCTAGATTCATAGATGCAAAAGCCTGCTTTTTATATGCGGTCATTATAGCGGTATCGTCGGCAAAAGTGGATGTTAGCACGTTTGGGCTGGTAGGGATATCTGCAATAAACAGAAGGTAAAGGATAGGCCCCAGGACGCTTCCCTGGGGCACACCTGCTAGTATTTCGCGGTCATCGGAGACGTATTGCCCACATATG
Source organism: Hydrotaea diabolus (assembly GCA_963513945.1). Taxonomy (NCBI): domain Eukaryota; kingdom Metazoa; phylum Arthropoda; class Insecta; order Diptera; family Muscidae; genus Hydrotaea; species Hydrotaea diabolus. The sequence continues at coordinate 184,391,541 of OY740718.1, forward strand.
ACTCTGAATCTGCGGTTTTCTAAGTAAGACTCAAGAATTCGATGCGTATTTGCCGGTAAGTATTTGCAAATTTTGTAGGTCAAGCCAAAGTGCCGGATTTTTTCAAATGCTTGAGCAACATCCAGAAATACGGCGCAGCAATATTGTCGCCGTTCAAATGATTTTTCAATGGCTTGGGTCACACAGTTTACTTGTTCGATGGTGCTGTAACCTTCCCGGAATCCAAACTGATGGTCTGGTATTATGTTATTTGACACGAGGAACGGTTTTATTTTCGATAAAAGATCTTTTTCAAATAGTTTGGATAAGCAGGGAAGCAAACTGATCGGCCTGTATGAGGAAGGTATTGATTTGTCCTTTCCTGGCTTTAAAATCATTTGAATCAGAGAAGTTTTCCACACTTTAGGAAAGTAACCATGTTTCAAAATAGAGTTAAATAGAGGAACTTCACAGCTATATAGAGGTTCCAAGATCATTTTAGGCGTGATAAGATTACATCCAGGTGTTTTACCTGGATTCACGGTTTCTTTAATGACATTCGGAACTTCATTTGCGTTAGCAAACAATGGAATTACGGCAGACATTTTATCGTCAGGTGGAAGAAGGTCGCTACTTGCAGGATTTGGGCTAAATACCTGGGACAGATGGTTTTCAAAAACATTGGCTTTTTCCTCTTCTGATATTGCCCACTCGCCATTTGCGTCGCGAATTGGAAATTGCGTTTCGGCGTATTTCTTAATGATTTCCATAATGAGAATTTGGTTGAAGCTGTCGGAGTTAAACTTGCAATGAAACTAGCATGCTGTCTACTGACTTCATTTCTAAGTGCGCTTTGCAACCTTTTAGTAGCTTCAGTCAGTCTTAGTCGGGCCGCTGGTGACCTATTTCGCTGCCATTCGCGACGGAACCTCCGTGACGGAACCTCCTGTTCCAGGCGGCCATTGTGTATGAAGTAAGCCTTAGTGGGTCGTCTACAAGTACTGTCTTCTCGTTAAGAAGTAATATAACTGGCGAGTGGTCTGACGACAAGTCAGGGCAGGTACTAGCAGATAAGTTAGATTTACTAACTCCTCTTATTATACCGAAGTCTATCTTTTTGCTTTTTGTCCGATGCAATTGAATTTGCTATATTTTTGTAAATATAAATATTGCATTTTAATATTTTGGGCTCGAATATAAATTTTCAATCGAATTTCATAAAAACCTAGTTTTAAAAATATAAAGCTTACGTCTGATCTTTAATACATCAGATTGTTGCTAATTGAATTGTTGCTAAAAACTTGGCTTACCAGAAATAAGTCGGAAGTGCACAAGCAACGATTGTCGATTAGTTCTTATACTTTTAGAAGAATAAAAAATAATGAATATGCTCATGTTGGTTCGGTCTCCAAATCCTCAAATGCAGTCTGGAACTTGCCGACTTTCGTTGGGCGGTTACCCATTAATACAGGGTGGCTCACAAGTTGTGCCAAAAATAAAACGTTACAACTTTTTTCTGTGTGAGCAATCGGCTTATTTTTTATTTTATATCGAAGATTAGTATTAAGATTTACGAGGGTTGCTATTTATGTTTCGGGTCCGGTAATAAAAACGCAATAATTTTTATCATTGGAAATGGGTTTACTGATTTTCAAAATATTCTTCTTTAAGAGCAATACACTTTTGCAAGCGCACAAACCAAGCACTTTTTCCACTCCGATTGAGACACCTCCAAAACATGATTTTTGAACGCTACTTCGGGTGATGAAAAACGTTGACCAAGCATTTTTTTCTTGATGCTTAGGAATAAAATAAGAAGAGGTCATTGGATCAGATCTTGACCAATAGCTCATCGTTTCAGCTGATGTCTGAGAGCTTGCATTGTCGTGATGCAAAATGATCCGTCGTCTCTTATCATCTTTCCTCATTTCTTCAAACACTGTTGGCAAACAGATGGTTGTATACCACTCATAATTGACCGCCCTAAGTTCCACTAAAGGCACTGTGGCAACATGGCCGGTTATACCGAAACAAAACGCAATCATTTGCTTCGTTGTACTTCTTCCACGAACAACTTTTGTTGGATTTGGCTCGTCTTTTACGTTCGATTGCTGTTATTTTCGGGTTCATATGCATAGATCCATGATTCGTCACCTGTGACAATGTTATACACTGCCTTTGAGCTGCCGGACTTATACTTTTTTAAACATCTCTTTGCACCAATCCATACGAGCCTTTTTTTGAGTATTCGTCAAATTATGTGGGATTCAACGAGAAGAATTTTTTTTTCACGGCCAAATGATCATGCAATATTTTATTTATGCTTGTCAAACTAATGGCCAAAGATGCCTCAATCTCACGGTATATCACATGTCTGCCTTGTTTAATCAGTTCACACACAGCATCGGTTTCTAGCAAAGTAACCTAAGTTGGACGTCCTTCACGAAATTCATACTGGAGCGAACGGCGCCTGAGCGCGAACTCTTGCTACCAGCGATTAACAGTGGCTTTTGATGGAGCTTTGTTGCCAAAAATCGAAACAAGTTGATTTAAACACTCTTGTTTTGGTAACGAACGCCGAAAATTGTAAAAAATCATGGCACAAAAATGTTCACGGGATAATTCCATTTTTTGACTGAGATGAATTTTTCAACACGCTGCAAACAAAACAATTCGCCCTAAAATGACAAAATTTTCTGAGTGAAGTTATGCTAAAAAATTTCAAAGTTTCCAATGAAAGTTCCAGTTTGCATCTGCAAACACTAGTATTGTCAGGACCCGAAATAAAATAGCAACTCTCGTATTAAAATGGGAAACCGAAAAATGAATTTTTTTGCTTTGCATTCCTGCATTTCCGACCAAAGGGAATTTGGTCGGGTGTTCGCCGGAACTCCCCCGAGAAGATGGACCATTATGAACTCCCCCGATAAGATGGACCATTATGAGGCTGGTAAAAGTTTTTTTTCTAATCTGTCATCACACGAAGATCCCTAAGTTCGGGTTCAAGACACCATCGCTCTTGTGGCATCGTCAATTATGGCATATTCAATCGTTTAGACTCAAAACTTATTGGCGCAAGTTGCAGTCACCAGACGGTCATGGAGGAGGATAATTCATGATGACTTAAACTTGTTTTCGTTTAAAGTCCAAATTACAAGCAAGTTAAACCCTCTGGATTTGCCTATTCGAATGGAATTTTGCCAAAAAATTATTGTAATGGCCGAAGAAGACAACAGGTGGATTTAGTTTAAGTTTATAAGGTCCATTTTGATCTTAACGGCACTGTAAACAAGCAAAATTGCCGTATTTGGAGTGTTTGGAATATTTCGTTCCAACAAGATGGAGCAACTGCACAAATAATCAGACCAGTTATGACAGAGCTCAAACGAAATTTCCCAAACAAATCTATTTCCAGAAAGTCCACTTTCCGCTGGCCTCCAAGATCACTGGACCTGACTGCACCAGAATTATCTTTTTGGGATTATGTCAAGCAAGAGGTGTACAAAAGGAAACCAAGGAGTTTGACTGAATTGAAGCAGGCTATTGAAACAATAATTAAAGCGATCCCAACTTTAACCCTTCAGGCCGCAATGAATAATTTTTCATCAGGGTTATTATATGCGTGGATGAGCATGGAGGTAATTTACGGTCTATCATCTACAAAGAAAAAAAAGTTATTTGAATTTGTTATTGAAGCACAATTAGTGCACCACCCTGTATTACAATTGTTGATGCGCTAAGTTTATCCTCCCTGGCAATTTAAAAAAACTATAAAAAAATCAGTGATATCATATTTTATTACTGTGGCAACTCGCCGCTGTTTTTGCGATATACTCAAAGAAAAAATTTGTGTTTTCTCGTATTTTAGATATTACCTTCGTTTGGCTGCTTAGCAGTTAGGCAATTAATTGGCACAACTTATTCCGTAACACGTTGTTGACGATAACAATTTTTATTTTCTATTCCAATAATTTGCAAACCTTAAGACTTAAATTTTAATTTTATTTAAACAAAGCGTGTCTATCACAAAAGTAACCCGCATAAAAATCAGGATAAAAGGTTAATCTTATATTCGAGTGAGGGCTTATGTATAGGGTGTCTGTCATTGTTAATAAAAGTTTAAGGTATCATAAACACTGTTGGCTGTCACAACCACAAGTTGTGTCTCATTGGTATAACCGTTCAATAAGTTGTGAGTACAGTAGGGTGATCATATTTACCAACTTGTGGTATTTCGAACCGAATATCCATTAGGATTATAAAAAATTGGTGATTGCAACCAAAATTCCTCTTTTGTAACCGAATCATTGTAGTTCTAACCGATTTCAACTAATTTTTTCTCTGTCTGTAGATTGTCCGGCCTTTATTGGTCCAATTTCAGCATACAGGACTGTTAGTTGGTCATTTTGTTCTGAGCGAAATTTTGTTTTAATCGGCTGTAGGTTCTAAAATAACGAAACCTATGATTAATATGAAAACATGGCCCCAAATCAACCCTTAAGGTCAAAAGACGGTTGCTAGAACTTAGGGACCTAAGAACTAATATTAAAAAAAATCGTTATGAATCCAAATATTTTTTTCTCGAGATTTGTTTGTAAAGCTCGCACCTATGAGCCCTAGGAACTAACAAATTCAATTATTTTGGTTCTAACATCTGTCAAATTCTGTAATGTCTTTCATTTTCGAAGGTTATATAAAATTGGAACTCTTTATCTGAATTTCTTTATGTATACTATACGAGACGGACTTTCGCATGACCATTATGTCAACACATGATGCTAGATATTGATCGAGGGCAATATACGTCAATAACTCTATAGGCGGTTCGGAAACTTCTTAGCCTAGCACAAAAAGCGCGGTATAAACAGAAAAAAGTAAAGTGTTTTGGAAACTTCCATCTCTGCTATGAACACATGTTAAATTTAAAAAAAAAAAAAAAAAAAAACAGGTCTTCACAAAAGACGCATCCGCGATTTTTTTAGAATGGAAAAATTAGAAATGTCATTAAATATTTACATAAAAAAGGTTTATCGGGACAAGAAATTCATAATGATATGGTGAATGTGTTAGGTGAAAGTGCTCCTTCATATGCAACAGTAAAAAATTGGGTTGCTGAATTTAAACGTGGTCGTACAAGCATTGAAGATGAACCACGTAGTGGACGTCCAAAAACAGCAACAACAACAGAAATTGTAGCCAAAGTGCATGATATGGTATTAAATGATCGACGAATAAAAGTGCGTGAAATAGCTAATATCATGGGCATCTCAAATGCTCGAGTCCATTTAATTTTGCATGAAGAACTACAGATGAAAAAGCTTTCTGCAAGATGGGTGCCGCACTTGTTAACAGTCGACCAAAAACGCATAAGAATGAACACTTCTCAAGCTTGTTTGGATCGTTTTCAGCGAAATAAAATGGATTTTAAGCGTCGTTTCATAACTGTTGATGAGACATGGATCTACCACTATACTCCAGAGACAAAAGAACAATCCAAACAATGGACTGAAGCTGGAGGAAATGCCCCAAAGAAGGCAAAAACAATTCAATCGGCTGGTAAGGTTATGGCAACGGTTTTTGGGACTTCAAAGGTATTTTATTGATTGACTATCTGCAAAAGGGTAAAACAATAAATTCAGAGTACTATTGCAACCTTTTAGATCAATTAAATGTACAAATTCGAGAAAAACATCCTGGCTTACAACACAAAAAAATAATTTTTCATCAAGACAACGCACCAGCGCACAAGTGGGTTTTAACAATGGCTAAAATCAACGAATTAAAGTACGAGTTGCTTGACCACCCACATTATTCTCCTGATTTAGCTCCCAGTGAGTTTTAGCTGTTCCCAAATCTAAAAAAAATTCCTTGCTGGCAAGCGTTTTACCTCAAATGAAGATGCAATTACAGTTGTAAACCACTATTTTGAAGACCTTGAGGAAAACTATTTTAATCATGGGATAGAATTGCTAGATAAGCGTTGGACTAAGTGTATTGAAGTTTCAGGAGATTATATTGAAAAATAAAAATATTTTTGAAAAACTAACTATTCTCTTTAATTGATAGGCTAAGAACTTTCCGAACCGTCCTCGTATACGTCAATAACTCTATATATATGACAGCGCATAGAGAAAGGGGCCTAAGGGTAAAAAAATCAATTTTCATTTTTCTTTTTCTTTTTTGATGTGGACAACATCTGAGCATCGAATGAGACCGACCCCATGCCCCAAAAGTGTTCCCTCCCAGAGATATGCGCGTTTTATGAAAGTGAAGTCGACAATTCTAAGCGCAAATAGAAAGGGACCTAATCTTTAAAATGGCTCTCCTAAACAAAACCGGTTTTTAACCTTAGGTCCCTTTCTATTTTGCGCTTCACATATATGCTTCCATAATGAAAGATCTCGTTTCAGGATGGACATTGAACAAGGAACAATAAAGATCCATTTAACTAAGGGTATTTATTGGCCAATCATAATGTATGGTGAGAAATTCAATCCCGCTCGGATTAAAAAGGTGACCCGGTAGGTTGTTTTTGCCATTACTTTAAAATCACTATCCTTTTACTCGTATAGACTAAAAGTCTAGCTCTTATAATTCGCTGCAGAATGTTCCACTGAAAATCTCTATTGTTAAATTCATAGGTAATTGAAATATGTTACTAGTATTAAAATATGTTCCCACTTCAATAAAAAAAATCCTCCATTTATCTTACCTCATATTGGCAAAATGCATATCCATGGCACCACCATTCGGGAAATTTTCAATCATGCGTTCCATAAGTTTACAAAAACAACCATAAGCTAAAGCTTCATCGTCGAAAATAACCAACAGGGGAGCAACAATATCACACATGCCCTGCATGTAGCCGACCTCCAGGTGCTCCCAAACATAACTGGAAAAAGAAACAAAACGCAATCCCTTCAAACGAAAGATCAACTAAGAACCATCTGCAGGCGGTACTTACGTGGTTATGACATTTCTTAATTTATCCAGATTTTCATTGGCGAAATACCAATAGTTACGATCACAGCGCTGAACATCCTTTTCGATGCGATGCAGATTTAAAGCGAAATTTTCCAAAAACTCACACTACACAAAACCGAAATGAGTTCAATAAAAAATGTAAATCCAATTTAAGATAAATTACTTACACTGTACACCCCGCCATTGGAACTGGCCGGAGAGACACATGCTGATTTAGGCTCTTGCAGAGCATCCAGCGAGGCCACCACGGTGATGTCCTCGTTCAGGGGCGATATAAGACTTGTTTTGCGGGATGTATCGTCGGTGGGTTCATCGGTGCATTCTAAAGCGTCAAGGGAGGCAGCCTCAGTGATAATGACAGCGTGCGTAGGTTGGGCGCGTATGTCGTCCTGCGAATGTCGTCGCACATCATCCACACTGCGATATTTGCGGGGCGAGTTGCCCATTTCCTCCAAATCCTCCATATTGTCTTCTTCGATGGCTTCGGTGGCAACTTCTTGGGCCGCATCCTCCTCGAACAGTTCTTCCCTTTCGTTGGCTACGTTTAGCTCGTCTTGGGCCAAAAGATCAATGACAGATTCTGCGGTTTCCCCTTCGATCTCCATTTCCATTTCATTTTCAGCTGTAGTCATTTCAATCATATCGGCGAATTCATTGCCCACGGTTTCATATGAGGAGGTGGAAGGTGAACTTTTAATGCTCAACAACAACATGCCACCCTGCTCGGGAGTGAGTCCATTTTCTGGTTCCGAATCGCCAAAGCACTGTTCGTGAAGGGTAAGGGGCTCAATTTCATCGAATTCCAGAACGACATTTTCCGAATGATGGACCTCGCCTTGGGATATATCCACTTCTACTTCCGAAACCGGTGACTTGAACTCATTTTCAATTTCAATGTTTTCCTCTTGGGGAGTAGCTGCCGTAGTATCGTCATCTACCTTAATCGACTCTTCTTTAGCTTCATCTGCTTCCATAGCTTCCAATACCTCCTGCTCCGCCTCCATCTCGGTGGCCTGCTCATCGGCTTCCTCATTTTCATTTACTTCCTTAAATTCTTCAACTTCATTTTCCTTCGATGAGTTGCCATTATTTTCATCCTCGCACAACTGTTCCTTCTGCATGCCATCCATTTCCTCCTCCATCAGCTCTTCATCATCGCAATTTCCGGAATCTTTTTCTTCCTGTATACCGCCAACCACATCATCGTCAAAATCAATCCCCGGATCTGAGATATCCGAAAAGTCATGATCATCGAAGACATCATTCTCCAACTCATCGGTTTCCAATTCGATTTGGCGGCACATCTGCTTGCCGGTGGCTACACCATTTCGTTTATTCTCGGCCGAAATCTTAGCCATAGCCTTGGCGTTCTTCTCCTTTTCCCTTTGGCGTACAATAGCCTCCACAGCCAACCATTCACTCATGGTAGTTTCATAGTAATGTTTATTGGTATCGTCCAGTTTCTGACGTTCTTCGAGAGAGGAACCAAAGCTATAAAATAGGAACAGACAGAGTGGTTAATTTCGTTCAGCGGGAAAACCAGGAAATCGTTTTACCTATAATGTCCCAATAGATATGGCCACACTTCCTTGCGTATATCATGAACTACGCCGCCGAAATAGACCAGGCGGAATACTTCTTCGTGGCTGGATATAATGCCATTGTCATGCAAAGCGATCCACTTTTCTTTAGTCAAACCGGATTCATTAACAGCCACTGGAAAATTTAGATAGATAAAAAATAAAATAAAAAATTAAGTGAGATAAAAAATAAAATCGATATTGCTTAAATATTAAAAAGGGGATCTTGATAACGTAAATTGCTCGCTTTGTGTATAACGAACTATCCACCACGTAAGGTACTTTAATTGGGATTTGCATCAAGTCTGGCCAAAAGGAAAAAGAAACAGTAAAAAATCTGGACCAGACCTTCGTCAGTAACTCTATACCGCTGAAACCAGTATAGAGTTAAACAAATTTTGCACAATGATGGCTGAAGTCATACGCTCCATGAGATTGTTAAAGTGCTTAATCAGCCCAGAGCAAAAAAGTTTCGTGTTAAGTACTAAAATAACCTTTGAAATAGTACAAATGTCGTCAAGTTTATTCCAGCCGAGCCTTATATAGGGTGGGCGATTTAACATTTTAAATTTAAATCGGCTGTGAAAATGGAACTTTACAAAGTAGGGACATAAATACTGTTACACTCGTTTTATGCTGTGAAATAAAAAGTACTGAATGTTTTTGGACCAAACAGTTTTTAATATATTTATTGATGTATATTGTATCCAAAAAGAATCTACTTATTGGAAATGTCCGCCTTTTGCCTTTATACTCGCCTAAAGTCGCACTGGCCAATCGTCCATAGCTGCACGAACCTCGTCCATTGCAAAATTGGCCACAGCTCGAACCAAAGCAGTCTTTAGAGATCCAATGTTGGGGTATCTTTTGTGACAAACCTTTTCCTCTAAAACCGTCCACAATTTGTGTATCAATGGATTCAAATCTGGACTGCCTGAGGGCCATTCTTTAGAGGAAATGAACGCTGGCAAATTGTTTCGAAGCCAGGCCTGGTACGTTTAAGCCTTAGGGGCCGGCGCAGAATCCTGCTGGAAAGTCCATGGCTGGTTTTGGAACAGGGAATTGTTAAGAGGCTTCACAACAGCTTCCAAAACGGTTTCTTGGTAAACTTTGGCCGATGTTTTGACTCCTTGCTCGCAGGAATGCAGGTCAGTGACCCAATCGTATGATTCACCCACCAAACCATGACTGAAGTGGGGGATGACCCTTTTCCACTCTTGGGATCAGTTCAGATGCTTCCTTAGATGACCGCGCATACACTCTATCATTTTGCTTGTTAAATTTTTCCAAAACGGTAACATTTTTATCATCGGAAAACGAAATTTTTCTGTGCAAGTTATCAGCGTGTTTCACCAAAAGACGTTTGCATTTTTCAATCCAATTTTTTTCAGTCTATAAATGTCCGGTACGTCGTTTGAAAGCCCCAAGTCCCAAGTCTTTTTTAATGATTCGACTCATGGACTTTTGCGTGATATTCATCTCACGGGCCATGATTTTCTGTTTTGAGAGCGGATTTCTGTGAATTCTTGATTTTACTTACGGCTTTGATGGCATGCGGTGTTCGAACAGAGCGTGGGCGGCCCGACCGGTGGCGGTCTTTTACATCTCCAGTCTTCTTAAAAAGTTGTATGCATCGGTAGACGAAAATGCGGCTAATCCCTAGTGGCGTTTTGAAAATATCGCTTTTTTCATTGAAAAGCGCTATTACAGCGATGCAGTTCGCATTATCTGACCACTCCATGATGAAAGTTGAAACAATTTTAAAATCCCGTTACAGACTAACCCTTTTGAGGTTAGCTTTCAAAAACCATATGACATTAACGGGGTATGTTCAGTTCTACTATTGAAATGGGTGTGTTCAATGTTGTAACAGTATTTATGTCCCTACTAAGTATTGGTCATTGTTTTCAACAGCTCCCACATAAAAGTCCCAACCAACTTAAGGTTCTGCAGCTCTAAAAACAACATATAAAACCAGGCCGTCCTCAAGTTTACAAAATAACATAATAAGCGACCAATAAATAACTTAAGAAAAACTGGACCATATAGGTCCATACGTTCGCATTGCTCCATACACAGATAAGAACTTTAATTTTGAAAAAAAAAAACTCTCTAAATTCCACTCCGACTAAATTTCGCATAGGGTCGAAAGAGCTGCAAACGCCTGTTTATAGTGCAATTTGATCATATGGTTCTATATTTTGGAATAGCCCCACACAAAGATCCCTAGCACAAAGGTCCCTCCCGTGTTAAGGTTTAGCTTCTCTTGAAGATTGTGCTCATTTTTAGCACAGCGCGTTTTGAACGACTTCTGACAGAGGCGCTTAATCTTGTGAATGCAAGGGGTGTTATCGCATAGTCTTTCTTATTTCGCCCATTTCAAAAGCGGATTGATGCAAGAGAGCATATAGGAAGTGTTATTATAACTTTTGTAAATTTAATCAATTTTTTGACTTCCCAATTCCATTAAAAACTTGTCTATGAATGTCCATTCAGGATGTTGAGAGAAGAACGGGAAAATTGTAAAAAATGCAATGTATACAAAAAACTAAGTAAACCCAATGTTCCCCGAAACTTGAACTATCTCGATTTATATTGGAATACAGAGAACCAACATATTGGAGAGCTAAATAAACAAAAAATTCTGAGAGAAATTTAACTTCTGTGGAGGCGGCTGCACCATCCAGATCTTAGCTGAGCCAGAAACACGTGCGTCTGCCGAGGTAGCGTCTTATCTTCTGGTGAAAATGCGAGGGAAGTATCCCTAGCACTACATCATGATATAGCTGGATACTGTTGATCTGGCTTCATCAGCAAGAATGTCGTTGTTATGTCTGCGCACGGTAAGGACCTTCGTTTCCTCATGAAGATGGTCTTCAGAAGACATAAGAGGACACCCTATTCAAGTTCTGAGGGCGGAATTTCGTTTTGTCTGAAATTTTTCCACTGCGAATGATCCAATCTTCCGCTGCATATAACTCGTTGCTCTTATCAAATCATGATAGAGCTGGCAAAGATCAGATTTAGTATGAGGCTGCTAAGGTGATAGGACCTCAAATCCGAATAAACTTTGTTTAGAGGCTGTATAAAATCGTTTACCGATATGATCCCATTTAACTAGGGCTTGTTAAAAATCTCCAACTATTGCTTATGATTAATTTCAAAAGATGGGAAAGGACCTCTGTTTGAGGTTATGGGAAAAAAATATTGGTCACTCATAACGTTCTATGTGAAGTTTCATCAGAAGTGAGTGCAATATGTGGCTTTAAAAGCGGCAGATTCTGAATTTGGTTTGTGTCACTGAATCGATGAAGCCTAAGCAATATAAAAATACTTTGATTACAACCTTAGATGGACAGCCAGGCGGAAGTATATCGCTCAGTGGATTCAGGTATGGATTTTGAGTAGATTGGTAAAAAACTGGGGATTTATCTCCTTTTGGTTAAGGTGGCGCAGATAGTGTGTGGTGTATAACAAATGGAGGAACTTTTGCTTAATTAGAGTTCTGAGGGCACGATATAATCCTTACTCTACGGGACCTACTGTTTTGAGCCAACTACGAACTAAGGTCCAACTTTCGTTAAGGGCTCAAAAATACAGCTTTATTATATAAGTAGTCGATCGAAAGGACCAGAACCCTCTAGAAAGAGTAGTGTTTGGTAGTGGCCACCACGAAAAGCACAGTAAGAAAAACTGAGATTTCGTTAAAAATTAACTCGTAAAAAAGACATGAATAAGTTCAGTATTATGAACATAAGAAAGCCTATTTAAATTAAAGCACATCATCGATTCTCGACCGACTTAAAACTATTGATAGCTCAGGCAGAGACCTATAGATAGCGATAAGTGCATCTGCAGCATTAACATTAACAAGCGAAATAATAAAAAAAAAATCGCGTTTGAAGTATATTCTGACACCCTCTGGAGCCCAACAGGACAACCTCTAAGTGGAATCGATCTAGTACAATAACAATAACAACAACATTTAGTACTTTTAACATAATTAAGTCAATGAATAGAAATGAATCTTTTTTAAACATATCGCAAAGTTTCCTTTTCTGAACCAAAGAGCAATTCTTTTAGAAACTTAAGAAAATCCTATTTAATAAATCCCATGCTTAGAAACCGTCAATCGTTCCTTAGTCTCCTCCAACCTTACAATAAAGCTACCCCAAAAGAAATACTTACAATCCGGTGTTATTCGCCCATTAACCAATCCCGACAGATGCGTTCGAACCGTAGACAAATGACGACAATATGCCAACCAGCCATAGAAAGCTCTCGATATGATCTGACGCCTCATGGTGGAGCAAACCAATTCTATGCTAGCCGTTTGACTAGCTTGAATCTGAAATTAAAAAAAAAAACCAAAAACATTTGCAACCCCTAATATATGTAACAAAATCTTTACATACCAACGGTGGGTCTACACTTATGTTTTGTTCCATGGATAAACTTTTACTGGAACAATCACTACTGCCCGTGGTGGAACAACTGCCTAAATGCTTACGTCGGGGGCTAGTGCGGCCCAGTTCCAATATGGGGTGAGTAGCCACTAGGATGCAGAATAAAGGAAAAACATTTATATTAAATTGGAATCCTTGGAAGTCCTTGAGCGCAAAGACCAACGAAATTTTCTAGATTCAACTATTATAGGAATTCATACAGATTCTAGTCGATTTTTAACCGATATCCTGTAAATTTGAATTTCGTTCGTACCTGCGAATGAATCGCATAAATGCCAACTTACAAAACTCTTCATGTTGACTTTTACTAACAACTCGGAAGACATAATCGATGGGTGTTTCATCACATGATTCCATGACCGAGGGCAAAATGCGCCGCCTCACACTCTTCGGCCAAGGAAACATTTTCCCTATGCCCCTCTGTGACCACAACGGTGGATCCAATTGACCATGCGGCAATAGGCCCGTTTCCAAACAACTCAGAAACGCCTGCATATGACCGCCTTCGGGAAAGTGTATCGGTGGCCGCTGTACGCCATCCTGGCCAACCAGTATAACAGTTCCACCCGTATCTTCACCGCGATTCTGATGACAGTGCACATAGACGATTTCATCGACATTGATGTTGAGGGCATAGGCCCAGTAGGAGCTCAGATCAGTGCCATCGTTATCGCTATAGCCATTCATTAGCTGATTGGGTGTCCATTTTATGGTCAACGATTGGACATTCTGATGAAGACTTAAGTAACCGGGCATGGGTTCACTAACATCTTTCTGCAAAGGACAATGTAATTAAGCCAATCCTAAAAGTAATTTTTTCCAGTGTAATCTTACCGGCAATACCAGCACATTATTTTTGCCATACAGCAGAGTGGTGCGAGAGTTTTGATGTAATGATTCCACATAATCTTTGGCCACACTGGCCGGTGAACAGGCCTTAAACGAGCCGCTGCTGGTGTCTTCCGAACTTGTGTGCAGACTGCGTTTGAAATTTATTATGGGACGATGACAGGTTGGAGGTGTACGATTGCCCGAACTTATGCGATGTCGTTGGACCTGAAACGGCGTAAGAATATCATTTAAAATTTGTGTTCTCACTTACAGTAGCAGACTACTTACCAATTCATCAGCCGGCGGATCCGACCAATAATGATCGGTCGTCTTGGCCCGCGTAAACTCAAGGGCGCACGGCCCCACCAACAACGAACTCAATATGGAACCATAATCCGGATCAGCGACCAGCGCATCACGGTCATAGTAATTGTTGGCGTTGCCAACCAAATGTTCGATTATTTTCGATAAGCGTTTCTCGTACAAAGCCACACGAATCCACAGGTACCTTGTGAGTAAAACGAGCTTGGTTAGAGCATTTTTCTTTTTTTCCATTTGTATTTTTTTGCTGAATTTACGAAAAAGATGTCGTTAAGCTGGTAATACTCACTTGACCACCGGTCCATTCGTCGACGATCCCGTGGACACGGTGTTTATCGTTGTCACCGAACTACTGCTACCTTTGCTCAGGAGTTTGGGTTTAATAATACTATCGCTGCTCGAGCACGAACGTTTGCCCGCCACGGTGGAACTTTCAATGGCTATTTCGATTTCCAACAGGCGACGACTTACGTAGTCTGCCTCCGGACAGGATTTGGCGATTTTCTGTATTAACGCTGTGGTCGAGGATGTCTTGAAGAGACCCAACGCCCGCCGCCGCAAGCCGTGGCTGAGGCAGGCCTCGACCACACCACAGAGCGAGGTGACCGAACTGCTTTCTTCGTGTATGTATTTCTTGGTGACTGCCTCCTCCATTAGTTGTTTGACCTCTTTCTTAACCGAAGCTATCAGGCGCTCCTTGAGTTCGGCATCTGAAAAAAGATAAATTTGATAAAAAAAAAACAAATTTTAAAGAATTTTGGTGTTTCAGCATAACCTTTAAAATGGGTAATTTTCCCAATATTTTCGGTGTGAGACACGTTTTTTAAAACCTCTACAAGAAAATGGTGTGTATATAAGTTATATAATTCCTTCTGTAATGTCTTGAAATTCTGATCAGGGGAAAAACTTAAGTCAAAATTATGTTTATGAAAGTTATGAAGTTCGTCTAAATATATTTTGGTTTAACTCGTCCGATAAGTCGGCTTAGATTCAGACATAGCTCCCACGTACATATATATACTTTATATATTCATCCGATTTTATAACTTTAACAAAACAGGTTTTATAGAGCATACATGTATGAGTGTGCGTATGTTTTTTTTTGATATACCAAAAAAACACATACACACGATACAGTGCATGGCTGTTGTCCATTACAAAAAACAACAACAATCGGAAGGTAGTTCGTGGGATTTTTATTGTGTTTACTTTGTTCGGTGAAATACTCTGCTACCGACTGGTTCTCGTTTATTTAAAATCTACCTGCACTTAAGTATACGAGTATAGCCTTTGATCATGGTTTAATCACATTCCTTACTAGGGTTCTACGGATGGATGGTGAAGTTAGTTGCCTGCTGGCAACTAAAAGTATTTTCGACTGCCGTTGGAATATATATTTTTGTTTCTTGAATGAAATTTTCAATAAAAACACGGCCTCAAATCTGGCTATGAACTAATAAAAAAATCTCTATTTATAAAAAACAACATTACCCAATCCTAATAAATAATTTTGGGGATCAAAGTATGGTTAAGTGTGAATCATACTATGGTTGTAGAGATCTTAGTATGATTGCTTGTGAATCATACTACTATGGTTGTGAGGATCATACTATAGTTGTATGAGAAACATACTATGATTGTGAGGATCATAATATGGTTGTGGAGATAATAGTGTGGTTGGGTGTGAATCATACTATTGTTGTGACGACTATAGCATGGTTGTGGATATCATTGTATGATTGAGTGTGAATCATACTATGGTTGTGGGGATCATAGTATGGTAAGGAGGAATCATACTATGGTTGTGGGGACCATAGTATGGTTATGTGTGAATAATACTATTGCTGTGAGGATCATAATATTGTTGTGCCACAACCATATACCCAACAATAGTATGATTCTCTTCGAATATTGTCACCCCAACCATAGTTTTTTTCTGCGTGCAATTTTCGAAGCACTTTTTCCACTCCGATTGAGACACCTCCAAAACATGGTTTTTGAACGCTTCAGCAGCATCTTCTGGCGAGAAAAGTCGCCGACCACGCATTTTTTTCTTAATGTGCGGGAATAGAAAGAAGTCATTGAGTGCCAAGCCTGGGCTGTACGGCGGATGACCCATCAATTCGACGTTTTGGTCGGTCAAAAAGGCGCAGGTTTGAGCCGAAAGCTGCTGAAGCGTTCCAAAACATGGTTTTTGAACGCTTCAGCAGCATCTTCTGGCGAGAAAAGTCGCCGACCACGCATTTTTTTCTTAATGTGCGGGAATAGAAAGAAGTCATTGAGTGCCAAGCCTGGGCTGTACGGCGGATGACCCATCAATTCGACGTTTTGGTCGGTCAAAAAGGCGCAGGTTTGAGCCGATGTGTGAGAGCTCGCATTGTCATGGTGCACAATGATTCGTCTTCTCTTTTTCGTTTTTCTCCGAAGACTTCAGGCAAACAAATTGGGGTGTACCACTCAGAATTGACCTCCTACGTTGCTCAAGCAGAACAGTCACCACATGACCAGTTTAGCCGAAAAAACAGGCAACCATTTGCTTCGAAGCGCTTCTTCCACGAACTACTTTTGTTGGATTTGGATCGTCTTCGAAGACCCACACGGCCAATTGCTGTTTTGTTTCGGGTTCATACGCATAGATCCATGATTCGTCTTTTGAAGCACCGCGATCGTATTTTTTCAAAATTTTCTTCGCACTAATCGACACGAACCTTTTTTTGAGCAATTGTCAAACTGTACGGGATCCAACAAGAACAAACCTTTTTTACGGCCAGGTGTTTATGCAATATCGAATGTATGCTGGTGGAAGAAATGCCGAAGGATGCCTCTATCTAACGGTGTGTCACATGACGATCTTGCATTATCAGTTCACGCACGACATTAATGTTTTTTGGCACAACGGTCATTTTTGAATGACCTTCACGACCTTCGCCTTTGAGCTAGCGTCGGCCACGATTGAGGTCAGGAACTGTTGTTCTAGCCTGACCTAACTGGAAACGGCCCTTCGGGGAGTTTCGCGGTGGCTGTGCTTAAAACTTAAATCGCACGTAAAGTGAATGTTTGGCGTAGAGTTGCGAGTTAACCGGGTGCTACGACCCACAGAGTAGCAGACGTGTTAGATAGACCTCAACCCCTCACCAAGAGGTAGGTGAAGCTCGCACAGCTGATCCTTAAATTGGCTCCTACAGTTTACTGGGGGCGTTGATAGTCGCATTATAGCTTACCCCAGTGCTATGGAGCACCGTGGTTCAGGTCATAATGGCGATAACCACGTAAAATTGACATTTATCTGTGCGCACCACCACGAATGTGGGCGCCGTAGCCGAGAGTGTGCGACTCAGTCCAAATATCCATCGATCTCAACATTTCACAGGATGTTCCTGATGCAAAATTTGCACAAAGACCTCGCATTATTTGCATACATGGTCCAATTGACTCAATAATGAAAGCACATGCTTCAAGCGGCTATCTTATAGAGCAAAACGTCACGCATCTGGGGTTCGAAAACCTCACACGTGATAGTCGAGAATCGAATGCATCCTCAAAGAGTGACAGTTTGGTGCGGATTTTGGAGCAGTGGTCTCCTTGGCCCATTATTTGCTTTAAAAAATTCCGGCAAGATACATCATTTCAATTAACAGAGAGCGCTACAGACACATGATAAACCATGTTTTTTTTAGTGAAAATTAAAGGATCGATTTTTTGTGGGCCAAATCTGCGAATTGACGAAGTTATAGAATTCAGGGCTTGACAAGTCTATGCGATTCTTGACCTTATATATGTGACAGCGCATAGAGAAAGGGACCTAAGGGTAAAAAAATCAATTTTCATTTTTTTCTTTTTTTGATGTGGACAACATCTGAGCATCGAATGAGACCGATCCCATGCCCAAAAGTGTTCCGTCCCAGAGATATGCGCGTTTTATGATAGTGAAGTCGACGATTCTAAGCGCAAATAGAAGGGGGCGTAATCTTTTAAATGGCTCTCCTGAACAACTTTTCATCAATTTTTCACTTTTTTTATGTGGACAACATCTGAGCATCGAATGAGACCGATCCCATGCCCCAAAAGTGTTTCCTCCCAGAGATATGCGCGTTTTATGAAAGTTAAGTCGACGATTCTAAGCGCAAATAGAAAGGGACCTAATCTTTAAAATGGCTCTCCTGAACAAAACTGGTTTTTAACCTTAGGTCCCTTTCTACAGCTGCGATATCAAATTAAGCAATTGAAGTTATAAGTCAAAATTGGCCTTTGTGATTAACATTTCTTTTTTTGGTTTTCATTGGGATCGACTCGGTCTAATGTACATGATACACATACACAAATATATGTGTATCGAATACATACCTAAATTTATGTATAGGGGGCTACATGTGTGGTTTATTGTGAGAGTCTTTGTGGTATTAGCCCGTGTCAATCATTGTCAGTGTCATCATGAGGTTGCAGGATATTCGCAGTGCCCTCAACACGTCCAGTTGAAAGAGTAATTCTAAATGTATTTGAGTGTGTGTGTACGTGCGTGAGACTTGACATTGAGTTTGGTCAGAAACTCTGCCGCATCATCAGAATTGCTTTCGACTATTTTTTTTTAGTGTAATTAAATTTAATCTGCCTCAGGATAATCATGTGGGTTTTCCATTGGATTTCCTTATCTGATAGTTAAACGTTTGCAGAAGAATAAGGGTTTGTCCGTCAGACGTTCGATAGGAAATTTAAAGACTTACTAGCCACCAGAAGTAAAAAGAGAGACAGGCCTCCATAGTCAGACATATTTTGCTTCCTTCAAATGCAAATTCCATTTTAATCATATGAAGTTAGTTAGTGCCGCGCGCCGGTCCTGCAAAAGAGCATTTTCGGGGGTCTAGGAAACACAGCATTTAAATGAATATGGAAATTTAAATGAATATGCAAATACCTTTCAGCTTGTTTCTATCGTTAATCAGAAGGCTCTCCCTACAAATATATTCCTCATTTGAAACGAAGACACAGTGTAAAAGGAAAGATGCCAAGGCTCCATCTATTGGCAGGCTTCTAGGATGCTTACTCATAAAGAACAGCTTCGTTTCTACAACCGAATTATTTGTCTACCGAATGTTGGTGGTAGCACGTTCCCTTTCCGTTCCCTTCCTACAATTGAATTTTATGTATTCGATTTTTTGACATTTGTAACAATATTTACTGTCCAGCGCCTACGAAAAAATTGATTATAAAATAATAAAAATCGATGGCGAACATTTTGATCATTAATTTTTAATATTTTATGGCTACATCGTTTGAAAGTATTAACCAACTGACCCATTAGGATTTCTAAATGAGATTTCGTTTTAAGCTAAGAAATTTTTAGTCACTACAACCAATAAATTATTATAGAGATTACATTAGTAATCTCTATATTAAACAGGTTTGTTTACTACGAAAAACTTATCGGTTGTCACTACCAACGGTTGTGGCTACCAACAGTTTTACTGAATTCGGTCGATACAGCCAATTTATTGGTTGCGAAACGTGCGTATTATTGTAGCTGTACATTACACATTCAACACCATGCAAGTGTGATTATCCAGCCGAAAATGTGTAGTTCGGGCCGATTAACAACTGAATTTATTTTGTGTGCAAAAAAAGGCGTCTCATGAGCATGGAAAAACAAATTTTTACAAGGGTTCGTGAAAGTAAAAAATTTTAAAATTTGAATTTGGAAATATTTTCTCATTTTATGACAGTTTTTTATTGTATTTCCTTAAATTCCTCTGTTTTGGCCACGAACCTATGATCTTTATGCTTTTACTCTTACTTGCTATAACTTATGGCACACACGATCAACACTTTCCCGGAATAGAGCCTGCTTAGTGGATATTTGAAAGTGAAAGGCTATTTATGTAGGAAGAGGATAAATAACGTCTTCTTGGTCTTTTTGATTATCTGGCATATGAAGCGAATTTGAATCCAGCCGAAGCGAAAATGTAAAATTTGGCTCGACCGCTTGTGGCTCAAGCCTTTTATAAGCTTTATAAGCTCGAAAGCCAATAACAAAAACTCGATTAAGTCGACTTTTATGAAATTAAAAGTCGACTTTTTTGAAATAAAAAGACGACTTATTTTTTTTTTCAATTTTGAAGCCAACAGTTTGTTTCATAAGCATCCTAATTAAAATAAAATCTGTAAAGATCCCAAAAGACGAAAAGAAATTATCATAGGGACTAGTGACATTAAAAATGTACTATAGAATTGTAAACCTCCCATAGTTTTGGAGTAACCCTGTAAGCAAAGCGATGCTTTTGCGGGATCTTCTCGAAGGACCGTCATAGATCAACACATGATCTATTAATCATGTGCACATGAAATTATTTCACGAAACTGGGACCTTGAATGCCAGCCAAGATCATGCAAAGTGACACCTAAAAAGTAGTTTTTCCAGATCTTAAAAAATTTAAGTATATGCAGTCCAAAAGTCATAAGAAATTTTGATGCGCACATCGTATGTTATCATTTTGCAAAAATTGTAGTGCATAGAGGGTTGCTATTTATATTTCGGGCCCGGCAATAAAAAACACAATATTTTATCATTGGAACTGGTTTTATTGTTTTTCAAAATATTCTCCTTTAAGATCAATACACTTTTGCATGCGCACAAAACAATTTTCGAAGCACTTTTTCCATTTCGGTTGAGACACCTCGAAAACATGATTTTTGAACGCTTCAACAGCTGCTTCGGGCGATGAAAAACGTTGATTGTGCATTTTATTCTTGATGCTAAGGAATAAGAAGAAGCCTTTGGGTGCCAAATCAGAGCTGTACGTTAGATGGCCCATGGTCAAATAGTGGTCAAATAGCTGATCGTTTCAGCTGATGTGTGAGAGCTCGCATTGTCGTGATGCAAAATGATCCCTCTTTTCTTATTATCTTTCCTCATTTCTTCGAAAACTGTTGGCAAACAGATGGTTGTATACCACTCAGAATTGACGTCATATATTCCACTAAAGGCACTGTGGCAACATGGCCGGTTATACCGAAAAACCCAATCATTTGCTTCGATGTCTTTCACGAACAACTTTTGTTGGATTAGGCTCGTCTTGAAAGACCCATACAGTCGATTGTTGTTTTGTTTCGGGTTCATATGCATAGCTCCATGATTCGTCACCTGTGACAATGTTATACACTGCCTTTTAGCTACCGCAGTTAAACTCTATCAACATCTCTTTGCACCAATCCATACGAGCCTTTTTTTGAGCATTCGTTAAATTATGTGGGATCCAACGAGAACACATTTTTTTCACGGCCAAATGAATATGCAATATTTTATGGATGCTTGTCATACTAATGCTTAAGCATGCCTCAATCTCACGGTATGTCACATAGAGGTCTTGCTCAATCAGTTTACGCACAGCATCGATGGTTTTTGGCAAAGTGGCCAAAGTTGGACGTCCTTCACGAAATTCATCCGGGAGCGAACGGCGTCCGAGATTAAACTCTTGGTACCAGCGATTAACAGTGATTTTTGATGGTGCTTCATCGTTGATTTAAACACTCTTGTCTCAATAACCCACGCCGAAACTCGTAAAAAAATCATCGCACGAAAATATTCACGGGATAATTCCATTTTTCAACTGAGATGAATTTTTCAACACACTGTAAACAAAACAATTCGCCCTCAAATGACAAAACGTTCTGAGTGAAGTTATGCTAAAAAATGTCAAAGTTTCCAACGAAGGTATGCATCTGGGAACACTAGTACTCGTATTGTCGGGACCCGAAATATAAATAGCAACCCTAAATACGATTGACAAAATTTTGTTGTGTTTTAATTATAGAAAATAATCTGCTTTCTTATTAAATCAACCTAAAACAAGTTAGAACGTGGGTATACTTTTAGATAAGTCCTGGCTGAACTTTTTATACCCACCACCATCCCTAATACACTAAAACGTAAAAAATATGTATCAATTTTCAGGTTTTGAACTCAAAACAATATTTCTGCAACGCCATGAGCAGCTGTATATAATTATATGCACAAATTTTCAGCTTTCTAGCTCTCTAAAATACACTTTTTGCCACGCCCCCTCGGCCCGCAAAACAAAAATCTATAATCTGGTTTTATATTATTCTTCCCCGTCTTCGATGTCATTCTAAAAATGTGTGTAAGTTTTGCTGGTGTTCCCTAAGCAGACATTGGTTCAATTACACAGTGTGACAGAGAAAAAATACCTGGGAAGTTATATATTCTTCTTCTTGTATATCTTGCTGAGTACAACAAGAAACCGGTTTTGAAATTTCCCAAACACCTCCAAAATCTGGAGTTGCGGGTAAAAACCCGGGTTTTCGGTTCTTACGCACTTATATGCCAGTAACTTGGTTGAATAGCAACCGATTTTTTCGGCTGATTTGGAAAGAAGAAACTGCGGCCTTTTGAATGGTGTATACTTTATACTATTAAAATTACACTGAAAAAAATCTGTGTATTTTTCCTGTAAACTCATTTTTTGTTACACTGTGGTATTTATCTTTTACAAGAGTCTATGTATTGATTTGTTGCTATAGCGTCTCTTCCAGGTTTTGGGCCATTGTAAAAATTTGATCAATTTTGGACTAATTCCGTTCATTTGATAGGGTAAATAATTAACAAAACATTATAGTTTTCGAGTACGAATACGATAATATTGCTCTGCTTTTACATAAATTCATCTGTCACCTTCAAGATTAGTCCTAACAAAATGCATTTAAATTTGGCCATAATAAAAATGTGATTAACTGCACACATTCCCTTCAAGACTATATAAAATTTATATCTGACTATAATTTCGGTATTTTACTGTGGCTTTTGCGAAGAAAAGGTCAACGTAAAAATCCCTCCAAATGATATATTGATGACAATCGAAATACGAAAAAGATTGTAACAGCTTTATTTCTATTAAAACAAAATTAAACCATGAAAAGCTCATTAATTACACACTCCTTTGCCACACTGGCTGATATTAAACCTACACCACACTCTCAAGTTGCTCCTTCCAAAAGACCGCCACCTCTTAAGTACAAGGGGTGGGGTAGATACTCAGAATATGTCATCACTCTAACCTCGAACTAAAGCAAAACAACAAATCATGGCATTAACTGGTATTCTTTTGAGGTTTTTTTTGCGTATTACTAATTTGAACTGCAACAACAATAACAGCAAACCCGTCTGGAAAACTAATGAAAAACAAGAAGAAGAAACTAAAAACAATACAAACTCTTACCAACACCCAGCCAAACGCAGGCACACAATACGTAAAGTGCAGAAGAAAATCACAGCCAAACGGACAGTATTGCGAAAACGGAAAACAAAACAACAACAAAACCTTGACTTTCACACAATCACAAACTCACACACAGAACAACAACAGCTCACCCTCATGTACGACATGGCAAGTCGGCAAGCATACATACATAATGTCATATCTATACACATACGTATGTGTGCAGTGTATAGGAGAAACGAAAACATGTTGCGACTCTTAACAAGTTCCTCTATACTCGTAGAGGAAATGAAAACAGCCGAGCCAAAGAAAAGTTCTCACTATGACGAGAGCAAACAAATGTCATATTTTGTTGCTTTCTTTGTTTTCATTTTTTTTTGTGTATAAAAAAACACAGCAAAACAAATGGCGGCTTGAAGAACAGCTGATTGCATTCGGCACTAACACAAATGAATGTTGAGTGAGCGAGAGATTGGGTGAGTAGTAAAGTGGGTGCCAAGATAGAGTCTGCGTGCGCCATTAGTGGGTTATATGGGATTTTCCTGATTGTTGTTATTTTTCTATCTCTCTTTCTTGTTTGTTTTAAAGGGTGCTTTAATTAGAGATCATGTTCTTAAATTGTTAAACTTATATACAATAATATGTTCCTATTTAAATAAACAAATCGATTCAGAAACAAGATTTACTCGGAATATTCAGGAGTTGGTGTTTATTGTCGAATAAGCCATATATTAAAGTGTTGCTAACTAATCTAAATCATTAGGGGGTAAAGTCTTATACCCTAATATTGGGATATATAGTTATAAGCAATATTCGACATTTCGAGTTTTCCAAAAAAATCAAAAAGTCGATTTTTGGATTATTCAAAACAAAATTGCGACGTGAGGAACAGCTGATTGCATTCGGCACCCGCACAAATAAATGTAGAGTGAGCGAGAGATTAGGTGGTTAGTAAACTGGGTACAAAGTAGATAATAATATGTAAAAATAATATGTTTTTTAAATGATTCGAAATTCGAAAAATAGACCGAATCGAAATATTTTTTTATTAGAATAAAGAATCTTTCTTATTTAAAATGTAGCAAACAAAAACATAGGAGCATAATTCAGTATTATTTTATGGTATATAAAAGTTGTGCAGTTTAAAAAATAAGTTTCGTCATTCAAAAACATATCCTGTTCAAGGGACCGAAAACAAAATAACATATTTAAATTGTCTGGCGAAATTTGACATCGAAGTTGAGAAGCTATAAGACCTGCAGAGAAAAAGATCTTTCGCATGCAACTCATGTAGCAACGATGGTTATTACAATTTTGGCAACCAATTTCGCATTGATTTAGGGTAGGCGCGCAATTTAAATAAGTATTTTCAGCAGTAAAACGAGGAGAAAGTCAATAAAAAAGTCAATTAAGTCGACTTTTTTTTAATTAAGAGTAAACTTATTTTTTCCTCAATTTTGTAGCCAAAAGTTTGTTCATGAACATCCTAATTTAACTAAAATCTGTAAAGATCCCACAAGGCGAGAGATTTTATTACAGGTACTAGTGACAGTAAAAATATACTAGCGACTTAGAAAACGCCCAAAGTTTCAGAGTAACCCTAAGACAAAAGCTTTGCTTTTGCGAGGTCTTCTCGAATGGCCGACATAGGGGTCATAAAACAAGATATGTATTAAGTATAGTAACTTTACACTATTTCCCATTAACACAGGTATAGATTAAAAGACCGGGAAATTACGGTTTCTCAAAAGGACTTCAAAATTGACATACTGAATTGCAAGGGATTTTGGAAGAAGTATAATGCATTTCTGCACAGTTTTTAATTTATTTGAGATTTTTAATGGATTTTGGGTTTGTGGATTTTGATACGGAACATAATAGTCTATTGGGGTCAGACTGAGTAAAATACACATGGTTCATCACTAATATGAAAACCATGCTGCCTCCAACCACCAGGCGTGGTACTATGAGAACGGCGAAAATAATTATACGGATTATTTCTAGTTGATGTCTTCCAGAACAAATTGATTGAAAAATTGGAATGTCTTTGAAGTGGAATCGCTCGTGCATTCAACAGTAGGAATAATGCCCAAAAATTATATAAACAAAAACCCAAACATCCGACTGAAGGTCGGCAAAATGGTATGCATTTCCGCAGCGATAGCTTAAAAAAAGGATATTAGTTAAAGGGTATTCGGTCAGAAATTCATCTACCGTATGATTTTCAAAGCGATGGTTTGATAAAAAGTATTAATTTTAAATTTTCAGAATTTCATCTTTTGTTAGAAAGTGGTTATCTACACCCACTGTAAAAATCTGACTTTACTATCCCCCTTCTTTGAAAATAAAAAAAAACGACACGACAATGTCTCTGAGTACTTTAAAGGCAATTGTTTGCCTCACCTGAAAAATTTAAAAATTTGAGTTAACGCTTTTCATCTGAACAAGTGCGATATGTGAATTTTTCTACCCTATGGACGCCTAACTTTTCTATTGAAAAGTACCACTCGTATAATGCAAGTTCTGATCTTTACTCCTTAAAGAAAAGGAAATACATCTGTGTTAATTATACCGATTGATTCAGAATCTCTATCTGATTCCATTGAGCGATGAAGGTCCGTCCGTCTGTCCATTTATCGTTATAATGAAAATACTAGTAGCATTTATGAATATCGATTGAACTTGGCCAAGGAGAAAACCCTTTTGAAATTGGTCTTCACCGACCAATTCGACATAACCGGATAATTGAATTATCGTAAGTTTTCCCGATTTCAGAACCTACAGATCTATAAGTCACATATTAGCGTTAGAGTGACCAGCACCTATCTCTGGTAAAATTCGGATACACTTGTCCATGATTTTGAATAGCCTGCAACCAAAGGTCTTCCCGATACCACTTCTGAACAACAGAGTGTTACAGAATATCCCATAATCAGACCCGTATGGCTTATACTTTTTTACCTATCATCTTTAAAGCTATGGAAAGTTAAAAAGCTTTGTTGATAAGTTACTATTATATAAAAAAATATTGGCCAACGCTTCTCGCGTAATTCGCAAGATAGCGGTGGCAATCCTGGAAAGAATTATCGAAAGTCCGTCCGAATTAGAATAGACCACCACACAAAAAGTTCTAAATTAATCACCCCTTATTGCATATTGTACTTTCATTTAACATGACAATAAACTTATTATGGCCTGAATAAAATGTTGTGGACTTGGACAATATGATATTTAAACAGGGTGGTGTTACTTGCAGCACATAATTAAAAGAGCAGCGCATTATTAATAGAGCAGCACATTAGACAATAGCCATTTACTTGCCTGGACGTATAATATCACGATAGAGCGAAGTCAAATGACAGCCGAGACCATGCGCAGTGGCATTTTTTTGGGTACATCAGGTTCTGCGGCTTCCTAAAAAGTTTGATTTATGTATGCTAATAACCCCAAGGCCAATTCAGATCTGAAAAACTAAATTATACGAGTTCTAAATAATATGCAGGCCGAACTATGCCAAAAAGTCAAGAGACTTTTTGTCACCGTGTGTTGCTATTCAACGAAAATTGTAGTCTATAAATACAGGGTGGACCAAAAGTTACCATGGGGTTTAAAAATTTAATAACTTTTTCGTTTATATGTTTTTTATTTCTTTTTTCAGATTATACAAATAACACTTGGAGAATAAATAATGGAGCGACTCACAACTAAACAAAGAACCAGAATAATATAATTTTATTATTTTAATCAGCAATCAATTATTTTAACGCAAACGCTTGAGTGCTGAAGCTCTTTTTCAGTTGAATGGCTTTGTTAATAATCAGAACTGTAGGTCATGGGTTCTAAAAGTCCAAGAGCCATTCATAAACGCCAATTGCACCACATTAGGTGTACAGTATGGTGTACAGTATCTCCAAATATCATTGGGCCTTACCCTTTTCGTGAATGAAGATGGAAGTGCCGTAACCGTAAATGGAGAGTGGTATCGGTTTATGATAGAACATTTTTACGTCCTGCTCTTAAAAACAGACCTGAGATGTGGTTTCAGCAGAACGACGCCACTGCCCGAGACACAATGGCAAAGTAAAATTTTTGGGGAGCAAATAATTTTCAGAATCTCTAAAATCATTTAGATAGCGCGATCGCCAATTTGTCCGCACCCGACTATTTTCTTTGGGTTCTCTGAAGAAGCGAGTATATGTGAACAAGCCCGAGACAATCCTTCAACTCAAGGCCAACATTGTTGCCGAAATTCGAACGCTACAGCCACAAATTTTAAAAACTGTTATGGAAAATGCTTTAAAACGAGCCAATCTTTGCAAAGCTGAAAACGGGAGTCATTTAAGGGACTATATTTTTCATACTTATTGTAAAAAAATTCTATTTTGTATATATAATCTCAAAAAAAAATAAAAACAAATTAATAAACGAAAAAGTTATTAAAGTTTCTAACCCCTTGGTAACTTTTGGCCCACCCTGTACCATTGCGAAAAATACTGTTGTGTTTTCACTATAAAAGAAAATCTGCGTTATTATTAAATCGACCTAAAACAAGTTAGAACGTGTGTATAAAAATAAGTCCTAGTCATACTTTTATACCCACCACCGTCCCTACCCTGCGAAAACGCAAAAAATGGTCCGTTTTTGAACCCCCTTCGGTCAATATGTTCCTAGTCTCAGCTTAAAATATAAAATTACTCGATATTTCGTAGCAAAATAGGATTAATTTTTTAGTACCCATATTTTCATATTGACTATTAATCGCTCGTTTTGACCATGCCAGGCTTCTTTTGAGCAACATAAGCCAACAAGTCCAGCAAGCAGGCCTTTTCTGAGGTATTTAGTGCGTCCCAACTAATAGTATCCATTTAAACCATTGTCAGTTTACAAAATACTTAAAAAATGTTTACCGAGATAATTAAGTCACTTAAAGAAAACTTTTTACCCTTGGAACAATTTCGCCCTTTAGCAAGCAGCTTATGACCATAAGCCATCATCATACATACATCATCCTAGGTAGACTAGGTTGACCCCTATCCTGCTGTTAACAAACACACAGAAGGATGGACATGGCTAGATCGTCTTAGATTTGTACGACGATCATTAAAACGAGGGTTGCTATTTAGTTTTCGGATCCTGACAATTCTAGTGTTCCGAGATGCAATCAGAACGTTTTGCCATATGAGGGCGAATTATTTTCTTAAGAGTGTGTTACAAAATTCATCTCAGTCAAAAAATGGAATTATCCCGTGAACATTTTCGTGCGATGATTTTTTACGATTTCCGGCTTGGATTATCGAGGCAAGAGTGTTTAAATCAACTTGTTTCGACTTTTGGCGAAAAAGCACCATCAAAAACCACTATTAATCGCTGGTACCAAGAGTTCAATCTCGGACGCCGTTCGCTCCAGGATGAATTTCGTGAAGGACGTCCAACTTCGGTCACTTTGCCAGAAACCATCGATGCTGTGCGTAAACTGATTGAGCAAGACCTACATGTGACATACCGTAAGATTGAGGCATGCTTGAATATTAGTATGACAAGCATCAATAAGATATATATTCATTTGGCCGCGAAAAAAATTTGTTCTCGTACATATTTGTTCTCCCACATAATTTGACGAATGCTCAAAAAAAGGCTCGTATGGATTATTGCAATGAAATGTTGAAAAAGTCTCAAAAGTCACAGGTGACAATCATGAAGCATATAAACCCGAAACAAAACAGCAATCTACCGTATGGGTCTTTCAAGACGAGCCAAATCCAACAAAAGTTGTTCGTGAAAGAAGTTCTTCGAAGCAAACAATTGCTTTTTTTCGGTATAGCCGGCCATGTAGCCACAGTGCCTTTAGTGGAACGTAGGACGCTAAATTCTGAGTGGCATACAACCATCTGTTTGCCAACAGTGTTCGAAGAAATAAGGAAAGATAATCAGAGAAGACAGATCATTTTGTATCACGACAATGCGAACTTTCACACATCAGCTGTTTGACCACTCAGGATGTCGAATTGATTGGCCATCCACCGTACAGCCCTGATTTGGCACCCAATGACCTTTTTTTTATTTCCTATCATCAAGAAAAAAATGTGTGGTCAACGCTTTTCATCGCCCGAAGCAGCATGTGCTTCGAAAATTGGCTTGTGGTATGGTATTTTGAAAAACATTAAAACCATTTACAAAGATAAATTATTGTGTTTTTATTGCCGAATCCGAAATATAAATAGCAACCCTCGTATATATATACTTTATAGGGTCTCTGATCAATATTTCGTAGGGATGACAAATTTAGTATACCATCCAATCTTCGGTGAAGGGTATAAACAGTGTTTGCCTAAGTCCCCACGGCGTATAAGTGACAATTGTATAATATTAATCATACGCCCCACACAAAAGTCTGGTTCGGTTTCAAATCTCTTAACTTTCAATTGGTGCACACTTTTTTGTTGGTACTCTCTTCTCTCACTTTCCCTTTGTTGTGTTAATTGTGTAAAACTTTACTTATATGGGTGCCTCTCGCTATTTTGTTTTGTTCTAGTCTTTGTTGTCATACTTATATGTATTTATGTATATGTATTTGTGTGTGTTTTAACTGTCACTCCATATGTTTGACATTAAAAAGCGTTATGTAGTAAAAACGCAAGTGTTTGTTATACATACACAGTATTTGCAAAAACAAACACACACACGCACACACACACACGAAAACATGAAATAAATTGAAAATGAAGAGTAAAAGTGTTTCTGCTTTTTTATGTGCCCCCCAATTTTCTCGGGAATGCCAAAAAAAGGAAATAAAAAACAAAGCAGCCATCATTGAATGGGAGTTTTTTCAAATGCTGTTAAACTGACTAGATTTTTATTATTACAGGGCATTTGCAACAAAACCTGTTTCTTGTATTTGTGAGTGCGTTTTCTTTTTCAAAACTTACCACCATCACCGCCACCAAATGTCTGCATTATATTATTCATGTTTGAAATATGTTGTGCAAGTTAAAAAAATTATTTTCTTTTTTATATTTATGACTTGTTAACAGATTTTCTTTTATATAAAAACAAATGAATTCGTTGTAAAATCGTCCCTCTTAATGAAGTTTTCTTTTCGATTCACTGTGTTTTTCCCTTTGCTCTACCAAAAGTACACCTTTAAATTATACACATTTTTCTTTGTCGAGCATGGAACTTTTTTTGCATATATTTTTTTTTATAAATTTACATTTTGCTATGATAGAAAACTTTAGTTTAAAATAGAAACTTAACAGCCAAAACGTGATATCCCTTGTGATTTATTTAAAAATAATTAAATTGCAGTATTTTATTTTTTCTGCATCCGATTATTTGCGTATAAAAAAAACAAGACTATCTTCTTTCACTAACAAATTTTTTTCACTTCTTCACATCATCCATCCATTTCGTTTTTGGTCGTTATCACTGTCTCCCGTATTTTTTCTGTATTTGGTGAGTTGTGGTATCCCGTGTCATATCCTTACTCAACCGAAAACATAGAACAACAACAGCGGGCAGGAGCCGTTTGCCAGTCAGTCTGTCAGCCAGCCAGCCTGTAGTGACTGTGGCAGTCGTAGTGGTAGTATAGTAGTAGCAACGCGAACAGCAACAATGTCAAGAGAAGTTTACACGTTTCTTTATGTGTCTTATGGCTGTTGTTGTAATATGCGCTCTCCTCTCTCAGCTACGGTGGCGACCGACTTTAACTTGTTCGTTGTTTTCCGTTTCTATGACCGTTATCTCTTGATTTTCCAGCGTTACTAAATCAAAATTCTTCATGTTCACTACTTGATGGCGATGTGTACTCGTATTGCACACACACATGAACGCCGTTATTGTTATAATAATGACTACCAGCTGTTATGGTTTCGTTCTTCTTCTACTTCTTGTTCTCTACTTTGCTGTAGTCAAGATTACCCCCAGTGTTCGTTTGTTGTTTATGATGTACTTGACATTTGTTGGGTTTGGTTCGTGTAAATGTCAGTTGTTGTTGCCTCCTTTCTGTCCTCTTCAAAGTTTGCCATTGTTGTTGTGCGTTTGTTTTTGAAAATACTATTGACCTTTAATTGATAATTATGAAAATATGGGGTTGTAGAAGCGAGTCAGTGTGTGTGCTTATTTGTGCTTGTAATTACTTCGCAGACTAGACACTGGTTTCTCTTGGAAATTCATTACTTTGCCATGACTTCGGTTAATTTAGCACGCTTCGTGCAAAACTTTCGCATCTCTAAATACATAAGTGTTTTTTTTTATATAAATAATGGAAATTTAAATTAATCATAAACAATTTTTAAAAAAAGGACTTCTGCTACAGACATTATAAAAATTGCCACATTTTGTTTACGAATTACTAAGTCTCCATTCACACTAGGCAATTTTACTTGCCCCAGTTTTTTTTTTAATTGCCTTTCGGACTTACCTCTTGTGTTTACACCTGGCAATTCGGATTCGGGAAGTCTTGTTTTTATTATTGGCTTTTCTGATATTCTGTGAATAATTCGGTATAATCGTTTAGCTCGTTTGTTTTATTTCGGTCTGTTGCTTTTACACATTGAACAGGGACTAACCGGCTCCAGCTCCTGCTTCTATATTTAAATAGAAGACAAGTTTTTAACAAAATGGCAAAGTGACATTGATTTTCGTGGCTGCACACTGCTTTTATCATGATTTAGGGTCCGTGACAACCCTCTTCAGAATGCTTTGCTGCAATTGTTGAAAGTAAAACCGAACTCTATAAGACCAGACTCTCCCCAAACGAATGAGAACTACTGTTGTAAACCTTTTCAAGTTTTCTTCACACAATTGCCCACGAAAATACAACTCACTCTTGACACCTCTAAAGAGACTCCACATCGAGAGCCATCAATAGATTTCTTTTACAACATGTGGACCCGAAATCATGATAAAAGCAGTGTGCAGCCACGAAAATCAATGTCACTTTGCCCTTTTGTTAAAAACATGTCTTCTATTTTAATATAGAAGCAGAAGGTCTTGAGCCGGTTAATCCCTGTTTAATGTCAGAATAATCTTCAGCCAACTTCACACTAGGAAAAATAAAGGATGTTTTTTCAGAAGTGTGGTTTTAAAGAAGAAATAAAACACATATATTTAATTTTTTTTTGCCAAAAATTAAAATTTATTATAAAGATAATGGTTTGGCATTATGTTTTAAAAATGATTTCGGGTCCGATTTCCGACCACTTTTTGCAGCATTTGAGGCCGTATCTCAGCAATAACGCGCCGAATATTCTCCTCCAGGGAGTCAATCGTGTCGGGCTTATCTGCGTAGAATTCACATAACCCACAAAAAATAGTCCAGCGGTGTTAAATAGCACAACCTTGGAGGCTACGCCACAGGGCCACGACGCGCTATAATGGGCTCGCCAAAAGTTTCCTCCAATAAATTGATTATTTCGTTGGCCGTAAGGCATGTAGCGCTGTCTTGTTGGAACTAAAGGTCGCCAACATCAACATCCTCCAATTCCGGCACGAAAAAGACATTAAGCATTGCTCTATAGCGTTTTCCATAGACTGTGGCATTATGGTCGGCTTATTTTTAAAGAAATATGGACTACTGATTCCACCTGCCCAGAGAGTACACCTTACAGTGACTTTTTGATGATTTAACGGGGTCTCAGCAATGGCTTGTGGATTTTCATTACTTCAAATACAACAATTTTGATTATTGACATAGCCATTCAACAAAAACAGAGCTTCATCGCTGAACGAAACTTCCTTGTAAAAGTCAGGATAGGTGGCCATCTCGTTTTGGGCCCATTCACCACAGTTTGAAAATGTTGTTCCGGGGCAAACCAAACTGAGCATAAATCAACTGACAGCTGTTCAAAAGATAAACTCCGAAAAAAGTTTGGCCAGATTGAAAACCACACGTCTAAACAAACATCCTTTGCAAAAGGAATTACCAGTACTAGCAAGTTTTTTCCTTTTCATTTTCCGTAACTCTCCCTCCCACAATTTAAGAGTTGCGGCAAGTAAAATTGCCAAGTGTGACTAGGGACTGGGGACATAACTATTGCGGTTTTTATATCCATTCTTTGGTATCGAGGGTAACCCTCAACACCACTTATGTCCGCTGACTGTCAATCATGATTCCTTTTAAAACACACAACGTGTGTATTAAGTTTGTTAACAATATTTTGACATAGTTCGGGCTACATACCACTTATAACGCATATTATTTTGTCGTTCAGCTCTGGAGAAATCTCGAGATTGGCATAGACTTTACTTTGTAGGTAGCCCCTGAGAAAGTATTCGATTGGTTGCAAATCGCTAATTCTCCGCCTCCACTTGAACTCGTTGTTTCGCTAGTTAATGCATCCTGATAACTACGTTCGCCATTAGACTGTTGTTGCTCATCTAGTCCAAAACTCTGTTATCAGTAGAGTGTTCAAAACCGAAACCAAAAACCGACATTCCGGTTTTTATGTCCAAACCCGACAGTCGGTTTCTTAAAAATAGCATCCGGTTTGTTCTGCCGTATATTTCGGTATTTTGGTTGTTGTAAGTAAATTCAACATTTTCAAGTACAGAATACGTAACTATCAATCCACCTATTAGTGTTTTGATCGACTTAGGATCACCAGTTGATTCGATTTAACGTTATCTTTCTGTTCGTCCCCCTGTCCATCTGATGTTTATCTTAAGCTTACCATTTGGCAGAAGTAGGTTTGGTGAACAAAGGGCGGAGGCAGTTTTTTTTCGGACGGTTAAATTTTTTCTGTTTAGTGGAAAAAAAATTGCATCAAGTGCGGCAGCCACAGTTTTTTTTTTTTTTTTTTTTTTGTTACGAACCGGAGGTGTGGAATCTTCCTCCACCCCCCACACTTCAACCACTCTCCCCCGCGGGACTGCCGTAAGGTATTACTTCGCGGGGGCTGGTTAGCATTTAAGCTATCGTCGTTTCATCGTTGGATCTTGATTCCGCGTTTCGAATGCGTTCTTTCCTTCGTAATTCCTTAAGCACTATTGCTGTGTGCATTTCTACTTTCGCCCAGTTGTCAATACTCTGGAGCATAAATTCCGTAACGTGTTGAGGGCCCGGGATGTCCATAAGTGAAGCGCTGAATCTGGGACAGTTAAATACAGCGTGTTCTGCGGTTTCTTCTTGTTCCACACAGTTCGGGCATACAGACGAGCTGTCATGTCCAAACCTGTGAAGATATTTTCTAAAACAACCATGTGCTGTAAGAAATTGCGTCAGGTAATAGTTTACGTCCCATTGGGACCGATTTATCCAGTCAGAGACAGTGGGGATTAACTGGTGCGTCCATCTGCCTTTCGAGCTGCTGTCCCACCTGGCTTGCCAAATATCCTTTGAGACTTCTCTTTCAGAATTTAGCATATCTCTTCTTTCCGTTGGGTTTTCTGATCTCCTATCGTATATACGTCTCATTTCGTCTACCGATTGGATTCGTGCTGCCTTTTCGCTCGCGTAATTTATATGCTCTTTAAAGTTTAGCCTGTTATCTAACATAACCCCTAGGTATTTGAGAGAGTGCGAAGAACGAGTGTAATGGTCCCCAACTCTTATGCTCATGTACTCCATCTTGTTTCTGCTACTAGTCAGTACTGCCTCTGTTTTGTGGTCAGCCAGCTCAAGACCAGCAGTTTCTAGCCACGTACGCACTCGGTGTATAGCGTTGTTTGTCTTTTCTTCTATTTGATTGATATGCTTCGCGACGGTAACAATGGCAATGTCGTCAGCAAAGCCTATAATTTTGGTACCTTGCTGGAGTGGCAATCTTAAAACCTCGTCGTACATGATATTCCACAGAAGTGGGCCGAGAACCGATCCTTGGGGAACGCCAGCTGTCACCTGATAAACAGCTTCGCCTACGTCACTGCTATAGAGCAGCCTTCGGTTCGAGAAGTAACTCGTGATCAGATCCAGAATGTATCCAGGTGCCTCCATCCCAGCAAGGGCAACTTTTATTTTACCCCAATCGGCCGTATTAAACGCATTTTTTACATCGAGTGTAACTATTGCACAATACTGCTTAGAGCCTCCTTTCCATCGTTTGCCAGACATAGCATCCGTTGCGATATCGACTACAGATTTGATCGCGTCTATAGTAGAGCGTGACTTCCTAAATCCATACTGATGTTCCGATAGCACCCTTCTCCCCTCAACAATTCGTTGTAGGCGATTGTACAGAATGCGCTCAAGTATTTTGCCCATGGTATCAAGAAGACAGATAGGTCGATACGACGATGGCTCATCCAGTGGTTTGCCTCCCTTTGGAATTAGTACGAGTCTCTGCACTTTCCATCTGTCTGGAAACACTCTATCGTCAATACATTTTTGGAAAGTTCTGACGAAGGCTTCCGGTCTTGAACGTATTGCTTCCTTAAGTGCTTTATTTGGTATTCCGTCGGGGCCCGGGGCTTTGCTGTCACCTATTCTCGAGCACGCTTCTGTGATTTCATGTACCGTTATAACGGGGACCAGTTCTTCTGTTCCGGGTGCCCATGTATCAGCCTGCGGCAATGGGCGTTGCGGAAACAATGTTTCTATTATTCTACGTAGCATATCAGGACACGTTATCTGTGGCGATTTTTGACCTCCTAGTTTCTTCATAACCACTTTGTAGGCTGTGCCCCATGGGTTGATGTTTGCCTCCTCACATATTTCTCTGAAACACCTCGTTTTACTCTCTGATATGGCTTTTTTCAGTTGCCTCCTAAGGTTTTTAAATCCTTTCCGCATCTCCTGAAATTCAGGCTTTCCCCTAGATCGTTGAACCTGGCGTCTTGTTTTTAGACAGTTTGCGCGTAGCAGTCGTATCTCCTCGTTCCACCAGTAACAGGGTGCACCTCGTTTGCATATGCTTCTTCTTGGCATTGATGCGTCACAGGCGTTGGTGATCATAGTGTATAGATCCTGTGACATTTCCTCTGCTGTGCCGTTTGCAAGTTGATGTGAGCAAATCATTTCTTTGAAGGTTTCGCAGTCGAAAGCGGTCGTCTTCCATTTCGGACCGGTTTGCTTTGGGCGCACGTTTTCTCTACCTCTCCGATCAGTTACATAGAAGATTAAAGCCTGGTGGTCACTGTGCGTGTATTCCTCGCTAACTCGCCATTTAGTGGACTTAGCAAGGGACTTGCTGACAAAAGTGATGTCTACGATTGAGCCATATCCCGCTTTTCTGAAGGTATTCTTCCGTCCCTTGTTTGCCAGGTGTATATCCAACTGGGCAAAAGTTTCCAGCAGGCTGCGCCCTCTGGCGTTTGTGTTTCTGCTGCCCCATTCCAGTGCCCATGCATTAAAATCCCCTGCAATCACCACGGGAGATCTTAGCCTAGCATCGGCAATCAGGTCTTCTAGCATCCTCTGAAATTGTCCGTGCGACCAACTTGGTGGAGCGTAACAACTGTAGAAGTATACACCTTTAATTTTTGCTCTGACGAATCCTTCGGATTGTAGCGTCTCCTGGAGCGCATGATGGCCACATGTCCATAGCGCTGCTTTGGTCGATTTGTCGCCTATCCATTTACCGTTTTGTGGAATTCGGTATGGTTCGCTAATGATTGCTACTTCTGTGTCACTTTCTCTCGTAGATTGATTGAGAAGATCCACAGCCACAGTGTTGATACACATTTGTTCCCACATTTCTGGGATTGCAATTGTCTGGGACTTGTTGAAACAAAAACACCCGACTGAAAGTAGCCCCAAAGATAGAAGTCTGAAATAGTAAAATCGCGCGATCTTGGTGGCTATGACAAATTGACAAAATGGGAGATTTCGCGACCAAAAACAGCTTCCATCACAATATTTATTGTGGCTTCTGCGGTGTGTGTGTGTGTGTTGGTTACACCGTCTTCTTGAAACCAAACTCCTCCTTGTACAATTCCGACAGTAGGAAATCGTTTATCATGGCCCTGTAGCATTTCCGTGTAACAGTGGCCGTATTATAGATTTCGGTTTTAAATTAATACATAGAACCATTACATCCACTCAAAGCCACAGTGCTGTGTCTTATTTATGCGGGAGGAGTGATTGGGCCACTCCTCCCGCGTAAATGAGACACGGCACAGTGACTTTGAGTGGATGTAATGGTTCTATGTGTATCAGAGATAATGAATGAGGTTGGCGAATTGTTACCAAAAAAAGGAATAAAAAAGTACTTTTTGGGCCAGAAAGTTACCAAGTTTTTATACCCTACACCACTCTTTGGAACTGTGCAGTGAACGTACAGTGTTGATGTCTGTAACCCCAAAAATAAATATACGAAGGTAGACTCAAAACGATTCAGAAGTACTATCTGATTCGATTGAGCAAACCCTATTAAAATTAGTCAAAGTAGGTCTGTGTTATGATAGCTTAAAGGTCCAATTAGTCATGACGGTTGATTCTGCAACCTGCAGAAGTCTACCGCCGTCAACCTTCGAATTGCAGTTATCTTTCTCTAACACATGCAAAATGCAACCCCAAACAGCTGATTGCCTACCGTGAACTGTCCACCGTCAACCGTCAAGACTAATTGGACTTACGGCCTTTCAGGTTTCAGCTCAATAGCCCATTTAAACATGGATATTTGGTTAGCTAAAAACAATGAAATTTTCTCAAGTGTTCAAATATGACGATAGTTTTAAAATCTGGGTTAATGTAGATTCCGTGTCGATTGGAGCAAAGAAATTTTGAAAAAATACGATCGCGGTACTTTAAATGACGTTTTTAGGATCATCACAGGTGACGAATAATGGATCTATGCGTATGAGTCCGAAACAAAGCAGCAATCAACCGTGTGGGTCTTCGAAGACGAGCCAAATCCAACGAAAGTTGTTCGTGGAAGAAGCACTTCGAAGCAAATGGTCACCTGTTTTTTCGGCAAAACTGGTCATGTGGCAACTGTTCCGTTTGAGCAACGTAGGAGGTCAATTCTGAATGGTACACTACAATTTGTTTGCCTGAAGTCTTCGGAGAAACTCGAAAAACGAACAAGAGAAGACGAATCAGTGTGTACCATGACAATGCGAGCTCTCACACTTCGGCTTAAACCAGCGCCTTTTTGACTTGGCACCCAATGACTTCTTTTTATTCCCGCACATGAAGAAAAAATGCGTGGTCAACGATTTTCGTCGCCAGAAGATGCTGTTGAAGCGTTCAATAACCATGTTTTGGAGGTGTCTCAATCGGAATAGAAAAAGTGCTTCGACAATTGGTTTGAGCGCATGCAAAAATGTATAAACCATGCTGGAAAATACATTGAAAAACAATAAAACCATTTTTGATGATAAATATTCACATTTTCATTATTAGCCCAGAAATATATATAGCAGCCCTCGTATGCAGTACAGGGAAAACGTTGTTAGCGAAGCTCGGATTATCGAGGTCTTGCTGTATTCCCAATCTGATGTTACTTACCTTAATACTTTACGAGTTCTAGTCATTTAAAGTATTTGAATATGTGGGCGTAACCACGCCCTCTTTTAAATGATAAACATATATAGTAATTTTTCAACCCACAGTACCAAACTGTATCATACTGTGTACATTTAAAGATCTGCCAATAATTATAAGCAATACACTGCTGTTAAGTCAGGGGACCTGGCTCCCCGACGCTCATCCGGAACATTTTTTATAACTCACTTTAAGTATGTATACGCAAACAGGTGCTCCTTACTCTTATAGTTTTTTGGTTCTGTACTTTTTACATTGTTTGGTTATGTGATCGGTGCCACACCCCTTTATAAAATCGTATACGTTTATAGTTAAGGGTGATCCAGCCAAAACAAACTAGTGTATTATTATTGTATATAAATTAAAAATTTTAAACATGATCGTAGCGGCCAATTCACATCGCCATGACGTGAGATAACACGACTTTGAGTTTTCCGCGCAAAAAGCCACTATCCTGTGAGTACCACATAGAAGCCACAAGAAGACCCCTATCATCTCGCGCCACATCTTCTGCCACACTATCGCAAACAACAGGTGTTTTCGCATTTCCCACAGACCCGGTTTGCTGAAATGTATGAACGATTGTGGACACATTTAGTCGATTATGATGACGAAAAAAATAACAAAGTGCACAAAATGCTTTTTGATTTGAACGTTCATTTTTTTAAAAGGCTGGAACAATCTTGACGCGCTTCTCAATTGTGTTCCTGGCCATGGTTGAATTTGCCAAACACTGAAACATTGAAACTTCAAATTAAGTTGAGCAAAAAACTTGACGTTAAGGTGTGACTCACAATTAACATCGTGCGTTATGGTTGGTCCACCCTTTATGTTACCATTTCATGAAGTCACGGCACTTTGTAAAAAAAATGGGGCGTAAACCCGCACACCCTCTCCGAACTTATTTCTTTGTTCACTAATATAGGGTCGGCCATTTTAAATTTGAATCGGCTGTAGAAAGGGTACTGATAGTTTGGTTGAAAAGAAAAGGTTAAACTTTGTCATTTAATAATGGAACTCCATCCGTTACTTTTTCGCTTTGCCCAATAGGCTGAAGATTGTTTGACAGGAAATGAAGAATTTACCGAAAAATCGTATTTTCAGATAAAGCTCTATTTCATCTCGTCGCCAATAAGCAAAATTGACTCATGCGAGTTTCAGAGAACCCCGCACGTGACTATTGAGAAGCCAATGCATCCACAACGAGCCAATGTTTGGTATGGATTTTGGGCAGGCGGCATCATTAGATCATTGTTCTTCGAAAATGAGCAAGGAGCCGCTGTTAGTGTCAACGGTGAGCGTTACCGCGCCATGCTCGACGAATTTTTGTTTCCAAAATATTCAAGAGAATGACATGGACGACATTTGGTCCACATGTCAAACAGCGGTGGTTATCAATATTTTACCCACTGTTTTTGAAAATCGAATAATCAGCCGAAATTGTGATGTAAATTGGCCGCCTCGGAGCTGTGATTTGAGCCCTTTGGATTATTTTCTATGCGGAGCCATTAAGGATAAATGTCACGCAAAGCATCCAGAGACAATTGTTGATGAAATCGATGATGCCATTCGACCCGAAAAACTCGAAAATGGTAATTCATTTTCGAATTTGTGCAGTGGCACCATCCTGTTGGAACCATGTATCCTCTAATTGCATTGCCTCAAGAGATTCTCTTCATCATGAAGAATCCGGTGGAGAGAACGTCCAAGAGCAAGTGATTGCTTTCGAAGAGAGCGTTTCGGAGATTGCAGTACTGCTGTTCTAACTCTGTCGATGTTTTGTGGTCTTGTTATCGTTCCCTCAGGTCACCTTCATACACATGACACATTCCCTGCTGTTCTCAATGAAGTTACCCAATTTACAATTGATTGCCGCCCGGGCACACTGCAATGATCGAGTGCGCATTTGAAAAATACGCTTCAACACAAAACGACCTCTCCTCACGTGTCCAGACGAATACAAATCTCCCGTCAGCCACTATAAGCCCCGCATACTCTCCACTTTCTTCGAGCAACAGTGCCGCAGTGGAAAAAAGCAAATTACCGCGCTTAACCCTACATAAATGATATTGTGCTCTGTTATTGAAATGACAAAGTTCAACCTTTCCAATTAAACCAGAAATTTGAAAAATAATCAAACAATAAAATAAGGAAAACAAAAATATGAAATATGAATTTGTTTTCAATGATGCCAACAGTATCATTCTGTAATGTAAATTAACGTCAAAATACGTAATCACTAGTACAACACTAATCTGGTAACGCCAGTTTCGGCAAAGAAAACAACTATTCTTGAGTTGCCGGTTCTAAGGACCGGATTGACCCAAAGAGCATTTCTTTGGCCAAGGGCTGTCACACTGGCATGTAGTTGCCGCTACAACAACTATTCTTGATAAAGTTTTCTCGCGAACGAGCTTAGTAGCAGCCATTTTGAAAATGTATGTATGACTTCCTTTTTATTTCACATAATTTATAAGTTTTTAAAACTCCTATGTTTTTGGTCATTTTGCGTCATTGGTCGAATTACAGTTTAAAAATCGTCAAAATGACCATAAATCGTCAACATTGGCAACGACGACCACAAACGACGAAATAACAAAAAAAGGTTTCTTTTTCCCTCAGTTTGAAAATACACTAGTGGCAATGCTTTGCAAACAGCATGGCAATACTGAAACCGCCTCCATTAACTTACTGGCAACGCTGATAAAAAGCTTTAATGAAAGCTACAACAAATCATATGTGCCGGCATTTTTTTGCTGAAATGGCGCAAA
This sequence comes from Hydrotaea diabolus, assembly GCA_963513945.1. Taxonomy (NCBI): domain Eukaryota; kingdom Metazoa; phylum Arthropoda; class Insecta; order Diptera; family Muscidae; genus Hydrotaea; species Hydrotaea diabolus. The sequence goes on from OY740718.1 coordinate 184,433,121, forward strand.
ACAACAACAAAATAATAAACCTTTGTGTTTTATTGTCACGAATCGTTGCGAACAGGCATTCGTAAATTACCACTTGTGCTAGACGGACGTGTGTACGACATAACGGAGTTGCGCTTATATTGTTAAAAAAAACAATTAATTTATTCCAAAGAGAATTAATTTCATAAATAAAACAAAGGTGAGTGAAACAATTAAAGAAATAAATTATTTTAATATAATGTCAACAATTGCTGGACATTAATTGAAGTCGCTCAATTAATACCAAGTGTTTGAATGGAAAGCGGAAATTGTAACTCAATGATTTGATTCTGTTGTGAAATTGTGAATATTTGTTAATTATTTTTGTGGAATATCAATAAAAAAAAAATACTTGGATTGTGTGAAATAATGAAAAAGAACTTCATAGAATTCTTTAGAATTTCTATCGCACACCATTTTGCTAAATAAAAAATGCTTTCGTCTGGCTGCTCGCTTTGTGCAGCGTCATGGTTTCACCAAAAGAAGGGAAGATGACGATAATCGTGTCTCGTTTTCCTCTGCACACAACCCTTTCCCACGATAGTTTTGCAAATTATACAAAAGGCCAACGACAAGCTTCTTTTCCCCCTTTCTGGTGTGCCGTCGTCTGGCGTTTTGAAATATTTCGGCATCTTGTTTTGCGTGCTTTTGTTATTTGCAAATATTTGTTACTTACCCCATCTCTTGATGAAATGAAACACGAAATTGAGTTTTGTTACCTAAAACCGGTTTTACTCTTATGGCAAGAATAGTTTCTTTTTCTGGATAACCCCAACTTTCTATGCCAACGGCGAGTTGCGTAATTTATTTTTATAGTCACTAATATTCCAGACATTCTAGAAACTAGGGAAGTGGACTATCAAATTACATGTGTGTGAAGATAATGATTGTGGCAAATATATCAGTATGCAGGGGGGAAAACGCTGAAACTATTAAAAGTTCAAACGGGCCTGACTATATCCACACCCTTCATTAATTTAGTCTATAAACAAGATGAGATTTAATTAGTTCCTGCTAGAGCGCCAGGACCCCTAAACCAGTTAGAACCCAGCAAACCAAACCTTCAGAATTCTGTACGACAATCGGCAAAATGTTCCGATTTCGGATCAGAATTCTTAGCGAGTTCGTAACGAAAAACATATGAGAAGGTTGACTCGAATTCTGAACTACTTCTCTGAGAGAATTCTGATGTTTTTGTCGACATTTCGAACCGAATTCTGAACTGTGGTCTTGGGAAATTCGAAAGGAAATCTCGATTTCTGAACTAATTCTGAACGACTTCAGTCAGAATTCTGTAACGAGAACTGCCGGCAGTAGAGTTTTCCTCCGAACACAATAAAAATCCCTCGCACAGCTAAGCTAACCAAACGTTCAGAATTTGAAATATAAAAATACCTCAGGCAAACAGTTAAGATTTCGTTCGGAATTAGTTCCGACATGTCTGAACATAAGAACAACAACTGTGAAATATGAAGCAAATAACAAAAATTTCAAACGAATAGACTACCACTACCTCAGATAAATAGTTCAGAATTCGTTGCGAGTTCGATAAGAGAAGTATGAACAAATAATTAAGAAAAATCCCACAGACAAGTCTAGCAGAATTCGGGCCGAATTCGTTCAGATATTTCTTAACATAAATAAAAAATCCTCAGACAAATCGAACTGAAATTGTAACGATTTCGGTAAGAATTCTCGATAGAGTTCAGATATTGTTTAGAATTGTCTGATATCAAACATTGTCGGCAAATTTAGTTTACTGGGATTTGGTATTGTTGACATACATTCCAATATAATTAAATACTTTACCTTTATGCCTATAAAGTTTGACAGTTTATGCGAAATAGAACCTCACTTATTGTTTTTAGTGCGGTAGGACACTGTGGGAACTCTAAAAAGGACCATAATGGTCCAATCCTTCCATTTTTGGTTAGTCACCTTTTACACACTTTGCTAAATTGGGGCAAGATCGGTTATAAAATATTGTCCTTAATTTGGTTTTAAGTAAAAACCAAGGATCGACTCCAAATTTCTACCATCGATAGAAATTTGAATAGGGAATATAAAAAAATAAAATTCACGATAAATATTTTTTTGATGTAACTTCATCAAGTCGTATGTAATTTAGGTATCATTGGAAAGCAGAACAACTATCCATTGACGTATCGATTTAAACCAATTGTGAGGCGGTTAAAGATAGAAAAAAATAGGATCGAATCGCGCGGTTTTTTAAAATAATTTTTCTTCTGCGATGCAGTTGCTTTGTCCCCATTCACACTAGGATACTTCCGCAACTCTCAATTTGTGGGTGGTAAGGGGAATGGAAAGGGGGAGAAAATGCTCGTACTATCAAATACTTTTGTGTTTTTTGTAGTTTGAAGTTGGCTGCAGATTTTTTAAATATTATTTCGCCTGCCTTTCAATTGTTACCCTTGAAATGAGTAATTTTCCGTCTAAGCCATTTTTCTGACAAAAAAAAATAGTTTAAAAAAGTTTTCGCCTACGGCACTATTGTTTTACAACTAATCCCTTGTAATCCCCAAAATGAAGAATTATTTAAAAAAAATAATGCTAATGATCCAATAATATTAGCTTTTAATTTTTTTTTAATAAATAAAACCCTTCGTTTAAATCAGCATTTTGTTTGTTATGGCTCAGTTTTTCACAAAAACTCGAATCAAAAATGAAAAAATGCAACGACTCCGCAATAAGTTAATCGATCAACTTTTATACTGAAAAAGAAGGCATTCAATATATTTTAATGGGTTACAAAAAACTGACTTTAAAAATATGAAATACGCCATCGCCACGCAATGGTTTAATGAATCGAAAATATTAATATACCATTTTAAAAGTATTTAAGAAGCAATATGCTGTTTAGTGCGAGATGTGTTTATTTGTGATACAAATCTAGTTTAGGAACAATTTTCCAAGAAAAAAATGTCCCTGTAGTTCATAAAAACGAATATGTTAAAAAAGTCGACGGCAACCCATATTTTTCGAGTTACGGGACCCTAAAAGTTTCGCACCTACAACTGGATATGTCTGCGACATTTGGAATCAAACCAACATGAGTAGCATTTAAAGAATTATGAAAATACCTTTCAAACGGAATATGAGTGATTCTGAGATTATGAGCCAATTTCGACAACATTTTTGGCATTCGATTTGTTTGCAGAATTTAATATTTAATTCAGGTAGATGTCTTAGTTTTAAGAATGACTAGTCAGTTTTAAATAGTACACATCAAAATTTTAATTTTTAACGGAATCATGCAACAATTTAAAAAACCGGGGAATGGCCAACTTAAGTAAAAGTGAAGACTGTTGTGGCCAAGTATTTGAGTGGCTTACTGTGTATGTTCAGGGACAGAAAATAAACATCCATAAAAATATGAAATGAATAAAATATTATAATCAGTAATTGCAACTAAATTAATTGAATATTATTTGTTCTAGTTTTTTCTTTTTGTTTATATTTATTCGGTCTTTTATCATTACTATAGTCTTTGGCAACGATTACTTCGGCAACAAATCAAATGATTTATACGGGAGTCTCATTTTTATTAATGAAAATTACCCTTTGCGTAGTCCTCGAACTATTAAAAAGGATTGGTACGCCCTAATGTGCAACGCATGTATGAGTATATGTGACAGCGCATAGAGAAAAGGACATAAGGGTAAACAAATCATTTTTAATTTTTTTTCTTTTTTTGATGTGGACAACATCTGAGCATCGAATGAGACCGATCCCATGCCACAAAAGTGTTCCCTCCCAGAGATATGCGCGACGATTCTAAGCGCAAACAGAAAGGGACCTAATCTTTAAAATGACTCCTGAACAAAACTTTTCATCAACTTTTTGCTTTTTTTTTGATGTGGACAACATCTGAGCATCGAATGAGACCGATCCCATGCCACAAAAGTGTTCCCTCCCAGAGATATGCGCGTTTTATGAAAGTGAAGTCGACGATTCTAAGCGTAAATAAAAAGGGACCTAATCTTTAAAATTGCTCTCCTGAACAAAACTGGTTTTTAACCTTAGGTCCCTTTCTATTTTGCGCGTCACATATGTACGCACAAAACATGTAAACTTTGTGATTTTTGCATTTGTGTTTTTCGATGAAGACCCATGTTAAACCGAATTGGTGGAACTGATATTGCGCGTTGAAGATTAATCTACGCACAGTTCGAAGACTACGAGGGCGACCGCAAAAGTAGCCTAACATAAAAAGAACCGTTTTTTTGGAACTATTATTATTTATTTTTCAACATAATCTCCTTCCAACTCAATACTCGTACACTTCATCAAACGTTTTTCAAGTTTTTTAATTCCATCCGAAAAATAAGATTTTTCATGACCTTCAAAATATGCCTCATTTTCAGCAATAACCTCGCTATTGGACGAAAATTTTTTGCCACCTAGAATTTTTTTTAAATTTGGAAACAAGAAATAATCAGAAGGAGCTAAATCCGGACTATATGGTGAATGCGGAGCAATTTCAAATCGTAATTCGGCAAGTTTTTGTTGAGTTAAAAATGCAGTGTGTGAAGGAGCATTATCTTGATGAAAAATAACTTTTTTTTCTAAATGTGGTCGTTTTATCTTGATTTCTTCACTCAACCGATCCAATAATGCACAATAATATTCAGAATTTATAGTTTTTCCTTTCTCAAGATAATCAATAAATATTATACCCCTTGCATCCCAAAATACTGTGGCCATTACTTTTCCTGCTGACTTAACAGTTTTCGCCTTCTTGGGACCACTTTTACCAGCTTCTATCCATTGTTTTGACTGTTCTTTGCATTCTGGGATGTAGTGATGGATCCATGTTTCATCAACAGTTATGAATCGGCGCAAGAACTCTATTGGATTACGCTAATAAATCGCTAAAAGCTCTTCGGAATTGGTCCAACGGACGATTTTTTGGGGCAAAGTCAACAAACGCGGCACCTTTTTTGCGGATAGCTTTTGCATGTGGAGTTCATCATGTAAAATACTCCAAACTTGTTTTTCGTGTATTTTAACAATATCAGCAAGTTCTCTGAGCTTTATTCGTCTATCTTTAGTCACTTCATTAAATATTTTTCTGATGTTTTCATCAGTAGTATCAGTTTTCGGTCTTCCAGAGCGTTGTTCATCTTCCGTACTTGAACGACCCATTTTAAATTGTTGAACCCAGGATTTCACGGTGGAGATGGATGGTGCATTATCACCATGAACAGAATCCAATTCATCTTTGATTAATTGTGGCGTATAACCTTTCATATAAAAGTGTTTAATTACCGCACGAAACTCTTTATTTTCCATTTTTTCAAAAAAAAATTAAAACTTGTTTACTTCAATCACCTGTAATAAAGAAAATAATTATTAAATATTTCGGAAATTTTGACAGATTGCTTTTAAAAGATTGCTTTTAAAAAACAAAAAAGTTGCTAGTAAAACAGAAAATGTGCCAGGCCAGTTAGTTTTGCGGTCGCCCTCGTATTACGAGTACTTAATAAATACGAAAAAGTTTTAAAGATATGGCTATTTGATAATCGGTTGGTCTTAGGAAACAATTCTTTTGAAACTAGTACAACACCGGTCCATATTAATGGTTCGCGCTTGTTATAAGTACATCGACTTGATGAGATATAGTTTGGTTTTGTGATGACATGCATATAATTTCGTTTGTGAACGGCTCTCCAGGTGCAATGTATAATCCCAGCAAGCATTTACATATGAAAATAAGCGTTTTGTAAGCGTTCAAATGTAAGCAAAACACTTACAAAAACACTTATAAAAGACATCAAAATAAGCGTTTTATAATCGAAAAGGAACCTTGGTTATAAGCGTTAAAAAGACGATTGCAAAACATGTTTTTTAAGTAACGTAATAACACGTTTTCTAAATGCTTAAAAAACACGTATTTTCAATGTAATTAGTAAGCGTTTTAAACATTTACTTGTTTTTGAATATGTTTTTTATTGATACATTTAAAAAATCATTTTTAATATTAATTTTTTTGTTTCTTAAAAGAAAAATATTAAATTGAAATATAAAATTAGGAACTTCATTGTTGTTTCTTTAAAAAATCATTAATACTTAGTATTTTACTTTACTTTTTTTGTTGCTTTAATTTTAATACGATTTTTTGCGTATTGGAAATATGACTTAGAGGCAAACACATAGTCCTCTTCCTTGCCTCCATTTTCAGCGAAAGTTTCTGCAATAGAATTTAAATATGAATATAAAAATTTAACTAGAAACCTATTAAACGTATTTCACTTACGACGAATGGCAGTGGCGACACTGAAGGCCCTAATGCACTTCTTATCTGCAGTTCGTCGCCAGGAAAAGCTCTGAGCAACGTTGTCAGTCACGATCTTCTGCCACGCTTCTGAACTTGCAGCCGCACCGTTCCATAGATGCTCAAAAATTTCGGTGCTGCTGCGCACAACACTTTTCTTCTTTTTTGCTGCAGACATTAAATAAGTAGATAACTACCTTTTTTTATAGCAAATGCTAAATAAAAGTATCAAACGCACTTAATTTAACAACTTTAATAACAATTTATTAACACAATTTATTAACACAACTTATTACCACAGAATGACACGTTTTGCTTAAACTTATGAAACACTTGCATTAGCAAGCAAATTGTAAACGACATTCGCAAAACACTTGCATTTGCAAGCAAATTGTAAACGAAATGCACAAAACACTTGCATTAGCAAGCAAATTATCAACGACATTCGCAAAACACTTGCATTTGCAAGCAAATTATCAACGACATTCGCAAAACACTTGCATTAGCAAGCAAATTGTAACGACATTCGCAAAACACTTATTTATGCAAGTTTGCTGCAAGCTTGATTTACAAAACGCTTGCCAATATGCTTGCTGGGAGGAGGTGATAGTTCTGTTTCTAGTGTTCAACCCTTTCACATTCATTGTTTTGCATAATTTTAAACAGGATCAAATTTATTTAATTTCGGTTCTCCTAAGGGACTGCCGAAAGTTACAAAAGCATACAACATCCTTCGAAAGCTTCGCGAACGATAGTTACGACAGTCAAATGTTTCTCCCAAATTTCTCTAAAAATGTTTTACGGTATATGTCATAATTTTGCACACAAAAAAACAAGTCATTCGTATTTTATATCCAGCCTAGAAATGTACATATTTCTTAATGCAATTTTATCTTTTATTTCCAGATGCCCCAATTACAGAAACCAGCTCCCGAATTCAAAGGTACCGCCGTCGTTAAGGGCGTTTTCAAGGACATCTCTTTGGCCGACTACAAGGACAAGTACGTTGTTTTGTTCTTCTATCCCTTGGACTTTACCTTTGTCTGCCCCACCGAGATCATTGCCTTCTCTGATCGCGCCGCTGAATTCCGTAACATTGGCTGCGAAATCGTTGCTTGCTCCACCGACAGTCATTACACTCATTTGGCATGGATCAATACTCCACGCAAGCAAGGTGGTTTGGGTGAAATGGATATTCCCCTGTTGGCAGATAAGTCAATGAAAATCGCCCGTGACTACGGTGTGTTGGATGAAGAAAGCGGCATTCCATTCCGTGGTCTCTTCATCATCGACGGTAAACAGAACTTGCGTCAAATGACCATTAATGACTTGCCCGTTGGCCGTAATGTGGATGAAACCTTGCGCTTGGTTCAGGCATTTCAGTTCACCGACGAACACGGTGAAGTCTGCCCAGCTAACTGGAAGCCCGGTCAAAAGACCATGGTCGCCGATCCCAAGAAGTCTAAGGAATATTTTGCTGCCGCTTCATAAATGCTGCTGTAATAACCGAGTTTACGATGAGCAACACCTACAACAGCAAATACTACAATAATAACAACCTACCTTCACTAGTAGAAGATTGCTAAAGAGGAGGAAAACATATTTAAGTGTTAACTCTGGTAGTTAAGCACCTTTTATATAATACTTTTCTACAAAACATTTCGAATCATTACCCTCACATGCATCTATCTTTCCTTAACCATTTTAGTTTTAAAAAAAAACTTCAATTGCAGAAGAGGCCCCTCAACAAAGTTCAGAAAAGAGAACTTTGTTTAGGTTTTTTTAAGTTTATACGTTTTTTTATGATTTTCCATGATAATACACCCCTGTCACAGCTATAGTTTCCAACTGAAAGAACGAGCAGAATGAATGTATACCAATAACTGCACTTATGTGTGCTTTATAAACTAGAAATATTGTATCTGTTTCACGAACAAGTTGCATAAAATATCAATAAATGAAAACAAGAACAATAAAAACAAGTATAACTGCTATTTTTATTTCAGGGGGAAAGGTGAAGCATTTGAATTGCTTAAAACACACACGTTGGTTTCCCCAAGTTTTCTACGACTCCATTGAATTTTGTATCATTTACTGTCGCGTAATTAATAGCAGAATGGACTTGTGTTTATATTTGCTACGTAACAGGCTATTCAATTCATTTAGCAACAACTTACACCCCATTTTCCATTGATAAAAAAACGTCTGCTTTGACTTCCTAATAGACTCTTTGAAATTTCTTAATAGCTCGACTCGTACAGTGCTTGTCAAAGTGCACACGGTTCTGCTGTTTAGAAAAACGCCGACATATTGTTTTGTTTTTCTTATCTATCAGTTATGGCCTGCACTAGTACACATCGTTCGTTGCCTCTTCATGTTATTTGGAGAGTATTAAACTTTTCTAGATTCGTCATTAAATAAGTGACAACTGCTGAAGTGTTGTAGTCATTAGCATGTACGGACATACATAAAACCATTTCTCGCATTGTTTGCATTACTTAATACTCGTAGCGTCAAAAATTTAATTTCCCTAAAGTCTCACAACTACACTGTTTACCATTGAAAATATGCTTCCAAGCTGATTTTCCCAGTCGCTTTGTGGGTTGTTACAACAACCACGCCCAGCTTTACCAGTACAGTAGACGCTCAGAAATTAGAACCACTTTGTTTTTCGGGTGGTTCAAATTTTCGAAAAATTCTAATTTCTGGACGTTTTTTTATTTTTACAAAAACAGGACGAATTCACTATTTTTATCCAATTTTGAGTATTTTATTAAGAAAAACGGAAACTTAACATTTCAGTCAAATTATATCACATAAATGTTTCAAACTTAAAATAATTCATTGAAGTAAAGGAAAATGCTATTATCCAACTGCTAGTGGCAGTGTATCTTATCATAGTTAGTTTTTGCGTAACATGTTACCTGTTATAGTTGTTTTAAGTCTTTAGTGGTTCTTATTTCCGAATTGTCAATGCATCAAAATGTTGGTTCTAATTTGTCGGCTTGGTGTTGACATATAACTTAAGTCCCTCAACATCTTATCAAGAAACTAAGGAAAACTTCGAACGGCTAATGCATTTTAAAGAGTAGTATTTTATGTGGCTACTGAATTAGGTTTTTAAAAATCGGACCGTTCGTCAAGCACTGCCATGTATGGTGTTGGGCCAACTATTTTGTCATGTTTGGTGTTGGGCCAACTATTTTGTCATGTTTAATTATTGAGGCTTCCTGTGTTATTAAAAACTTTATTAAGTAAATATTTACAATTTCAAAATATCGTCATATTAAAGTACTAATGGGTCTGCTCAAGCTACTACAATATTAGTGTGATAACGCTTATCTGTTCTATGGTATATTTAATCGTACCAAAGTCGGTATGACGTACCGCTATTAATTTTCGTTACATGCGGTACAGAACCAGTCACGTGGTTGGTGCCTCATGGATGGGGACCGGTCCCAGTACCGACCCAACTATATACAAAGAACCGGTAACTTTTACATGGCTTTGTCATTGGAGGGAGTCAATTGGCACTACTCAGATACCATGACCGGACTGATCAAAAAAGAAAAGTTCCGAAAGTGTCTTTGTATCATCCATCATTGGATACCCATCACGGAACTCTACCCATCACATCAATCCAATTTAACGATAAGTCAGATTGTTTGAAGAATTTGTTCTTATTGTACAAATAACAAATTTGAATAGATTTCTAAACAAAATCCGCTTTTAGTTAGCTGAAATCCGCGGATATATAAAATCTTTTGTGTGCTGCTTTATATGCGAAGTTATACCGCGAATTTGACGTTTTTAAAATTTCAAGTAATTGACACCATTATATTCATACCAAACCAGTTCTGTGACAGGTTCTTTTTGTTAACCATCCTCGATTCGGCACATTCAGGGTAAATGTCTGCATTTTCCGTAGGGATAGAAAGCGGTTCTATTCATGCACGGCTATAAATGTTTTGCATCTATGATGAGAGATTTGTTTAATGACCCTATGAACATAAGGTAAATAAATTAAATAAAATAACATTCATACCCTACACCATGCTTTGACATAGGAGTATGAGAACATGGTGCTGATGTATATAACATTTTAATCAAAAAAGATAGCCCATGTTCAGTTTGCCGACCGGGAATAATCACTATCTGATTCATTGAGCAAAGTCTGTCCATTTTCCTTGTAATCAAAGCAGACGTTGGAAATATGAACTTATTTCAACGAATCAGGGTCCGTCGAACTACAGTTTGCTAAATCTGCTGGTTCACATTGCTAAGAATCTGGATTACTTCATGCTACTTTCTGCAGTGTGAGTGGACAGCTGCAATGTAGAGGGATTATAAAAATATTTTTTTTCGAGAATTTGGGAAAAGTGTCTTAATACAGCACTGAGTCCCGTTATACATCGATTTTTTATTTTTAGATTTTTCTTAGAATGGTACTGATTCCCAGTTATAGAAATTAATTAGCTGTTTAATTCATCTTTAATTTAAACTCAAATTTTCATTAGAAATTAGAAAGTAATGTCATTTTTTTTTGCAATTCAATTATATTTTTTCTTGTTAAAGACATTTTTAAAGATTTCAATGAAAAAATGCAAAGTATCGCAAAGCTATAGAGAATTAACGTTTGCAGTACTGAATTGACCGTACTTTAATGCCACTTTTGGGAAATACCTCAAAGGTCAGACAATATATGTGACAGTGCATAGAGAAAGGGACCTAAGGGTAAAAAAATCAATTTTCACTTTTTTTTTATGTGGACAACATCTGAGCATCGAATGAGATCGATCCCATGCCCCAAAAGTGTTCCCTCCCAGAGATATTGGCGTTTTATTAAAGTGATGGTACACCAAAGATACACGTATTTAAATCTTTAAAATGGCTTTCCTGAACAAAACTGGTTTTTACCCTAAGGTCCCTTTCTATTTTGCGCGTCACATATTCAATATTTGATCCGACCTTATGCACAGTGGCTCCATCTGGCTGGAATTATCTATATACATACATATCTATAAGGAATTTAACCTGCAAAAGACTAAAACTAAAAAGTTATGAATATTTGTAACCCTTCAGTCTTATTTGGGCCTCCCTGTGCTTTCTACAAAAACGGTAGTTTTTATAATCCACCATAGGTTGGAGTGTTTATAGCACTCTAAATATTTTGAAACAAGTGCATTTCACAGACATTAAACCAAATTTTTCAATTTTAATTCAGTGATAGAAATTTTTAGATGTTATAAAAAAAACAAAAATATTTAGAGGGACGGACACAAATATCGATATATGTTTGTTTTTATCCGGACGGTATAGGTACAATTGAAAAGGTTATCAGAAACATATATCCAACAAAGAACCGATTACAAAACGTTTCAAGATACGAAAATTTGTATTCAGGGCTGTCATAGAAACCAATGTTGTCACTATTGGTTTTGACAACGATAAGAAAAAATGCTTTTGTGTCATGAAAACTAATGGTATCGGTTTTATCAGCAACAGCTGATTCGAACATTGGTTTTGTGTCATGAAAACTAATGGTATCGGTTTTATCAGCAACAGCTGATTCGAACATTGGTTTTATTTACATTTGAAATGGACAAAACTAACTTGGATTCGTGACACCAAATGAAACCAACATTGGTTAGCAAAAACGACAATTAGCAAAACCGACATGTTTTCTGTATTTTTTAAAAGGCTACTGCTAAAATATAGCCAAAATAGAGGCATGTATTTTTTCAGTAAGATTTAAATTCAATACCTTTGTATTATACGATTTGAATTCAAACCGGTTTTCCGAAAAAAAAGTTGTATACACTTTTGTAAGTTTTGGAACACTTTTTGAATTTGAGTAAAAAGTATATCCTACTATTTTATGTGGACACCTCTGGTTTTTAAAACAAGTTGTGGTCTTCTTTGTGTACAATTAATCAGTTAATTTCATAAGTCATTGTTGTCCAATTGTTCATTTACCACAGCCCAAACCTTTTATAGACTTCTTTCTCATTATAATTTTTTATGTTAAATATTCCATAGTTTTTCTAATGATCGACAGATTAGATATTGAATTTAGAAGGTCAAACTAGGCATTAAGTATTGTTATCTTAAAGCCACTTAATAGATACCTCAGCTTTATGGTTTGGGTCATTATCCTATCATTATTCTTAAATAGAGTATCGCATGGTTTACACCCAAAGACTTTAACCCTAGGTAGATTTATTACTAACAAAATACAAAAACGGGGAAAGAAAAACGTTCAAAAATTATAGGCTAGTTTGTTTGGTACTCCGTTATTACAAGAGTAAGTGGTGTTATAAAAAAACTATAGGCATGTCTTTGTTAACACAACTGATAGATTGTATGTAACTTTACTTACTAAGGTTGGCTCCACAATCTCTTGTTGGTCAAGGCCTGCTTAATAAATGATTTAAAGGGTTTCCCAATAGGAACATCTTCATGTCAACGTACCCTTAAACATTTTTAATGATCTTTCAGTGTCAAAACGTTAGTCGAAGTCAACATTTTCATCATGATAAAGTTCACTTACGAACAGCGCTTGAAATTAATAAAAATTACTACCGAAATTTTGAGTTTGTAGCTCTGGCAAAGTTTCAGGAAAATAAAGAATTTTATCTTAAAATCATCTTCGGTGATGAAGCTCATTTCTGGCTGAGTTGTTTTGTCAATGAACAAAATATGCATTATTGGACAACAACAAACCCACCCACATGCTCTTCAAGAGACACAATTGTATTCGCAAAAAATTACTGTGTGGTGTGGTTTTCTTGCCGGGGTGTGATTGGACCTTTTTTCGTCGATGAAAATAATCGTCATGTTACCGTCAATGAAGACCGCTATCGTGCCACGATGGAAAATAATTTTTGGCTAGAATTGGATGAGCTTGACATCGCTGATATGTGGTTTTAAAAAGACGGTGCCACACATCACGCGTCTCAATCGTTTTACCAAAAGGCAAATTCGGTGTTATCTCGAGATATGTTTCAGGTCGAATGGCCACCTCGTTCATGCGATTTTACGCCATTGGATTTATTTTTATGGGGCCACATCAAGTCATTGGTCTATGCTAACAAGCCAACAACTTTAGATGAGCTCAGAGGCAACATCCAACGCGAAATTGCCAACGTTCCGGTCGAAATGTATGCAAAAGTAGTGAAAAATCGTTTCCAAAGTGTAGATCGCTGTACACGGGCTCGTGGTGGTCATATGACAGAAATCGAATTGCATTCTTAAAATGTAACATTTGCACTACTCCGGACAAAAAAGATGTTGACTTTTAATAAGAAGTATGTTTCTTTAAAAAAAGTAATTTCGCTAAAACACAGTAAAGCCTCAACACCGGAGAAAAAGCGCTTCAGCCACGATTTAGTATAATGCTCACATTTTCTCTGTGTGCTGTCTCAATATAATTGACAAACTTGAATTTGTAATCACGACTGGAATATAGCAATTGTAATCCGCGTATCGGTTTGTAAAGAATTTTTATTATATCATTTGTCTTTCTGCATCGATCAGTCGCATGCATTACGGAATAGCAGTTCTACGGCGATTAAAAAAATCTCTCATACTTGTTTCCATAAATGCCTTGGCCACAGCCACCACTTAAAACCACCTGATGTTGCAATTACGGGAGCCGCGTTCTACTAGCTAGACAGAAAGTGAATCTATTTAAGTCACGCAAGCCCCAAGATGAATAATAACTACTTCTTAATAGAACGAGAGAAGAGAGTGAGCAAACTAAATCTAAAGAGCGAATACAACAAATTTATGGATTGTTTCTATTATAACAAATGTGCAAACATAAAAAAGTAAACCCCAAGAAACGTGTGCACTTGCACATTGAAATGACTGTATGTATTTGTTTTGTTTTTTCATGGAATAAAGAAAGAAGAAAAACCACAGGCCACAACAAAAACTGGTCTTGGTAGGTGTTAATGGGTCTGTGTGTCGCTTGTGCTATGACGTCGGCAAACGGACGGACGGGCAGAAAAAAGTAAATGAGCAAGTGAGTACAGCTGATCGCGGAAACGACTTGGCGTGGACAACAAACACCGACCGAGTATGGCCGTGCATGATAACAAAAAAATACTGGAATATGCTATAATAAAAGTGCTAAAACAGATTTTTAATGCCTTATTCGAAACTCATTTTGCGTGGGGTCTGTTCTGTTCTATGTTCTATGTTTCTTTAAAAAAAGTAATTTCGCTAAAACACAGTAAAGCCTCAACACCGGAGAAAAAGCGCTTCAGCCACGATTTAGTATAATGCTCACATTTTCTCTGTGTGCTGTCTCAATATAATTGACAAACTTGAATTTGTAATCACGACTGGAATATAGCAATTGTAATCCGCGTATCGGTTTGTAAAGAATTTTTATTATATCATTTGTCTTTCTGCATCGATCAGTCGCATGCATTACGGAATAGCAGTTCTACGGCGATTAAAAAAATCTCTCATACTTGTTTCCATAAATGCCTTGGCCACAGCCACCACTTAAAACCACCTGATGTTGCAATTACGGGAGCCGCGTTCTACTAGCTAGACAGAAAGTGAATCTATTTAAGTCACGCAAGCCCCAAGATGAATAATAACTACTTCTTAATAGAACGAGAGAAGAGAGTGAGCAAACTAAATCTAAAGAGCGAATACAACAAATTTATGGATTGTTTCTATTATAACAAATGTGCAAACATAAAAAAGTAAACCCCAAGAAACGTGTGCACTTGCACATTGAAATGACTGTATGTATTTGTTTTGTTTTTTCATGGAATAAAGAAAGAAGAAAAACCACAGGCCACAACAAAAACTGGTCTTGGTAGGTGTTAATGGGTCTGTGTGTCGCTTGTGCTATGACGTCGGCAAACGGACGGACGGGCAGAAAAAAGTAAATGAGCAAGTGAGTACAGCTGATCGCGGAAACGACTTGGCGTGGACAACAAACACCGACCGAGTATGGCCGTGCATGATAACAAAAAAATACTGGAATATGCTATAATAAAAGTGCTAAAACAGATTTTTAATGCCTTATTCGAAACTCATTTTGCGTGGGGTCTGTTCTGTTCTATGGATATTTTCAGAGAAAAGTCAACCGCAGCCTGACTCTGTTGCCTAGACGATTAAACTGACTGAAAATTCAAAATTGCTCTTTACGTTTTTAACGAATTGAGAATGAAACTATTCTCCGTTACTAAACGAAATGTTCCCATAGTGCGCAATTTCGTCTAAAAATAGGTCTGTCTGCGTACACATACATATTTTGCATCATTTTGAGCAAAATGTTGCCTAAGCATGCAAAATGTTTTCTGCGTACTCCAAATCTCTTGCAGCGAGAGAGGCAAAAAGAGAATTTTTTGACAGTTGAAAGTTAGAGAACATGCAAAATGTTGCTATAGAAATTTCAGCTTGCAAGATTTTGCAACTAGTTTGAACAGCTGTTTTTATTTACTGTTTGAATGAAATAATTTTTGTGAAATAAAAATTAAAATTTAACAATGGCAGAGGTAAGTAGTTAGAATTGTGTTGATTTTTAACGTTTATAATAAATTATAGTAACCAAAACATTATACTTAAAGCTAGAAACGTGCAAATATACAGTGCGACCGTGACGCAAGTAGATTGGAGATGGCAGAACCGTTTACACACCGATCAGCTGTTTTCTTGCAAGATTTCACTGGATGCTGTCTGCGTACTTTTTGAGATATTAAGTGTGTTCGTTTACTTACAAATTTGTGCACATTTTTACTGGATCGTGTTCGTTTCCACAAATAGTCCAGTTAAGAGATCCGGAGAGAGAAAATTCTGACAGAGAGTTTGCAAATTTTGGTTGGAGAAATTTTAGCCAACCAAAATTTGCAAGATAGAACAGATGTTTTAAAATCAGCTGTTTTATGTAAACAAATAAAAGTAAAAAAAAATTACAACAGAATAGGTAAGTAAAATTGGAATATTATTTTATTTTTTTAATATACTTGTATATGTTAATGTAAATTAGAAAGAAAAAAGTTTTCGTTTGCTTATTTTTTTTTTATTACAAATCTAAACACTTTAAAATTCAAAATAATATGAAATGTAATGTAATGCAAACAGTTACCAAAATCAGCTGTTTCATTGCAAATTTTTACTGGAAGCTGTTCGTTTACTTTTCTTGCAAATTTTAATAAAGAGATTAAAATTGGCCTTACGATCTCAAAAGTAGAAACTTGCAAATTTTTACTGCGAAAGTAAACGAACACACTTATTTTAGATTTAGAAGATCTATGATTAGTATTGTAAAGATTTTAAAAATTGTGTGCAAAAAATGAAAACAAAATGCCAATATCTTTGGTATATAAAGGTTTTAATTCCAAAAAAAAGCCCCAAAATGAAAGCTTAATGTGTTGGCTATAAACTAAAGGTTGATTAAATTTAAAGGGTCGATGTTGCTTTGTCGCGCAAAAGAGCCATTGTTTCGTTAGCTGCGTGGCAAGTGGCACCGTCCTGTTAAAACCACACATCGTCCACATCCATATCTTCCAAATCGGGCCATACAAAGTTCGTTATCATCTCACGACAGCAAACACTATTCACAGTAACTGCCTAATCGGACTCATTTTGGATAAAATACTGCACGATGATGTCGCCAGCCCATAAACCGCACCAAACAGTCGCTCTATGTGGGTGCATTGTTTTTTCGACAATCACTCTTGGATTATCATTCGCCCAAATGCGGCAATTGTGCTTATTGGCGAACCCACTGAGGTGAAAATGTGCCCCATTACTGAAGATGATTTTATTCGAAAATTGATTTTTATTTTCATAATAAGCCTGAATAAGTTTAAGGTGTTGCTCGCTTGCGTATCTTTCCATGGTTCAAATTGAGTTAGTCTGAAATTGAGAAATATCACATGAAATGCAAAAAAAAATTGACGTTTAGGTGTGGATCACATTCAACATTAAAATTTAATCACCCTGTAGTAGTAAGAAATGCATACCTTTAAATCGATCATTTGTCGAGTTTTGACCTATTTTTCACAGAAACTCGGGTCAATAATATACAAATGACGCCCAGCCCGCAAAGAGTTTAAGGATTCATAAAGCGTTATATACCGCTTAACATGTACATATTTTCATAAGCTTTGTAACGATACCCATATAGGTCGTGGGTCCAATTCCAAATGTCGCAGATATATCCAGCTGTGGCTCCCAAATTTCGCGTCCCGTAACTCGGAAAATATTCGATGGTCGATATTTTTGATGACTGAGACATAATGGAGGTTCAATGTCGTTCATGTGCCGAATGATCTCATCCTTTAGCTTTTGCATTGTTCTTTGCTTTTTGACGAACACTTTTTCTTTTAAATATCCCCAAAAGAGAGAAGTCCAAAGGTGTCAAATCACATGATAGTGGCGGTGAACTAAAATCGCCACGACTTGAGAAAACACGGACATTAAGTTTCTCGCGCAGAAGAGCCATTGTTTCATTGTCTGTATGGCATCCTGTTGGAACCACATATCGTGCAGGTCCATATCCTCAATATCTGGCCACAATAAGTCTGTTATCATCCCACGATAATGAACACCATTCACGGTAACTAATTGGCCGACATAAAGCGTCATCCTTTGGAACCACATATCGTGCAGGTCCATATCCTCAATTTCTGGCCACAATAAGTCTGTTATCATCCCACGATAGCGAACACTATTCGCGGTAACTATTTGGCCGACCTCATTTTCGAAGAATGACGATGACGCCGGCAGCCCATAAACCGCAAATGCGAATCCGCTAGTCTTGGATTCACGCTGAAAAAGATTGTTTTTGTAAAATCACTAAATGCATTTTGTTTTGAACGCCCATATTCGTAAAAGGCTTCAACAATCTCAACGCGCTGCTCAACTGTGTACCTCTCCATGGTTAAATTTGTCAAGCACTGAAGAAATGGACTTAAAATAACGGACAGACGGACATGGCTAGATCGTCTTAGAATTTTACGATGAACTCTAGAAGCCACAAATTAAGCCTGTACGTAAAAGCTGCTTACTTTATTTATAAAATAAAAGTAACATGCACTTATGTAGATGTAATGGGTGCTCCAAGTAGAGATACTTTTTTCAATAGCTATTTTTGACAGATCACTTGTGAGTCGTGTCATGCTGTCATGTTATTTTTGTTTAGCATTGTTTGGCATTTCATCATGGAAAGACTTACGCCTAAACAACGTTCACAAATCATTCAACTTAATTGCGAAAATTCACGTGCTGTGAGGAATGTTCATGCGTTTTCGAGCCAAATTTTGTTCAGCGATGAGGCCGATTTCTGGCTCAATGGGTATGTAAACAAGCAAAATTGCCGCAGTTGGGACGAAGAGCAACCAGAAGAGGTTCAAGAGCTGCCACTTAATCCAGAATAAACAACGGTTTGGTGTGGATTGTAGGCCGGTGGAATCATCGGTCCATATTTCTTCAAAAATGATGCCGGTGAGAACGTAACCGTCAATGGCGACCGTTATCGTGCCATTATAACCGACTAATTGATGCCTGAAATTGAAGCTCGTGGTCTCGGCGACATCGGCCACCAAGATCGTGTGATATCATACCGTTAGACTTTTTCCTGTGGGGATATGTAAAGTCTAAAGTTTAAACGTACAGACCCGCTTCGATTCAGGCCTTGGAGCAAAACATCACGCGTGTCATTCGTCAGTTACCAGTCGTAATGCTCGAACGAGTCATCGAAAATTGGACTCAACAAATAAATGCCAAAGAATGTTCTTTTAAATGATAATAAACATTCTCCATTCGATTTGAATTTTCTGTGCTCGAAATGGATCACGCGTTATAAGTTGGTTAATCTAGAGTTATTTTTTCAATAGGGGGTTTTCACAGATTACGCGTGATTTGTATTAAACTTTATTTTTTTCTTTTCAGTATTGTTTGCCATTTTATCTTATGTAAACCTAAGGGTAAAATGGACCTAAGGGAAAAACAGTTTTGTTTAGTAGAGCCATTTTAAAGATTTAAATACGTGTATTGTTGGTGTACCATCACTTTCATAAAACGCGCATATCTCTGGGAGGGAACACTTTTGGGGCATGGGATCGGTCTCATTCGATGCTCAGATGTTGTCCACATCAAAAAAAAAAGTGAAAATTGATTTTTCACCTTAGGTCCCTTTCTCTATGCGCTGTCACATATAAAGACTTACACCACGACAACCACGGTGATGGGTCCATGTTTGACAGATCTACATTTTGGGGTACTATGAACTATCCTATGCAGGTTCGTGATCCCATGTTGAGGGACCCCTAGATTGAAGCCTGAAATATAAAAAAACAATCAAAACTATTTTTTTAGAATTGTTCGTCTTATTGGTTAATTTGAGAGAGCAAATTACATGTTTTTGAAACACCATTATATTCATAAAGCTGCCTTGGCTGGCTTCGCAGTAGCGCTCCTGAAGAGCCAATTTTTGAAAACCTTGGTGACTTTTTCTAGCTAAATTTCTTAATAAGCGTGGTACGAACAGAATACATTTGGACAAAGAGGTTAACATTAAGTTGCACAAAATCTGTGGTTTAAATTAAGGACCGTACATTTTCTGCTTTTTGATGCGTTGCTTTACATATACTTATACGTACGAGGGCGGTTCGGAAACTTCTTAGCCTAGCACAAAAAGCGCGGTATAAACAGAAAAAAGTTAAGTGTTTTGAAAACTTCCATCTCTGCTATGGACACATGTTTAATTTTGTTTCGATCTGGCAGATCATATAGAAACAGGTGTTCACAAAAGACGCATCCGCAATTTTTTTACAATGGAAAAATTAGAAATGCGTGGTGTCATTAAATATTAAAGTGCCCCAAAGAAGGCAAAAACAATTCAATCGGCTGGTAAGGTTATGGCAACGGTTTTTTAGGACTTCAAAGGTATTTTATTGATTTACTATCTGCAAAAGGGTAACACGATAAATACAGAGTACTATTGCAACCTTTTAGATCAATTAAATGTACAAATTCGAGAAAAACGTCCTGGCTTACAACACAAAAAAAATAATTTTTCATCAAGACAACGCACCAGCGCACAAGAGTGTTTTAACAATGGCTAAAATCAACGAATTAAAGTACGAGTTGCTTGACCACCCACCTTATTCTCCTGATTTAGCTCCCAGTGACTTTTACCTGTTCCCAAATCTAAAAAAATCCTTGCTGGCATGCGTTTTACCTCTAATGAAGATGCAATTACAGTTGTAAACCACTATTTTGAAGACCTTGAGGAAAACTATTTTAATCAAGGGATAGAATTGCTAGATAAGCGTTGGACTAAGTGTATTGAAGTTTCAGGAGATTATATTGAAAAATAAAAATATTTTTGAAAAACTAACTATTCTCTTTCATTGATAGGCTAAGAACTTTCCGAACCGCCCTCGTAGTTTTCTACAATGTCCATAATTGCACCAAATTACAGTTTATGCAATTTTGTTGGAAAACTATTAAAAAAATGTTATGGAAATACGCTTGAAACGGTGTGCATCAAATATGAAATTAAATCTGAATGTATAAGTATGCTTATAAAGTAATTCCGAAATATATTTTTTTTAATTGGTTTAAAATCTAAATTTTCATGTTCGTCAATTTTTGTTCGTTAAAATATAATCATTTGATTTTAAACTGATTACAAAATTCAAAGTCATTAACATCTCTCAAACAACAAACCGATAGAAATAAATGACTTTTGATTATAAGGTTAAAATAAATAAAGGTGATTACGGAGTTATTAAGATTTAAATCTGAAATGCAAATCAAGTGTACCCATCATAGAAGTATACGAATGTACATTCAAATTAATTGATATGATTCGAATTACTATTTAGTATTTGTATTCCGCTCTAATCGTGTAATTCATCTATTATAAATAGTGAGGAAGAGCACACATACTAAGTAATTTATTGAAAACGGGCCCATATGTTCAGATTGAGTTCAATGTGTTTTAACTCCCACATTGAAACACCTTTTCCATGTTAAAAATGTGTCAATATTTTCCATAAGGGTTGTTAGTAATTACTTATTTTAAGTGTACATACATAAAGATGTGTGTTGTTCTACGCGGGCTGGGTGGAAACTAATAGAATTGTTTGAATTTCAAATAGAATTTTCTGAATTTCGAACGGAATATTCAGAATTCTAAATGGAATTTTTTGAATTTAAAGTTATAACATAAAAATTTCAAATGGTATACGAGTATTCTGTATTTTATGTGGAAAATTTAGACTTTTTATTAAATACTTTGAATTTCAAATGTTATATTTTCTGAATTTCAAATGAAATTTCAGAATTTCAAAAGGGATTTCTAAATAACAATAAAATAAAGGGTTGTTTAATGAACTCTATGGATTTTCAGCAAAATCTCATGAAACTTTTTATAAAAATTATAATTATAGTGTAGCCCGACCATTTAACATTTTTCCAAGCAGTTTAAAAACGTTTAATTTGTCTTCCATTACATTTCGTAAACATTTAATAAAACATTTTCGTTCAAGTACAGAGTAATGCTTTTCTTTATATTATTTTCCTTGGTTTCATGATTATCACTTATATGCTTCCATCAGGTTTTTTTTCTCTTTTATTAGGACAATTTTGGATTATTTTAATTTATATATTTTTGATTTTATACTAAATTTTTTCTAGTAGTCCATGATGTTCTATTAAGCTTTTTGATGCATATTGTAATTTAGCTTTTAAAGGCTGCAAATGGGCTTCGAATTACATGTCAATAAAGAAATGAAATAAATTACCAAAAGTTCGTTATAAATTTCTACTCTTAATCAGTAACTTCAAACATGATTTTTTAAATGATGTTTAAAATATTCAAAAAACTTGTAAAAAAGGAAATGTCGGGCGTGACCATCTATATTTTACCATGCACTTTGGGTTGGCCAGAAAATCCAATTTAAAACATGTGATTGGACCCCCTTTGAAAAGCTTTTTGACCCAAATTTTAAAACATGCAAGTAGTGAATACTGGAAACATTTATATTTCTTTATAGTCACTAGTTAATTCAGAATCAAAATGGGATCCCTGCCTTAACTATATTTCCAGTCGAGCAAAAATTCGAAATATTCAAGACTTAACTTTAACTTTTAATGATATGAGATTTGGTAAAAGCATCTTCGAAAAGGATAAAAAGCTAACGGAAAAATCCACAAGAATTTTGTGGGTTTCCGAAAATAAATTACACACATGCTGTTGTACTTTTTCTCTTACAATGAGACATTGCTTTTAACTTATGCCTTATACGAGGCGGTTCGGAAAGTTGTTAGCCTAAAAATGAAAGAGAATAGTTAGTTTTTCAAAAATATTTTTATTTTTTAATATAATCTTCTGAAACTTCAATACACTTAGTCCAACGCTTATCTAGCAATTCTATCCCTTGATTAAAATAGTTTTCCTCAAGGTCTTCAAAATAGTGGTTTACAACTGTAATTGCATCTTCATTTGAGGTAAAACTCTTGCCAGCAAGGAATTTTTTTAGATTTGGGAACAGGTAAAAGTCATTGGGAGCTAAATCAGGAGAATAAGGTGGGTGGTCAAGCAACTCGTACTTTAACTCGTTGATTTTAGCCATTGTTAAAACACTTTTGTGCGCTGGTGCGTTGTCTTGATGAAAAATTATTTTTTTGCGTTGTAAGCCAGGACGTTTTTCTCGAATTTTTACATTTAATTGATCTAAAAGGTTGCAATAGTACTCTGAATTTATTGTTTTACCCTTTTGCAGATAGTCAATCAATAAAATACATTTGAAGTCCCAAAAATCCGCTGCCATAACCTTTCCAGCCGATTTTTGCCTTCTTGTGGGCACTTCCTCCAGCTTCAGTCCATGGTTTGGATTGTTCTTTTGTCTCAGTGGTGGATCCATGTCTCATCAACAGTTATGAAACGACGCTTAAAATCCATTTTATTTCGCTGAAAACGATCCAAACAAGCTTGAGAAGTGTTCATTCTTATGCGTTTTTGGTCGACTGTTAACAAGTGCGGCACCCATCTTGCAGAAAGCTTTTTCATCTGTAGTTCTTCATGCAAAATTAAATGGACTCGATCATTTGAGATGCCCATGATATTAGCTATTTCACGCACTTTTATTCGTCGATCATTTAATACCATATCATGCACTTTGGCTACAATTTCTGTTGTTGTGGCTGTTTTTGGACGTCCACTACGTGGACACCACGCATTTCTAATTTTTCTATTGTAAAAAAATCGCGGATGCGTCTTTTGTGAACACCTGTTTCTATATGAAGGAGTTGCCAGATCGAAACTTAACATGTGTTCATAGCAGAGATGGAAGTTTCCAAAACACTTAACTTTTTTCTGTTTATACCGCGCTTTTTGTGCTAGGCTAAGAAGTTTCCGAACCGCCCTCTAAAATCAAAACAATTGTAGAGTTTTTTGGTTTACATTTTTTATTATAATATTTTTTTCTATAAGTAAACATGGTGAAAATTTTTAATTTAAAAAAATGTACAAATACTAGGAAATTATAATATTGGTCAGAAATTTGTTTTTATTTTACTATTGTTCGTCATAGTGAAACCTAATAAATATTTGAATTTCATAATTAATCAAAAAAAAGGTCCAATATGAACATTTTGTCAAGGGGGCGTAGCACCGACCTTTTTTCTGTCACGTTGTATAAATTTCCATAACAACTACAATCATCATATCGGTATCAGTTCAGTCGTGGCCGGGCTGTATTGGCCCGGCAACGACCTTTTGTTCTACATTAATACGATACGCTACATATTGATTTGTTAAATCCATGTCATTGTTAATCAAAATCATAAATTTGCAATATAATCGTCATAAATCTATTAGTTCATGAGATATTGTCTTTTTATCTTTAGGGTTGTTGATTTTTCCAAGGCTTGACCCAGTCCTTGTGTGGGGAAAATGTTTACCTCTAGACCGAGCTGGCCCTTTTTTAATACCAACCATTTCTGTCTATCAACACATGCTTCATCAAAATGTCAGCCACCCAGCTTCAATACTGCAACCTTTAGTAGTTTGCTTTTCCCACACGGGCATGGCTAGATCATCTTGGAATAACGTCCTCCCCTTTTCCACAAATTCTGCAAAATTTCATTAAGATTGGATATATAATGTGGATCCAGAGCTAAAGACATAAAATCGGTTATACCCATGTATGGGAGCTATATCTACTTCTGAAACGATTTCCTTCAATTTCAATAACTTTCAGCCTTTGTCTTAAAACCGGATTTGTGCCAAATGTCATCTAGATTGGAGGCAATATGTGGCCAAAAATAACAAAATATATGTGTGTAGGAGCGCTATGTATATCTTAATCGGAACAGATGTCCTTCAATCTCAAAACATCCTTCCTTGGTCTAAAAAACTTACTTGAGCTAAAAACATGAAATCGAAAATGTCTTGTTTTAGTTGTAGCGGCAAATGTGTGCTGGGTGACATCTCTTGGCCGGAGAATTGTTCTTTGGGTCAATCTGGTCCATAGAACCGGGTGTCGTGGGATTGAATCGGAAATGTGTTGGCGCTACATCTAAATCTGAACAGATTTGATTTCATTTCAAGAGTCTGTCCATGACCCAAAAGAAATTACTTTTACCAAATTTCATAAAGATCGGTTCCCAATTGCGACCTGTAGTTTTACGACAAGCTTTAGATGAAAAGCAGACGTACAGACAGACATCGTTAAATGGTGATTCTGAGTCGATCGGTACTCTTAAAAGTGGTCTGGCTCGAATGAGTTGGTAGTAACAAACATTTGCCAAGAAACTAACTTTTAGTACCCTGTTCCAAAGAGTGGTGCAAGGTATAGATTCGAAAAGTGGACGAAATGGTTTATTTGCGTGGGAGGTACCCAAAAGAATTTGGCAATAAGTCCTATTTTCAACCACAGTTTCGCACAGACAGAAATTGTCCGTATCAAATGATATATACTCTCCAACCCAGTAGGTTGAGGGTATACATATATCAACGGCCATTAGAATTTGCGGGCAAAAACAAACCAAAAGTTACCATTTTTTGGGTACTATACCCTGTAACACACTGTGGTACATGGTACTATGACTTAGAGATGATGTATGCAACACCTTAAAGGCTTGGAGATAGACCCTATTTTAAGTATATAAGTCGGAATCACTATTTGATTCCATTGAGCGATGTCCGTCCATATATCATTGTAATGTAAATATCGGTCACAACTATAAACCGATTTCGATGAAACTTTGGCCCCAGGACAAACCGTATTGGTCCACATCGGTCCTTTTTTTGATATCATACATAGGTTTTTGCCGATTTTAGAACCTACAGCTCTTAGCCACATATCATCCTCGATTCCGACTAAATTTCGCTCTAAGCATTACGAGTGACCAACACATATCTCTAGTAAAACTGGACCATATTGGTCCATGTTTTCGAATAGCCCCAACACAAAGGTCCCTTCGATTTGAGATCATGCAGCTTTAGAAGCCACAAATCACGTAAAAGTGTTGCATGGTACGTTATGAGCGACCATTTATTAAATGTTGTGTAGGTCCATATTTTTTTATAGCGCGCACGAAAATGTCCTTCTATATTATAGAATATGCAGCTTTAGAAGCTATACATCTTATTCGACTCCTACTAAATTTTGGAGTGTTACGGGCGACCAACACCCATGTCCTGTAGCCATTTCAATCCAAGTTTTAAAATACCATTTCAATCCAAGTTTTAAAATAGCCCCCACGCAATGGTCCTTCCGATGTGAGCTTTAGAAGCCACAAATGTTACCTCATCACGCACAAATTTAGTATGGTACGTTATAAGCGAGAAATAACTCTAACCTATTGAGTACGACCTTGCTCAAGCTCCAAACAGAGTTTTTTAATTCTCGAAACAGCAGTGTGGAGTAGGTAATCTCATAGTCGGCCACGCTCAATTGTAGATCTTTTCATTTGTTAGAATTTCCTATTGTTATTAGAAAAGAAAAATGTAGTCAATGACAATGGCGGATATCGATTTAATTACTAAAAATGTCACCAGGCCGATTCGTTTTCAGAAAGCCCTCGGCCTATGACTACTCCACAGTAATAAAAAATAAATGTGTGAAAACCATGTCTCGTATGTAGTTCGAAACGAAAAATACGTGTATCTCTTTTAGAATAATTTAATACCTACAATTATACGTGATTGTTTGTTTGTTCAGCCTATTTCATATACATTTGTTTGGTTAAAACTTTATTGTGTTAATCAATAATTAGTTTGACAAGCTACTGGGCAATGTTGGTTTCGATTTTTAATTATTAAATTGCTCTATTTCTGCATCCTATATCATGCTGTGAAGTTTGCTTATTGTTACTCTTATGTGGAAACCATATCAGGATGATATCGGTAGTTAAAAAGAAAAGTATAATTTTCCTCAAGTTTAAATAACTTATAATTATATGTCCTTGTCTTTCTGGAAAATTGAATTGCCTTTAAAATGAGTTCATATTTGATATTAATTTTTTGGCAAAATTTTGCTATGAAATTATAGCCACATTTTCGCATTACTATGGACCATATATATAAAGTTGTTGAAGCTATTTAGCTTACTAGAGATTTTAGACCTATTTCTGGCGCCTTCTGACATTTCGATTGGAAGTTTGACATTTTTTTGCGTAAACGTACTCATGACGTTTTGACAGTGACTAGAAAAAATTAATTTGGCAAAAAAATAGAATTAACGAGAACATTTTCGTGCGATCATTTTTCACAATTTTCGACGTGGATTATCACGACAAGAGTGCATCGATGAACCTAAATTTTTGTATGGCACCATCCTATAGAACTGAGAAAAACTAGTTTATTGAATTCAATCGTGGCCGACGCTTGCTCAAAGACGAAGGTCGTGAAGGTCATCCAAAAACGGCCATTGTGCCAACATTGATGCCGTGCGTAAACTGATAATGCAAGATCGTCATGTGACATACCTTGGGCATAGGGCATTTCTTCCACCAGCATACATTCCATATTGCTTGAACATTTGGCCGTAAAAAAGGTTTGTTCTCGTTGGATCCCGCACAATTTGGCAATCGCTCAAAAAAGGGATCTTGCCGATTGGTGCAAAGAAATTTTGAAAAAATACGAACGCGGTGCTTCAAAAGACGTTTAAAAGATCTTCACAGGTGGCGAATCATGGATCTATGCGTATGAGCCCAAAATAAACAGCAATCGACCGTGTGGGTCTTCGACGACGAGCCAAATCCAACGAAAGTTGTTCGTGGAAGAAGCACTTCGAAGCAAATGGTTGCCTGTTTCTTCGGCAAAACTGGTCATGTGGCGACTGTTCCGCTTGAGCAACGTAGGAGGTCAATTCTGAGTTGTACACCACAATTTGTTTGTCTGAAGTCTTCGGAGAAATTCGTAAAATGAACAAGAGAAGACGAATCATTGTGCACCATGACAATGCACATCAGCTCAAACCAGCGGCTTTTTGACCGGCCAAAACGTCGAATTGATGGGCCATCCGCGTTTTCAACGATTTCCGTCGCCAGAAGATGCTGTTGAAGCATTCAAAAACCATGTTTAGAAGGTTTTTCAATTCGACAATTGGTTTGAGCGCATGCAAAAGTGTATTAATCATGCTGAAGAATACTTTGAAAAACAATAAAACTATTTTTGATAAAAAATATTCGGATTTTCAATATTAGGCCAGAAATATATATAGCAGCCCTCGTAGTACAAAGTGTCTTTTTTTCATGTTTCATAAATGCGGTTTAAATCAGACTATTTGATATGCATTGATTTGCTTCAAATGTTGGCCGCAACTACGCCCCAGGGTGTCTATTTTGAGGGTCCAATTTTGGATGACTCGTTCAAGCATTTCATAATAATGGCCAATGTTGGCTTTTAAAACCTAAATCGTGGCTGGTTTGACAGCTTAGACTTTAGACTTTACGTAGCCCCACAGAAAAAAAAAACCTAAAGGTGTATTATCACACGATATAGGCGGCCAACTCACCGGTCGAAAGAGTGAAGTTAGCTTCTCTTCGAGATGACCTCTTAATGGATCCATTGTTTAAGCAGCTGTGGCACCGTTCTGTTAAAACCGAAAAAAATACAGGATGTCCGCCGAGAAAGGTATATTACTTTGTTTTGTCGCCATTTTGGTAAACATTAGTCTTGATAGTTTATATTTTGCAGCCGTGAAGTGGAGACGTGGCAAATTTATTATGGAAAAATATTCGAGGAACCACCAACGTGTTTTAGTCGTTAAAATATTTTATCAAAATCAAACAACGATTGCTGTGACGATGAGAAAGTCATGTGAAATTGTTGGGAGAAACAACGTGCCAACAAAACATGTACTCGTAGTGAATGATTTCGAAGAAAGAGGGTCTGTAGGCCAAAGCATGGACCACAACGTACTGCAAGATCGGCTGAAATCTTTACTGCTGCTCAAGAAAGTTTTCAAAACAATTCATCAACCGACGCCGTTTTGCACAAGGATTTGCATTTGTTTCCATTTAAGATTCAGTTGACACAAGAGCTTCTTCCACAAGACCATTTACGCCGCCGTACATATGCCAATAGGATGTTACAGCTCGCCCATGACAACACCGATTTTCATGAAAAAGTCTTAATGAGTGACGTGGCACATTTTCATTTGAATGGATAGGAGAATAAATAGAATAATCGGTTTTGGGCAATGGAAACCCCTCAAACTATTCATCAGTCACCTTTGCATACATTAAAAGTGACAGCCTGGTGTGCAATTTGGTTAGGAGGAATCATTGGATTTTACTTTTATGAAAATGAAAAAGGCGTAACGGTAACTGTCAATGGGGAGCGAAATCGTAATATGATTGAAAACTATTTAACGCCAGAACTGCATGCTTTGGGCTTGATTAACATGTGGTATCAACAAGACGGTGCCACATCGCTTACACCAAGGTTTACAATGGAATTTCTGCAAGACCTTTTTCCACAACAAGTTATTTCAAGAAATGGTGATGTTGGTTGGCCTCCACGGTCGCCTGATTTAAATGCGACGGAATTCTTTTTGTGGGGATATCTGAAAAGCAAGGTTTATGCAAACAAACCAGAAACGCTTAAGCAACTCAAACAAAATATTGGTGATGAAAATTATGAAATACCGCGTGAAATGTGTGAGAATGTAATGAAAATGTGCTTAAAGGGCTTGCATTTGTGAGGAGGGCATTTATCTGATATTGTTTTCCATACATTATTGGCGACATTAAATAAAGCACTTATCAATATAAGATCCATTCGCTTTCATTTAATCAAAAATTATAAACAAAGTAGTATACCTTCCCGACGGATACCCTGTATATAGTGTACGAGTTTCGCTTTGAAATGCATGATATTTTATTTTTATTATTTTTTACATCAATTCAATAATGTTAAGTTTGTCTGCTCTTTATAATTACTTAAAAAATGGACAATAACTTTTTTTGTAAATATTACTCGATGTTATAAGAGAATTTAAGAATTTTCTTTAGCTGTTCATGTTTCGCTAGGAGCTACTGTATAACAGTGTCATCGTTTAAGTAGAATTGTGATTATAAAGTATTTCTTGTGCTTTGGTAGCAATTAGGCAAATAGCTTTAATTTGTTTATTATATTAAAGGTGCTGAGTTGTACTGTTCGTTTTCTTTAAGCGATACTTATCAATGAATTGTGTATCTTTTTATTTCTTTTGAATTATTACACAATTGCGTGTTAATGTTAATGTTTTGTTCCAATACAAAAAGAAAAATGTCCAAATTTGGTTTAAGAAAATGCTTGTCATACAAACATATGAAGGCAATCTTTATTAAGACCAGAAGAAATAATCTAACATCGACTCTACAATGATAGTTTCATTCAAAAATTGCACGCAGCTATGCCGTAGATGGTCTATTCGGAAAATCCGACATTCGATCAGTCTTTCCCGCATTGTCACCGGCAAATGTTTGTTTTCAAGACTAGATTCGTACCTGTCAATTTCGATGAGGACT
Source organism: Hydrotaea diabolus (assembly GCA_963513945.1). Taxonomy (NCBI): domain Eukaryota; kingdom Metazoa; phylum Arthropoda; class Insecta; order Diptera; family Muscidae; genus Hydrotaea; species Hydrotaea diabolus. The sequence continues at coordinate 184,463,437 of OY740718.1, forward strand.
TCTTACTTTACATATGTAACCTCTAAGAAAAAAACTAGATTTCTCAATCAAGACATTAAATGACTCGTGTCGTTGAACCGTCTTGTGGGAACCAATGTCGACGGCATAATGGGCTTTATAAGGTAGCCTCACCATTAAGGGTAATGTTCTGTCCGGCCTCTATGTAAGTCTTTCCATTGAAAATCGCCAATGAATACCGATAAATTTAGCCAAGCCAAATGTGATCTGTAGTAAAACGAACATGAAAATGCTCTGAATTTAATACACACCTTTGATATAATTAAATAACGAGTCTCGTAGCACGGTGTTGTGGAAACCAATGTCGCCGACACAATGGGCTTTTTAAGAAAGCGTCACCATTGAAGGTTGTGTTCTGTCCGGCCTCTATGTAAGTCTTACCATGACAAATCGCCAGTTAATACAGGTTAATTTGACCAAGCCACTTGTGATGTGTCGTAAAACGAAGATGAAAATGCTCTGAACTTAATACACACCTTTGATATCAGAGTTTTGAATAGAACATGCTCATTTTGAAAGTCTTTCTCGTTTATTCATCCCAATATATCTTTTTTTTTATTTTTTTTGTACAGATGACTGTAAAAGGGTTATATATTGGTTTTATTATTCTTATTCAAATTTATAAAACTTTTAAAACAAAGTTTAAATCGATTAGTTAAAAAAAGATAATATTTAATTTTTTTCCATTTGCAATGATCTTCGTTGACGTTGGATCCTACAGGACATTTTATGGCATTTTTTTGAAAATAATTACCTTCAAATATTGGCAACTGTATTATGTAAATGAGCGTTCGGTGAGAAAAATCCACTGTTTTCGATCAAAATTTTATTCAGTGATGATGGTAATTTCTGGCTTAACGGCAAAGTCAATAAATAAAATTGCCGCCTTTGGGCTGAGGAGCAACAAGAAGAGGTTCAAGAGGTGCCATTATATCCAGAGAAAATCACGGATTGGTGCGGTTATTATCGGGCCATATTTTTTCAGATAAGATGATGACCGGAACGTAACCGTGAATGGTGCTCACTATCGCGCCATGATATCGATCCCAATATTCGATTAGTCGAAAACCGACTTATAGAATGCTAGGTTGTACCTCACCAAAGGCGTATTGGATCTCGCCTTTGAGCTCAGAAATTGTTTTCGGTTTATTCGAATAAACACGAGATTTCACTAAACCCTTAAAAAAAGAATTTGCATTGCACGATCAGTGGCCAGTTGATATCAGAAATTCTTGAGAAATTTTCACAATTAAAACGACTTGTTTTTTCATAAAGCGCTTTATTTTTAATAATCGGTATAAACATACAATATGACAGCTGCAACTTGGACAAAAAAATTAAACCACATATAAAAAGTGCATTCTTACTGATACACCCTTTATAACAAAAAGGAAAGCCCGGTTGGGATTGATAAGGCTAAGGATATCTCGAAAAAAAGTAAATTTTTTGAATATTTCTACGAGGTTTTATAAAATTTTCCCAAACTAAAATATTGTAAATATTCCTTATTATATAAATAAATCTAGCTAATTACTGAGTAGAACAGATAGGATCTTAACTCTATAATTTTAAATACTACTCGTATGTACAAAATATCTTGAAATATTAAGCAATAAAAGCATAAATTAAAATTGTATTTCGAATATTTGCTTAACTAAGTTTCGAAATGGTCGAACCCAACGAAGTTATTACTTGTTTTTTTATATAGTGCTGACGGCGTAAGAGAAGTTAGTTATATTTTTATAAGTCAGCAAGAAAATATTTTGATTGCTTTCCGATTCGAGTCTCCAAAACATGAAATGGGGGCCATAGAATGTTTTCTGAAGAGTTTGGAGCAAAATTTCAAACCCCCGACATAACATTTGCAAATATTTTTTAAAGTGAAGTTAACCAATTGTAACTATAAGTAAAATAATCGTCAATATCAATTACATACTTTTAGGGTGTTTTTTAAAACGTCACGAAATCATCGTATGTAATGACAAATGGAGTATTCGTTACTTACATCCCATCCCGAAAGAGGACAATTTAGTAAGTTTCATTCGGCTGCTGCGCTAAATTATGTATGTATATACATCCAAAGACGAACTAATTATAGTTTCTCCGTGACATTGCCTCATAAAGTAAATAATTTGCGTGGAATTTCCGTCGTCGGTAAATCTATTAACACCATTATTCTTGATCTATTTCATAGATTTTATGAAAACTCGTAACGAGTCTTTGTATGGGAAAATAACCACGCATAGCCGTGGTTATGGTCCCAATTTTTTATGAGCCAGTGTATTATAAAGATCTTTTTCCACGAATTAATTTTTAAAACAAAACCGTTTAAAAATATTACGCATTTTCCAATTTAAAATGGAATATATTATATGGATTTTAAGCTGAATAGGACTGGAAAGAAATCCATTATTCTGTTAACTAGTTTGTCGAATATTTCGAAGGCAAATGCGGTGACAAGTCTCTTGGTTCGGTGAGACCTTACTTTATTTAATACAGTCTAAAATCACGTACAGATCATGAAATATGCAGCAAATAAAGCCTTAATGTGACTTCGATAAAACTCAGTAACTAATAGAATTGGATCGGATCTTGCTTAAATTGGACATGGAACCTTACGAGTCATTAACAGCCAACTCCCTGTAAAATTAAAGTAGTGAACTTATATTTTTCTACCTTTAATCGGCATGACCGTTGCATGGAGTCTGCAACGATCCATGCCGATTAAAGGTCCTGCCGCACCACATTTGATACCAGATTTCCTCAAATTTAGTGTTATGCGTAACAATTGCAAACCATGTTGGACTATATAGGCTCATATTATTAAAATGCCTCGAACAAAGTTTGATTCCTGCTTTAGGCCTTGTCACTCTAGAAGCCATATAAGAAATCCGATTCTTTTCAATTTTCACCTATAATGTAATAAGCGACCTAATGCAAACTCTGGCAAGATTGGACGTATCGTCCGTGTCCTTGAATAGCCCCAACACAAAGGTCACTGCCGATATTCAGTCTTTAATAATAATAAATAAAATCCGAATTTGTTAAAATTTCGCATGGTACGTTACAGGAGGCAAAAAAACACCCTGGTAAGTGAAGTTAGAGCATACTACTTGTCTACTTTTTCCTGTAGCACTCATGTACGAGGTTTTTTCCGAATTGAGGTACTAAGCCACATTTGTATCGGATGTCGCTTAAGACCGCCACCTTGTCATAGACAGAACAATATTGAAGGCGTTCGTACCAAAATTTCTGAGCGATGGCATAACGACCTGCACATGCAAATCTATCAATCACATCTTCCCCAGAATCGACGTAAAGAGTGGATATCTGTAAAACGTTGGGAACTCATATGGCAAAGCATGACCATTAAGGTAGCGATCAGCAATGCAAAGACCAGAGCTAGTAGGGTCGACCTGTAAAGTGATTACAATGGGACTAACCAAGCCGTCAAATGAAGTGCTAGGCTAAACGGTGGTGGGCAAACATATTGTAAGAAGCATAGGCCGCGGCTGACTCGCAGACAGGACATAAATGACACCACTAAAAAAAGTGTCACTTTATTGCAACTGAACCAAGTTGATATATGGACGGGATACCACAGGGACACGCCATTTAACCCAGGAACAATCGCGTCTGACGCATGTCAAAGCAAACAGAACGATACGACATAAATATCATCTGCCAAAACTAATACGAGTAGACGTAAATAAGACATCTGGACCTGATAACATTCTAGCAAAACTTCTCCAAACAGATCTTTTAACCAGTGCTGCCCCTGATAAGTCAAAAATAAAAGACACACGCTATTTAATATCTGAAATTAACCTCCAACCAGAACTTCTCCGAAAAGATCCTTAAACCAGTGCAAGCTAACTGCTGCGCCTGATAAGCAGTTTCAGGGAAGCAGAAGAACTCACGCAAGGAACAATAATCAAATTTTCAAAAAGGGGACCTCTTTGAATGCAAAAACTATAGAGCAGTCACCCTTTTGAATACCAGCAATAAAATCATTGCGCGCATACTAAACAAGCTCTTGGAAAAAGCTCTATCCAACCACCTGAGACCCAAGCAAACAGGATTTTGAGCCCAACTCTCTTGCATAGACAATGTCAATACCTTACGCATAATAGAAGGGTGGTTAAATTGTAAGGGCCGATGTTGAATGTAAACCACACCTAAACATCAAGTTTTTTCCTGAATTTCATTCGATATTTCTCAGTTTCAGACTAACTCAATTTGAACTATGGAAAGATACACAAGCGAGAAATGCGTTAAAGGTATTCAGGCTTATTATGAAAATCCAATAGTGATTGTCCAAAAAACAATACACCTACAATGAGTGACTTTTTGGTGCGGTTTATGTGCTCGCGGCATCATCGGGCCGTATTTTGTTCAAAATTAGGCTTTTTATGGCCCGAATTTGAAGATATGGATGTGTACGATATGTGGTTATTACAGGACGGTGCCACTTGCTACGCAGCTAACGAAACAATGGCTCTTTTACGCGACAAATCAACATCGGCCCTTAAAATTTAACCACCCTTAAAACAGTCCGTAGGGTACCTCTCGAAACTGATATGTTTGATTAAAGATCTATTTATGCAGACATCATGCCACGAAAGCCAGTCGGAAGAGTCCAACCCCATCAAATTAATTACCTAGATTTATTTCAAATTAAAAAAAAAATTGTTTAAATAATCTCCTTTTAGCTCAATACACAAGTCCAACGTTTCTCCAATTTTTGTGTCCGTTCCAAAAAATAGGCTTTTTCAAGCTCCATAAAATACAATAATGTCATCTTTGGAGCTGAATATCATTCCACCGAGCCATTTCTTTAGGTTTGGAAATAGTCACTGAGGGCTAAATCCAGAGAGTATGGCGGATGAGGTACAAATTCGTTACCCAAGTCATGCAATTTTGTAAATGAAAATGCACACGTGTGCATTATCTTGATGAAAAATAATTTTTTTCTTGGCCACATGGGGTCGTTTTTTTTGAAACCTCGTTAAATCGGAGCAATAGTTGAAAAGTAATCGATGCGGATTATCCCGCGTGCATCCCTTAAACTTTTGCCATCAACTTAATGGCCGAAAAGGTCACCTTGGTCTTCTTCAGTGCCGGTTGACCCGGAGAATCCCATTGTCTAGACTGCTGCTTGGTCTCCGGAGTGTTGTAATGGATCCATGTTTCAACCACAGCTATAAAACGCCGCAAAAACTCATTCGAATTGCGGTTAAACAGCTCCAAACAATTCTTTAAAGTTGTCACACGATTACGTTTTTAGTCAATTGAGAGCAAACGCGGCAGTCATCTTGCAGGCGGCTTTCTTAAAGCCAATTGATCATGTAAAATCGAAATCTCACTGCCATATGAAATGAGTATGCCATAAACAATCTCACGCACTCTTACTTTTCGATCGACCACAATATATCGTGGTATTTTCGACATTTTTGGGTTTATTGTCCTCAATTGGACGTCCAGAACGTTCAGCGTCATTTGTACTTGTTCGACCACAACAAGTCAGTTACCACTTTTTGCCACTGAAATGGATGGTGCAATCGATTCTTGCTTTGATTAACGGCTTTTTTTTTTCGCAAAAAGTAATGTTTAATAAACAGTCAAAATTCACTTTTTTCCATTTTCAACAAAATCCACGAGGTTGTGTTTTGAACAGCTGTTAAACACAAACCAAATGTCGGAACTCTCTTAAATCTTGACAGTAGTCAGTTAACAGATGGTACTGTTATTGTTGTAGCGGCATATAGTGCGGGGTCACAGCCCTTGGCTGAAGAATTCCTCCTTCGGGTCGATCCGGTGCATAGAACCGGCTGTCGTGAGATCGTAACCAGATGGTACTTGATGGGAGCAGTGTTGCAATTTATATAACTACGAGGGATGTTGGAAACGACACGGAACTATAGATATACCCTCGTATAAGTGGAACAGTGCTTGCTCCTGGCACTTTAATTGTCTAAGCGATCTCGGTTATTTCTTGCTTCCAGTATTTCTTGAATAACTTTTTTCTATATATTATAAGTTTTCAAATTAAACAGTTTATGATGCATAAAGCCAATCAGTACTTGTACTTAGTAGGGACATAAATACTGTCACAACATGGAACACACCCATTTCAATAGTATAACTGAACATACCCCGTTAATGTCACATGGGTTTTGAAAGCTAACCTTAATAGCGTGAGTCTGTAACGGGATTTTAAAATGGTTTCAACTTTTATCATGGAGTGGTCACATAATGAGAACCGTATCGCTGTAATAGCGCTTTTCAAGTGAGAAATGAAAAAAACGATATTTTCAAAACGCTCCGGCCACTAAGGATTAGCCGCATGTTCGTCTTCCGATGCATAAAACTGCTTGAGGGTCAAAGCCATTAAATCAAGAATTCACAGAAATCCGCTCCAAAAACAGAAAATCATGGCCCGTGAGATGAACATCACGCAAAAGTCCATGAGTCGAATCTGAACTGATCCCAAGGGTGGAAAAGTGTCATCACCCAGCTTCAGTCATGGTTTGGTGGGGTGTCTCTTACGATGGGGTCACTGACCTGCATTTCTGCGAACAAGGAGTCAAAACATCGACCAAAGTTTACCAAGAAACCGTTTTGGAAGTTGTTGTTAAGCCTCTTAACAATTCCCTGTTCCAAAACCAGCCATGGACTTTCCAGCAGGATTCTGCGCCGGCCCATAAGGCTAAAACGTCCAGGGCGTGGCTTCGAAACAATTTGCCAGCGTTCATTTCCTCTGAAGAATGGCCCTCAGGCAGTCTAGATTTGAACCCATTAGATTACAAATTGTGGACGGTTTTAGAGGATAGGTTTGTCACAAAAGATAACCCAACATTGGATCTCTTAAGACTGCTTTGGTTCGAGCTGTGGCCAATCTTCCAATGGACGAAGTTCATGCAGCTATTAACCAGTGCGACTTAAGGCGTGTGTAAAGGCAAAAGGTGGACATTTTGAATAAGTAGAATCTTTTTGGATACAATATACATCAATATATTAAAAATATTTGGTCCAAAAACATTCAGTACTTTTTATTTTACAGCATAAAACGTAACAGTATTTATGTCCCTACCAAGTATACAGATATTAAAAAAAAATTACGTTTGAAGTTTATAAGGGAGTACCAATCGAACATGTCAAAAAACAAACCATTGAAAACATCAGAGCTTTGCTCCTTAGGTGGCTACACGAAAGATAGTCTTGAATCTGGAAGGGGTAGGCAGCTCTTGGCGCTCCGGATGTGTGGAAGTAGTGGCAAAAATCCAGAATTACAAATATTAAACTATTTAACTCTTAAAGTAAAATCCGATCTCACGTTTGGTTGCAAGTGCTGGAATGATGCAACGCCAGAAATTAAAATCACATCACCAAAGCTGCAATAGACAGAAACCCACAAGGAAGGTGAAGAAGTTTATCTGCTAACACACACAGAGAAGACTCGTAGAATCATGGGCGAAATGTCGTGTAACGGATATAGTGCGAAACTATCACACAGACAACTCACCTTCAAAGCTGGTTTGTAAATTCTTACTTTTTTTCAGGGACGGTTGCCTCATAAATGCTTCTTTCGCAGGCAAGCATTTAATCGGGCTCGGCTTACTGGTGTAAGAGAAAATTCCTGTTAATTCCTTATTTAGATGTTGATGTACATCCGTGCCGCCGATACCAAAGAAAAAGGTGTCAGTCACATTTTGCACCAAATAGCTGTAGATTTTTGAATTCGGAAATCATTAAATTGATAGGATTCCATGCACTTTTAAAATTGATCTTAATATTTTATGTACAAAATAAACATGTAAATACTTCTGCTTATTCTAGCCACTTATGGACAAGTTCCATGGAGCCACCATTACTCAAATCAAAAAAATTACATTGCAATTTTGTTTTTTTTTTAATTTTATTCTCCTCCTTCATTGCTTAAAATTAAGCAAAAATCACTTTACTTTTTTTATAATTTATATAAAAATTGTTGTTGTTTTAATAAAAACAAACACGAGTTACACAAACACACATGCTGTTGTTGTTGTTTGTGGATGATGCCGCTTTCCTTGTGTGGTAAACATAAGTTAAGCGTAGTTTTCTAACAGTTTTTGTTTAAGGGGATGCGTTTAGAAGAAGAAACCCAAGATTTTACCACCCAAATGTTTTCTTCTGGCTTCTTCGTGGTCCATAATACCGCCGGAGGTGGTCAAGACAACATAACCGAACTGACGAGAGGGCAACAGGTTGTTGGTCCACTTTTCAATGTCGTTGATGGGAACATCGAAACGGGGCGAGATGACGCCGCACTTGTTCAAGCGACCGGTGAGATTGACAACAATCTTGCCGGAACGATGATCATCGACAATTTCGAATTCACCAATGTAGCCATGTTTCATCATGACTGTCAAGAACTTGATGATGACCTTGGAGCAGGGGCGAAGGAGGACCTGACGCTTGCCACGCTTTTCAGCGTTGTTAATGCATTTCAAGGCATCGGCCAATACGTTCATTCGCACCATGGCTGAAAAAAGAAAAACAATAGATTAGAAAGAAGAGCAACACATGTAAAAAAGGTGACGCGAAAATTGTAGCAGCACAAGATATGTAAACAATATAAAAAATTGCACAAATTGTCGTCGAGAAAAATCCATCTTCTGATATTTCTCCAGCAATAGGCAAACAGAAGAAATGCAGCACAAAGCAAACGTCAAACGGCCAGGCTTCCAGTCAAACAAACCACAAAAACAACAAATACATATAGATTCAGCCCGGTAAATATTACTTCGTCGTTGGGGTCTTTGGGACGCGATGTAAACAATCCTTGGATATTCCCAATCTTTTTCGCACTTTCATCACACATTACTTTTCCAGTGTTTAACATAAAAGCCAAAAACATTTTTCACATCACACCGCCAAAAAAAATCAACTCTGATGCGAACTCGTACACTTTTCTTGCCAAGCTGAAGATATAACAATTTCGCATATTTTTCGCATTACTTAAGGCATTTGTATTAAAATCCTACTTCGACTTAATAGTTAACATTGTGCTTAACAATTTCCACATAGTTTCATTAAAATTTTGTATAATTTTCACAAAGATTACCTAAGATTTATTTTGTGAAAATTTTTAACAATTTTACACGAACGCGAACGTATCGAAAAAGAGGAAGTCCATGCTGCTGCAGTTGTCAGTACTGATTTTTTGACATTTCCAAAACGTCAAAAACAGCTGTCATTGCCCGCGACATCTACATGTGAATGAGTTGCACATTGTGTCTTGCTGAAGCATAGATTTTAACCACACAATACAATAATTTAAAACAGGGTAGTTGAAAACTACAACTCTGTTGTAAAATTGCATTGCATTCAACAATCACGAAAGATATGTTTCGACATTTTTCTTCAAATATTTTTGAAGAAGATGTCTTTGGCCAAAACAGACGACGTTAATTGGGCACACTTTGCTGTAACACATTTTTTGAGACCCCGCACAACAACACTATTTTGGTTGTGCAGTGTTTTAAATAAATAAAACAGCAGCATTTTAGCGTTTTATCTGTTGCATATTTTTTGTTTTCACCATTTCCTTTTTATTTTCAAGTTGACTTTGAAAATTTCTTAACAATAATATCGGTTTTTTATATTTTTATTAAAATCATTGAAACGTCAAACTTAAACTTGACTTGTGTCAAACAACGGTTGACTAATGAACTGAAATGTATATTTATTTCTGTTTATATCATCTTCTCTAGACGACGAAACAGAAAAATTGAGAATTACTTTAATTTGTGAAAGTCATAGAATAGTCATAGGTGAGTTTGCCAAGAAGTTTTGATCGATTCATACTTTTTGTTGTTCATTTTTCTTTTTCTCATTGAACGTTTATATATGTTTTTACACAAAAAACTTTCTTGTAGACCTGTGTAGAAAGGAACAGCTGTTTTCAGTTATAAAGTGTTCAATTTTTATAATATGCCTTCAAATTCGTTTGAAACTGTCTTCACAACATTTACTAGATTTGCAAATGTCAAAAATTGGATGACCAAACAATTATAAAAACATTAATTTTCGTTTCAGATGGCGAAAAGAGCCTACAATGTTGACATCCCTGTAACAGTTGCAAATTCCGCCACCTTTTCGTTTTAAGTCTAGCATTCACCTAAAACGATATTTTCGGTTATGAGTTTTGCATTTATCTCTACACGGAAGAATTGTATTGTAGAACAGTGTAACAGAAGCAGCCGTTATTCATTTTAAAACACCTTATTTTTTCAAAAACGACTTCACAACATTTGTTATTTTTTTTTGCAAATGTCATTAATTGCTTGCCCAAACAATTACCAGAACATTAATTTTCGTTTTTAAGCCTAGTATTCACCTAAAACGAATTTTCCGCTTAGGAGTTTTTAATTTATCTCTACACGAAAGAATTGTAGTGTAGAGCAGTGTAGAGGAAGCAGCCGTTATTCACGATTAAATAATAACATATACATAAAGCAAACGGAATTTACCATTGTTAAATTCCGTTTAGCTTTTTTCGTTTGGTGGTACTTAGCTAAAGCATAATATTCAACTAAAACGAAATTCTGGCTCCCATAAGTAATACGTGAAGGAAAGCAAACGAAATTTACCATTGGTCAATTCCGTTTAGCTATTTTCGTTTAGTGGTACTTAGCTAAAACGAAAAGGTGGTGGAATTTGCAACTGTTACAGGGATGATTATAAGAGAAGTGTGACTGATTTTCACCACCTGCAAACAAAAATTAATATTCTGATAATTGTTTGGTCAAGGAATTTTTGAAATGTACGAAAAAACAAATTAACAAATGTTGTAGTCGTTTTTGATGGTTTTTAAATGAATATAATTAAAATAATTTTTTTTAAATAAATAACGGCTGCTTCCTTTACACTATAGTTCTTTCGTGTAGAGATGAATGCAAAACTCCTAAGCGAAAATTTCGTTTCAGGTGAATACTAGGCTTAAAACAAAAAGACGGCGAAATTTGCTACTATTACAGGGATGATAATAAGAGCAGTATAGATTTGTTTCACCATCTGCAAACAAAAATTAATGTTCTGATAATTTTTGGTCAAGGAATTTTTGAAATTTACAAAAAAATAAATTATCAAATGTTGTGAAGTCGTTTTTGAGAGTACATATTTAAATAAATATAATTAATATCATTTTTTTGAATAGCGACTGCTTCCTCTACACTGCTTTAGACTAAAATTTTGTTTGTGTAGAGATAAATGCAAAACTCCTAAGCGAAAATTTCGTTTTACGTGAATTCTAGGCTTTACCCAAGAATTATCTGAACATTACATTTCGATTGCAGATGGGGAAAAAATTCTACACTGCTTTTACAATCATCCCTGTAACTTCCGGTGCTCCGCGTTTTCAAACAAATAAAGCTTAACGGAATTTACCAATAGTAAATTTCGTTTGCTTTGCTACATTGCTGTATTCTACTAACGCCAACAACGTCAATCAGAGTTGTATTGGGCTAAAGAAAAGATTTCTTTTTGTAAGAGTAGAAACACAACATTGCGGCTGCGGTTTCATATATATATGAAAAATTGAGAGGCAAAACCGCACTAAAAATCGCACTGAATTAAATCTATTTCTATTTTCACGGCGGTTTTTCTTGCGCCCTCAATTTTTGCTACTGCCTCTCTCTATGTGTTGCCATATTTTCATGAACCGTTTCAAAAACCGTATGGGCTAATAGTTGTTGTGCATATTTGCAGTAAGAAGAAGAAATTATAAATTTTAAAAGTTAATAAAATGGACCAAAATAAGAAAATTATAATAAAATAAAAATTATTTTGATTGTTCATACAATTTACAATTGAAAATTTCAAAATAATACTTTTTTAGTTTGCAAATAAATTTATTGTATATTTTTCTAAATCACTCAAGGCCAAATAATAAATAAAAACAGCTGAAAAATGACAACAAAAACCGTCGCCGCACCCGTCGTCTTTTAATTTACATTTTCTTGTTTCCGTCGCTGTCACCGCAGCCGCAGTGTTCTGTTAGACGACAAAAAAATCTACATCAGTGAACAACTTTTTGTAATGAATTCTGTTTTTAGAATTTTCTACTTTTTAACCGGCAGTCTAAGATACATTGAAATATGTTTCATTAATTCCCAGCCTAACGGAAGTTAATAAAACTTCAGTATACCCGGGCCTTTATAGTTATTATATAATTTGTTATACAAAATCAGAAAATACAAGAACATGGTGAGAACAAGTGATTGTGAATTTTAGTTTTAAATTAAGTAAAACTGCGCGTATGTTCAAAATAATTTTTTGCTGTAATTTTGAAAGGTTGAAACACGACAATATACTAAAAATCGGGTAAAATATAGAGTGTGACCAACCACTCGTGTGATTTAGTTTGCAGAACTGAGCTGCATGCGTCGCAATCAGAGTTTAAAGTCAAATCGACTTAAACCTTTTTTTTGCTTTAAAGCCGATGGGAAATTACGATACAGATAAGAAATATTTATAATATTACTATCAGCAGTTCATCTGACATTAACGGCGTATTGAAGCCGATTTCAGCCGGTTGCGCTTGAATCTCTGACCTTAGTAGGGCTTTGTATTTTGGTGGAAGAACAATTAAGAGCACGACCACAACTATATATATCGCATGGCGAACGACGAATGAAATTTTCTTGTCGAACAAACACAATCGTCTGGCGTCTAAAATTGTCATATTTTGTGAAAAAATTGGTCAAAAATTGGAAAAATTGTTAAAAATTAATTTCTTCTTCTTTCAATGATTTTTGCCCGAAACTATCTGTTATTACTTTCCTACACTTTTTTTAACAGGTGGCAACGATAAATGAAAAACGACAAGAAAATAAAAAAAAGAATTAAAGTTGGCATCTTCGTCATGAGCGTTCGCCAACCAAATGTGCTCGGCCATATGAAATACATACATGACAAAGAGACAACAACAACGACATGGTTGTATTTGGGCTGTTTGTATTTATGTTTAAACTTATTGTCATGTACGTTCTTTTCAAGTAAAAATAAACTTTTCAACTAAAACAAAGGTTAAACTACCACTATAAAACTGACTGTTATTGTAACAGTACTTTTTTAAACTAAAGAATCATAGAAAAGGTATATTTGTTAACATATTTTGCATTAAGTTTATTATTTTCTTAACTCGACAGATTATTATAATTAAATACTGTGCATTTTAAATTGTTTGTAACTTATTTTTTTACAATGACTAACAAGTTTAAAATAACTTTTTTGTGTTATTATCTTAAAACGAAATACAACAAATTGTTAAAATATTTCTTTAAAGGCCCATTTAGTCTCGACGGTTGACGGTGGACGGTTGACGGTAGGCAATCAGCTATTTCAGTTGAGGGTTGCATTTTGCATTCGTTAGAGGGAGATAACTACAGTTTGACGGTTGACGACGGTAGACTTCTGCAGGTTGCAGAATCTACCGTCAACCGTCGAGACTAAATGGGCCTTTAACAAAAAAATAAAGACGTGAGGCATGTGTTTATGAAAATGGTTCTTTTTTACTGTTTTCATTTGGATTCTTGCTGAACGGCCTCGGAATGGCGAGCGCTTTTTTTCTAAATTGTGGTCCCGCTCCTGTGCTGCAAGAAAAGAAAATATGCACCGGCAGCGTAGGCCAAACAGTTGAACAAACCAAATACCCCGGCAGCAATGTTTGCCCCATGACCAGGTGTATGCGGATAGGACGACCACTTGGCCAGTTGTATAACGAACGCAATGAAGTACAATAGGGCTGCAATGCCGGTATTGAGAAGTTCCTAAAATGAAAGAAAATCAAAAAATTAAATGTTGAGTTAAATTTCTTAAATATAACCTTAGTATTGAATTCGTGGGTTTTTATACATTTACTTGGATTTTAATATTTGATAAGTTTAGTTTACATTAGCCAGGATTTAGGAAACTAAACTAGATTTACTGATTATGTCCGAACATGTTACTTAGTAGGGACATAAATACTGTAACACACGTTTTATGCTGAAAAATAAAAGTACTGAATGTTTTTGGACGAAATATTTTTAAATATATTTATTGATGTATATTGTATCCAAAATGAATGTACTTATTCCAAATGTCCGCCTTTTGCCTTTACACACGTCAATAGCTGCACGAACCTCGTCCATTGGAAAATTGGCCACAGCTCGAACCAAAGCAGTCTTAATAGATCCAATGTTGGGGTATCTTTTGTGACAAACCTTGTCCTCTAAAACCGTCCACAATTTGTAATCCAATGGGTTCAAATCTGGACTGCCTGAGGGCCATTCTTCAGAGGAAATGAACGCTGGCAAATTGTTTCGAAGCCAGGCCTGGGACGTTTAGAGTTAGATATCCTTATCCAGATGTGAACATAGATTTAGTTTTGTGCAGCAAAATTAAAAGTGTTAAAGGTTATTGAAATCACTTATCTGGTATTTTACCAAAACTATTCGCCAATCGCCTACAGATACCGAGTGTTGAAATATGTTATCTTTTGGTTAATGATGTTAATTGTAAATAATGGTTCGGACACACTGAGGCTTTTTTTTTGTTACGCTGCGTTTTTCTTAACTTCCGGAGGTGTGAAAACCACCGAAATATATGTTGAAAATTTACAAACATTTTATGATATGGCATTGTCGGCATAGAAAAGCCTCCCACCCGGTGCTTCCTCAAAGAGTGGCTGTTTGGTGCGGTTTATGCACGCAGAAAAAAAAAGTATGGCTGTGGTGACAATATTCGAAGAGAATCATACCATTGTTGGGTATATGGTTGTGGTACAACAATATCATGATCCTTACAACAATAGTATAATTAACACACAACCATACTATGATCCCCACAACTATATTATGAGCCACACTCAACCATACTATTGTCCCCAAAACAATAGTATGATCCTCACAACAATATTGTCTTTCACATACAACCATACTATGATCCTCACAACCATAGTATGATTCACACACAACCATACTATGATCCCTACAACCACAATATGATTCCCTCAACCATACTACGATCCCCAAATTTTAGGATTGGGTTATGATGTTATTATTCAACATTAGAGATTCTTATTAAGCATTTTTTTTAAATTATTTCATATGCAGATTTGAGACAATATTTCCATTGAACATATTATATATGAAACAAAAATATATTCAAAATGACACTATTAGTTGCAAGCAGTAGTGGCGACTGCAGGGGATGAATGCTTCTTTACCATCCGTAGACCCCAAGTGATGTACGTGATTAAACGTGATAATGGCTAAATAATTAAGTGCAGGCAGATTTTAAATAAACGAGAACTTGTCGGCAGTAGAGTATTCCACCGAACAAAGTAAACACAATAAAAATCCCTCACACTGCCTTCCGATTGTTGTTGTTTTTTATAATGAACAACAACCATGCACGTTTTTGATATACATACACACAGATAGTACTTAAAACCTGTTATGCTTTGTTCATAGACTCAACCATAGAGTATGATTGCCGTAATCATATTATTGTTAACGTAAATCTTTAACGACAATACTTTTGTAGCGCCAACAATATTAACATGGTTGCTACAACCATAGTTTTATTTATTAATTAAGCAATAATAGTATTGTTACATTTCAACAATATTATTATTGCCGCAATTATAGTGTTGTCAAAATAAAATTCAGAAAACAAAACTATAATTGCGACAAACATGCTTTTATTGTAGAGAACATAGTATTGTTGCCGTGGCCATATAGTAACCATGTCTTTTCTCTGCGTGCAAGTGAAAAAAAGTATGGTTGGGGTGACAATATTCGAAGAGGATCATACTATTGTTGGGTGTATGGTTGTGACACAACAATATTATGATCCTTACAACAATAGTATAATTCAAACACAACCATACTATGATTCTCACAACAAAAGTAGTATTCGCACACAACCATACTATGACCTTTACAACCATATTATGATTTGCATTCAACCATACTATGATACCCACAACGATATTATGATCCCACAACCATAGTATGTTTCACATACAACCATAGTATGATCCTCACAACCTTAGTATGATTCACACGCAACCATGTCATGATCCCTTCAACCATGGTACGATCCTCCTCAACCATACTATGATGCCAAAATTATTTGTTAGAATTCCGTTAAGTTGTGAACAATAGAATTGATTAATGAAAATTATTTTAATATATATTAAATTCAAAATAATAGGAGTTTTTTATTTAGCAGTAGAAAAAATCAGTTTAAAAAACGCTAGCATTTTTTAAAAATACTTCAGTTAAACAAAGCAAAAGCAGTTTGTTTGAACAAATTAAATTTCCATATAAAAGTACTATTATTGCATTACATCCGTAACAATTACATTGTTCTAAACGGCATATTCAAATGAAGACAAATAACAATCATACAGTATGATTGCCGTAATCATATTATTGCTATCATAAAACAATACTTTTGTCGCACCAACCCTTTTATATTGTTTCTACAACCATATTTTCATTTTTAAATTTGGCAACAATACTATTGTTACGTTTCAACATTATTAATATTGCGTCAATCATACTTTTGTCAAAATTAAATTCAATAAACAATACCATGGTTGCGACGAACAAACTTTTATTGTGGAGAACATATTATTATTGCCGTGATCATATAGTAACCATATTTTTTCTCTGCGTGCAGACAACGAAACAATGACTCTTTTGCGCTTGTTATCTCACATCGTAGTTATCAAGTGATTAGACACCGTTTGATTTCTTTTTTTTTTGCAAAATTTAAAATAAAATATGTATGTTAATAAGCCAAGAACAATTTAAGAGCTAAAGAATGAGATACATTGAACCTCCGTTATGTCTAAGAGTCACTGAAAATATTGACCATCGGATAGAGGTATACCACCGAAGCCGAGGCGAGCATTTTATTAAGGTAATTCTCTGAAAAGTTTTTGTTTCATCTACATTTAACATCGAGCGTTTTAGTTGAACCACCCTTTATGAAGTGTGAAAATCTCCTTTTTAAATTTTACAATTGCATGTTAGTGTAATTAAAGCCGAGGCGAGCATTTGGCCGATTATTTGTTTCACACATAATTGTCATAGATCCTTCTATCATAATAAAAAATATTTAGGTAATTTTCTGAAAAAATTTTGTTTCATCTACATTTAACATCGAGCGTTTTAGTTGAACCACCCTTTATGAAGAGTGAAAATAAACTACCCCTAATTAAATAATCAATAAGTAAATCTCCTTTTTATATTTTACAATTGTATGTTAGTGTAATTAATTTTGAATTTAAATAAATATGCATAGGTTTTAATTTGGTGTTTAAATGTTTTTTACTAAAAATCCCCCAACTGTCTTGTTTACAATTCAAAATTTGACAAGCATGCAAAAGTCATGCCCAATTCATCAAAACTCTAAAATATCTTTAAAAAATGCTTTTTATATGCTACTAAAGGTTGTGGGTGAAAGGAAACTTTTTATACACTATACAAAATTTTGATGTTTTTGGTTTGGTGAGTTTGTCAAATAAAAAAAGGATTTTGTATGTGTTAAGATTAGATTAAAATTATAGGATCAGAGCTGTACTCATTGTAAATTTTGGAGATTCTGTACAGCTTGACTAATATTTAAAATAACAACACAATCTATACGAGTTATTATTTCGTTTTATTACAAAAAACTGAATCAATTACAACTGTAAAAAATTGTATTTATTACAAATATTTCATATAATTATTGGTAAATAAATAATAACAAAATAAAATGGTTTGTTTAGGACAAAAGAAAAAACAAAATTACAAATAAAAAGGCAAAAATCTAAACCCAAGGAGCATATATGCGATGAAAAGTTGTACACTGACAAATTATGATCTTATTCAAAACGTTCTGGAATAAAATACATACTCGTATGTGTAAGTAAAGTCCAGACATAATCTCTGTCAAAACTATCGTAGTTATGCAGTTGACACTCAAGGTCTAACTTATGGACTTTATGATTAGCAAAATATGTAAAAGAGACAGAAAAAATAACAGAATCTACTAAATTGGACTTTCGCTAGCCACATATCCTACAGGAGATTTATTAATAAAAGTTCTGATCAGAATCATCTATGGAACCATAATAAAAACTATCAAAGTTTAAATCATAAAAATGTTCCTAGTAATCCTTAATAGTGAATAAGAGAGATTGAAAAACTTTAAAAATAAAAACTAAAAATTTTAGAATGATTTAGTTAATTTTCGAAAGCTAATATAATTTTTTTTTATTATTTCAATAGTTTACCGAAACTTATAGAAATTGTGCATAGTTTAAGGAAATCTTTTATTGTTTTAATTTAAACAGTAACTTAATTTTAAACTGTGTATTGGCGATGACTATGATGCTGTTCTCGTTTTTGTTTGTTTTTTATTCATCTTATTTGCATTAAATAATTACGATATTTATTTTATTATTGGCTTAAAACTTAATACAACAATAACTATTGTTAATTCTCTTCTAATGAAAATAAAATAATGTTAAACGATGTGAGAGACAACAGGGGGTACACAAAACTTTACAAAAAAACGAACTATAAGTAATTTGAAAAAAAAAACATTTCAATTTGAATTTTGTTCTTATTTGGGTGAGGACTGCTTGTGGGTTGTTGTTGGTAATTGATTTTGGTTGCGGTGTCGTAACGTAACGGCGTCAAATGTTTGCATGCGTGCGTTGAGGTTTTGAAAACAGGCCCGCTTTGCAGGTGCGCTTGTGTGCGTTAAAGTCTGGTAATGTGCTGCTGTTGTTGTTGCCGCTGATCATGTTCTTATTTTATGGCAGAAATTTCGAAATGGTGGGGGCTTTTCGTTTATTGTACTTAGATGGTGGCGCCGCTCTTGTGTTCCAAGTACAGAAAATATGTACCGGCAGCGTAGGCCAAAAAGTTGAACAAGCCAAAGACACCGGCTGCAATATTCGAGCCATAACCATATGAGCTTGAAGTATATCCCGACCACTTGGTCAATTGTACAATGAAGGCAATGAAGTATAAAATGGTTGCAATGCCGGTATTAAGGAATTCCTGAAGAAAAACGAAATCGAAAAATAATATGAAATTAGTTGAATTGGTATTTGAAATTGGTTTTATTTTGTTAGTACATTGGCGTAAGCTTATAAGCAGCGTGGTGGAGGGCTGAACCATTATTACATACTTAAAAATAGGCCTGCTCGATTGAGGTTACTAAATTACGATTTGTACGGAAGTCATTCGGTTAGTAAGAGAGTTGGCTTGAAGCCGCTAATGATGTTACCAGACATTTTTTTCATCAAAGAAAAACTTCTCAAATCAGTAATCCGTGGACGATTATAGTTCTCATACTTACTGAAGGGGACCTACGGTTTAAGGCCGGCTCCGAACGGCTAATGTATTTAATACCCACGTTTTCATACGGCTTAGAGATTAATCTCTAATGTCGCCGGCATTAACGAGTTGGAAACCTCCGCCACTGAAAAAATTGTATATGTTTCGACCCAGAGTTTTAACTTAGGTTTACTGGCATGATACTCATTCGCACTAATCATCACACCACGGCCCCACGAGCCCTACTCATTTATCACATACACTGGTCTGTACCAATGATGGCAAACATGGTACAATTGTACAATTCGTGGTTGTTTCGGTATTATTTCCCACGAAAAGATTGACACCGCTACAACGTCTCCAAAAGAAAATCCGCTGTTTAGTTAGTTAGACTGCACATTTTTGGCTGAATTCTGCTAAACGTTTTTACTATGTAAAGTACATGTGGAACATATGATACTTTTTTAAATTATGCACAACCCGAAAAATTAAAAACATTAGTGCAAACATATTCACATACAGTGACGGACTTAAGTATTCACACAGCGCCAATTTGAATGAAAAGTCCTTTATATAAGTATATAAAAGTCCCCATTGCTCTGATGACAGAATTTTTATGCAATTTTTCATGACATTTTCAGGGAGATGTGGCTGTATCTCTTAACACACGTTCCCGGAAGAGAGCTCAAGAAATGTTTCCGGTTTCTTGCTGGTGGCCAGTTGACATCAGAATATATTGAAATAATTTGTTCTGAAAATCGTTGCTGCAATAAATCAATTGTTTCATGCGCGTTGTGGCAGTCTTGCAGAAAGCACATGTTGTCCAGATCCAAGGCGTACAGTTGAGGTCACAAGAACTCCGTTGTCATGTTCCTGTCACAAGTGCCGTTCACAGTCATTGCAATTTAGGCCTCATATTCAAAAAAGTAAGACCTAATAACGTATATTTCTTATAAATTGCATGAGGATTTTCTGACCCCCAAATTTAAAAATTTTGTGTATTCACGAAGTCAGGACCTAGGATGAACTCTTTTTAAAATGGTCTTTCCCGATTTTAGAACCTGCAGCGCTATGGACCACATATTGCATCCGTTTTTGAAAAAAATCACTCACACATAGATCCTCCCGATTTATGGTCCTGTTACTAGAACACACAAATTTATCCCTATAGTGCTCAAATTTGTAATGAAACGTTATTAGTGACGAATTATTTACTTTTGTGAAACTGGACCCTATCGGACCTCATATACATAGCTCCAGTTTCGCCTGGTGCGTTTAAGCGATAATATATAACCTCTGCTAAAACTGGACCAAATCGGTCCATTTTTCATACGCCCCTATACAAAGGTACTTCCCCGTCCTTCCGCTCTGGAATTGGCATACTGTATACAATCTTGCTCAAAAAAAAAACATATTGAGTTGTACGACACCTATAAATTTATAAATCAGTTTTGCGCAGTTCTTAAATGAATTTCAACTTATTCTATCTATTATTAAATATCCTCCATGAGTAACTAGCTTCCAATGTTTCTATTTTTACAAGCGTTCTTTAGGTATTTGCTATTGTACCTTGACTGCGTCTGACTTGAGGATTCCAGTTAAGAGTTGTTCGACTGATATCGTCAGGAAGTGTTGGAGACTGTATTCGTCCAGAAGTTACGCAGTATTTACCTTAGGCAGCGGTCATAGAAAATTTCGAAAATTTATCGCGTTTCATGTACTGGCACCATGCAAATCGATCGTTTAAACGCTGGCATTAAATATTTGTTTGTCATTTTCGAGATGAGGTTTGACCTATAAGTAATCCGGATAAAATTGTTCGATATCGTTGTATGTGAAGTATAGCCCCACACAAGTTGCCGCTCTAGAGTTGATGGTCTGCCGCTCTAGAATTCATAGATCAAATTCGATTGTGCTGACACTTAGAGCATTTAGTTTCGCCAAATACTGGTAAAATTGGGCCATATCGATCAATGTTTTCATAAAGCCGCAAGGAAATATGTACCTCCTAGGTTAATATACTACCATTTGTTTGGTTACTCGGTTTGCTGGTGAGTTGGCCTCAACTCGCTAAAGAAACATTTAAGAGTTATCAAACTTATTTTTCTAAAAAGAAATCAAACATGACAAACCCTGCTACGAGTATTTAAAAACATATTTGTTTTGTTATGTATACTGTAGCAATTATTTGATTGGTTATATTTCATTGATTATTTTATGA
This sequence comes from Hydrotaea diabolus, assembly GCA_963513945.1. Taxonomy (NCBI): domain Eukaryota; kingdom Metazoa; phylum Arthropoda; class Insecta; order Diptera; family Muscidae; genus Hydrotaea; species Hydrotaea diabolus. Next base: position 184,485,049 of record OY740718.1, read on the forward strand.
CAGTTTTTAGTTTTTTATTTCTCTATATGACGAATTCGCCGGAGAAGCCTAGTGTTGTCAACTTTAGTTTTTATCACTTGGTTAATAATGGTTTGGATATGTTCATTTATCTGGATGACTTTTAATCGGATAAAACATATTTTCGCAAATTAAATAGTGTTGCAGAAAATATATTCCGGAAATATAAGAATATTCATAAAACTCAAAATATTAGTGGTGTTTTTGATAAAGCCTCGACAACTAGGACTGGATAGCAAAACCGCAATATACGAGTAGTAACTAACGGATATAAGAACATCTTCTATAAGAAAGAAACACATAAAAGAAATTTTTGCATAACACCGTGTAATTAATAATACTGTTTTTAATTGCTTTTAGGAAAAAAACGCATATTAGAAAAAAAAACGTTTTGCATTTCTTGACTTTCTTATATCCGTTATCTACTTTAGTTAATTTATTTGTTAAAAAAAATGTGTCAATTCTGTCCCTTTTTAAAGGAATAGAATAGACAAAAATAAAAAAGCAGTACCATTATATTTTTGTAGCCATTTAAGTGCTTAGCCATAAAACTATCGAGTATAAGTCTCTATCCACGGCTGCAACGAACTATTTTTTTAATTTTTTTGCAGAATCAAGTACAGCTGTACTGTTCCAATAGACATGCTTAAAACTGGCACTTTTTTTTAACAAATGGGATTACTACTGCGGGCCATCCAGTGTTAGCTATCGAGGCTTAACTAAATACACCACTATTATTCAATATTGTTTTTTTATTGCAAGTGCCACAACAAGGTAAAAAAGGAAGTTTGCAAAACTAGCCTATCATATGACCCATAGTTTTCAAAAAACTCTATTTTTAATAGAAATTTTATTTAAAGTAAAACATTGAATCATTGAAGTTGCAACTTCTTTATAAATGACTTTCGAATGGATTGCAGTTTATATCGTCGTCGGTTATTTGTGGATTGGGTGTTAATTTGTCTAGAATACAAGTTTTGCTGTTCATTGATCGTTGATACATTTTCGATACTCTTTAATTGAGTTACGCTATGGTCGGCTAGAAATTACTGATGCTGAACGTGTTCTACATGACCAAATGAGGTCAATCCAGTGGAAGTTATTGGAAAAATGACAAAATTTCTATTTTTTTCAGTTAATGTCTACTCAAACAACGTGCAACTTTTGTACACACAAAACCAACGAAATAATTTTATGAAAAAATCAATATATGTGACCCGGTCTACGAAAAGGGACCTTCGGTGTAAAAACAAGTTTTCGAGAAAACAGCTGTTAAAGATAAACAAGTCATGTGAAATGAGTGTAGATGAAGAGGTTAGTTTCGTTCTTTGACAAACTTCTTTACGAGTTGGAAACTTCTGCTTTGCGCCATTAGAAAGAGCACACTTTAGTCTATCCGAATCGCCAAAAAAGTGAAAAATGATATTTTCACACCGAAGGTCCCTTTTCGTAGACCGGGTCACATATTATTGAATTTAACGTTATTATCCAAATAATAAAAGAAAAAATAATTCTACGAATTCTGTTCTGGTTAGAATGGTTAAGGATCCAAACATCTCGTAATCCAAACATCTCGTAATAAGAATTTAGTTTTGTTTATTACTTCGTAAAGATTTTATTGTAAAGTGTGATCTATTTGGAAGGTTTCTTTCATTAGTGTGTTTACACATCAGTCATCTTATTTGTTTCGGTATTGTTTCCCACGAAAATATTTACACCGCTACAACGTCTCCAAAAGAAAATCCGCTATTTAGTTAGTTAGACTGCACATTTTTGGCTGAATTCTGCTAAACGTTTTTGCAATGTAAAGTACATCTGAAACATATGACCCTTTTTTTAAACTATGTACAACCCGAAAAATTAGAAACATTAGTGCAAACATTTCCACATACAGTGACGGACTAAAGTATTCATACATGCTCAGTTTTGGCCTCAAAAATGCATCTATGTGAATGCAAAATTGGGAATCCCCTCGTCTACCACTATTTTTATCATTTAGTGAAGTGCATTAAATAGCGAATAATAGAAAAATGGGCCGAAAATAAAAGGAAACTACAGAAGCTGAAAGAAAAATAATATTGGACCTACGAGTATATGAACAAAATAAATCGTATGCAGAGATCGGAAAAATATTAAACCGAAGTCGTTTTACAATATGCAGCATTGTAAAACGTTTCAAAGACTCTGCAGATTACACAAATATGGAACGTACTGGGCGGTCACGAAAGCTAACTGCCAGAGAAGAAGCTCAGATTGTGAGAAAAATTAAAAAGGGCCCAAAAATAACTTCTACCCAAGTGACTGCGGAGTTCTTAGAAGAAATGAAAGAAGAAATCTTTCCAAAAACGGTGCGTAGGACACTCCATCGTGCCGGTTACAGCTCAAGAATAGCAAGGAAAAACCACTCATTAGCATAATAAATAAAGCCAAACACCGTAACTTCGCAAAAGAGTATAGGAACGAGCTAGAGAACTTTTGGGACGGAGTGATACTCTCAGACGAGAGTAAATTTAATATTTTCAATCGAATGGAAGAGTTCGTGTTTTGAGACGGCCAAATACGGAGTTGGAAAAAAAAACAATGTGGTCAGCACGGTCAAGCGTGGTGGAGGAGGGGTCATGGTGTTGGGCTGTATGTCCTCAGCAGATGTGGGAAACTTGGTTTTCATCGAGGGTAAAATGGATAAAACTGTATACCTAAATATTTTGAAGGAAACCCTTTTACAAAGCGCGGAGAAGTTAGGGTTGGAGAAAGTTTCTATTTTCAACAGGACAACGATCCAAACACACCGCCCACGATGTACGAATGTGGATAGTCCATCATGTTCCCCATATTCTTCCGACCCCTCCACAATCTCCTGACATGAATCCCATAGAACATCTATGGGACGAGTTGTGCAGACAAGTGGAAAAGCGCCAGATAACTAGCAAGACTCAACTAAAAGAGGTCCTGTTGCAAGAATGACAAAGAATTGGGTTCAATGCCACAAAATATTCAGCACATTCAATGCCAAGAAGATTGGAAGAAGTCATTAAGAAGAAAGGCTATTTAACAAAGCACTCCATTTTCCGAAAAAACTTCATTTTACTTAAAATCTTACAACTGAATTAAAAATTTGCTTTTTCCCTTTAATTTTTATTACACATATCATATATAATTATATATTAAGTATAGATACATAATAAATGAATACAAAATTTCGTTGAATATATTACTGGGCTTTCAACTTTTATTTAAAAAATTTTGAAGACAAAACATGAAATCTTTTACTGTGTGAATATTTGTGTCCGTCACTATAACTAGTAATTTGTAAAAACAATGAATACCCTAAAAAATTGGTCGGAAACTAGAACATAAAATATGAATTAACGATGGTGGTGATGAAAACAAAACATCCGTGAGGCTTTATCTTCTATAGATGGTGTAGGTAGTAACAAAATGAGTATTTTGTGTTGCTACATACCTTCAGAAAGTCATATTTCTTGAGTAGAGGGTTGTTAAAAATGGCCAGTCCAAATCATACCTAAGAATATAGAAAATGAGCAAAAATATTGCATTTTCAAACACATATATTTTGAATTATTTTTCTTACCCACTTAACTTAAAATATCCAAAAATGCTTTTTTGAGCTGATAATTTTATTCACTATAACACTTAAATGAATTTTAAACGAAAGGTCCTTCAATTTTAAAAACATGTAGTGCTTGGCTTCTTAGGGGTTGCCAATATAATCTATGTAGATATCCATATATGTGTTAACAATGGAGTAACTAAACAAATAATGATGAACTAAAACCAGTAAAGAAATTTGTAAATCGAGCGTGACCGACCACATGATACCCTCACTATAGACTCCATAGTCTTTTCATAAGTTTTTACTGTGTGCTAAATAATACTAAAAACCAAATTTCTTTGTAATCTGATGAAGTTTGCCGCAGTAAAGTCGGCATGTGGGCTATAACAAGATTTAGAAAAGTTTCATCGAGATCGGTTTATATTTGCGACGTAGACTTTGATTACAAGAATAAATGGACAGACGTACAAGTCTAAATCGACTCAGAAAATAATTCTAATCGACGGTATAAATTTTGATGGGTCACTCAAACTTTTGCAACTTATAATACCCCTGTACCAATACATATTATGTTTTTTTATTAATATATGTGACAGCGCATAGAGAAAGGGACCTAAGGGTAAAAAAATCAATTTTCATTTTTTTTCTTTTTTTGATGTGGACAACATCTGAGCATCGAATGAGACCGATCCTATGCCCCAAAAGTGTTCCCTCCCAGAGATATGCGCGTTTTATGAAAGTGAAGTCGACGATTCTAAGCGCAAATAGAAAGGGACCTAATCTTTAAAATGGCTCTCCTGAACAAAACTGGTCTTTAGCCTTAGGTCCCTTTCTGTTTTGCGCGTCACATATATAATTGTTATGTCCTTAATGGAAAACTCTGTATTTACAATTTATTGGCTTTGCTTTAATGTACCATTGGTTTTAATAATAAGATTTCAACTGTGTTTCGTCAAAAGAATTCACATTTCTTTTCTAGGCCTTTTTTGAACGAATTAAAACAAATTTCTGAAATTATTAATAATGAAGATCTAGAATCCCGAATTAAAAAAAGTTGGTGTTTGAAAAATATAAAATTGTCAAAAAAATCATATGTGGGATTTTCTGTCTGAAACGAATTGACCGATTTACACGATATGATATGAAAGACATCACGACGATCATTCTTATGTAGTAAATATTGATTTTATAATTTTTTTAAAACAAATTTGAAAATGTTTTGTTCATCGGGTACCGTACAACTCCAGGGTTTTGTACATACGTAGCTTCAACAAGTATGGCGGTCAAAATATTGGGCGAAATTCCCATTTACGAGAATTGAGAAACACAACAATAATTTTGGGAGAGCTGTTTTTTGTATTTAAAATGTGCGAACTTAGTGTTTTTCATGTTTCAATTTTACCTTTGTGTTTGTATAGATTGTGATTAAACGAACGAAAGTAGATAAATACTTTAAAACGAAAATGTGTGCGTTACTAAGTGCAGTTTTTCTACATTACTCGTATTTAAAAAAAAATGCATATTGCCTTTCTTGTACATTTTATCGTCTTTGTTATGAACATGTAAAAAATTCAAGTTATTTTAAATAATATATAATATTTTTTAATTAAAACTTAACAACATAATAAAGATCGAAGTGTCTTTTTCATATCACCCAAATTTCGTACTAATAAGTCAATTCGTTCCAGAACTACAAGACTTTTAGTAAAGCCCAAAATTTATTTTTTTATCTTTTTAAAAAATGTTCATCTCAAAAGCAAAACAACTTCTAGGTACTTAAATATTCTGACCCAATAACCTACATATGCTTTATACCGCATGTTCTCTGTACTACCGTCAGCGTTACCGTTGTAAAATTTCAAAAAGTGACACAAAAAAGGGATTTTTTTTAAAAAAGGGCACAAAAGGGGATTTAAAAAATAAGTCGCATATTTTTCATATTTATTTATTTTATTAAAAAAAAACATTAAAATTAAAAAAAAATAACGAAAGAACAGGTCATAAAAAATGGCCGTCAAAAACACATAAAACAAAAAAAAAACAATTTATTAGAAGACACATACATATGTAAATATATTTCTAATCTGATATTTTTATACTCTTTCCATAAAAAGAATTTTATACAAAAATATGTAAATATTTTTGATACTTTGGCTTAAAATTAATGTTTTGACTTTAACGTTCTATTTTTTCGAAACTTCGTTTCAACACTTTTATACAAGTTTTGCACCTGTAGTCCACTCACTCTTCTTACTTCGTGTCATGCAAATTCAGAGCTAAACGCATAAATTTGCAGGTTTTCAACTCTAACCTGTTAGTTACTTTTTATTAGCGCTAACTTTGAAAATACACGTTCAGCGCAAGCACTTCCAATATATATGCGTCAATATATATGCGAAAAAATAAAAATAAAATGTATATTAACGGTTATTAAAATTATTTTTAAAAATTAGCTATCTTAGGTTTACTAAATATATGACACGAGGTCAAAATAGTTTATGTCTTATGGCATACAAATATGTACTTTGATTTGTGATATTTCAAAAAAGGCCGAAAATTGGGATTTTTCAGAAACGGGTAGTTAAAAGCCTACGGCTTCAAAAAAGGGTCAAATTGTCACTTTATTCGCTCAACAGTAACGCTGATAACAGTGTGGTGTAGGTTATACAAATACGCAGCGTAAGAAAAACGCTTCAGTTTGTCGGTACCTTTATACAACATTTAGAATTAATCACTCATTCAATGGCGATAACAAACCTATGGGTTCATTGATCACAGAAAAATGATAAAACGTGACACATTGTCAAATTGAATATTCTTTACAGTCATGACTAATGTCAGAGTCCCTGATATTTCCTCTTAGGCGCCCTTCCCTTCGTACAGTCCCACATACCCACTTATGTAAGCTAGTAAGAAAGTTACTGTTAATAGTGAGTTGCAACTTCACAGTTGGCCAAGCATTTCGCTTTAATAGCAACCTCCACATGGTAGTTGCTCTAAATGACGACGATGACGGCGGCAACGACCACGACGGAGGCGAGCATTTATGCCTTACTTGGTGTACTTACTCACTAACCCATTCATTACTTTACAATGATTTGTAGTTTTATTTAGATTTTGTTTGCCAAGTACATTTATTAATAACCGTCATCCATGTAAACCGGTTTAAGAACCGCTTCGAGAATCTACACACACTCGGTCGTACTTGAAAATCCGCAAAATCTATGCTAACGTACCGTATTACTTGCAACAGTTAATATTGCCGTTTATTTTTGTTTTTTGGTTTTTGGTTCGGCCAGTTTGGTCAACTGCTGTCTAACAAACTGGGTTCTGTATGGACAACTCGTATTTTTGTACTGGCCACATTTTAATTAGTTGGGCGACCATTAAACCTGTTGCATATAAGAAACGAATAGCGCCATGTCGTGGTAGTGATATGCCACCGCCTAAATCGGCATCCACTTATGAACAGCCTCCAGCCACCACGCTGATACTCCATGGTCCATGCGCAGTTTACACAGGTGTTATGCATTTGCAACAATGTTAGTTAATGAGTTAAAGCTTTTTTTTTGTTCTTGGTTATTTACAAGTTGCACTTTACTTACCGTGAATACCCAGTTAATGGCCACATTAAGAGCTTCTCTAATGCCCAAGAAGTAGGCAAACATCCATAATAGTGTGGCAATAAATGATACGACCACAACGAAGAGGAAGAACGATGTGGCTGAGATGTAGGCAGGTGATGCGCAGGCCATGCAAATAATACCCAAAATCTAAAGAGGAGAAACGAGATAAAAATAAAAAATCAATTAATGCAACTTAAAAAAAATAGTTTAGTATGAGGTTCGCTTTTTCGCACGAAGGTATTAATGTTGTAAAAGACAAACTGAGTTCGTCTAACAAAATGTAAACATAATGTTTCAAGCAATATTTGCATTCCTTATGTTAAATTATAAGTATAGGTAAATGAAATTGGTAAAAATCGAATGTCATATGTGGCTTTTAGTGGTATGGTTATGAAATCATTTATTATTTTTATCTAAATACGAGTATGGACTGATATGAACCAATTTTATTTGAGAGTTTATCCTGGGCCAAAGCCTAAGCAATGTTCCTACACTCACTTCATATTTGGTCTTTTGCTCTAATAAAAACAATTGATTGAAGGCAAGACGCAGCTCTAAGTCATAATATCATATGTGACAGCGCATAGAGAAAGGGACCTAAGGGTAAAAAAAAATCAATTTTCACTTTTTTTGTTGATGTGGACAACATCGTAGCATCGAATTAGACCGATCCAATGCCCCAAAAGTGTTCCCTCCCAGAGATATGCGCGTTTTATGAAAGTGATGGTACACCAAAGATACACGTATTTAAATCTTTAAAATGGCTCTCCTGAACAGAACTGGATTTTACCCTTAGGTCCCTTTCTAATTTGCGCGTCCCATATACATACAAAGGTTGTTATATATATTTCCATCTGACATTTCCAACCATTTAACATTTTTAGCATAAACAAACTCAGAACGTTTTAACGTACGACCATCATTTGTGTTGTTTACAGTCCCTTGAAAAAATCAATTAGGCAAAAAAAATGGAATTAACTCGTGAACATTTTCGTGCGATCATTTTTCACAACTTCGACGTGGATTATCACGACAAGAGTGCATTGATGAACTTATATCTTTGTATGGCATCATCCTATAGCACGTGAAAAACTGGTTTAATGAATTCAATCGTGGCCGAGGCTCGCTCAAAGACGAAGGTCGTCCAAAAACGGGCGCTGTGCCAGAAAACATTGATGCCGTGAGTAAACTGATAATGCAAGATCGTCATGTGACATACCGTGAGATATAGTCATCCTTGGGCATTTCTTCCATTGGCATACATTCGATATTGCATGGACACCTGGCCATAAAAAGGGTTTGATCTCGTTGGATCCCGCATAATTTGACAATCGCTCAAAAATCGGCTCGGGTCATTGGCGCAAAGAAATTTTTAAAAAATACGATCGCGGTGCTTCAAAAGACGTTAATAAGATTGTCACAGGTGATGAATCATGGACCTATGCGTATGAGCCTGAAACAAGACAGCAATCAATCGTGTGGGACTAAGAAGACGAGCCAAATCCAACGAAAGTTGTTCGTGGAAGAAGCACTTCGAAGCAAATGGTCGCCTTTTTCTTCGGCAAAACTCGTCATGTGGCGACTGTTCCGCTTGAGCAACGTAGGACAGTCAATTCTGAGTGGTACACAACAATTTGTTTGCCTGAAGTCTTCGGAGAAATTTGAAAAACGATCAAGAAAAGACGAATCATTGAGCACCATGATAATGCAAGCACTCACACATCGGCTCAAACCAACGCCTTTTTGACCGGCCAAAACATCGAATTGATGGGTCATCCGCCGTACAGCCCTGACTTGGCACCCAATGACTTTTTTTGTTCCCGCACTTTAAGAAAAAAATGCGTGGTCAACGATTTTCATCGCCAGAAGATTCTGTTGAAGCGCTCAAAAACCATGTTCTGGAGGAGTCTTAATCGGAGTGGAAAAAGTGCTTCGACAAGGCAAAAGTGTATAAATCACGCTGGAGAATACTTTGAAAAACAATTGTTGATGATATATATTCGCAGTTTCATTATTAGGCCAGAAATATATATAGCAGCCCTCGTACCACTGTGTGATGTAGGGTATAAAAACAAGTGATCACTTTTCAGTCGGTACCCACACTCATTTTTAGAGCTCCTCTAGGTTATTGCTCGGAAAATGTAGAATTAGCGAACTGGGTAATTTGGGTGGGAGGTGCTGCAAGAGCTTAGCTTGGTTCTAAATTTTCTGTCGTTGAGTCAATCTGCCAATGAAATCCTGACCGACCACTCACTTTCGTAACGATTGCCTAAAGCGTTCGGTTTTTAATAAATTCTTGTAAAGGGTTCTTTGTATGGATAATATCAGAACGGGGACGAGCGCAAAGATGTATTTCATCTTTTGAAACGGTTTCGTACTAAAGTATTATAATATTGTAGAACAAAAATCGCTCAATCCATTCTAGAGATAGAGCCAGAAACCATCTCTTAGGTCTTGCAAAATTAGTTGAACAGGATGCAAACACAATATTCTTTAAACTTTAAAAAAAGAACAAACAAGTTATTTCTTTGAATTTTTAATAATAACCTTAGTTTTGGGACTCGCTGTAAACAATATTCAGACTTTTTGGTAACAAAAGACTCATCTAATAAATTTTCGTCATAGAATTTTACGACTACCAATAATAAATAAGTAGAGTAAAATAGAGTACGATAAATTGAGTATATCAACCACACTTCGGTGGATGGTATAAAACACCGCTGAACTAGACAAAAATAATTTATCAACGAATTTTGTCCCAAAAAGCGGATTGAATAAGATATATCAGTTTGCCTAGGGATATAGGGATACTAATATATTTTAACTACTTGTTAAGGTAAATATTTTAAAGTACAGGGTGGCGCACGAATCGTGCCACAAAAATATTTACTTGTAAGAGTAGTATTCATTTCATTTTATTTGTAAGGTTAGTATTTAGATTTATTAAAATGAATGCTTGGGATACCTAAAAGAGGATTTGGTTAGTGCAGCGGTACCATGCTTTGCAGTCCTGCATTGTCGTCCAAAGGGAATTCAGGCAGCAGTATGGCGGAACTCTCCCGAGAATATGGACCATTATGAGGCTGGTTGACGTGTTTGCCGAATCTGGAAGCATCGCACGAAGGCCGTACCATCGAGATTGCAATGTTCGGGATCTATACACCATCGCGGCCGTAGCTTCGTCAAGTCAGGCAAATCCAAGTGTTTCGACACGAAACTAATCGGCTTAAATTGTAGACGGTCATTATAACGGCTAATAAATGATGACGTAAACTTTTGTTTTCGTACGAAGTCCAAAACAACAAGCAAGTTAAACCCTCTGGATATGACTATTCGTATAGAATTTAGCTAAAAAATTATTGAATCAGCTTGATAAATTGCTTGTTTATGTCTGTTGAGACCCATTTTAATCTAAACGGCAATGTAAACAAGCAAAATTGCCTTATATGGAGTAAATCTAATCCACAAATACTCCATGAGACGGAACTGCACTAAGATCGACTATGTTTTATTTATTTTTTTTGTAGCACAATTAGTGCGCCCCCCTGTATTAATGAGTCTCACCACGTGCGAAAATTCTATCATAAAAGGTCGATCATCAAGTTGAAATCCTCTGATAGTTACTGTACTCCAAAAATGTTAACTATTTATAATAGTTAAAAACATTAGCCATGATACTATTAATTTGAAAACCCTATTTCACAAATTGGTGCCGCCTTATTTATTACGCATATTTATTCTGATCCACATTTACTTTTGTTAAAATACCATACTGATTCCATATTTACACAATATTTGTGAAATATAGCAAATATTTGTGGGGACTTTCTCTTTTTTTCTTTGGTCTCGTTTGGTATTGTTTTTTTGTGAAATTCACAATAGTCACCATTTATGGTTAGCAAAACTGAAATGTTTTAAAACAATGCTCTACAAGTATCTACCCAAGCTGAAATTATTACGAATTACGGTGATTTCATGACAATTGCAGTCCAACACAACGTCAAACAACGCTGTAGGTGGCACTTGGTCGAATTGTGTTACTAACAGGTGGCGTAGGTGTTGCAAGACAGACACGCTCATAAAAAAATACAAATTAAAATATCTGAAAATACAAACAATACTCGTACAAGTATGTACAGCATATTTAAGACCAATGACCAAATTTATATTAATAAACAACTACGAAACAAACTTGAAATTAATTCAAAACGACACACTCACTCATCACGAATCTCATTCATAAACAATCATAAACTCGCCCAGCAAAACATACAAACACGTTCGCACTGAGATGCATTTTTCTCTCTCAAAATTCTTTTTACTATTTTTCTGTTGTGTTTTGTGCGGTTTGAAAAATGCTTACAATGAAAATCATTAAAAACGCTGAGCTCATCTGCTGACATAAACAATGCCGTCTAAAAAGTAATACGGCGGCTCATTCGCGAGGAGAAGTACTTTGAAACCTAATTTTGTTCGTATCGTTAAAACGCTAAGAAACCAGTTTGTTGTTATCTGTTTAAATATTTATTTGTTTACACTTTTTTCATACATACATAAAGTGGTGTTCGAAAAAATAGCAAACATTTATGAAAAGTTTTGCTGCGCTAGTGCAAAGTGCCAAAGTAATTTGTCACTTGCATCAACTAGTCCTGACATCTCATTACCCATCTCTCTCATTTAATATCACACTTATAATAATGAATAACTCTTAAAAGATAACAATAGATATGCTCTTTTTAGGTTACTTAACTATCAAGAGCAAGTTGGCCTCAAGTCGCTAAACAAGCGAGTAAGTGTAAACACACTTACCTTTCAACAAAAAATCAAACATGGCACACCCTGTTTTATAAAAACATGTGTTGTATTTTGTTATTTCCTAATACCAATGCCCATTTGACAAAGCCCCCAACATCAATGCAATTTCTGATTTGGGATCCAATCAATCTAAAAACGGAAATTTTTATCAGATTTTAACAAAATGTTAAGTCCAACGATAGACTCAGAATCACTATCTGATTCCATTAAACGATGTCCGACCGCCCCTCCGTCCTAAGGATCTAAACGTCAATTTTCGTCGGTACGCGACTTTTTGTTTTTAAAAAAGTCCAAAAGTCGACTTTATCATTTCGAATTTTCTACTTTTTATTTTAACTTCAAAAAATTGTAATTGTCATCCAAATAATGCGTATAGCTTAAAATTAAGATGCGCTTTCATATACTCGTATGTTTGCCGATTAATAAATAAAGCGTGGCAGATGAAAGCCGCAACCAAAAACATTTTAATAACTTTTTTTCTATTTAATATATCAGGTTAATTTTTTTTTTGATTTGCATATTGCGTAGTTTCTGTTAAAATGAGTATAGGCGAACGTTTGGCGGCAAATCTCCGAGAAGATGGACCATAATGAGACTTGTAAACAATTTTGCCGATCTTGAGATAGTCAACAGAAAACCTTACCACCGAAAAACATCAGTTCGGACGGAGGAAACAATCGCTGCTGCCATACAAATCAATCCAGGAGATACGACAAGAAAACAATCTGCTCAAATGGTTATAAGCAGACAGTCAATGCAGTCAATTATGCACAAAGATTTGGACTTATTCCCATATAAAACTCCAATAACCAACAAACTGAACGCTTGGATTGGAATTCTGCCAGAAGATGCTTTAAATAGTGGAAGAGGACGTAAACATGGTGAACATGTCTGACGAGGCCTGTTTCGATTTACACCGCAACATAAAATAACAAAATTGTCGAATATCGAGCGTTTCCAACCCACTGATACTCCTTGTGACGGAATTGCATCCACTTCGTGTCACATTGTGGTGTGCAGTTTCATCACGCTGCATTGTCGGGCCCTACTTTTTCGAAGTAAACGGTAACACCGCTATGGTTGCTAAAGACCGTTACTTGATCATGTTAAGAGTGCTTTCTACCCAGAATTGTTTTCAGCAAGATGGTGCAACTCCTCACATAGCCCGGTCTGTTATTACAGAATTGCGCCGAAAATTTCCCAATAAGCTGATAACCAGAAACTCCACATTTCGTTACTAGCATATTTTTTGCGTCCTGCTCTTGAAAATAAATCTTAGATGTGGTTTCAGCAGGACGGAGCCACTGCCCGAGACACAATGGCACTTTTTAGTCAAGTTTTTGGAGAGCAAATACTTTCGAGAAATTCGAAAATTAGTTGGTCAGCGCGATTGCCAGAGTTGTCAGTACCCACCTATTTTCTTTGGGGTTATTTGAGGCAGCGAGTATATGTGTACAAGCCCGAGACAATCCTTTAACTCTAGGCCAACATTGTTGCAGAAATTCGAACGCTACAGCTACAACTTTGCGAAACTGAAAACGGGGGTCATATAAGTGACATACTTTTTCATACATAGTGTACAAAAATTTCCATTTTGTATGTTATACAATCAGAGAAAAAAAAATAAAATACGAAAAATTTATTAAAGTTTTTAACCCCATTGTAACTTTTGGCCCACCCAGTATTTCATTGGTTTTTGGACAACTAGAAATGAAAAAAACACGCTGTATAAAGAAAAAAAAGCTTCAGTGTGCCCGGGCCTTTAATTAGTAAATTGAGTTTTGTTTAGATGGGAACCCAAAACGGAAACCAAACTACTTAAACAGAAAATTATCCGTATTTACTCAATTTCTTTAAGAGAAGCAGCTGCAAAACTTAGATATACCGTTGACTTCGGCGACCCCAACTGAATTTAACTGGGCCACATTTTTAGAAACAACAAATATATCTTAAAATTATCGTTAAAACGTAATCTCTCAATTTTTCTGAAAAAATGGGCAAAATGCACACGCCAAACTTAGGGACAGTATGTTTAAATGCTCGACGAAAATATACTCCAAACGATTTCTCGTCATGAAAATTCGATTAATTGAAGGAAAATGTATTATTTTTATTTTGATACTAATGATACTGTATTATTTTTATTTTGATACTACCTATAACTGAGATCTACCAGCACTCTCTCATTTTGGGGGGTTCAATATACTTACATAAGTCTTTCATTTATCGAACGTAAATAAGGTGTTTGAAAAAATTGTTACTACTCGTAATCACTTGGTAAGTTATCTAGAAAACAATAACTTAATATTTTTCAGGCAATACGGATTTCGAAAAGGGTATGACACTGAGATATTCAATGGCCTTGATAAAGGTTACACCTGAGTAGCAAGAGTTTATATTGATTAAAGCAAAGCATTCGACCTAGTTGATCATTCAATATTAATAAAAAAAAGCTGGAGTTTTTTGGTATTCAATCCTCCGGTACAAAACTTATTGAGAGTTACTTGTGAAATAAGCAGTATGTTGAAATTAGGAACAGTAAAAGTAGTATCAAGTCAGTAGATTGTGGTGTCCCTCAGGGAAGCATTAATGGTCCCTTGCTATTTTTGATTTATATGATTTGAAAAAGATAAACTTCTTTGGAAAACATTATATGTTTGCTGATAGTATATGACTGTTGTATAATTATAAGCATCAATTTTGTTTGAATATAATCGTCTTAATAAATTGAGTATAAATGCTGATACGACTAAATTTGTTAGATTTAGGCAGTTTTTATCGATGGTAAACTTGTTAATAAATCGCACTCAGTTAAATATCATCGGGTTATTATTAAATCAAAGCTTTCCTGGGATATGGCATATTCAAATTACACGAAAGAAGATTTCGGAAATTTAAGCCTAGACTGTCCACTGAAATTAAACATCAACTATATTACTCCCTAATTTATTGCCTTTTCGTCTATATACCTATAGAATATGCCCCAAAATCTTGCTCAGCTTTCAAATCTTTGCAGTCTTCTCACATTAAAGCCTTAAAAATAGTTTATAATCTACCTAGAGATATTTCGACTGTTGAACTATATAGAAATTATGCCAAAAATGTTTTTCCAATAAGAGCGATTTTTAAATATAGCATATGACTGGTAATGTATAAATCAACAAAACTGGCTGAAAATTCGTTTTTTCAGTTTCACCAACACTTTGATCGACTCAATTGAATACATGAAATCGCTCAAACCTTATACCATCAAGACGGAGACTTGAATTCAAACAAAATTGTCGAATATCAATTTTTAAATCGAAATTAATGTTATATTTACTTGAAAAAAATTTGAAACACTTCTATAATTATAATACTTTTTACTGAAATTATTTTTAAGTTAAATATATGTAGGTATCTATAAATGTCAGCCAATTATTCTCTACTGAAGCCTTTAAGGCGCGGAGACCTTTAAATCATTGTATCTATAATTTTTTCTAGAAATAAATTTATAAAAAAAATCATCCAGCCTCCAGCGAAAGTCTAAAACATTATTAATTAACGATCGGGCCGGGGGCAACAAGAATCTCATTACACTATAACTTTTGTTTGCTATTTTTGTTAACATCGCTGTACAGCTTTTTTTTTATCTTATTTCTGTGTAACGCGAGTGTGTATGTAGTGGCATGTAGGGGTCCCATATACTCATGAATGTGAATTAAATTTTACGTCACACCTGTTGCACTGCAAAAAAAGTAAGATATATTCTTTTTTTTGTAGTGTTTTTTTTTTTGTATTTTGTTGTTGTTTTTTTGCTTTTGGTTTTTAAGTAATTTTGTGCGACTTACATAAGCTTAAAAAAATCACCTGAAAAACTTGTTTATCATTTTTTCTATTCAATGTCTTGTCTTCAACGATTACTGCATTTATGCTTTTTAGAAAGATTATAGAAAAAATGACAAAAAATTGAGCATTCAAATAGAAAAAAATACAGACTCAAAGAAACGAAAAGAATATCTAGAAATCTGTATTTTAGCACATGTGCGCATAACTTTTGTCGTTTGTTTAAAAAATAAAACTGACATAATGTGAGACGAAAGGCGTAAGAAACGCAGAAAATGACAAAACCGCATCCGTTGTATGTTGCAAAAATTCTTTGGTGTATTAAGATTTTTTTCAGCCCACAATTGTGTCAGTTGTTTTTTTTTTGTAGAGAACGAAAAATTGTGCTTTTTATTCACATGATTAAAAATAATTTTATATAAATCGGACAAAACTTGAACATATGTATAAGTACATACATACATTTTGAGGGGAAAAAAGTCTTGGTTAGCATGTAGGAAATAGTTAGAAATATCTATTTACTTTCAGGTCCAGCATTCATTGCTATCTATTATGAAGGCAGTTTTCATGACTATTTTTTAACTAACTCTTTTCAAACATAAGACTACCGTAAATTTGTAGCTTTTCAGGTCGTTTCCATACTAATGCGACAAATGGTTGGCAAATCGAATATGTTGGCAAATTCTACTCGTGATTCTACTAATTGTTTTATTTTTTATACAAAAATATTTAAAATACTATCAACTATAGTGTATGAAAGACTAAAGCCTTAACTTATCCAAAAGTATCAGTGTGGCTTTAGGCAGAATAAGTCAAGATTCCATCAAATCTTTATACAGGGAAAGACCCAGACAGGGGTATCATCAAAACTTGTATGTCTTTGTAAAGTAAAACTAAGTGATTCCAAATCTTCAGTTAAAATTTGAAGTGACCTCTCTAAACCATTCACTACGATAAAAGGTCTCAGACAGGGAACTGACATATCGTGTAACTTCTTTAAGTCTTAAAAAGAGAAAATCATATAAGTGCAAAGGTTTATAAAACGCACAATTACCATCAAGGGCCGCATTATACTCGTGTTAAAAAAAACTGTGTCCTTTTCAGGTTACTAAGTTAGTTACTCGGTTAGAAAGCGAGTTGGCCTTAACTCGCTAATGAAACGAGTTAGAGTTACCACACTTATTTTTCTTACAAAAATTTAAACATGGCACACCCTGCTTTATTAAAACATATGTGCTTTTTTATTTATGCACGAAATGGGATAAGTAAAACTAATCAACTCGAACCGATAGTGTAAAGATATTTTACCCATGTTTACAACAAAGACGATAAATTGTAGAAGATGGGCGGTATGAGTTTTATCAAGAAATAGAAAAACAGCGATGAGTAAAAATCATTTTGGGAATGCTATTTGTGTGTTTAAAGTGTGCGAATTTAGTGTTTTTTGTATTTAAATATTGACTTTCTAGCGTTTTTGTGATTGTGTATTTACATATTTTATTACAATTTATTGTCTGCTTTTGACGAGTTCATAAACACACTTGCAGAAATAATATTTCCGTATTAATCACAATTTTGTGCAATGTTGCCAGATTACCATATTGCAAATCGTTTTCACCGGAAGTTGTAACGTAGAGGTAGTAGACAATGAACAATATCAGCTCGAAATTAAAACGAAGAATTGTTTCGGCAAATAGGTGCTATTCATGGAACAATAAAAAGATTAAGAACAGAGCTCTATCTCGAAAAAAAGAACTCTACCCGGTTTTTCATATGGTATGAAAGCATGGGCGATATTTAAACCGGAAAAAGGTGTATTATAAATTTTGAAGAATATATTCTCTCGAATATTTGCCAAATATAGGACGATAAATTGTACAAATGGGCGATTTGAGCTTAATCGAAAAACAGAAATAAGTAAAAATTAAATACTTAAAATACAGAAAATTAAATACTTAAAATACAATAAAATACATTGCGCGAATTTAGTATTTTCTGTGTTTTATTTTGTGTTTCATTCATGACTTTCTAACGTTCTAGTCATTGTGTACAAACGAATTTGGAAAAATAAACCAGAGAATTTGTGCGGTAATGAAGTGTGTTTTTCTACATTGTTGAAAAGAAGAACAAAGCTAAAGGTGGACTTCAAACCAATCGATTAACTAGTTGTATTTCGATGTTTTTAATCGATTAGTCATAGGAAAAAATCGACAATTAAATCATTCTTAAAAAACGTAAGTACTTAGTAAATACCATTTTTCCTTCATTTCCCGGGGCCAGAGGGAGTCTCGAAGTTCGACTACACTGAAGGATTATAATTATAATCTTCAAATCTTCAAATTTCTTTGACATTGTTTTTAAGATTTTAAAGATGTTTAATTGAATAAAATGTATTATTTGTATTCATTGTAAATGTTCTATGAAATGTTTGCTTCATTAGGAAATCAGCTGCTGGACATTTTGTATATGTTCTTGACGGAATTAAATCTGTGTTTATATAATTGTCGTGCACACTTACTTTCCTACCACTTCGGTCCACTAAGATACTGAAAGGACAAAGTAAATGCCAAAATTTGAATACGTAACTGGCAAACTTTTTAAACTTGCTAAAACTTAATAATGGAAAGTTTTGCTTAAAACAGTAGAAAATCGGTTAAATATTCATCAGTGGGTTATTTAATTACAATGTTGTTGGAAAAGTAAATTATAAAATCAAATAAATATTATTTTTAACAATGGTTTGATAAATGAAATATATACAACCGACTGCTGCTATTTTTCGTAATGGCTATTACAAAAATCCTATAGTTTGTATTTATTAATTCAGTGAAACTGCCAACACCTTAAACATATTTAAATAAACCAAAAAATAAGAAAGAAAACAAAATATAATGTTGACGTAATTTGACAACTATTTTTGTTAGGGATCCTCACCCATAACAATCAAACGAAAAAATATATATTCAAGGCAGTCTTCCGAACGAAACTAAAAGAATTTCAAAAATTTAAATAGTTTGAGTTTATTAATTACCTCAACGACCGACACACAGACGGCACAGACAGACACTAAGCGCTGGCGATGGATGGTGGCAAACAACTTTTGAGTCTGTCTTTTAAGAACAATAAAAATTCATAACAACAACAACAACAGTAAGATCAACATAAAGCTAACGTTCTATGAAATATGCAAATTCTTTTGAGACACACTTTTAATAAAAACCTGTTCTTCTTGTGTCACATTCAAAACGATTTAAAATTCTGTATATATTCTTAAAGTTGTTGGATGAAATGTTTAAAGCAAACATAATAGATGGATGTACATGAAAGTAGGATTGTCGGAAGCGTATTTGTCAGCATAGACTTTGGACTTTACATAACCCCAAAAAAAATGTCTAAAGGTGTCATATCACTCGATCTAGGCGGCCAACTCACCTGTCCAAAACGTGAAATTAGCTGCTTTCCGAAATGACCTCTTAATAGATCCATTGTTTGAGCAGTTGTATGACAAGTGGCACCGTCCTGTTGAAACCAAGTGTCGTCAAGGTTTCGGGCTTCAATTTCAGATAGCATAAAGATCGATAGCATGGCGCGATAGCGAGCACTATTCACGGTTACGTTCCGGCCATCATCATTTTTGAAAAAATATGCACCGATGATTCCACCAGCTTATAAACCGCACCAAACCGTGGTTTTCTCTGGGTATAATGACACCTACCTAAACCTCTTCTTATTGCTCTTCAGCCCAAATGCGGCAATTTGGTTTATTGACATTGCCGTTGAGCCAGAAATGGGCCTCATCACTAAACAAAACTTTGGTCGAAAACAGCAGATCTTCCCGTTTCTCATCGAACGCTCCTTTCCATAAAACAGTTGCCAACATTTGAAGGTAATTATTTTCAAAAAATAAATGCCATAAAATGTCCTTTCAATTACCAATACAAATTCCACACTTGATTTGATTTTTTATATTTTTTTTGTTCTGAAAAAATACCTCTAGATGGATCACCGTATATTTGATCCTATTTTTAAAAACATCGATTTGAACCTATGTTCACAAAAAAAGAAGATGGACAAGGCTGACTACGAGGGTTGCTATATATATCTGGCCTAGGCAACACTTACTGGCGCCATCTGATATTTCCATTGGAAAGTTTGACATTTTTTAGAATATTTCTCAGAACGTTTTGACGTACGACCATTATTTGTGTTGTTTACAGTGACTTGAAAAAATCAATTTGGCAAACAATGGAATTAACTCGTGAACATTTTCGTGCGAGCATTTTTCACAACTTTCGACGTGGATTATCACGACAAGAGTGCATCACTGAACTTAAATCTTTGAAGCACCATCCTATAGCACTGTGAAAAACTGGTTTAATGAATTCAACCGTGGCCGACGCTCGTTCAATGACGAAGGTCGTCCAAAAACGGCCGTTGTGCCAGAGAACATTGATGCCGTGCGTGAACTGATACGGCAAGATCGTCATGTGACATACCGTGAGATAGGGGCATCCTTGGGCATTTCTTTCACCAGCATACATTCGATATTGCATGAACACCTGACCGTAAAAAAGGTTTGTTCTCATTGGATCTTGCACAATTTGACAATCACTCAAAAAAGGCTCATGTCGATTGGTACAGAGAAATTTTGAAAAACTACGATCGCGGTGCTTTAAAAGACTTTTATAAGATCTTCATAGGTGACGAATTATTTATATATGCTTATGAGTCCGAAACAAAACAGCACTCGACCGTGTGGGTCTACGAAGACGAGCCAAATCCAACGAAAGTTGTTCGTGGAAGAAGCACTTCGCAGCAAATGGTCACCTGTTTCTTCGGCAAAACTGGTCATGTGGCGACTGTTCCACATCAAGAAAAAAATGTGAACGATTTCCGTCGCCAGAAGATGATGTTGAAGCGTTCATAAACCATGTTTTGGAGGTGTTTCAATTAGAGTGCAAAAAGTGCTTCGACAATTGGTTTGGGCGCATGCAATGTTTATAAATCATGCTGGAGAATACTTTGAAAAACAATAAATCATTTTTAATGATAAATATTCGCATTTTTATTATTAGGCCAGAAATATATATATAGCAGCCCTCGTTTATTAAACGCTTAAAAATTAAATTCAATATGTGACTTTTAAATCATCAGGGGCGACCTTTGTCTGGGGGTATAGAAACTTTTTTTTAAAGCTGCAGTCAATAAATGTCCGGTACGTCGTTTGAAAGCCCCAAGTCCCAATTCTTTTCTAATGATTCGACTCATGGACTTTATCTCACGGGCCATGATTTTCTGTTTTCGAAGCGGATTTCTGTGCATTCTTGATTTAACGGCTTTGATGACATGCTGTGATCGAACAGAGCGTGGGCGGCCCGACCGGTGGCGGTCTTTTACATCTCCAGTCTCCCTTAACAGTTTTATGCATTGTTAGACGAACATGCGGCTAATCCCTAGTGGCCGGAGCGTTTTGAAAATATCGCTTTTTTCGTTTCACACTTGAAAAGCGCTATTACAGCGATACGGTTCTCATTATAAGACCACTCCACTAAAGTTGAAACAATTTTAAAATCCCGTTACAGACTAACGCTATTGAGGTTAGGTATGTTTAGTTCAGTAACGGGGCATGTTCAGTTCTACTATTGAAATGGGTGTGTTCAATGTTGTAACAGTATTTATGTCCCTACTAAGTACATACACAAATCCATGAGTTCGTATGTAAAAATACAAAGTGAGTCATGTATAGTTAATTGCCCAAACCCTGCAGATTAGATGATTTTAATCGCAGATAGTCATTTGTTCATTTTATATTCACACATTTGTGAAAAATTTGAATTTTGTTATCGCTATCGATAAGAAACAATGAATATTTATTGAGAGTGAATCAACCAAATGCTTTTTGTAGACCCTTAGCGGCTTATCAGCAGTTGAAGGGGTTTCACTCCTCGCTTTTAAACAATGGCAGAAAATTTTACAATACGTATGTATATCTTAAAATCAGTCAAAAAATGAAAACATTTTTGTTGTAGAACTGTAATTGCCAAATTTGGCAACTTTATTGGCGGTGAATAATTTATTTTGAAAAAAGAATTTAAAATCTTCTTCACGCCCCTTAGTATAAAGTCCATTCATATCAGTAATCGGGTGAATACTATACTACGTACAACACGATAGAGAATGCCTCCTTCTTAAATAATAATTTTTTATAATTGCAGCTTACGAGGCATTACGTAACGAACAATTGAAAAGGGTTTAGAATAACTGTGTACTTTTTAGATACTTAACTGGCATTTGCATGGAAATTACTTGGTCTGCAAGCAAGTTGGCCTCAAGTCGCTTCACAAACGAGTAAGACTTATTTTTGCATCAAAATGTTTAATATGACATACCCAGCTATATGAAAACATATGACTTTTGTTATATATACAAAAGATTAATTAAACAAAAAGAGGTCTAATCGACAAATTCGTTATGGATACATCTGCAGTGAAACTATAAATGAACATAAACTGATAGTTAAAAAAGATTTTACACCTATTAAATTTATAGTTTTTTATTGTCTGCTTCTGACGAATTCGCCGATAAATGTTTTTGTTGTTTAATTTAAATTGGTGTATACAAAGAGGAACTATGTTGCCATATTAGCCTCAATTTGTTTAATGTTGCCAGTAAACTCTACTAACTTACTAGAAAACTAAGCTAGCTACCTCAAAAGAACCCTGCCATTAAAGCATGCGTTTGGCGAGACAATCGCTGATGGTTTAACATAACATGTGTTAAACGCCGTTTGTTAAAATTTTATTATTTAGCGGGTTTTAGCTCGGTTATTGCTCGCTTATACATAGCACTTCTTAAATAAATTTTATTCTGCTAATTACAAATTCAAACTAAACGGTTTATAGTGCAGAAAGACAATCAGTTCTTGTATACAAAGAAAATTCCAAAATGTCTTCCAAAGTTTTAAAGTTATCGCCTTAGCGACCACTTACTAATTTAATAAGCGAGTACCAACAGAATACACCTATTAACTTTAAATTTAACTATCCGATAACATGTAATCAATCACAAATAAGTGAGATCTGGCAAAGCTATTTTCAATTGTATTTAGTTTAGTAATTTCATCATGAAAATACCATCGCTATTACAGAGGCACAGGTTTAGCCCCTCACCCCTTTCTAGGAATGGAAGTAATAGCCTGCAAAACAGTGACAGGGAACGCTTGTCGATTTTTAAAGATACGCTCCACAAATTGATGAGCTGCATATCCATATGAATTTCAAAAAACGATCTTAAACGGTATTGAAATTCTTTTTCCTCGATTTTAGTTTAAATATTGATTTTCAGAATTGCTTTTTTTTCTAGTCGATTCCACATGTTATTAAATCGTTAGGTTGTATAAGTATCTTAGTGGATTGCCGTAGTGTGATGGTAAGAATGCACAACTATTTCCCAAGTAAGCCTGGTTTAAATCCGAGCAAGAACATCAAAACAGTTTTTAGCGAGGGATTGCCCACCTAGTAATTGTCGACAATTTTAGGAAAAAGCTGTTCGGAGCCGGCATTAAACAATAGGTCCCAGTCAGTGAATAAAATAATATTATTTCCAGCACATTGATTTCGAAAGAAGTTCTCCGTTGTTCTTAAATGAGATGTTGTAGGCGAAATAAGCTTTTACGAGAATTTAAAACAATCATTTTGTAAGAGTTTTTTTTGTATTTAAAGTGTTCGAATTTAGTGTTTTCTGTGTTTTAATCTGCCTTTTTTAAGTTTTTGTGACTGTAATCAAACTAAAGTGCTATTTTTACGTGCTATTGTTTACGATATTGCAAAGAAGAAGCATATCGCCCATATTCTACAATTTATCGTCTTCGGTGTAGAGTAGGCAATAATTTACAAACATATGATAATTATGAACCTAACAATGACCGCAATTTAACACATATGTTTATGTATTTTAGTAAATACATAAAGCACACCTTACTAGAAAAATTTTCTTTTAAAATGGATGTTCTGTATTAATAGGTACATAGTATTTACGCAAATTAACTGTATTTAATAGATTATTGAAGAATGACTCTTTTGTGTATTTTATTACACAAAAATTGAATAGAAAAGCAACGTATGTTTATACTTATTCATTACAATTGATTTTGAGAAACGATAATTACACAATGGAACAAGGTATTTGTTGTTGAAGAACTGAATGTTGTTTTAAGGTAATTTGGAACGTTGAATCCAAATCTGGTTTTTTTCTATCAGCTCGACTTTCCGTGATATACCGCTATGTCCAAAATTAAATAAAAATATTAAAATAACTTGAAAATGGTTCACCATATTCAGTTAAAAAAAAATTAAAACTCGTTAACAAAATTATCTTTAACCCGTACCTACATTGTTTTTAATTTGGCCCAGTAGTTTCAGATATATCATTGAAGTTTGAAAAAAATGTTGTTCTTTAAAAATTCATTAAAAACTAATGCGAAAAACAACAGTGTTGGTCTAAAAGCATTTAGTTTAATATATTTTGAAACAACTCTGCTTTATTTCATTGAAATTGGTGAAAAACTTTTGATTTTGTCTACAATTTACTGAGAAAACTGAATTGCCAAAAATCGCGATTTCCATACAGAAATAACATTTACGAGTATGTGTGTGTTTGCTGCTGTTCTATTTATTTATAAGTATAGGTAGAATCAAAAAAAGTACGAAAAATATGTTATCACCGAACTTAGCATAACTCACCCATTCAATTTCCAATCGATTTTTATGTACTCGTACATATAAGTACATGTTTTAGAATGCTACTGTTTTATGATATTCAATAAAGCTAAGAAAAAGCACAATTTGCTCCCAATCGATCAACTTTGAGCGTGAAGAAAACTTAAATGTGTAATTTTTTTTGTTAATTTTTATTTTTTATTTTTTTTTTAATAAAACAGCCATTACGCAGTCACTTTGTTTTGGTGAAATTTTGATTTTTTTCTTAGGTGACATCTACATTTTTAAAAAAAGACACAATTTTTTAAAACCTACTTATTAAGAGAAAATTTATGATTTTTTGAACTTTAAATTTTTGGAGAAAAAGTCGAAAATACGATTAGTAACTGTAACTTAAGAAATTGAGCTGATGGTGAAATATGAACATAAGATTTAAAATCAGCGACCTCAAATGAGTAAAAAAATATCTATAGAATTCCAAAAAACATACAAAAAGTTCCATTTTGTTTCCTTGTGTTATCGATGTAATTGATTTGTAAATCAAATTTCTAGTATTTTTAATACATTTTTGAGAATTATTAACTAAAACTATTTGTATATTTGTAGTTATAAGCATAAATGATTGAAATTAATGAAAAAAACATTTAAAATAATAGATTATACCAATCTGAGTAGATTTTTACTGCCGATTGATCGATTAAGAAACACCGAAATGAAAAACGACAGTGTTTCTTTGCTTTTAATTGATACCCCTGAAGATGATTGACGAAATTAGTTAATATATTGGGAAAAATTAAAATAATATATATATCAAACGCAAGTTTTTTATTACATGACCTTAAGCCAAAATAATAATAAAAGATACAAAAGAACAACTTTCCACAATAAAAATAACTAATATTAAAAATAACTGTGATCATGGGAAATTTAATACTACAAAACAGATAAGTTTGTTTTTTTTTGATGCAGAATATTACAATTACCTTTTCGACAATATGTAATTCGTTCCTTTTAATTAAGAAGAAAACCAGTAACAATGGAGACCTTAAAGGTCTGCCCACAATAGACGATAGATACATACAACTATTTCACCTCATTCCATTAGTATGAGTAATATTAGTTTCCTGTATCACCATAAATTCGTACATATCTTCTAATGCTACTGAGAATCGAAGATTAAAAACATTTGGGGATAGTAACCGAAAGTCTTCTCGTCTAACGGAATTTTTGTCGCCAATATGTTACCGACTTTTTCTCTGTGTGTATAATTGACGTAATCTAATTTGAGATATTATGACTTTTTTTTGAAAACCTCAGGGAGTTTGACCATTTTTGAAATGATAATTTTTCCCGAATTAAATTAAGTCAACGTTTTTTTCTAACCAGTTTAAAAAAAAATACTTCAGCCAGTACTTTTACAATGTATTAAATAACAACTTAATTTAAATATTAAACGACTTCGACTAAAGTTGAGAATTAAGACTTTCACTCAATGATTTAATAGACTTTGGCGAGTGTCGCCAGATACATTTAATAAAGATATTACTAATTTTATGTTGCGTTATATAATTAATTGTAATTGAAGTTAAGGCCAATAGTTCAATTAACCATAGTTTCAGTAAAAGTAAAACAACAACAACAATTTCATGAAATACACATTACTATGAAACACTCGTACAACAAACATTTTCACTTTCATTTATCAAGAAATAAACACAAATATATGGATGTGTACAAAACCAACGAGACACATGAAAATAAATCAAGCAAAGATTTAGATAAAACCGGACCAGGTTCCCCTATAAGGTTAGAATGTATGCCAAAAGGAAGTCTCGACAGCGACACAATGGAACTGGTTAAGCAACAGCAAAGCGATCATTGCAACAATTGTATCATCGCCAATAGTGATGATGAGGATGACGATGGCATCCGATAGCGATGACGTTATGCATCGGCATTATCATCATCGACGCCACCTTTCAAATTATTAATTATATTTTTATAGAAAAAAGATTTCAAAATGATGATGATGTTTCGCACAAAGAATGTTTGTTATTAAAAGCGAATAATAATAAATCATTAAACGTCTTTTCATACGAGTAGTTACTTAAAATAATGTAAATCAGTTAATGTTATCTATCATAAGATACTTTTTAACCCTGAAGTTTTAAAAGCATGCAGCTTTGATTCCCTGTCAAAACAAAGATTATAAACGAATCGACAACAGACAACCAGAAATGTTGAAAACAATAGTTCTTTTTGAAATACATGAAACACCAAATTAGAGGTTGTTTGACAAATTTTCGCAAATTAAACCTTTAGACATGCATGGTGGATATAATATAGACTCTATGCATACTTATATATATTTATGTTAAATACTTATACAAGTATAATACATATGTATGCTATAAATATATGTATTATGTATTAAGCGATGATGACAGCATCATATTGAAGCTACACTGACTTCTTCATCATTATATAAGTATACGAGGCGACCGCAAAAGTAACTGGCCTAACATAAAAAGAACCGTTTTTTGGAATTATTATTATTTATTTTTCAACATAATCTTCTTCCAACTCAATACACTTCCTCAAACGTTTTTCAAGTTTTTTAATTCCATCCGAAAAATAAGATTTTTCAATACCTTCAAAATATGCCTCAGTTTCAGCAATAACCTCGCTATTGGACGAACATTTTTAGCCACCGAGAATTTTTTTTTTAAATTTGGAAACAAGAAATAATCGGAAGGAGCGAAATCTGGACTATATGGTGGATGCGGAGCAATTTCAAATCGTAATTCGGCCAGTTTTTGTTGAGTTAAAAATGCAGTGTGTGATGAAAAAGAACTTTTTTTTTTCTAAATGCGGTCGTTTTATCTTGATTTCTTCACTCAATCGATCCAATAATGCCCAATAATATTCACTATTTATAGTTTTTCCTTTCTCAAGATAATCAATAAATATTATACCCCTTGCATCCCAATATACTGTGGCCATTACTTTTCCTGCTGACTTAACAGCTTTCGCCTTCTTGGGACCACTTTTACCAGCTTCTATCCATTGTTTTGACTGTTCTTTGCATTCTGGGATGTAGCGATGGATCCATGATTCATCAACAGTTATGATTCGGCGCAAGAACTCTATTGGATTACGCTGATAAATCGCTAAAAGCTCCTCGGAATTGGTCCAACGGACTTTTTTTTATAGCAAAGTAAACAAACGCGGCACATATCTTGTGGATAGCTTTTTCATGTGGAGTTCATCATGTAAAATACTCCAAACTTGTTTTTCGTGTATTTTAACAATATCAGCAAGTTCTCTGAGCTTTATTCGTCTATCTTTAGTCACTTCATTTAATATTGTTCTATGTTTTCAATAGCAGTAGCAGTTTTCGGTCTTCCAGAGCGTTGTTCATCTTTCGTACTTGAACGACCCATTTTAAATTGTGAACCCAGGATTTCACGGTAGAGTATGATAGTGCATTATCACCATGAACAGAATCCAATTCATCTTTGATTAATTTGGCGTATAACCTTTCATATAAAAGTGTTTAATTACCGCACGAAACTCTTTATTTTCCATTTTTCAAAAATTATAAAACTTGTTTACTTCAATCACCTGTTACAAAGAAAATAATCATTAAATATTTCGGAAATTTTGACAGATGGCTGAATCCGAAAATCGAGTTTATAGAAATATACTGAAGACGTTTTGTTCTGAAAAATCGTATACTCTGACGACACTTTCGTTGCCAGAATCGAACTTTTATACTTTTATATAAAATACAGTAGTAACATGAACTATAAATGTTTCAATTGGTACAACTGAATGTTTATTGGTGGACTATCATAGAATACTTTCATAAAGAAAATTTGAGCTTTAAAACATCCATAATATTATATGAAAAAATTGGCTATACGGTCCAAAATTGGTATTTCGTTCTTATTTGATCGAAATCGGTATTAACATGGGTGCACGCAGAGAAAAAACTAGTTGGAAATCGGTTGGAACTACAATGATTCGGTTGCAAACGAGGAATTTCGGTTGCAATCACCAAATATTTATAATCGTAATGGATATTCGTTTGGAAATACCACAAGATGAAAAATATGATCATCGTATCGTGGACGCAACTAAATTATAGGTCATACCAATGAAACACATCAAATGTATTTAGTTGCCATAACTGGTGGTTTTGGCAACCAATAGTTTTGCCAACATTTTGTTGTTGTAACCGAAAATTGGTGATGATATAAAAACGTTCATTATAACCAAAAGCGAAAATAATCCTATTATTAATGCTTAAAGCAAATCAAAAATCATCCATCATCTTTTCCTCTTTTTCCTTGACATGACCCTCCCTATGCTTTAAGTAGTATATAAGGAAACAGTTGTTTACCTCTACTGAAAGTTTTAGAAAAGTATTTTCTGGAGCTTCGGATTCTTCGTATTTTCTACCCGTACTTCAGTTACTGAACATAATGAAGTACCAACTAACATTCGGTTGTACTCATGGCATACTCGAGGTACATGCAACCTCAATCATTCGGTTGGCAAATAAATTCGGTCGTGGCAACGAATCTGTTCTCTGCGTGTGCTTATGAGCAGTTAAATGTTAATATCGGGTAGAATCGTTAGGGGGCTATATCAAACGATATGACCAATTTTTATTTGATCTGGTTACTGATTGATCTTAAAAAATTTCATCAAGATTGGAAGAAATATGTGGCTCGTAGAGCTGAGGACAGAAAAATCGTTCTAACATATGTGTGGGAGATATATCTAAATCTAAAGCAATTTTTTTACATTTCAGTAGCGTCCGCACTTTGTCCACGAAACTTACCTGTGCCAAATTTCATCAAGTCTGGATTTGCGGTTTTGCTATACATTCCTTTTTATCGAGGCTTATTCAAAGTCATTGTATATTAGGATTAAATTCTTGGGAGGCAGAGGGAAATTATGTAGTCTGATTCATCCGATATCGTCGTCGCAAAACCAAGATCAAAGATAGGTTATGATGTCACATTCTCATTCAACTATAAGACCAATAATGACTCAACTCAAAATTTTGCCTGTATTTTAACGCACACAGCGAAAAAAAATCAGTTGGAAATCGGTCATAACTACAAAAAATCGGTTGGATAAACTGACTTTCATTCAAACACACTTTTATACTAACCGAATTCATTCAAACTATTGTGTTGCGACAACTGACTGTTATGGCAACTAACCAATTGTGATATACAGTTACTTTGGTTGCAATATTTGGTGGTGACAACAGATAAGTTTTTTGTAGTGACCAAACCCTGTTTAGTTTGCTTTTTAAACATAAAATTCGTTATTCCAACAAACTCGTATAAAACCCGAAGAATTTTATCGGTTCTAGTTATTATAAAGTTTTTTTTAAGAAAACTTATTTTAAAGTCCCAAAAAATAAATATTTTTCAGCACATAGAAACAGGTTTAACTGTAATTTGGCGACATAACTCAGACTTGGTCGCCGCTATGTCTGAGTTATCCATTTTTTTGTTTTGACATTTAATTCAAAACCAAAATTTAGTTGGGCCATTAACCCACTATACCGCTTTGATGCAAAAAATCCTTCCACTTTTGCATACGAACGTAGTTGGAATCAAAACTAAAAACCAAATTTTCAAAAAAACTTTTCATAATTTAGAACATACGAATTATTATTTTAAAGTCCTTAAATTTTGAAATTTAATAAAAAAAAACCTTTTTGGTCAGTTTGTCTAGTTAATCAAACTGAAACTGTCAGTTTTCTCTACTGAAAATTGCTGTGTACATATTTAACATTCGGTTGTAGCGATGGAATACATGGATAGTTCGAACAACACCCGGTTGAAAATTCGGTTGTGGCCACACATCTGATCTCTGTGTGCAGAATGGAATTGCATACGTACGAGTATATCCAATTTTAATTTGCTGATTGCCTGTACCATTATGAATTTAAATCTAATGATATGTTAAACAAAATATTTATCTATCAAGGTAGTAAACATTTAGTTGCAGCAGAAAGTTCCCTCTTTCAACACAATTTTTGTAGTTCGAATCAATTTCCAAATATATTTAAAAAATGACCGATCTCATCAGGGGCCTTTGCCAGACCCTAATTCCTATTTATTGTCATTGGCATAGGCCTTTATTATAATGGTCGATGTGCCACCATTTGTCTGGCCATAGCTATAAATTTCAATTATTAATACCAAACAGACAATAACGTAATTGTACCAGTATTCGCCTCGAAGATAACTATGGCTCATAAAGAAAAACAAAAGCATACATACTGACAAACTTACCCACATGTGTACAAAAATATATTTTTAATAAATTTAGCACAATTTTAATTTAGAAGTGGGTGTTTTTTCATGGCTCGTGAAAAAACATCCATGCCACATACAGTGGCTGTTTCATTCTGGAGGAGGATGAGATCGTCGACGTTGTCTACGAAAAAAACAGATTAGGCGGACGGTCTGACAGGCGTTTACGTACGAATATCTGATCATTTTGAAAGAAATGCACGAGATTCAGCTGAATTTTCTCAATATGAATATAATCAAGTTTTTATGTTCAGAGTTTTGCGTTCAAGAACATTTACGAGTTGTACAAATAATAGAGTATAGAACACAAAATATTGTAAAAAATACAATAGAATTATAAAGGCAAAGATACGAAGGTCATATGATAAGTCAAGTACATATTAATTATTGAACATTTTTTTAAGAAATTGTTATGGAAAAAGCTGAGAACAATTCCAGCAGTGATCACTTACTTAAGTCTGTTAACATCCAATTAAGAAGCAAGGGGAAGCTCCTCTCAAATCAGTGAGCTGTGCACGATTCAATTCCTATACTCATTGATAGGACCCTACTGTATAACGCCGGGTCCGAACGGCTAATGCATTTTTATAGAAAGTTTTTACATGGCTTAGAGATAAATCTCTTACTCGTAAAGTCGCTGGCATTTACGAGATAGAAACCTGCCTCTGAAAAATGGTTAGACCGTCTTACCTGGGGTTGAACCTGGATTTACTGGCATGATAGTCGCACCACAGCGGCGAAAAAACAGTAGAAAATCGGTACAAACTACAAAAAATCGGTTGGATTAACATACTTTCTATTTCTATTCTATAATATAAATGGTAACATGGTTCGACATATCATAAGACGGTAGCTACAATAATATTACGGTTCTCGCAGAAAAGAAAACGGTTACACCTACCGTATTAAGTAAAACTAGAGGTTGCCACAAGTGGTGGTTATGGCAACAAAACAATTATGAAGTACATGTGACTTTGGTATCAATAATTGCTTATGAGAATAAATAAATTCTTTGTAGTAACTAAACCACCTTCAGAAACAACCGTTGAAAGATATTATTGGTTATCGCAACATCAGAATAACATTTTTAAATAATGTGTTCTATTCTTGTTTACCACGAAATCCCACAAAATTAAGAATAGAAACAAAAAATTTACTGAATCTGTTTAATTTTTTCTGGAGTCAGACAGTTTTAGCTTCTTGGGTCCGAAGGTTAATTCATGCAATAAATATTGCTAATCTTTCCAAAAACGAATTTATTTTACTGAACTCTTAACCAATGGCGAAGCGATTAAAATATATTTTCGCCCATTTTTTTTAAAATCCCTTTGTCAAAATATTACACTAAGGAAGTATACTTATTAAGGTTGTTTTTTTTTTAATAAAAGGAATGGTATGGCCAAGAATTTAGCTTATTTAAAAAGATATGGGTTTGCCAATATGATTTTATGATGATGATTAAATAAATTCCAGACGAGACGCCCATTTTTCGACCACTTTTTGTAGTATTTGGGGCCGTATGTTATAAATAATGCTCCGAATATTTTCTTCCAAGGCGCTAATCGTGTCTGGCTTATCTGCCAGAAGTGAGCTCCATCGCTGAACAAAATTTTCTTGTAAAAATTAAAATTAAGATCGGTGGCCATCTCGTTTGGGCCCATTCAACACGATTTGCAAACGTTGTTTCGGAGTAAGTCCATTTGTTATGAAATGGCAAACCAAAATGAGCATAAATCAAGTGACAGCTGTCAAAAAGACCAACTACGAATAGAGTGTGATCAGATTGAAAACCACACGTCTTAAAAACACCCTTTATAACGGTCGAAGGTCTAAGTCTTTTCTTTTTAAATCCGTTATGAAACTAAGTTACAGGCTTATAAGTTTTTTACCGGATTACAAAATCGTGCTTTACCTGACAAGACCTACAAGAAAACTAGTATCACTTTCCAGTTTGTTGCTTTAAACTTTTTCAACTTTTTCTACTACATTAAAATAAGAGAACATCAATACATTTTTGGCGACCCCTCATTTGATTATTTCTGCGCGTTTCCAACATATTTGATCACTTACACTAACATATATATTCTGAATATTTTATATATACCTAGAAATTGATAAAAAAAATGTAATGTTTTTGTATCTTATTTTTCATTACACTACTTAAATATTCAAATACCTGTTACCTTAAGTAAATTAAAAAATTTAGCAAATTGTACAAATGCAAATTACTTGTTAAGAACTATACTCGAGAGCCCGATCTGGGGCCATTGTATTTACTAAGAATTCTGTTATATATACTATTGTTTATTGTAGTTCCGAATGCTCACAAATTCTTTCAAATAAACAACAATAAAAAAAAAAAATATATATTCTGAATAAAGCACGACTAGGCCAACTTTGGTACAGTGTAAGATTCGAACCTAGCTGAGCACAGGTGTAATATGATAGACAACAACGAGCAGAATATATGCGCCAAGTTTCATCAAAGTCTAAGGGGTCATTTTATTAAAGTGCAGTTTCTGTGTCGATTTTACTACCAAAAAATGTTGATTACAGGTATTTTTATTTTATAATTTAAGACAATCGTTAAACCCTTTTTTTGAGAAAAAATACAAGTATGCACTCGTATGTATGTGGATACTTAGATCAAAAAATTAAAAAGTCGAGCTAGTACAGGGTGGAGAGCAAAATTTGCTTTTTTGAACAGTTGGTTGTTGGCACTGTTGGTTGAAGGGAGTGGGGAGTGTGCGTGGCTTATAGTAGCTGACGGGAGATTTATATTCGTTAACCTTTCCGTTGTCACCATGCATTGGAGACGAGGAGAGGTCATTTTGTGTTGAAGCATATTTTTTAAATGCGCACTCGATCATTGCAGTGCAGCGTGCTTTTCGTTTGCGATTCGATGTTCGCCCACGCGGACGTGTTCCTGGACGGCAATCAATTGTAAATTGGGTAACTTCATTGAGAACACCAGGGAATGTCTCATGTGTACGAAGGGGGCCTGAGAGAAGGATTACAACACCACAAAACATCGAGAGAGTTAAAGCAGCACTACTGCAATCTCCGGAGCGCTATGATCTCGGAAGCAATCACTTGCTCTTGGCATTTTCTGAATTTTTTCAGCCGGTTCTTGAGGCAATGCAATTAGAGAATACATGGTTCCAATAGGATGGTGCCACTGCACACACAGCTTGGGTTACTATGAATTGTTTGAGGCAAAGGCTTTCTGGACGGCATATGTCTTCGAGGGGTGATGCGAACTGGCCGGCACGCTCACCTTAGCCCCATGCGATTTTTTCCTTTAGAGTTACCTGAAGTCGAAGGTGTATATCAACCGTCCCAACGCCTTGGAAGACCTAATTAAGAATATTGAGGCCGAAATTGGCAGAGTACCAGTCGACATGCTTGTAAGAATTCATGAAAACTTCAGAAAACGTAAGCAGCAGTGCGTCGCTTAGGTAGACTGTTGCCAGATACACTATTTAAAACCAATTTAAAAATTCCGTTTTTATTAAATATAAATAAAATACTTATATAAAATAATTTTTTCTAAGGTTCATAATTTTTTTATTTCATTCCTAAATAAGCAAAGTACCGCCGTCCACCCTGTATTTTAAAACTTTGAGTTTAATGCAAGAATGTAAGACAGTGCGGTACCCAACTCTCGTTAAGTGCTTTCTCATTAATACTTTTTTACTGAAAAGTTGAATTCACAAGACTTATCTTAAGACCCTCATATGACTTTTAGAATGAGTGAACTGGATGTGAAGAATGACTGACTGATTATAGTCTACATTCACGTTGACTCTATATACTCGTATATCTGTGCTGCAGCAGCTGCTGATGATGAATGATGTAATACGTTCAGTTTGCTTGTGATCATTACTTGTACGTATTCCAAATGGATACGAGGGAGCATAGTTTTTAATGGTAATTTGAATTTCATGTTTACTTAAAAAAAAATATTAGGCATTAAAAAGTTGCAATTGTTTTCTTCTAAGAATACTTGTCATTCAGTCGTTTTTTCTTGACCCGTTGTCTGTTTAATAAAAACGCATAGTTCGTTTTAATTCTAGCAAATTGTTTATGCGATCGCCAAATGTGTTTTGCTTGTGTCTTTACGGTCATTAACGTTCCATAAGGGGAGTTTACTCTTTAAAAATTTGCATTCTTAAGATTGCCTAACAGAGGAGAAAATGTAGGTCATGTTAAGTTTTTGAAAAAGTAATTAAGAGAAAACGTCATTCACAAGTGTTTAAAGCAAATGAATAAAGTAGTGGCATATGTACGAGTTCATACTCTCGAATAAGTAGCAACGTTAACAAAATCAAGTTTTGTTGTAGAATGTTGATAGACTGTAATTATTAATAGTTTAAAAATTGAGAAAATTGTGGGTCTAGTCAGAAATGGGTGCAAATTTTATTTGCATTAGGTTAAAACTCATACAACTTAGTACGCCGATTGTATTGATAATCAAAAAGTCAACTAAATCCGTATTGTTTAAAAATTTAAAAACATATAACATCTTATCTTAATGTCTCATCTTAGTATTTCATCTTAATATTTTTTAAGTTGCTGTCCATGTCTAAAGAATGACAACAGCATTATAAAATATTTAGCTTCTGAATTGAACCTTCCTTTTCCTTTTAACATCCCATTAAGAAGCAAGCGGGGAACTTCCTCTAAATCAGTGAAATAATTCTTGCACTCACTGATCGAAACTCATAGTTAAAAATCGGCTACGATCGGCTAATGCCATACAGTTCGTGTCAAAATCGATACATGGAATAATATAACTTTTACGTTACGGACCTGTAAAACGGTTCTTATGATTCTGAGATTTTAGGCACGCTGGAATATCTTTTCTAATGATCTTAAGGATCTGACATTTCGTCAGCAGATTCAGACGAGTACACAGTATCGCCATTTCAGTAATTATTTCAATAAAAAAGGCTAACAATTGTATATAATTTCTTATAAATCATAGTAATTCTTATAAGCATAATTTTACCTATGCTGATAGGACGACAGGTTATGCCGAGGTAATTTTTGCCTAACAATGGCCGAGTCAACCTCTGGAAAACTCAGCTTATACATAACGATGGGACAGGGCACCGTCCATGCAACCCTATTTCATAAACTGTTAGAGATTTGACGACGCCATTTGGAACATATGACACTGGCATGGATTGGAATACATCCTAGTGGAAAAGTTGGCCAGGCTACGCCCCTTTTAAAAGTCCCATAAATATTCTTTCGTTAGAAAATGTTAACAGAATGAAATCAATGATAATCAAATTATTTTAGACTATGTTATGTTAAAATTGCACTGCGGGGCGTGGCACCGACCATTTAAAACTGAGCTTTAAAACCCCTGATGTCAAAAGGTAAGGTATTGGGCCCGAATCCGTGTTGGAGGCTAGCTAGAACAGGACGGACTTAATTAGTCCAGTTATTTTTATTTCTTCCTTGCAACTTTTATATACTTAACATTTTGTAGAATCTATGAAATTCCTAATTTCATCAGTGCTTATTGATCGAAATTATAGAAATGTTCATCAAATGGCATCAAAATGCATCGACAATGCGGTCTGGGTCAAATTCACGAAGAAAAAAATATGGATTGAGCCAACCATATGAAAACTTCATACTATTATCATAGTATGGTTCTAGTTTACAACATAGTATAACTGTATAATTCCCGAAACAGTCTTATGATTCCACTCTACAATACTATAAAACCACTCAACCATATTCTGATCCCTTATTCTTATTCAGACAGCCATATTATGATGCCTGACAACTTTATAATAATGCCTTAAACCAAATTATTATTCTCACACAACCATATAGTGATCCCTAGAACCATATTATTATATACACACAACAATATTATTTATTGTCCAATAATCATATTTATGATTCAACCAAAAACATGGATCGGAAACCTTATTATGATGCCCAATAATCATATTTATGATTAACATAAAAACATGGATCGGAAAGCTCCAGCTAGAAAGATGTTAGACGACAACTACCACGGAATGCTCAGACATTTGGAAAACGACAATCCGTTGAAAGTGTCAAGTCCACGAACAATTGGAAGTCCGTTACATTGCGAACTGGAGGAAACACAGAATTAGTTGGAGAAAACTAATTCCGTCTTTTTTGTTACAATTACCGAATAATAACAGTCTTGATTGAAAATCGGAGATAACAAACTATTCGGTTGTACTATTGAAATTTGTTGTTGTCAGAACCGCTTGTAGTGGCAGCTAATAGTTTTCCATAGAACTGAATTCCGTTGTAATAACTATCTAGTGATTAAATTTGGGGAAACGTCGGGAAAAAATTGACAGTTTATCAGAACTTTCATTTCCTGATTCTAGAGAATTTTTGTCGGGATTCCCGGGAATTTAAAGTAAAGGGTGGTTAAATTTTAAGGGCCAATGTTGAATGTGAACCACACCTAAACGTCAAGTTTTTTTTCTGCATTTCATTTGATATTTCTCAATTTCAGACTAACTCAATTTGAACCATGGAAAGATACACAAGAGAGCAACGCGTTATCGTTATTCAGGCTTATTATGAAAATGAAAATCAATTTTCGGAGGAAATCATCTTCAGTGATGAGGTACATTTTCACCTCAGTGGACTAAAAGCAGAATTGCCGCATTTGAGCTAATGATAATTAATCCAAGAGAGATTGTCGAAAAAACAATGCACCCACAAAGAGTGACTGTTTGGTGCGGTTTATTGTGGGCTGGCGGCAATCGGGCCGTGTTTTTTTTCCAAAATGAGGCCGGTCAGGCAGTTACTGCGTATGGTGTTCGCTATCGTGAGATGATGACGAACTTTTTATGGCCCGAATTGAGAGGTATGGATGTGGCCGATATGTGGTTTCAACAGGACGGTGCCACTTTCCACACAGCTAACGAAACAATGGCTCTTTTGCGCGACAAATCAACATCGGCCCTTAAAATTGAACGACCCTTATATAATAACACTGTGGAACATTTTTGGGGTTATTGTCTGGGGGGTGAGAAATTCCAAGTCAGGGTGATGGTACTAGGTCAGTATATTAAAACCCTCAAAGGGTTTTGCGTTCGTATGTGCCAGTTTAGATCATAGAAATCGATTAACGCGTTCTGCTTTTATTTACAATAAGGTGAAGTTACTTAATTTTGAATAAAAGCAGAACGCGTTAATCGATTTCTATGATCTATGTCGCATTTTGTTTATAGGTTATGTGACTTTACGTGAAAGTTATAAGACTCTACACGTTTTTCCGTTTGGGATTTATATGTTTTAAAAAAAAATTTATTAATGGATTTAAGAAAATGTAATTATTAATTTTTCTCAATTTATTTCAGCAAAATCGAACTAGTCGTTCTCGAGTTATGTCAAACTACGTTTTTGCCAACATTTTACAACTAAGCAAAAAAAAAACATCTAGATAAGGAAAAAATGTAAAAGGTCACTGGCACATACGAACGCAAAACCCTTTGAGGGTTTTAATATACTGACCTAGTACCATCACCCTGACTTGGAATTTCTCACCCCCCAGATTGGCTGTTGTACTGTGTAATTGATCGGTACGTATTTAAATTAAAATTTCCAAAAATGTTAGGAGCGAAAACAATGTTTAGTTTTTGTTTTATTAACCCAGCGTTCAAAATAAGCCGTTATAAAACACTTAGAATAAGGAAAAACTACTCAAATCGATATTATTTCGAAGGGTTACAAAATAAATATTTGTAAATTATGTAATGTTTAGATAATCTTATTTTTTTATGTTTTCTAACGGCTTTTTGCAAATTTCGTCCGTAGCGATTTTTGCTTCGAAGCAGAACACTGCTCATGGGTGGCTATTTTAGCATTCATGCAGATATTTAGTATGTCGTAAGTTTGTATCTAACACTGGCGATCTTCAAATGTCAATCAGTTCAATGTACTTTTACGCATGCGCATACATCATTAAATATGGTATTAATTATGTGACGTTATGCGCTGGGAACACAAGTTAAGTTCATTGGTTTCTTTCTGGTCGCCTTTCCCGCCATGGTCTGTCATCATCGTAACTCTCGCTGTAAGAGTGTGTATCTGTATTTTGTTTTGCTGTTATCATTTCTTACTTTCCCATTTCACCCATTGTTGGTCGGTGTTACCGCTCTTTGTTTCTACATTTGTCGCTGGTTTCGTGTTGTTGTTTTTTCCTGTGCATTTCTTCATTAAGTATTAACATTAACTAATCTACTAACTAATACAGATACTAAAATACACACACATGCATATGGAAGTATTCGTCATGTTACGTATGGCTTTCATAACGAAAGTTGTCAACTGCAGTTCACCCATTCAACAAATAATCAGTCCGTCCAACCGTCCGCCTGAAATGGGGTCAACAAAACATTCATAAACGAGTTTTTTTTATCATTTACTCGGTTGCCGTGTATCTAAATAGTAAAAAAATAAAAGTTGGTGAGGTATTATTTAAGCTTTTCCGCCATTAATATACGATCAAAGCAAGCAGGCGAGCAGAAAAGGGTGGTTCTTTTTTCAAACCCCTTTGATAAGATTTTTCAAGTGATTTATGTCACAATTTCGAAGCTAAACAATCAATTATTGAAATGTTCTGAGGGGGAGATAATACAATTTGTTTTATTTCCCACATAGAATTTTGATAGTTCTTTTTTGTTTCCAATTGATATTCCAAACATAAACCGCATATACATAAAAGCTTAAATGAACATTTGTAAAAAAAAAAGATTTTTAAACATTCCAAAATTCTTTTGGACTCCTGGAACTAAGAGCGCCTTTTCATGTGATAATGTGTCAAACTCCATAAAAAAGTGTGAAATTGCAGTGAAAATTGATCTTGATCAATACCTGGCACATTTTGCCAGATTCTGAAAATTGTACACGACTTCTTCACTCATCAAAAAAATCTGGCAAATTTTTTATACTGGCGGTTAATGTTTTTTACATTAACGAACTTTGTATCAACCTTCGGACAAGAATTGTGTAATTGAAAGCCAAAGAATAAATTATATAAATTTTGTTTGCATTTAGTAATTTTATTCATTTAACGAAAGAATTCATACAAATTAAAAGTTCATAGAAATTATGAAATACATTGAAATGGTATACACATATTTTTTTTTGAAATCCTTTTTTTAAATTTGAGTTTGGGGTATTGAGAACCACATCCCACGCGAAGCCATACTAAACATTCAACACGTACCCAGCAGGAAAATTGGGAATGTATTACATTGGGATTTAATTATATAACTCATTATTAATATTACATATTAAAAATAATCGGAATCCGGTTACCTGTCGTCGCCTTCATGCCGCGTACAAACTTTGTGTTTCTACAGGGTGGGCCAAAAGTTACCATTAGGTTTAACTTTAATAACTTTTTCGTTTAAATATTTTTTTATTTTTTTCAGATTATATCAATAACACTTGGAGAATAAATAATGGAGAGGTTCACAACTGAACAAAGAACCAGAATAATAGAATTTTATTATTTAAATCAGCGATCAATTATAATAACGCAAAGTGATAAAGCTCATTTTCATTTGAATGGCTTTGTTAATAAGCAGAACTGTAGCTTCTGGGGTTCTGAAAATCCAATATCATTGGGCCTTACTTCTTCGAGAATGAAAATGGAAGTGCTGCAACCGTAACTAGAGAGCGGTTGAAAACAGACCTGAGATGTGGTTTCAGCAGGACGGAGTCACTGCCCGAGACACAATGGCACTTTTAAGTCAAATTTTTGGAGAACGAATAATTTACAGAAATTCCGAAATTATTTGGCCAGCGCGATCGCCTGATCGCAACACGCAAGTGCATGGCGCGATACTGAGATCAACCGACTGGACGGATTTGTTGTTTTTCAAGCGGAAACTGTGTATACCGGGGTGACAGCCCTTGGCCGATGAATTACTCTTCGGGTCAATCCGGTCCAAAGAACCAGCTTGAGATTGCGCCGGTTTGTTTTCGGTTTTAAAGTTCAGACTACCTGATCCAAAGATAATTCAGGGGAACCCTTTACGAGAGAACCTGCAACGAGAGGATAAAATGTCGATTCTCGCGGATGGTTCAAAAATTGGTTCAGGTGCAGAATAAGTAGAAAACCTCAACCTGATAATATCTACAAGACTGTCGGACAAATACATGGTTTTTCAGGCAGAGATTTTTGCATCAATACAGCTGCAGTAAAGAGTTTGGAATTAAACACTCCTCCGATAGTATGGCAGCCATAAAGGCTTTTGAAGATCATACTACCTGATCTAGAGATAATCCAGGGGTAACTCTTAAGGATAACACTTTGAACGAGAGAAGTTTGTGTATCAAACACTGTTATAGGAGAGGATGAAACGTCGATCCTCACGTGTGGTTCATAAATCGATTCAGGTGCGGAATAAGCGGTTTACTCAGAATACATCAGCCTGAGAATATCTCGAAGACTGCCGGACAAACGCATGGTCTTTCAGACAGAGATTTTCGCATCAATACAGCCGCAGAAAAGATTTTTGAACTAACACTCTTCCGAAAGTATGACAGCCATTGAACTGTATGACCGTGAGATCAAAATGTGTGCTGATATATTGAATCATTTTGACAAATTCTAAGGCATAATATTACGCTGATGGCGAACACATGTCAAAATGGGCTTAGAAGCAGTGCACGAGCCAACAACCAAGCCATACACACTAAGCTCGTCGTACAGATGAAAGCAATGACGCAATGACAATCTTGAAAACAGGGTGATGTTGGAACTCAATTTACAACTGTAGAATATCTTGTCCGCTCAGGTCGGTAATAGACCGAATAATTGACACTGCTTAAAAGGTACTATGGCTGTACTCGTGTAACCCCTGTTAAAGTCTCCTAAATCCGATCTTTCAGAAAATAAGCATATTGGGCCATATGCGACCTACAACATACCCCGGTGTTATGGGTTTATATAAGTATTAGGCCATGTTTGCATATAACCCCCATTAAAAGGTCCCTAGAGATTTGTTCATTTAAAAAAATATATTTTGTGATTTCACAGTGGCCTTGACACTTTCTTGTCTTGTGTACAGTACGGGTAGAGAAGCGACATTCAATTTAAATACATTTGAACTCTGAACCAGAAAAAAAAACAGCAGCAGATGTGAGAAACATTAGGCCACAATGACCGAAGCAAACAAATTATTAACAGTGGTAAGGAAAATTTATTTTTTTTTTCGAAAAACAAGTATATTGCCTCGTCATTATTGACTAGACCTTTCAAATAATCTCTGCTGTATAAGAAAAACAAACACTTGTTTTTCCTTTTTTCCACATACATTTATGTACGATCTTATGTTATTTGGTCATATATTTTTTATAGCCACCGTCTGGCAACCAGCCAACAAAAGACATGTACTTTTTATGTTTTGAAAAATCGTGTGGACCAGCCTACGTCCACCCCAGCGCTCCGATTGTGGTCGTAAGTATGTGAAAATATTCTCTACAAAATGTGCTGAGAAATTTAACTAAGACTGACGATAAATTTTGAGAGATGCGTGAATTTTGCAGGAAATAGGAAAAATGAAACCAAAAAAAAAT
The DNA here is from genome assembly GCA_963513945.1 of Hydrotaea diabolus. Classification (NCBI taxonomy): domain Eukaryota; kingdom Metazoa; phylum Arthropoda; class Insecta; order Diptera; family Muscidae; genus Hydrotaea; species Hydrotaea diabolus. The sequence goes on from OY740718.1 coordinate 184,527,572, forward strand.
TAAAAAAGTGTTGACTCATAGAAAAGCTAATTTGAGCAAAATCATACAAAGTCACGGGGCATTTTTTTTTTTTTTGAATTTCCATAATTACGTCAGCTTGATTCATGCTATATATGTATATCCTACATCAGATATGAACTAAAAAAATAATATTTGTGTTCAAAAGTGTCGCTTACTTCTAGGCAGCAAAATTTTTGAATTTTCGAAATACACACAAATTGTAACGCTTCAATAAATTTATACTCGCTACTTGTTCTTGCTGCCTTCCATTGACGGATCAAAGATGCCATATAAGTATCGATGGATAGTGATCTTTCGAATGTACATACATATGTATGGGCATATGTATGACGATGATTACATTTGCAAAAGCAACGAACGTGTCAAATTGCAAGATATACTACTACAGTGGAACCTGTCTAAAGCACATACTCAATGATTTCGATCAAATTTGTCATATATGCATTTATGCAGAATTGCATACAAATAAAAACTGATCTTTAGAAAAACGTGTTTAAAAATAGCTTTATATCAAAAATCAGATAATTTGATAATCAGATAAAAACTCGTGCATAAATTACAATCGATATATTTATTTAAAGTAGATTGAGTAGAGTAGACAAGTAGAGTAGATTGAAGAAAAAAACATCCCTTAAAGTTTTCTTATTCGACAAATTGAAAAGGGATTATTGCCGGCTTACTCGGATAAAACGGATGATAATTAACAAAAATGATTTGAGTTCACTTTAACCGCGTTCGACTGTTGTATTTTTTACAATCTAAAAAAGTTGCTTCTCTGGTAGACCATAACTGGAATTAATATGAGTATGTATATGCATGTACATTGTCTGTAAACCTAGTACCCAACCCCTTATTTGTATAAATAAATGTATGAAAATTCGATTTGTTTCGCCTGTTCAACAAATTCATTGTCAAAGTCATTCGCTTTTCCAAGCTTACCTCACAAAAATGTAAAGAAAACGTATAATAACGAGTGTGGTAAAGATTCTTTTTTAATACGAGTACAACCGTAGTATAATTTTATTAATACAACTTTTTTTTTGAATGACTAATCTTCAATTATGAAATAAAATTGTAGTTATACTGTCATATCAAAGAAAAACTTAAATTAAAGTAAAATCATACTCTAACCACCATATATTTTTTTTTATATGAATATTAATTAAAATCCATGTATTTACCTTGAGCATTGTTTCAGTTGTTCATATCTAAAAATTTACCACTTTATAGTAATAGCAGGGATGTAAACCTCTTTAGAATACGAGTTGGTTCGTATCAGTATTTCCGAGCAGATCGGTTTTGAAAATGATTTTAAGGTACTCTTGTTGGTTCAAAGCTGGTTAAAATTTTTTTTATAAAATCTATTTTTTTAATACATACAATGAGTTTAATAAAGGTATAATAATTAGTTACATTTATACATTATTACGTTACATGCACATATACGAGGGTTGCTATGTATATTTCTGGCGCCATCTGACATTTCCATTGGAAAGTTTGACATATTTTAGCGTAAACGTACTCAGAACGTTTGACGTACGACCATAATTTGTGTTGTTTACAGTGACTCCATAAAATCAATTTGGCAAAAAATGGAATAAACTCGTGAACATTTTCGTGCGATCATTTTTCACAACTTTCGACGTGGATTATCATCACAAGAGTACATCGTGGTCGGCGCTCGCTCAAAGACGAAGGTTGTAAAGATCGTCCAAAAACGGCCGTTGTGCCAGAAAACATTGTTGCCGTGCGTGAACTGATAATGCAACATACCGTGAGATAGAGACATTTATTCCACCAGCATACATTCGATATTGCATGAACATCTGGCCGTAAAAAAGGTTTGTTCTCGTTGGATCCCGCACAAATTGACAATCGCTCAAAAAAAAGCTCGTTTCGATTGGTGCAAAGAAATTTTGAAAAAATACGATCGCGGTGCTTTAAAAGACGTTTGTAAGATTGACACAGGTGACGAATCATGGTAATTAAAACTGGTTCTGTTCGGTTTGCATCCCTGTTTAATAGTTGATGTAAAAAATTCCGCAGGTCGGTTTTAAAATTGGAAATTACACGTCGAAATTTTCGAAACCAAATGCAGTAAGGAGCCATTATGTAATTGATGGTCATCTTTGTGAAAACAGTTTACAAGTTTTACACTGCGGTAAGTTGTCCGATGTTATAAGAAAAGTCTACTTAGATGAATCTTATTACTAAAGTCTAGAGATTAAGAGCTGCATAAATTTACCACTACCTCTACTGGCATATATTTTTAATTAAAACACATAAAACACATTTTAAAGTGAAAATATTGATTATGACTCAAAAGATCAATCTCTTGAATGTAGGCCGCGACAATGTCGTATGTGATCTAGTCGAAAAGTCCAACATTTCCCCACTCTTCCAGCTAATGTCATTTACGTGAGTAAGAACCTTCTTCCCACACTGACAAAACTAGTAGATTAAAAAAATTGTCTGATTTGTATAGAAAAACGACCTGGGAGAACCACCATTTCTCTTCTGTTTGAATTGGGTATAATATTGGCTTTGAAGTCTTGAATCGTAGCTGGCTTATAGAGTCTTATAACCGGCTCAGAAAAATTTGACTCCCCTTTAATACTTCGAAAGATTATAGAGAACTTACACTATCGAAAACACTGCTATACACACCTGTTGCAAATAGTGAAAATAAGAAAAATATATTGGACAGGTCAAACTCGCATGGCCTTTACACACATTACAGTCAGAAAATAGATTTGGGAAACTAGAGGACTAAGATAAGTACTCTTGACTGGACTAACAAAACATTGTAGCGATCTTGAGGCTGAACGAAGGCGTTTAAAAAAGAAGATCAATGGCTGACGTTATATAGCCTCAATAGTAATCTGACTGACAGTCGGGCTACTCACAGTGATTTAGTCAACATTTTTGAGTTCTGTAAAAAACGATTATAGCCAAGGATAAAATTTAGTATTACAAGAGAGGAAATTTTCTCATCACTTTAGCAGCATACCTAGATTTTAAAAGTTTTTTTGGAAACTATGAAAAATTCGCGTTTTAGAAATACTCGTAAAAACGTGACTTATAACATTAAATACACCATTTTCCAAGGGCACACTAAATGAACCCCATCTTAGAAGCGCGAAATTTCTAGCGGGCAAAAATTGCCCCCAAAAACGGGTAACTCCTTCACCTTTCCAAATTGAAACTGTATTCTTTAAAGGCTTCTGAAAAATTAAAGTTTTGTAGGTCCAAAGTAAATATTTTTTTTTCCAATTGGTATTTTTAGAATATTACATTTATTAGGGGGCATAGCACCGGCAAATGAGCTCCGATAGGGATGGCATTTTTCATTAAGAGAAAATAAAATTTCTCTCGGTTTTAGCTGCGTTAGATTTAAAAGTTTTTCAGACGAATATGATAAATTCGCATTTTAGAACTACTAAACGTGCCAATTTGCACTAAATGAACCCTTTTTCAAAGGGTGTAATTTCGGGAGGCAAAAATTTAACCCCAAAAAATTGGGAATCCTCTCAAATTGGTTTTGTAACTTTTAAAGGAATTTGAAAAAAAAGTTATGTTGGTCCAAAAATATATTTTCTACAAAATTGAATGCAATACCGCTTAAAATGTATGAGCAATAGGTCGACAAAGTCACAATTTTTCAATATTCAAATCCAAAAAAAGTTAAAATCTTTGATACGAGACTTTTGGCTGATCGAAATTGATTTCGGACCACTGGGCTACGAATCGTTTAAAAACTACTTCATATGGGTATCGGGGCACAGAAACATTCCCAGAAATCTTAGGCCTGCCTGAATAAATCAATCATTAAAATCGATATTTTTATGTTAGATCCTGTGGAAATGCCCCTGTTTAATAAGGAGACTTGTTGCCAGACTTACAAAAATATCAGTACTGCGGAACTAGAATGAAGACGAAAGCTTCGACCCGAAGGAAATAAATGTGCCGGCTGATCAACTAATTTAAAAATGGTTGCTTAAATAAATGATATAATATCGGTACCCTCAGAAAATTCCAGACATTTATTATATCGCAATTATTTAACAAAAGGTTATGAACTTGAAGTCCAAGTCCAAATGAACAAGGCTATAATTCTCTTTTTTATTGCAAAGTATGGCTAACGAGGAGATTTCTTAACATAGAAGTCACCAGGTATTACTAGCAGTTCTTTCTCGTTAGATGACCCAGCTAAGCCGGACGCAATAAAATTGTAAGTAATTTGTAAATTCATTTAAGACAATTACAAAGTGTTGTTTTCAATAGCGCCACAGTCCTTGTTACAAAATCCCTTTACATAAAGGGGCTCGTTTTTTAAACGTTTTTTTTTTAATGACAAATATTTAAGAAAAACAATTTTAATTGAATTAACAAAATTTGATTTTGTATGAATCATTTGAAAAACAATCTCGTCACAATCGCAAAACAACATTTCGTATTCATTCAATTGGGCAAGAAACAAAAATGACAGCTGTTTGCTTTCTCATATTTTAACGTACAATTATTTGTTTTTCTTTTAACCACCACTTCAGAAACATTCGGTGGACGCGGTGACGAGGTCTACATGCCCATATAGAAATTATAAGTTATTGGGCCAATAATTGTGTCAAAAACATTCCAAATTGGCAATTTGGGTGAGTGTGTGCCTGCACGTTTAGATACACACACACACACACATCTATCCGTTTGTTCTTTTTCGGCGATCTATGCAAACAGCACTCATTTGCCATAAGAAATTAAATCAGAAAAGAGAATGATGATAAAACGCAGGTGTGAATGCGACGAAGACGAAGATTGTTGACGGACAGAAGAAGAATCTCCAGTGAACCGCAAGTGGAAGTGGTGTCAACACTCAAAATCCCAAACCACACAAATGAAATATTTACGCGTTCAGTGTAAACAAGTATAATACGAGGGTAATATGATCAGTTTGATAAAAATATGTATCCGTAAAATACATAGTTTCACAGTGATTCCAAGTAATTAAAGATGTGGTTTTAAAGCCAAATCGGAGGAATGTTAAACAAGCAGACAATTCGTTAAATTCAACAGAGCCAAAACCTGTGTACTCTACTATGGATTCCGTTCTACTAGTATGGCGTTGGCAGTTTTGGGGGATGTCGTTGTTAGTGGGGTATATTCTTAAAATGTTAAAAACAAAATTCTTATAGAAAATAAACAAGCAAGTAAGGATTGTCATTTATCATGCATCGTTTTATACCTTCCGAACGAACGTGGTTTCAATTTTTTTTTTGAAATTACGGCTACGTTCGAAATTTATTTTCTTGGTAATGTGGGCCGTCGGTATAGCTTCAATGCGCAGGCAAACCGTCAAGCGAAAATGTTTAAGTATTTAAATTACGACCTAGTTCGAAATACTCCACTTTATTTTCTTAGTAATGGTGGTCGTCTTTTGGAACTTAAAACATTAACCAGAGTGTTATGTGAAAATAGACGAGTTTGATCATTTTTACCATTGCGGCAAAATCGGAACTATTTTATTTTTCGAAATAGCAAGCGACATTTTGAAGGCAGAGCAGACCACGTATATGCATACTGACTTTAGCCCCACAACATCCCATTCACGAACAAAGGTGAAACTTCTCTCAAAATCTGTAAGCTGAGCTCTATATAATGGGTAATCCATTCAAAAAATAAATTGCATAAAATGTCCTTTCGTATGAACAATAAAGAATCCACACTTGATTTTAATTTTAGTATTTTTTTTAATTCAAAAAATACCTTTTAGATGGATCACCCTATATTACTGATTAGGACCTACTTGTTGGATTTTCTTACCCGGAAAAGGTAAAAGATCTGCTCTGAACCCTAATTTCTACAAAAACGGTATTATTAGCAAAAGGAGGGCCTAACGTAGTGCAATTTTTAAATGTAGTGAAATTTTTGGATTTGTGATTTTAATTTTAGCCAAATATTAAAACTAAGTTCATATTTGATGGAAAAATTTGCTGTTAGACTTTTGTTTTAGATTGAAAGGGGTTGTTCTGCAGCCTCTATAGTTCATTAATTAAGGACTTTGGGAGATCGTACAATTAATGGCATGTCTTGATTGTTGAGTAAAACTTTATTACTTTCGGATGTAAATTAAAAATAACTTTTTTTTTTTGAATGAAATGTTTAATAGAGACATGTTTTTAAATCTGACTATGAACTAAGCATTTAACCAATTTCTATTAAAATTGGTACACAATTATAATAGACAGGATATTTTATTAAAATTTCCAACAGGTTTTTAATAAATACATTTATTGACAAGCAACAAGCCTCGTCTTATTTGCTGGAGGAGTAATTTACCCTTTTAATATAATAACAAAAACCGAAAAATAATTTAAGTTTTTGGATAACTGCTTTTAAATATCTTTTTAGTGATAAAAGATGGGCTGTAAAAAAAGTACTGATAATTTTTTTTTCAAATTTCTGGTTTTATTGGAAAGGCTGAACTTTGTCATTTAATAATGGAACACAATATAATTCATATCGCTACTACAACTCGCTCAGCAGTGTCTCATCCAATCAACACAATTTTTCAGTACATTTTCGATTGCTTCGGGTTGAATCTCTTCAATGGCATATACGATTTCATGTTTCAACGCTTCAATTGTCTCTGGATGCTTTGCGTAACATTTATGCTTAATGGCTCCCCACAGAAAATAACCTATATAAAACGTCATTTCACATTCGATCTTAACCAGAGTTCTCATACGACCCTCCATAAAGACTTAAATATAAAAGTAAAGATAGAAAGATAAAGAGGCATATCGAACAGAATCGCAGCCCGCCAGCCACTATGAAATTTCGCTTTCAAAACAACCGAAAAAAAGATACAACAAACCTAATTTTATACAAAAAGCGAATTTGGCAGTGAGCTCATTGGAACGCAAACACAAACAAAGCAACACTAAAGATAAAAAATACTATAAAAAGAAACCCTCCGTCCAACAAGTTAACACATTTGCATGAATAATGTCTGCGCATCATGTGACGGAAAACAAAATTAAGTTAAAGATTTCTAAATGTTTGAAAAACAGTTATGTTTTGTTTTGAAGAATAATAGACTTAACTCATTTGGTCTTAGTAACACAAATTGTTTCATTCGACGCAACTTTCTGCTGGGTTGTTGGCCATTGGCGGTGGGGTGAACGAAGGACATTCGCTAAGGAAAAGAGTGGTGAAGAAGGTGTTAAGTCCAATCAATATTAGTCCATAGTGGGCGGTAGAAATGGCGTCGTAAAACAACTGCTGTGTTGCTTTGCATTAAATATACATTGAACTTAAATTACTCATATTCAACTCAAAAAGTTACAAGTAAGGCTATTAAATTGGAACAACAACACAAATGAACAATTCTCATTTGAACCTGATGTCATCATTAGTCAGTCAATACTAAAAAGACACCCATTAGAAGAATCCAAATTAATTTGAATATTAGAATGACTACTTTAAGGAATTAAGCAGGTGATTGAAATAAGAATTAGCACAGTTCAAAATCATGTCGGATCAAATATTTTACAGCTACATTTTCACCGATATTAAGTATTGAAATAGATTTATAAATGTTTAAACCTTTATAAATAATAAGCTCTTAATGATTTAGAAATATATATGCATATTGAAATATTAAAATGACGCTACTCAAATCACATTTTAAATCCAATCTTGCCAAAATTAAGATAATGCGTGTTGTTACGATCCGATGACCAACGAGAGGCCTGTAACTAACTTTGGTGAAATAGGAATATAAAAGTATCTACTAATAAAAAGGTCTATTAAAATGTAACGTTCTCTTGCTCTAGAAGTCACATTTGAATCCGAGTCTGATAAATTTCGTACAGAACCGAGTCTATCCTGTCCGACATTAGACTTGTTTACTTGTTAATACAGGTATATACGAGTATGATTCTTTTAGTTGCGAAAGTAATCAACAACGAATTTCTTTCCCAAAGCCTAGCAGACCGAAAGTAACAAGCAATCTAGAAATTAAATCGTAATTGAAAATCGATTCACATCAAGGTTACGTATGTATATTTAATTTAGAAATGTAATTTGGAATAGGATGTAGGTAACGAATATGTCGAATTATTTTAAAAATGTCTGAAAATAAATCCTACAATTGGCAGATAATAAAGGGTGCCTCAGTTAGAATATACTTTTTCATTCTTAAATAAAACACGTGTTTTTTATTGAGATAGTTGTAATTTTTAATCGGACTGTAAAGAAGACATGTTCCGATTAAGTATGGAATAAAATATCTGTTAAATGGCCCATGGCTCTGATAACAGTCCATATCTTTTTGTCCTAAATCTTTCTATGACTTTTTCACTGATTTTACAAAACTCCAAAGAACAACAAAACAATTCCCGAGCTCAAATTCGAAATCTCGCGCGTCATCGGTAAATCTCTGTGAAAAATTCATGAAAATTTTCATAAAAAGAGTAATTGTAAATTTCACACCGTGATGTCATTAAAATAATTCCAAAAACTTACACATAAAAATGCATTAATTTTTAGTCATTTGAAATACCATTCTGTACGTCAATTACTCCGAAATGTATTTTTGACCTGCCGCGTATTTTTTATATTTCCAGTCTAAATACTTTTATTTCCCATTGGCAGCTATTTTTATTTGTAAGAAAATCAATATTTTAAATAAAAAGTTCTTCCTTAGCTGATGCATATACTTGGAGTACAATGTGATTCAAATTCAGGGGTTTCCCTTTATTTTTAATACTGGTGCACGGTTTTTATGTGCCTTTACAAAATGAAAAAGTAGAAAATTAGCTAAGAAACGGTTTAGGCCTTTTGAACCTAACTAGAACTGCTTCGACATAAATACTGATTGTTTTCAAATACTGTACTTTTACTTAGTAAGTAATAAAAAGCCGAATTAATTGAATAACACGGTGACCTAAAAATCAAACCTATAATTAAGTACTCGTAACTACACACATAAGTGTCGTAAATGTACCTCCTTTCGTCATTTCATTAGGCTGGCTTCTTTCTTTCACAACGTACTTTTTTGTGTTTAACTAATTCAATAGCTTACTAACAGTAAGGGTGAGCGTTTTTCTCGAAAAAGTTTTAGAACTATTATTGCATTTTTGAGTTAAAGTCTTTTTAATGTTGAATGCCCAATGAACTCGTCGCATTAAATATAAAGGAGAAATGTATTTCTACCAATGAAAAATCAAAATGTAATTTAAATATGAAAAACAGCACCTTAAGACTGCTCCTTTAGACGTGCTTTGGGTTCTCCAACTTAGCATCTATTAAAGGTATTATCAGAGATACGATATCCGAGACAGTTTATTGCACTTCAAAATAAATTGAAAAGAATTCATAATCAACCGATATCAACGACAGCCGACAATGTTTAAATTAGTGCTGCTTTACACACCAATGCTGCTTTACAGACCAATGATGTTCAAAAAGGAATATTTTTTTAAACAAATTGTATCTACATTTTTTATTTTAACCCTTATCTTTATATACGTAGAATATATACGTTCTATTTCTTCCTGAAAACAACACGTCTGAAAAAACACTCTTTATTTTTTATAGCCCTTTTTGCTACACGCAGAAAAAAAGTATGGTTGGGGTAACAATATTCAAAGAGCATCATACTATTGTTGGTTATATGGTTGTTGCACAACAATAGTATGGTTCACACATAACAATATTATGTTCCTTACAACAATAGAATTATTCACACTACCATACTATGATTCCCACAATCATAAAATTATTCACATACAACCATACTATGATCCCCACAACCATATTATGATCCTCGTAACCATAGTATGTTTAACGTACAACCATAGTATTATCCTCACAACCATAGTACACACAACCATACTAAGATCACTAAAATTTTTCGTAAAGATTGGGTTAAGTTGTAATTCAACAATAGAGAATTTTATTATGTAATTTATGTAAAAATACATTAAACTCTTAATAATAGGAGTGATTTATTTAACAGTAAAAAATCATTTATTAAAAATATTTGAGATATAGTAATCCGTAGTTTGTTTTGAAAAAAATTAATTATTATTACTATTATTGCATAAGATAAGTAAAAATAACATTGTCAAATTTAAAAGAAATTGCGATTTTGCCGGTATGATTGCCGTAATCATATTATTGTTAACATAAAACCCATTGAAACAATACTTTTGTCCCACCAACCAAATTTATATTGTTGCTACAACCATATTTTTATTTTCAAATTTGGCAACAGTACTATTGTTACATTTCAACAATATTAATATTGCCGCAATCATACTATTATCAAAATGTAATTTAAAAAACAATACTATGGTTGCGACGACCATACTTTTATTGCAGAGAACATACTATTATTGTCGTGACCATATAGTAACCATATCTTTTCTCTGCGTGTACAAATAAACATTTTTTTCTGTAACAATTGTCCATAATCATGGAGGTACGTTATTTTTTTCTTTGACTGTATGTCAAACAAGGTCGACCAAAATGCATTTTCTTTTTTTCTTAGACAACTGGTTGAAGGACAATGCGTACTAAAATTTTACTTTAAGGACACCCTAATATACACAATTTTTAAATGTAAGCACTATATGTGACAGCGCATAGAGAAAGGGGCCTTAGGGTAAAAATAACAATTTGTTCTTTCTTTTTTTGATGTGGACAACATCTGAGCATCGAATGAGGCCGATCCCATGTTCCCTCCCAGAGATATGCGCGTTTTATGAAAGTGATGGTACACCAAAGATACACGTATAGCTGTAGTCTATAGAAATGTTCAAATCTTTGAGCTTGTTGTTAACAAAAATCAAAATCAAACCCAAATTATACAAAGTTCTGGTTTGTGTGAAGTTTAGTCACAATTTATGGTCTTGCCAAACGACCATGTGATATGACATCAGAACGTCGTATAATACAATTTCTGCTATAAATTAATTGAAGTCCACAAAAGGTGTAGATCAAATTGCCACAGTTCGTGAAAAATGCTATGTACAAGTATAGGTGTGATTATAAATACTCGTAATACTTATACCAAGGTACAGACGCCGAAGACGGTTTTTTTTAAATTCCTGTAGTTTAAGATCATTCATACTCGTACTAAGTGCGCTAAATGTATTGGAATTCATAAAAACAAAATGCCGATAGATGCACTTTTTTTAGTAAAACAAAACTCCCGTAGTTAGGATGCAACTTTCGCATTTGGACAGAAAAGATTCTCGAATTACTGTTGCATTCACAAAAATGCACTGTTTGGTGTGATTAGAATTAGAATCATTAGAATCATTGGCTTTATTGAGAAATCATTTTGCTCATCCAAAGGTTTTTTAGTTGCGTTTCACATAAGCGCTGCACATAAAAGTCTTCGTGGATAAGCCAGCTACTATTAAAGTTTTATAAAAACAACATACATAGCTCGCCAAATTCTCGAAATATCAGCGGCAATGCTGAAAGAAAGTATGATAGAAAGTTCGACTTTCCTAATAAACCACCTACGGCGTAATCGTGGACAACATTTTAATGAAATTATCTATGAAACGTACACGTCAGAGTTTGATCCTTTGAGTCATAATACGTTCCATTCCGTCAAAATTACAAAATTTCTAAACACATCACCCTTTAAAAAGTTAGCTAGCGGCATTTTTTAACGAGCTGATTCGACCTTACGATATCCTGGATTTAGAAATCCACATGCCGCACTTGTTGGCAGAAGAATTTTCATCAGAGGCATGGAACTGTTTACACACTTTAAGTACTCTACAACATAGGAAGGAGTCATGTGGAAGAAAAAGCAGAAAAGATTAAAGATTTTTACTTAAAACAAATTTGAATAATCGATTGGCTTAAATTGAAGAAAAAATACCATTAAACAAACCGTTTTTAATTGTGATGATAATTTTGTTAGCATCACGAATAATTGGTTACCACAATTAATTCTTAATTTTTTCTTCATATGTTTAGCAAAAGTGTTTGTATTTTGTAAAAAATGGGAAATTATACGTTATTTTACAATTTGTACAAATCGCAATTATTTTTTTGTTGGCGTAGAATGTCGTGAATTGTGAGAAAAAGGTTCAGGCACACTGAAGCTTTTTTTCTTACGCTGCGTATTTTTCGAATTTCGACAGTCTAAAAACTTTTGATATAACGACCAAAACCAACAAAAAAATGTGAGGGATTTTTCACGCCGACTTTGCAATATCATTAAGTTTTGGTAACTTTTTATCACATGTTTCAGTGGTTTTCAGACTACCGCAAGTTAAGAAAATCGCAGCGTAAGAAAAAAAACTTCAGTGTATCCGGACCTTAATGTATGTAATGTTTCTAATTGACATTAGGCCCACAAATCTAAAAAAAAGACATTATTTTAAAGATCTGCTTATAACCCCTCCCAAACATGTACAAATATGCTATAACTTTTAGAATTGTCAAGATTCGCTGCACAGCCATATATAAGTTTAAACATGGTCACATGGATTTGCAATATCACTACATTTCCCTCACGACTTCACATTACAACCAATTTGAAGGATATTCCTAAATTTGGATAGACCTAGGGACTAAAAACTGCCACCAGAAAATTAATTTGACCAACCATTAAGTAAAACGAACCTAGGGTCTTAAACTAGGTTCATAAGAATAATAAAATATCTTTATTAATTTTCGTATCTGTAACTATACCCAATATATTTATACAAATTATGTATTATATTTCTAAATCAATTGATCAATTTAATCAGTTAGTTTACATTTTGTAATGGTTTTAGCATATTCAAAAAGTTAAGGGAATAATATAGTAATCCCGCCCGAAATTCCAGCAGTTTTTAGATGATTTTTATAGTTTTGAATGGTTTTTGGTTAATGTTGAAAAGTAAAAAACGTATTCTTTTAATTCTTGGCGATGTTTTAAATTAAAATGTTTTTATATATTTACCATTTGCTACGGCAGATTTCATTTAATCTAAAGGATGGTTACATTTAAAGGGCCGATGTTGAATGTGAACCACACCTAAACGTCAAGTTTTTTTTTCTGAATTTCAATTGATATTTCTTAATTTTAGACTAAATCAATTTGAACCATGGAAAGATACACAAGCAAGCAACGCATTAAAGTTAGGCAACAGTGGATGATCAATTTTCGAAGAAAAACATATTCAGTGTTGAGGCACATTTTCACCTCAGTGGGTTCGTCAATAAGCAGATTTGTCGCATTTGGGCGAATGATAATCCAAGAGTGATTGTCGAAAAAACAAAGCACCCACAAAGAGTGACTTTTTGGTGCGGCTTATGGGCTGGCGGCATTATCGGGCCGCATTTTTTTCCAAAATGAGGCCGGTCTGGCAGTTACTTGGAATGGTGTTCGCTATCGTGAGATAACGAACTTTTTATAGGCTGAAGATATGGATGTGGACGATATGTAGTTTTAACAGGACGGTGCCACTTGCAACACAGCTAACGCAAACAATGGCTCTTTTGCGCGACAAATTCAATGGCCGTGTTATCTCACGTCGTGGCGATGTTAATTGGCCGCCAAGATCACGCGATTTGAAACCGTTGGACTTCTTTATTTGGGGTTATTTGAAAAAAACGGTGTACGAATGAGATAATTCGGCACATTAACGGCATAGAACCTCAATTATGTCTCAGCGTTATCGAAAATTTGCACCATCGGATGGAAGTGTGCCGCCGAGGTCGCGGCGGCCATTTGGGCGATATTTTATTTCATAATTACATAATTGAACCATACCAATATTATCATAATAAAAAGAAATGACAATAATTTCCTAAATAATTTGTGTTTTATTTAAAATCAACATCAGCCCTTAAAATTTAACCACCCTTTATTGATTTGTGAAATCTATGGCATTTCTTCAAAAATATTTTTAAGTATGAAATGTTCGTTACATAGAATCTTTAAATTTGTTTCTTTTTTTTAAAAATCTAGTGTTTTTACTAAAATTCAAGAACATGCCGAGGATTTCATTTTATTAACAAAGTCAATTCAATATTATATACACTTTCAATAATCTAAAAGTGAACTTCGTTGTAACGGCAAAAATATAAACTCGAGAAAAACTTTATATACGCTACCCCACAAATAATATACAACCTTCAAGGTGGAACAAAACAATATTCAACACGTGGGAATATCTCGCAACATTTACACATTCCACAAATCTGCCCCTCGAATATACACAACTGTACGCAGTATTTTTTTGTAGTTCACATTTTTTAATTAAAAAATCAACTAAAATCCAATTTTCGTTTTCAACTTACAAATTGTACAATTTTAATAATGCCTGGAACGGTTTGGAAATATCCAATGTTAATCCTTAATGCAGTTAGCCCACCGCCTCCACTTGGCGGAGCGGTTTGTGTGGTTTGGGTGCGTTCAACGGTAACTACGGTTTCCACCATTTTGTAGATATAATTATTTGTTTTTTTTGCTTTTAAATTACTATTATTAAAAATTCTTTTAAAATTTAAGCTGTGTTGCGCTTTTTACACCACTTGCAGTAATTTCTATGAAAGTTCTTTGAATTTCTTTTTCGATTTTATTTTGTTATTTTTGTATTTTTTTCTCTTCTTTTGATTTATTTTCAAACTATCGTTCGTTTAACGTTTCACCGTGTGTGTGTTTAGATTACTTCACCCGTATTAAATTCAGATACGACCAACATGAGCGACGCACGTTAAATTACTACTGGTCGGACTAAATGCGTATATAACAATTTTGTCGTCGTGCTTGTGTGAGCACTACGCTAAGTTAACAAAATATTGTGTTGTTGCCTGCTGTCTGTACTGGTTTCCACTTCTCCACTCTCTCGAAATTCAAATTACTACCCACTGAGCAGATGGTAGGGCTCCCCCAAATGAAAAACAGTTTTACTCTCTTTGGATCTGTTGCTCTGCTGTTGGCGTTCGTTTCTTGTGCGAAATAAAAACCGAAAACCCGGTTTATTTCTATTACATTAGACAATGTTGCCAACTCTTCGACACAGAAAATGACATGAAATAAAGAACAAAGATGCTAGAAATGCCTAAATTATCTTAACGACGTAATAGGTTTAACTTATTGTGTTAAAATTTGTGATCGTATTTAAAATTCCGTCTTTAAACTTGAAAGCTAGATGCTATACTTACTTTATTAGATCGTCACTTATCATTTTCAAAAGAAATCCTTTCAAAAGATCATCTCGAAGTCTCAATGTGTATTTCTAATAAAACTGAACAAAAACTAAAGGTCCATGATATGGCTTTCCAAAAGTTGCATAATATTTTAAACTTCCGTTTTCAAAGTCGAACGAAGACCCTTGTTGAGAAACATTTTGGTCACGCATTCCGACTTTAACAAATAATCCATTTAACCTATAACAACTTTAGGGACAGAATCTAGAAGAAAATTTCCATTGCACTTTGGACAAGTGGTCCTAATTAAGTACCTTCCATCACGAGGGTGCAAGGTACTTAAAATACAACTAAATAATGTTTTTAAATCATGTTATTTTGAAATTGATTGTTTGTTCCCGCTCAAAAACCTAACTGAAAGTTAGGTAACAATGTACACATAATGCTGCGTAGCGAAATGAGGCACCAACCGCGCCTACTGTACGCAAGCTTGGGCAAAAACTTTGGAAAACAATGCACACATATTTCAAAATTCAATGATGCGTAGCCCAAACAGAGCATTTATTAAAACGAAGTTTTAAACGAAATTAGGCACCAACCGGTTCTAAAATTGTCTTTATCGACGAAGCTCATTATTATCTCGGCGGCGATTTGCAGTATCTAGAGATTGAAAAGTCCCCACGTGATCGAAGCCAATGAAGATTGGTGCGGTTGTTGGAGTGGTGCCATTATTGACCCATTTTTTTCTTCTTTAAACATGCCGGTGGAAATACCATTTCGGTTAAAGATGAGCGGTACAGAGTTATAATGAGCCGAAGAATTAAAACTTGGACGTACTTTGTTTATAGCATGTTGTCGTGCCATGCCACACATCCCACGACACAATCAATCTTTTGAGTGCTAAGTTCAACGATATCAGTTGGACACCTCGGAGCTGTGATTTGATGCCATTGTGCAAGATATGAAGCGATTAATAAAGCGAGCCATTTGTTAGATCGTTATATGAAATCTGTATCTTACCCTGGTAAACCTTAACGGTCCATGTTTCATTTAGCCCCTAAATATAGGACCCTCCCAATGTGAGGCTCTGCCGCTCAAGAAGCCAGATATCAAAACCGATCTTGCTTAAACTTAACAATGCCCGCCATGAACAAATTATAAGAAAACCAAACGAAGCTTGACCGTGTAGGGCTTGTAATGAGATCGTATCGGATTTGATGTACTGCCGCTTTAAAGGCCACATTTTAGATTCGATATAGCATGAATTATGCATAATTTGTTATGGGCGACCTATAACTATCCTGCCATGAACTAATTATAAGGAAACCAAACGAAGCTCGACCGTGTAGGGCTTGTAAATAGATCATGTCCGATTTGATTTACTGCAGCTTTAAAGGCCACATTTTAAATTTGATCTAGCATGAATTAAGCATAACTCGTTATGGGCGACCTATAACTATCGCACCTTTTTCATACCCGGTTCAAATCCTCATTCAGCAGCGGGTGTCCACCTCTTAAATGTCGGTTACCTTAAAATTAAGAGATTAATCTTTAAGCCATGTAAAAGCGAAAGTTTTAAGAAATCATTTACCCAGACAAAATTAGACCACATCGGTATTTATATAGCCCCAATAAATACTTCGCTCCCGCTTTTGAACATGCTGCAAGCCCGGACATATGCGATAACTAACCTAGACCGCATCGGTCTATTCTTTTTGCAGTTATTTAAAAAAATGTTTAATACTCTTTGAGCAAATATTAAGTGCTTAGTTTTTAGATATATCAGGGAAGTGCATTTTTGTTATTGGTCCCTCGTAACTTCGCTCCCACGAGACACATTATGTAAAAAACGGTTTATTACTTTATTAGGGAACCGGTTTTTAAACACTAATTGCTGAACTCATGAGATTTAAGCTCATGGGATATTTGAGTATCTTATGTGTGAAGTGATTCTCCCATTTATACGAGTACAAAAATATACAATATTCTTAGGTTAATTTTAAGTCTAACTCACCCTGGCTGTCTAGATTTTTCGTTACTTGTATATAACTTGTTTTGTTATTATTTAAGCTGTCTGGCGGGGAATGGCATTCTAATGATTGTTAAATTATTCATAACAAAAACATCGAAATACACGAATAGACAGGTAGGTAAATACTCACTCATACCAGCTTGCATTCGATTTTAATGAAAAACTTTGTACCATGATTAGTGTTTAGTATCCACAGAAACTACACCATATCCCATTATTTATAATGACACAGGTAAATTCGGCGTTGGATAATATTTTTGTAGCATGCTATATTTTTTTGATATACAAATAAAAACAATATTCGTGTTCTTTTCAAGTTACTTAACTAGCATTTTTTATGTAAGTTACTCGATTAGCAAAAAAATTGACCTGTAGTCGCTTAAGAATCGAATAAGAGTTACCACACTTATTTTTCCAACAAAAAGTCATACATGACACATCCTGCTATATAAAAAAATATGTGTTTTGTGATGTATACTAAGAAGTATTTAAACAAAAAGAGGTGTAATCAGCGAACTTGTATTGGGTTCATTTGCACGTGATTGGATAAAACATCTTAAACTGAAAGTTCAAAAATATTTTACATGTTTTCAAAGCAAAAGAGTCGCAATTAATTGATTTATTATATTTCATTAACTATTCTAGTTATTTTATTGTTTGCTTTTGACTAATTCGCCGATTAACACTCTTGTTTATATATTCTCTTTGGTGTATACAAAGAAAAACAAAGAAATCTTAATTTTTTTCTATGTTGCCAGATTGCCACATTGCAAACTTACTAGCTAACTATGCTAGTTACCTCAAAAGAATACGGCTATTCACTGAAATTATCCAATTTCAAAGGGTAAGTCATAAATCTTTCGTACTCATATCTAACTATACTAAATTTAAGCAAGAACGGTAGTAAAATTTGAGTAAAATCGGGAGGAACCTTTGTATGGGGGCAATAGGTAACCGATATGGTCCAACTTTACCAGGATTAATTAATATTCGGTCATAACTTACCCTTCGAAATTGCGGCAATATATGAATTCGTTTGAGACAGGACACCAAATTGGAGGAGATTTGGTAGGGAAAAATATGATCAGAATATGTAATAAGTGACCTTTGCATACGCGGCGACTGAAACTAGTAAGGACCTTTGTCGCATGTATATTAAAACATATACCGATAAGGACCAATTTCAATTGGGTTTGTTCTTGGCTCAAACCTGAACAAGGAGCAAAACTTCGGTCAGATCCGTTCATATATACGTTCCGGATTGATGGGCAGTCGGACAATCATCGCTTGTTGCGTTTCAAACTTTTGAACCCTCCTTTAGACAAAACCAACTGATTTTTAAGTAAAATGATCTCCTCAATCCAAATTCAATGTCCGTTTTCCCCACCACGCATAGTTTTCGAGATATCGTGAACATAACTTTTTTCATTAATCTGCCTAAAACTTCTGCATTTCTTTCCGATTCACTCAAAATCATCTTTCATAAAAATTATCATTTATCGAATAAAAATTGTGGAAGTTACAGCCAAAAGATATCAAAATTTTGTTTTTTACGAGTGCGTTGAAAAATTTTGTTTTCAACTGCCAATTGTGCCCCGATTCTGGAGCTGTCCCACTAACAATAACCTCCTACTAGTGATAATCCGAAGAGAATTGCTGGATTTATAGCAGTGTTTGTAAAAAATCATTTGTAAGTGAGAAAAATCCTAGGACGGCTTATCTTAGAATCAGAATCTTAGCATTCATAATATATGAGGTCTCCGACCAATATTGGAGGTGTTGCAAACGCAATGATAGAGGGTATAAAAATGGCATATGAAAACTCTCTTTTTGACCGAAACAGCCTATCTATCCGATTTAATATTGATCGCGCTGCCGCCGTCTATTGTGGGTCGGTTCTCTGCTCCTGGTAAGTGAAATATTTGATAACCGAATTAACGAGTATTCGTACTCATAGTTTCTGTTTATTATTAAAACTACTCGGCTTTACTGAAAATACTCAATGAGCTAGAAAAAGTTTAAATAAAGTTTTCACTCACATTGGTTAGCCGAAACTATTGTATCTCCTTTTTCATTAATGCAGAGGCGACTTTATTAAAAAAATCATATGTACCTCATTTAAGAATTCTCCATAAATTTTCAAAGATTTATTGATATTTTTTAAGTTTGTTTTTATTTGTTTTTTTTTACACTGAATTTGTAAATTCTTTAAGAAACGAGCATTACCATTTTATTTACTGTGTTTTTTTTCATAGTTTCTTTCTAAAAATGTTTATAAAAATTAACTGAAATTTCTTACAAACGCAATTTGAAAGTTTTTCAATTAATTTTTATAAAAATTATTTTAATTTTTTCTTAAAGTGGTTTAAGTTAATATTAATAAATTGCTTAATTATTTTAATATTTATATAAATATATGTTTTGTTGTTGTTTTTGTTTTGTTTTATTAGTTAGCTTTGCAAATATTTTCATAAAAATTTTACATTCTCTTTTTCTTGCTTTTCAATTGTTGTTTTTTTTCTTTCTTTTCGTTTTTTAAAGTTATTTTAGAACACAAAAATAATTACTTAATCTTAAATCATAGTTACGCAAAAAAGGATTTAAGTTTGTTGTTAGAAAAAAAAAAACTTAAGAAGAAATAAATAAAAAATATGTATATAAAGTTTACATTTGATGCAAAGAGAAGGGGTAGGGGGCGCAGTAGAGAAGTAGGGAGGATAGTGTTTCGTCTTATAAAACACTACGGTCTCTTACAGCGGACACACATTTGTAACGTAATTTAAAGGCCTTTGAAAATTGATATATTGTAAAACTAAAGTACGAAATTTAAAATTACAAAAAATATGGTTTTAATTTGGAAGTTTTTTTTTGTTATAAAATGTTGCGTTTTCCGTTTCTTTTTAGTTAAATAGTGCAATTGCTGTTAGTGAAAAACTCTGCAATTGCTACGACATTTTTATGAGATGAAAGATGTTGGGGTTTTGAAGAAAACCAGCGCCATAACAAAGATTTTTTTATTAAAAAAACTGTTAAAAATGTGTTTGCGGAGAAAAGGGTTTCATTGGTATACTTTACAGTTTATGGAGTGTCTTTTGTGTTTTCATAAAAATTCTATAATGTACAGTGTTTGAAAAACTTGAATAATGGAAATTAATTCCAGAATTTTTAAAAATACGAACTGTTCTTTAGGATCATGTCCGGCTATTTTATTGTACGAGTTTATAATGAATAATAGTGCCCTAAGTCACGACAGTTGATTGCAATTTTAAATTGAAATTTTAATCAATGATCGCCATTTTTTGTGGTTTATTTTCTTCATTTAAATACATTTTTAATATCTTTTGTTTTTCAAATTATTTCCATATAAACTGTTTTAACTCCTGTAATATTGCATTTCATCGTTTGCTGTTGTTCGTGTGAGTAACTAAAGCAGAGCAAAAGAAAAAACATAAAAATATTAATGCCTATTTTTAAGAAATACTATTTTTTATTATTCAGCCATATTAACAGTAGTTGAAAAGAGTTGATTTCCCTTTTCTCGTATTTCGTTACATTTGTTAAGTTATGGACAGACATTTGATAATAAGATTTCTGATATTTAAAAAAATCAATATAAACATTTTTTTAAAAGCAGTTTTAAGGAAGAAAACATCTAATTGAAATAATAAGAAAAACTGTTAACTGAGCACAACTTTAAAATTAAATTAAAAAAATATATATATAACAGAGACAGCAGGCATTGATAATAATTAAATAACGTTGATTGGTTGTGTAGGGAAGTAGAAAGTTTTGAAAGTAATTTCATGTGGTTATTTTCTGTTATGCTGGTAATGGTTTCTTAGAAATTTCTCTAGTGTTAGGATAAGTTTCTTTTCTTGTGTTATATATTATGAAGTATGTTGCTTTTTATGTATAAAGAAATGAGGATTGTAAGAAAGGCCTTAGGGATCTTCTAGTAGTATTGTTGGTGTAACTCTTAATGTTTTGTTTCTATTTGTTGTTTTGTATATATAAAACTGTTTTTTTCGTTCGTTTAAACTTCTTTACTAAGCTTTTCTAATTTTGGGATTGGTATCATGTTGTTGTTTTTTCGTTTTTGTGTAACAAATTTAGGATCATCTCAAAAATTAGTTAGTGCCTCTTCTTTTGGTTGTTGTTGTTATTATAATCTCGTTTGTTCTTTGCGTTCTTCTAACATTCACTTTGCGAGAAATCCACATCTTTCTTTACACTTCTCGCTAAACGATCTAATTCGGCAGCAGCATCTGTGCGCACGGATAGTTTCTCGGGTGTTAAAAGGCTATCCGAACCATTTGTTCGTGGTGTGCTCATGGCTCCGGGTGGTGTTGCAGGCGAGCCAGATTTTTTGTGCAACAAAGAATTAAAGAAATTTGCTAGGACACCCTCGCCGCCAGGCGTAGCAGGATTCATTTTAACATCCATAGGCTGAAAATAAACACAAAACATATAAAATTATTGTCTGAGTTTATCTAATAAAAAATATAAGCCATTTTAAATTTCTAATGCAAAATCATGTGCTTAAAAATATTTACTATATGTTACTAGGGAATACCAGCCGTGTGCTACTACACAAAAAAAGGTAAGGCAGTAGGTAAACATAAGGATTTTCGGTGTTGTAACTCTGGAGCGAAAAACATGAATTTTCTAATTTAGACCAGCAATACTTGCAAATGCTTTCGAGCATTATTGATGGAAAAAGGTTAATCGGTGGAAATTACTGGGGGGGGGTAATTGGAGTTATCAGCACATTTTATCCTTCTTCGATAAAATTCGCCAATAACTTGTTAACAGAAAGTTTTGTTTTGTTGAACTATTTCGATGGATATAAATTGCGAATGAGCAACCAACTTTTAATGTTAAGATGTATGGTGGCAATCCAAATGCGCCCAAAGTGTTTAGAAACGTTAACGACTGTTTAGAAAGTTAATCATTATTTTTAAAGTTGACAACAACATCGGAAAAAACTTTCTGAACAACACTTAGAATAGATGATTGCTTTTGGCAAGATTAGAAGGAAAACATATTTGACATGTAGTCGAATCAAACGCAACTTTTCCATCATCCATATTTAATGGCAGTTTGACGATTATTTGTACATCGGTAAATAAAGTTAATACACACGCATCTTTGTCGAGAATATTAGTTTCTGCACAGTCATCAAAAATTCAATAAAGGATCAAGAAATCACTTTCAATTGTATGTTTATCAAATTAAAAAAGGCTATGCTTTTGTCGATGCTTTATGCTAAAGTCGATCCTTTATCCTTTATTGAATTTTTGATGCCGTTGTGGGCTATAACTATGTGAAGGAGTCATCAAATGAAATCTGCTTGTTAAGAAGAGTTGTTTGTTTTGCTTTTGGCTATCTTTTTGTCATATATTGTCTGGTCGAGTTCGTAGCAATTTCTGAAATAAGCGTAAAAAAACATAGAAAAATATGACGAAATTTTACGATTTTTTGACAGTTTTGTTGTTTTGAGTAAGATGTTGTTGTTTTTTTGATGTTATCTCAAGGCAGAGGGACAAGCAATATTTCGATTAGTTCACGAGACTTGAACTTAAGAATCAGTACATGTGTTTTCAAAACTGTACTAATATCCACCCCCCTGTCGAAAACTTTAAAAATGAATTAAAAAAACCTAATAATTCTAAACCCAGCTAGGATTTCTCTTCTACTGCCATAAGCTTTCAGATTTTTGTGGTCTCAATTGGTTCAAGATTTTGAAGTTAGAAAATGTGCTACTGTGTTATGGGTCACAAAGGTAGACACGTTTTTAGTTTAATATAAAGGGGATTCTTTGTTCTGTTCCGCATTTGTCTGATCTTAAAGTTAACGTCAGCACATATGAGTAATTCTGTGTTAGGGTCGATGTGAAGCTTCCAACCAACGCGTCACTTTTGTTTTCGGTGAGTTTCGCAGATCCCATAAATTTCTTTTCTTCAATATAGAGTAAACACATTGAGCTAATTTTGAGGGGAAAAACCAAACGGGGCAATATTAAAAAATATTCGTATCGGCTTCACTTGTTCTTTTACACTGCATTATGTCCTAACGTCAAATTTAAAATCATGAATGAAAAATAAGTTTTTTGATCCGAAATCTACAAAAGCTTTTCCCTAATGTATTGATTTACACGCGATATCGTAAGTTGGTTGCCACGGCTCATTTGTTCCAATTGCGGGATTTTATTTAAACCCTTGTAACTTGTGGGCTACATCTATATGCCAACGTATTACGATCACTTTCCTTTTTGTGTTATACTCGTATCTTCAGTACGTTTTTAACCTAAGGGCGATAAGAAATATTATTTAAAAAGCTCGAAGACACAAAAATTAGATACGTATGTAGTCAATCAATCTACTGGTTTTATGTAGTTTACCTCGCGATATCTATTAATTACTTCCCTTAACATTATTAAGGAACAAACAAATAATTTCTCTTCAATCAATAAGCTGTACACGATATAATATGTGTCCTCACTTACAGGCACCTGCTTTTTAAAGTCGCATCTGAACGGCGAATGACATTCGTGATACATTTCTGACGGCATTTACGGGTGGAAAAATCTACCGCCATAAACGTTTTCCTGACTTTGAACGTGGGTAACTTGTGTTAGCCACATACGCGCACTCTCCCAAACACACCGCGGCAGCCCAGATGAAACTGGATCATATCGGTCCATGTTTTAGTACAGCTCCGATAAGAAGGTTCTTCCCGTCCTTCCGCTCTAGAGCGTTATATGAAGAAGAATCTTTTAAAAAAAAATAGCACTACTATGCGCACCTAGGCCAAATTGAATTATGATGACCCATAATTCAGCACTGCTATGATGGAGCACTGTTATGATGGAGCACTTGTTACCAAGCTTGGCCAAATTGGATTAAAATGACCGACCCATGTTTAGAATAGCCCCCAACAAACGCCGATTTAAAATGCAGATCCGTATCAAAATGGTACGGATTATTCTGACCAAGGATTTTTTCGTTCCATGTTTTGATATAGGTCTCATAACAAGGTCCCGCCCGATTTAATTATCTAGGTACAGCATCCCTTCATCGATACAAAAATTCAGATAATGCGGATATATGGCTATAATGTATTCCCATGTGATATGTTTTTATCCCCCACACAAGCGGTTATGAGCTACGTACTCAAATCGCTTGGATCGGACGCTGCAAGGTTCTTGCGTATGCAGACTATGATGTTCTGCTGGTGGCAGGAATGTTTCTTCTCAAGCTTAGCAAGGTTATGCAGCGAGCCGAAAGCTAGCTAACAAAGTGGGCAAAAATCTCTGGATTGGAAGTCAATTCTAGGAAGCCCGAACTAGTTTTGTTTACAAGCAGGTATAAGTTAGAGAACATTAGAAACTCGTCATTGGATGGAGTAGAATTGTGTATAAAGATAGAAGAGGGCTTTAAATACGTTTAAGCATGCAAAAACTTAGTTGGGAAGATTTGGGTTCTCAAACCAAAAATAGTGAACAGGATTTATAGAACAGGATTCATAGTCTGGTGGCACTCAAAGAGTAAGAAAAACACTAGAGAAAGACAAAATTAGTGCATCCCTATTTTTGGACGGAGTTATTAAAAGCACACAGCCCTACTCATGGTCCTGCAATTGGAACTAGTTGCAGATTTCGCATGAGAGGTGACGGAAAGAGGGACATTGGAAGTCAGAGAGGCAGGTCTTTGGTCACAGTCACTAACTGCACACTCCAAATTGCTAAGAACGATAGATCTTTATTATCCGCCAGGATAATGGATCTTTGTTATCCGCCAGGCTTTGACAGATATAAAAAATAAATATGAGACTTATGAGACAGCCTTTCAGCCAATGCTTTAAGAACAAGCGAGCATTTTGGCCAATTTCCTAACAATATATTAACTTATTAAATAGTTAGGTATTATACAATATATGGCAACAAATTTTGAATCATTAAACAATGAGATACCGCTTACACATGTTTCCTCGACATTATTATAACTGATGGACCCCAAGAGTTAAAAGGCGTTAGCCTTACTAGGTAAACCGCCTACTGCATAATAGTATTGCGTATACAATACGCTCGCAATATCTACCACTTTATGGTCATTATAAAACATAGGGTAACACTTGTAGTCAGGATACTGACTTTTAGAACACGACTCGTCACTCTATTAAAACCACGATACACTCGTACAGGTTGGCAGTAGATCGACTAAGTACAAATTGATATATGACAGAAAAATAAGTTATTCAGAATCCAGAATACTTGAGTTCTTGACATGACTTCTTCGTCTCTGCTGAAAGTCCAATATTTTCATTGCCCTGGCCTAATATTTTGGGTTTACAGACTTTCGACAAATATGTAACACTTTAAAACTCTTATAGGAGTTTTGACAGGGACACTACATAGTCAAATGTTTAACAAGAAGATGGAAAAATTAGTAGTGAAACATTTTCGTCTCTGGATGGATGAAATTTTTACAGTAGGGAAACAATTGTATAGATCTGACGACGTCGTATTGACAACATCTTCTTTAGATATAGTGTGTGATTGCAACATTTTTCACAAACATGAAGGAAGCATAGTTTTGTGGGAACGTGTGATTTACAATTATTACATATGAAACAAATATAAATGGGATACACGTACTAAAGCAAATAAAGTATAGTGAAAACGCTAAGTTTTAATTTGGATTAACTACATAAGTTAACTAAATAAGGGTTTTAAAAAAAAATAATGGTGTTAAAATGAAGGAAAACATAAAAAAGGACTTCACCTTTCTACTGGGTGAATTTTGACCAGCTGAACCAGGGGTACGGGGCATAGCTTTGCTAGCCTGCGAGCGTAAAGGCGATTCACTACGTACTTGACCGCCTTGTTTAATGATTTCCTGTTGTCGCGCCAAAAACGTTTGTTCGTCTTCGGTTTGGACTTCAATTTCACGATTTGAAACAGCCTGCAATAAAATAAGGGCAATACAAATTATTACATCAACAATTAAAAACATGCTAGCAAATAAGAACATACTTTTCTGGAAGGTGGCGCCGTAATGATGTCTGTATAGTAATCTTCAGCTTTACAAGAATGCATATTCTCATATAAAATACTTATTTTCTTTAAGCTATCCCAACCGGCAGGACTAAAACAAACAAGAAAAGATAAGATACACATCAATGTAGCAAAAGTATAATAAAAGTATATATTGAATTTACATTAGAACTGCATCTTTCTCGACGACTAGGGCAGGTGTACGGAATGGTAGACCATAGATTCGATGTGTTAAATATTTATATAGGAGATCACAGTTTTTGTCTTCTTTAACACTTGTGTAGAAGAGGGAGGTGCCATGTTGCAAGCAAAAGCGTCTTATCCATTGTTGAACGAAATCAAAATGTTCATCTCGATAATCGTATTCTTTTTCCAAAGTGTTCATGTAGTCCGTCTGGCAAAGCAATTAAAAGCAATTCAGTTGTAGATATCTAGGCATCATATATAGTAAAGAAAATGCAATTACCTTTGTAACCACTACAACAATATCTAAGCCCAAATTTGTTAGTAGCGCCCCATCGGTGAGTGGGAGCAAATCATCGTCATCTACCGAGTTATTTCTCATCGTGCGTTTAACAGGTGAACCCGGATCTAAATCATCGCCAACTTCACAATAACTTTGCCATGAGGTTATTAAACGTTGGCGGGCTTCTTGTTTCTCTTCGGGTTCCAATTTCAGCGTCTCAATGTGATCGGATAACACTTTAATCCAATGATTGAGTTGTTCCAGCCAATACCATGGCTGTGTCATCGATACTGTTAGGATGACCAATGTGTGTGCATAGTTTGTTTCGTTCAAAGCGAAATGTAAGAGATTTTTATGACCTGGATCACCATCTAAGACCCAAACACTTAAACGGGTCATGTCTGGAAAGATAATGTTAAAAAGTAAAAAAATTTTGAAGAGTAAATATGGTTCGGAATTTTTTGCAATTGTGTATATCTAAAATAAGTTTAATATTTCTTAAAATTTTTTTAATAATTAAAAAAATCTTGAAAATTAAATCAATGGTAGAAGATATGAAAAAGAGAATTCGAGTAAAAAGTAATAACTTAAACTAGTACAAATTAGTTAAGTCCGGCGGGGCCGACAACCGGTTATTTGTACCGGATTGATCCGAAGAAACACTCTTCGGCTAGGAGCAGTCACCTCAACAATATTTGTTCGTCCATTTTTTCGTCGTGGGAGCAGCACTTCCCGGAATGCCTGCTCCAAATATTACTGGTCCGAGCCGGGATCGTACAAAACCCCAGACCTTGGATCTGCTTGGTTTGTCAGAACCGTATGCTACGTGCTACGTCGGTAAGGTGAAATCGTTGCATTTAGTGGGTGCACTTCAGGAGCTGTTCAGGCCTGAACCACATCAGTGAGTATAGCGAAGCGGACTTTGTTGCCTCGTGCTGTACCAACGAAGTAAGCAGTGGATGACTGGCTTTGGTGTCATCATCGCCGTCTACATTTTCGTGGTCGTCATCATCATCTTCATCCAAGTACGAGACTCCCCCGCATTCTCTCTCGCAACAGCTTCAACATATTCAGCATATTACACCACCA
This sequence comes from Hydrotaea diabolus, assembly GCA_963513945.1. NCBI lineage: Eukaryota > Metazoa > Arthropoda > Insecta > Diptera > Muscidae > Hydrotaea > Hydrotaea diabolus. Next base: position 184,555,403 of record OY740718.1, read on the forward strand.
ATTGCTGTTGCCACTCCTGACAGTCTGCCAATTTAGCAATTTAATTGTAATGGCTAACGCAACAAAATCAGTGAGGTAATAGAATTTATGAGTCGGAGAAACATCATGGTCGCTGCGATCTAAGAAACTAAGCTGAATGCCACCTGCAGCCTTCATAGTTGTGACGGATACAACGTGAGGATCGCACCAGAAGTGGAGGTGGGGGACTTTCTTTCCTTTAACACCATTTTGTACAGTTCAGACCTATTTCGACTAAGCTTCACTCTAGAGACCCATACATGGAATGTATGGGGGTAGCAGTCAAGTTTAGACCTGCCGAGATAGAGCTGTACAACGTATAAATCCCGCCGGTTTATAGCTGTGCTCCGCGTTATTTGCCTGACATTAGCAATCTGCTACAATGCAGATTGTGGAATTCTGCGAACTGTGGAATTCTCTCCTAGACAAAGACCACAGGGGCATAGCGTAGCAAATTGATAGCTCTGCACAGTGAATGAGAACGCTTCTACGCGGATTATAAGCGATTGTCATGGCTCGCCAGACATAACGAAAACATCGCCAGGCCTGATCAACGATGTCACCTGGCAACCCGTCATCTCACTAGGATCGGACTACCTTCCCATATCTCTCCATAAATAAACCGACTCCATAAATAAAGGGCTTTATAACCTCTGAACGCCGTACGTATCTCAATCAGAGAAAGGCTGATTGGGGTCCAACGACAAGACGGTCCTCGTGTCTAACAAAAGCCTTCGACACGTTTAAAAACGTCCCTTCCGTCGAGTAATATGAAAATATCCGCTTACAAATCAGCCACACTGTTAACTTCATGGACCGCACAGGTGCGGTTGTCACTCAATGTGAAAGTCGATGACGTCAACATCCCGACTAACAACTACCCCAATATCCTTGGGGTCACATTAGGCAACCTTTTTCGAACCTCTGCACATGCTACAGTTATCTGCGTTAAGCTCAAAAGCAGGAACAAGGTCCTCAAGTCGCTTGCCGGCAGTACTTGGGGAGCCGACAAAGAAACCTTGTTGACCTCTTACTAAGCGATAGGTCGGTCTACTACGCAACACCGGTGTGATCGGCAAACGTGAGTACGACGAAGTGGAAATAAATTCAGACTTGCCAGAATGCCTCCCTTAGAACATCAACAGGGTGTCTTCTGAGGACCATCTAAATGAGGAGACGAGTGTCTTTACCGTGCGCAGACACAATTTCCGTCTGTCTAAGCATTACCTGCTAGGGTGTTTTCGCAATAGTCATCTCTTGGACAGGATGCCTCAGCCCAGGCAGATCAGGTACGATCTGCCGGACATATGTCCGGCCTGCCATCAGGGACCACATGACGTGCTGCACCTCTTCAATTGTCTGACCAAGCCCACTCAGCTGACCCCAGGCATCCAGTTCAAATTGCTCGTTTCTCCACGAAGCAAATCCCGCATAGACGGACAGGACTTCAAAATAAAAATACTGTTGTTACAACAACAACAACCACTTAAAAAGTGAAACTAATTGATGTCTGGAATATACATTTCAGTGGCTTTGCGTACCCGATTTTTGGTTTTAAAATTTTTCACGAAATGGTTAGCCAAATATATATGTGACCCGGGCTATGAAAAGGTGGATTAAGACTCGAAAAAAATTCCACTTTTTTCCTAACTTGCTTAGAAGTGTACTAAAAATGTAGAGGAAGATGAAAGAAGAACAGAATTTTATTTAAAATCCAGAATAATGATAATAAATAAAATTGAAAATTTTAAAAACAGGATTGAACGCTGCCACCTTTAAATAAGCCGGGTCACATATATTGATGTCGGTTTTGTCTAATAATACGGCTAAATATACTACACCGTAGAACTAAAATTTATCAAACTTAGCAGCGATGTTTTTAATACCTCAAACGTAAGGATATGGGGTCTGATTATATTGGTGCAAGTTCTTCGATTCATTTTTTTTCTACAGCTGGAAATCTCCGAACAGGCAAACCACGCCCAACTGGTTCTCTCACTAACAAACTTAACTAAACACTCAGAAACTCAAAAAAAAGTTAATCGAATGCAAAAATCAAAATTCTACATTTTTATTTAACAGACCTCGCATACCCTCATACGTACCTAGTAGGGTAAGGTAAGGATATACAAATTGGGCCATATCGGTCCTTAGCCACCATATAAAATTCCTTTCCGATTTGAGGACCAGCCTCTGAACAAACCATATATTAAACCCAATCTTACTGAAATTAAGCATAGTAACCTAATTACTTTATCATATAACCATCCTTTAAGCTCCCTTCCCGATTTGGAGCCAGTCGCTCTAGATGTCACATATAAAATGCGATCTTGCTCTAATACCAAACAGAGCCAAGAAGTCTTCTGTACACCGGAATGGTGAAGGGTATAATATAGCTGACCATGTAGGATTATTTGCATTTAAAAAGAAAACTGATTATTGATATCAGAACAAGAAAATTTAACCATATTTATTTTCTCCCTTTAATTTGTATGCCTGTTAATATAACAAGTTAAATATAAACTATAGATAAGGAATATCCATACTTTAAAAGGGTTGGAATGGTATTTTCGAATTTACCATTTAATCTCCCTTTTATTTATATTAAGCTTGGATTAGTTTATTAATAAGAAGAATGTATTCCTTGTTAAAACGTCCGAGTTATAAGTAAAGTTAAAATTAAATAGAGTTTGCGTATAATCTTAACCACAAAACGTTTTACTGCATCGTAAGAATTTAAAATTAAATTTACCATCTCTGTATTCATCCTTAACGTCAATGTAGGCATATTCCAATCCTGAACCCTTTTTTGGATTTTCCACACCCTGAAGTTTGGCCACCAGAGTAGTTTTGCCGGTGGCATTATCACCCAATACTAATACCGATTTGTTTGAGGGGAGTTTTGTGCTGCCTTGTTTCTGGACTTCGCTCAGAATAGAAGACCTGAAAAATAATAAAAAAAAAAAACAAGTTAAACAAAATGGTTGATGGTAATATGGCAATTTTTACGATAAATATAAACAGTAATTATGCATTGGAAAACTTCTCCATATTTATGGTGGTTAATACTAAATACGTTACACACTTTCCATTTATACTTGTTCATTAGAAATTCGCCGTTGATTTGGAATATGAAAACTTATTGCATACCAACATCTAGCGACAATCTTGTCTATGCCAAGTTGTGATGACAACAATCTATGCCTAGTGGTCATTTCTAATGTGGGATGAAGAAGATTTCATTGCCCACTCTCTCGCCTTGTCGTTATTTGCATTTCCAATTCAATTAAAAGTTAATGCTATAAAACCAACCGCTTACTGAAACTGACATCTCTTGAAGTCCATAAATTTGTAATAGGACCCAAAACCACTACTTACGTTTTTCGCGTTTGATTTCCAGACAATTGCAATTTAATAATTTCGGTGCGCAGCAATTGGAAAACATTCAAATCGTCAGCAGCACCCTCGTCAGCTACTTGTTTATACAATGGTTTCGTTTTCATTATTGAACACTTTCGAACATGAAATATCTGTTTCCTCAAACACTTAAAGACAAACATGCAAATTTCGTTATCCGAACCAATGCATGAACATGTTCTTTGTCGCCGTATCCTTTCGGAAGAATAAAATAGGCAATTACTGTTAATTTATTTTCAATTTTCAATTGCTTCGAGTTATTTGACCACTGCGTGTCCTTGTCACAGCGCTTTTCTTTCCCTATTGTGTTGTCAGGTATACAAACGAGTGGTTGGCAAGCAGTAGACCAGAATGACATTTGGGGTATTTTCTTCTTTATTTCTTTTGTGTGTTTGTATGACATGCGTGAGTTAATCTTACAATAAAATATTGAAATGAGTGACAATATAAAATGACTTTGAGGACTTTTGCTTCGGTCTAATTTCGTGAACTGACAATTTTGAATGAAAATATTTGAATTTGAGTGTGTTTACGCTTTGAATAGTTATCAAGTTGTGGAGAGGCCACCAAGGGTTGGAGTATGAGTATTCTATTTCTATTGATTTTTTGTTCTAAAAGGTGTTTTTGTTGAATAACAAGGAAACACTTGGCGTGCTTAACAAAAATACAGTGGCGTACTGGTATTGAATGCCTGTATAAAAGCTTGGGGGGTTTAACTACACAATGACGGTGTATAATGGTCAGTGTCTCTAAGCATTGTTCTTCTTAGGCATTCGAAGAGTATTTCCTGGTCAGTGAATATTAAATTAATAACGTGGATATTAATTTTAGAGAAGTATCCTTCTTGTTTCTTAATAGAATGATAAGTGACTTAAGTAAGTGGCCATTGTTCTTTAATTGGACTTAGGTACATTTTTGTGGGATTATAAATTTAATTGTACAAGTATTAATATACCATGGACAACTAGAAGAATAGATAAAATAAGTCTGTTTATGTAAATAAACTCAAAATGTCCAACATAGAAAATCCTAGCAACCATAGTCAGGAATTTAGAAGATCCACCGTTTAAATTCCATAGTGATTTCCAATAAAAGCAAGGTATCGTAGGAAAGATATATGTACCTGCACAACTCCCTTCACTTACCACATCAGAAAGGGTAGTTTTCTTAGTTATAGTGTTCAAAGCATGACACATTAACGTATACAATCAAATTTAACATCTTACACTAAAATATTAGCATGCCTCGATAGATAGTAACAAGATCCTTCCTTCAAATTCAATCCTTATTTCAAGTTAGAGCCAACGAAAGAAAACGCTTGCACATCCGTCCTTTCAGAAGTTACTGTTATCTTTATCTTTCGGAGAATGTAAATAAACTTTTCTATGGGCAAGTTCTTATCTTTCATATCCAAAGAAACTGATATTCGAGGGCTGCTATATATATTTCTGACCTAATAATGAAAATGCAAATATTTTTCATCAGCAATGGTTTTATTGTTTTTGCATGTGCTCAAACCAATTGTCGAAGCACTTTTTCTACTCCGATTGAGAAAAACGTTGACCGCGCATTTTTTTCTTGATGTGCGGAAAAAAAGAAGTCATTGGGTGTCAAGTCAGGGCTGTGAGGCGGATGACCCATCAATTCGACGTTTTGGCCGGTCAAAAAGGCGCTGGTTTGAGCCAAAGTGTGAGAGCTCGCATTGTCATGATGCACAATGATTCGTCTTCTCTTGTTCGTTTTTCGAACTTCATTGAAGACTTCAGGCAAACAAATTGTGGTGTACCACGCAGAATTGACCGTCCTACGTTGCTCAAGCGGAACAGTCGCCACATGACGAGTTTTGCCCAAGAAACAGGGTATCATTTGCTTCGAAGTGCTTCTTCCACGAACAACTTTCGTTGAATTTGGCTCGTCTTCGAAGACCCACACGGTCGATTGCTGTTTCGTTTCGGGCACATACGCATAGGTCCATGATTCGTCACATGTGACGATCTTATAAATGTCTTTTGAAGCACAGTGATCGTATTTTTTCAAAATTTCTTTGCACCATCGACTCGAGCCTTTTTTTGAACGATTGTCAAATTGTGCGGGATCTAACGAGAATAAACCTTTTTGACGGCCAGGTGTTCACGCAATATCGAATGTATGCTGGTGGAAGAAATGCCCAAGGATGCCTGTGACAGTGCTACAGGATGGTGCTTCATCGCCATACACCGATTTAAGTTCATAGATGCACTCTTGTCGTGATAGTCCACGTCGCAAGTTGTGAAAAATGATCGCACGAAAATGTTTACGAGTTAATTCCATTTTTTGCCAAATTGATTTTTTCAAGTCACTGTAAACAAGTGATGGTCGTACGTTAAAACGTTTTGGGTACGTTTATGCTAAAAATGTTAAACTTTCCAATGGAAAAGTCAGATGACGCCAGGCAACACTTAGGCCAGAAATATATATAGCAACCTTCGTATTTATATTTAAAATCTTAACGTCTTACATATTAACATAAATGAATGTGCCTTGTAATGATATTTTTAATGTTTATTCTACCATTTATTGAAATGAACTGCGTTTATATATCCTTCGTTTGTAATGCGACGATATATCGATCAAAGGCCCTAGAAAGTATATAACCATGTCCGCCAGTTCCTCAATCCATGAGTCCGCTGAAATCACCATAGCGGCCAAATGAAGTGAATGTCCGTAATATGACCCAGGGACTGCTCATAATATGACCTATATCAATTAATAAAAATTATTATTATATATAAAAACTGTCCACTTTCTACAAAGAACTAATCGAAAAATTGCTGCCCCCGAAATCAAACACAGGAACTTTCCATTTAACAAAAGATATCTTCTATCGCACATGTTTATTAACAAAGTTTCAAAAGCAATACCATCAATACTGCCTTTACCTGGTAGACCTGCGCACAGCACTCTTCAAAGAAGTAGAGTGAGCATGTTTAACTATCATTAAGAGGGTGTAGAGAAGTCCTTCTTTCGAAAGGAAGCAAACATGACTTACAAACTTTTTTGAAAGTAAACACGATATGATTACCGAATTGTAAGTCAGCTGAGTTGAAGGTGTTGAGTAGTTACGCTGGTATGCCTTCGACTAGAATGCTTGTAGAATATCTTTCAAAAAATATGTATCGAATGTGAAGTCAGCCACGGGTTTTAAATTAATATAAAAGTATTTCAACTGGAAATATGCATAGTTAAATGTCTTTTGCAACCATCATAAGCACTATTTACACAACTCTTAAAAAATGCATCAACATTTCTGCAGATGGATCAGTACCATGTTCGTGGGAAAGAGTATAGCTGCTAGAAATAATGGAAGGTCTTATTTGTTTCCTGTAGTCGTCGCCATTTACGACGTAAGAAGCCAATCCCAGGATAGCCAGTTCTATGCACCGGGTTGGCCCGAAGCAGAAATTCGACCAAGGTCACCCCAGAACTATGTGTGCCGTAAACATCAAAGTAAACAAATAATGGCTAAAATATGTTGGATGAAATCCTTTCATATTTTTAAACAAAATAATTTAAGCTCTATTTGAATTAAAATTGTTCCAACATAAATGTTTTGATTTTAAAGACAATAGCTGTGGCAATTAATTGATTATTTTAGTGCGATCTTAATTTTTTAATGTCTTCTTTTGACGAATTCACCGATGAAGCCTCTCGTTATTCATTTTTTTTGGCGTATTTAAAGAGAAACAATGTTGCCACATTACACTCAACTTCGTTCCATGTTGCCGGTAGTCTGCCAATATTGCAAACTAAGTATCTTCTAGTTACCTTAATAGAATACGGCCAATGTATTATATAAAATAATTAGACAAAAAATATTACTTGATAATAATGGTTATTAAAACATAGCTTATATATATATATAAAAAAATCTCTGATTTTAAAGTTACATTGTTGCCAAATAAATAATATTTGTAATAGCTTAAGATATTTGGAATAGCCTAAAAAATAAATATAGTGTTCTTCGAAACAAAGAAAATAACATCTAATGATCCAAATTGGCTACATGCAATCAAAAATTAAAAACTACTTGTTTTTCTATAATATGCATATAATTTTGAAGCAAACATAATTACAGTATAAACAAACTTATGAAAACGTTTTAAATTCTTATCATCAAAAAATAATTATGGTATTTTTCAATGAGGCTTTATCGACATTTTATTATCAGTTAATGTCCATTGTAATTCAAAATCATTGAACCTTCTTTACTTCGCATATTATTTGAATATACACATACGTTTTGTAGATATGTAAATATATATTAAACATGTACAGAGACGAACAGAAAACATTTATTTTCCTCTGTATCGTAAGACATTCTACTCAGGAAAAGAACGGTAATTGGCAGGTAAATTCTTAGACTTTTAAAAGGTATTTTCACGCGCCACTGTTCATTTAGTGCGAGCATAGGGTTACAATTTTCAGTATTATCCATGTCCCGGGATACGGAAAAAGTTTATAAAACAACAGGGATCCCAGAACATGACGTATAATTTTTTAATTCAATTAAATTTCAGTTTAATATTTATGGCAAAATATATTTACCACTACTCGTATGTATGATAAAATTATACCTGGTTGCTGAATTGTTCGCTTCAATAGTTTGAAAGTTATTTCCAATTTCCAATAAATCCTTCTTCTTATTACCAAATCAGTCTCACCGATCAGTGAGATGCTAGAAATTATTTAGCAAGGAATATAGCAAAATTGTTGTCCTTTTTGCCTGGGAATTATTACTGTTATTTATCATTTAAATATAAAAATGTAAAAAAGGTATAAATTATCATTACAGAAATGTTCTCTTAATAAGGAAAAATTATTTCAGTATAAACCATGGAATGAATCCTAAGAATATTATTTAAACTCCCTTTTAATACAATTTTGTTTTAGTACAAAATAAAAACAATTCTACGACACTGTTCTATGCATGTTATTTACACTTAAGTCTAGGCTAACTGCTTGAAATTAGCCCGCTTCCCTATGAGAGCACATTATCCTGAATGTATTTAGTATAACGAAGACCATATGAGTGAGTTTTTTTCATGTTGTACATTCAGCACTCGCCTCGTCATTACGAAAAGAGCGGTTGTTATGGTGCTCGTAGAAAGTCGAACTAAAAGTTTACAATACAAAGTTCAGGCATATCATTCGAAATATTTTAGTGGTGGCTCTCCAAGTGAAAAGTTAAAAAATAAAAAACGGCAAAATTAGTGACAATTGAAAAAAAGAATAATTGTGAAAATTTATTAGAATAGAAAAAAATATGAGTCTATTGCCAAAACGAAGATCTCGCAGTGAAACTCGGGATTCTGGAATGAATTTCGACAAGGAAGCCAATAATGTAAAAAAATTCATGGGAAAAGTTCGTCAAAGTACACAATTTCCCCAAATGGACAACTCGGTGACGGGTATGGGCAAACGTCGGACTTCGGCCGAAATGATTAGTGAAGCAAAAACATTTTTGAGCGATGTGGGAGGAGGTTCAACGAATGCCTTAAATAAGCACCACCAACCCACCACAAGTGGTAAATATGCTACGGACCAAAAACAAATAGAAACAAGACATATATGTTTTGCTTTCATTAGAAAAAATTATAAATAATGTGTCCATTAATTTTAGTAGTCGGTGGTGTTCGAATGGTCAGTACACGACGACCCATAACGCCCCGGGAAACGGGAAGGGTATTGTATGGCAAAGTGGCAATGGCCGGTCGGCCTCCCAGTTCGTTTTCGTAAGTTGAATTTGACTTTCTCATACGAGACCAGTATTTATTTTTGATGTGAATAATTTATAGCTTGCGTTATTTGCGAAATGCGGACTCACATGGCTCCACGCCACGAACGCCCAATTTGGAGCCCATACAAACGACAACAAATGAGGAAGACGGTTATGGTGGTAGTGCTAGTGTTGCTACTGCAGGTGGAAATGATAAAGCGTCAAGTCAACAAATAGTTGGCCAAAATAAAAGCACTGGGGGAGGAGGTGCTTCTGATGATAGTTTTGCACGCCGGTCGCAGTCTCTTGAATCGCGATTTGAATGTTTCGATAATAATCATAATAATAACAGTAATGCTTTGTCTGACAGACCCAACAACAACAGCAACACTACTACAGCAATGCAAATGCAGACAATAGCAACAAATGGCAAGCCATTGCCTCGTAAATTGCCAGCACTAGAGGTAAAAGGGAATGCAATAAAAAAAGGTACATCGCAAAATTTTCTAAAATAAAAGCAAAGTACAAAAACATTTATGAGCAACATATTAATATTTTTTTTTGTTCCAGATAATTTTCACAATTACCGGCACCAATTAAGGGCTAAAACGGCTTATTCGGCACAGTCGCATAAGCTCAACGAAGGAAATGGTGTCAAACTTGTGGGCGAAAATAGTAATAGTAATCGAGCTATTACTTTGTTGGAAACTCGAAAATTCCTGACACGTTCCAATGATTTGTTGGGTCAATCATCGACAGAGAAGCTCATCGATATGTTGAAAGAACATGCCGGTCTCAAGGAGTGCACCGAAGAAACTGTTAATCATATAAATTCGGTAAGTTTTTTTTTCTCCCACGCGAATTTGTTGAGATAGTTATGGGGGTACCTCTTACAAGATACGGAATAACTACTTCTGGGAAACATATCTGAGAGGTTGTTTTTTTTTTAAATTACGCTAAAGGTATTAACGAAATACCTTTTACTTTCTACTGCAAAATACATCTTTACTTTTTTGTCTAGAAACACTACAAAAATTCATTGTAATACATGCAAATGCATAGAAAGTCTTTTCAGTTTATCTAAATGCACGAACTACGACGGCTCGATTTAAACGGATTAAAGAAGTGGCCTAGTCCGCACCTTGTTTTGTTGGATGACTATTCCTTATCTATTAAACGCTATTCTCGCGTTTGATGTTCGTATTCAACATCCCGTTGACTCTTCATCCGAGAACTGTGCACGATACAGTTCTTACAAAACTGACCTAGTGTTGAAAACTGAATACGAATGATATAAAAACAAAATTTCGACCTTTCGACCTAATATTAATCTTTTAAATAAGAGATATGTTGTTCTAGATACATCTTTCGTTGCTTTAGAATTATAACTCTTACTCGTAAAGTCGTCGGCAATTACGAAGTGGAAATCTGCCACTTGATGCAAATTCGTTGATTCATTGGTATAAGAGTAGGCGAAATATTTTGCTCACAAATTATGATAAAAAATAATTTTTTAGTGAACAGCAAGTTTTACTTTTACATTCATGTGTATGGATAGATTAAAAGGAACACATTTCGTTTCAAATATAAGCGAGATGAGATTTTGAAGTGTGTACTTTTTATAAATTTCAGCAAAAGTAAATTACATATATTTTCACAAATAGCCAAATTTAAACCCATTCTACTACCAATGTGCAAAGATTTAATTTATTTTATTATGCACAAGCTGTTTGTTCTGGTCCTGAGTACCGAAATCGGAGGGAAATTTAATCCATACCTATGCTCTGCGGACTTTTCTTTAGGTGCTGAATACACTAGTTCTTTATTTTTTGTAAGCAAAAATTAGGAGTTCCCAAATTACATTATTTTCTATCCTAGAATTTTTTATGGTTAGTTTCTCCCACCGTACTCTGAACACTATACGATGTGAAACTATTTTACAATAGATGATGTTTTTGGTTTTGGAATAAGAAACAAACTTAAGAAAAATACCACTGTTTAAAAATTCAGAAGTTGAATTTGATAAATGAGATTTAAGCACTAGCAAACCGATTACCACAGAGGCTCTTTTACAAAATGTCATATCGATACAAAAATCGTTTTGATCCGTTTTTCTATCGTTATTTGGATATAACAGACAACACTGAATATAATATAAACATAGTTTTCGGCAGATAATAGCTGCAAAGACAATATTAACATCTCCACAACAATTGGCAAAACCAATTATCACTACAACTGATAAAACCTATTTAAATCTACAATTAATATATCTAATTATCAGATTTAAAACTTTAAAAATAATATTAATTCATAATTGTGTTTTTAAGTTGTGGTTGTTTTGTTTTTGCTACTTCAGTGAGAAAAAATAAACAAGTTTAGACATCTCATTTTCAAAAAAATTTAAATAATATTTTATATTTTCATTTCTTTTTAGATTTTAACAGAATTATACAATCGTGTACATAAGAATGAAGACACTTTCAAGAAAGGTTTCATATTAGGTGGTCTTTATGGCCTGGTAGAGTGTACATCACCCAAGATACTCTTGGCCGTAGCTCGAGTGGTATTAGCGGTAAGTTTCCACCCATCTACACTGCATTCTGAACCACCTTCTAAGTCGTTAATATTTGCAGTTACGCGTTTCTGGCAGCAACTTGACGGGAGCTTGTAAACTCATTTTCAAAGTGGCACGCAATGAACAAAATGATTGTTTATTTCATGAAAATGATATCTTGGAACTACTCATCGATGGCCTGGGTCGGGCCAGTCCTTTGGAAGATCCTGAGGCATGCATCTATGGTTATGGTTCCATACGTTTTCTCACTTGCAGTACCAATCAGGAGAGGGCAGAATTAACTGCCATTAAGGACTTAAATCGCAATTGGTCCGAACAAGTAGAAGAGCCACGAAAGCCGAATACAGCCCCGAATTTGGGAGAATATCCGAAAATATCGTACGAGAAAAATCAAAATGAATATGTGCAGAAGCTGTCAAAGCAAGATGCTTTGGTGTTGCGTCTTTCACGTCATGGCGCAGTACAATTGATGATTTTACATTTACAAATGCTAAATGAAGCTGGGGCGATACGCAAATTGGAAGGACCGCCTTTACATTCTTTGTATCAGCTGTCGGCGGCATTAAGAACTTTGGCCGATGTGAGAAAAATTATTTCGTCATTGGAGCATTTGGACATATCGCGTCCACATTTTGATAATACTAGTATACATTTGGAGTTGGCCTGTCCGCATTTAATAAAGGCAGCCGAAGTTACCATAGGCGAAGTTGAAGTACAGGCAAATATCATTAGAACTTTAAGGTAAGGTGTTGGTAATTCCTTATTCACTTGGATACATTTTAAACTTGTTGTGATCTTAGTGTGCTGTCCGAAGACTGGGATTGTTGTCATGCCATGGAAAAGTTTGCCCCTCGCATAGGCATGCTTTTAGGACCTTGTTGTACGAATCACAATACCAGCAATGCTGAAAAGCTACTGTCCATTATAAGTCGTTTGGGTTATATATTGGGCAACATTATGACTAATTATGATTTGGCTAGAATTCAAGTGGGTATTGTCATTATCTTAGAAGTCTAATTACACAGGCAATTACTTTTTGGCTATTATTTCAGTTCTTTCACAATGATGTGGCCATGGAATATCTCTTAACCGTTTTGGAGAACTACTCAAAAGAGCCGTTGACTTTAAACAATTCACTTGGAGACACCGTTTTGGATGTTCTTATCAAAATGATACGTGTGGTAGCCAATATGAGTGTCGATTCAGAAGTGGGTCAAGGTTTGGGAGATACACGATCTTTGGGATCTTTGTTATTGGAAATTCTAAAAACAACTCAGCAAGTTAAAAGCTTTAAGATGGTAAGTAAAAGAGAGTACAATACACCAACGCCTTAATCTCATTCGTTATTTTCAGAAACAAGAACTACAGGAACTCTGTCACGCCACCCTGGGAGCTTTGCATAATCTCAGCTTTTACCAAGATCAACTTAGCGCCACTCCATCTCTAGTTCAAGAATCCAAAGGCAGTTTACACACTATCTTACCGGATTTGGCCAAGCAATTATGCTCCATACTGAAAAATACCCAGGACGAACTGTCACAAGTCGAGGCTGCCCGCGTTTTGGGCAACCTGACGCGTAATGAAAAGGCTCGCAGATATTTCTGCAAAGCAAAGGGACTAAAAGTAGTAGTCCGAATTCTTGGCAATCCCAAGACAAAAGAAATTCACGATCTAGAAGCCTGCACCATTGGCATTTTGGTAAATATTTTGGGTGACATCGAGAATCGTATGCCCTTTATACAAATGAGAGGTCCACAAATCCTGTTGAATTTGCTAATTGATGCCTTAAAACAGCATGAAGATTGGTTTATGAGCACCATAATATGCCAAGCTTACTGGAATCTATTCATAGACATACCCAATTTGGAGGAAGTATGCGATGACACGACATTGGATGAATTGAGTGATTTGTTGGCCGAATATCTAGATGACGATAAACTAATGGCTATGGACCAAATGTTTACCCAAAATCAATTGTGGGAAGATTTCACCATGGTATCCACATATCTCTTGGAACATTTACAAGCGCACTATGGCCAGCAAAGTGACGGTGTTCCCTCAGTGGAGGCGAGTGATTTTGAAAATGACGAGGACGATGTCTATATAGAAGGAATATAAGATAAAGTAAAGTAGAATAAATCCCCAAAATGAAAATCTAAGTCTCATTAAAGTAGCAACACATGTTGGTTGATATCGTGACACCTTTTTTTGGTTTTAATCATACCAGTAATCATGTTTCTTTTTCTTAAAAAATGACACCCTTTCTTAGACCAATGATGTCAACCGACCTACCATTCATCGTCGGTTACCAACAATAGCAGATATTTTTAGATAGTATTGCTTAGTTGTTGTGGCCACAATTATTAAAATCAATACACAATACCAGACTAATAACAACAAATAATATACTTGTTCCGTCGTTTCTCTTTTTTATCAGACGTTCTGCTTCTCCACCTGGTTCGCGTTTGTATTTGAATGAAATCTTTTTTTTTCATATTTATTCGCTTGTTGAATATTAATAAGCTTCAAAATAGTTCCATTAACTGTCCGCGATTGGCATCTCTAAGGGGAGTTCGGTATTATTCATTTTTATGTTTATACATAAAGTGTACAGAGGGGCGAGACAGCATTTAGGCCGCAATGATTCATTGCGGGCTTCAATTAAAAATAGGAACTTATTGGTATTTAGCCAACAAATTATTTTTTTTTCACTATACACACATATGAGAACAAATGGTGTAAGTAAAATAAATTACATCTTATCGGCGTGAGTGCCTATGAAAAACTCGACACAACTGATACAATAAAAAATGCATCTGCAATCCTAAAATATTAAGATTTTGGCTTTACTTACTCTAAATAGCAGTGAAGATTAGAAGATTAAGTCACCTCGTAATGACGGTGACTTAAAATATGAATCTCTTTTGTCCGTTCAAGGATCGGGGATGGCGGTAAGAGGGGAATTAAAACTTAGAGATGCAGGTCACAAATTGGACACTTTGTTACTTGACCGATAGGTCTTGCAGTGCGTTCTCTTAAGCGGAAGAGTAGGACTTTAGAAAAATGTCATCTGTTTTTTTCCCTGACAGAGCGAAGTGGAATTTAGGAGAACCAATTTAGCTCTACAACAATAGGTCAAAGGTGATTTTAAGTGTATTTTTTTCAGGCCGATAGAATTATTATACATAAAGCAGGTCAAATTCTTCGACAGACTACCACGCCGAATATTAAAGATATTATCTTCTATGTGGTTAAGATTTTCAAAAGTCACTTAGCACCTTTAGATAAGCGAACCCACGACAGCCGGTTCTATGCACTGAATCGATAGGATTAGGCCGAAGGCCGAATCATGAATTCATACCTAGATTAAACTTTTATGGACTAGGACCAACAAATGGAAGATTGGTAGAGCTTTGACACCTAAACTAGACAAGTACAGAACTAGAAAATAACAAAAGTGATTTTAGAGTACTTGTCATGACGGGACATTGTACTGTTAGCGAGATGACTGGAATATGGTGTGTGTGAGTAGTCGAATAATGCCGTTTATAATAATGTTTGAGGATTAGGAGTGGATTGAGACAGTGGAGCACATTTTGTGCTCCCTACAGAATAGACGGCGTATTTGCCTGGCAAAGTACTTTCTTCAAGATCTGGAAGAGTTACCTCATGCAAGATTGATCTACAAAGTTTTATAAACAGCTTGTCGCGGCTTAAGGGCAGCATCCTAAAGATCTTATAACGTAGTTTATCGAAGACGAAGGAAAATCACAACCGCGTTTCAACTTTTCAATGGTTGTCATCGGTAAAAGTCCTTTAAATTCAACCGAAAGGTCTTTGAGCCGAATGAAAGTACTTATAATATCAGTCGGATTGAATATGTATCTTTTCAATTCTAAATTGTTCATACATTTTTGCAGAAATTTTAATATTATTATGGAACATATATCACATATTTCGAACAGTCTTCGGCAGTTTGTGAGCTAATAATATTTTACCAGCTAATCTAAATCAAGAAAAAACACGTTTATTAACATTGGCCAGCGCAAATGTTTTATACACTTAAACATGGATTTGGTATTGAAGTAGGAAAATTGAGTATAACAGTCCTTTGACCACGCGAGTTGCAATTAAATCTTAAAAATTAGTCGATATTTGGATCCGCGGTTCAATTAACTAAGTGTGTGTAAGTGCCTCTTGGTTCGCTCGTTTAAAATAATGCTTAGTGCAACTAGGCTCTATGTATCCCAATCCAAGTTTTTAACCTTGAAAATAATTATTATTTCGAATAATAACGGAAATAAATAATTTTTAGTCACCATGTGTCCAAGTACAGCGCATAGGTCCAAAAGCCATTGTCGTTGGGTATCCACTTATGATCTCAAGTTAAGCTATTGTTCTCACTTACTTACTAAAAGGCCCGTTCTCAACCAATGATCGTTGGCCTCGTTGAGATTTGAGCTATTGTTCGCCTACAATCGTTTTGGGAAGGTAATTAAACCCCTAAAAGTGATTTCTTCGCTCTGGGCTGATCTAAATTAACAATCAAACAGCTAAGGCTATTATCGTGTAAAACAATCCCATCTTATTTCGGTTGAAAGCTATATGCGGAAAATAAGTAAATCATAAAAACAGTTTACAAACTTCGACATAAATAGGCAAAATATATTTCCGATTTATGCAATCGTTTAAATCAGAGACGATATATTGTACAAGATGGGCGATATGAGCATTAACGAGCAATCGAAAAAACAGAGATGAATAAAAATCATTTAAGGAATGCTGTTTTTCCTGTTTAAAGTGTGCGAAAAAAGTATTTTTTGTATTTGAATATTGACTTTCTAGCGTTCTTGTTCAATTTATCGTCTTTGGTATAAACATATGTACATTAGAGCGTACCAGGTTACAAGTAAAAAAAAAAGTTCGAATATGAAGTTTTATTAAAAGGTAGTTTCAAAAAAAAATTTTTATTTTTTTATGCCGAACGTAGGGGTCGCGCTTTTACATTTTTCTATATAACTTTTGCATTTATAACCGCATTCTCTCGCACATGTACATTAGGGCGTACCTCAAAAAAAAAGTTCGCCGTACACCTTCGAATATGAAGTATTATTGAAAGGTAGTTTCAAAAAATTTTTTTTTTATTTTTTATGCCGAACGTAGGGGTCGCGCTTTTACATTTTTCTATATAACTTCTGCATTTATAAACGGATTTTAAAGTGTGATACATCGATGTTTTTGTCTCGACGAGGCCGATTTTTTGTCTTTGAAGTCATTAAGCTCAAGCACCCCGCGCGAGCTTTAATTTTCTGATATTAGAGTGGTACATTAGGGTAGTAGCAACTGAGATATGATGGGTAAGTACCAGAAGGGGGTGCTTGAGCTCAATGACTTCAAAGACAAAAAATCGGCCTCGTCGAGACAAAAACATCGATGTATCACACTTTAAAATCCGTTTATAAATGCAGAAGTTATATAGAAAAATGTAAAAGCGCGACCCCTACGTTCGGCATAAAAAAATAAAAAAAAAATTTTTTGAAACTACCTTTCAATAATACTTCATATTCGAAGGTGTACGGCGAACTTTTTTTTTGAGGTACGCCCTAATGTACATGTGCGAGAGAATTTTAGAATTTCCGTTATCGGTTTAATCCACTTTTGAAAACCCTGTGTTTACATTTTTTTATGCTATAGTCGTTATCTTAAATCCGAGGGGGTTAGACTAGCTAGCATAAATAAGTGAAGGGATGTTTAAATTGGACCTCATATAAGTTTTTTGTGCGAAAGGTTTCTAGAGAGACATGTCCATAAATCGGTATGAACGCTTATGAAGAGGCATTATTAAACATGGACCAATATATACCAACTTGAATTGAGGTTGTTACGTCAATGTTTTAAGTTTTTATGATGTCGTTTTAAATTTCCAACATGTAGTTTGATTTAGAAGGAGATGCCCGGGCGGATAGACCTTTTAAAATAGAGATTAAAAAGATACCAGGAGATTAATCATATTTGAATTAAAAACCTGTTCGTTAGTGACTCCAGTTATGTTATCCTATTACATATTACACAAATTTAAACAAACATTAGTTTGTCAATACATATTTAAGAAGTGTTTTGTTATTTTAAGCTTTTTTTTAAATTTAATGTACTTGTATGCTGATTTTAAGCATTTTTTTCTTGGTATATATAACCGGAGCTGATACTTACATAAACACCTGCCTACAGATAACAACAAATAACCGGGTTAACCTGTTTCTGGTTATGGACACTTCAAATATGTCGTGCCTAGGTTACTGGTTTGAGAGAAATTTCCCCCTGATCCTAAATGGAATCTTGAGGGACCTAACTAGGTAAGTAAATTGGACTTTGAATATGTTAGTTGAACCAACATTATAATAAATTCAAATTTTGAAATGCTTGACAAAATTTTCAAGTTCTTGTATGTATAATACCGGTATAATATTATTAATAATAATGGGTGATTCAAGTAGAGATAATTTTTTCAATAGCCTATTGTTGTATTGTTTAGCATTTCATCATGGTAAGACTTACGTCTGAACAACGTTTACAAATTAGTTAGACTTTATTGCGAAAATTCACGTTCTGTGAGGAATGTGTTTCGTGCACTTCGTTCAACTTATGGTCAACATGATCGACCAACTGAGCATACTGTTCGCATCCCACCATCACCTATCTTGAGACCCAGCATTCATTATTGGATAATATTCGACCGAATAGACCACGTCCATCCAGCACGTAGTGAAGAAAATGAAGCGGCCGTAGCTGAGAGTGTACACCAATACCGTGGAGTCGGTTCGGCGCCGTTCGCAGCAACTCGGACTGACGTATGGAACGACTTGGCGCATTTTACGTCGAGATTTTAAATTGAAAGCGTACAAAATACAGCTTGTGCAAAAACTGAAGCCGCCCGACGATCTCAAGCGAAATCGCTTCGCTATATGGGCACTTGCAAAGTTCCAAGAAGATCTGACGTTTTTGAGCCAAATTTTGTTCAGCGATGAGGCTCATTTCTGGCTCAATGGGTATGAAAACAAGCATAATTGCCGCATTTTGGACGAAGAGCAACCAGAAGAGGTTCAAGAGCTGCCACTTCATCCAGAAAAAACAACGGTTTGGTGTGGTTTGTGGGCCGGTGAATTCATCGGTCCAAATTTCTTCAAAAATTATGCCGCCATGGCGACCGTTATCGTGCCATGATAACCGACTATTTGATGCCTGAAATTGAAGCTCGTGATCTCGGCGTCATTTGGTTGCAACAAGACGGCGCCACTTCCCACACATGGCATCAATTAATGGATTAATTGAGAAAACACTTCGGTGAGCAGATAATTTCACGGTTTGGGCCGGTCAATATGCCACCAAGATCGTGTGATATCACACCGATAGACTTTTGGGGGTATGTAAAGTCTAAAGTTTATGCGGACAAACCCGCTTTGATTCAGGCCTTGGAGCAAAACACCACGCGTGTCATTCTCCAGTTACCAGTCGAAATGCTCGAACGAGCCGCCGAAAATTGGATTCAACGGATGGACCATCTGAGTCGTAGCAGTGGCCAACATTTGATAGACATAATCTTCAAAAAATAAATGCCAAAGAATGTTGTTTGCAATAACAATAAACATTCCCCATTCAATTTGAATTTAAAGTGTTTTTTCTTTAAAAAAATAGGGGATCTCGAAATGGATCACACATTATTAATAACAATTATTGGTAGTTAAAGTTTAGGATAACAATGCATAACCTGTCCTACGTAGCATTTTCAGAAAATTTTGAATCCTTAGTTGAGCCAAGACATTTCTGTCAATCAGACACTTCGTTTCCTTTAACATTACTGTTACCGTGAAACCAGCAGAGTCTAAACGTCCAGTACTAATTAGGCTTGTATCTCTTAAACAGCTTGGATTTTGAAAGGTAAATACGCTCAACCTTCATATCTTACTGCCCGTCCACATAGAAGTTTTTATATCTTTGATATTGGGCACGTTAACATATCGTGTGGAGCTTCCTTTTTAATGGCATATATCTTAGTCAGGAAAACACTACAAATGTTTTACTATCGACATGAATTACGTTTTGAAAAATCTTCTATATAAAAACCATTCCTTGTCCCTACTTCCACGTGGACTGAGGTACTCTGGAATGATTTACTTAAATCCCACAAGCACTGGTGTTTGGTTGCATGATCCCTCCTATGACTAGCTGAAAATTCTCTTTAAATCGCTTTAAGACACTAATTTCATATCGCTGTTAAAAAACAAAATTTTTTATTTACTGTGTATACCGTAAAAGTCATGTCTAAAAATATATTTATTGAATACGATAACTTAAAATTGTTAAATAAAGTTTTCTAAATAATTTATTTTATAAAAATATTTCTCACACAATTTTAATAATGGTTTGAAATTATCGCGAGATTTCAAGCGGATTTTCTTGCTTGTAAATAAAAACACGACTATGCTCAGAGTTTTAATTAGCCGGCACAATGTCGCATCTTAAACTACCGTCATCTTTTTTAATTAATATTAGTTTATGGAACATTGATATAGGGTAATAAGCACCATGAGTATTTCTCCGATGATTCGATTAATCTAAATCATGGAACTAACGTATCCCCATTTTTTGAGCCTATTACGAATTATATTAACGTAATTTATTTTAACTGGAAACGGTAGACAAACCCAGTGATATGATTTCGAATTTTAAGAGCCGGAAATATAAAATTCTATGGACATTCCTAAAATTGTATGACAACATTAGTTATGGGCATTGCCAATTGTCAAAAGAGATGGACACATACGGTGGGTAACGATGTGTAAAAATGTATCAACAAAACAAATTTTCTTATTAATGAAAATATCTGCTGTATTTCAAGAGGTGGCAACGAAATATGAAAACAAAAGAAAGGCAGAGCTGATCATCAAAATGCCAACCATCCAAATCCGTAGACCCAGATGCATCAACATAAATTCATTAATTCAAAAATTACTCTTGCAGAAAATGTGTAACAAAAAGAAAGATATTCGCAAAAACGCAAAGGAAAGAGAATTCATGTAAAAATTATACCATGGTCCACAAATAAAAAAATAGATAAAATAATTTAAATGGAAGAATTACATATAACAAAACCAAATGAGAAGAGAGTAAAGGCTTGAACACAAAACAGAAAAAAGTATAAACGTCAGCTCCTACAACGATGATGATGTTGATGATGACACATCGAAACCCCCCTACTCTCCCCCCTTCCAGCAACCAACACCAACAAATGGAGTCAACAAAAATGCGAGAAATGTTAACACACACACACATTCGCAAAGAAATAAAAACAACAACAAACATTTTTTGGGAGGAGAGAATGGGCACGAAATTAACGAATTTTCTTTAAAAGAAAAAAATAAGAAAAAAAAAATTCAAAAGAAGGTATGAAATACTCGTACATTGGGTGTTAAGAAGAGATTTGCGGTTTAAAAGTATAGTGGGGGATAGAAGAAAAACAACAGCAATAAAAAAGAACGTCAGAGGCAACCAACAAACAACGGCTCCACTGCTGGTGGCTAAGAAACAACACCCACACATTTTCCTATCACTTACAGCAACAACAGAAATGTTACACCAAACAAAAAAGATGCAAAGTGCAAGTTTAAGGCAAAGAAACAGGTATTTTTTCTCAAGTTCTCAAAATGATGAGTAATCATTTTAAGTCGTCCTAAAAGCTAAAGGGACGGGACATGTCAGTATTTTTATTTAATATTTTCGTTTTGCGACAATTTCGTTAATAACAGCTATAAGTTATACTTGCCATAAGTTTTCCTTGTCAGCATTGGAGGCAGCATCCTTTTTCTTCGACGTAAAGGATGATGTCAGCGCATTGCTGCCGTTCACTTGTATACCCATGTCCAACGCCATCTTCAACGGCTAAAGAAGACGATGATGGATGGATATAAGTTGAATCTCCGCACAATGGGTAACGAGGGTCAGGCGCACGGATACTTCAGCAAACTCAAACGACAACAACGCCTTGATTGAAAATTATCCTTCCAATTGGTTGTTGCTTCTTCTTAACACTTTCCTCCTCCTGCACACTGAATGTAAAAAATCCCTTCAAAACCCACAATATGTTGTGTGTCAAAACAGCGGATAATGGTAGGGGGATTGCAGAAATACTTATTTTTAGCCGCTAGTTACATCCACTAATTTTATTACTGGCTTTTTGCTTTTCGTGAGTGAGTGTTGCCTTTAGCTGCCTCTTTTCTTGATTTTTTCAAGTCCAATTGGAACTGGGAGTTTTAGTTTTTTTTCTTTGTGTTTCTGTTTTTTTTGGAAAACTATATTTAAGCACAATGATTTTTCCTTTGGGTTGCTTTATGAATTTGCTTAATTTTAATGTTTTATTAAGGTTTGCATTTAAAATATTTTTCGCACACAATTGGCAATTGTTTTTATTAAAATATGACCAAAAACTTTTAATTAGTTTTCACACACGACGAGAAAAATTACGTTCTCCTCCTCAGATCGTTGAAAAGTTGTTGTAAAAAAGTTGCAGTGCAGGCGAAACGACACCGAATTGAAACACGACAAGCAACTTGAAAACACTGTTTTTAAGTTTTCTAGAAAGGGACAACTACATAATAAAATCTTTTCTGTTTGTTTCTTCATTTCCAATTACCTCGTATGCCACCACAATTATCTTAATATTGACAGCTGGTTGGACATAGTGATGCCAAATTCGCTGCTCACCGCAATCGACCAAATGTATAGTGAAGTTACAGGGTAGGGATGTAACGAAAGTGGTTTTATGGAGAGCGAGTATTAAACATCTTATTTGCGAATAATAATGTTAAAAATTTGTTTACAAACGTTATTATAGAATCATTCGTACTATAGCGACACAACACAAAAAACGATCAGCTGTGTAGCGACAAAGTAAAAAGCGGTTCTGCCTTTTGTCGATCGGTTTTGGCGTTGTCAAATAAAATAATACACATAGCACATATTTAAAATAATTCTGTTCTGTTTTATTAATTTCGAAACAAATGAAAAAAAGATGTTACTATAATTTTTTTTACAATATTTGCGGTTGCGTTATTTACAGCTTTTTATACCTTAACCATAACCATACGACTTAAATTGCAAAAAAAAATACTCATTAATTTGTTTTTATATGGATTTTGACACATTTTCACATTTGAAGGTGATTTAAGTACCAGGATTAAGAAAAAGCAAAAATATATGAAATAAATTCAGAGGCATTTAGTTCCAAGGTACATACATACTAGGGATGTAACGAAAGTGGGTTAAGCGAATATTATAAAACAGTAGTTGCGAAAGCCAATATTAAAATATTTATTTTTGCGAATGGAAATATTCCAAAACAAACAAAAAATTATGTTTTGATTATTTTGGAATTATTTTGCGCCAATTTAATTCTCAAAAAATAAAATCGGTAGCTCATTTCTGTAAATAAATCGGTATGTTACCGATTTATGTGACGTCACACCGACTAGATTGAAAGTTACCGATTTCGTGATAACTGATGTTTTTGTACGTTGAAATCGGTAAAAATTTGATTTGTGTGAAGAAACACAAATCGGAAAGAAACGATAGGAACTGAAAGAGGTGACAAGCAGTTTTTTATTTGCATTTGTTTTCATGTACAAATATTTTGTATTAAAACATTGCTATTTTAATAAAACTTATATATTTAAACGACATAACTTTACTTACCTTCTCACTTATTTTGTTAGAAATATACAAACAAATAAAAAACGAAATAAGCAGGCAGTTGGTGATGTATGTACATTGCAAGTAAACAAACATTTGCACTCGGTTATTTTGCACTACCATACCGATTTTGTTGAAACCGGTTCATAAATTGTCGTAAATTTCAGCACACTGCCATCTTAAATGTTTATGTTTTGCTACCTATTTTCAAACACAATTAAACCGCGGTAACACAATTAAAATATATTTTTTAAATAAAATATTTATTTGTATAAAATAACATCAATAAAATTATATTTGGTTTAAAATTTACTTGCTTTCTCATAATTGCAACAACACTATAGCTATCGGTACAGTTCTCACTTGGCTTAAAGTCAGTGAGAAAGTTACCGATTTCAAGTAGAGTCGATTTTATTACAGAAACACTTTTTTATGCGATTCCTATTGAAGTAGAATCGGAACAATGTCATATTAGTGACGTAAAAGTGACGTCAAATCGGTAATTTTAATCGGTAACTGCTATCGGTACGAGTTGATAAACGGAAAAATATAAATAGCAAAAATAGTAACTTATAAAAGATTTTGTTATGGAAAATAATGTTCAACTATCACGGTGCGAGTATTTTAGGAGAGGTAAGGGATGTTTTTTATTGGGGTATAGAACTTTAAGTTGGCATCACTTTTTTAACTGGTGGCCATTTTGTCAGCTGTCAAGTGATTAATATTTAGTTTGGTTTGCCATTTCATCATGAACTAGTTGACAAAAGAACAACGCTTGCAAATCGTGCAAATTCATTTCGAAAGTATTGGTTCAGTTCGCGAAGTTCACCGCAAGCTCCGTCCATTTTATGGTCGACATAATCGTCCATCAGAGCAATTAATTCGGTTAACCATGGATTGGCTAACATGGACCATCGGATTATTTTCTTTGGGGATATGTGAAGTCGCTCGTCTACGCCAACAAACCAGAAACACGTTAGGGGACTTGGAAGCCAACATTCGCGGCGTTATTGCCAACATACGGCCCCATATGCTCGAAAAAGTGGTTGAAAATTGGACCTGTAGAATTGGATTTATTCGAGCCAGCCGCGGCGGCCACATGCCCGAAATCTTATTTAAACATTAATGGCATAAAATTATCCTTCCAATAAAGCCAAATTGATGGACATTAAAACGATTTTCTTGTGTTTTATTTCAATTCGAAGTTCTATACCTCAATAAAAAACACCCTTTATAAACATGTTATGTGAAACGTGCACCAAAAGATTTAAATCGAAATACATTTCTGTAAATGTTATTCTTATTCGTTTCATGGATGGAAATTTTGGAAATCCATATTTAAAGTTATATGCCAAATTAAAAACAAAAATACGCTACAGGTAAAACGTAAAATTGCTGCGTGCATTTTATAGACTATAACTTGAATAAAATATCAAATGCATGCTTTTTTTTATGAATTTCTTTAGTTCGCGGTAACTTGATACGTGCTAGTTTGATACTCACATATAAACCCTTATGTCCGTCCGTCTCCTTAATTCACTTATAAAAGCACTACTTAACTAAATAGATACGGCGGTCGCAGAGAATTTGCGCCAATCCGAGCGCTGTCTTAAGCAGCTCTATTTATTATTTGCCTTGAACTTTGGCATCAACATAATCAACCGTGCGACAAAATATGAGGCTATACGTCGCTGCGACAGATATGTTAAATTGGTAAATCAACAGCGACAAACTTGGCATCACACTTCCCAATCTTATTGTGAATGACCTGCTCAAAATCAGTCATATGACGAAAGAAATAGAGAAAAAGTATTTTCCTCCTATCCCAGTCGTCGTTTGTGGAGAAAAATCTTTTGTTCGGCAGTGAAACAAAGGTTTATAACCACCATTTAAGGAGATTTCACAAAAAAACATACTAAATTGTATAAATCGCAATAAATTTGGACGTTTTGTAAATCTCACGGAAGAACTAAACAAAGATTAAAAATGACTGGCTCTGGTTTCATGTTCAACATTGATGGTGGTTACTTGGAAGGTTTGTGCCGTGGCTTCAAGTGCGGTATTCTAAAACAATCCGACTACTTGAACTTGGTACAATGCGAAACTTTGGAAGGTGAGTTCCTGCGATAAAGAGTGATGGAAGTCAAAATCCATATCTGGCCAGGAATCTTAGGAGAATACAATTGCAAGGGCAAGTCATGTGATCTATAGTAGTGTGTGTATATGGAGGCCTACTGTGTGTGTGAATGGATATTTAACATTCATTGGGAGTAAATGAGATGGAGATAGCTTAAAAGTAGTGATGAGAAAGTAGAATACACTGACAGAATTACTAACTTGTCTTGTGATTGTTTTCTTTAAAAATTTAGAATATTATATTTTTGACGCATTTTTTGTTTTCTACTTTTAGATTTGAAGTTGCATTTACAAGGCACCGATTATGGCAGTTTCTTGGCCAACGAACCTTCCCCCTTGTCCGTGTCGGTCATTGATGACAAACTGCGTGAGAAGTTGGTCATTGAATTCCAACATATGCGCAATCATGCCGTCGAGCCCTTGGCCAGTTTCCTCGACTTCATCACCTATGGTTATATGATTGACAACATCATTTTGTTGATTACTGGCACCCTTCATCAGCGACCGATTTCTGAGTTGATTCCCAAGTGTCATCCCTTGGGTAGCTTCGAACAGATGGAAGCTATTCATGTGGCCGCTACACCAGCTGAATTGTACAATGCTGTGTTGGTAGATACTCCATTGGCTCCGTTCTTCGTGGATTGCATTTCGGAACAGGATTTGGATGAAATGAACATTGAAATCATCCGTAATACTTTGTATAAGGCTTACTTGGAAGCCTTCTTTGATTTCTGCCAGAAAATGGGTGGATCCACTGCCGATGTTATGTGTGAAATTTTGGCCGTAAGTGTTAATTAATAATGTCAAGAGACAATCCTGAAGTTAAATATAAACCAGACCGCTTGTAGTATAGTTGAGCTACTAGTCGTATTTGTGGATACTTAAACGAAACCTATCTTGCGAATTATTATTCGCGATGATTTTGTTGGGTAGACTAAGTCGGACTTCTTGCGGAGCACATTCGGGTAGCGATAGCGAAGCTTGTCCCAGAGGGCATAATCCGAAAACTATTTTAAATGTTTACTTTTAAAAAATTTTTCATAAGCAATATAAAATAGCAGTGATTACAGCATATGTGACAGCGCATAGAGAAAGGGACCTAAGGGTAAAAAAAATCAATATTCACTTCTTTTTTGATGTGGACAACATCTGAGCATCGAATGAGACCGATCCCATGCCCAAAAGTGTTCCCTCCCAGATATATGCGCGTTTTATGAAAGTGATGGTACACCAAAGATACACGTTTTTAAATCTTTAAAATGGCTCTACTGAACAAAACTGGTTTTTACCCTTAGGTCCCTTTCTCTTTTGCGCGTCACATGTGTAAAAAAAATGATCAAGATAATACAAAATGTTGAAAGCCGATGTTATGATAAATTTTTAGGAATAGCGCAGTTCAAAGAGTTCACCACAGACGTTGTATACTACATAAGTCCGTTAACTTTCCATTAAGGAACAAGGGGAGAATTCTCTCAAATCAATAAGCTTTGTACGGTATTATTCTTATAATCACCGATTTGATCCTACAGTTAAACCGCCACTCCGTAAGTCTAATGTTTTTAGGCTTAAAAATTACCCATTTCGACGAAACTTGGTTCATGTCCGTATCGGCACATATATAATATAAAAATCTTTCCAATTTCAGAACTTGCAGCTCTTGAAGCCATTTGTTAAATCCGATTCTGAGGAAATTTGGATTAAGCATTACGAGCGATAAACAGCTACTTAGGTGAATTTCTATCACACAACGATCCCTCCAGATTTAATCTCCTGTTGCTCTAGAAGTTACTTATTAAAGAAAACGAAGTAGCAGTTAAGCTGGCAAAAGCCACTATCTGTGCCCTCAATGGGCTTTTGCCAAAGGTAACCTAACTTGGACTAGGATCGACACATGTAAGGTTGCTAGGTATCTGTGGGCTAAACTAGAAAAGAACAGAACCAAAGCCATGCTAATAAAAGTGATGTCAGAGAGTCCATGGTGGTCCTGATAGGCCATTGTAATGTAATGGTGATGACTAGAAAATGGCTAGTCTGGGCTGTCATAGAAATCATGTCGGATTTGCTAATTGTCGTTTTTGCAAACCAATGTTGGTTTCCAATGTTCGAATCAGCTGTTGCTGATAAGACCGATAACATTGGTATCCATGACACCAAAGCATTTTTTCATATCGGTTTCAAATCATTTTAGTGACAACATTGGTTTCTATGAAAGCCCTGAGTAGTTGTAGTCGAATACTGCCGCCTGTGTAAGGATGAGAAGGAGAGTGAGACAGGGAACCTTTTGTTTAGATGTCCGCCCCAAGAAAAGAGTGCCTACTAACCTTGGAAGTACATTTTTGAAGATCTAGAAGAGGTTTCCTCCTGCAGGATGGCAGATTTGCAGAGTTTTATAAACGGTTTGTCGTGGCTCAAGGGCAACTCCTACAGAACTTATAGCGTCATTTTTTTTATCACAATTGACACTCTATGTGTTCCGAGTGGATGTATGTGCAACTTTTCAAGACACCGGTATAAGTCATTCTAGCCTATCCTGCTCAAATTAAGAATACTGCGTTAGGGTGACGTATACCTTACCCTGATCTAATTGCACTATACCGTTCTAGGTTTTTGAATAGCCTCCATATAATGGTCCACCTTGATTTGAGGTCATGCGCATCAAGAAGGCACAAATTTAATATGATCTTTCTCAAATTTTGCAAGATATGTTGTTATGAGTTAAAAACCTACTGAAGCTCGACAATAATGGTTCACGTCTTCAAATAGCGCACTTGATTTAAGGCTTGCTCAAATAAAACACTGGGCCAGTTGGATCATATCGAACCGCGCTAACCTATAGCCAACATTCCAATTTGTAGACCTGACGCCCTGAAGTTACACGGTGTTGGCGGTATGCCGGAGTTGTAAGTTATTATCAGCTCCAGGTCGGCTAAATATCAACCAACACTAGGGTTGATATGTAGCCGACCATTTTCCACTGTATACTATTTTAGTCAGCAATACTAGTATGGACGCTGTTTCGGTAATGATGAAACTGAAATACCTTTACTAAAAATAAATGGTAAATCTCTACCGTTTCCGTTATCCATAATGCAACTTCGTTTATAAGATGTTGTTTTAAGACTATAGAAATCTATGTTTCTAACATGAATTCCGCAAACTCAATAGCAAAAATTGCCATGCTTAAAGTCTATAGAGGAATATTTCTGTTAAATGAAAAGACAATAATAATTCTATATGTGATGGAAATCGATTTGCTGTATATTTTTGCTGAAATCTCATTTTGTCCAAATTGAAATCTCCAGCCATTTTAATGTATCGTATTTAAACTTTAATATGCAGTCTTTATGTGCTCACGCTACTTATTTTTCAGTATTTACAATGATCTTGAGCCGAAAGTTACTACGATTGTGATACATGCATGGCATTAGTAGCAGATCAGATCAGGCCTATAATGAGTTTTCTTGCACGAAATATGCAATGTGTGTAATGTCCTATAGTATTTAACTTAGATTTGTGTTAAAATACAAAATTGTTATACAATTTTAATTTTTAACGAAATTAACGCTTTATTTAATTTCGTTTCAGTTCGAAGCCGATCGCCGTGCCATTATTATTACGATCAATTCCTTCGGCACAGAATTGTCCAAGGACGACCGTGCCAAATTGTATCCCCGTTGTGGTAAAATGAATCCCGATGGTTTGGCCGCCTTAGCTCGGGCCGATGACTATGAACAGGTCAAGACTGTTGCCGAATACTATGCTGAATATGCTGCCCTTTTCGATGGTTCCGGCACAAATCCCGGTGACAAAACATTGGAAGACAAGTTCTTCGAACACGAAGTCAAATTGAATGTCTTTGCGTTCCTGCAACAATTCCACTTTGGTGTGTTCTATGCCTACTTGAAACTCAAGGAACAGGAATGCCGCAACATTGTCTGGATTGCCGAGTGTGTCGCTCAGAAGCATCGTGCGAAAATTGACAATTACATCCCCATCTTCTAAATGTATTAGTGAATGAAGTCCTCACGCATAACAATGTTAGAGAGAACGTTAGTGGCAAAGCGAGCAAGAAAGAGAGAGGTGTTTTATTGAAGTCCAAAAACTTGGTTTAAAACCCCCCCATTAATTTGTATTGTATAAGTATTTTTTGTTGTTGTTTTATAAGTTGTGTGTCCTCATTGCAACTTCTTTTCACTTTAAACTTCGTTTCCGTTTTCCCTATTTGTCTGTGAAACCACTTGTTGGTCAATGGTAAATTACTCCCATTACAATCAACCTACCACATTCATTTCATGGAAAATGATTGAACATCGTAATTATCTACCTATCTATTATAAATACATACTATAAAGCGAAATTGTATACATATTGTTAGCAAATTATATTGTAATTATGTAAAAAAACAAACACTTAAATATTGTGCAAATAATATATAAAATATTAAAACAGTTTCCAAACATTCCTTTACACAAACAAAATGGTGATTCTTTTTTGTATGTCGTATTTTTTGGCCAGCTGGATTTTCGAATAAATACTAAGCGTAGCAGGGACATAAATACTGTTACAACATTGAACACACCCATTTCAATAGTAGAACTGAACATACCCCGTTAATGTCATATGGGTTTTGAAAGCTAATCTCAATAGCGTTAGTCTGTAACGGGATTTTAAAATTGTTTCAACTTTCATCATGGAGTCAGATAATGAGAACAGATAATGAGAACCGTATCGTTGAATAGCGCTTTTCAAGTGTGAAATGAAAAAAAACGATATTTCAAAACGCTCCGGCCACTAGGGATTAGCCGCATGTTCGTCTACCGATGCATAAAACTTTTTTGTAAAAGACCGCCACCGGTCGGGACGCCCACGCTCTGTTCGAACACCGCATGCCATCAAAGCCGTTAATTCAAGAATTCACAGAAATCCGCTCCGAAAACAGAAAATCATGGCCCGTGAGATGAATATCACGCAAAAGTCCATGAGTCGAATCATTAAAAAAGGCTTGGGACTTTCAAACGACGTACCGGACATTTATTGACTGCAGCTTTAAAAAAATAGGATTGAAAAATGCAAACGTCTTTTGGTGAATGAAGCACGCTGATAACTTGCACAGAAAAATGTTGTTCACCGATGAAAAAATTTTTACCGTTCAGGAAAAATGTAACAAGCAAAATGATAGAGTGTATGCGCGGTCATCTAAGGAAGCATCTGAACTAATCCCAAGGGTGGAAAAGGGTCATCACCCAGCTTCAGTCATGGTTTGGTGGGGTGTCTCTTACGATGGGGTCACTGACCTGCATTTCTTCGAACAAGGAGTCAAAACATCGGCCAAAGTTTACTAAGAAACCGTTTTGAAAGCTGTTGTGAAGCCTCTTAACAATTCCCTGTTCCAAAACCAGCCATGCGCCGGCCCATAAGGCTAAAACATCCCAGGCCTGGCTTCGAAACAATTTGCCAGCGTTCATTTCCTCTGAAGAATGTCCCTCAGGCAGTCCAGATTTGAACCCATTGGGTTATAAATTGTGGACGGTTTTAGACGACAAGGTTTGTCACAAAAGATACCCCAACATTGGATCTCTTAAGACTGTTTTGTTTCGAGCTGTGGTCAATTTTCCAATGGACGAGGCTCGTGCAGCTATTGACGATATCTTAATGCTGAACCATAAAATAGTGTTGCCTGGCGCCATCTGACATTTCCATTCGAAAGTTTGACATTTTTTAGTATAAACGTACTCAGAACGTTTTGACGTACGATCATCATTTGTGTTGTTTACAGTGACTTGAAAAAATAAGTTTGGGAAAAAAAAATGAAATTAACTCGTGAATATTTTCATTTTTCACAACTTTCGACGTGGATTATCACGACAAGAGTGCATCAATGAACTTAAATCTTTGTATGGCGATGAAGCACCATCCTATAGCACTGTGAAAAACTGGTTTAATGAATTTAATCCTGCCGACGCTCGCTCAAAGACAAAGGTCGTCCAAAAATGGCCGCTGTGCCAGAGAACATTGATGCGGTGCGTGAACGGATAATGCAAGATCGTCATGTGACATACCGTGAGATAGAGGCTTCCTTGGGTATTTTTTTCCACCAGCATACCTTCGATATTGTATGAAAACCTGGGCGTAAAAAAGGTTTGTTCTCGTTGGATCCCGCACAATTTGACCATCGCTCAAAAAAAGGCTCGTGTCGATTGGTGCAAAGAAATTTTGAAAAAGTATGATCGCGGTGCATTAAAAAACGTTTATAAGGTCGTCACAGGTGACGAATCATGGATATATGCGTATATGCCCGAAACAAAACAGTAATCGACCAAGTGGATCTGCGAAGACGAGCCAAATCCAACGAAAGTTGTTCATGGAAGAAGCTGGTCATCTGGCGACTGTTCCACTTGAGCAATGTAGGAGGTCGATTCTGAGGGGTACACCACAATTTGTTTGGCTGAAGACTTCGGAGAAATTCAAAAAACGAACAAGAGAAGACGAATCATTGTGCACCATGACAATGCGAGCTCTCACACACCGGCTCAAACTAGCGCATTTTTTACCGACCGGAGAATACTTTGATAAACAATAAAACCATTTTTGATGATAAATATTTGCATTTTCATTATTAGGCCAGAAATACATATAGCAGCCCTCGTATTAACTACTTGACGGAAAATTTTAAATCCAATTACGCACGGTTATTAATATATGAAAGTCATATCGACCGACCGAAACATTCATACCTGGTTTTATGCCTGCGTTTTTTTAAATTCAAAAACATTTTTTGTCAAAATTGGTTTTTATTAGAATATATATACCTTTATTTGCATACAAATTGTTTTACATTTTTTTAAATTAGTTCTGTTCTATATTATTGACGTAACTCATACACATTTACATAATTCTTTTCACAAATCCTGTTAAAACACATTTTTTTTAGATTTTTGCTAAAAAAAAGTTTATTTGAAATCTTGGTTGTTTTGTGTGTGTATGTTTTTTGTAATATAATTTTGAGTTCGGCATAGTCACAATTACATGTTATGCCAGTTAAGTGTAAAAATATTATTATTTGGTTTTACGTTATATATGTATTTAAGTATATTTCTTTATAATTTTTTTTTATTTTTATAAGACTATGGAAAAAATTGGACATTTTTCAAAATTTATAAACTTTTGGGATTATATGGGGTCTTCGGTAAATTCTTAAGTAGAGAAGAAACGCTGCAATTTATATAGGACTGGTTTACTGGTCAAAATTATTTAAAATTTTCTTTTACATAAATCATTTACTGAGTGTCTTAACAAATATGCGGGAGAGAGTTTATTGTGGGCTGTGGATTGAAATCGGTAATTCCCTAATTTGATTTTGTGAAGTAGTAAGTATTTATTTAGTAGTTTTGTTGGCAGTGAGAAAATAAAATGTTTTAAATGCCGCAGTAGTTCGGCTTATGTTTGTTAAGACTTTGTAAACCTTTTCGGGGTTGTGTTTTCTTTTATAAATTTCATTAAAAATTCTTTTTTTTTATTAAAATTGTTTGATTCGTTTTTTAAAATTAATTTTGTTTCTTCTTCATCATTGACTATTTTTGTTTTTTTTGTAACAAATCACATTTAATTTTTTCTTTTAAAATTAATTTTTAAATATTATTTTCACATTTATATCGTTGTTTTTCTTTAGAAGATTTTTCATTTTTTTCTTGATTTATATTCTAAAGGGATTATTATTTGTTTAAGTGCATTAAATTATGATGAATACAATCTCTATTACTTTCCAATATATTTAGATTAGTATTTAAATCTTTATATAAGTATTTTTATATATATTGTTAAATATTTCATATAAATTGTACTGTTTATGTTTTATTTATGTATTTTTACTTAAGCACAGTTGACATTATGAGTTACGCGTCTGTTTAACATTTGTCGTTTGGTTTTAAATTTCCAGGCCAGAAACTAGACCTGATTTGCAATAAACACTAGACCAGAGTTAAACCACGTTTAACTCGTAATGTAATTGCATCCGTTAAAGTTATCGAAAATATTTCTAATGTTTTGGGTTTCTTTATTTCAAGACTAATTGGTTTTTTGGTTACGTCCCTTCTGTTATTTGTTTCAATCATTGTTTTGTTCGTTGGGATATGCGTGCAGGTGTAGTATGTGGGATATTATGAGAATTCTGAGTTTTATTTTTATTGCATTTTCGTTTGAATTTCTTAGATTTTTGGTTTGCAAAATGCCATGTATATATAATTGTCGGTTTATATGGAAAAATGTTTTAGCAAAATAGTTTTAAGTTATTGTTGTTGTAAACCGAAAATCATCTTTGATCGGAAATGGATTTAATTTTAGAGTACCAGGAATTCAAAATGCTCTTTAGGTAAGTCACATGTAACGTAAAGCAAACGGAATTTGTAAATATTTTCATTGTATAATTATTTAAAGGGCCTTACGTTTTTTAACTTTAGTTGCTAATCGAACTTGTCGGAGGTAATTAATCTCTAGCTCCATCTAAAAAACCTCATTGCGTTCAATACGATTTACTGGAATTTTGGTACTTCAAAGACGATAAATTTTACAAGATGGTCGATGTGCTTCTTCCTTGCAATAATGTAGAAAAACACACTTCACAATTTCTCGGGATATGTACTCTACTCGTTAAACTACTCGAACAAAAAGTTATCGTCAAAGGCGATAACCTGTACAAGATGGGCGATTTGAGCTTTATCGAGAAATTGAACAACAGAGATGAGTAAAAATCATTTGGGAATGCTGTTGTGTTCAAAATGTGTTCTCTGTGTTTTAATTTTGACTTTCTAGTGTTCTTGAGATTGTGTACAAACGAATATTGCAATAAAAACACGGAGCAATTGTGCGTTACTAAAGTGTGTTTTTTTCATATTATTGCAAAGAAGAAGCACATCGCCCATCTTGTAGACTTTATCGTCTTTGCCTTGTATTTTATTTCGAAATAAGTTCAATATGATTGACTCGTTGCTAGTCTAACGAAACTGGGACATATCGCTCCATGTAAAAAGACCCGCCCAGACTTCTAAAGTCTAATATTAATGCAGTATTTAACGATTTAACAATTTAAAAAAAAACGAAAGTTGTATTGTACCCTGCTATTCTGGATGTTCAGAAAATCTAATTGAAAAGTCATGTATGAATTTTTGAGAAAATTTAATAGTTTTTTTAGTACCCATATTTGAATTGGCCGATTTTAGCCAAATTTCGAAAAATGTGTATTTCAGCCTACTAAAAGCCGCACTCTGGGCCCTCAAATTATTGTTTAGGTAATGCCAAAAAATCGGCCTATATTGTCCAAATTGGTTGTTTGCCCATCGTAAGATACTTATACCAAATTTCATCGAAGTCAGAATTAAAATGGGTATTCTAAAGCGGTTGTAAGTAAAATCGTGAGGGACTTATACCAGTTCTGGTAACAGTTCTATCGTAATGAACTGTTCTAAAATTTCATCAGAATTGGTCGTTTTACATGGCTTCTTGAGCTAATGACATAAAATCGGTTGAGTATTTGCATTTTTATTATTTCAATAGCGTTTCTTCTCGTTGGCACAAAAAAGTTA
Source organism: Hydrotaea diabolus (assembly GCA_963513945.1). Taxonomy (NCBI): domain Eukaryota; kingdom Metazoa; phylum Arthropoda; class Insecta; order Diptera; family Muscidae; genus Hydrotaea; species Hydrotaea diabolus. Next base: position 184,590,627 of record OY740718.1, read on the forward strand.
CTTGTGCCGAATTTTATCAAGATTGAATGTACTATTTGGCTTTAGGAGCTTATGAAAAAAATCGCTTGAATATGTGTGTGGTAGCTATATATTAATCTGATTTGCTTTTAATTTCAATAACGTCTATCCTTTGTCCACAAAACATGATTCTGCGCAATTTCATCAAGATTGGTTGTAATAGTTGGCTTCAGGAGCTTAAGACAAAAAATTGGTTAAAATTGTTTGTGAGAGCTTTATCTAAATTTTAAGATTTTTTCGCGACTACCCTGGTAGATGTCATTATTTTGACAAGGTTTCAATTACTTCCATTTTCGATCAGAGTTGAATTTTATTACCCCTTCTTTTCTGTGCTTCTTGATTTTTCTCATTATCTGACATTCAACATATAATTTTTTTTTGTGTAAGTAAGTGTTTTGCGAATACTCGTTGAGTTTTTTTATTTATTATTTATTTTCTGATAATTATATAAAAAAGCCTACATAAATTTTAACTAAGCAAACCCTGTAATATATTTCATTTATAATTAATTAAATACGCAATGTATATAAGCACGAATTACTTTGTATTATGCTTAGTTTACACTGACGCCGAATTGTCAACAATTTCTTAATTGAATCATTCCTGTTTTCTAAATAGTAGTGAAAGTTTGTTTATATAGCGCCGTGTAACCTACGCATTACCTTCTATATTACAACTACTATTCGTCGAGCGATCTCTACGTATCTGACTCTGTCTCAATCTTTTAAAAGTTGGGTGCAATCAAATGATTAATCGATAATATGTTCTTTTTAGGCACAACTTTTTATAGCTTTTTATAGAATTTTAAAATTCAGGATACGCATTTCATTTTAAGGAAATATTTTTGTCTAGTATAGCCTAGTATCCCGCTTAGGAGTTTTACATGTAAGCCTAGTATTCAACTAAAACGAAATTATCGCTCCCATAAGAAATACATGAAGCAAAGCAAACGAAATTTACCATTAGTCAATTTCGTTTAGATATTTTCGCTTGGCAGAAACGAAAAAGTGTCGGAATTTGCAACTGTTACAGAGATGTTTATAAGAGCACTGTAGACTTTTTCACCATCTGTAAGCGATAATTGATTGATTCTGGTAATAGTTTGGTCAAGGAATATTTTACATTTCCATAAAAAAGCAAATGTTGGGAAGTCATGCTCGAGCGTATTCAAATGAATATACATATATACGTACAATAATTTATTTGAATATGAATAACGGCTATTTCTTTCTACACAGCTCTACACGCAGGGATAAATGTAAAACTGTAATCTAAAACTCCTTAGCAAAAATTTCGTTTGAGGTTCATACTGGGCTTCACCAATTGCTAATTCCACCTTAACCTCTTCGTTTCAGCTGCGTACAACCAAACGAAAATTCCTGAACGGAATTTCCGAAACTGAAATTTCGTTTGTTTTGTTACCTGTGTTTTGTGGGAAACGAAAATTTCGTTTGAGCTGCATAAATTCGTTTCAGAAACAAGTTCCGGGTATTATTTTTTAAAAAGTGCATTTGTAAAAAAGTTTTCGATAAAATAAGGTACGCGAGTTTGTGCAAAACGTTAATGAGACTGGAATTCTGACGACATTGTGGCTAACGCAGCGGAGCGTGTGCGACTTCTCGCTATTCCTCTCATGGACTTAACACTTCCTTCGAGCAGATCATCTTTTCTGACATAGCACATTATCATTTCGTAGGCTATGTTAAGAAAAACATTTGGTTCTGTAGGTCGGAAAACTTTAAACGATCGCTGAGAAGCCAATGAAGTAATAAAGGCAGTTTAGATAAGGTTAGAAGGACTTGAAGAGTTGTCACGCGGTACGTCCGCTATGGACTCATATAGGGTCCATTGTAATTGTTCTTTAACTATGATAAATTACGCTGTACTTCCCCAGATACGACGCACTAATTTCTTAGGGACGCCAATCTACACAAAAGTTTTTATAATTTATATAAAAACTTTTTAAATTTTATTATTTTCGGGCAGGTTCTCATTTAGTTTACCTTACATTTGACGGTCCTAGTCCAAGCTAGGCTTAGTAGATACGGTTTTTGCAGAGTTGTCAGCCTCTGCTGCATACTTGGACGAGCCAGTAATCAAGGAATATAAAATGGTTTTGGTATGTAAAAGTATTTTTTCTTAAAATTACTCTAGGTAGAACAATTGGCGTGTTTTATTTGACTCGCTACTTTTGTATGAGATTTATTTTAATTTTTTTTATCAATTTTAAATTTCATTCCCTCTCAATTAAGCGTTTTTTTCAATCTTCACTTATAGAAGCCCTTATTGCCAACTTAATTTCAAAATTTGTTTTTTAATGTTTTCTATGCAGCCTGTGTTGATTGGCATATCACCATAAAGTGTTGCTATCATTTATTTTCAAAGTTACGATGAGAAGAACACATGAGAAAAATCATGTAGCATTGTCAATTTTTGTTCCATTCATCTATGACTTTCAAAAATAAAAGAAATTTGTTTTGTTTTGAGAAAAAAAATATCTGTGGATAAAGGCTCAATTAGTGCATCTCCATTTTATTTTTTTATATTTATATTCCCATTATACGCTTTCAATTTCGTAATTATGTATGTATTAAAATTAATATAAGTTTTTATTTAAGGTTTCGATGTTTTTTCTACTAAATATCCCTCAATTGCCTTCTTTACAATTAGAAATTTGACAGGTAAAGTGATGTCAAGTTTAAAAACTCTAAAATGGCTTAGCGGCAAAAGCGTTTTTTTTGTCACTTAACAAGCCAAATTGCTAGCTTGTTAAATAAATTACGTCTATTGACAGTGCTATTGGAGATCTCGATTATATCATTTTGCAGTATGTCAGTCGGTTTCTTGCAAAAAGTGACGTTCCGATAATATTAAATCAATGACATTTTGATGAATAGAAGATATATGTTTATGGCATGGAATATTTATTGATCTCTTGGTTACGATAAAGCTATCTGAAAAGAGGCAGAAACATTAGCTCATAATTGGCCAACACATTAGTTGTTAAGAGATGACAATGGGATTTCTAGGATCTTCGGGTTTTTAACCAAGGGATTTCCTGGCGGATTTAGTTCCAACTTCGAAATCATCGATTAAACAAATGTTACAGTCAGGGCATTAAAAAAATTTATATGTATTTGGAAAAGACCGAATAATGTTTATATATTTAAGAGTATTTGGAAAATTTATAGCTAAAGCCAAAGCGAATAAGGAGGGATGTAACGAAAGTGGATTACGCAAAAGCGAATATTGAAGTACACATTTCCGCAAATAAGATCATTCCAAATTTGGTTTTTGCCAATGCAGAAGCGAAAAATTATTTTTCGATGTTGCAGTATATTTTATGTAGATTAATAGAAATAAACATAATTTTCCAGGAAAATTAAAAAAAAATTCAATTGTTTGCAGTGTGCAATTGCGAAATTGAAACCGACTGTTCAATATGATCCGAAAAATTCGTTACATGATTAATTTAATCACAATAGTGGAAAAATCGGAATTAACGTCCCTGTTTCTATTTAACGATTAGTGCCGATTCCGACAAACTTTCGCCATTGGAGGTGTTCTTGAAAACGAAACGAATTGACGCTTAACTATTTCGAGTTGATATATAATAAAAATAGACGCACCAATAACACGTACAAATTATGAATATCGCAATTTTTTATGAAAAAAAATTAAATTTAATGAACACTAATGTTCGAGTTTTGTATTTACGCTATTTTTCACTAGAAAGTTCCCTTGAAACGATTAAAAAATCTAACATTTAGGAAATTTCAGAAAACTTTCATTGCAAGCAAGCGAATAAAAATCTAGTGCAAATAAGTGAATTTTTCTGCACTAGGCATACCTTCCCTAGGGAATGACATCTCCTCCCTTTATTCTTAATAAAATCGCATGCTCAATGGATTTCTAAAGACATTTTTCCCCTTAATATAATCTGATTTGAGTTGGCTAAGAAAACGAAATCCGAGAATTAAAATTGTATTAGCTTTTAAAGTATTCATTCAATATTGCTGAGAGGAAAAAGAAAGTTATGGGTTAAAAATTGTACCCACTTATCTAATATGCCTTGAATCGGCACTAATTTCCTACAACTGATTAATCATTTTTCATTGCACTCATCTTTTTCTTACTGTAATGAGTAGTTGGCATTTGAAATTTATTTCAAAATCATAATTGACTCAACAGGAAAACTTATGCAAATAGGCAACAGAAATAAAAAGAAAATAATTGGAAAAAGGTGTTTTATTGTTTGTAAAGATTTATTAAGATTTATTTGTGTTTTGTTGTTGTTTATATTTGTTGTTACGATTAAATTACTTAATTTAAATAATATTAGAAATCAAGTTGTTATTCATCTTCTGGTCTGGATATTTGTTTTGTTTGTTATAATAAATAATTAACAATTGATTCGTTTATATTTTATGATCAAAATTATGATAAACAAAAAAAAATAAGTAAAACTATTTAGGACAAAATATATACACACAAAGCACTTTGTATGTATATGTATACTTAGATACATATAGGTAGGCATCAAGTTATAATTAATAAAATTAAATTACACTATGGACGTATTTCACAAAATATCAGCAATAATAATAATTCTTAAAATAGTGGCATAATATATAAAACGATATGAAGGGAAAAGTGTTTATAAAACTTTGAAGAATTTTGGAAAATTTTGAGAATATCGGATTGCTTATACTTATAGACAAATCGCAGTTTAAAATTGTCCACATCAGTGTTTACACACAAAATTATAATACGGATTATCGCCGTCAGTATGACAGTTGCTGGTGTTTTTACAGTTGCCGACAAAAAAATAGGATCACTTATAGTTTTTTTTTAAAGAAACGATAAAAAAAATCTTTTTTACAATCAAACTTTCGTTATTTCAGTTTATTGTTTGCATTATAATATAATTCTATTTTGCGCGTCACATATATCCCTGCTATATGCAAAAAGAGCGTGTGATAGTCCATTTAGATAAATTAGCAACATTAAAAGTTAGCAGATCCATTGATTTAAACGAACAAAAAATAGGTTCATTTTAAAAGACAGGATGAAATTCAAAAATTATCTATAAAACAATGGCTTTCGAAGTACTCGTAGTATTAAGTAGTCTAACCTTTATTTAGTAACACTGCCTGCAACTTGTTGGCATAAGTTTTACCAAATACTATCTTTTTCAGATTAGAAGACCATGTGTATTGAACGTTTCATCTATTTTTCGTCCTTATTTCTTGATTTTAAAAAAGGTTTTAGATAAGGTAATTACGCAGGCAAGGTTTAAAATTCACGTTGTTATACCTTAACCATTTTTGAGTGTATTTTGACTTTATCAGTTAGAAATATTTACATGATCCTCCAATGTTCGTTTTTGGCAATCTTAGAATTTGACTTTAATCTTTAAAATTTAAAATGATGAAACACTCACTACCCTACAGTGCATAGCTCGGCCCATATATTTTTTTTACATATTTTGTGAGTAAGATATTTAAAAATAAAATTTCGTTTACAATTTTATATTAGCACTTCCAAACCACATTTCCCGGCTAAGAACCGTCCCTCTTAAAAATTTAATGGGCTATTAATCAAATTTGCTTTTGATCCTATTTTTTGGTCCGCACCTACGGTTGACATTTCACATTTTAGACGATGTTCCATATTGTCTTAACATTTAAGACGTTGCCAGATTATATTTTAGAAACTATTCATTCTATTTCTATTCACAATAATTCCAAGCAAAAATACTTGTTTTGCACTAATATCTAAAATTTTCCGGTTTTTGCTTGTTTATGAAAATATTTGGAGTACTTGTGTCAAAAGTAGTTAAAGCAATTTAAAAAATTCCCCTTTGATTTCAAAAAAATTCTTTTGCTTGCACAAAATTAAGCAAAAAATTTAAATTATTCTTAAAATCTCTAAGAACGAAAGAAAAGCTTTGGAAATCGTTTGAACACAACATATATGTTATAGTAAGTATGTTTATATTATGGGGTTGAGGGGGTTTTTAATTTTTCTTTTTGTTTAAAAGTAGATTTTGAAATTACTTTCGAGTTTGGACGCAGGCAAGGTTTAAAATTCACGTTGTTATACCTTAACCATTTTTGAGTGTATTTTGACTTTATCAGTTAGAAATATTTACATGATCCTCCAATGTTCGTTTTTGGCAATCTTAGAATTTGACTTTAATCTTTAAAATTTAAAATGATGAAACACTCACTACCCTACAGTGCATAGCTCGGCCCATATATTTTTTTTACATATTTTGTGAGTAAGATATTTAAAAATAAAATTTCGTTTACAATTTTATATTAGCACTTCCAAACCACATTTCCCGGCTAAGAACCGTCCCTCTTAAAAATTTAATGGGCTATTAATCAAATTTGCTTTTGATCCTATTTTTTGGTCCGCACCTACGGTTGACATTTCACATTTTAGACGATGTTCCATATTGTCTTAACATTTAAGACGTTGCCAGATTATAATTTTAGAAACTATTCATTCTATTTCTATTCACAATAATTCCAAGCAAAAATATTTAGAATAGCATTACAAATTTGACCGAAATTTTGAATATTGTGTGCACACAATTGTGTGACACTATTTTTTTGTCCGTCACTGTATTAATATCAGTGACATTTTTCAGCTCGACTTGGTTCAAAAAATTTACATTCGAAATGTTAATACTGATTATCGCTGTCAGTGTAACTGTTGCGTGGTTATGTCAATAACAGTAGGGGAATATTCGGAATTAACGTCCCTGTTCGCTTAAACGATTCGCACCGCTTCCGAAAAACTTTCGCCATTGGAGGTGTTCTTTAAAAAACAAGTTAACGCTAAACTATGATTTTAAAAAACACTCATGTTTGAATGTTGTATTACAGCTATTTTACACTCGAATGAGTCGAAGTTGCCACAAAACCTGAAAGGGCGGGCGGTGATTCATTTTGTGTAAACGAAGGAAAAGCTTCAAAATTTACATGCTTTGTTTGGATTCACTTTTTAAAACAAATAGAACTATATTTGAAATCGAATCGGCCGCGTTTTAAAAGTTTTCTGTCAGTTTTCTTTTAACGTTTAACTCTCATTATTCTTTCTCGCTTTAAGACATTAAAAAAAAAACAAGCGTACACTAAAATGGACAACTTCGGATTTTGCGCGATTTGCTTTTATATTTAAAAGGAATTAGCCGCGTTTTAAAGAACAGAAGCGTAGGTTTATATTAAAAACATAACCGTATATCAATCCTTTATACGTGAGCGGAAACCAGGAACACTTTTTGTGAATTTAAAATTTAATTGTTGAAATTTAAAAAATCGAGTTCAAAGTGCGACTACCTTTTAAACATAGCAGCAGATGTTTAGGCTTTGTTTTTTTTTACGAAATCAGTATAGTTAATAATATATTGAGATAAAATTAATCTCGAAAATGCACTAGAAACTGTCAAATTGACTTCGATAATCGGTATTATAATTTCAAAAGTGAATATGATTTTAGGTTAGATTGAATTGTTAATTTTCAATTTTCATACTCGACTCGGCTTTATATTTCTTACAGAAGTAAAAATTACAATCCAGATTACCTATTTACTGAGATGGAATCAGTCACGATAATACACTAGCAACTGTCATATTGAAAGCGATAATCGATTTAATATTTTCTAATGTAAATATAATTTTAGGTTTGGTTGAACCATTAATTTCCCGTGACAATTTTTAAATTCTAAACTTGAAATTCGACTAATTAGGCTCATAAACGTTTAGCCTAGAGCAAACCATACAAAATAATATTTTATTCTGTAAGAGAAGTAACATATTGTGCACTACTCCTGTATGAGGACTCTTGAAAAGCCATGAGTTTTAGTACAAATTACAATCGTCCAAGATTGAAGAATCAGAAGGCCTGTGTACATTAGATGTGTATTATTAAACAAGCGAAAAAATTCGTTTATTCGATAGTATTTTTTACCAGAAACCTAAAGATTTGTATATATAACTAATATTTTAAGTATAATATCTAAGGGCTTTAGATTGGAAAATTTAAAAGTTTTAAAAAGAAAATTATTCAAGAAAGCCGCTTAATTTTTTTAAATAACATATTTCTCATTGAACAGGGATTTGCCGGCTCAAGACCTCTTGCTTCTATATTTAAATAGAAGATACGTTTTTAACAAAATGGCAAAGTGACATTCAGTTACGTCGCTGCACACTGATTTTATCATGTTTTCGGGTCCGTGAAAACCCTCTTCAGAAAGCTTTGCTGCAATTATTGAAAGTAAAACCGAACTCTATAAGGCCAGGCTCTCCCCAAACTAATGAGAACTACTGTTGTAAACCTTACTTTTCAAGTTTTCTTCACACAATTGCCCACGAAAATACAACTCACTCTTGCCACCTGTAAAGAGACTCCACATCGAAAGCCATCAAGTCATCATTATTTCTCTTAAATTAAATAGTTCAAAACGACGGGTTTGGAAGAGATGTACTCTCCAAAATATTTGTAATAAAAAACTTTAAGGGGTTTTTTTTAAAGGGATTACAAATATTGCCGCTTATTTCGCTTTTTTAATAAAACACAGTATGTTTAATTTTCTGTGGATGATTCAAAGTAATATAAACAAATTCCCTCCAGTCGAGGACAAGGGCATTTGTAGAAACTTAGTTTATCTATGGTTGTTTGTTGTTTTGTTTTTGTATAAAAATTTGTTTAAATTGATTCAAAAAAAATATTTAAATTGTTTGTTTGTCATACATAAAACTATATTCTGTTTATTTTAAATTTAAAATTAAATATCCTGGCATTGTTTTGTATTTTTAAGCAACATAGTTTTAAACGAAATTAGTTTCAATCAGTTCAATATATATGTTTTATTTTTCTCCATTTTCACGTTAAATTAACTAATTTCCATATTAATACATATTAAGCATACAGAACACAAAAATTAAAGAAAAAAAACGAATTTTAAATATTTTCTTTATAAAATGTAAATTTGTTCTTGATTTTCACTAATATCTAAAATTTTCCGGTTTTTGCTTGTTTATGAAAATATTTGGAGTACTTGTGTAAAAAGTAGTTAAAGCAATTTAAAAAATTCCCTTTTGATTTCAAAAAATTTCTTTTGCTTGCACAAAATTAAGCAAAAATTTAAATTATCCTTAAAATCTCTAAGAACAAAAGAAAAGCTTTGGAAATCGTTTGAACACAACATATATGTTATAATAAGTATGTTTATATTATGGGGTTGAGAAGGTTTTGTATTTTTTTTTTGTTTAAAAGTAGATTTTGAAATTACTTTCGAGTTTGGGTGTTTTATTTTATTTGATAATTAGATTTTTTCGATATTACACACATTTTTGTTTGTTTTTTTTTTGGTATAATGTTTTTTTTTACTTATTATGTATTTTATACATATGTTAAAAAATCCTTTTTTTAAACTTATTTAGTATATATATTTATTATAATTATTATTATTTGTTTTTTAACTTTACACTTAGAAAAAAGAAAATATTTTGTTAATAATAAAACAACAGGTTGTGAACTGCAAGACAAAGCGAAAGTGTATTTGGTTCAAAAGATTTTGGTTAATTCACCATTAGACATTTTTCGAGTTGAAGTAATTTAATCGAATGAAAGGATTTTACTTTTTTTTACAAATATGTATATCTTTTATTTTAAGTAAAAAAAGTTGAATATTAAAAGTACAACAGGACAGAAGTAAACAATTATTTAAGATTACCCCTGATGATGAACGACGAAGTTAGTTCGAAACATTGGGTTATTTAAAATTAAATAAATTATAAAAACACCAACATCTGTTTTTTGCTTATGACCTCAAGCTAAACAATAACTGAAAAATAAGAATGCAAAATTGACATTTTAAGGAAATGAACCCAGACGTTTAAAAAAATTTGAAACTTCATGAAAAACCAAATTTGTTTGCAAAATTCTGAAAATTGGGGGTTTCGTCAACGAGGTATGGGCACGGAAAAAGTTCCGTAAAACGTAGTACATTTCTCCAGTTTTAGACCCTTACCCCCCCTTTTTTGTTTTTCGGACATCTCCTTCCTTACGTTTAAAGAGCGAACGACAATTCAATATTCTCCTTTTAAGGCTTCATAACACGAATTAAACTTTAAAAAGTTCAAATTGAAAATTGTAATGAAATTTTGAACATGTGTGATTTAAAAGGTAATCGTGTGATTTACAAAAACCCAAATTATTTTCTTTTTGTTTAGTGCAAAGTAGTTTCTTCTCAAACGAAGGCTCATTTCGTCTGTTTGAAACTTCTGCATGTTCAACCTCAATGCCAAAACTGCCTCAGTTTGGGAGAGATCATTATAAGGAAGGCACATCAAAACATAAACAAATTCGTTAACCAATTTCGTTAGTTCCGCACTTCAAACATGGCTCAGTTTTATTCAAAACTTAAAAACATTTTCCCCACAACTCATGTTCAAAGTCGGTGGCCCCGATAACTTCAAAACTACTGCATCGAACCTATTACATTTTTGAACACCCTTTCTGCACTAGGGTTTATAAGTCGATTTTCGACTATCGAATTTATATATAAAAAAAAGTCAAAGTCGGTAAGTCGACTTTTTGTTTTTAGAAAAGTTTTAGAGTAGACTTTTCGACTTTTTATTTTAACTTAAAATATTTGTAATTGTCATCCAAACAATGCATAAATTTATGATTTCATTAATCTTCCGGCGATTGAGAAATACATATGAGTTTTACTTTATTGTGGTGGCAACGTCTGTCGAGGTTAAAAACGTATATCTTCAAATAGGTTCTATACTAGTCTAGAACAATTAATCAAGTCGGTAAGTATACTAACACTGAAATTATATTCAGCTTTATAATAAGTTTATTTTTATTATTGCTTTTTAAGGCGAACTGAAAAAGCACCAAAATCAGAAATTCTGGAATAACTATTGGTGTCCGATGTTAATGTGGCCGAAGAGATTGTGGGTTCCATGGCCAACGAAGAGGATTGCATATGGTGGGTTCGTTCCATGACAAGAGTTTAAGCACTAGGCGCGAAAAAGGCCATAATGATGCCAATAGTATTCCTTTACAATAAAGACACTATATACTTATAGAGACACCGCCTGTTTGTCGTGAAACAAACGCTAATCCAATGCTTATATGGAGAACAATAGAAAGCGAGTACGAGTATTTACCAGTTGCTACTTCTGTCCCGTGTAAGAGATCATTTTCGCAGGCAGTACTTATTGCTATCAAATTCGGAGCCAAAATTGCTCAAAAAATTGAATACACTCATCTTCTTTAAATCAATTGATGCGGACGTGTGGTTTAATTGATGCGTATTAATCTAATAATCGAACAAAATAAACGTTGTTTTAAAAGTTTTTAAAAACTTGAATATGAATAATGTACAAAATACCTGAACTACCTAATGTTAATTAGTTTTTTAATCACTCTTATTTTTTTAAATAAAAGTAAACCTTTTTTTAATCCATAAATTTCAATTTTAATTTCCTAAAGAAAAAAATCAACTTTAATCAACCTTTTTTATAGCAAAAAGTCTAAAAGTCGACTTTTGATTTTTTGAGTTTTTCATTTTAAAAAATTGCATTTTCATTTTCCTAAAGAAAAAAGTCCACTTTTATCGCATTTTAAATAGCAAAAAGTGTAAAAGTCGACTTTTGTTTTTTTTTAATATTTGAATAGTCGACTTTCAGTCTGAAGTATATAACCCTATTCTGTACATAATTAACGAGGTAGCGCTGAAGAGTTTTAGTTTAATTTGTTAATATTATAAATTTTACAAAAGCAAATTAGACGTTTGTTTTTGCAAAAATCGCTTTTGTCACACAAATTTAAAAAAAAAATAAATTTCGAAAAACTTCCCCCTGTATTTACCTAGAGATAGCGATTATTTAACAAAATAAATTTAGGGTACCGCAATTCTACTTTTATCCGCGCAGCTTCTGAATAATTGCTGCTATTGCCGTATTTTTCAATATATTTTATCCGCGCTGCTTCTGAGTAATTGCTGCTATTACCGTATATTTCAATATATCTTCATAAAAATTGATTTTAAATTGTTTTTAAAAATACGATTGAAATGAATATTAAAAAAATTCTCAAAAACGTGTCATTTTTTGCATAAATAAACGAAAACAATCAAATATTCCCTTTTTTAAATGCGGTATGCGATGGACATCAATCGAACTCAGTTTGCTGTCGACTTGAGGGAATATTCAAGGCAATTTTTTTTTAAATGTCGCTAAAAACACGAACATGTATTTTAAACATGCTTATTGAATTATTGCATAAAAAGTAAAATCAATCAATTGATCAATCAAATTAATACATTTATACAATATTTATTACTAAATCGATCATATACTCAAATGTCTCATTTTTGTTAACCGAAATGTCGCCACAAATTTTCCGACAAGTGAGAATTGCAAATCTAGCCTGATGAATTTTCATTTTTCGCTATAAAAATTTAAAATCCAACATTGGATTAGGGGAAAACCAAATATCTCGCTGCTTTCAGCCAACTTAATTTTCAATTTGTTTTGAAATTCACAATTCTGATGTTAAGGAGATTTTGTTTTTAAATTTTTCTTTTTGTTATTTGTTAGGGTATTATGGGAATTTAAACAATTAATTATGCACTTTGCCATTTAAACTTATATTAAAAATCTAAGACAAGAGTTTATGCATTTTTTTATCGCCGTCTTTTGTTTGTTTTATAAAACTAAGTTATGTTATATATATGAATATTTGTTTTCATGTTTCTTTTCCTCATATTATGTTTTTTTTTTATAAATATAGTACATATACAATTAGTTTTGTAAAGGCTCATGTGTTTTTGTTTGTTTGGTTTTTTTTCGAAGATTTACTTTTGTTCATACCGTCCTCTGTCGCTTGAAAATTTAGAATGTGTATTTTTTTATGTGTTGCATTCAAAGCAAAAAAGCTAAATTAAAAAAATATTTAAGCATTTTGTGAGAGAAAAAAAGCAATGATTGAAATAAATATTGTTTCCTTTTTTCTCGTGTTATTTTTTTAAACTTTTATGATTCTTTTTTTTTTAGAATTTCTAGACTTTAGATTTAGGAATCTATTTCTTTGTATGGTCTTCACATCCTGTATGCTTTCCATTTAAACATATGTGGCCACAGCACCTGTAGCATTATTCGTATTGTTGCCGGTTGTTGGATTGGGCGCAGCTGCTCCGCCTGGTGTCGTAGCTGGTGGTGCAGCAGGCGCTGTGGGTGTAGTGTGTGAAGCTGGTGCACTGTTGGCCGGTTGTGGGCTTACTGGTGGCTGCAGTTTACCCGGCACATATTGCCCTATAAACGAGCCATCTTCAGTAAATTGTCCTAGAAGAGATAGAGAGAGTGGAAAATGTTTATAAAATTTGTGTTAATATTTGTTTCTTGCGTGTTAAAAATGTTAGTAAATTTTAAAACCACCAAGTTTAGTAGGGTCAGTTCAAGGGATATACACTTCATTAGTTCAAATCAAATACGTTTATTTGTAACAAAAGTTGATACGTGGGTTGCTATATATGTTTCTGGTCTAGGCAACACTAAAGTTGCCTATTGAAAAGTTTGACATTTTTTTTAGCATAAAACGTATTCAGAACGTTTTGACGTACGACCATCATCTGTGTTGTTTACAGTGACTTAAAAAAATCAATTTGACTCAATTTTCGTGCGATCATTTTTCACAACTTTCGACGTGGTTTATCACAAGAGTGCATCGACGAACTTAAATCTTTGTATGGCGATGTAGCACCATCCTATAGCACTGTAAAAAAATGGTTTAATGTATTCAATCGTGGCCGACGCTCGCTCAAAGACGAAGGTCGTCCAAAAACGGCCGTTGTGCCCGAGAACATTGATGCCGTGCGGGAAATGATAATGCAAGATCGTCATGTGACATACCGTGAGGTAGAGGCATCCTTGGGCATTTTTTGCACCAGCATACATTCGATATTGCATTAACACGTGCCCTTAAAAAAGGTTTGTTCTCGTTGGATCCCGCACAATTTGACAATCGCTCAAAAAAGATCGTTTCGATTAGTGCAAAAAAAAAATTGGAAAAAATACGATCGCGGTGCTTCAAAAGACCTTTATAAGATCGTCACAGGTGACGAATCATGGATCTAGGCTTATGAGCCCGAAACAAAACAGCAATCGACCGTGTCTTCAAAGATGAGCCAAATCCAACGAAAGTTGTTCGTGGAAGAAGCACTTCGAACCAAATGTTCGCCTGTTTCTTCGGTAATACTGGTCATGTCACGACTGTTCCACTTGTAGTCACATGACCAATTCTGAGTTGTACACTACAATTCGTTTGCCTGAAGTTTCGGAGAAATTCGAAAAACGAACAAGAGAAGACAAATCATTGTGCACCATGACAATACGAGCTCTCACACATCGGCTCAAACCAGCGCCTTTTTGACCGGGCAAAACGTGGAATTGATTGGTCATCCGCCGTATAGCCCTGAATTGGCACCCAATGACTTCTTTTTATTTCCGCACATCAAGCAAGAAATGCGTGGTCAACGATTTTCGTCGCCAGAAGAAGCGTGCAAAAACCATGTTTTGGAGGTGTCTCAATCGGAGTGGAAAAAGTGATTCGACAATTGGTTTAAGCGCATGAAAAAGTGTATAAATCATGCTGGAGAATACTTTAAAAATAATAAAACAATTTTTGATGATAAATATTAGCATTTTCATTATTTGACCAGAAATATATAGAGCAGCCCTCGTATAACAACACATATCGTATTTATCAATATTTAAAAATACAAAACAAAACCTGCATTTCCGTCCAGACAGAATTTAGGCGGACCTCCTACGAGTAGATGAAGTATAATGCACGAAGAGCGTACCATCGAGATCCCAAAGTTCGGGTTCAAGACACCATCGCGGCTGTAGCATCGTCAATTAAGGCAAATCCGTGCGTTTCGACTCGAAACTTATCGACACAAATTGCAGTTAGCAGACGGCCATTACAACGGATAATTTACTGAACTGAAATTTGTTTCCGTGCAAAGTCCAAATTACAAGCATGTAATATAACTCTCTGGATTTACGTATTCCAATGGAATTTTGCCAAAAAGTAATTGAAATGGACGAAGAAGACAACAGCTTGCTAAATTGCTTGTTTATATTTGATGAGGCCCATTTTGATCTAAACGGCAATGTAAAGAAGCAAAATAGCCGAATATGGAATCAGATTCACACATACTTCATTAGACGGAGCTGCACCCAAAACGAGTTACTGTGTGGTGCGCAGTTTCATCAAACTGCATTGTGGGGCCATACTTCTTTGAAGAAAACGTTGCAACAGTCAATGGTTATCATTTTTTAAAGATGTTCAAGGAGTTGTTTTTACCCAGAACTTCGCCAAAGACCTATCGGATTCAACAGGATTTGTTTCCAGCAAGAAAATTCCCAAACAAAATAAAATCCAGAAATTCCACTGTCCCACTAGGCCACCGGACCGATATGATCAAATTTTGCGGGCTTGATTATAGATCTCCCACGATGCGGTATGCTTAGTTTGACCGAAGGTAAAATGTGGTTTGTGGAGTAGCGTAAGCTCAAACCTTCTTTAATAACCCAATTTTGAACAAAAGATTGGAAAATATTTGCGTTCGTAAATTACAACGATAGATGAACGAAAAGTTGGACATCTCTCAATAATACTAAAAAAAGAAATTCCCAATTGATCGTTATTATAAATACGTGGCCTATTTCCTTCCATTAGCATCAAGTTGAAAAAGCCCGTAACAAAGTGTGGTATAGGCAATAATTAACTGAATTCGAACTGTAACAGGTATTTACATTGCGAAGTATCGTTTACTTAATTCTATTCGCCACCGAGTACTATTCAAATTATATTCAGTCCATTTTGAAATTGCTGAAACTAAAACAGTCGCATGGACCGGAGACCACATTTAGACAGCGATTTCGAAAACTTAATGTCAAGGACTGATCGTCAATGAGTAGTCCGAAAAACATTCAATAAAAAGGTTCTATCCACTTTATTTTTGACGTTCAGGTGCATGAGATGGGGATATGTCAATATTTAAATCGACTCAAACAAATAATTCAAACACAATTTCAGAATTTTCCAATGCATAATAAGATCGATGTATTGATTTATTATACTCCGCTTATTGAAATTATATGCCCATTCAATGTCTATCAAAACCCTATCTAATGCTTGAATTTGCCACTAGGCTTTAATTCGCCGATGATAACTCTTGTACAGGGCGGCGCAAATCAGGCTTAAGGGTTAAAAATATTCATAACATTTTTTGTTTAAATATATTTTTTTAAATAGTTTTTATGGAAATATGTACTTAGTAGGGACATAAATACTGTTACAACATTGAGCACACCTATTTCAATAGTAGAACTGAACATACCCAGTTAATGTCATATGGGTTTTGAAATCTAACCTCAATAGCGTTAGTCTGTACCGGGATTTTAAAATTGTTTCAAATTTCATCATGGATTGGTCAGATAATGAGAAACGTATCGCTGTAATAGCGCTTTTCAAGTGTAAAATAAAAAAAAAACGATATTTTCAAAACGCTTCGGTCACTAGGGATTAGCCGCATGTTCGTCTACCGATGCATAAAACTGTTTGAGGAGACTGAAGATGTAAAAGACCGCCGCCGGTCGGCCACGCTATGCCGAACACCGCATGTTAAATAAAGAATTCACAGAAATCACAGAAATGAGATATCATGCAAAAGTCCATGAGTCGAACCATTATAAGACTTGGGGCTTTGAAACGACGTAGCGGACATTTATTGACTGCTGCTTAAAAAAATAGGATTAAAAAATGCAAACGTCTTTGGTGATAACTTGCACAGAAAAATTTTGTTCACCGATGAAAAAATTTTTACCGTTTAGGAAAAATTTAACAAGCAAAATGATAAAGTGTATGCGCGGTCATCTAAGGAAGCACCTGAACTGATCCCAAGGGTGGAAAAGGGTCTTCACCCAGCTTCAGTCATGGTTTGGTGGGGTGTCTCTTACGATGGGGTCACTGACCTGCATTTCTGCGAACAAGGAGTCAAAACATCGGCCAAAATGTACCAAGAAACCGTTTAGAAATCTGTTGTGAAGCCTCTTAACACTTCCCTGTTCCAAAACCAACCATGGACTTTCCAGCAGGATTCTGCGCCGGCCTATAAGGCTAAAACGTCCCAGGTCTGGCTTCGAAACAATTTGCCAGCGTTCATTTACTCTGGCTCTCAAGCAGTCCAGATTTGAACCCATTGGATTACAAATTGTGGACGGTTTTAGAGGACAAGGTTTGTCACAAAAGATACCCTAACATTGGATCTCTTAAAACTACTTTGGTTCGAGCTGTGGCAAATTTTCCAATGGACGAGGTTCGTGCAGCTATTGAAGATTGACCAGTGCGAATTAAGGCGTGTGTAAAGGCAAAAGGCGGACATTTCGAATAAGTAGATTCTTTTTGGATACAATATACATCAATCGATATATTAAAACATATTTGGTCTAAAAACATTCATTACTTTTTATTTTACAGCATAAAACGTGTGTAAGAGTATTTATGTCCCTACTAAGTAAAGTATATGATGGCTATATCTGATGTAAAACAACGCATCTAAATTGTTGAATTTTACTATTCCTCCGGCAAGTCTACTATCTCAAATCAACGAAGTTATCGTCATCATTTGAAAATCAGAACAGCAACCCGTAACAACATGAGTAGGAACGTTGTGTCCCATTTTGAGGAACAGGGATCAGTGAATGAATCTTTCCGTTCCGTATTTTTTTTTTTAAATTAGGAGGGTAACCAAGAACCATTATCGGGGCTCTGTATAGAATTAAAAGTTTTTGCGCCCGCAAGTTGAAAACAATACTAACATGTGATTCATTTACAAAAGCCATAATGGAACTTCTTCATATCCTTTTTGGTGGACCCTTTAGTCTTCTTCTTGGGTAGTCCGCTTTAGGAAGGGTTGCCATAAGGTTTTCTCAGAAAGAGAACATTTATGCCAAAATGGAGGACATTTAGTGCATTTATAAAGAGCCAAGGAACTTTCGAAGGACACATTTTAATAATAAAAGGTAACAGTAATTGGAAAAAATAAAAATTTTATTACCATCAAAATTGTAATACTATTTAAGTTTAAAAAAGTCCTATTCACATATGCATGTAGTTTAAATGGATACAAAAAACAGAAAAAAGGCAGACAATTCTTTCAAAAAAATTAGTTTTCAGCATTATACAAATGTAACTAGTTTACCGGCTTACTGCCTACATTGAAAGCCCTAGTGAATGCGAATATTTATTGATGGTTGATTGAAAGAAGTTTATTAAGAGTCATCCAGGGTTACCGTTGAAAAATTTCAAAAAGTCGCACTAAAAGGGGATTTTTTTTAAAAAAAAGTGTCACAAAAAGGGTATTTTTAAAAAAGGAAGTCGCAAACTTTTTGTTAGTTCATTTTATTGAAACAATACATTTAAATTTATTAAAAAAGTAACAAACAACACACTAAAAACTCAGTTGCATGAAATGAGAAGTAAAATACACATTCAAACAAAAAAATAATTAAATTTTCGATCCTCATGCACCCTCCACGATAATAAAGAGCAAAAATGTAGCAAAATTTGCTTTAATTGTTGTACCCATAGTCCATATTGACTATTAATCGCCCGTTTTTGACCATGCGGGATGTTTTTTTGGCCACTTGAGCCTAACCTTTCAGCAGCTTTGCTCTTTTTTGAGGTATTTAGTGCGTCCCAACTAACAGTAACAATTGTCCACGAAAAATACTGATTTGTTAAGCAAAAAAGAGTACTTTTTATCAAGGTAAAAACTTATTCCCCCTGGGCCGATTAGACCCATTTACAATCCCAAACAGCATGCATCATGTAAAATTTCTGAATATTAGGTTGATCCGTTTGAACGATATCGTGTTTTCAACAGACACGCGGACGGACGGGCGGACATGGCTAGATCGTGTTAGAATTTTACAACAATCAAGATTATATATACTTTGTAGGGTTTTTTATTTCGCGGGGCTGCAAACAGAATGACAAATGTAATATTCTCTTTCGTGAAGGGTATGAGAAATCCAAACATCAAAAGTCGGACATGGCAGGCTATATTATACCCTGATCTACTGGATGTGCAGATGAGCCAACTGAAACTAGGCTTTTGGGCTCCTTCAAGTTATAAACCGGATTCTTAATATACCCAGATCAGAATCATGATAGAAGCAGTATGCAGCCACGAAAATCAATGTCACTTTGCCATTTTGTTAAAAACTTATCTTCTATTTAAATATAGAAGCAAGAGGTCTTGAGCCGGTTAATCCCGGTTCAATGTGTAAAAGCAACAGACCAAAATAATACAAACGAGCTAAACATTTTAAAAATAATTTCATATGGATTCGTGGTAAAATTTTATAAAAAACAAAAAATTTATATGTCCTTGCTTGATTGGGCCGGGGCTGCTTACTTAATACATTTAAAAAAATGTTGCGATTTGTTGGTATTTTTACCCTAAAGCACACTGTTGTATAGGCTATTCTGTGCCAAATTTCCCCAAGATTGCATGGGGCGGGAGGTTGTATTTGCAGTCAGTGTGCAATTCACATATAGATACTCTGACGCACTACTACGAGTACCCATAATGCCTAGTGTAAGCGCCAGGTTATAACCATATAAATTATAGTACTTTTTGCCCGGAGCAACCCTTAATCCCAGAGATAAGAATACGCGTATCTTTTAAAAGGAACACACACAATAAGACTTGAGGAATATAGAAAAAAATTTAAAAGGTGGCAAAAAGGGGATTTATGAAAAAGGGGCAGTAAAAGTCGCATGGCTTTCAAAAAGGGTCAAATTGCCACTTTAGTCGCACAGCGGTAACGCTGGAGTCATCTATAAGAGGACGAATTTCTACAACATATCTGCCACACTTGAATTACAGAACATTCTACTTTAGTCAGTTTGGTAAAAATGATCCATACGCTACGATTAAAGTGAATTAGTTTCCAGTTTTAAAATGCCTAGCCAATGGAAGGATGAGGTGGGACAATATGGGCCTTTTAAAATTCCATTAAAAAATATTGCAGCTTGTTGCTACGTTGATTGACATTTGTGTTTCATTTTATAAATAAAGAATCTTTTTTAAGCTCGAAGTGAGTGTTTTTGATGTAAAATTTTTATTTATTTGCGCAATATTTAATTTGGCTTAAACGACTTAAATCGTCTGAAACGGAACTGATAAAAATCTACCCAGTATCGTAAATGAATGATTGGTATCCCTGTCAAAAGGCTTTTTGGATCTTCACAAATTGCCACTTAGTCGCACAGCGGTAACACTGGAGTCAACTATAAGAGGCCGAATTCCTATAACATTTCTGCCACATTTGAATTACAGAACATTCTAGTCTCCCAATTCAAATCGGTAGAAATGATCCATACGCTACGATTAAAATGAATTAGTTTCTAGTTTTAAAATGCCTAGCCAATGGAAGGATGAGGTGGGACAATATGGGCCTTTTTTAATACCATTATTCGATCGACCTTTGTATTTAATTTTATAAATAAAGAATCTTTTTCAAGCTCAAGGTGAGTGTATTTGATGTTTAATTTCAAGATTTTGAAATTGTCTTGGTTGCATCTTCAATATTTAAAACGATCGGTAGCTCCTTGCGAAAGTTATCGTACGAACTAGCCTTTAAGTGGACAAGGCTTAAACGACTTAAGCGGAACTGGTAAAAATCTACCCAGTAGCGCAAGTGAATGATTGGGGATGAGTGAGAGTGGTATCCCTATTAAAAGGCTTTTTGGATGTTCATTTCGACATTAATGAACGCTTCTACATGTTTTAAAATTATCATTTTAGAAAAAAACAAAGCTTGTTTGGCATCTATTTATAATTATTATAGCCTACACCACACTGTGGTGTCTGTAGGGTATTATGACATAGTCCTGATGTTTCAAACACTTAGAAGGTAAGGAGATACACCTCACATTTATTATACGAATCGCATAACTTAGGAAATGTCCTTAAGCCTATCTGTACATTTATCATTGTAAGCAAAGAACAGTTTACAAATATGAATCAATTTCGAAATTTTGCACATAAATATCGTAAACAAAATGAGCGATATTTAGAGGTGGTTTGTAACTGCTCAACCTCACAATCTATTATGGGAATTGATTATAAAGTATACATATCATTTTGCATTTTCTAGGGGAGTACATTTGCAACATTCGTTTGACTCCCCACGAGCTGAGGAAATTTTTGCATTAACTAATATTTTGTATGTAAAATTATAAAATATAAAACAAAGGGAAACAAACAAATATTTAGTAGAACTTAAACTGAAAAAGAAAATAAGACACTACCTGGATTCAATCATTCGTTCAATATTTCAAGCATGCTCAATTTAATTTGATCAAAACTCAAAAATTAAATAATATCTACAGGCTACAGAAAGAAACGAAAATAAATAAGAAAAAAGGAGTAAAAATAAACCAAAATAAAATTTGTTTGTTTTGTTTTTTTATTGGATTTTTACGATTTTTAATTATATTTTTTGTGTGTTTTTTTGTATTTATTTTTATAATTATTTATTTTTTTATAATACGAAAAAGAGGTACAAATTTAACTTAACTAAAGTTAAATTTACATTTAATTAAATAAAAAAAAAACATTACAAAATATGCCATCTTTTTGATTTTTTGTAGTAGCTTCAGTTTTTTTTTGTTTCGATTAAAAACTAAAAAAATACGTTTAATGTTAAGCTTTTCATATTATATAAATATATAAAAAAAACTATATATGCAATTACACATAAAAGAAAAATTAAAGATAAAGAAACAAAAGAAATTTAAAATACAGAGAGCATCGACACTTATTACATAAAAAACAAAAAAAAATATAGTGACGTGGAGAGGCCATGAAGGGACAAATGTAAATTAAATACACAATCTAATACAAAATAGACAAATAAAGAAAAAACTAAATTGAAAAGGAATAATAACTTGACAATAAGAGGAGAACTTAAAAATTGATGCAAAAACATAATTGAGAAGAATAAACAAAGAACATACAAAATATATATTTATCCAATGATGATTCGTCGCTTTAATTTTATTACATTTTATTCGAGATTGCAATTTCAATTTTTCTTTTTAAAAATATTTATAATAAAACATAAACAATTAGCTGCTGGCAGTTGGTTTTTTGTTGTTTAAATTACGTGTAATTTCCAAATACAAAAATATATATTTATATACTTGGGGAGGGGTGATGATTGTTGTAGATTCAATTTTTTTGTAACAATTTGGAATTTATTTTTTAAGCGGTTTAGAAGAATTGGTGGTTTTCTGGTTTCTTTTCGAATTGTTTTAGTTTCTTAAGATTGTTTTTTTCTTGCAGTTTTTAATATTTTTTTTTTTAAATTAAACTAAATCAATGTTTACGTCCATATTGTCCTATAAAAGAACCATCTTCATTCAAACCTATAGGTTTTGAAGAACACACATAAGGCATTGCAAGATACCACACCGATAATAACAGACGCAGACCCCATGATGGCACAAGGGTGATGGTGTACAATTGCAGATTGAATTCGTGGTTTTACAACACATGGTGAATATTTATTGTTCAGAAGTGGTGGGTAGTTGTGGTGGTGGTTTACACAAAGGAGGTGTTATTTTTTTGATTTCGCAAATAATAACCAACACGTACAGGTTTTAAAAAATAAAAAAAAAATGGAAAAAATAATAAAAAAGAAACATATAAATTAATTTCAATAATTAAGAAAAAATCCATAACGAATAAAACAATATAACATATAACAAAATAAACGTGTAAACAAAAACATAAAACGGTAAAGTTTGTCTTTTATTGCGATTTTAGGCATTATTTTTATTGTGTTGCAAGTAGATGAAAATGAGCTGAGTTCAATTTTGTCCAGTTTGCAGAAATGCACACAAAAAGTGATGTTTTTGTGGAAATGTTTTGCATGGATGGATGGCTGATCGATTGATTGCTGCGGCAGAAAGGAGAACAAGCGCTGAAGTGTTACGTATAAAAGTAGTATATGAACGAAACAAGCCATAACAGAAATCAATGCCAAGTTTTAGGTTGTTTTTCACTTGCCGGACATTGAGAGAATATTTTAAAAAAATGCAAACTAGAGATTTTCAAAAGGTAATATACTCAAGTGGTTCAGAAAAATCCAACTTATATTTTTGGAAGCTAAATAAATCTATTGATGGCTCTCAACGTGGAGTCTAGGTAGAGGTGGTAAGAGTGAATTGAATTTTCGTGGGCAATTGTGTGAGGATAACTTGAGAAAAGTGAGATTTACAACAGCAGTTCTCAAACGTCTGGTGAGAAGATGGTCTCAAAGAGACTTAAATTGCTGCGAAGCTTTTTGATGAAGGTCGTCACGGATATTAGCAGTGTGCAGCCACGAAAAATCAATGTCACTTTGCCATTTTGTTAAAAACGCGTCTTCTTTTTAAATTTAAATGCAAGATGCCTCGAGCCGATTAATCCCTGTTCAATGTGTAAAAGCGAAAACCCGAATTAAAACAAACGAGGTAAACGTAAGAGCTAATAAAAAAACAATCTACATTTTCGACAGACGGCCTATGTCACATGCGAATTAGTCATACAGTTTGTAACCTTTTTCTTTGGTTCTCCATATTATGACAAGCTTAGAACTTTGTTCGTTATTGCGAAAAAAATAATGGACCTTAAAATTACCTAAAAATGCAGAATTGATACGATTTTTTGTATTTCACAGTAAAGTTTTAAATTTCAGGTCCTGGAACACTACAGTTTCCAGATGCAAACTGGAAGTTCCATTTAAATTATTTTTAGCATAACTTCACTCAGAACTTTTTGTCATTTGAACGCGAACTGTTTAGTTTACAGTTTGTGGAAAATTTCATCAAAGTCAAAAAAGGGAGCTAACCCGTGATTTTTTGTGTGCGATACTTTTATTCGATTTCCGGTGTGGATTATCGAGACAAGAGTGTCTTAATCACATTATTTCGAATTTTGGTGATGAAAATTAATGGTAGAGTTCAGTCTAGGACGCCCTTTGCTCCAGCAATTTCGTAAAGGTCGTCTAATTTTGGCCGTTTTGCCGGAAACCATAGATTCTGTATGGAACTGATAAAGCAAGACCGACATGTGGCATTCCGTGAGATTGAGGCGTCTTTGGGCATTAGTATGAAAATAATTCATAAGATATTGCATATTTATGTCGCTAAGGAAAAGATTTGTTCTCGTTGTATCCCACATAATTTGACAAAAGCTCAAAAGATTTAGGTAAGAGGAAAGAACCGTTGAAAAAGTACAACCGCGAAAGCTCAAATGCAGTGTATAACATAGTCACAGAAGACGAATCGTGAATCTATGATTATGAGACCGAAACAAAACAGCAATCGAGCGTCTGGGACTTTCAAGGCGAGCCAAATCCAACAAACGTTGTTTGAGGAAGAAGCACACCGAAGCAAATGATCGCGTTTTTTCGGCATAAACGATCATTGCCTTTAGTGAAACGTAGGATGGCCAATTCTGAGTGGTACACAAACGTCTTTTTGGCAACAGTGTTGGAAAAAATAGGGAAAACAAGCAGAGAAGACGAGTTATGTTCATCACGACAATGTGAGCTCAGACACATCAGTTGAAGCAATAGGCTATTTGAGCACTCAAGAAGACGAATTGGTGGGCCACACGCATTAAAGCACTGATTTGGAAGCCAATGACTTCTTCCTCACATTAAGAAAAAAACTGCGTGTTCAACGTTTTTTTTACGCCCTAGGAAGCGGTTAAAGCGGTCAACAAGTGGACAAACTAAGTTTGGCCATGCCGAAGCTTTTATACCTTTTATCAGAGATTTGGCCATAATTGCGATTTTGAAAGAAGGAGAAGCACCGCTCACGTTTCCTCCAGGATATGATTCCAACATCATATGTTCCAAATATCATCGTCATATCTCTATTAGTTCATGAGCAATTTTCTTTTAAGGACGGTGCCACGCCCCCTTGTCCAATTTTACTAAACATGGTTCTTTTTTTTTTAATAATTTCCAAGTCATTGATGTTATGTTGTTACATTTTTATAACGATCGTCCCATTACTTTGGCAATACAAGCAATTTTTTAAAGGGGCGTGGCACCGCCCTCTTTTCTTCTAGTATGTATTTTTATACATGCCAACATTATATGTTCCAAATATCATCGCCATATCTCTTAAAGTTCATAAGATATTGTCTTTCTATGTTCAGCGTTGTGTGGGTGGTGCAACGCCTTTTTTGGATCCTCCAAGCAATAACTGTATTTACGTAACTGAAGTCAGAAAAACGAACGTTTATATAGTCAAGTGGGAGCAAGGCTAGCTTACTACTAGTAAATGTTCAGAAATTTGCTGTCCATTGGAACGAATTGCGGATTTTATACAAGGGGTTGTGGCAAAAAGGCCATGGAGTCTTAGGGAGGCAGGACTTTGTTTGAAGTCATTAACTGAACACTCTAGGTTATTTTTAGCGATTGAACTATGGGTTGGATATTGCATTGCTTGACTTCTCTTATATGCTAAATGTTCTCTTCGCAGAGAAGTTGATGTAGGATTTAGGAGAACCGTTCGGCCTGTCCCTTCGGGAAAGACGACTTAGTTAACAGAATGAGTACTTTTTCGCAGAACACGACGATTTGTTATCTTAAATTTCAGAGACTGTTCTTTATGGTCAATATACAAATACTGACATCCAAATCAATTTTAAGTGTTTGATTTAAATTAATAAACTGAAGTTCTAAATGAATCAAGTAGCTTTCATTGTATCGGTGTTTCAGGATCCAGAAAGTTGACATTTACTTAGGCGTGGGTATTGTGCCAATTAGTTCGATTTTAAGTTTGGGATTTAAAATATCGGTATGAAACAGACTTTTTAACAAGCGTTCTTTTTTAAAGTGCGTGGTGGAAGTTTTAATTATAAGGAACTCTAAAAGCAAGCTGTCTGTACTTATCCTTAACGGTAACCTGTTTTTTTAATATAAAACAGTTCAAAATTATTCGATTATCTATAAATGTGGATTTTTCTGAATATACCTGAAGGCTATTTAAAATCTTAAAAATATTGTTTTTAAATTTTGGGTTAACGAACAAACTTGGCATTAGAGGCGGCGGCAAAAACATTTTTTTTTAAACAAGGCATTAACAATTTGAAAACATGCAAAACTCGTTCTTTACCTTTGAGACATTTTTCTATACAAAACTTTAATAACACAATAAAATTTAGAAAAGTTTTATTTCTTAATACCAATAGATGAAGGGGTTGAAGTTTCATCTATGTGTTCTGATAAAGTAGGCAAAGTTTGTTGAAGTTTACGCGGCCCAGCTGAGCTCATTTTCAACATAAATGCGAAAGAATAAAAAAAGAATTACAAATAAAAAAATTAAAACAAATCAAAGTAAAGTAAAGAAAAAAGAAAATGTAAAAAAAACATTAACAACATTAAATGATGTCAAAGAACATACCTGTATCACCATCGCCGTACTCGGCCATGGAATCGGTATCACTTTCCAGGCCCGGTTTTGCTGAACTAACAGATTGGCGACCAGCGCTCTTATTGTCCAAACTAAAAGTAATTTCAAATTCATTTTCATTGCATTCACACTCTGATATGGTTAAAACTTACGGCTGCGAGTATTCATGGAAACCACCTTCATCGGGGTAGTCGCGTCTACCATTCGCCAATTCACGATCGTGCACATCATATTTGCCACCGCGATTGCGGCGTATTATACAGATGATAATGAAGAGAATGATTATGATGGCCAAGGCCAACATCATGCCGATGAACCAGCCGGCATTAGCCAAATTCTCATTGGGCACTTTGATGGGACCCTCAACACCGCTCGTATCGACCTCTTGTGAGTCACTTTCGGTCATGAAATGTCCATCGACAGCTACCACACGGAATTCGTAGACGGTGTCGGGATCTAAACCGGCCACTTCTTGGAAATCCCTATTCTTTTCCTCGGGGGCTTGATTCCATTGTGTTTCACCCTTCATCCTAGAGTAATCAAAAAGAAATGGAGCATTTATTTAAGGGGAAACTTATCCTAGGACTGCGTTTTGTATATATGCATTAGAAAACTATTTTATAATTGTTTTCTGATTTTTATTTTGTTCAAAACGGAACAAACACTGTGCCATATACAAGGAAATTTCAAACTTGCATCATCGGTACGTAAAGTTCGACAGGAAAGGCATCGGCGACTAAGTACAGCAGATTCGGTGTCCATTAATAAAATGGACATCATACAAACCTTTTAGCGGAGGTAAGATAAAGACTTTTTGCTTTTATTCCCTCATTTCCCTTTCATATTCATACCTGTATTTTGTGAAGAAATGTGTACCCGCATGACCCTCGGTATTCGGTTTCCAGTTAATACGGAACTTCGCCAGACCATTATCGGAGGGCTCTTGGTGATATTCGAAATATGGTACAGCCGGCTCTTGGGAATCTTCGGACAATGTACGTTTCTCAATAAAGTGTCTAGAAGGAAAATACAAAATCAATTTCATCGCAACTTTAATCCATTTCATTTTGGACATACTCTGTGCCTTCTCCAGCTTTTGTGGTCGCCGCAATGGAGACGCGATATTTGGTGTTTGGTTTCAAACCGGCCATCTTCATGCTGGTCACTCGGGGATCGGTAATATGGGGATCATATTCACGTCTTTCGCCTACATAGCTGCCCTTGACTTCTTCGAAGTAGATTTTATAGCCGGTCAGTTTGCCATTGGCATTCAGTGGTTTCTTCCAAACCAACCAGAAGGCCGATGAACCCATAGGGTAAGCGGCCAACGATTCCACGGGAGAGGGAACACCTTCGGGCGTATCGAAATCAATAACAGCACTAGCAGGGCCATTGAAACGTCCATTGTAGGCCAAGACACGGGCAAAGTTCTTTGAGTCTGGTTTGAATTGTGTAACTAAAGCTTGGTTAGAATCACCCTTAACATGGATTTCACGTAAACCCTCTTCGCCTTCCTTTTCAGTCCAAGTCTGGATTTTGTAGCCCTTGAAGTGACCACGTATCGACTCTGCACTCACGGGATTCCAGTTCAAAATAGCCGAGATGGCTGCCACAACCTGGGTCATACTGAAGTTGGTGGGGGCTTCCAATGGACCTGGGCATAAATATAGATACAAGAATAATTTGAATATACTCAATTAGGATCGCACAACTTCAGCTAATACTTACGGTCTTCTCCTGACCAACCTACCACCTCTTCGGCGGCCACATTGGCCTGGCCCATCTGATTGATGGCCACCACTTTTATCAAGTAACGTACGAATGTCGGTTGATCGGTTATCACTATACTGTCCTGTTTCCAGTCATAGATGTCCTTATTTTCCCAGGTCGCCGCTGGAATGTCACGTTTCCATGATACCCGATATTGGAAATTAGGTGCATTGTGATCGATTTCGGGCATAGACGTCCAAGTTATCACCAAATTAGTGGGTTCCGTTCCTTGTCCTTGAACATTGTCGGGATTTTTGTACGGCACATCGGGTTGGGTGGTACAGGCTTCGCTATGGCCGGACGGTGGAGAGGGACCAATTTTGTTGAAAGCAATAACACGGAATGTATAGTTGGCCCAGGGCGACATGTCGACTACAAATGATGTATCGGTAGATGGGACCTTTTCGAAAGCCACATCCCAGGAGGCCGGCGTGAATGAGGTATTGAATTGAATTGTATAGTGGAGGATGCCGGCACGGTTGTCGCCTTGTGGTTGCCAGGCGATTTCTGCTAAACGTGGATTACACTTGACATCTTTCAAGGCGGGAGCATTGGGTACATCTTGCACAATAAGATTGGCCCTGGCCGAAGCTTCATCCAACTCGGTTCTGGCCACACACATATATTCACCCGAATCCAATTCAATCGTTTTGGCAATGGTCAAAGAGTTGTCGTTGGTCTTTACAAAACGGGCTTCAGCTTCAAAATCAATTTGCTCCGAGTCCTTCCACCATTCGATGGTCAAGTTGAGCGTATCGTCGTGGGCTTCGTTACAGCGGAATGTGGCCGATTGGCCAGCAGCTACTTCGTAATTTTGGGGTTCATGTGTGATTCGTGTGTGTTCCTTAACTATCAGAGATCCGTTGGCAGTCTTTTCGCCGAATTTGTTCTTGGCATAGCAGGTATACTGGCCGGCATCGTTGAAGTTCACCTGTTGGATGTGGAGATCACCGGTGGGCATGACAGTGTAACGTCCACCAGTCAATTCGAGACCATTACGAATCCATTTAACTTGAGGTTTGGGAGCACCAAATACACGGCAGCGCATGGTAATGTTCTTACCATCGACTGTGGCCTCCTTGCGTGGTGGCTCCTCGATCTCTGGCGGCAGAGCCAAGACGTTCAAGTAAACATCTTTGTAAACGTAACCCAAAGAATTGGTGGCGTTACAACCATAATTACCGGTGTCGGACTTCAGCAAATCGCGTAATATAATGCGGTTGGTTTCCACGATACGTCGGTCGTTAGGAGGTGCCTGACTGATGGGTTTGCCATTGTGAATCCACTGGATGGTGGGCTCGGGCGAACCGAGAGCCTCGCAACGGAACTCTACTGTTTCTTCTTCGGCGGCATTTTGAATTTCCGGTTCTGTGGTGAAATAGGGGACGGCATTTATTTGTAAATTAATCGAATACGATTGGCCAATACCGACACCGTTAAAGATGTCGCACGTATAGGTGCCGGCATCTTCAAAGTTCACATGGCGGATGACCAACGATTTGCCATAATGACCCTGAGTTATGCGATCGCCCCAACTTATTGGCTCGCCATTTTTCTTCCACACCGTTTCCGGCAGCGGTGTGCCACCGAAAATACAGAACATCTCGACGCGTTTTCCACGCAGGGCCACTTCATTTTTACGCGTCACATACTGGCGCTTGGGAGCGAATTTATTTTGGGAAGCACTCATGCCGGTCTGTTTAACATCCAAAAGGACGCGATTGCCAATTTTGTATTCACTGCGGAACACTGAGGTAGCTGAGCAGGCGTAATAGAAGTCGTCGGAGGCATCGTCACGGGTGACATTCGAGAACCATAGAGTACCCTCGGGATCCAGAGTCATGCGCGAGTTATTGATGGACTTGATGTTGCCGTCAAAGGAATTCTGAATCAACCAATTGACGGTGGGCTTGGGCCAACCATCGGGCGCTTCGCACTGCAGTGAGAAGGGTTCACCCTCATTGGCTTCGACTGTCTTGGCGGCCTCATCCTTAAAGGCATTCAGCTCGGCCTTACGGACGAACACCGAATTCGAGGTGGCAATACCGAATTCATTCTCGGCAAAACATTGATACTGGCCCAGATCTTCGTCCTTCGGCGAGGTAATCACAAGAGTACCACGTCCGGGTTGTTGCAACATGCGATTATCATAGGCTTGCCAATCGAATTTCTTGCCGTTCTTAACCCATCGATATCTGGAAAGAGAGAGAGGAGCAAAGAGGAAAATTTGAGGTTAATTACTGCGTACGACAATTAATTTAATGTTACTTTTTCTCTTTCGGTTAAATGGCACTTGTTTATAATTTGTTATGCTTTATTTCCTGTTTAACATATTGTGCCACAAGCGGGCTGTCTTATAATGGACTTAGAGGGATATGGCTGTGCAAAATTTATGTCAAACAATATTTGCATAATTAATTTAAGAGTCTCTGGATAGACCAGAATGAGCCACAGCGACCAACGACGTCGTACGTGTCCGTCTGTCACTGCGGCACTTGCATTAGAAGTCATTAGTGCCATGCGAATGCCTTAAGCAGAGAGGAACAACAATTTGGGGTCCGCGACATAAGAGTGACTATTGATACGAGATTTTTAAAGAATAGATTCTTTAAGGTCACAAACTGTCCTTAAGCTATAAGACTCAAACTGTTATACGTAAATCGATTTGTTTCGACTATATTTTAAAATGGATTTTAGTCTAAAAATTTTCCTTACAGGTTTGAGAACCAAATGCTCAGTTTGTGTTTAAATCCTATTGGCTAAAGGTACATTAAAGATTAAAACTTTTGAGACTTAAAGGTTCTAAAGATATTTGTGAGACTCAAACTCGTTTGAAAAGAGTAGTAAACGACTTAAATGAATCTAAAATGAATAGTTTGTGAACCGATTTTCTGTAAAAATTATAATTTCAGACATACAGGAGGGGTCGAATTGTCATTTTATTTAAAATCAAATTAATAGATTGAAACTCAAACTCTTTTTTTTTTAAAGAATTTTTAGAATTAAATCTCTCGATTGAGGCTCAAACTTTTCTTGAATGATTAGTATGAGATTACAATTTTTCTTTAACGAATAGTTTTAGCCTTAGACACTTATATATAAATTAGCTTGAGACTTAAACTCCTCTATAAGGATTAGATTGAGACGCAGACCGATTATAGACTTAAAAAGTTCGATGGAGATAACTTTGAGACTTAAATTAATTAATAGTTTTCTTAGATTTATTTGAGACTAAAATTATTCTTTAGAGGTTAGTTGAAGGTTTAAACTGTACAAAAACCATTAGCCTAAATAGTTTGATAACAATTTATTTAAGACTTAAGCTGCTCTTTTAAGATAAATTTGAATCTTAATCTGGTCTCTCTTTGGACTTAATAACTCCTCTAAAGTTTTCTTTGACAGTTCTTTGTTGATAAGTTTTAGACTAAAATTGTTTTATAATGACGAGTTTGAGACTCAAATACTTTTGTAGAGAAAAGTTTGAGACTTAAATCATTAGAAAATAGTTTAAGACTTAAATTATTTTTTAGAAAATAGTTTAAGACTTAAATTATTTTTTAAAAAATAGTTTAAGACTCAATCTGCTCTGTAGACAACAGCTTGAGACTCAAAAAGCTCCATAAAGACATTTGACACTCAATATGTTCTGTACAGATAGCTTGAAAGGTATATAATTCCGTAGAGACTAGTTTGAGACTTGAACCAATTTACTAATTTAGGTTTAAAACTTAAACAGTTCTCTTAAGATTTATGGAAGACTCTAAACAGTTCTCTAAAGATTTATGGAAGACTCTAATTGCTCCCATAAAATAAGTTTGAGGTTAAGGTTGTTCTATATCTGTAAACATTAGATTGAGCATCAAACTGTTGAGTATAAAGTCATTTAAGACCTTAACTGTCCTTTAAAGATTAATTTAAAACTCAATTTGTTTTTAAAAGAATGCTCTGGATTCAAAATCTCTTAAATTTCTTTGACAGTTATTAGTAGATAAGTTGGAGACTTAAACTTTTCTATGAAGACTAATTAATCTTTTTTTTGGGAAACAGATTGAGACTTCTGCAGAGAATAATTTAAGACATAATCTGCTCTGAAGAGATTAGTTTGAGACTCAAACAATTCCATAGATACTGGTTTTGGACTCAAACTGCTTTGTAGAGTGTAGCTTGAGACTCAATAAATACCATAGAGACTATTTTGAGTCCTTAAACAGTTCACGCAAATAATGTAAAGACTTCAACAGTTCTCTAATGATTTGTTTAAGACTCTTATTGTTCTCGTATGATTAGTATGAGATTCAAACAGTTCTACAGAGATTGGTTTGAGACTTAAACAAATTAATTTAAGTCTTATACAACGCAAAAAACATTTGTTGCTAGTAAATCTCTAAGGACAAGATTGAGACAACATTTTTATTTCAATAATGATGTTAAAAAAAAGTTCTGCAAAAGTATGTTTAAGACTAATAATGTTTTCCTTACATTATTTAAAGAACCAAATTAGTTTGAGTTACAAATAGTTTTATACAGCGTAAACAACAACTCCATTTCGAAAGATCCGCCTGAGAAGAGCGGCCGGGTGTGAAGTACCTGTTGTGTTGATGACCTCCTGAAAAGACGGCGTAGTTGCATGAGAAATATTTTTTTGAAGATCTGTAAGAAGGCCCCAAATTTGTGATCTAAGTGTATCATGAAAGCAGACCCCACAAAATTCTACCCCAAACATAAAATGAAAATAGGCCCCAAAAATTTTATTGGGGCCTAATTTCGTTGTGGTCGTTTGAAGGTAAGCAAATACAACCCAAAAAAGCCAAATATGCCCCAAAATATCGAGTTGTTGTTTTCTGTATAAAATTGGGGTCTATTTTCATTTTTAATAATTTCCACTTATGTGTTGCAAACTGACTGTAAAAACAAAGTTTGAAAATAGGCCCCAAAATGTGTACGAGTAGAAATTTTTTTGCGTACAGTTTCGGTTGTGTGTAGATATCAATATTTGACATATTCGCGCGAGCGATTATTGTCTAATTGCATTATTAAAATATACCCCAATAAAAATATGAAATTAGGCCCCAAAAATCATAAAATTTCGTGTTTCTGTTTTCCATATATTTTTTGGGACCTAATTTCATTTTCACTTTGGAATCTATTTTCGTGGGGCCTAATGGCATACCGCCCAAGTCCTATTAACCTAAACCCAAATTAACGACGCATACCAAAGATTTTAACTGCATCAATTTATCCTTGCCCCCTGGTTTGCCACCACTGCCTGGGATATTAAATAGAACCACTACTTTGTCTTTGCCATTCATTATAGTTACGGGTTAATTGTGTGAAACTCATGGTATCTGACCACCACCACACCACACTTCTGTCCACTTGGACGACTAAGTGCAACTTCATAGACAACGAATATTAAGTAATACCACACGAATGCAAAGACGAATAAATATGCATGGAAATGACTAAATTGTAATAAACAGAA
The DNA here is from genome assembly GCA_963513945.1 of Hydrotaea diabolus. Classification (NCBI taxonomy): domain Eukaryota; kingdom Metazoa; phylum Arthropoda; class Insecta; order Diptera; family Muscidae; genus Hydrotaea; species Hydrotaea diabolus. The sequence goes on from OY740718.1 coordinate 184,624,480, forward strand.
GAAAAAGTATTTTGTTTTCCTTTTATTATTATTACGAGTGGTCGGTCTGGCGTACTTCACGACTTTTGTCTTACAGAAGGACGGACAACTGGAACACTATGTCTACTATTCCTTACTTGTGTGTGTGTTGCTTGTCTACTGAAAACAGTAATCGACCGACAACGAATGTTCCTGGAAGGAAAGAAATGCTCGTTTGAATGCGGCCTACTTGGTGTAGCTGGCTCTGTTCAGGGTTCAAAGAGGTTAAACGTTGGGAATTGTTTTAAGTGTAGTAATTTAGTGAAAGAACAAAACTTAACGAAGACGACTTGTTCAAATTTAAATTATTGCTATGAGTTTAATGACAATGTTTTCGTTGCAATTTGACAGAGGTTGCAATTGGGAGGGAGTATGGGTCGCACAATGGGAATGCTACTATATTCAGTATTTGAACAAAATGTTGTTCCAATCTTAACAAAAATAAAAAAAACTCATTTCTTCCATTGGGATAATTTGAATTTTTATTTAATTTAATATTTTGCGTAATGTTTTAAATTAAACAAAATTTTGTTCCAATTTTAGTAAAAATAAAAAAATCTCATTTCTTCCATTGGAATAGTTTGAATTTTTTATATAATTTATTTTTTTGCGTAATGTTTTAAATTTTTGGATTTGTAGTATTATTTGTAAACCCTACACCATTCTATGGTATTATGATGTAGTTAAAGATTTAGGCTCCAATATTTATTATCCATCCATTAAGTGAAGATCGCCTGTGCGCCCGTCTGTCTATCTATCGTTTTTATCCAAGTGCTGATCGGTAATATGAGTCGGTTTTGTCAAAACTTGGTGTGTTAGTAAGGTTTGGACTAAGGACGGACCCTGTTTTCATCATATAAAGGAGTGTCCGGCTTGAATTTAGTGCGAAGATTTTTTCAATTTCAGAACTTGGAGAACTTATAGCTTAAATAATTTTATTTTATGAAAGGTGCCCAGATCGAATTATTGTAGTTTAACTAATGTTTTTATTATATCCTTCACCTAAGAGTAAATGCTATACTAAAATTGTCATTCCGTATGCAACACTACGAAATATTGATCAGATATCTTCTAAAGTAAGTATATTATTGAACGTCGTAAAATTCTAAGATGATCTAGCCAAGTCTGTCAATTTATATGTCTGTTTAAAGCACGAATTAACCTATGATCCTCAAATTTTGCATGATTGTAGCTTATGGTCATCAGCGGTTTGCGTTGTAAATAGGCGAATTCGGTAAAGCGGGAAAGAGTTTTCCTTTTAGGTATTAAATGTACTCAGGAAAAGAGTAATTTTTTTCCTATAAGCTTTACAAATCAAATTTATTGCGGGCAAATTGGTACTGTTTGTTGGGAATCACTTAGTACCTTAGGGTACTAGGTGCTCAGCTCCCAAAAACGGGTGATCAATAGTTAGTTAATCTAGACAAATGAGTATTCAAATCAAGGCAAATTTAGCTTTACTCAGAGAAAATATTCGTTGCCACAAACGAATTTTTTGTCAACTCAATGATAGAGGTTACATGCACCTCGAGTATTCCATCAGTACAACCGAATGTTAGTTGGTACCCTGTAATTTTCAGTTATTGGAATTGTAGTAACATATCAAGTATCCGAGCCATCAGAAGAGTATATTTAGATCTAAAAATCCACACACCACATTTGTTTAACGAAAAAAAACTAAAATTTTAGTCAGTGGCAAGAAACTGTTTGCCTACACAATTGAAGTAGTTGAAGTACTCAAAGGGAGGGTCGTTTATATCGAGGAAAAAGTGAAAACGGTGATAGATGATTTTTACTAGAAAAACAAATTTGGGTCACGATTGGCTTAGTCAGCTATAATCGAATTATTTTATGTTAAAACAAATGCCACTAAACAACCCGGTTTTGGCTATGATGACGTTTATGTTATCATCACCAATAATTGGTTACAAAAACAAAATGTTTGCAAAACTATTCTTTGCCACTAAATAACTTTTTCGGTTTTCATTAGTATGACCGATCAATATGTTGTGAGTACAGTAGTATGATCATATTTTCGAGTAGCATTTTGGGGTATATCGAACCGAATATCCATTATATTTGGTATTGGCAACCGAAATTCCTCTTTTTCAATCGAATCATTGTCTTTTTAACCAATTTTCCACTATTTTTTCTCCGTGTGTACAATTCCAATTTTTGAGATTTGTTAGAGATGGGTCGAAACGTCCCATTCTTTTTTTTGTGCATTAGTAGCAAAGGATTGGTAGAGGTAATAGAGGGTTCGGCCTGGCCGAACTTAACTACATTTCTACTTGTTTTGTATCCTCAACATCCTCTTTCCGAAACGTTTACATTTTGTGCATGTGGGTTTAATAGATTATTTTTGATAATAAAGATATTGGTACGGCCTTTTTTTACAAAAAATTTTGAAGAAAATTATTTTTTTTTAATTTAAAATTCAAACGGGTATAACTTTTGACTGGATTAATATTTATACTACAAATTTGAACCAGTTTTATGTTAAATTTTGGAACAAAACGAACTCAAGAACGTAGAAAGTAATGCTAAGACGATAAATGAATAATACTAATTAATGATCGGGTATTGGCAAATGTTCTTATTAATTGAGATACTAAAAAAATATCTGAACAATTTTTCAATAGGTAGTGACTAGCACTTTTCCAAAACTCAAATACCATTTAAATCGGGTAAAAACTGGGGTTTTGGCAAGCATTCTACTTATTCTCGCAGCCTTGGAGCTCGGCTTCAAGACACCTTTTTTGACTAGAGGTCTAAAAATGTTCCTGAAAACTCGAATGCTTAACGTGATTCGATTCTCTACGATTCTTTCAATCGTTTTTCTACTCTTACGTGCTTATATGGTTTATTGTATTGTATGTGGCAATGTATAGATAGTATGCCACCTTGAAAATGTAATGTGTAAAAAGAAACAAAAAAATTATCACATGACCTCCGATTTGAGGTCATGTCGCTCTACAGGTCACATTTAAATTCGATTTAGCTCAAATTAACAGACACTATAGGTATAATTTGAGATATAGGACCATATCGTTCCTTGTTTTCATATAGCATCCATAACATAGGTCCTACCCGCTCTTCAAATTACATATTAAGTCCGATCTTGAACAAATTGTGGACAGAGACACAAAATCTACTAAATAGCAGACTGATGTATGGTATCACATAGTCGACCACATACGAGGTTAACTTAAACGCAATCTACCTATTAAAATTTGAAGATCTGTGTATTTAAAATCAGATACACTAATTTCCCCAAAAGGCGTATAATGGAAATCTTTCGCTTACCCTGGTGGCCACCATAACTGCCGAAGCATATTCTAATTCAATGCAATAAACGAACGTTAGGAAAAAAACTCTTTTCCAGACTTAATAGATACTAGACCTTTAAGTACGGGAATACAATTCAGCTGTTGAAAGGTGCATAAAAGCAAATACAAAACAACCCAAAAAAAAACAGACATTTTAACTCATTTGAATACCAATACGACTCTACTGGTAACTTTAAGCTCTGGAGTTTTGGCTTCCCCTCCCGGTCAACCGGTGTCTGTTGTGTTGTTGGAGCTGATGAAATCCGACTCAATAAACAACGACGGACAATGAGAACACGTTGCTGTGTGCCGCCACAAAAGCCAGGTCGACCCCAATTTAGCCTTGAGCACTCGAAAAATGTATGTATGTATGTATGTACATAGAAATGTGTGTATGGAATCCAATGTAACGACGATGTAGAATTTTACCTTATACATATGTATGTATATATGTATGTACTTATATACATTTGTATAAATGTATTGTATATCTGTGTATAATTTCAACAATCAAACATCGAAAACCCTCTATTATTATTATTGCCGCTTTTGTTTTGTTTTTGTCAGACATTTTATTGTGTTCAAATACAATTCAAAGCCTTCAAATACATACAACAGCAATTTTAGGTCTGCCGAAGTAGGTCAAGAGGAGGTGGAGGGGAGAAATGGCAGACACCATTTGCCTCCACTCACACCAAAACGCAATACTCAAGCGCAGTTTAGCGTACAGAAAAATGTACAAAAAAAATATATGTGTGCACTTTTTGTCTGGAGTGTTACCAACGATTAGTCATTGTCTGAAGTTTTCGAGAAATTGAAATACAGATAATTTGCATACTACACCTCTATTGGTTGTGGTAAGGAGGGAGGCAAATAAATATGCAAAGTCCTGGTCACATATGAAACCGAAAATAATAAATTTGAGGTGTTCCTGAACAGATTTATGTTTAACCACTAATTTCTTTGATACAAATTTGAACGGCAGTTTGCCAATACAGACAGCATTTATGACTATATGTGACAGCGCATAGAGAAAGGGACCTAAGGGTTAAATAAACAATTTTCATTTTTTTTTATGTGGACAACATCTGAGGATCGAATGAGACCGATCGCATGCCCCAAAAGTGTTACACGTATTTAAATCTTTAAAATGGCTCTCCTGAACAAAACTGGTTTTTACCCTTAGGTCCCTTTCTATTTTGCGCGTCACATATTCACATACCTAAGTTAGTGAATATCTAAATTTTTTACACTGAGAAGAAAAATTAGGTTGAACTGGAGAATTAGGTTTGCAATTACCAAATCTGCATTCTTTTTAGAATACTAAACCAATATTTGTATGGAAGTAACTCGGCATACAAGCAAGTAGGTTTCAAATCGCTAATCAAACGAATAAGAGACACACCCGGCTTTATAAAATCATATGATTTTTGTTTTGTATACAAAATAATAATCAGATGAAATATTCATCGATGAATTCGTATTGGGCTTACCAGCACGAGATGGTATAAAAGAAACTATAAATCAATCAGCAAGCAATTGTATGGAAGTAACTCGGCAAGCAAGTAAGTTGGTCTCAAATCGCTAATCAAACGAATAAGAGTTACCACTTATTTTTTCCAATGTAAAATCATACATGACACACCCGGCTTTATAAAATCATATGATTTTTGTTTTGTATACAAAATAATAATCAGATGAAATAATCATCGATGAATTCGTATTGGGCTTACCAGCACGAGATGGTATAAAAGAAACTACAAATCAATCTAAACTAATAGTTAACAGATATTCTATACATTTTTTACAAAGCCAAATTGTAGCATTGAATACATTTATTTTATTTCATTGATTATTTTACAACTTATAGTTTTTGATTGTCTGCTTCTGACGAATTCGTCGATAAACCCTAATGTTGTAAAGAGAAACTGTTCGCGTTCAAACGGGCCTGCAGTGGCCCACCCCCGCAAAGAGTGCGTTGCCAAAACCCTTTTATTAAAAGGTCCGTTTGCTCGCGAACGTGTCTCTCTGCCAGCCTCTCCCTCTCAATCAGATTCGTCAACTTGAACGACAGAGGGATAGGCAATAGATCATTTCGCAATGCTCAAACACTTGTGTGTGCGAGCTCGAACTAATAACTTCAGTTTAAGTGTTTTGAAGGAGAATAAAGTGTGAACTACTTATAAAACAAACCCGTGTGTTCATACTTATACGAGGGACAGCAGACAGGAACAACGTGAAGAAGGTGCTACAACCGATCAACAGCCAGTGCGGTATCACCAGGAATAACAGCGACGCGGAAAGGTTCTACAGCCGATCCCATTATACATCAGTGAGCAGTGCAGTCCAGGAGTGCAACAGCAGGAATCCCGAGATTGGCCCTCCTCAACAAGTTGGAGTAGACGACACCCCAACAGAAACAATGTTGCTTTATTACTCACAATTTTTTGCAATGTTGCCAGATTAACATATTGCAAACTAACTAGGTAGCTAAGCAAATAACCCCAAAAGAACACTGTCAATATTGAAAGATATTCGGTTTGAGATGAGATGATATAGCTCTTTAGATTATATAACGGGTCTGCTAACAAAAAACAAGCAAATTATTTGCTGCCACAACAACTAGTAGCTAGAAAGATATGACAATAAATCATTTCTAATTATTGAAATAAAAACATTGACCGATTTGGTCCAATTTTAACGAGGTTGGCTTTAGATCTCTTATTAGGCGCTTGACTAATTTAAAGATCGAATGAAATATGTGTTTTGCATAGCGGCAGGACCCCAAATCTATCACAATCCAAAATTTGAGTAAAATCTAGTTTATTTTTTGGTTCGCCAGAAGCTGAAATCGGAGGCCACGTGCACAAGATCAAAGCGCTTTAAATTCTTATCCTATCGCGGCTTAAGACCAGTTATGGTTAAAAGCAGATATTTAAGTAATTCCTTAAAAAACAATGCTTGAAGTTGGGAAGGAATAATTTGGCAGGTTCATATCACGGCCAAGTTTCAACAATTCAGTGTCGCATTCTTTACATTCATCGACCATTTTCTCTAAAGCTACGTCAAATGGAGGAGAACGAGGCCAATATTCGAGATGCTGTGTAGCCGAAATAAAGCTGCATATATTAGATCGACTTATAAAAAATTAGACTGTACACCGGAAGAATTACCAGCGAAGCCAAGGCAACGATTTTAATTATACAGATAACAGATATTTCATACACGCAGAGAAAAAACATGGTTACTACATGGTCACGGCAATAATAATATGTTCTCCGCAATAAAAGTATGTTCGTCGCAACCAAAGCATTGTTTACTGAATTTATTTTTGACAATAGTATAATTGCGTCAATATTAATATTGTTGAAATGTAACAAAGTATTATTGCCAAATTTTATAATGAAAATATGGTTATAGCAACAATATAAATATGGTTGGTGCGACAAAAGTATTGTGTTTTGCGTTTTATGTTAACCATAATATGATTACGGCAATCATACCGTATGATTGTAATTTTTAATAGTACTTTTTTTTATCGAAATTAATATTTTTTAAACATAAAAACGCTTACGTTTATTTAAACTTATTTTTTTCTAATGTGAAATAAATCACTCCCTATTATTTTGAATTAAATGTATTTTTGAATAATTTTCATAATTCAAATCTATTGTTGACAACGTAACCAAATTCTAATAAATAATATTGGTGTGATCATACTATGGTTGTAGGGATTATAACATGGTTGCGTGATAATCATAGTATGGTTGTGAGGATCATACTATGGTTGTATATGAAACATACTATGGTTGTTGAGATCATAATATGGTTGAGTGTGAATCATACTATGGTTGTGGGGATCATAGTATGGTTATGTGTGAATCATACTATTGTTATGAGGATCATAGTATGGTTGTATTTGAATCATACTATTGTTGTGAGGATTATAATATTGTTGTACCACAACCATATACCCAACACTAATATTATCCTCTTCGAATATTGTCACCACAACCATACTTTTTTTCTGCGTGTACATAATGACTCAAATGAAGCTTCAAAATAAATCCAAGCCTTGTTCACGATAAATTTTAGTTTTTATACATTCTACTTGGATGCTGTTTTTAGCGTTGGTACATTTGACAAGTACTCGTATTTATTGGTTAATTAACAATTATTAATTGGTTTAATTAAATTCTTTGTTAAAAACTTCAGTTAGTCTTTTTTCTCGGTCAACTACATGTCAAGATAGAACTTACGAAAGGGTTAGCTGTCAGTCGAACTATTCTACTGGGCTCACTTTGAGAGTGATCAATCTAGAGGTATTTTTTCAATAGGTTTTTTTTTACAGAATTCGGGTGAGTTGTGTTTAACTTTATTTTTTTTCTTTTCAGTATTGTTTGCCATTTCATCAGAGCAATAGTGTAGCTGGTGGAATCATCGGTCCTTTTTTTTAAATGATGATGGCCGGTGCTCGCTATCACGCCATGATATCGAACTTTTTGCTACCTGTAATTGAAGCCCGTAATCTTGACAGCATTTGGTTTTTTTACAGAATTCGCGTGAGTTGTGTTTAACTTTATTTTTTTCTTTCCAATATTGTTTCTCATTTCATCAAAGCAAAAGTGTAGCTGGTGTAATCATCAGTCCATGTTTTTTCAAAAAAAAAGGATGATGGCTCGCTATCTTGCCATAATATCGGACTATCGGAAGCCCGCAATCTTGACTGTATTTGGTTTCAACATGATGGTGCCACTTGCCATAGAGCTGCTCAAACAATGGATCTATTGAGAAGTCATTTCAAAGAATAGGTAATTCACGTTTTAACCGTTGAGTTGGCCTCCTAGATCCTGTGATATCACAACTTTGGACTATTTTCTTTGGGGCCACGTAGAGTCCATGCTCTAACGAGTCATCCAACATTGGACCCTCAGAATGGACACATTGAGGCGTAGTTGCGGCCAATATTTGAAGGAAATTATATTCAAAAAATAAATGGCATAAAATGGTCATTCGAATGAACAATAAAGATTCAACACTTAATTTGAATTTTTTTTATTGAAAAAAAAGACCTCTAGATTGATCCCCCGTTAGTTATAAACTGTATACTCCGGAAAATCATTAGATATATCAGATATAATATTCACGTTTAAATAATTCTACCAAATTATTTAAATTTTACTTTCAAAAATGACCATCTTCATGATTTCTATGGCGGCACTTAATCGTCCATATGCTCTAAATAATTTTAAAATGTATTGAGATTTCGAATATAAAGTTTTCGAATTAATTTTTTGTGTTTTTTTACAATTTCAATTTCAATCAGCCTTAACAAATTAAGCTTTATATAAGTATAAACGCCAGTACATTTAGAAAAAAACAAGAGTTTAATTTCGTAGCGTAATTTGCTGGCTGGTAACTTAATATGCCATCAATATTCTGAAATGCTATCAAGATTTATACTAAAAAGCACTTTCAAACAATGGTCATTTCATCCAGCCATGGTGGCGATGATGGCAATGTTGGTGCTGGTGGTCATTCTACTGGTCACCTCAACAATATTTAAATGTATGCACACAGACCCAATTTTCCAAACAACATAAAATGACACGCGACATTATGGTCGGCTGACGATGATCAACCACATCCATTACTCTCGCTCTCGCTCTGTGGCCAAGTTGGTCTACACCATAAAACCCTCCACAAATGGGAAGTACTAAGTGGAGTACGAATATGTGGTGGCACATCTGGCCAGCCATTGTTCCATAGAGGGAGGGGATGTGGTTTTCTTTCTTCTCTTCTTTTTTTAGTTGTGGGTCCCTTTGTTTTATGGTTGGTGTTGATGTTGGCAACTCTTTTGTAGCCATGGTCGGCCGTATTTTGCATTTTAAAATTCATAGATTTGATTTTCAGTTTTGGATTAACCTTTTTTCTCTCTTTTATGTCTGAAGTTTACTTTCATATGTTTGTGGTGGTGGTGCAATGAAAAATGTTAAATAAATCACTTTTTTGTATGGTTCATGGATTAAATGACGTACGTACTCGCTCGTTCCCTTAACTGTATGTCTAGATAATGAATCATATTATTTAGTGTCAGTCACCACCAACCAACCACCGGCATATCTACCAGCCTACCTTAGCCGGGCTAAGCTAACCTACCCACCACCTCTAAATCGAGTCGTTTCGTTGTAATACTCGTACTACGTAGTCGACACCACTCCATGAACAAAGTCGTTGTTAAAATTCCGTTTAATGGCAACATAAGTCATCACTAAATATCCGAACGCACTGAATGAATCGAGCGAACGAACGTACTTTGATTTCATTCAAATGCGGTTTTTAGCATTTTTTATCTTCCTACAAAAATTAAAAAAAAACTGAAACCGAAACCAAGGAAAGCGTAAAATTCGAATTGTATTTGAATGGGTAATTTGATATTCGAATGTAGAAAAGTGTGCTGCCATAAATGGGGAAATAAGAAATCGACAGTGGCGGCCTAGGCGTTACCTTTTTAAAGGATTATATTGCAAGGGTTAGTTCCCTGCCTAATCGTTCGTTTTCACTTTAAAAAAGCGGTCGCACTAGAGGAAGATAAACGGGAGGAAATTCATGCTACATGGATGGAACCCATATTTAAACACAGTATCTGGCTATAAAATCGTGTTTGCCAAAACTGAACTTAATTTCAGAATGAAATTTGAGCAGCTGTTACGACTGAATTTTAAACTTTTGTTAAGGGTGGCCAGTTAGTAATAATAGTTATTCCAATTGCCATATTTCAGATGCTTTTAATGTTTTTTACTCCACTTAGCTTAAGTAATGTCTAGTAGTTATTGCCACTTTATCAAGCATCGTTTTGAAACTGCCGAACGTGTGGAAATTTATAAAAATATATTATCGAAATTGCTAACAAAATAGTCTTCTCGGACGACACATATTTCTTGCCATTATTGGACCGAACTTGATATACCTATATTATGAATTAAGTACACGCAGAAAAAAAGTATGGTTGGGGTAACAATATTCGAAGAGCACCATACTATTGTTGGTTATATGGTTGTGGCACAACAATATTATGATCATCACAACAATAGTATGGTTCACACACAACCATACTATGATCCCCATAACAATATTATGGTCCTCGCAACAATAGAATCATTCACACACAACCATACTATGATCCCCACATTCATATTATTATTCACATTCAACCATACTATGATCCCCACAACCATATTATGATCCTCATAACCATAGTATGTTTAACGTACAACCATAGTATGACTAACGCACAACCATACTATGATCCCCAAAATTGTTTGTAAATTTTATTAAGTAAGTTATGTAACAATAGGAGTGATTTATTTAACAGTAAAAAAATTCAATTATAAGTATTAAAAATATTTTAGTTATACTAATAACTAATTATTACTATTATTGCGTAAGAATCGTAAAAATAACATTGTCAAATTAAAAAAAATTAAAGTTTTGCCGGTATGACTACCGTAGTCATGTTATTGTTAACATAAAACCCATGAAAACAATACTTTTGTCCCACCAACCATAGTTATATTGTTGCTACAACCATATTTTCATTTTTAAATTTGGCAACAATACTTTTGTTACATTTCAACAATATTAATATTGCCGCAATCATACTATTGTGAAAATGAAATTCATAAAACAATATTTTGGTTGCGACGACCATACTTTTACTGCAGAGAACATACTATTGTTGCCGTGACCATATAGTAACCATATCTTTTCTCTGCGTGTATGGAAGGAAGCTAAACAGAAGTTAGGATTAAGTTTTAAACTATTGTAAAACATGTCCAGTTCGTAATGATAGTTTTTCCAACTGCCTTATTTTTAAAGCTGTCAAAGTCATCAATACCATCTAGCCAACAAAGTGTCCAGTATGGCTTGCCATTTTAGCATGCAACGTTTCACGTCAGACGAATTGTCAGCAAAATTGTAAATGGTTGATTCTGAGACTATGGGCCACTTTGCTGTCCTTGGTTGTTTGAAGCGGGAAAAATAAAATATATTATACTTTATTATTTACTATACAATAAATCTTTGTAGGAGCTTTAAAGTCTTTAAAATTGTTTTTTTAAAAAAATTATTTGTTCTTCAAAAAATTTCCTACCAAAGTGTTCAAATATCATTACCCTGGTTGTCCCTAACACTACTTTCAATTGAAAATTTCTCAATTTTTTACAAAAATATTAAATATTTATTTATTAAAACCAGTGAATAGTAAAAATAATATTCACTTAATTTTGTTGCTATTAATGATTATAATTGTACCCTCCACCATATAATGGAGGGTATATTAGTTTTGTCATTCTGTCTGCAACACCTTGAAATAATCATCGGAGATCCAACAAAGTATATATATTCTTGATCCTCGTAAAATTCTATGACGATCTAGCCATGTTGTCCGGCTGTCAATCTGTTGAAAACAAATAGAGCCTGCATGAAAACAGCTAGGGAGCTGAATTTTGGCACAAACATGTGTAGTTAACCTAGCATGGTTGGTATTGAAAATGGGCTATATACGAGTTCAACCGACACTACCTCATAAAAATTAGTTTTTTATTGGGAAATATCCGTCCAGTTTCTTAAGCAAAATCACTGAAATTTTGCAAATAATAATCTCTATATAGGCGCAATCATCTATGTAAAAATGGTTTAGATTGGGCCACCATTTCTTGTACCTCCCATACAAACGGCCTTGAGAAATAATATGACTATTACATTTACATAATGGCATAAATTTAAATTTGGACCGACCGCCTTAAAACTACTACTGAAGCCGATGAGACCCTTTTACTTATACAGCTGATATACTCGTATTTCACATAATTTGACAGTTTAAGCGTCAATATAAAGCCAAACCTGGTCCACGATAAACTTTAGTTCAAATATTTTACTTGGAAGCTATTTTAGAGTTTCGGCCTTATAGAGTTCGGTTTTACTTTTAACAATTGCAGCAAAGCTTTCTAAAGAGGTTTGTCACGAACCCCAAATCATGATAAAAGCAGCGTGCAGCCTCGAAAATCAATGTCACTTTGCCATTTTGTTAAAAACTTGTCTTCTATTTAAATATAGATGCAAGAGGTCTTGAGCCGGTTAATCCCTGTTTAAAGAGTTTAGAATTACTTCCACAAAGTGCTTGCGATTAAGGGCTAAACTGGTTATTTTCTCGTTAAATAACCCTGACAAAAACTAAATCTTCAATGGTTCTCCTTGGTATTGAGCAATGTTAACCGAATATCTGTTGTCAGAGCTCGACAACGTCAAAAGTTCCAACAAGATTGCTCTACACGCCATACAAACGACAAAACGCTCGAAAATGTAAAGAAAGATTTTGGCGACTGGGATATCTCAAGGCCAAGTTTTATCAATTGACAGCTGCGACCATGTGACTTGACAGTAGGGTGGAGTGAAATTCAAAAAAAAAAAGTTAACCTCGGAAAGAGATGTAGTCTGGAGTCCTAAAGAGGGGAAAAATAATGAAAAAAATTTAAAAAAATTTTTAGGGGTCGCGCCACTCCCTCGAAATTTGCAAATTATCGCTATTTTGGTGTTGATTTTAGAAAAATCCTAAAAAGTTTTATGTCAATAAATGTTTGCAATGGCGTAAACAATGAAATAAGGGCATGAAAAAATTTAAAAAAATTTTTCTCATTGTTCAAAAATTTCAAAAAGTAAAATAAGTCAAATCGTCCCTTCTTCAGAAAATTGACTGAACAATGAAATCGCCACCAAAGCTACAAATATTAGTCGATTATCCTCATATTTGCCTCAAATACTTTTGTTTGGGCACTGAACAAGCTCAAACTTTTAAATTTCGAATAAGTTAAGTCGTTAATTTTTAGGATTTTTCAAAAATCAACGCCAAAATAGCGATAATTTCCAAATTTCTAGGGAGTGGCGCGACCCCTTAAAATTTTTTTAAATTTTTTTCTTTATTTTTTCCCTCTTTAGGACCCCAGACTACATCTCTTTCCGAGGTTAACTTTTTCAAATTATAAAAAAAGCATGTTTTCACTCAACCCTACTTGACAGCCCTCGACTTTTACCATTTTGGGGCTATGTCAAATGTTTCGTCATCGCCAAGAATTCAATCATTCAATTGCCAAAAAAGCGATGCACGTATTGGATTGAGTTTTAAAAAATTGAAATGATAAAATGGAGGTTATATTCTGAAGACGAATATAGAATCGACGATTCTATCTATATATCGATTGCTTTAGACCCACCTCTAGTGTCCAGACATTTTTTTAACGTCTTTTTTAAGTGGGATAACAATATGAGTTTTTACAAAAATAGACTTCAAAGATGCCATTTATAAACAAAATACAAAGTATGCAAAACACGATATTGAGTCGAATTTACTTTAAGAGTAACCACAACAAATATGGATTTGCGTAGAATTCCGAAACCTAGTGATGACATATAGGTCCTTGTGTTAGAACATTTGTTACCCATTTTCAATACCATTCACTTCCACACACAACTTTCAATTTTGTCCTGTTGCTTGCTTTCCACAGACGGGCATGATAAGATCGTCTTAGATTTTTTCGACTAGCATGAATATGTGTAAATACTTTTTAAGGTCTTTCCATCCTACAATGGTGGGTATGCAAATAATTGCTATGTCCATACGCCTGCAATGAATATTGGTAAGACATAACATGTATAGTATACATTGTATACTCTACTCCATCAGACTAAAATTTAATGCTGGCGGTGAATGTTTTTGATCACTTATTTGGAAGCAATGTATTTTATCAGTACATATTTGGTAATTTATAATCGTAAAACAAAAAATAAATGTTTAAAAAAAAATTAAAAAAATAAAAAAAGATTAAAAAAATAACAAACAATGAAAATTATAGCTAAATGCACTTGCACTTTAATACACACCACTCTGAATCTTCTAAACCTATCAGATATGGCGTTCGAAAACTACAGATTTATTTCAAACTTCTGTTGCGGTTGAAGTTCCTCACTAAGCACCGGCTGCATACATTCAATACGCATAACTTCGGTATGAGTTAACAGCAAACAACAACTTTTAATATAAAAATGCCAAGTATTTAATGTTTATAAATGCAATGCACATCAGACAGAAACAACAAAAACAAAATTAATAACAATAAAAAAAAACAACAACATTTAAGAATAAAATAATATAAACAAAATTCCATCACACAGTACAGCAGACCGAGCGGAGCAAACAGGCGGACGGGGGCGAGCAGACTGGCGGGTGGGTCATACGCACTTGTCCAGAGACACACAGAATTCCAACAGAAGACAGATGTAGTCAGGGCACGTAAGGATACGGGTTGGATGGACACATTAGACAATGCGGCGTAGAATGAGTGGAAGATGTGGGACTGAATGTAAACAGACAATAGGAGTTGGATTGGGGGCGATGTGGGTGACATTTCTGAATATGCTTTAGATGTAATTTGTATAGTTGTTTTTTTTCGTCTTGATATTTCATGGAACAAATGGGGTTGGGGGTTATTATGTCTAGATCTTGGATAGCTGATGGGTTTGTTATGTTCATTTAATATGCACAGTGCTGGGAGTTATTTACACATCGAATTGTCGCCAGACTATGATGTTTTCTTCGGTGGAATATAGAGAAAAGACGCATTAAATATGTCATAACGTAGTATGGAAATTTCTCTAACCAAATTGCAACAGACTTTAAAGAGAAGGAAATTTATTTAAAATTGGCTTTTCTTACGAAGCAAAGTACAGAATTAACTCTTCATGCCAAAAGAAATGAGACTTTACAGGACTTGTTGCGCTATGTTAGCATGTTGCTGTGGACTGGCAGCACTACCTTAAAATCAGGTCTGCTAAGTTCTTCATTTTGATACCTACTTAGTATCGTACTTATTTCATCGTTAGGGTGCTTGGAATGGTCTACAAATACAAAATTGTAGAATTTGCTTATTTAAACGTCCTTAAATATAATACTTTCGATATAGATACCTTAAATTATTAAAACACCAATAAAAAATAATTTTTAAACATATTATTGATGCAAATATAATATGTTTGGGTGCAAACAAATTATGATAATGGTCAAAGTAAACTTCAGAATGTCAAAAAAAACGAATTTACAATATTTTGTGTGCATTGAATTTTGATTTTGACTTTGAATGCAATACAGCGAAAAAATGATGCTAAAGAGGTTAACCTGATTAAGCTATATATTATAAGCTCGGAACCCTTCTAAGCGGTTAAAACTCCGCTAGGATTTTAACCTTCTTTTATAAATGTGAGGCGCAGATTTCCAGAAAACATTTAATTCGCTAAATGTTACCGAAAAGTCCCAGAGCTAAAAAATAACAACGACAAAACGGCATATAATTTAAAAAAACATATACGAGTACAATAAGCAACGCCCTATACTTATAAAAACTTTTGAGGCGTGTCTAATATAAAATACATTTAGAAGAAACTAATGTAAATTGGAAATAATAAAAAATGTTGGTTAGACGGCAGAAAAAATTAAAAACTTTTTTTTAAGTATCCTAAGATGAGCTATTCAGAATAGAAAATGCCTCTCAAAAAAATACAAGTACAGTAAAACGACGCAAACCACACATCGGGTCCTGTAAATCTAAATACTTTAGAATATTTTTGGAAAATAGCCAAGGGATTAAATGAACCAATAAAATAAGAAAAAAGGGAGGAATAATGGTTGTAACATTGTATTGAGGTTGATGGATTGTTTTGAACACTTTCTAGAGCAGTAGTAATGTTTTCAGTCGATCTTGCAGTACGTTGTGGTCCATGCTTGCGTTTTGTTGGCACTCTGTTTCTCCCAAAAATTTCACGTAACTTTCTCATCGTCACAGTAATCGATGATAGATTTTGATTAAATATTTTAACGACTAAAACACGTTGGTTTATCAAATCTTTTTCCATAATAAATTTGCCACGTCTCTACTTCACGACTGCCAAATATAAAATGTCAAGACTAATGTTTACCAAAATGGCGGCCTTCCCGGCGGACACCCTGTACAAATATTTGGTGGACCTTGTGCCAACAAGATGCAAACATTTTTACGAAATAAAGGTTAGCTACTAAATATTAGATCTTAAGCCAACGTTTTATATATAATTTTTGTATTTCATCTTGTCATTAAAAATGACCCTATTTTTATATCCGTTCACAATCAATGGATCTGACAATTTTTCATGTTTTTTTACTTTTCTACTATTTCGAGATTTTGTTGTTCATTTTATATTTATTTATTGACATATTTATTATAATTTAAATTATAATAAACTAAGTTAAAGTGCACTAGCATTGAAGGCTATCGGCCGATGTTGTATATATCACGGAATTTTGAAATGACCCATAAAATAAAATGCAATAACAGACTTTTGTCAGTTAAAAAATTACCTTTTTTGATGTGTTAACAAAAAAATATGCTCTCCATCAAGTCGACAATGTTTCGTTTGTAAAGAGCGAACCAGATCGAATTTGGACATAAGTTATATAAGTAAGTTAAATGCCAACAAATGTGATTTATCTTCGAGTAACTATATACCAAGTATTATTAAAGTTAAGGGGGGTATGGTTACAAATTCGTCGACTGATATTGACATTGGGCCGCCGTGGAGCCATGTCAGTAAGCCCAGCTTCAACCACGGGTAAGAGAATCTAACAATTTTTCAGCGGCGGGTTTACACCGGCGTCTACTACAAGTAAGAGATTTATCTCTTAGCCATGAAATTACTTCTCTATAAAAATGCAGTAACTGTTCAGAGCCGGCGTTACGTTAAGGTTCCGGTCAGTGAGTATAAGAGTTGAATCGTGCACACAAGCAGAAAAAAAGTATGGTTATGGTGACAATATTCGAAGAGGATAATACTATTGTTGGGTATATGGTTGTGGTACAACAATATTATGATCCTCACAACAATAGTATGATTCAAATACAACCATACTGTGATCCTCACAACAATGGTACGATTCACAAATAACCATACAATGATCCCCACAACCATAGTATGGTTCACACTCAACCATACTATGATCTCCACAACCATAGTATGATCCTCACAACCATATTATGTTTTACATACAACCATAGTATGATCCTCACAACCATAGTATGATTCACACGCAACCATGTTATGATCCCTACAACCATAGTATGATCACACACAATTATACTATGATCTCCAATATAATTTATTAGAATTTGTTTAAGTTGTCGACAATAGATTTGAATTAGAAAATTATTCAAAAAAAAAAATTAAATTCAAAATAATAGGAGTTATTTATTTCACAGTAGAAAAAATAAGTTTAAAAAAACGTAAGCGTTTTTGTTAAAAAAATTTCAGTTAAACAAAGCCAAAGCAGCTTGTTTAAAAATTTTTTATTTCGATAAAAAAGTACTATTATTGCATTAGATTCGTACCAATAACATTTGTTCTTAAAAACACATTTAAATGAAGAAAAATTAGAATCATACAGTATGATTGCCGTAATCATATTATTGTTAACATAAAACGCAAAACACAATACTTTTGTCCATATTTTCATTTTTAAATTTGGCAATAATACTATTGTTACATTTCTACAATATTAATGTTGCAGCAATTATACTATTGTCAAAACTTAATTCAGTTAACAATGCTATGGTTGCGACGAACATACTTTTATTGCGGAGAACATACTTTTATTGCCGTGACCATGTAGTAACCATGTTTTTTCTCTGCGTGCAGCTCACTGATTTGAGAGATAATGGGATGTTATGTATGTCTTCGGGCGTTTAAATATTTTAACTATCTCAGTTATGCAAATTTAAAAACAAGGATCTTTAACATTTTTTATATATAGTTTTGTAATAAAAATAGTTAAACATTCTTATTACAAGTTTCTTAAAGATTATCTTTCAAGCGGATTATCGAATGTAAAAATATTTTGAATATGTGAAAAGAAATTGTATTGAAAGCTATGGGCTTTATAACGAATCCTAAAATTTTACAAATTTGCGGAAAATGACTGCTTTTAAAAAAACAGTGAATTTCAAATTACAAAATAATGAAAATTAAAATTATGTTATAAGGAAATAACCTTTTAAAAGCACGTCGAAATATTATAACTTTTTAAAAGCAATAAGCTTTATAATAAATCTTAAGGGTTCCGCGATGCACCCCAGTCCTACTTAACATGATTATTTGGGATTATTGCTGCAAGGATTTTCTGGTTGGGACATTAGCAACTTGTTGAACATTTTTACGAAAACAGTTCCATAATTTTTCAATATTTTTCTCTAAGAAACAAAATCACCATTATTTAACAATTGTGCCATTTTAATGCGATACAATTTCAACTTTGCAAATCCGCTTAACTTTCGACAATTAAATGACAAGTGCCCCACAATCATACGTTTATATTCAGCAGCTTGTTAATAAACAAATTCCAAGTAGATGAAATTTTGAGATGAAATGTCATATTTATTTAACTTTGACAACAAAAGTAGAACAATTCTGTGCTCCGCGCCCTCCTTACTAAGCTTGACACAAATCCCATAAGGTTTTTATATAGCAATCAAACATATTTTTCCTACAAACTTTAATTGCATTTTTCTGGCGTGCCGTTTGTTATTTTACAAATGCCATAAAGCACATAAACACCAGAATGACAAAGCGTCAAACGACGTTCGTTGTTTATTTGGCAACCTCGTCTGGCGGCGGCTCCTCCTTCCACCATCCAAAAAAAAGGAGATCAAATTTGAAAAGCCTGAAAATCATTCGCAACTACTTGCGCAACACCCCTTTGCCTGGCGGTTGTCTCGCCCCGCCCCCCAGCTAAACCCGAAAAACAATTATTTGCCTACTTGAGGTACGAGTTTCAAGGATGTGTACAAGGACTACACATACGCAGATTGTCAGATATCCCGTCCCTCACCCATTTGCGTTTTATGTGCCCAGCAACAGCATATTGTAGCGTTGCCATGTTGCGGGCTCCTTAAGAAATTTCTAACACGTTCAGCCGAGACTCGTTTGCGTGAGTGGCACGTGTCTAAACGCGGTTCAATACAATTCTCTGACAACGCACGCACTTCTTACGTTCCATTTTGTCAGAGTTTGATTCGAGTATGGAAATGAAAATATTATCATAACAAAAACACTCCAGTTGTTATTTTGGGCCAAAGTAAATACCAGGCATGCCAAGAAGAATAGAAAGGATTTCACAAGGAAGGAAGAGTAGCAGAAAATGAGACTAATTTTGTCCAAAAGCCACACAGGAAAATAAAAAGAATGCATGACAAAAGCAAGGAGACAAATAAAACTAATTTCGATGTTCGTTCTTTTTCTTTTCTAAGCGGATGAATGATTTATTATGAATTGCTTTTTTTTTGGTGGCCTTTGAAGTTTGAACGTCTGCATGAGCCATCACTCTAGGAGTCCTTGGGGTAATAAGAGGTTTTAGGTTGCACTTTACTCTGAAAGATTAATTATTAAAGTCTGGGCTTATTAGGCCTCTAAAGGATATCCGTGAAATTAAAAAAGAGAAATATGGCTATGCTCTTTTGAAATTTATAGCTTTACATCTTTCCTTTTTCCTTTAAATACAAATTTTTGGAAAACACAAATTTTACTTCGTATTGCCAATAAGGCTATCATTTTGCAGAATATTTTGTAGTTAACAATTTTAAGTATAAAATTATGAGTACGAAGAAAAAAAATATTTAAACATTTGCAAACTTAATATGTTTGGATGCAAGTACATTTTGTTAACAGGGTAAATCTATATGAAATTACCACCTCGATTTTGATGAAACTTGGCAAATTTATTCTTCACGTTGTAGTCTGTCATCTGATTCATGTGCAGGTAGGGCTTGGCTCGAATCTTACAGCATTAAACGATGGCCTAGACGACCATTTTTCGAAAAAGATAGCAATATTAGAGGTCAAATATATTGGGAATGCAGCAACGAAAATAAATAAATGATGTACCGCCAGTAATGTATGGCCATCTAAACCTCAATGTAACCCTTTAACTCAAAAATATCTCCTTAATCCTTACATATTCAATAAAATATGTATATTAGGCATATAACTAATTTTTACGAAAAATTTGGCATACCACCACGTGGTGGCAAATATTGTACAAGTAATGAATATCACTTTTTTAGGTGATTTCGGTTCAAAAACGTTCCGCGCAAAAATGGATTTCTAAAAAAAGTCAGATTTTTTTTTTAATATTTTTTAATTTTTTTTAATATTTTTATTTTTAAATTTTTGTCAATTGTTATATGAAATAAGTTTTAAGTTTAAAGTATCTGATGATTTACACAATGGTAAAATGTCTTGCACAATTTTAATTGCACGCTCTGCGCAGATGTTACTTCGCTGAACTTCCTCAATAGCTGATGGTTTATTTACCCAATGTCTGAGAAAACATTCATTTGCTTTTGTGAAGCCGGCCAATGATTTCTGTTCATTTTTCTCGAAGTATTTAAAAGCTTCGACCAATTCATATAAGTATTGCATGTCATTTCGCCATTTAATGCTTTTAACCTTAATACACTCTTTATTTTGTTCATACTCTTTTTTTAGATCATCGTAATTTTCTATTAAATTTGGAATAAAATTGTATGAAATATTGGGCGATGATGTTTTTCCCTCTAAAAGCTCATCCATGACATGTTTTAACATCAAATCTAGCACATGATGTTGACAACCAATATACTGTGGAGCGGGTAATAAAAAGGATTTCAAAAAATTTTGTAGGCGAGTGACAACACCATGGTGTCTGCCAGTATTCACACTGGTTGTATCGCAAATTATCATTTTAATTGATTCCAACAAGTCGAAATCACATAATAATTCTTTTATTCCGTGAAATATCGTCGACGCTTTTCCGTCATTCAAAACTAGTACACCTAATTTTACTTCCCTAGAAGCATTTTTCAGTACTACGACCTGATATTCCTTCTTTCCAATTTTTTTCCCGTCAAAATGCAAGCACCAGTTTTCATTTTTAAGAGTGTTTTTCAACAGTTTTTTCTTTTGTTCGGCATTTTTGGTGTAAGCTTTGTAAATTCCAGGTTGGGATGGCGTCAATATCTCTACACCAGATTCAGACAACTCTTTACATATTTTTGCGGCCTTTCTTGACTATGCGAGTACACTGTACAAAACTGTACACTGTACAACAATTTTTTTGGTTTTTTCAGCAGTTCTGATAAAAAAAAGTAATTTCGTTTTGCGCGGAAACTTTTTTGCAATTTCGAAAAAAAAAATAATGGGGGTTCATACTTTTTTATGCTCTATTCGACTATGGTATGCCGTTTTTCGTATTTGCAAAAATTGTAAAAAGTTATATGCCTAATGTATATGTTCCCTATTTTTTTCATAAAATCGACCTTGTTTCACTAGCAGCGAAAATATTAGCGTGGGTTTAGATGTAAAGAACTTCCACTTACCTAATTTTACATAGAAAACAATTTTACTTTTTATAATTTTCTATATATATAAAAGACAACACTGCGACAGAACGACATCCAGAAATTCAAGTCAAATGTCAACAAACATTACTCCCTCTTACCCCCTTGAACTCCCTTACTTTCCACTCAACAACGCAATGCATCGCATGTAAGGGGGAAACACCCTGAGTGTTGGTCAAAAAAAAAAACACAGCGGTTCTGAGTAATTTTGTAAACTTAAAAGCTTGTCACAAAGTTGATTATCAATTTATAGTTTTTCAATAAATTTAGAAGGTAAGACCAGCAAATTATTTTATGCTCGTATAAGGGACGACATCTGCTTTCCTATTTTAAATAAAAATAACAGCAAATAATCATAAAAAACCCAACATCAGCCAAATCGTAAAATAAATAAATGTCGTATTCAGATTTGACAATACATTATAGTCATAAAAAATTTCCTGTTCATAGATCTAGTATATGTCTGTCATTGTTTTTGAAAAAAGTCTCAATAAAATAAACTAAACTAAAAAAAACTAAACTTATTGTTTGCACATGTCCATTGTTGAACGAAGCTGGTTTTTGGGTCCCAAAGGCCCTTAGATCCGTACTCGAAATTCAAACTATTCTTAAAAGTCAGTAAATATTCAGATTTGTGAGGAAATTCTTCAGTTTCTGAGTACCCATGTGTCAATGTTCGTAAGGACCCATTTTTGGGCGACCTAGGGACCCTTAGGATCAGGGGTCATGGACTAAAATGTTGTCGAATAAATCTTTAATACGGATTCGTGACTGTAATTTCCAGATTTCCGAATTTTTTTTAAAAAAAAAAACCCACTGTATTTTTTTAGAACTCCAATGTGAACCATTGTGCAAAACTTAGTCAAAATCGAAGAACTACTTGTAAACAAATTTATAGTTTTTTTTTTACTTAAATGTCCACAGTTAATGCGGCTGATTTTTGGGCAGGTCCCCCCAAAGTGCTTCAAATTTTCAATATAAATAAATATTTAGATTTGTGAGAAAATTTACTGTTTCTGGATATCGAAAATAGGGGGACGGTTTTAGGGCTACCACGCCCATACGGGTCAAGGCCGCCAAATCATAAAATTAAAGATATATTGAGATTTTTGATGAAATTTTATGGTTTTTTAATACCCATATGCCCATTGTTAAAGAGCTCATATGGTCCGATCCGAGTCCCAACATTTGCGGCATATGTTTATACACAAATTCAGTGTTTCTAGCTACCACTTTATCTTCGACCTTTGAAGGAAGTCTATTGACCACGCCCATTTATGGGACATTTGAAGAAACTATGCCTACGACTTACAGAAAAATCATATTAAAATGCTAATTTGTTAGGTAATATAGTAGAAATGTCAACAATTAATAGGGCCTGAGGGAATTTTTTCCCCTTTGGTCCGCTTTCAATGTAATCGAAACGATCGGCCAAATGATAATATGACCAGCAAACCAAACGTTCAGAATTCGGTCAGAATTCTGTACGACAATTGGCAAAATGTTTCGATTTCTGGCCGAGCTCGTAACGAAAAACTTATTAAAGGGTTGACAAAAATTCTGAACTACT
This sequence comes from Hydrotaea diabolus, assembly GCA_963513945.1. NCBI lineage: Eukaryota > Metazoa > Arthropoda > Insecta > Diptera > Muscidae > Hydrotaea > Hydrotaea diabolus. Next base: position 184,647,906 of record OY740718.1, read on the forward strand.
TCTCTGAAAAAAAAATCCTCAGACAAATCGAACAGAATTCGTAACGATTTCGGTAAGAATTCTCGATAGAGTTTAGATATTGTTCATAATTGTCTGATATCAGACATTGTCGGCAAATTTGGTTTACTGGGTGGTTTCTCGAAATAAAAATAAATTTTAGTTAGACGGACTTAGATTGGAAATCTAAAACATGAAAGCGTAGATGCCCAAAAACGGCCGCTATTGTCAAAACGAGCGACCAATAGCAAATAGTTAGGTAGGACCACACAATTTCACTTTAAATCCGAATATGAATAAATATTTAATGAAGGAGCGTGGATCCTTGTGGGCAAACAAGGCGTTATAGTCAAAACATGATGTCAATAGCAGATATGGCCAAAGGAGTACCCACATTTAAGCAGGTTGCGCTTAGAATCAAAATATTTTAAAGATAAGGTTGAGATTGGTTGATATAGATTAGTAAATATATTACTACTTAACGCTGTATGGGGTTGTTTTTGAGACTTCGCAGAGATTAGGCCACGGACGCCTAAATACCTGTTATTTATCCTATTTCAGTAGCGCATTCTTTGTAGGGTGTTTTTAAAATGCGACCTGGCAGAACTTAAAGTTGTTTTATTTTAATTGTATGACCTCAGTAAAATGCTTTTTATGGAAAACCATTTTATTCATGAGTTGAGTGCACACCAAAAACAAACATTTTCCATTAGTCATTGTTGGCCACGTTGTCAGATGCTGTTCGCCCCATAAAATTTACAAACACAAAATTTAATTGACAGTTTAATTTTGAGACAGAAAAAAAAACACCAAAGAAAAATCAATAGGATAAAAAAGGAAATGATGGGGTCACAACTTTAAACACATCATAACAGACACCACATGACGTTGATGAATAGATTTTGATTTTTGCATATGTCCCCTAGCCATCATCTTCACTTTATTAAGGTCTTTATGGAAATGGGGTACTACCGACAAGGAACATTGAGTAAAAAAATACAATATGCTAAAACTAGACCTCTAAAATACAAATGATGTGACGTTGAAAGAAGGAGAAGAAAACGGAACAGTTTTCCCTTCATAGACATGTCTAGCCTGCCGTTCAACTTCCGTTTCCTGTACCCAGACAGTTGTGGTTGGTTTTCAGACATAACCGCCAGATTGCACACATGTTATAGAAATTGTAAAAAGGAGCATGTAGGATCCTATAACGTTGTATTTGCTTTCCTTTTTCTTAACATCTACCTTATTTTTCTTTTGTTTTGGCTATACTGTTTTTCTTAAACGTTTTAAATGTTCTGAAGGACCTACACGAACTTTTGACATTGTCGTCAAGAAAAGTAGTTTTCTTTTTTACCCTTCTCCGCTTTCTATGGAAAGTTTTCTATAGATCATACCATTGCCACTTGTTAACAATCCTTTATTTGTTGCATTGTCTTACTGCACCTCGTTTCGATATGCAGCACACAATAAAGTCCTTTTGTTTGTTGGAAAAAAGAACTTTAACGTCATCTGCTGTTACCCGTTGCTGGTGGCATTCCACTTCCATTTGAAATATGAAACGTAGATCGCCATATTTCTCCATTATGACTTTGTGGATACATGGAACTGCGTCAATATGACGCCCACTCTATTCAGGCACACAAGGATATTATTTTTTTAGCACACACTTCTGGTCTGGCCCCAAGTGGTCCTCGCACAGTGGTTGGAAAACAATGCATAGGCATACAATTTATGCCGATGTTAACAGCTGATTAGCTACACTCTTTTGTGAGATTACTCTGTTCTGTAACAGTAAACAGTGATAAAGAGAGAATTTCCGAGGGAACAAGGTCTTTATTCTCTATTGTATATTTTAGCCGGCTTGTTATGTTCTTGAAAACACTGTGCCTTTGCGTGAAATGATTGTGGTTTATGAAAATGTTTTAGATGGAAAGCTTCCTCCCCCCTCCTCTCCTGAACTATCGCCTGTACACAGTACATTTCTTTTTTTATTTTCCTGATATGTTCTTAACTTTCTTTTATTGTTTTGTACTGACGTATGCTTCCAACCATTAGAGACCGGTTGTCGCAAGTAAGATGAACCTCTTCTTTTGGAGTCCATGAGTCATCGTTGCCATTTATGTATGTACAAATGTAGAGCAAAAGTGGATGTTTGCTTTCCATCGAGTATATACTCCTTTGTATCCTTTTGCTATAGAAGGAAATAAATTCGTATACACAATCTGACATTTTGGGCTTAAATAACAACTTATGTGATTTGAATTATGAAGATTGAATAACCGCTCGGAAATTTAATTATTCCATATGGAAAATTGTTTGAAGGCGTAATACTTTGAGCTTTGAGAGTTAGTCAAGCAGAAATGCAATCAAAAGAGCTTAACAAGGAATAAATTTTGAACAAACTAATGTTTTGAACAAACTAATGCCTACTAGGGGTGCAAAATATAAAAATATTTTGGGCCACAGCCTTTTTAAGTGTCTTGTTCTACAAAATTGAGCAAAAGTTAAAAATATTTGCTCGGACTGTCAAATTTAGACAAGCCTATATTATCATCGTCACAAGTTAGGGAATAGGGCAATATTCTAGTTATAGAAATTGGTTATGTTTTGTGATAAGATTCCATGAGGGAAATGGCTGGGACTTTTGTTCAAAAATCTGTAAGCTGAGCAAGCTATAATATCTATACTCACTATAAATAAAGATGACCAGTTGGTGGCATTGTTTGCGTTCTATGCACGTCATCCATTAAAGGACTTGAAAAAGACCACTTTTGCTATTGCCTTCTTTAACGAAGATAACTATACATAGGTGGCGTTACCTTCGACGGTATTGCTTTCGGATGGCACTGTCATCACTAAATTCTCCAAAGGGAAACTGTAGATGGCGCTGTAGTTAGTTGTCAAATGTCCGACCTTCAACATGCTCATTTGGCAGAACAGTTTTAAAGCCAGCTCTTAATGGCTAATTTAATTTTATTAAGAAGCATTTAGATGAAGATAAAACTCGCTAAAAAATCATTTAATGGTCATACCCGGGTTTTGAAGCTGGGTTTTATGTGTAATACTAATGCAAAGTACACAACGTTCATAGAGTCAATCAAAACGTGTCGTAGTTGCTATGAACACATTTCATAGATGCTAAATAGTTTTTTGGTTCAATAAACGTTTACTGTTTTGAACATAAATGAAGATTTTTCATTGATTTAATAAAGAATTTTCATTGATGTTATACAAATATTTCATTGATTTTAAAAAGAATTCTCATTTATGTTATGAAGAATTTCATCGATTCCAACAAACTATTGTTTGATTAAATTTTGAATTAGTTCCATTAACTCTTTATCTTTGCTTAATAGTTAGTTTTTTTAATTCTATGAAAAAACTTCTTGTTTTCTATGATAAATTTCCTACGTTCAATGATTTTTTTTTGTTTTGACAAAGAAAAAAAATGTTTTCTTGTTAAGACAACGAAAATGCTATATGCTATACTACATACTTATATGTGACAGCGCATAGAGAAAGGGACCTAAGGGTAAAAAAATCAATTTTCATTTTTCTTCTTCTTTTTTTGATGTGGACAACATCTGAGCATCGAATGAGACCGATCCCATGCCCAAAAAGTGCTCCCTCCCAGAGATATGCGCGTTTTATGAAGGTGAAGTCGACGATTCTAAGCGCAAATAGAAAGGGGCCGAATCTTTAAAATGGCTTTCCTGAACAAAACTTTTCATCAAATTTTCACTTTTTTTTTTGATGTGGACAACATCTGAGCATCGAATGAGACCGATCCCAAGCCCCAAAAGTGTTCCCTCCCAGATATATGCGCGTTTTACGAAAGTGAAGTCGACGATTCTAAGCGCAAATAGAAAGAGACCTAATCTTTAAAATGGCTCTCCTGAACAAAACTGGTTTTTAGCCTTAGGTCCCTTTCTATTTTGTGCGTCACATATAGTGCTGATATTTGTAATACCCAAATGATAGGAGAGCGACACCAAAATTATTTTAACTTTCGATTCAATATAAATATCTCACTTTATAGAGCGAAGTTCGTCCGTCCATTTATTGTTGTAATTATAGCACAGTTCGCAAATGTAAATCGATTTCAACGAAACTTCGCAAAGAATACAGGTTTTACAGAGTATGGTACTCGTTTGATATATTATAAAGGTTCTTCCCGATTTTATCGGTCTATGTTGACAAATATCTTCTACAAAAGGTCCCATATAATGTAATCTCCTGAAAAGTTTCATGTTGCTTTGAGAGCGATCAAAAATTAGCTCTGGAGAAATTTGTCGGTCCAAATTTCCATAACATCCCACTCAAAGGCCCCTCTTCAGTTGAGATCTTGCCACTTCACAACCCACATTTTGCATTTAATCTTTTTCAAATTTATTACTTATATAATGCATTACGGGATATTATGATGGATTAAGTCTAGATAAATTTCACTAAATCGGTGTCATGTTTCATAGAACCCCCAACACAAAGGTTGCCAACTGAAGACTTTATTGTCCTTTTTTAAATTTAGGTCGAGTTTTATTTAATTAAATCAGACATTATGTTTATTAATGAAAATGGTAGGGGAAGAAGGAGGAAGTAATGTTAAGAAACATTTTAATAAGTAATGTGTGTCGGGCAACCATTCAAATGCGAACAAATGCTCTGTTTTTGGGAAAAGTCACTAATCTCAGAAGTGCATATCCTATTAAAGTATATACGATAAAATATTGATACGCAATATAAATTCCGTCAAAGCACTTAGAAAACAATTTTTTTTTTGAATTTCTGCTACACTCGAAAATCAATAGCGCCCTACCCTTGATGTGATAACTTGAGGGGAAGTGTGAGTCTTTTGCACTCTCTACCTCAAACCCGATTCTATTGCCTGGGGATAAGAACACTGATAACCAAAACTCTTATGTTGTTCGATGTGGTGTCTTTTGCAGTTCGAAGTGTGCGTCTTTTGCACTCTCTACCTCGAACCCGTCTCTATTGCCTGGGATAAGAGCATTGATAACCAAAAATCGTATGTTGTTCGATATGGTTAAATGAAGGTTACTTTTAAATCTTGCACTTCTAAAGCGAAAGGGCCTCAAAACGGGGCTATACGAAAATAAGCGCAGTTATGGTCCAGTATCATCAGAGTTAATTGTTGTCGTTTAAAACGCACCAGTCGATATTTGAGCACGATAAGATTAAATTGTGGCTTCTACAGCGGTAGGATCTTATCTGTTCTCATTTCTGAATAAATGTTGAATAGCTCAGTCGAATTTAAACAGATTGTAAAATTTATTAGCTTGTTGGACGCGGATTTTAATACACTACAACGATTATTATGAAAATACAACACTATTAACGATTTTACAATTTTAGGCAGCTCGAAGTATTTTTTTGTAACGAAGATTCTTTAGAATATTGCCAATATCTTTAACAATTCTTATCCGAAATAAAAGCGATGCATATCGTTAAAAACACAATTTCTCCTCTGAAGACTGCGCTCAAGTTTTTGTTCACAAATAATGCAGTTAATATAACGTTATAATAACGGTGAATATCTCCTAAACTAGAGCGAATCTGGCAAATCGGAGCCATATTCGTGATCAGCAACCCCAAATCAACAAAAGTTGATATTCAAACCTTCTGTTTATAGTGCTGACCATTGTTATTAAAGACATAAAAACTAAACTAAAGGTCAACTATTTACACTCAACGTTCCACAAAATTAAATGAAGTTTTTTCTATATTTCCTTAAATGTTATCTCTTTTCTAAAGAGAGATAATGTCCGATACTCCATCTTCACAACTCTGCTATTCCGCTGTATTATGAGTCATATCCACTAATTTTATTTCAACTTGGAATTACAATAGCCAAAATAACTCAACCGAAAGGATATCTAAATAAAACACATCCATCAATGTAATATATTAATAATTTATATGACAAATACCACACAGAAATTGCTCATAATAATTTCTATTAAATACACCAGCTATTGTCCACCAACCGCTCATTACATTACCAAAGCCCTCATGCCTGAACACCGTCAAGGGAATGTTGAGTGTAGGAAGCTGAGGGAGATGGTGTCATATTCCGAAGTCATTACAACCACCATAATGAATCATTTCGTAAATAGAGTACAATAAAATTAAAATTCCATTAAGCCCACATATTCACAGTGCCATCCTTCCTGATTCGTCCTCCCACTGCCACCCACGCGCTAGGCCAGATAGTCCAGAGCAAATGTTAACTTGCCTTGTGTTGCATAATTTTCCAAAATATTTAAAATTCCTTTAAAGACTAAAATAGGACAACAACGACACCAAAGGAATGCCATCATCCGAAACAATTCCCACCAAAAGACACACTCTCACATGGTGGTACATGTACTACGACACGATATGAAGGAAGCAAGGACAGAAGGAGCTGAGAGCAAGCCTGCCACGCAGACAGTCATAGATACCGACGAACATTGTCATAAAAATGTTTAATATTCTAATTTTAATATAAAAACAACTTGTACCCTCTCCTCCCCAGGGGGGAGAAAGAGGTGGCATGCACACGAAACATTCAAATGTCGAAATACAAATTCATTCATTCCGTCATTCTGTCATTCTGACAATCGACTGCGACGACAACGACGACCAAGTACCAGAAGCCGGAATAGAAGAAGGGTAATGACACGCTAACATGTGTTTATACCATTTTGGAAATTGTAACTTTCAGGAATGGTGCCGACGACGCCGGAGGAGGTGGGGAGCAGCAAGAGATTTGGAGATACTACGAGTATTATAGTATGTTTGTAGTCATTTACATTTCCTTCCATAGTTACACTCGAAGAGCATATCTAAGGCAAGGTATACAGTAATGGTACCTTTCCTAACCAAACTGGGTTATACACAAACTCACTTAGAATATTGGGGGAATCCAAAAGTATTAGGCCATTTTGAAAGTATTTTAAAAAGTCTCAACAATATAAAAGAGTATCATTAAGTGTCTAACATGAGTTTAAGAATAACTTTTTTCAGATTTTCTGAGATGGATTTGCCTTAGAAATATTGTCACAGGGTATATCTCATTGGTGTCCAAAAACTTTTATTTATCATAGTAATACTGACCAGATAGTAATGATAGCTTTTACAATATACTTATACGAGGGCGACCGCAAAACTAACTGGCCTGGCACATTTTCTGTTTTACTAGCAATTTTTTGTTTTTGTTTTTTAGAAGCAATCTTTTATAAGCCATCTGTCAAAATTTCCGAAATATTTAATGAATATTTTCTTTGTTACAGGTGATTGAAGTAAACAAGTTTTATAATTTTTGAAACATGGAAAATAAAGAGTTTCGTGCGGTAATTAAACACTTTTATATGAAAGGTTATACGCCACAATTAATCAAAGATGAATTGGATTCTGTTCATGGTGATAATGCACCATCATACTCCACCGTGAAATCCTGGGTTCAACAATTTAAAATGGGTCGTTCAAGTACGGAAGATGAACAACGCTCTGGAAGACCGAAAACTGCTAATACTATTGAAAATATTAGAAAAATATTTAATGAAGTGACTAAAGATAGACGAATAAAGCTCAGAGAACTTGCCGATATTGTTAAAATACACGAAAAACAAGTTTGGAGTATTTTACATGATGAACTCCACATGAAAAAGCTATCCACAAGAACGCTGCCGCGTTTGTTGACTTTGCCCCAAAAAATCGTGCGTTGGACCAATTCCGAGGAGCTTTTAGCGATTTATCAGCGTAATCCAATAGAGTTCTTGCGCCGATTCATAACTGTTGATGAAACATGGATCCATCACTACATCCCAGAATGCAAAGAACAGTCAAAACAATGGATAGAAGTTGGTATAAGTGGTCCCAAGAAGGCGAAAACTGTTAAGTCAGCAGGAAATGTAATGGCCACAGTATTTTGGGATGAAAGGGGTATAATATTTAATGATTATCTTGAGAAAGGAAAAACTATAAATAGTGAATATTATTGTGCATTATTGGTTCGGTTGAGTGAAGAAATCAAGATAAAACGACCGCATTTAGAAAAAAAAGTTCTTTTTCATCAAGATAACGCTCCTTCACACACTGCATTTTTAACTCAACAAAAACTGGCCGAATTACGATTTGAAATTGCTCCGCATCCACCATATAGTCCAGATTTAGCTACTTCTGATAATTTCTTGTTTCTAAATTTAAAAAAATTTCTCGGTGGCAAAAAATTTTCGTCCAATAGCGAGGTTATTGCGGAAACTGAGGCATATTTTGAAGGTCTTGAAAAATCTTATTTTTCGGATGGAATTAAAAAACTTGAAAAACGTTTGATGAAGTCTATTGAGTTGGAAAAATAAATAATAATAATTCCAAAAAACGGTTCTTTTTATGTTAGGCCAGTTACTTTTGCGGTCGTCCTCGTATATCGTATAATGCAAAATCTGTAAAAATAAGCCAGTTGTAAGAATATTCTGTAAGATTTGCCAATTCATCCTACAACGTTTTATGTCTGGTAAACGTGTGGAAATTATTCAAAATATTATTGAAACTGTGGTTCAGTTTTAAAAACGCAATTTAAATTTCCTCATGAGATCGATCGTCACCATAAACGGCAGCAGTGCACCGATAATTCGTTGCACTGTTTTAAAGATTTAGCAGACTCTCTTGAACACTTAAGCCAACAATTAGACATAGATTTTGGCGATGTAAAGAAAACATAGACGCCAGTTGCGAGGAAATCTTCTAAATTTGCGCTTGTTAGAACGCCTTTGGGAGACATCAGAGAGTCAATGACATAAGTGTATGTTTTAAATAACGACAACATTAATTTGACAACGTAAACTGATCAACTTCAATCATAATATGGTTATAAGAATTAAAATATACTAAGTGGGCCATTTAATTTTAAATTTGAATCGTAATTGTAGGAATAACAATATACTGGGTGGGCCATTTAATTTTAAATTTGAATCGGCTGTAATAAAAGATACTGATATTTTTTTTTGTTGCAATTTTCTAGTTTTATTGGAAAGGTTGAACTTTGTCATTTAATAATGGAACACAATATCATTTATATGACTATCAGAAATGGCTCGGCATATGACTATCACAACTGGCTCGGCATGGCGCGATAACGCTCACCGTTGACGGTAATGGCGGTTCCTTGCTCATTTTCAAAGAAAATTTGTCTAATCAAACCGCTAGGCCAAAATCCACACCAAATAGTGACTCATTGTGGATGCATTGCCTTCTCAATAGTCACATGTGGGTTCTCTGAAACCAAATGCGGCAATGTTGTCGTTTATTGACATAGCCACCGAGATCATCTGAAAACAAGATTTTTCAGTAAAATTCTTTACCTGCTGCCAAACCATCTTCAGCCCTTCCAAAGTAATCGTTGGTAAAATTTAAAATTTTAAATGGCTATAATAATATTTAAATGGTATCATAATATCGCTGTGGGATTTAAAAAATAGTTGTGTGGATCATAAACTATTTGTGCGTATCATAATTAATTGTTTAAACAGTTGAATATTATTGTAATATGGTTTGGCGCATTATAATGTGATTGTGGGCATAATACTATGATGGTGTGCGAATCGTAATACGAGTATGGATGTGGAAGTCATACCATGGTTGTGGGCATCATAATATGGTGGTGTATAAATCGTTGTATACTGAGGGAATCACAAATAGGATGTGTGTAACCATAACATGGTTGTAAGGGAATATAATATGGTTGTGAGGGATCGTAATATGGCTGTGCTTGATTATAGTACGGTTCCGAGAATCATAATATGATTGTGTCATTTAGTAATAAAATTATAAAGTGTGGTTACATTTCAAGGGCCAATGTTGATTTTGAATTAAATTATTGTCATTTCTCATTATGAGAATATTGGTATGGCTCAATTATGTATAGAACGATATATTGGTATCGATCATCTCACGATAGCTAACACCATTCACAATAACTGCCTGACCGGCCTCATTTTGGAAAAATTACCGCCCGATGATGCCGCTAGCCCATAAACCGCACCAAACAGTCACTCTTTGTAGGTGCATTGTTTTTTCGACAATCACTCTTGGATTATTAGCCCAAATGCATGTAATACTGCTTATTGACGAATCCACTGAGGTAAAAATGTGCCTCATCACAGAAGATAATTTTCTTCGAAAATTGATCATAATAGGCCTGAATAACTTTAACGCGTTGCACGCTTGTGTATCTTTCCATGGTTCAAATTGAGAAATATCAAATAAAAAACTTGACGTTTAGGCGTGGTTCACATTCAACATCGGCCCTTAAAATTTAACCACCCTTTAGTTACAAGAACCTTATGTATGAGGGAAGTATACCATGGTTGCTAGGAATCATGATAAGGTGGTGTGAAATCGTAAAATGGCCGAGGGAATCATACTAAAGAAGTGTGTGTTTTAAATATGATTGTGAGGGATCAAAGTATGTTTCCGTAAGTTATAGCATGGTTGTGTATTAACAGTAATCAAAGTAGGGCGTTTTTAAATGGTTGCCACAACCATATTACCAAGAAGAGCATAAAACTTTTAAAATATCATCACCCTAACAATATTCTTTTCCTTGTACATATGTGGATGCCGCTATTACATTAGACCCATTGCAGGGACTTGATTTGTAGGAATCAGACGCTTGCCATTAATAACTTCAGCATGTAGGGTGCTGCGCTAAAGTTTTGTATTGTGTATTTTTGTATATTTTAGCATTTCTAACTGTCTTAAATTATTCAGTAGCGTGTTTTCCATCTTATCAAAGACGGCTAGGTGGAAAATCCGCCTTTCTAACTGTCTTAAATTGTTCATCAGCGTGTTTTCCGCACTGTTAATGACGGCTTGGTGGAAAACACGCCAAATATTTTTTTTAATCATGAAAACGTTCCTGAGAGTTTTCTGAGAAGACCGTAACAATTAACAATATATATTTTATTTGCATCTATATTTAGGTCGTTTGTTTTTCTTCGGTCTTTTATCGTTTTCACATTAAACAGGGATTAACCAGCTCGAGACCTTATGTATCTACATTTAAAAAGAAGACAAGTTTTTAACAAAATGACAAGGTGACATTGATTTTCTTAGCTGCACAATGATTTATTGCGATTTCGGGTCCGTGACGACCTTCATCAGAAAGCTTCTTTTGACAACTCACACACGTTGTAAAAGAAATCTATTGATGGCTCTCAACGTGGAGTCTCTGTAGAGATGGTAAGAGTGAATTGTATTTCGTGGGCAATTGTGTGGAGAAAACTTGAAAAGTGAAATTTTCAACAGTAGTTCTCATTCGTTTGGCGAGAGCCTGGTCTTAAAATGTTCGGTTTTTCTTTCAACAATTGTTGCGAAGCTTTGTGATGAAGGTCGTCACGGACCCGAAATCGCAATAAATCATTGTGCAGCGACGAAAATCAATGTGTTCAATGTGCTTTATTTGTATCTTAGATAAAAGTACTTTATCTTAATCGTTAATTTTTTATTCACACACAGACGGAACAGATTAACTGTCACAGCTGAATTTTTTTTCGAACCGAATGTTAAGGCTGCGCGTACTTTTATATTGATAAGCAATACTAAGATGCACCTCTGAACCACCCCAAAAATTGTAGACAAAAACTTTTTTTTGCCACAAAAAGTTCAAATTGTCAAGTTCATTTTATGCCCATACATTGCTTGACATGAACACATATAAAGGTAACTGTAAAGGCCTTTCTTCTTGGATACCCCTAATAACTGTTGGAATGCCGCTGAGTGTTTTAAATGTAACAGTCTCGCAATGGCGTTTTATTCGAAACCGCCAATTCTCAAAAGCACATCCTTTTTGTTTTTGTTCATTTCTACCTCTAACGCGCTGTGCTTATCGCTGTTTGCCATCACGCCACAGTGTTATCGCGCGAAAAATCGCGTTGCTTTGGGGTGAATACCCATGAACCTTGAGAAGAAGTTTCCTTAAAAACTTATATTTGTATAATATCGTAATATTTTGTTATACATACGAGTACATATATACACGTGATATATACTACCTATGTAAAGACTGGAAGTACATAAGACACGCAAGCGGAAAATTATTATTTTTTATGTTCACTTTATACAAATCCTTTTAAAATTATTACATTTTTTTGTTGTTGCTTCGGTTTCCCAGCAGGGAAAACTTTGCGCTAGGGAATGACGATGACGACGGCGATGACTCGAATATTGCAAGAGTTTTCCGCAAAAGGTTAAGAACCTTTGTGCCGGTATTCCGTGTTTGTGTAACAACCAAAGGATGTAACAGCGACACATAAACTTTAGTTGAGGCCCCTTGGCATGAGCAACATCCAAATTAACGCCACAATTTAGGTGTGCATCCCCCGTGTGGCTGGTGGTGCTTATTAGCACGAAAATGTATTCAGTTCGTCATTTTGCTGTCATTTATTCTGGGTTGAATGTTCTCTTTTTTCCGGGCCAGTTCGTGGTGGCAGTTTGAAATCTAAAAATATTTTTTTTATAACTTTTTATTTTTCTAGTAAACTGCCTTTAGACATGACATTTAAGACTAATTTTATTCGTTCGTTCTACTTTTAAAGGATTTTGATGAAATGTTACTCGTATGTGTGTAAAGACTATATTTTAATGCGAAGGACGTGCGTCGGGGTAAGAGTGTTATCTTATTGATCCATCTGACACGAGGAGAAAAAATAAATATGCTACATATGTGATACCATTTTTGGAACTTCTGTTTCTGGGGTAAAAGAAATATGATGATCTTTAGATGAGAAAGAATTTAAAAAACGTGGCAATTTTTTTTTATTATTTTCTTATTTAGGTTGGAGAAAAAAAAGGAAGTGGAAAATTTAATTCTTCTTTTAGGGCACTTAGGGTAAGGCCAGTGAAAATATATCACCAAAAACTTCAACAGCGTGCAAATGTATTGGCTGGGATTTTACTCGATGTAAGCAAAGCAATGCAAATTTAAACAGAGTCTGCACAGACCCACTTAAGCAGTAAGTGCCAATCTTTCTGGAAGCTACTTTGTAGTGTCCTTTTGTCCCATTGACAAAGGGACAATATTAAAATCGTGGTACTGCAAGGGACCCTACGTACTCAGTCTCTTTAACTCGTAGTGCATTTTCTTCTGGAAGGTACTGCGTAGGGTCCCTAATCCCCCTTTATTAATTACTTAGCATAGATCGGTAGTGCCTGTCATTCTAAGAGGTGTTGCGTAGGCCTGCGGCGTATCTTTTCAGGAAGCCTGTACCGGCACTTGATGTTTACACCCTTCCGGCAATGAGGTGGCCCGTACGACAAAAAATATGCCTTAAATAAAATTAAAAATATTTTGAATCTCTCGATAATTTGAATTTTGATTTCTCAATAAATCGAAAAAAATCAATGTGATTCGGTTCCTTGGTATCTAAGGCCCCCCATTCACGTACAGTTTTAACCGTCAGTTTGAACTGTTCAGCTAAAACTGTCAGTTGAAACTGTATGTGTGTGTATATAACTGACAGTTTTACTCAACTGTTCAGTTTAACTGAGAAATATAAAAATTTTATATTTTTAACTGACAGTTAAAACTGTACGTGAATGGGGGCCTTAAAGTTATAGAAATGTCATTCTATAACTGGCGGCATTCTATTACATCTCGGATGACAGCAGCCTCTGTCATTCATATTCATTCGACCGTGGGCCGAGTTTTCAAGCTAATGAACCCAAAAGGCAAATTGTGGATGAGGCGCTTGGTCGGTAAACACAGGCCAATTCCGATTGTGGTTGAATGAATAGAGATTTTTATTGCGCAAAACACCGTGCTGCTTGTTGTCTCACAAGCGATTCACTGACCCATCAGGGTCATCATTATCTATCGATGGTATGGATTTGAAGCAATGGCCAAAATCTTGCTGTTTTCGGCATGTAAATAAAATGTGACGCTCGTTGGGCCAGACATGTATTCCAAAGTCGAAAGATGCACTCAAGTGTATTGTCTTTCTAAAGCGGTGCATGCATTATTTCACTCCGTCTGATCTCTTCAATATCTATACAACTTATATTAGGCCAAAAATGGAATAAAACTCTCATCTATGGGCAGGTGCATCAAAATCAACCTTGGAGCTACCTGGCCGTGTCCGAAGGAGAACAATGGTGCTGATAGGTGACAGTAGGTTATCAATACTATTGTCTTCCCTCAGACAAAAGAGTTGATAACATAAGTAGGTTGTGTGTCCCACTTCTATCGGTACTTTCAAGGTGAGTGTTCATCAGACATCCGTGTTCCTATTTCTGAAGTGAGGCAGGAATACACGACTTTCCAGAAATCCACACCCGTTTGTTATCGATTTGCCAGTCGTTGTTTTTTTTCGCCTATACAGTACGTATGTGGAATCGAATTCCGGCGAATGAATCTCTCCATAGTTACAACATAAGAAGTTCAAGGCTTGTCCCCCTCCGCTCCCTAACTTTCCACTTACCAACAGAATCCACTGCATGTATAGAATCTCATATTCATTTGAATGGCTTTCTTAATAAGCAGAACTGAAGGTTCTGAAAACCCAAGAGCCATTAATTAACGCAAATTGCACCCCATGTGGGATCCCATTTGCAAATATCATTGGGCCTTACTTCTTCGAAAATGAAGATGGAAGTGCTGTTACCGTAAAATGAAAGCGGTATCGCTTTATGATAGAAAATGTTTTGCGTCCTGCTCTTGAAAACAGATCTGAGATGTGGTTTCAGCAGGACGGAGCCACTGCCCGAGACACATTGGCACTTTTAAGTCAAATTTTTAGAGAGCGAATAATTTCCAGAAGTTCGGGAATTATTTGGCCAGTGCGATCGCCAGATTTGTCAGCACTCGAATACTTTCTTTGGGGTTATTTGAAGTAGCGAGTATATGTGAACAAACCCGAGACAATCCTTCAACTCAAGGCCAACATTGTTGCAGAAATTCGAACGCTACAGCCACAAATTTTGAAAGATGTTATGGAAAATGCTCTATTGCGAGCTGAAAGCGGGGGTCATTTTAGTGACATTATTTTTTATACTAAGTGGAAATAAATTCCATTATATAGTATATTACAAAATCTGAGACAAAAAGTAAAACAAATAGTAAACGAAAAAGTTATTAAAAATTTTTAACCCCATGGTAACTTTTGGCCTACCCTGTATTATGTATTATATGGATCAGAAGCAGGAAGACTTGTGCTCGTGGGTCAAGACACCCGAACGTTCTGTCGGCCATATAAAGGTCTACAGGACAATTTTAAATTTTTTACAGTCGCACAAAATGCATAGGTATGTTCTTCCCATAATAGTCTTGACTGTTCTCGCTCTCCTCCCTTTATTTCACGAAACATTTTGCCAAACCAAGCCCAATGCTGGGTGGCATGGCTGAGAACGACCACAATTTCATCGCAAGAGCACTTAAGTGAAATTAACAAGAAATTTACACATAATTACAAACATGAAAATAAATTAAAAACTCTCAAGGACGGGCGGGCTGGACGAGCGGGCGGACGTATAGAAAGACGGTCTCCAGCCGTTTTTATCTGATTTCACTTACAGTTTTTCCTCAACCACAGACGCGCCCGGCAGTCGTCACTGTGGTGTGGGAATATTAAGATTAGTTCGAGGGCATACAATACAATACACCACAGGCCAGTCCAGTCCAGCACAATTGAAATTGTTTAATAAGACGGCATAAGACAAATCTATCCAGCTGTTTGGTGTTTTTTTTTCATATTCTCCTTCTTTTATCAGCGCGGACAATAGGCGGGGGAAAAGTTAAATGAATAGGACGGACAAGTGAGTGCGAGTACAACAAATGCTTTTGAAAAGGCTACTGCTGATGACGGTATGGGATATATGGAATGCCCGCCCGCAAAGTGGGCTCACTGGGCCGAGTGGCAAATTGCAAAATTTACAAATTACTATCAGTGATGATAATAACAAATGCCTTCTGATGAAATTGAGTCATTAGTAGTAGGACTATTACCAACAGCCCATAAAGCACGTATAGAGTATGCAGAATACAGAGTAAGTATGTGGTTTCCAAAGGGTGGGAACTATTGGCTGGCCGTGATTAATTACCAAAGGCCGTTCAATGAATGACGGCATCGTAATTGTTTGATTCAATTAAAAAAGAAAATTGCACAATGTAGACAATGCAGCCGAGCACGAATGTAAAAAAGCGCAAAGCTGCTACTAGAGGTGACCCATTTTGGGCACGCAGTGAAATAAATTACAATAAGTTGTGAAACCTTCGATGCAAACCGCAAAAATTGTGGGTTAAAAG
Organism: Hydrotaea diabolus; assembly: GCA_963513945.1. Taxonomy (NCBI): domain Eukaryota; kingdom Metazoa; phylum Arthropoda; class Insecta; order Diptera; family Muscidae; genus Hydrotaea; species Hydrotaea diabolus. Next base: position 184,664,206 of record OY740718.1, read on the forward strand.
TCGGCGAAAAGTTATCAAAATTACAATTTAAATTTGAGGCCGATAAACTCCGTTGGGAATTTTAGGCGTGATTGCTTCTATGAAAATATTCCCGTTCCATTGATTTTAACAAAATGACCAATATTGCCCCATGGTAGTTAATTTTTTATTATCCTTAAATGCAAACCGCAAAAATTGTGGGTTAAAAGTCGGCGGAAAGTTTTCAAAATCACGATCTAAATTTTGAGGTCAATAAATTCCGTTGGGAATTTTCGGCCTAATTGCTTCTATGAAAATATCCCCGTTCCATTGATTTTAACAAAATGACCAATATTGTCCCATGGTAGTTAATTTTTCATTATCCTTAAATTATATATTAAACAAATGCCTATTTTATGGACCTCGAAAATCCTATTTGTTGGAAGGGATACAAAAATTCGAGAAACGTTGGACTAAGTTGAGCTAAAAGGAGATTATATTGAAAATAAAAAAGAGTGAAAAAAGAGTTTTATTCGAAAAGTCACGGAATTTTTGATCTGCCCTCATATTAACAAATTGTTATCAAAAAATAGTCTTCAGGGTCAAACGAGGTTGCAACTGTAAATATGTACACAAATAAAGCTAATGGCGTTACGAATCAAAATATGGGATAATTTTTACGATTTGTTAAAAAGAGTGGGTTGAAATAAAGGACCCAAGCCACTAAAATGTATGGTCCTCCGGAACAACACAAGCGACTATAGAGACTAACCGTTTTCCCCCCTTTTCAACAGCTTGGATTCACGGTAAAGGGTAAACAAGATACGGGTCGAACTTAAAGACATTTTAAACCTGCTTTTCTGTTTACGACTGGCAAAGGGATATATAATACTACCATGTGGTGCGACAAAGGACCAAAGCACAGTGGTTGGAAAAAATATTTTTTAAAAAAGATTCTAATTTCAGTTCTCTTGGTCCTAGACCAATAAAATTTTACACAGCAGTAGGTACAATTTCTTCGAGTTTTCTACAGTTTGTAAAGATTTAGCGAGGCTCTATTAAAGGTACCATCTGTAGCCATTACATTACCTGGATGTTCTTTTTTATGTATGCTGGTCATTTGGTGTTTTAATCTTTTTCCGGGGTAATTCAAAACGTATGTGGGACGTGTCTTAAGTTTAAAGTATTTTTTTTACAACACAAGAACTTATGATGAGAAATACCTTAAGCCAAGGCCCAGTAGTGCAGTGTGAATAAAAAAAATACTTTGAAAATGTCCGCTAGTGTACGATTATAATCTTCGAATAAATACTCGTACACGTATGTATGTCAGATCGTAAATCGTTATAATCGCAGTAATGCATATCCGCCGGTTAATTTCAGGCCGTTTCTTTTTTCCTTTTATCTCTACTGTCTGACACAGGAAAAGACATTTAAACTCATTTATTTCCTTAACTGTCGAAATGTTTGTCGGTGCTCTAGCACATGCAAAACGATTCATTAAACGACATTTGGAAAAGAACAGAACGTCGTTTTCGACGACCGAAAATCAATCAAGAATAAAAGGCGCGTAGAACCGAAACGGAAGTAAACGAAGCTACAAAAAAACGAATTATTAGAGAATTTCAAATTCGACATTGACAGAGGAGGTGGTTGAAGCAACTCCAACTGTAGCCGACTTTGTATGGAACGATGGTTGTTGTTTCTTACGCTTAAGGTGTTTTAATGTTTTAAGCAAACCCCCTCCCCTCATGGAGTTAAGGCTTTTATTGGCTTTCAAGTACGTTTTGCTGTTAACGCATTCCACGTTCGTCCGTCCATTCAGTAATTGAAGAATACACTACTTACCTGCAAAGAAAGAAGAAACAAAAGAAAAAGTCGATTAATTTTATGATTTCCACCTTTAAGTCGGTAATAAAAGCAATAAAAGCTACAGCTACGAAGAACACAATATAAATTTAAGAAGCTTAAAGTTAAAAGGACCTTCTCGGGCATCCGGGCAAAACTAAGGGATGCTATTTATTCCCCTATCTGGCGTAAACTTACGTTACATATGCGTATTCGAAACAATAATCCGGGGGTGTTGCGTACAACGCAACAACAGCCAGACAGACGGAGTAGGAAGAGGTGGAGTGTGGGGGCGGCTCAGTGCGTATTAAAGTGGGCCTAATTAAATCATTTGTAATTACAAGTTATAGTTCAACCGACAATGGGACGAGAAGGTGTGGGCGGACGTGGTAGAGGAGTTGGAGTTAAAGGTGACACCCAAGCTGATGATGCTGATACCGGAGTGTGTAATCGCAATATTTATGCGTCATTCTTAATGGATATCGCCTGACTGACTGTGGCAGCAGTAATTTGATATCATGTTAGTAGACACTCGGTATATGCGGTTGTTATGGCCTGCCTGATTAAATGGCTTATGCGGGCTGTATATTTGTAAATAATTTTTGTATCCTTTTTTGATTGAAAGGGTGTTCGTCGGAGTCAGAGTCGACCATGGAATAACTTTTAAAAATGTTTTAGTGGTATAAGAGGCTTTTGAGAATTATTTTGTTTTAAATTATTTCGAACGGAATTCTCCTTTGTTTAATATTTGTTTTTACGAGGGTTGCTTTATATATATCTGGCCTAGGCAACACTAAGTGTTGCCTGGCGCCATCTGACATTTACATTGGAAAGTTTGATATTTTTTTGGCATAAACGTACTCAGAAGGTTTTGACGTACGACCATCATTTGTGAGAAAATCAATTTGGCAAAAAAAAATGGAAACAACGACGTGCATTATCACGACAAGAGTGCATCAATGAACTAAAATCTTTGTCAGGCGATGAAGCACCATCCTATAGCTCTGTGAAAAAATGGTTTAATGACGATCGCTCAAAGACGAAGGTCTTGAAGGTCGTCCAAAAACGGCCATTGTGCCAGAGAACATTGATGCCGTGCGTAAACTGATAATGCAAGAAGGTCATGTGAGATAGAGGCATCCTTGGACATTTCTTCCACCATTCGATATTGCATGAACACCTGGCCGTAAAAAAGCTTTTCTCTCGTTGGATCCCGCACAACTTGACAATAGCTCAAAAAAGGCACCAATGACACGTGCAAAGCAATTTTGAAAAAATACGATCGCGGTGCTTCAAAAGACGTTTATAAGATCGTCACAGGTGACGAATCATGGATCTATGCGTATGCGCCCGAAAAAAAACAGCAATAGACCGTGTGGGTCTTCGAAGACGAGCCAAATCCAACGAAAGTTGTTCGTGGAAGAAGCACTTGACACTTGAAGCAAATGGTCGCCTGTTTCTTCGACAAAACTGGTCATGTGGCGACTGTTTCGCTTGAGAAACGTACGACGGTAAATTCTGAGTGGTACACCACAATTTGTTTGCCTAAAGTATTCCGAGAAATTCGAAAAACGAACAAGAGAGGACGAATCATTGTGCACCATGACACTGCGAGCTCTCACACATTGGCTCAAACCAGCGCCTTTTTGACCGGCCAAAACGTCGAATTGATAAGTCATCCGCCGTACAGCCCTGACTTGGCACCCAATGACTTCTTTTTATTCCAGCACATCAAAAAAATGCATGGTCAAAGATTTTCGCCGCCAGAAGATGCTGTTGAAGCGTTCAAAAACCATGTTTTGAAGGTGTCTCAATCGGAGTGGATAAAGTGCTTCGGCAATTGGTGCAAAGTGTATAAATCATGCTGGAGAATACTTTAAAAAACAAAACCATTTTTGATGATAAATATTCGCATTTTCATTATAAGGCCAGAAATATATATGGCAGATCTCGTATTTGGTCAAATTTTGGTGATGAAATTCTTTTCAATTAAATTTTAGCTCGTTTGTTTATTTTGGTCCTTTGCTTTAAACACATTAAACAAGGATTAACCGGCTCTTGAAGAAAACTTAAAAAGTGAGATTTACAACAGTAGTTCTCATACGGTTGGTGAGCATCTGGTCTAAAAGAGTTGAGTTTTCCTTTCAACAATTGCTTACGGTTGGTGAGCTTCTAGTCTAAAAGAGTTGAGTTTTCCTTTCAACAATTGCTGCCAAGCTTTCTGATGATGGTTGTCACGGACCTGAAATCGCGATAAAAGCAGTGTGTGCAGCCACAATAATCAATGTAATTTTTCCATTTTTCAAAAAACTTGTCTTCTATTAAAGTGTAGATGCAAGAGGTCTCGAGTGAGTTAGTCCCTGTTCAAAACTAATTGATTTAATTTTTCACCCACGTTTTGTTAGCTTGTTTCCAACTAGTGGAGTTTTTAATGGAATAGCTTTAACAGTAGTCAAGAAACGAAAATTTTTGGCACTGATAAATATTTTTGAGCTGTCACAGTCGCAACGATAACGAGTATTTTCTTAAAATAATGAAAACATTCAACGGATGTACAGAAAAAGTTATTGAATGAATCACAACTTTCACTGGCGCAACGAAACACTTCATTGATGCAGTGACAATTTAAAATATACTTATTTAAAAAATTAAGCTCAATTTATTTTTCAATTCAAAAATTAGGGCCAACAGGCGTACTGAAAGCTTTCGATAATGCAGAACAATGTACAGGGAAGAGCGCGGTAATTTTCTTTAGAAAACTAAAATTAGAAAACATGTATTTTATATTTTAATTATATTGAACAGTAAGGGGATTTTTAAATTACATGGTTTTAAATAGTGTATCTGGCAAAACGTTTTCTGATGTTTTCATGAACTCTAACAAGCATTTCGACTGGTATCCTGCCAATTTCAGCATCAAAATTGTTAATTAGGACTTCCAAGGTGTTTGGACGTATATTAGTTAACCCCAAAGAAAAAAATCGGGCTAAGTCTAGTAAGCGTGCCGGCAAGTGGACATCCCCCCTCAAAGAGATAAGCCGTCCAGAAAACCTTTGCCTCAAACAATTCATGGTTGTGGTGGCACTGTTGGAACCATGTATCCTCTAATTGCATTGCCTCAAGAGCCGGCGAAAAAAATGTCTGGAAATGCCAATAGCAAGTGATTGCTTCCGAGCAGAGCGTTTCGGAGATTGCAGTACTGCTGCTCTGATTCTCTCGATGTTATGTAGTTTTATAATCCTTCTCTCAGGTTCCCTTCGTACACATGACACTTTCTCTGCTGTTCTCAATGAAGTTACCCAATTTACAATTGATTGCTGTCCAGGAAAGGGTCCTCGTGGGGAACAGCGAATCGTAAGCGAAAAGCACGCTGCACTGCATTGATCGAGTGCGCATTTGAAAAATACGCTTCAACACAAATGACCTCTCATCACGTGTCCAATGCATGATGGCAACTGAAAGGCAGACGAATACAAATCTCCCGTCAGCCACTATAAGCCACGTACACTCTCCATTCTCTTCGACCAACAGTGCCGCCACAGCCTGCATAGCAAAAAAGCAAATTACCGCGCTCCACCCTGTATTTGATGCAATGAAACGTCGACAAAGAATTGAAAAATTAATTAGTTTTTCATACAATATTGACCATCCCCAGCCCATTAAAAACAATAACAAAAAATTGTTATTGATGCAATAAAAATAATGTGCATTCATACAATGTAACTTTTTCATAGATGTAACGTAAATAGTCATTGATTTATTGATCTTAGCTCTTGCAAAGACAAATGTGATTGATACAATAATAATTGTCATCGATGAGAAGGAAATGTTCATTAATACAATGCAACTTTTTCATGGATGTAATGTGAATTGTCATTGATTAAATGAAAAAAGTATAAAACTTTTTTTTAAAAAACTTCTTTACTAGGGAAAATTTGTTCAAGAAAACAACTGAAGTGGAAATTTTTGCTGATAGAATAAAAAGTTCATCGATGCAAAGAAAACGTTGTCTTTTCTTTTTTTAAAAAACCGGACTAAATGTTTTTATTTAAAATTTTTGATGGAGTGGCAAATTTAAAAAAAATGTAATGAAAATCTCGCTTTGATGTGAGAAAACATCTCATTGAAGATATGGAAGGAAATAAATGAATTAAGGAAATCTTTTACCAACACAATAAATGTTTTCTTTGACGCAGTGAAAACTTGCCCAATAATAGTTATTAAAAAGGAAATTTATTTCCATTTTTCAATTCAGAAATTACTATTTCATCAACAGGTGAATGGTTGTTGTACTCAATTTAATGAAAACCTTCGTTAATACAAAGTATCAAATCAGAGGCCAGATTCGTGATCAGCAGCCCCAAATGAAGTTGGCCGTCAAACCTTCTGTCGCAAATTTAGAGTTTATTTTAGCGATAGAGGCAAACGTTTCAATCTGAGAATGTCGATATTGCACGTTCTTCTCGGAGAAAACATTTTTTCGAATCAATGTCCCACAATAGCACTTTAAATTCAGGGTCGAATTTTGTCATATCCGACAATCAAGTGGTTTAGAGATTTCACAAAAAAGGTGATTCCAGATCACAAAGTTGTATCCCACATGGAACATAAGCTTAACGACTACATGTGATGGCATTATAATCCTTTAGCCAGCATTGTCGAGGACATTTTGTTTAAATTAACGATTCCACACGCATACAAATTCTACAAAACGTCACCGTGACGATAGCAGGATGGGGATGGGGGCGTGTGTAGAAATGCGTACCCCATCATTATGTATTATCACCACATCCCGTAAATGTAAACGAGTAATTAACCCTTTTTGAATCCTTAAAACTTGTGACTGAGCCGGCATTATTTATTTTCCACTTAACATGCGAATAAAACCGAGTGCAAAGGATGAAGGATACCAACCAGCCAGCAACCTGAACGTCATAAAGATAACCTTAGCTCAATAAAGGGAAATTTACATAAAATCTGAATTTTCCCGGAAGAGAGAAAGGGGAAAAGGCAATTTCCTCACTTAAAAAAAAAATCGTACACAATTTCAATTAATTGGCGTACAAGAAAGGATAAACACCGAAAAACCATTAACGACAATTGAACAGTAGACGCTACACCACCTTCTCCTTCTACCTAGCACCAGTAAGTGTTCAGCTGAAGTGATGACTCGACTTAAATGAATCAGAAAAAACCTTTAATCCACTATAAGAAAAATTGTCAAGGTAGAAACTTATTTTTTTTGGTAGACACAATGCCTGACATGAAGAGCTTCAAAATGCTAGACTCAAATGATTTTTTTCCATTTCTTCTAGACACAAAAATGGCAATATATAATCCATATAAATATTTAAACACTCCAAAGGGTTAAGTACAGGGTCAAATCAACGAAGCGCATAGCCACCGCCCACCCCTTGAGCAACATTTCTCTATATTTGCTACACGTCTGTTAATACTTCTGCATTGCTTGCAGTGCATGTTCTTCGATGGAGCAGAGTCAGCGGGGGTACTAGTTTCGAAATGATGGTTAAACTGCTGTGCAAAGTGAAAAAGTTAAAAGCCAAGAGGCGATTTACAGCAAAATACATTAATTTTTAGCAAAACGAATGTAGGCAGAGAAGGCAAATAAGGAGGAAGCTATGCAAAATGAAGCTCCAACGAATGTTTGGATCTAGGACATGGCTATACGTTTACTTGCAACTTGTAAAGAAGCTCTGCGAAGCCCGATCAAAATATTACGTTCAATTCCAGTACAGGAATAAAGTGAACGAAGCTTCTCAATTTTTCTTATCTGCAAAATAGATGCAAATTAAAGGGTTAAAGTGAACGACTCTTTTATTTATTTTTAACTGGGAAATACTCGTAGATACCAGTTTGGTCTTTCTTTCATAAAAAAATGGAGAATAAATCTTGGAAGAAATAAAATTAAGTGGACACCACTTCTTACACAGAATGGGTGATTTTTGGGAATAATGATTTGAAAATATTTCTGCTTGAAGGACCAAACCTTCAACAATGAACCACCATATAATTGTATAACAGCTTGTATGTTTGTTCTTTAGGAAGGATGATTTGTCGAAATAATATACTTTTTTGTGTTGAAAGAAATATTTGGAAATATATCTGCTCGAAGGACCAAATTTTGTTGTTTACAACTACCCATTAAACGCTTACCTTGTATGTAAGTGAGATATCAATTGTGGAATTGGAAACCAAACCCTAAAGTATAATTTTCAATTAAAACCCCCTTTGAAAGTATTTCTGCTCGAAGGACCAGCATATTTTAGCACAATAACTCACCGTAGAGCATAACAATATCTATCTAAATGTAAGTAAGTAATTTTTTTCAGGAATTTTGATATAGAAGGGTAGCTAAAGCAAATGCTAAACAATTATTTTGAATTTTAAAATTTAAAATTTCTACTCGAAGGACCAAAATATGTTACCACAACAGCGCAGCGCGTCAAAAATCTTAACAAATTCGTGCTTAAAGCGTAAGTAAGAGAGATGTTTGAAAAAGCTCTGACACTAAACGTATGGTTTATCTAATGACTATGATAACTAAACTAAACTTTTGTCGTACGACCATCATTGTTGTTTGCACTTGAAAAAATTAAATTGGCAAAAAAATGGAATTAACTCGTGAACATTTTCGTGCTATCATTTTTCACAAAGCACCATCCTATAGCACTGTGAAAAACTGGTTTAATGAATTCAAGCGTGGCCGACGGTCTCTCAAAGACGAAGGTCGTCCAAAAACGTCCGTTGTGCCAGAGAACATTGATGCCGTGCGTGAACTGATAATGCAAGATCGTCATGTGAGATACCGTGAAATAGAGGCATCATTTAGCATTTCTTCCACAAGCATAGATTCGATATTACATGAACACCTGGTCGTAAAAAAGGTTTGTTCTCGTTGGATCCCGCACAATTTGACAATCGCTCAAAAAAAAAGGATCGGGTCATTGGTGCAAAGAAAGTTTGAAAAAATACAATAGCGGTGCTTCAAAAGACGTTTATAAAATCGTCACAGGTGACGAATCATAAATCTATGCGTATGAGCCCGAAACAAAACCGCAATCGACCGTCTTGGTCTTCAAAGACGAGCCAAATCCAACAAAAGTTGTTCGTGGAAGAAGCACTTCGAAGCAAATGGTCGCCTGTTTCTTCGGTAAAACTGGTCATGTGGCGACTGTTCCGATTGAGCAACATAGGACGGTCAGTTCTGAGTGGTACACCAAAATTTTTTTGCCTGAAGTCTTCCAAGAAATTCGAAAAACGAACAAGATAAGACGAATCATTGTGCAGCATGACACTGCGAGTTCTCACACATCGGCTTAAACCAGCGCCTTTTTGACCGGCCAAAACGTTGAATTGATAGGTCATCCGTACAGCCCTGACTTGGCATCCAATGACTTCTGTTTATTCCCGCACATGAAGAAAAAAATGCGTGGTCAACTATTTTTGTCGCCAGAAGATGCTGTTGAAGCGTTCAAAAACCATGTTTTGGAGGTGTCTCAATCGGAGTGGAAAAAGTGTTTCGACAATAAAACTGTTTTTGATGATATATATTCGTATTTTCATTATAAGGCCAGAAATATATATATATATATATTTATCAGCCCTCGTACTGTTGATCGTAGGACCACAACAGTGTAGCACAATAAAACGTACTTACTTTTCTCAACGTTCAATTGATGGATCACCCTATATATAGAATGATTTATCCTTAACTATGATTTTGATTTTAGAAAAGAAAATAAGCAAATATTAATTGTTTTGGCATAGCTTTATAAAAAAAGCGCATATTCCCAAACGTGATATTATTATTATGAAACGTGATATTATTTCTGAAAAAGCCCTGGCTGGCTTCACTGTAGCGCATCCAGTCAACGAAGTTTTCCAAGACCTTATTAGAGGTTTGTGAATCCTAAATAGCTCAAATGATATTTGATGATATTTGTATCATTGTCGCTTCATTTACAGAACAAGATTCCAGTGCACAGTTCATATAACAAAAAGAAATCCAGTGCAATATCTGCAGAGAAAGTTGCTAGGACTTCTTATATCAAACGTTCTAGCTATGCTCCGAAGCCACTTGAAACGAAGGCCTCTTGGAAGCTTTTGTAATAAAACGATAGCTCACAAGTTATCATGGCGATTCTCTAAAAAGACGTGCTAGAAGGAACTTCCTAAGGTATTTAAAGATATGACATATTCTTTATCTCTGGTGTGCTCTGATAGACTCAGCTTTTTTTTAATTAGAAAATGACAGTTGAATATCATCGCAATCCCCTTGGATATGTTCAGGCGATAGCATTGTTTGACGTGTGTACGCAATTGCGGCACCCACAGAGGTAAAAACACTCTTAATTTCCTCTGATAAGACAAATACAAATGTTTTTAAAAAGTATGTGTTGAATTTTAGAGGTTTTAGTTCAAATTTATTATTAGATGCATGCTCGAAGGACCAAATTAAGTAAAAGACGTAATCGTTTATAGGCTATCTTTTATATAGTTCTCAATAGTATGTATTATTGCGTGGATAGCCGCTGGTGCCGCCTGGATATCGACATAGAACTTTATCCATATATGAAACTGTTCTTCTGTGGATGTGGTGCTTTCATCGGTCACCTTTAAAGGTTTTTGATAATTAAATTTACTAGCAGATTAGTAAAATAATTATATTTTCAAGGAGCAACAAAGATTTACTTAAGACGCAAAATTCCATTAACCATTACCTTGACCATAATAAACTCCTTACATCCACAATAAAGCTCTCGTTCTGACTTTTAAAATTACCTGGCTCTTTTCACAAATACTATTCTTTAAAATTCTGAGCTCGAAGGACCACTTTTTATAATTCCTGAACAGTATTAAATTATATTTGGTAAACGATGGAATATCAATAATTCCAGCTTCCCCCGTAGTTATATGCAATGCAACATCAAGTAACATCTGTTAATAGGCTACTGTCAAATTTTAAGAGAGTTCCGTCATTTAGTTTTTGTTTAACAGCTGTTGAAACATACAACCTCGTGGATTTTGTTAAAAATGGAAAAGTGAATTTTAAAAAAAGCGTCAATAAAACCAAGGAAAAGCTCGATAAATACTATGGGGACTGTGGTAAAAAAATGGTTTACTGATTTTCAATGTGGTCGCACAAGTACAAATGACGCTGGACATTCTAGACGGCCAATTGAGGTCAGGTCAATGTCAAAAAAATCCACGACATTGTGTTGGTCGATCGATGAGTAAAATTGCGTGAGATTGTTGTCATACGCATTTCATATGGCATTGTGGTTTCGATTTTATATGATCGGTTGGGTTTAAGAAAGCTGTCTGCAAGATGCGTGCCGCGTTTGCTCTCAATTGACCATAAACGTAATCGTGTGACAACTTCAAAGAATTGTTTGGAGTTGTTTAACCGCAACGAATGAGTTTTTGTTAATGTGGATGAAATATGGATCCATTAGAACACTCCGGAGACCAAGCAGCAGTCTAAATAATGGGTTCCACCGGGTGAACCGGCTCCAAAGACTTTGTAGGCCAATACAGTGATGACAACGGTTTTTTGGAATGCACGCGGGATAATCCACATCGATTACCTTCAAAATGGGGTAAAAACAAACGCCGAAATTATGCCAACTTATTGGACCGTTATAAGGAGGTTAAAAAAAACGACCCTATATGGCCAAGAATAAAGTTATTTTTCATCAAGGCAATGCGCGGTTGCAGTCTCAATGGCAAAATTACATGAAATGGGTTACGAATTGGTACCTCATCCACCATATTTTTCGGCTTTAGCCCGTGTGACTATTTCTATTTCCAAACCTAAAGAAATGGCTCGGTGGAAAGAGCTCCAACGATGAAATAATTGATCAAACAAATGCCTATTTTATGTTCTTCTAAAAATACTATGTTATGAAAGGGATACAAAATTGGAGAAACGTTGGACTAAGTGTATTAAGATAATTGTAGATGTTAAAAATATTTTTTTTTTTCAAAAAAAAACTATGTTTTATTCAAAAAGTCACGGAATTGTTGATATGCCCTTTACTGTCCTTAAATTAATCTAATTATCTTTTTAAAATAAAAATTCAATTTTAAAATTAAGTCCTATGTTTAATTTTGAATGTACTCTTTACCAAACTTTTCAAACTGACCTCCATCAATAGAACCGACAGTACACTTTTGAGGTCATTGAAATGTGTGTTGTGCAGAGCACCAGAGAAAGAAACCCCCCTAATGGAAGCTTATCTATACTCTCAGCAACAACCCCTCGGTCTTTCTAACCACCATCAAGTCTAAGCCCCCTTTCAGAACCTCCCTCTTAATGGAGAAGAAACTTGAAAGCAAGCGCAGCAATACAGGGGGAGGCATTTGTGTAAAAAGGTAAAAAAAAGAAATACGTACGTCTACGTTGTAGGTAAGAAAAAGAAGGTCGGTTGGGCGGGTTGGCTCGACTGACTGACTCGTTGTACAGTGATGCTATGCCTGAATGAGTCATCATCTCCAGCAGCACAACAACAACTACAGCAACCTTTAAAAAACCGAAATGATGAAATCTGTTCGGGTTTTTAACCCTTTGCCTTATTCATTCATTTCTATATATTTTTTGTAGGTTTTGCAAAAGGACAAGGACGTTGCTGTATAGGATTGTTGGCAACAAACTCCGCCATCAGCATCATTCGCAGGCCCAGCATGATGTTGCATTGTGTATTTTTTTCTTACTCTGTGCCATTGACAAAACCGAGAAATGTTAAGTACATATCGTCCTATCGCCGATGCGTAGTCTCGCATTTTTCTAGCCTTAATGAGGGGGTGTGTGGTGTGTGTGTCGTACCTCGTACCCGCACTTTGTTGTTGTTTGTTCTTATTTCTATTTATTTTTTGAAGTTTTTTTTTTGCCCCAACATTGCTTTTAAACACTCACAAAGGATTCCCTTACAAACGTACAAAGACGACATTTGAAATCTGTGGAAAATGCCGGTCGGTTGTGTAAAGCGATTTTATTTTTATAATTCTTTTAGAATACGATTCTCAGAGCTTTGGGTACTCTTCCCACCTAATTTTGCTTTCGCAACATTTATGTTTGCATTATATTTTTTGTGTAATACTCAAATGTACTTTGGTGTACTTTTCGAAATTACTTGTGAGGGAATGTTAAAGTCCCAGTTTTATTTACCGAATACATACTATTTGCAGGCTGAAGGCAACAAACTTTCAGCTTTCAGTAATCGTTTTATTGGATACGGAGACATGCAGGATGGGAAAAATAAAAATTTGGCTTTCGACATAATCCAGATCAAAATTATTTGGAATATGATAATGGTCAAATTTCGTGGGTCTAGGTCTTAAATTTATGATAATTTAGATAATGATAGATTATTTTTTGTGAACACTACATTTAAAACCTTTATTTAATACCTTGAATGAAGCGATGAAATTAAAAAATATTTTGTACTGAATGATGGAAAGTATGAGGTCAAAAAAATTAGAAGACGTAAAATCGAATTCAGGGAAAAGGGTCCATCATAATACGAGGGCGACTGCAAAACTAACTGGCCTGGCACATTTTCTGTTTTACTAGCAACTTTTTTGTTTTTTAAAAGCAATCTTTTATTAGCCATCTGTCATAATTTCCGAAATATTTAAAGATTATTTTCTTTGGTACATGTGATTGAAGTAAACAAGTTTTATAATTTTTGAAAAATAATTTTTTATAATTTTGAAAATGAAAATGAAATAAAGAGTTTCGTGCGGTAATTAAACACTTATATAAAATGTTATACACCACAATTAATCAAAGATGAATTGGATTCTGTTTATGGTGATAATGCACCATCATACTCCACCGTGAAATCCTGGGTTCAACAATTTAAAATGGGTCGTTCAAGTACGGAAGAACAACGCTCTGGAAGACCAAAAACTACTACTACTATTGAAAACATTAGAAAAATATTTAATGAAGTGACTAAAGATAGACGAATAAAGCTCAGAGAACTTGCTGATATTGTTAAAATACACGAAAAACAAGTTTGGAGTATTTTCCATGATGAACTCCACATGAAAAAGCTATCCGCAAGATGAGTGCCGCGTTTGTTGACTTTGCCCCAAAAAATCGTCCGTTGGACCAATTCCGAGGAGCTTTTAGCGATTTATCAGCGTAATCCAATAGAGTTCTTGTGCCGATTCATAACTGTTGATGAAATATGGATTCATCACTACATCCCAGAATGCAAAGAAAAGTCAAAACAATGGATAGAAGCTGGTAAAAGTGGTCCCAAGAAGGCGAAAACTGTTAAGTCAGCAGGAAAAGTAATGGCCACAGTGTTTTGGGATGCAAGGGGTATAATATTTAATGATTATCTTGAGAAAGGAAAAACTATAAATAGTGAATATTATTGTGCATTATTGGATCGTTTGAGTGAAGAAATCAAGATAAAACGACCGCATTTAGAAAAAAAGTTCTTTTTTATCAAGATAATGCTCCTTCACACACTGCATTTTTAACTCAACAAAAACTGGCCGAGTTACGATTTGAAATTGCTCCGCATCCACCATATAGTCTAGATTTAGCTCCTTCTGATTATTTCTTGTTTCCAAATTTAAAAAAATTTCGCGGTGGCAAAAAATTTTCGTCCAATAGCGAGGTTATGCTGAAACTAAGGCATATTTTGAAGGTCTTGAAAAATCTTATTTTTCGGATGGAATTAAAAAACTTGAAAAACGTTTGAGTTGGAAGGAGATTATGTTGAAAAATAAATAATAATAATTCCAAAAAACCGGTTCTTTTTATGTTAGGCCAGTTACTTTTGCGGTCGCCCTCGTTACTGATTATTTCATCGTTACAAACTCCAGACAAGTGTAGTCCATTATAATTAAATATTTTTTTTGCAACATGTATGATTAATAAAACTCACTGGATATATAAAATGTTAAGACATTAAAGAAATATGCATATGTGTGCATAATAAATAAATACCCGTTAAATATAAAAACAAAAATTTTACATATCACCGTAAAAAAATGTAGGTTCCTCCAAATACTAACTGTACGAGGGCGGTCCGGAAACTTCTTAGCCTAGCACAAAAAGCGCGGTATAAACAGAAAAAAGTTAAGTGTTTTGGAAACTTCCATCTCTGTTAGAACACGTGTTAAATTTTGTTTCGATCTGGCAACTCCTTCATATAGAAACAGGTGTTCACAAAAGACGCATCCGCGATTTTTTTACAATGGAAAAATTAGAAATGCGTGGTGTCATTAAATATTTACATAAAAAAGGTTTATCGGGACAAGAAATTCATAATGATATGGTGAATGTGTTAGGTGAAAGTCCTCCTTCATATGCAACAGTAAAAAATTGGGTTGCTGAATTTAAACGTGGTCGTACATGCATTAAAGATGAACCACGTAGTGGACGTCCAAAAACAGCAACAACAACAGAAATCGTAGCCAAAGTGCATGATGTGGTATTAAATGATCGACGAATAAAAGTGCGTGAAATAGCTAATATCATGGGCATCTCAAATGATCGAGTCCATCTAATTTTGCACGAAGAACTACAGATGAAAAAGCTTTCTGCAAGATGGGTGCCGCACTTGTTAACAGTCGACCAAAAACGCATAAGAATGAACATTTCTCAAGCTTGTTTGGATCGTTTTCAGCGAAATAAAATGGATTTTAAGCGTCGTTTCATAACTGTTGATGAGACATGGATCCACCACTATACTCCAGAGACAAAAGAACAATCCAAACAATGGACTTAAGCTGGAGGAAGTGACCCAAAGAAGGCAAAAACAATTCAATCGGCTGGTAAGGTTATGGCAACGGTTTTTTGGGACTTCAAAGGTATTTTATTGATTGCCTATCTGCAAAAGGGTAAAACAATAAATTCAGAGTACTATTGCAACCTTTTAGATCAATTAAATGTACAAATTCGAGAAAAACGTCCTGGCTTACAACACAAAAAAATAATTTTTCACCAAGACAACGCACCAGCGCACAAGAGTGTTTTAACAATGGCTAAAATCAAGGAATTAAAGTACGAGTTGCTTGACCACCCACCTTATTCTCCTGATTTAGCTCCCAGTGACTTTTACCTGTTCCCAAATCTAAAAAAAAATCCTTGCTGGCAAGCGTTTTACCTCAAATGAAGATGCAATTACAGTTGTAAACCACTATTTTAAAGACCTTGAGGAAAACTATTTTAATCAAGGGATAGAATTGCTAGATAAGCGTTGGACTAAGTGTATTGAAGTTTGAGGAGATTATATTGAAAAATAAAAATATTTTTGAAA
Organism: Hydrotaea diabolus; assembly: GCA_963513945.1. Taxonomy (NCBI): domain Eukaryota; kingdom Metazoa; phylum Arthropoda; class Insecta; order Diptera; family Muscidae; genus Hydrotaea; species Hydrotaea diabolus. The sequence continues at coordinate 184,680,315 of OY740718.1, forward strand.
ACCTAACTATTCTCTTTCATTGATAGGCTAAGAACTTTCCGAACCGCCCTCGTATAAGTATAAGAAATTGATTTTTTTTCTTGAATTTTACCTTTGCTACTACCTTGAAATTTCTTAATTTGATAATAGTCACCCTTGAAAATTTAAGTCAATTTGACTGATCCCGGATTTACAAATAGAAAAAAGAAACAATTCTTATCACTCACAACAATATAAGTATATTGTCCTTATCTTGTTGACCTATGCATCCCATGGGGAATTACTATACTTAGAGAACGTCATTCATTGATTGAATTTCTAGCGAAGTCTGCAGAGATATCATAAAGATCTATGCTCTACACGAGGGCACATTTATTGTTGACTTCTGATTTCGCACCTTTCTTCTAGTTTCTAGTAAATTTCGCTTTGATAATTGAAATTTTGTTTCGATAATTCATTTTGAAATTTAGCAACGGACAATAATATTTTATTTATTTATTTTATTCTATTTTAGATAATTCTTTTAATTCTAAAAAGAAGTACGTTCGGATTACACAGTGGAACATTTTTGGGGTTATTGTCTGGGGGGTGAGAAATTCCAAGTCAGGGTGATGGTACTAGGTCAGTATATTAAAACCCTCAAAGGGTTTTGCGTTCGTATGTGCCAGTTTTTTTATGACCTTTTACATTTTTTCCTTATCTTGATGTTTTTTCGCTTAGTTGTAAAATGTTAGCAAAAACGTAGTTTGACATAGCTCGAGAAGGACTAGTTCGATTTTGCTGAAATAAATTGAGAAAAATTAATAATTACATTTTCTTTAATCCATTAATATACTGTTTCTCTACCAAATCAACATTTTTGCAATTAGAAATAAATTTATGACGAAAATTTTGCCAAAAAAAAATTTTTTTTTTTTTAAAACATATAAATCCCAAACGGAAAAACGTGTAGAGTCTTATAACTTTCACGTAAAGTCACATAACCTATAAACAAAATGCGACATAGATCATAGAAATCGGCTGTTGTACTGTGTTATCAATTCGGAAATGAGCACCATCACTGATTCGACAGATTTTTATTGAGTTTTTGCAAAGCCTATTGACTCAAATAAAACGTAAAGTCGTGTCGAAAGGTCGCAGTCTTTAGCCGCAATCCAAAAACATACGCTGTGGGTCGCATTTTCAGCTGGTGTTTGGCAATAGTGGGCTCAGAGTTGTTTCAGTAAATTGTGTCGGACATTCCAGACCGTTACCCTTGCAAGGGGTCCTAGAAAAAGTAACATCGGGCTATTTTATTTTGTTTTTTTACTAATGGAGGAAATATAAAAACCTGTCGATCGTTAGGTTAAACTTAGATTTAAATTTAGTAAAACGAAGTTTAGTTACTATGCCGAACCCCTCTAGTGTAAGCCAAACATTGAGCTGCAAAAATTACTTATGACACGGAAACTGATAATTGCCAAATTCGAAGAAGCTAGCCGCATCAAAGCTGCTATAATCGATTTGACTACTGAATCTATGGAATCGTTCATGCTATAGTTATTTAAACTATCGAATCTGCTATTATCGAGCTTGCACCGACGCACTACCGAATTATCCATAACCAATCGACCAACTAAACTGAACCTGTAGCCTAGTATAAAGTATAAGCCTATACTAGGCTACTATAGCCAAACATACTACCCTATCTGATATCACCGATCTTACTACTCAAATTGCTATAACCAATCAACCATACAACCAATCAAACATATTTCGAGTCCGACAATAAAAACACAATAATTAATCAGTGGAAATGGTCTTATTGTTTTTCAAAATATTCTCCTTAAAGATCAATACTCTTTTGTATGCGCTCAAACCAATTGTCGAAGCACTTTATCTACTACGATTGAGACACCTACAAAACATGGTTTTTGAACGCTTCAAAGCATCTTCTGGCGAAGAAAATCGTTGACCACGCATTTTTTTCTTGATGTGCGGAAATAAAAAGAAGTCATTGGGTGCCAAGTCAGGGCTGTTCGGCGGATAACCCATCAATTCGACGTTTTGGCCGGTCAAAAAGGCGCTGGTTTGGGTCGATTTGTGAGAGCTCGCATTGTCATATTGCACAATGATTCGTCTTCTCTTGTTCGTTTTTTGAATTTCTCCGAAGACTTTAGGCTAAAAAATTGTGGTGTACCACCCAGAATTGACCGTCCTACGTTGCTCAAGCGGAACAGTCGCCATATGACTAGTTTTGCCGAAGAAACTGGTGACCATTTGCTTCGAATTACTTCTTCCACGAACAACTTTCGTTTGATTTGGCTCGTCTTCGAAGACCCAGACGGTCGATTGCTGTTTTGTTTCGGGCTCATACGCATAGACGTATGATTCGTCACCTGTGACGATCTTTTAAACGTATTTTGAAGCACCACGATCGAATTTTTTCAAAATTTTTTGCACCAATTGACACGAAGCTTTTAATTGAGCGATTGTCAAATTGTGCGGGATCCAACGAGAACAAACCCATTTTTTACGGCCAGGTGTTCATGCAGTATCGAATGTATGCTGGTGGAAGAAATGCCCAAGGATGCCTCTATCTTACGGTATGTCACATGACGATCTTGTTCTCTGGCACAACGGCCGTTTTTGGACGACATTCGACTTTGAGCGAGCGTCGGCCACGATTGAATTCATTAAACCAGTTTTTAACAGTGCTTTGGGATAGTGCTTCAACGCCATACAAAGAGTTAAGTTCATCGATGCGCTCTTGTCGTGATAATCCACGTCGAAAGTTGTTAAAATGTTCGCACGAAAATGTTGACGAGTTAATTCCATTTGTTTTGCCAAATTGATTTTTTTAAGTCACTGTAAACAACACAAATGATGGTCGTACGTCAACGAAACGTTCTGAGTACGATTATGCTAAAAAATGTCACACTTTTCAATGGAAATGCCAGAAGGCGCCAGGCAAAACTTAGTGTTGCCTACGCCAGATACTTATATATAGCAACAATACATGACTCTAGCATGCTGGTGCAATCATAAAAAATATCAAACTCTTTGAGATAGTGTATCTGTGACGCGAAAAATAGAAGGGGACCCAAGGGTAAAAACTAGTTTTGTTTAGGAGAGACATTTTAAAGATTTAAATACGTGTATCTTTGGTATACCATCACTTTCATAAAACGCGCATATCTCTGGGAGGGAACACTTTTGGGGCATGGGATCATGAGATCGGTCTCATTCGATGCTCAGATGTTGTCCACATCAAAAAAAAAGGTGAAAATTGATTTTTTACCCTTAGGTCCCTTTCTCCATGCGCAGTCACTGCAGATTCTGCAGTTGGTGCAAACACAGCACAAGCACAAAAGATTGCACCAGCATGCTTTTGTCGTGTAAGGGTCCTATTGGCCTACACAAGTAGTTTAAAGATAGCTTTTACATAAATAAACCGTAAATTGTAAGCCCTAAAAGGCGATATACTTGTCTCTTATTTTTTTAGGTTCATGGGTCCTTATGTAGAGCACCTTCAGCCGATGAGATGGCTATGTATCACCAGGTTGTAGTGCCAATTTAAGTATAATTTTTAAAATTTATTCAAATTATTTTTTTAAAAAAATAATTTGTGAGTCTGACTTTGACTTTTCTGAATTTGTGGCAGTTTCTCAAGTTGTCTTTCCGAAATTGGTTGCTTAAAGCCACTTAAATTCGACGAGTGAAGGTGCGAGACAGTCTAGATGCCCCAAGCATATCACGTGTTGAAGGGGCTTCGATTTTGCATTACCATTTGCATGTAAAATATCTCATCGCAAGATGGCTGCCGTATTTGCTTTGACTATTCAAATTTAGGCCGCTAATAAAGTAATGATAAGAAAGAACTGGGCTAAGAATTGTTCCCTCATCCAACATACTCTTCTTAGCTTAAGCACTAGCGACTTCTTCCACTTTCCAAGTCAAAATATATCACCAAAACAAAAATAGCTTTGGCAAATTTTGAATGAACAATCGAATTTAAATAAAAACTCTGGAGAAATCACATTGAGCTATGTATGGCTTTGCTTTTTGGTTTTTTCCTAGACCTATTACATTTCAGCTTTAACTTGTCAAGAAGGAAAAATGCCTAATAACAGAGCCCATAGAGGTAAGCCCGTAGATAGTTTTTTGTGAACCTTTCATAAGTTTCTGTTGCAATTTGGCTCAGCTCCATTTGTAGAACATTTTGTGTTTCAAAAATTTCTACCTCTTGCTTGAAGAAAGTATCGTTGGCTTGAACTCAGTCTCACTGTCTTAGCAGATAATCTCTTTTTCCAACCATGCCAGGTGGTGTGAGTATGTGTTGTATTCCCTGTATCTTTTTACTTCACTTGAACCTTAACATCAACGTTGGCGGTCTTTGTCGTTTGTTTTTATGACATTAAGGAGTGTAAAAAATTTATATGTAAAGTTTTTTCTCCGAAATGCTGGTGATAAAGACGACTACTACAATGTTGCAATGTAAAATTGTGGAAAGTCTTTGCCGACATGGCGGTTCTGCTAACCCAGTCGACATTAAAACCGTATAAAGTTAAATGTGAGCCGGAGAACATGGCCAATAGAGAAAATCCCCCCAGTGAAAAAGGCTAGGTAAGCTGAGCTATGGTAAACTTACAGTTTAACCGGGAGTTCAAAACGAGCAACACAACTCTTTTTGTTGCAACAACAACGAAGAAGACGGACGGCGACGAGGAGGAGAAAATGTGTAAATTGAAATTGCACACAGGTGTGTAAATAGTAGCTAAGATAGACAAGAAGAAACAAAAAGAAAACTAATAAGGCCAAAGACAAATAGGACCGAACTTCTTGGACAACCGAAGTAGAGTAGAGTAGACCATCTCGGTAATAATAGTCCAAAAACATGGTTTGAACTTTAACCAGTGTCGCCAACTTTACTTAAGCTAAAATCGCCACGGATAAAAAGTACAAAAAAACCTCTACTTATTTATCGCTACAGAAAATTAAAAACACCGAAAAATTAGCATTAGCGGAACAATTAAAAAAGGAAAATACAAAATATATTAATTTGTATATGTGACGCACATATTGTATTTTCCTTCAATTCAATTAAAAATTAAAAAAAAAATCAAATTTTTTTTTGGAGATTTGTTAAAGCCGTGAACAACGAATGTTAATAAACTTGATATTTTTGTCATCTTAAATTTTTAATTTCTTTTAAATTCGATAACAAAAATTTCAATCAGAGACGATAAATTGTACAAAATGGACGATTTTAGATTTATCGAAAAACGGAGTTGGAAAAAATTATTAAGGGAATATGGTTTTCGTTGTGTTTAGAGAATGCGATTTTATGTTTTCTGTGTTTTATTTTTGACTCTCTGGAGTTCTAGTGATTGTGTACAAACGAATGTGAAAAATAAATCCCGAGAATTTTTACGTTACGTAGTGCTGTTTTTCATTTGCAAATGGGCTCCTCCTTTGCATTATTGCAAGGAGAAGCCCATGGAGCCCAGGAGAAGCATCGTCCATCTTGTACAATTTATGGTCTTTGATTTTAATGATGTCAGCAACGAAATACTTAAATCGGCACAGGCGCTACACAAATTTGTTTAAAATTGCCAAAGGATTTGTTTTTTTTTTATAAAAAAAACCGTTTTTTGTTTCAAATCAGTGAATTTTGGTGATGAAAAATCACCACAAGTAGTGGAAAAGCCACCAAGTTGGCATTACTGACTTTAACGGAGTGAGTTTGTTATTTTTTTTGGAAAAGAATGAGTATCTGATTACATAAAAATGGTAGATTTGAGATAAGCTATGGTAGAAATCTAATAAACAGTGGTAAGTATAATAAATCGGCAAAATGTTAAGTCGGACAAAAATGCATACCCTGTGGGATAAGTCAACGCACAACAAGTAGAAACGACAGTAAGATGGACACGCCCTAGGTATCAAGGGTTGACAAGAACACCACTCGTATTCCTCCACAAAAAGGAACAAATCGGATGACAAGAAATCGCTTTAAAAGAATCCAAGAAGAAGCTGGTGACGAATTGGTGGCAAAGTTCTCACTTTGAATTAGAATGCCTCGGAATACGGAAAAACAAAAAGGGAAAAAGTTTTGCTTAAAGATCATTAAATTTTTTAATATAAAAATAATAAAATATAATAAACAAAAAAATGAAAATCACCATCTTTTTATATTGTGCATGACCTCGAGCCAGACAATTTAGAAAAATATAAATAATTAATAATTTATGAAAATTTGTGCTAAAGAATAGAAAGAAAGGACAGGTGTTATTTTGGTAATCAACAATTTGATTTTTTAAATGCTGTTATGGAAAATTCAAGAAATACCGTAGTACAGGGTTTCCGCCGGGAAGGTATACTAATTTTTTTGACGCCTTGTCGGTAAATAGTAGTCTTGACAATTCAAATTTGGCCCAAGCATGGACCAAAACGTACTGCAAGATCGGCTGAAAACATTAAAGGTACTGCTGCTCAAGATAGTGTTTAAAACAATCCATCAACCTCAACTCAACGCCGTGCTGAATGTCATGAATGATGTACTCAAAAGAGCTCGCGTTTGTGAGGCTAACAGAGGCGGACATTTATCTGATATTGTATTCCATACAAAATTGCCACATAAAATAACACATATATAACAATATAAGATCTATTGTTATTCATTTAATCAAAAATTATAAACAAACAATGCAGTATACCTTCCCGACGGACACTCTGTATTATTGAAGAAAGGTCAGTTTACATTATTTGAAACTACTGATCGATAAATTTCCACATTCTCTGTAATCCTTTACTAAATATTAAGCAAACTAATTCATCAGGTACAACTTTTCTTAAAAAAATAATGGAATGCTGTATTCGATGAGCAGACAAATGTACTGTTTATAAAAAAAACCCTTTCTACGGAGTATGTTTAGTCCCGGAATCCCGAGATTTACGGTAAGTATTTCTTGTAACCGATGCACGAGGGCGGTTTGGAAAGTTCTTAGCCTATCAATGAAAGAGAATAGTTAGTGTTTCAAAAATATTTTTATTTTTCAATATAATCTCCTGAAACTTCAATACACTTAGTCCAACGCTTATCTAGCAATTCTATCCCTTGATTAAAATAGTTTTCCTCAAGGTCTTCAAAATAGTGGTTTACAACTGTAATTGAATCTTCATTTGAGGTAAAACGCTTGCCAGCAAGGATTTTTTTAGATTTGGGAACAGGTAAGAGTCACTGGGAGCTAAATCAGGAGAATAAGGTGGGTGGTCAAGCAACTCGTACTTTAATTCGTTGATTTTAGCCAATGTGAAAACACTCTTGTGCGCTGGTGCGTTGTCTTGATGAAAAATTTTTTTTTTGTGTTGTAAGCCAGGACGTTTTTCTCGAATTTGTGTACATTTAATTGATCTAAAAGGTTGCAATAGTACTCTGAATTTTTTGTTTTACCCTTTTGCAGATAGTCAATCAATAAAATACCTTTGATGTCCCAAAAAACCGTTGCCATAACCTTACCAGTCGATTGAATTGTTTTTGCCTTCTTTGGGTCACTTCCTCCAGCTTAAGTCCATTGTTTGGATTGTTCTTTTGTCTCTGGAGTATAGTGGGGGATCCATGTTTCATCAACAGTTATGAAACGACGCTTAAAATCCATTTTATTTCGCTGAAAACGATCCAAACAATCTTAAGAAATGTTTATTCTTATGCGTTTTTGGTAGACTGTTAACAAGTCCGGCACCCATCTTGCAGAAAGCTTTTTCATTTGTAGTTCTTCATGCAAAATTAAATGGACTCGATCATTTGAGATGCCCATGATATTAGCTATTTCACGCACTTTTATTCGTCGATCATTTAATACCATACCATGCACTTTGGCTACAATTTATGTTGTTGTTGCTGTTTTTGGACGTTCACTACGTGGTTCATCTTCAATGCTTGTACGACCACGTTTAAATTCAGCAACCCAATTTTTTTCTGTTGCATATGAAGGAGCACTTTCACCTAACACATTTACCATACCATTATGAATTTCTTGTCCCGATAAACCTTTTTTATGTAAATATTTAATGACACCACGCATTTCTAATTTTTCCATTGTAAAAAAATCGCGGATGCGTCTTCTGTGAACACCAGTTTCTATATGAAGGAGTTGCCAGATCGAAACAAAATTTAACATGTGTTCATATCAAAGATGGAAGTTTCCAAAACACTTAACTTTTTTCTGTTTATACCGCGCTTTTTGTGCTAGGCTAAGAAGTTTCCGTACCGCCCTGGTAATGCAATTTAGAAGCCCTATAATAAGTCTTATCTCATTTACATCCAATAATATTATTATTATGTAATTATTAATATAATAAATTACCATACTTTCTAAAACGCCAAGTATTGGCAACAGCTAGAAGCTTTAGAATGTGGGTTTTCTAAAACCTCGTCGGTTATTTGTGTAAGACGCAAAGTACATTAGCACTAACTAAAAATCTATTATGCACAGAGAAAGAGAGAGAGAGAGAGAAAAATTGTTGAAAATCGGTTGGAACTTTAAAAAATCTGTTGCAAAAGAAGAATTTCAGTTGCAATCACCAAATGTTTTCAATCGTAATAGATTTTCGCTTCGACATACCACAAGATGATAAATATGATCATCGTATTGTATTCACAACTAAATGATCGGTCATACCAATGAAACGCGAAAAAGCTATTTTTGCCATAACTGGTGGTTGTAGCAACCAAAAGTTTGGCAAAATAAAAAAAAAATTGTAACCAAATATTGGTGATGATAGCTTTGATTATAACTTTAAAAAAGGGTTGCTTAATGGTATTTTTTTTGGTTAGAAAAGGGGTCATTAGAAGAAAATAATTCGATTATCACTGACTTTAAGCTAATCGATGTATTCAGTTTTTTTTGGTACAAATCATTCATCATCTTTTCCATCATTTGCTTAACTTGTCCCTCCCTATTTTTTCGAGTACTTAAGTGTGAAGGAAAACAGTGTTTTGCCTCTGGTAAAATTTTTTTGAAATGTTTTTTACGTTAAACGGTTTGTGGGTTTGTACATCCAAATATACTTTTCTGAAAGTTCGGATTCTTTGTATGTTCAACCGATACTTCAGTTCCAATAACTGAAAATTACAGAGTACCAACTAACATTCGGTTGAACTAATGGAATACTCGAGGTGCATGTTATCTCAATTACTTGGTTGGCAAACAAATTAGGTTGTGGCAACGAATCTGTTCTCTGTGTGTGTAAATATCAAATAGTGGTGTATCGTAGGGGGCACAGTGGTTTACAAAATAAATTGTACTACCAAATCGCATTAGTCTTACGCAATCCAGTTCCTTCTACCACAATCAGAGTCTAGGCTTTATTGAAAAACACTATTTTATCGATGAGTCACAATTTCGTAAAACGCTAAGACTCATTGCAATATCTGAGTAAGAAAAGTAGTAGGGTCTTTAGTTTGTTCCTTATGTCATGCTACCCTGGAAGACATTGATTTCTTTTCCAAACCACAACCACGTGTCCGTTCAGGTCAGTCACCCGGCTGTCACTCAAGCATTTTCTAAAGACCGACTAAACCTAAACGTAGGGGACTAAAGTGAAAATAATATATGGACAATGAAAGAGTATCAAGACACACATTTCTTGGTATTTAACACAAATTTACAAGTGAAATTAATAAATATTGATTTTTGTAATAAATAGGGGAATGAATGAATGGACACAGACGGACGGACAAGCGAAAGAAATTGATTTGAAGTGCAGCACGGAATCATGAGCAGTACTCCATGTTAAAACACGTTCACGGTGTTGACGTTGGCAGGTGTTCATTGATACTTAAACACGTTCTATTGGACGAAGCATGATTCAATAACAAATACAAGTGAGTACGAGAAGACAAGAAATCACAAAACGAAAGAGGGGAAACAACAAAAACGTAACGTAAATAATTACAAAGAAAAAAATTGGGTTAGATTGCCAATGAGGTGTTCCAAGTGTAACTTGAATATATTCTTGCCTTCTTCCGCAACACCACCAGCTACTCCACTTCCTATGCTTCTTCGTAGCAGTAGAAAATAAAGGCCAAGTGGAACGTGTTTCCATTTCCGTTCGGATGTTATTCTAACAAATTGATTTGTCACTTGAATCCAACTCATAAAAGGGGAGGATGTTTTACAGAGTAAGGCCAACAGAAAGCCATTTCTAAAATAGTCGATGCGTTCTTTGTTTGAATTTTTTCCTGATTAGAGCTTCTTACGGGAATATGAGTCATGGCCACATGACTTAAAGAAGTTTCTTCATACTCGCATGGCCGAAGGAACATATGAACCTTGACGTAACGTAACGCAAAAACTTAAATCAAATCATATACGTTACCATGAAGCGACAGCGAGTGTTGTCGTATCACCGCATATGTCACGTCCGTTCTAACTAACCACCCTCCCTTAACGGCTGGCAAGACGTTCAAATTCCGGAGAATTTCCAAAAAATGAAGAGGGCGTTTTCCTGGTTCCCTTATTTAGCCACGTCTTCGATATGCTGCTCCCTTGTATGCCGTTGCCCAATTTTAGTGGGAGTTGTTGAGACTCCATCCCTAAGTTTGATTGCGTTTTAATAAGAAATTAAGCTGGAGGCAAAAAATGCCACATGTTAGCAACTTTATTGGGGACGCCGGCGTTTGTCTGCGTCTGCATAGACTGCAGACGGAGGGAAAATCCAAGCAAGGGTGGTGGTGTCCTGTCCCAGTGGGAATGGTGTGAATAAATGCAAATGTCGGCGGATATTTTTATTCTCATTTATTTTTGGGAAATGTATAAATATGTATGTGCATATTTATGGAAGCTCTGGAGGACTTCGGATGTGATTTTTTTGGTGGGGAAAGTTTTTTTTTTGGTGTTTTTATGATCAGTACAGCAAGACCGCGAGAGGTTTTCTAAAGGTATAGGGTGGTTCAATTTTAAGGGCCGATGCCATTTCTTGCCACCATTCTGACCACTGATGACGTTTGGAATGGTCAAGAGGTTTTAGTTCTTGAGTCAATTGCATCTTGTAAACGTGCAAGTCTTTATGCATAATGTTCATCAACGACGAGCGTGAGAGGTGCAATTGGCTCTTCAGCCACACTATCGCGAACAGCAGCAATATTTTTTGCAGGCGGCCCACAGATTTTAGGCTTATAGTGCAAAAACATTATTAGTAGGTTAATTTAATATCAAAATTGCAACAGTAATATTTTTGGTTAAAAGAGGTAACCAATAATTAGTAAACTTAACAATAAAAATGATTTTTATAACAATCTTCATAGTTAATAATATAAACAGTTTCATTGTTAAATTGAACATGTATTGTTTCAATAAATTAACTATGAAATTTTAATATTAATAATTTTCGGGTTAAAAACAATGCATTGTTTAAATAACAATTATTATTTTAAAAATAACAATTTTAATGGTTAAAAACTCAACAATGCATTGTTAAAACAACAATAATTATTTTAAGACTAACAATCTTCATGGTTAAAAAAGTCAAGCATAGAATAGTTAAATAACCTATTATTATTGTTAAATACAAGTCAAAATAACATTTTTAAATTAACCTTATATAACGTAGACTCCAAATCAAGTTTATTTATGGTTAAGTTAACCTTATATAGGGTTATTTTTCTTCTCAGTGTAGATGACACATCACTTTGCCTGATACAGTCTGTAACATTTTTCAGATAAAGAAGTACATTTTTCTTTAAATTAGAGCGATTTTTCATATGAGCGTGTGGCTTTTCCCATACTACCACCTTAAACTTCACATATTTTTCATGTTCTTTGAAAGTTCAGAGTTGAATGGACTTGCTAGTCATTGATTTCTTTTTTTGTAATTGTATACCGATAGTTCCACAACTTTGGCTATTAATGCGATATTTTAAACGGGGAGTGGACCTAACCTCTTTTCCACCACCTTGTGTTTTATTCCATGCCAATATCATATGTTCCAAATATCATCGTCATATCCCTAGTTAATGGGATATCGTATTTCTATGTCCAATTATTACCACATGTAGCCTGTAAATATTTCCTGGTATTTTTCAAATATTGTCATTCGTTCCATCCAAGAAAATCCTCAGCGAAGTGCAGTCGAATTAAATCGACAATAAAATACTGATCTAGGAGTGACTTTTTTCAACCAGACTGTCCGCAGAAGCAGTATAACAGCAGAGTTGCGAGAAAGTTCCGATCCGAAAACATTCAACAACGTTTGGGGTCAACAATGCATTGTTAATACAACAATAAGTATTTTAAAATTAACAATCTTCATGGTTAAAAAATTCAACTATAGAATAGTTAATTTAACTATTGTTATTTAGCCTTTTCTAACGTAGACTCCAAATCATGTTTATTTATGGTGCCACGTCACTTTGCCTGATAATGTATACGGTTTTCGCATATAGAAGTGAATTTTTCTTTAAACTAAAGCGCTTTTTCATATGAGCCTTGGGCTTTTTCCCATACTAACAACGTTTATTTATACGAGTACATATTGTTCATGTTCTTTGAAAGTTCAGCGTAAAATGGACTTGTTAGTCTTTGATTTCTTTTTTTTTAGCTTGTATTATGATAGTTCCATAAATTTAGCTTTTAAAGGGGCCCTAACCTCTTTTCCACCATGTTGTGTTTTATTCCATGCTAATAACATAAGTTCCAAATTTCATTGTCATATCCCTAGTTGATGGGATGGAATACGATAGTATTTCTATGTCCAATTATTACCACGTGTAGCCTGTAAATATTTCCTGATATTTTTGAAATACTGTCATTCATTCCACCCAAGAAAATCCTTAGCGAAGTGCAGTCGAATTAAATCGACGATCTAGGAGTGACTATTTTCAACCAGACTGTCCGCAGAAGCAGTATAATAGCAGAGTTGCGAAAAAGTTCCGATCCGAAAACATTCAACAACGTCTGGGGTCAACAATGCATTGTTAATACAACAATAAGTATTTTAAAATTAACAATCTTCATGGTTAAAAAATTCAACTATAGAATAGTTAAATTAACTATTGTTATTTTCAAATTAACTTTTTATAACGTAGACTCCAAATCATGTTTATTTATGGTTCCACGTCACTTTGCCTGGTAATGACCGTATACAGTCTATAACAGTTTTCGGATAAAGAAGTGAATTTTTCTTTAAACTAAAGCGATTTTTCATATGAGCGTTGGGCTTTTTCCCATACTAACAACGTATACATATATACGTTCATTGAAAGTTCAGCGTTGAATGGACTTGTTAGTTATCGATTTCTTCTTTTAGCTTGTATAACGATAGTTCCATAACTTTAGCTATTAATGCGATTAAATGGGGCCCTAATCTCTTTTCCACGTTGTGTTCTATTCCAAACATCATCGACATATCCCTAGTTGACCGGATATCGTATTTTTATGTCTAATTATTACCTAATGTACCCTGTAAATATTTCCTGGTAGTTTTAAAATATTGTCATTCGTTCCACTCAAGAAAATCCTCAGCGAAGTGCAGTCGAATAAAATCGACAATTAAATACTGATCTAGGAGTGATTGTTTTCAACCAGACTCTCCGCAGAAGCAATATAATAGAAGAGTTGCGAGAAAGTTCAGATCCGAAACATTCAAGAACGTTTGGTACGCCCGAAAGTAGAAATAAATTCAAGTAAATGATCTTCATTTTGGGAAAGGGTAATATTCACGGATGAATGGAAATTCTTGTTTTTTTGAGGTTTGGGCCAAAGTTTGGCGAAGAGAATTCGGAGTTTTCACCCAAAAAGTCAACTTTTGAGTGAAACATAGGTGGCTTGGGGATGTATGACTGCAAATGCGATTGGCAAACTAAATTCATCAACAGCTGTCGATGAATTTGGAAGGACAGCTACCTTATTAGCGTTGAAATTTGGATATTGGAGGAAATTTGGATATGTTTTTTAGGGTAATGATCCGAAGCAATATTCGAAAAGTTTTAAAGAATGGCTGTTTTATAATGTTAGGCATAAACTAGAACAATACCCTGACCTAAATGTGTTTTTGTCTAAAAAATATGGGGAAAGAAATGTAAGTCGGTGAATTTAAAGCAAACAAATCACCGTCTGCCAGACGCACGTTTCGCCGTTGGTGTGGGACGGCTCTTTGGTTCCATATATGTATGCTGCCGACAAGGTTCTTTATTACCGATCTATGTATGTGACAGCGCATAGAGAAAGGGACCTAAGGGTAAAAAAATCAATTTTCATTTTTTTTCTTTTTTTTGATGTGGACAACATCTGAGCATCGAATGAGACCGATACCATGCGCCAAAAGTGTTCCCTCCCAGAGATATGCGCGTTTTATGAAAGTGTAGTCGACGATTCTAAGAAAAGAAAGGGTCCTAATCTTTCAAATGGCTCTCCTGAACAAAAGTTTTCATCAACTTTTCACTTTTTTTATGTGGACAACATCTGAGTATCGAATGAGACCGATCCCATGCCCCAAAAGTGTTCCCTCCCAGAGATATGCGCGTTTTATGATTGTGAAGTCGACTCCAAGTGCAAATAGAAAGGGACCTTATCTTTAAAATGGCTCTCCTGAACAAAAATGGTTTTTAACCTTAGGTCCATTTCTATTTTGCGCGTCACATACGAGTATATGAAACATTGCTAGATTTTGCAAATGCGACGTATTAAGTCGATAAATGAGGATACATGCGACTCACTGAAACAATTCCTACCATATTGACAGACAGCCCGACTGACGTTTTTTCAGTACTTTAAGGTTTTTTATAAATAATAAATTCCACACAAAATGAAAACTTCACACAAAATAATTAATACCATTGAAGTAATTCATATGAATATTTTTGGTTTAAAAAGCTGACTTGGTACTTTTTATGTGGCTTCAATTTATATTACATGGTTTTGCAAATGGTATGAGAAAGTGAATAAGGTCATAAAATCACTCTAATGCTGCTAAACTTTGTCGACGTTTTCGATAGTGATTCAGGGTTTGAACCCCTTACCATTTCATAAAAACCTAAGTTTAATTTATTCTAACTTACGGTATGATTTAGTGTAATTAGCCATCAAACTTACCTAAAATGAGAAAGAAAAGAAATAATTAGAGTTTTATAGACATGAAAACATTTTAGTCTAGTTCATAACATTTTGGTGACAAAGAAATTCAAAGAATCAATAAACAATATTGTAAAATGTTTTTTTTTTTTTTCACTTGATAAAAAACCAAAATGAATTTATTTGAAAATTTGAGGATATCTGTCCAATAGATATGTTATACAATTTTTTAATTCGATAAACAACAATAAATGATTAAAAACGAGTAAGGAAAGTACAGCCGTAAAGTTACAAACTCAATTCCTTCAAAATGAAATGTGATTTGTCGCTCTTAGCATGGATAGACCCCAAAGCGGGTGGAACAATTTCATTCAATCTCAAAAGCGCCAACTCATAGGGAAACTCAAATATTGTGAAAAGTTTCAACGAGATCGATTCGTAGTCACATTTTGCACTTTGATTAAGATAACAATCAGACGAACTTTGAATGTTATTCTGAGTTAGTTCGCAACACACTATGACACAGGATATTAGAACTTATTAATGTTGTTAAGAATAACTCAAACGAAAGAAAATGTTCATTGTACCGATCGATTGAGAATTATTCTCTGATTGAATTGAGTTGGGTGAGTCTTAGACATATTTTGAACAAAATTTATAAAAGAGGGTATACAAGATTCGACCCTTGCCAAAAAAAAATATTCAAATTGGATTTATTGTTTTCCTTAAACGTTCTTTAACAACATTCAAGGATACTCGTACTACGACCATTAAAGGATACTACGACCATTCTCAGCCAAAGATATACAAAATAAGATAACGAAAATTTATGAAACAAACAACTTTCCCTCCCATGAAATCACCAAAAGAAAAAAAACTCAACAAAACAGGCTGTCACTCCCTTGAAATATGCTATAAAAAAAGACTATCGCTTTTGTTGCATTTCCGCACGAATACATTTTTGCCAATTTAGCATATTTTCTACAAATACATTTACTCTCACTCCACTTTTGTGGAAAAAATTCATTTCCGAAAATCATTCAGTTGGTTGGCACTGTCTTCCCTTTATCAATATTTAACGTTTTAACCCATTTTTCTCCATTAAAGCCCCATGGCAGACAGACACTACCCTTAGTGTCTGCCCCTCTCCAAGCGAATGAATGGCACGGGACGGCACTGACTCATGGAGAGCATGGAGAGTGCGACATATGCATGCATGTTTTCACTATCGAAATTGTCGGCCATAAATTCAAAGTCATCCATCCTTTTGGCGCCAGTCATCATTAACTTGGTTAAGGACTAAAGGAATCAACGGAAAACATGGCAACAGCATTTCTCATTGAACACAGACTGCACAGGCGGACATTCTGAGAGCATGGCTGGCAGTTGCTAATACTTTAACCCAAAGGAAATGGGCTGAGTAAGGGGAAAGTAAACGTCATTATGGGCCATACAAATTGTAATCCCCTCCATGGAACCTATAAAAGTGTGGTGGTTTTTACAGTCCCCGGCAGCAGGTTAATATTAAGGTAGCAACAACACATTATCTTTCATTTATGGTTTTTCTCTGTCTTCCACTTTTAGCCAACTTTTATGGTCTAACAGGGCCGTAAAAGTCGGCTGGCCATAAGATTATGTTTCCTTATGTCCTTATTCGTGTCTTTTTTCTCGGCAGCCTTGTATGAAATACATATTTAGACCACGTAGATGGCCCAGTGTTTTTAGAGAAGGACTCCAAGGCATAATTTGAACTTTGTGCTGCGGAAGGAAGGATGTGATGGAGGCTATGTATAGACGTGCATGTGTAGAGATGTTGGAAAACAGCTGTTTATGGTTACATTTTTCCCCCGCCATCAAAGACAAAAACACACTTTCTTTCTGTATCTTAAAATAACCGAAAAACATTAAAAGGAAAAGACACTGAAGTAAACATTTTCTAGGTATACCTAAAACAGCTGGCAACGAAGGATATCACAAAACAGGACGAAAGATGTTAAAAAAGGAAAACAGGCGATAATAACATCAATAAAACATGCACGAATGAGGCGCCTGAGAAAGTTCTTTAAAGCATGAATACATTTTTATGATACAGGCATTTTCACTTTAACTTGATCCTGTTTGTCTTTTGCTTAGGAATTCATAAAAGTTCATTTATCCTTTCTATACAAGTTTAACAAAATTTGAAATTCTAAACATTTAAGGTCAAATTTAAGCCACTAAGTGGCATAATTTAAGTAAATTAATATATCCAAGTGTTGTTGGGAATATGGAAATAAGGCTTAAATACTTTATGAGGAAATGTCCTTTTCTGAGAAAAATATACTTCCAGGTTTTAAATATGCAAGAACCCTTCGTCCATAGAAAAATATATTCGGACCAATTAACTATTTTTTTTTGAAAAAAAAAATCTACTCCCACAAATTTTGTAAGTGTCCTGTTGAATTGCAACATACAGCATCCAAAACCTTTTTAAGTATAAAAACAGACAAAAAAGTCTACAGTCAATCAGAGTCGTCTTTATAATACCCTACACCACTCATCGCCTTTGTACGCAATATAACCAAGATGTGATATAAAATGCAGGGTCTCAAATCAGGCAGGTTCTTTATATGGGGGCACATATATTTTATTGATTACACCAGCACTCTGGGAATGCATTTTGTTAGTGTTCATAAAAAGTTGGTAAAGGGAAGTAGAAGAGCAGGATTAAAGTTTGTTCCACTCGACATTAATCGATAGAAATTTTACGTGGCAGTATTAAATGAGTAAGAACCTCTGGAGTACAGTTAAATATTGTAATCTCTCGGATGAAATTCGATATCTCAGAAGAGCACCTTTAGTTGAAGTATCGGTAGAAAAAATAGTACAGCAACCCACTAACAGGTGGAGGACTATTTTCTTGTACCGCTTCAAGAAAAACTTTAGTAGCTTCCGATTTTTCTACATATGCCCCATGCATATTAACTGTCGAGTTGGAGGATTCTTTTAAACGCCTGTGTGACAGCACGGAGTTTTATGTGCGTCAAACTCAATCTTTTTAAGTAGACCCCATTCAGATATCGCTACCAGGCCATTATTGAGCGATATATCCATTTATAGTCTTTTACCGTGAACTGCTGAACAACAACCATTCTTGGTCGAAGCAATAACAATGAAAACAAAACTGTAGATGGAGTTTAGCGTATGACACCAGAGTTCATTAAGAAAGAAAAAGGAAATGAGAAAGGACAAAACACTAAAGGAACTTCTGCGATGATCAACTTCAGCTTTTCTTGAGGCGTTTTTCACTAGGGAAATGCAGTGCAGGCATGGCTAAGTACTTAGTAGGGATATAAATACTGTGACATCATTGAACACACCCATTTCAATAGTAAAACTGAACATACCCCGTTAATGTCATATGGGTTTTGAAAGCTAACCGCAATAGCGTTAGTCTGTAACGGGATTTTAAAATTTTTTCAACTTTTATCATGGAGTGGTCAGATAATGAGAACCGTATCGCTGTAACAGCGTTTTTTAAGTGTGAAATGAAAAAAAGCGATATTTTCAAAACGCTCCGGCCACTTGGGATTAGCCGCATGTTCGTCTACCGATGCATAAAACTGTTCGAGAAGACTGGCGCTGTAAAAGACTGCCACCGGTCGGGCCGCCCACACTCTGTTCGAACACCGCATGTCATCAAAGCCGTTAAATCAAAAATTCACAGAAATCCGCTCCGAAAACAAAAAAATCATGGCCTGTGAGATGAATATCACGCAAAAGTCCATGAGTCAAATGATTAAGAAAGACTTGGGACTTTCAAACTACGTACCGGACATTTAATAACTGCAGCTTAAAAAAATAGGATCGAAAAATGCAAACGTCTTTTGGTGAAGCACGCTGATAACTTGTACAGAAAAATTTTGTTCACCGATAAAAAAAATTTTACCGTTCAGAAAAAATTTAACAAGCAAAATGATAGAGTATGCGCGGTCATCTAAGGAAGAATCTGAACTGATCCCAAGGGTGGAAAAGGGTCATCACCCAGCTTCAGTCATGATTTGGTGGGGTGTCTCTTACGATGGGGTCACTGACCTGCATTTCTGCAAACAAGTAGTCAAAACATCGGCCAAAGTTTACCAAGAAACCGTTTTGGAAGCTGTTGTGAAGCCTCTTACCAAATTCCTGTTTCAAAAGCAGCCATGGACTTTTCTGCAGGAATCTGCGCCGGCCCATAAGGCTAAAACATCCCAGGCCTGGCTTCGAAACAATTTGCTGATTTGGTTCGAGCTGTGGCCAATTTTCCAATGGACGAGGTTCGTGCAGCTATTGACGATTGGCCAGTGCGACTTAAGGCGTGTGTAAAGGCAAAAGGCGGACATTTCGAATATGTAGATTCTTTTTGGATACAATATACATCAATAAATGTATTAAAAAATATTTGGTTCAAAACCATTCAGTACTTTTTATTTTATAAAAACAATTTTTATGGCAATCTTCGTAGCTAATAAAATTAACAACTTCGTTGTTAAATTAAAAATGTATTGTTTTAATAAATTAACTATGAAATTTTAATATTTACAATTTTTATGGTTAAAAACAATGCATTGTTTAAACAACAATAATTATTTCAATAATAAAAATTTTAATGGTTAAAAAACTCAACAATGCATTGTTAAAATAACAATAGTTATTTTAAAATTTACAATTTTCATGGTTACAAAATTTAAACATAGAACAGTTGAATTAACTATTATTATTGTTAAAAAACAGCCAACCACAAAATGTTCAAATTAACCTTATATAACGTAACCTCCTAATCATGTTTATTTATGGTTAAGTTAACCTTTTATAAGGTTATTTTTCTTCTAAGTGCAGGAAATTTATCCCTTCAGGGCATGGTATACCTCTATCCGATGGTCCATATTTTCAATGACTCGGAGACATAATGGAAGTTCAATGTCGTTAATGTGCCGAATTATGTCATCCCTTAGGTCTTGAATTGTTCTTGGATTATTGACGCAAACTTTTTCACGCGCAAAAGAGCCATCGCTTGGTGGCTGTGTGACAAGTGGCACCACCCGGTTGGAACCACTTATTGTCTGGGTACATATCCTCGATTTCCGGCCAAAAGAAGTCCGTTATAATATCGCGATAACGAACACCATTCACGGTAACTGTTTGACCAACCTAATTTTCAAACAAGAACGGTCCGATGACGCAGCCAGCGCATAAACCGCACCAAAAAGTCACCCATTGTGGATGCAACGGCTTTTTAACAATCACTCGTGGATTCTCATTTGCCCAAATGCAGCAATTCTGCTTGTTAACGAATCCACTGTGGACACATTTGGTCGATTATGCAGACCAAAAAAATCACGAAGTTCACAAAAATGCTTTTTGATTTCAACGCTTATTTTCGTAAAAAGGCTTCAAATCTGAAACGACTGAAAAATTCCCCATTTGGTTTTTTGTTGTCAGAGCACCCACCGACATGTTTCAAATCATCATCACAATTTCTATTAAAAGTAAACTTTCCACATTATGCTTTTTTGATTGAAAACATTCATGACAAACGCTGTCAGCGAAAATGAAATTACGGTTAACTCCATTTCCCGGCAAAAGTAAAACAGGCATAAATAAAAGGTCATTATGTAAAAAAACACTTAAACGGCTCAATAGAAACATTTAATGTTAATTTATAATGACTTGGTTTAAAAAACAGAAAAAAATGACACACTCTAAAGCGTTGCACCTGACAAATGTGATCTTACTCTGTAAATGTGGAATCTATAAATCAAAGATTCAGATTGACAACAAACGATACATTGTTGTTCAAAAGTATTTGTCGTTTGTGGCAATCATTACCGCCAATGCAGAGATAGTCGCAGTGGTGGTGGCTTCATCATTGAAATAACTCACTGCACTATCTTCGGCACCCATCAACATCATTATCATTCGCATCCTACTCAATATGTCTGTTGTACATCTAAGCAGCCAGCCATTCATTCGTTTTCATTCGTCCGTCCGACCCGTCGACTTATCTGTCAGGCTATACTGACTTTAATCATATGTCATCAGCAATGACAATATTCTGCTGCGACGTAAAACTGAAAATCATTTGTTTTGTTGCTCAGCCGTGAATGTCGGCACATATGACACAATTACTACTGCCTTTTTTGCTTTTACACTGATTTTCTCATTTACTTTGTCGAGTGTTTCGTTTTTTTTTGCTCTATTGTAGAATAAAGTCAAAAAAAATATGTAAACTTGGAAAAATAATAGAAAAAAGTGCATAACTATGCGTAAGAGTTGTATAATGTAAATCTAACATACATTTTCAAATTCTAGCTACAATGCAAAGGAAGATAACAACTTTTTTTCAATTGAAAAATATTCCATATTCAAATGTAAAGTCAGAGAAAAAGTAGTTGTACCCATGACAAGCTTAGAATTTAACTCGCGGTACATACACTCGGTGCTGCTTTTATTGTCTACTGTTATTGTTCTTTATCTAAAATGAAGTTCTGCAAGTTTAGTAGCTTAACTTCCTTGAGGCATGACAAACCGTTTTAAAATCCCAGCATATCTACTATCTTGCAAGGGAATAACTTTTCCAGATCCTTAATAAAGTCATTGCGTTTACATTTTACTACCTACTTTGCCTTATCGTTATCTGGTAACGTTTAACGAAATTTTGAATTATATGGCAACATTGTTTCTCTGTATTTTTAGGCGAACTCGTCAAAAGCATATATTAAAAAAATTATTAATTAAAATAAAATAATCAATAAAATATTAGTTGCCACACTTATGCATTGTAATTATTTCTAAAATGTCTTTGAACTCTAAATTTATGTTGATTAAGGTTTTCATTTATCTCATCTCGTACAAAAAAAACTCCCCTCTACAAATTTGCCGATAAGACCTCTTGTTGTTTGACTCTTTTTTTAGTATAGATAACAAACAGCGTATATGTTTTCATATATCAGGGTGTGTAAGACTGTTTAGAGAAAAACCAGTCTAAAACCTCGTACGAGAGCTGCTATATATATTTCTGGCTTATAAAGAAAATACGAATGTTTATCATCAAAAAAGATTTTATTGCTTTTCAAAGTATTCTCCAGCTTGCTTTATACACTTTTGCATGCGCTTAAACCCATTGTCGAAGCACTTTTTCCACTCCGATTGCGACACCTCTAAAACATGGTTTTTAAACGCTTCAACAGCATCTTCTGGCGACGAAAATCGATGACCACGCATTTTTTTTCTTGATGTGCGGGAATAAAAAGAAGACATTGGATGCCAAGTCAGGGCTGTTCGGCGGATGACCTCTCAATTCGACGTTTTGGCCGGTCAAAAGGGCGCTGCTTTGAGCCGATGTTTGAGAGCTCGCATTGTCTTCTCTTGTTCGTTTTTCGAATTTCTCCGAAGACTTCAGGCAAACAAATTGTGGTGCACCACCCAGAATTGACCGTCCTACGTTGCTCAAGCGGAATAGTCGCCACATGACCAGTTTTGCCGAAGAAACAGGCGACCATTTGCTTCGAAGTGCTTCTTCCACGAACAACATTCGTTGGATTTGGTTCGTCTTCGAAGACGCATAGATCCATGATTCGTCACCTGTGACGATCTTATAAACGTCTTTTGAAGCACAGCGATCGTAAAAAAATTCTTTGCACCAATCGACACGAGCCTTTTTTTTAACGATTGTCAAATTGTGCGGGATCCAACGAGAACAAAACTTTTTTATGGCCTAAGGTTTTCATGCAATATCGAATGTATACTGGTGGAAGAAATGCCCAAGGATGCCTCTATCTCACGGTATGACACATGACGATCTTGCATTATCAGTTCACGCACGGCATCAAAGGTTCTCTGGCACAGCGGCCGTTTTTGTACTACCCTCGTCTTTGATCGAACGTCGGCCACGATTGAATTTATTAAACCAGTTTTTCACAGTGCTATAGGATGGTGCTTCGTCAGCATACAAAGATTTAAGTTCATCGATGCACTCTTGTCGTGATTATCCACGTCGAAAGTTGTGAAAAATGATCGCACGAAAATGTTCACGAGTTAATTCAATTTTTTATTTGCCAAATTGATTTTTTCAAGTCACTGTAAACAAGACAAATGATGGTCGTACGTCACAACGTTCTGAGTACGTTTATGCTAAAAAAAAGTCAACCTTTCCAATGTAAATGTCAGATGACGCAAGGCAACACTTAGTGTTGCCTAGTCTAGAAATATATATAGCAACCCTCGTACATGCTTGCTAACTGAGTTGCCATCAAACACAAGCTTGCTATGTAACCTCAAACAAAAACGTCTAATGCCACGTCAGGATAGCTGCGCCTTTTTGTACCTTACTTTTGTTATTTTAAAGTTTATGTTTCTCTTTTACAACTACAAATTGCAGTTATGTTATTTTGCACTTGAGCGCAGCCGTCTGAATGAGTTTCTAGTTGTCTGTGCGACTATAAAAGTGTAAAATTTCAATTAAATTTGTTGTAAAAAAAACACACTTTCGTAAAAATAGTTTTCTATTGACATCATGACACACTTTGGTTTGTTGTTTGTTTTGGTGGCGGCAAAGAATTTAAAATTATTTTAGATTTATTTTTTGATACTCGTACTCAAGCAAAAAAATGAATGAAAAACTTCTGAGAATAAAACGTGGAAAGTGAAAAAGTAATGGGTTGAGCCAAGAAAACTCATAAGCAGAAAAGTTAAATTGTGTAAAGAAAGAGTCCTTTAAAAAGCTTTAGCTTAAAATTAAGCAGAGTGACAAGTGTCGAGCTGAAGGCGATGAAAGGTGAAATGAATTATCTTGGGAGTTCACGTTTTTTAAGTCAGTGACTTTTTAGTTGCTATTCCGCAGAATCTGGCTTAAGTAATGCCAATGTAACCAAAATTTTTGGCTTAATAGTATTTTACAAACCGATTACTATACTGCCGTCCTAAAGCTAAATATCTCAAAACTTCTAAAATGGAGATGTAACGATCTTTCTTAGAAAATTTATTATAATTAAAAAATTATTTTATCTTAATGGCCATGAAATTTTTTTAAAATTTTTATTTCTTTTTTTTAACAAAAAAAAAATTATTTTTTTTATAAATTAATATGACCTCCCATGTAGATCAAATTTTTTGTTACGCCCCTAATACGGAAATTCAATCAATAACTTTTTATTTTTTTATTTGAATTCTCAATCAATTCTCCAAATTATTTATAAGAATGTCACCCGAACGGGGACTGCAATTCGTACCTCACCTTCTTGGGTTTTGCTTACGATACCAACTTACATTTACCATAAATTCTTTAAAGGGCTGAACCCCTTGGGCCACGTAATTTTCTTTTGGCATTTTTGTTGTCCATGAGTAGTTTCCCATCGTTTGATTACCCAGAATTATGTAAGATTCCAGATATATGTCAAGTCCTCAGGACCCCAGCGCCCTTATTCTCTTTGATTTTAAGGAGGAACAAAATATTTTTTGTGTCGTCTTAAGAGTTCGATTTTTGGTTTTGGGATTTTTTTGGGACTCATACCCATTAATTTGGGTCTCAAGAAACTCCCATTTTATACCCTTTACCGAAGAGTGGATGGTATACTAAATTTTTTATTCCGTTTGCAACACCACAAAATATTGATCGGATACACTATCAACAATATATATTATTCATCGTCGTAAACATCTAAGAGGATATAGCCATGTCCATGTCCAGGCGGAAAAAGTTTCCCTTAAAGGGACTAAAGTTACTGCTATTCCGCAGAATCTAGCTTAAGTAATGCCAAAGTAACCAAAGTTGTTGGCTTAAAAGTATTTTACAAACCGATTACTATTCTGCCGTCCTAAAGCTAAATATCTCAAAACTTTGAAAATGGAGATGTGACTATCTTTCTTAGGAAATTTATTATAATAAAAAAAAAAACTTTTTTATCTTAATGACCATGGAATTTTTTAACGTTTTTTTTTTAAATTTAGAGTTTATTTTTTTTAACAAAAAAACAAGTAATTTTTTGATATATTAATATGACCTCCCATGTGGATCAATTATACTTTTTTTATGTTCACCCCCTATACCGAAATTCAACCAATAACTTTTCTGTATAAAACATTTTTTTTTTATTCTCAATCAATTTTTTTCTATAAACAAAAAAGATACAAATTATTTATGACACCCCAACGGGGACTGCAATTCGTACTTCACCTCCTTGGGTATTGCTAACGATACCAACTTATATTTACCATAAATACTTTTAAGGGCTGGACCCCTTGGGCCACGTAATTTTTTTTGGGCATTTTTGTTGTCCATGAGTAGTTTCCCATCGTTTGATTAGCCAGAATTATGTAAGATTCCAGATAAATGTCAAGTCCTCAGGACCCCAGCGCCCTATTCTCTTTGATTTTGTGGTTTTTAAACCGTTTTTAAGGAGGAACAAAATATGTTTTGTGTCGCCTTAAGAGTTCGATTTTAGGTTTTCGGATTTTTTTTTTGGGACTCATACCCATTAATTTGGGTCTCAAGAAACTTCCTTTTTATACCCTTTACCGAAGAGTGGATGGTGCACTAAATTTGTCATTTCGTTTGCAATACCACAACATATTGATCGGATACCCTATCAATAATATTGTCTAAAACATCTAAGACGATCTAGCCATGTCCGTCCGTCCCAGTGTCTGTTGAAAAGTCGATGGCAGTCAAATGAATCAACATAAGATCCTGATATTTTGCAGGATGATGGCTTATGCTCATAAGCTGTTTGGTGTTGTAAATGGACGGTATCGGCCCAGGCGGAAAAAATTTCCCGTTAAGGGACTAAAGGTACCTCGGTAAAAAGTACACTTTTTAGCTTTAAATCAACAAATAATAATTTGTTCTAAACGAGCAATGGTTGAAATGTTCGCTTTGGTTGCTATAATTTAAGTACCCATTTTTCTATATTGCCCATAAAATGCCTGTTTTGATCATACAGGACGTTTTTTCGTTAAGTGGGTACACCTCAAAAAAGGGCAAAGTTGGTGGACCAAAAAACGTCCTGTATGATCAAAACAGGCATTTTATGGGCAATATAGAAAAATGGGTACTTTTGTTAGTTTGTTATCAATAGCTTTAATGGCAAAAAATCTTTTAAAAAAAATTTCTGCAGGTAAATTATATTTTGGATTTTTTTCTTTTTGGTAAATAGTACCAGTACTAGAAAATTTTGTACTTACAGAAAAAAATGTTTTTTTTTTAAATTAAATAATTTTTTTGGGTTACAATTTTTTTGCATACTTATAAAAAAAGAGTTTCTTACCAACAACTTTTAAAAAAAGGTACACCAAATATTATGGAGAGAAATTTATTTTTCTACAGGTAATTTATTTTGTAGAACCTAGATAAAATTGTACTAAACTGTATGAATATGCAATTTTGTAGAACCTAGACAAAATTGTACTAAACTGTACGAATATGCAATTTTTACCAAAAAAAATGTTTAAAAAAAAATACTTTTTGTATCTTTTCCTAAGAGGTTGCAACATCTGTTTGATTTTGAGAATGAAACTACAAATGCTAATGGGAATTATTCCAATGAAATACTATGAGATATATTTTTTATGTGACGGGCGACCAGAGGGCTGCGAATTATTTAGTACCGGATAAGCAAGCGATAAACTTAAGGTTATAAATGATCGTTAAGTTAAGCTGGGCGTATTTAACGTTGGCGGCTTGATGCTCTGCTGTTTCAGATGACAATGCGCCCGCAATATGATGTTTTCGTCCTAATATTGTCCTAATACTCGTATTGACAAAAAGTCATCTTTAGCAATGAAGTTAAGAATAATGATAAAGTATGTCAGCTGAACCATTCAATAGTGAAGACACAGGTATTGGAAGAGCTACGTGCGAGACATGTTTAGAGAATATCTAAACTATGGAATACTTTTTAGGTCACTAGCCAGCTTTCGGAAGAATGAGAACTTTCAATACCTCTCAGGTGAAAAAGTTTCAGATTTAAATTATCTCAAAAGGATTTGGGATAGGGAAAGCATACGAAATAGGCATGTATAACAAAAACAGATTTGCAATCAGTATTTCGCTAAATGCGTATGAATAAGAAAAACGTCCATATGCCCCCTCTGACGGGTCAATATGCAAAAAAGTACAAAATGGGGCAAAAGGGGTCATTTTTAGTTTACACACTCTTCATGCTGAGAGTCTAGCAATTAATTTTGCCTTTTGCTTATTTGTTCTGTTCAATTCGCTGCGTGTGAGAAATTGGAATGTTAATTGTTTATTTTCTAAAGAAAGCTATAGAGTATAGACCTGCCGCTGTTGGTTGCTGCACGACTCTGAAAAGGAAAATACATAGCATATTTGCGCTTACACTAATGCAATAATTCATTTTCTCACAGTTAACAATGAAAATTTAGGTCAACGTTCTAATAAAAAATAACAACAACAAAAAACACGTTCAGCAAAATAAGTCGAGACGAGAAGAGTGTTCCACCATCATCAGGTTGCCTTTACAAGCGGCAACATCATCATCCTCATTATCTGTTGTAGTGGGAAACAGAGAAGCAGTGAATGAAAGCCCCAGCAACAAACAAACTCGGATAATGCTGACGATGAGTAGGATGATGATGCAGTTGCTGACATTAGCGAACAAATCTGGGCATAAATCAAAAGTCAAACTGATGATTTGTAATTTGTTGCAAAATAAAAACTTCGCCAGACAACTGCGCCTCGTCTCAATGTTTCCCCCTTCTGCCCCCACTTGCCCTCCTTTTGTAGGCGAAAAAATAGCATACATTTCATTCTGTCTGATGTGGATTTTTTGCCTTTTTTCTTCCTCAGTTGGGTAGAGTAGAGATCTTAAAACGATCAAGAGGATTTGTAGCTCTCTTTTGAAGATCACAGGAAAACGCAGGTCTTATATTCGCCTCCTTGATCTCACCATGAAAGCGAAATTAGCCTTCTTCATCTCACCACAATAACCAGAACAAAATTCAACATGAACACTTGTAATTTGCCCAAAAACAGTTTTCAATTAAAAAATTAGTTGACACAAATACATATTTACTTGAATTTATATCACTACAGCAATGTGACAAATAGTAATTCTATGGGATGAAATGTAACGTTTTATAAAAAAATGTATTCAACATGAACATGTTCAATTAAAAATATGTTTCTCCAAAATCATTATTTAATTAAGAATTTAATAGTCACAATCAATAGTTTATTTGAATATACTACTTTCCGTATGTTTAGCTCGTTTGTTTTCCGATATTTTTCGAACTTTATAGTAAATAAAAGAAGATAACGCTTTTTATATTACTGTGTACGAGTAAAACCAATTCAAAATATTTTTTTTATAAACCAGCAGTAAAAAGTTTAATTAAAACATTAATCAAATAATCAACTTTAATCAGAATTAAGTTCCAACGACGACAATGAATTATTTTTTTAAGTCTTAGGCTCTTTGGTGCACAGTGCAAAGTTGCAAATAAATATTCTCAACCAATTTGTATTCACAGTTGCACATAATGGCTGAGAGGGCTCAAATGTTGCGTGCCCCTCACCCTCAGTAGTGGTGGAGTAAAGTATTTACAAATGTATGCGCAAAAAAGGAACACCATATGAAAGCAAAATGCATTTTGAAATTGCAATTAATCACCGGCAAATGAATGTGAAAATGGAGTGTTTAAGAAAGGGGAGTAGCGCTAACACAATTGGGGGCATAACAACGCTGGTGCAGACTAAAGGTCCATAATTTATTTAAAAAAGTTGAATGGATGGAGGCAGTGCCTTTCTATTTTTATAAGCGAAAATGTATATATTCCATTTTCTTAAGAGTTGCTTTAGCTTTAATTTTTTTTTATTTAAAAAAGACACTAGGACGAGAAGCAGCTTCCTTATCGAATGACATATAATGATACCTGGACTTAATCAAATACTCGAACGAAAATGTCGAATACATAACAAAAATACTTGAACGAAATGATCGAGAATATAACAAAAAAAACTCGATGCTAAAATAATCGGTTTTGAGTAAACCACAAGGGATTAATATGTCACACCAAGACTTAGGCCCATATAGCTAACTTTATCGACGGTGTGCAAGAGCATCTTTTTATAATTACTAAAAATACTCACTACAATATTTATAAATCCAATGGATGATTCCAACAACTTCTGCAAAATTTGACAAACTTTTTGAAGAAATTAATATATTCTTGTGAAGATATTAGAAATTGATACGAGTACAAGGACCATGGTACCCGATACTGGAAAGTCATCGAATAATCAAGATACGTGTAAAAAAAAGTTTAAGTACAATTGAAAAGTATTGATACACAAAAGTATCTAGACCTTTTCCTAGTCCCCACTATCCAATTATGAAGATGACCAGTTTCTCAGCCTGTGGGTCCCAAACCCCAAATTTTCCTAAGTCTTAGAAATGTTATTTGGATTCCAGAGGAATTTTTGAGGCGTTTAAAGTGGCAATGTCCCCAACTTCTAAGTACAGTTTAACGGAGAGGAAGAACCGAAAAAAATCGCATTATGGTTGATTATAATTTTTTGTTAAATCTTTCTTTTGACATCACTAAATGTTGCCTGGCGCCATGTGACATTTTCATTGGAAAGTTCGACATTTTTTAGCATAAACGTACTTAGAACGTTTTGACGTACGACCATCATTTGTGTTGTTTACAGTGACTTGAAAAAATCAATTTGGCAAAAAAAGAAATGGAATTAACTCGTGAACATTTTCGTGTGATCATTTTTTACAACTTTCGAGTGGATTATCACGACAAGAGTCCATCGATGAACTTAAATCTTTGTATGGCGATGCAGCACCTTCCTATAGAATCCAATCGTGGCCGACGCTTGCTCAAACACGAAAGTCGTCCAAAAACGGCCGATGTGCCAGAGAACATTCAGGCCGTGCGTAAACTGATAATGCAAGACCGTCATGAGATAGAGAAATCCTTTAGCATTTCTTCCACCAGCATACATTCGATATTGCATGAAAACCTGGCCGTAAAAAAGGTTTGTTCTCGTTGGATTTCGCACAATTTGACAATCGCTCAAAAAAAGGCTCGTGTCGATTGGTGCAAAGAAATTTTAAAAAATACCATCGCGATGCTTCAAAAGACGTTAATAAGATCGTCACTGGTGACGAATCTTGGATCTATGCGTATGAGCCCGAAACAAAACAGCAATCGAACGTGTGGATCTTCGAAGACGAGCCAAATCCAGTGAAAGTTGTTCGTGTAAGAAGCACTTCGAAGCAAATGGTCGCCTAGTTCTTAGGCAAAACTGGTCATGTGGCGACTGTTCCGCTAGAGCAACGTAGGACGGTCAATTCTGAGTGGTACGCCAAAATTTTTTTGCCTAAAGTCTTCGGATAAATTCGAAAAACGAACAAGAGACACCATGACAATAAGAGCTCTCCCACATCGGCTCAAACCAGCGCCTTTTTGACCGGCCAAAACGTCGAATTGATTTGGCGCCCAATGTCATCTTTATATTCCCGCACATCAAGAAAAAATGCGTGGTCAACGATTTCGTCGCCAGAAGATGCTGTTGAAGCGTTCGAAAACCATGTTTTGGAGGTGTCTCAATCGGGGTGGAAAAAGGGCTTCGACAATTGGTTTGAGCCTATGCAAAAGTGTATAAATCATGCTGGAGAATACTTTGAAAAACAATAAAACCATTATTGATGATAAATATTCGCATTTTCATTATTAGGCCAGAAATATATATAACAGCCCTCGTATGAGATGTTTAAAGCTTTTGGTTTCCTCTTCGTCTCCACAGGTTCTACTGCAGTCATAGTCTGGCGACAAGGCTGTCAGGAAGCAGTGCTCTGAGATCACGTCTATTTATATTGGTATAGCGATCATAGGGAGGATTTTATTATTGATTTGAAACGTTGCTCAAGTGAAGTGATAGGTTGTGAACCTGCCTGTGAGCTTTTTTACCATGAGCTTCATTTTGCTCTAGTTTCAGTGGAAATTGAAACTGGAAATAATTTTAAATAAAATACGTCATTATTCATACACCTTTAGGTACTATTAAAGCAAATTTGACTAAGCATACAAATTCAAAAATATTTTAAATTCAAAATGATACTTGTAAGAAATAAATTCTCAAGTATTTTTAACCTTTTATTAAATTAAATTAAAACTTTTTTTTAGAAATTTTAATAATTCAATTCTATTTTATTAACTTTACTTAAAGAATTAGAATCTTTATTAAGACCTAATAGGAACTAATGGCTCAACATTAATTTTTGTTTCTTTATTTTGTATAATTCAATATTTGTTTATATTAATTAATTTTATCGTTTCCCTTATGTTGCGGAAGGATCTGTGAATACAGTACCAATTATGCTCAAGCTTCAAAAGCTATGATCACTATGATTAGCCAAACCACTACACCCAATGAATGAACTAAATAAAAAATATGTTCCTAACCGGCGGTTAAGGCTAGACTTTGCAACTTTAAAAAATATGTATTGTGGTGCATTCAAAATACTTCATCCCGAGGATTTTTAAAATAAAACCTTAATTGATTAAAGTCTCTAAACTAAATTCAATACAATTTAAAGGAATACTAAAAAAAACAATTTCTGTACTCATGAATTCAGCTCACATCCTTTTCCATAGACCAGAGGCTCGAGTTTCATGTTTACCATTAATAAAAGATAATCACCAAATATTTGTTTTAACAGCGAACGATCTAAAACATTTTTTTAACTATTGTCAAAATCGCGAAAGAAGAAACCCAATAACAACACATTTAATAAACAATTAGTAATCTAGACGAAAAACGAGAAGAGGAAATTGCAGAATTGAAATTACCACCATAATCGAAGCGAATTAAATAAACAAAATATCCAAAAGTATAGATTTGATGGGAAATGCTTTTAGAATGTGTATATTTGAATTCAATTCCCACCATAAAAACGAAAAGAAAACAAAAAATAAGCGATTTTTTTGTTACTACCGGCTTTGGCAATAAACAATTATAGGGGCAAAAATACGTCAAAAAAGGCCAAAGAAAAACACAAATTTAATATTTTTATGTACACAAGTATGATACAATACGAGAGGGGAAAAAGCTGAATGAATCGATACATGTGAAAACAAATGTTTGAACGAAAATAAAACTCGTTTCGAAATTCGAATGATAATGACATGCGGCAAAATACAGGCGTCGGTACATGTACACCGATAATCCAAGCGATGTCAATTAATAAATATTTAAACACTCGTATACGAGTATATGTCTGTGACAAATCCCAATCAATGACATCATCCCCACCAACCCATGATGGCATAAGACAACTGTGAGCGAAGCATGCTGGTCAGCTGAATACAAAATTTGTTGTTAGGTAGTATAATATTATACTCGTAAGTAATATCTAAAATTAGAAAAGATATTTAAAAGCATTTTAAAAAATCAATAAAAAAAAACGCCTAAATGAAGGCAAAGATGCAGGTGATTTCCGTAAACAAAATATATTTTGATATAACCAAATTAAAATAATTCTTTTTAAGAGTTGATTATTTAAAGACAAATTCGATTGCATCTGCACAGCTTAAAATCGATTATTTATCGTCGGTGGCGAATAAAAAATTCGAACCATCAATATCCACACTCAATTATATTCGATACCAGCTGTATCGATGTCGAGAAGTCTACATGATTTATTTGAACGACTAATTTGAAAAAATTCTTTGAACAACCAGAAGTTTTAAAAAAGTTTTAGGATACCGACAACTTTATACCTTTTAAATTTTTTTATGCCAAAGGTACAAATCCATCGATAGATCAACTTCTGGTTTTCTTATTCAATATTAACGTTTGTGTTAGTTTTCGATTATCAATAAATCTCAGTAAGTTCACACGTAACCAAGCAAAAGGGCTTTATACTGAGAGTATTTCATCAATGGGTCTAGGGAAAACCATTTAGTCATGGACTTAACCCGTATATCATTGATTTATCGTACGTGATAATTTTCGATTCTCGATAAATCCCAGTAAATTCACATGAAGGCCAACGAAAGGGCTTCAAACTGAGAGTTTTTTTCTCGACCGGCCAAGGGGAAACAGTTTAGTCATGGACTTAACTCGTATTTCAAACATTTTAAACAATAACCTTTTCTTTCATTGCTTCCTCTATTGATGAAAATTTTCAGCAGAAATTATTCGGTATGTGATGGAAACCGATAAATTAAAATTATTATTGAATTGGTACATATATATAAAAAAATGGTGATATTTTGGAATTAAATTGATTAATTTTTCTTCTTGATACTATTAATGTTAAATTAATGATAAATCTATTTCTGTGATAAAAATGCAAAACAAAGAAATTTGCAGTAAACAAACAATCGATTTTAAAGTATTAAAAATCTAAATCGATTATTTTAACAAACATTTGAAATGATTTAGTAGCGATAATGCGGTCGTGGTACTTGGTACCAAAAAGTTTAAAATACGTATAAGTATCTTTTGAAAGGTATCACTACTTTTATTATCAATATTTTTTCGAGCAAGATTTAGAAATGTCGTTTCGACGAAGATAAGCTAATTTGTCCGCTTTAATTTTAGGTTACATAAGTAAAAGACTGTGCTGATGCACAATTGTATGCCAGACAGTCATACGCCAGGAGTTCGTTACTTGCACTCTGTAAGTGTTGGCCGCATAATCGACTATCGATATATAATCTGATGGAGTTCTCATCCAAATAATTCATTGGTTTTATAGTTTTCTCTTTTATAGAAACTATTAACGTTTTTTATTTATTGGCTATTTATAATTATAAGAAAGCCTGAATTTCACGATTCATTCGTATTAGATTGTCTTGACGCAAGAACTGCCAGCCAGACAGACACCCGTAGACAACGCCATTAGTTCGCTAGTTAGACTCTGTAAATGTTGTCCGGAGAATCGTTAAACGATAATTAATCTGGTAGATTTATTTTCCAAGTAATTTATAGGAGTTTATAATGTTTTCATTTTTATAGAAACAATTACTTTTTTTTTATTTATCGGCCAATTACAATATGGCAGTTTTTTTTTTAA
Source organism: Hydrotaea diabolus (assembly GCA_963513945.1). Lineage (NCBI taxonomy): Eukaryota > Metazoa > Arthropoda > Insecta > Diptera > Muscidae > Hydrotaea > Hydrotaea diabolus. The sequence goes on from OY740718.1 coordinate 184,714,417, forward strand.
AAATTTTGACTTTTAGTTGGTTAAACTCAAAAATGAGAAAATGAATTTGGAAGTATTTTACTTTGATAAAAGCGTTAAGAAATTCTCTTTACAAGATAATACAATTTTTTCTAAAATCGTAATATTTTCTTAATATTAACACACTTATAGATCTATAAGATATTGGCAAGACTCAACGCATGAAGTTACTTAAGTATGTGCATGTTTCAATGCACATGTTCTTATTCAAATAATTTATTGCTTTTTATACTGTTTTCTTTTATATGGAAACTTTTTTAGTTTCAAAATCTACCACACTCAACAACTATGGAATTAATTTTATAACTTTTTACTTTGATAAAGCCTTTGAGGTGTTTTCTTTAAAAGATCGTAAGTTTTAACAAAATTGTCAAAAAGGGTTAATATTATTACCCTTATATATATCTCTAAATAAAGGGTTTATAGGGAATTGGTGGAAATGATATTGAGCTAGGAAGATTACACAGTTCGAAGATTATACGCAAAGGGTAATTCTCATTAATCATAGTGAGACTCCCGTATTAGTCATTTGATTTGTAGCCGAAGTAATCGTTGCCAAAGACTGCTGATGAAAAACCTTGGCGGGTTTAGAAACAGCTGTACAGTCTATCTGCCTGGCAAACGTAGCCAATACATTTCACCAATTTTTTAGTTTTAGTTGAATAAAAAAACTGTTCAAGTCATAATAGTGTTTATAGATATTTAAGATGTTGGCATAAAGTAGCTCAAGTATGTGCATATTTCAATTAATCCTCTGGCAGAGTCCTCACGCAAATAATTTATTGGTTTTTATACTGTGTTCTTTGATATAAAAATTTTTAGTTTCAAAATCTACCAAACTCAACAACTATGGAATTTATATTAAAACTTTTTACTTTGATAAAGCCTTCAAGGGGCTCTCATTAAAAAATTGTAATAGTTTACCCAAAATTGTCAAAACTATTTTATATTATTACCCTTATATAACTCTATAAAAAGGGGTTGATTTGAGTTTCCCACATAAAAAAATTTGACTACGATGAATCTTTTGAATTTTCCAAAAAGAATTTCGTTTTTAAAAAGATTTATTAAGATAATCAACGTATATGTCTATGGTGCTTCCTGTTTGTTCCTTTAGAAATGTTGAGGTTAATATGCAAGTGTATGTGTTCGTTGTAAGAGGTAATTTTATAGTTTTAAGAAACTTGCGTTTAAATTTGTAAAACTCCGAAATTTACTAAACTTATTTAAAAAAAAATACTTTGATTAAACCTTTAAGGAGTTCTCTCTGAAATATCACTAAAATTTTTGGTAAAAAGTTAATTTGTTCGAAATATTATCACTACAATAGATCTCTAAGATAAGGATTAAATTTGACCAAACATTCTTATTAGAGATATTTAACCTGCAATGTGCATTAGGCAAGGAGGGAACATTTTTCTGTCTTTCAATAAAATCTTAAAATGATTCCAAATTTTTAAAGGGCTATAATCATGTTAAATTTAACCTTATAATTCTTTTATAAAAAAAAACTAAAAAAAGATGCATTAACAACACTGTCGCTTCCATTGTCTTTCACATGACCATGAGGCCTTCTTAAGGGCATATATTTTTCTTCGTCAGTTTTTTTCGTCTCTTCTATTTCTAAACAAGACATAAACGTAACTTGGCCTTGACAACGAGTCAAGAAACTTCATATTTGAAAAAAAAATTAAACCCTCAAACATCGTACAAGTTTTAGTACGAGCGTAAAAAATGTTTGTAGGCGTTTAAAGAAAACACGTTTTTCATGCTGAAACAAACCAAAAAAAACAAACTTAACGCGCTGATTGCAAAGCATTTGAAATCTGTTTAAAAATTTAGATTTTTCTTTTGAGATATTTTTTTTCTATGTTTCTGTCTGTCGTGGCTACTCATGATTATCTAGTTTGGTGTCTACATATTCTTTGAATGGATTTATATTTATTTGACCTTCAATTTTAGTTTATGGCCCCTTATATCGTTGTCGTCATCGTTGTCATAAATAACTAGTACTTTTGTTGTAGGCTCATTCGTATCTCATGAAAACAAAATCTTTAAAAATGCACACTCGACCGCTCCTCTGACGGTCGTCGATGGGTATCTGAAAGTTAAAGTTTTTTGTTCACAGAGGTTATCGTACAAATGCTTAGTATTATTAAATAAGTATATATGTATAGCAGAAAGGCAACATCGGTATAAAAATAAGCGTTCATTTACTTTTGTAGCGCTTTTTATTATTTATTTTATTGGTGTCTACGAAATTCGACATTTGGCAAATTGCCAAAAAAAAAAGAACAACAAAAAAAATATTTTGTGTGCAATGATCAGTACTCTTCTTTCCAAATAAGTTTTTTAATTAAAGTTTTTTATTTAGACAACATAACATTTTTCAAATTTGTGATAACTTTATATGGAAAAGCTGTAGAATTTTTGAAGAAAATTAAAAAAAACAAAGTTCATAAATATTATGAAAAAACAAAGTTCATAAATATTATGAAAAAACAAAGTTCATAAATATTATGAAAAAACAAAGTTCATAAATATTATGAAAAAACAAAGTTCATAAATATTATGAAAGTAATTTATAAATGTTTTTGAAAACTCATTTTTATTAGTTTGAACAACTATGACGTAGTATATGATATTCTATCTCATTGCTAGTGCTTATTCTAAGATCAGCTACCGTTGACCTCTACAATGGCGGCATTTGGAAATTAATCAAACACAAAAAACATTCAATTGATTGGTGCTGTCATTTTCACTCAATAAAACAAAATTTGTTATTTATGGACATTTTTATTTTAAGATGGTGATAACTACGAAACAATGACATTTTTGAGCCAATTAATGTCAAGTTTATGTTTTGTATAGAAATGAAACACAAATGATTCATTCTAAGAATATTTCCTTTTGAGCGATGTACTTTGTTTTTACAAACAAAAATTGTTTGTCTTACTATGAATCATAAAACGTTCTTTTTTGTTTTTTTTTGCTTATAATAATCAATTTTTTTTATTTATTATTTCAATGAGATGCGGCTATTATACCCGTAGTCTGAGACGTTGGATGGATGAGGTGATGATGAGTGGCTGTGCATTGTATGTGCACAAATAAGTAAGCCCCGCTGGGGCGCCAAGGGGCGGGATCATGGATACACTATTGATGATGGACTCACTCAACCTTGTTGCTTTAGTTTTTTTTGTTTATGTTCTATTATTGAGAAAAACAAAGTAATGAACACCAGCAAAAGCTATTGAAATGAGCAAAAATTATAATATTAAGTTATAATATGTTAGGGCTACCATAACACATTTAATTGTAAGTCTATACGACGCTGCTAAATATTATCTAAATAGATTTAAATATGCAAAACTTGCAATCCGAAAAGATTATTCGACTTTAAATGAACGTTGGAAACATCTCAAAATTTATGGCATATTTAGACTAAATTCTTAACATTTATAAAAAAAAGCACAAATCGAAGATTAATAACATATTGCCTGATCAGTTCAAAACTCTTGGTGTTATTGTAAAGGGTGATCCATCAAGAGGTATTTTTTCAAAACAAAAAAAAATATATAAAAATTCAAATCAAGTATGGAATCTTTATTGGTAATTTGAAAGGACATTTTATGGCAGTTATAAAATTTTAAAATCTTGGCAACAGAATTATGGAAATGAGCGTTCGGTGAGAAACGGGAAGATCCGCTGTATTCGACCAACATTTTGTTCAGTGATGAGGCCCATTTCTGGCTTTACGGCAAAGTCTATAATTTACGCGTTTTGGCTGAAGAGCAACAAGAAAAGGTTCAAGAGGTGCCATAATACCCAGAGAAAAACCACGATTTGGTGCGGTTTATAAGCTGGTGGAATCGTCGAAGCATATTTTTCAAAAATGATGATGGCCGGAACGTAAAGTCCAAAGACTATGCTGACAAACCAGCTACGATTCAGGTTTTGGAAGCCAACATTACGCGTGTCAATAAAGCCATACCGGTCGAAATGCTCGAACGATTCATCCAAAATTGGACCTTCCAAATGGACACGGTGAGACTTAGTCGCGGTTAACATTTAAAGGAAATTATATTCAAAAAATAAATGTCATAAAATGTCCTTTCAAATTACCAATACAGATTCTACACTTGATTTGAATTTTTATATTTTTTTTTGTTCTGAAAAAATACCTCTAGATGGATCACCCTATACATGTTCGCAAAGGGAGACATAATATAGTTTATATACACAAAACTTACGATATGGAGTTTCTAAGGTTTTTAAACTTACCTAAAAAGAGAAGAAGAAAGAAAAAATAATTAAAACCTTTAAAAAATGTAGAATTGTTAGAGAACCTAAACCAAAAACTAATGGCATAAATTAAAAAGATATATGTTGCCCAACCAGTTACATTTCCAAATTGCCTTGATGGGCAATCCCGGCCAAGGGTCAAAATATTATGTGTTTTGGTATTTATCCTTAATCCATTAAAACTATTTCATAATCAGATGTACGACCATGTTTCAACTAAAAGTGTTTTGGACATAATTTTTTAAAAAACATTGAACGAGGGTTGCTAACTATATATTTTGGGTATCCTATTTATATAAATACACAATAATTTATTATCGGAAATGGTTTTATTCTTTTTTTAAAATATTCTTCTTTTAAGGTCAGGCTTACAAACCAATTTTCGAAGCACTTTTTCCACTCCGATTGAGACACCTCCAAAAAATGATTTTTGAACGCTAAAACAGTTGCTTTGGGCGACGTTGACCACGCCTTTTTTCTTGATGCTAGGCAATAAGAGGAAGTCATTGGGTGCCAAATCAGGGCTGTTTGGTGGATGACCCATCAATTCGACATCTTGAGTGGTCAAATAGCTCATCGTTTCAGCTGATGAGTGAGAGCTCCTTTTGTCGTGATGCAAAATGATCCGTCTTCTCTTATTATCTTTCCTCATTTCTTCGAACACTGCTGGCAAACAGATGGTTGTAGACCACTCAGAATTGACCGTCCTACGTTCATCTAAAGGCATGGCCGGTTATACCGAAAAAAACGCAATCATTTGCTTCGATGTACTTCTTTCACGAACAACTTTTGTTTGATTGGCTCATCTTGAAAGACCCATACGGTCGATTGTTGTTTTGTTTCAGGTTCATATGCATAGATCCATGATTCGTCACCTGTGACAATGGTATACGTTGCTTTTGAGCTACTGCAGTTATACCTTTTCAACATCTCTTTGCACCAATCCATACGAGCCTTTTTTTGAGCATTCGCCAACGAGAACAAATTTTTTCACTGCCAAATAAACATGCAATTTCTTATTGATGCTTGCCCAATGATGCCTCAATCTCATGGTATGTCACATGTCGGTCTTGCTTAATCAGTTCACGCACAACATCGATGGTTTCTGGCAAAGTGACCGAAGTTGGACGTCCTTCACGAAATTCATCCTGGAGCGACTGAACTTTTGGATTAATAGTGGTTTTTGATGGTTCTTCAACGCCAAAAGTCGAAACAAGTTGATTTAAACACTATTGTCTCAATAACCCACGCCGAAAATCGTAAAAAATCATCGCACGAAAATGTTCACGGGATAATAAAACAAAACAATTCGCCCTCAAATAACAAAACGTTCTGAGTGAAGTTTTGCTAAAAAATGTCAAAATTACAATGGAAGTTCCAGTTTGCATCTGGGATCAATAGTATTATCAGGACCTGAAATATAAATAGCAACCCTCGTATATTTATTAAATGAAAGTTCAATGGAGGCATGGTCTTTAATCTGTCTGTTAACTAAGCAATAAATACTATTTTCATTTACTGAACTTGTTGAAAAACATCAAGTTTTTGGACAGAAAACTTTAAATAGGTTTAAGGCAAGTGTTTACACAGAAATTTTAAATATTAAACGTTCCGCAAAATTTTATGAATATAGCCCATAAAGTTTAAAAGCTCAACTAGTAATCGTTGACATTTTGATGAATTCATAAACGGTATGAAAAGTTTATAAATAATTTAAAAACTTGCTAAACATTATGAAATGCTTAAAAAAGCTATACGTTTTTAAAATCACGACAATATAACAAATCTTTACACTGTTGCAAATGTTATGAACCTCATGAAGTGCTTGTATTTGTAATGAAAAGTTAATACTCATACGAGGGCGGTTGGGAAAGTTCTTAGCCTATCAATGAAAGAGAATAGTTAGTTTTTCAAAAATATTTTTATTTTTCAATATAATCTCCTGAAACTTCAATACACTTAGTCCAACGCTTATCTAGCAATTCTATCCCTTGATTAAAATAGTTTTCCTCAAGGTCTTCAAAATAGTGGTATACAACTGTAATTGCATCTTCATTTGAGGTAAAACGCTTGCCAGCAAAGATTTTTTTTAGATTTGGGAACAGGTAAAAGTCACTGGGAGCTAAATCAGGAGAATAAGGTGGGTGGCCATTTAAAACACTCTTGTGCGCTGGTGCGTTGTCTTGATGAAAAATTATTTTTTTGTGTTGTAAGCCAGGACGTTTTTCTCGAATTTGTACATTTAATTGATCTTAAAGGTTGCAATAGTACTCTGAATTTATTGTTTTACCCTTTTGCAGATAGTCAATCAATAAAATACCTTTGAAGTCCCAAAAAACCGTTGCCATAACCTTACCAGCCGATTGAATTGTTTTTGCCTTCTTTGGGGCACTTCCTCCAGCTTCAGTCCATTGTTTGGATTGTTCCTTTGTCTCTGGAGTATAGTGGTGGATCCATGTCTCATCAACAGTTATGAAACGACGCTTAAAATCCATTTTATTTCGCTGAAAACGATCCAAACAAGCTTGAGAAATGTTCATTCTTATGCGTTTTTGGTCGACTGTTAACAAGAGCGACACCCATCTTGCAGAAAGCTTTTTCATCTGTAGTTCTTAATGCAAAATTAGATGGACTCGATCATTTGAGATGCCCATGATATTAGCTATTTCACGCACTTTTATTCGTCGATCATTTAATACCATATCATGCACTTTGGCTACAATTTCTGTTGTTGTTGCTGTTTTTGGACGTCCACTACGTGGTTCATCTTCAATGCTTGTACGATCACGTTTAAATTCAGCAACCCAATTTTTTACTGTTGCATATGAAGGAGCACTTTCACCTAACACATTCACCATATCATTATGAATTTCTTGTCCCGATAAACCTTTTTTTTGTAAATATTTAATGACAACACGCATTTCCAACTTTTCCATTGTAAAAAAATCGCTGATGCGTCTTTTGCGAACACCTGTTTCTTTATGAAGGAGTTGCCAGATCGAAACAAAATTTAACATGTGTTCATAGCAGAGATGGAAGTTTCCAAAACACTTAACTTTTTTCTGCGCTTTTTGTGCTAGGCTAAGAAGTTCCCGAACTGCCCTTGTACTTAACGAGGTTTTATGATATTTTCTACATTTCGAATAGCACCAAAATAATTTGCGGCGTTCAAAAATTTTAGAAACGGTCAAATATTGTTAACGTGTTTATAAAGGGTGTCCCAAGAAGAGCGCAATTTTTAAATGACTGATGCAGAAATTGAATTGTTTCTCTGGCTGTATGACATGTGGCGCCGTCTTGTTGGAACCACATGCCCTCCACATTCATTTCTTCAATTCTAGGCAAGAAAAAACTGGTTATCATTTCACGATACCAAACACCATTGACTGTTTGCCTCATTTTCATAAAAAAAAGGTCCAATGATTCCTCCAGCCCAAAAACCACACCACACAGTGACACGTTGAGGATGCATTTGCTTCTCGTGAATCACTCGAGGATTTTCCGCACCCCAAATGCGACAATTCTGCCTATTGACGAAGCCATCAAGATGAAAATGGGCCTCGTCACTGAAGATGATTTTATCGGCAAAATCAGCATTTTCATGTTGTCTCTCCAATACCCAATTAACGAACTCCCTTCGCTGTCCATGGTCAGCTGGCTTCAGTTCCTGAGTCAATTGAATTTTGTATGCATGAAGATGCAAATCTTTCGTCAAAATTCGCTGCAAAGTGGATTTGGAGACACCAATTTGCTGAGCTCGGTGTCGAATTGAGGTGGATGGAGTTTGAGAGACATCATCACGTACAGCTGCGACATTTTCGGTCGATCGACCTGGTCGATGGCGCGTTGTTGTCTTTACATCACTAACAGACCCAGTTTCAGCAAATTTATCCATTAATCTCTTTACAGTTGACTCTGTTGGAGCATTATTGTGACCCCAAATTGATCGCAATTTGCGAACTGTAGCCGCAAAACTTTCACCATTTTGGTAAAACAATTTCACAATGAGAATGCGTTGTTCATTCGTGTAGCGCTCCATTTTTACTAACCTCGTACCTTCTACTAACAAACAATAACAATTGTTCAAATGTCAAACAATGACACTTCGAATGTTGCCAGATTTAAAAATTGAGTTCTTCTTGGGACACCCTTTATATTCGAAAATTGTGAGAATTTTCAAATTTTGCACCTACAATGAAACCTTATTTCTCTATTCCCAAAATATTTCGGCTGTAAAAATAGCTAGACCAATTCTACATAACTTCTGAAGAACAAATATTTACCAACACTTATTCGAAAAACGTCAAGTTGTATTTACAAAGACATCAAAGAACAACAAAACATTATCGGATATAGCCTGTAATCTTCGATGTTTTGTGACAAAATTGGACAACACAACAAATCGAAGAGGAAAACTGCAAACACAATTGTCTTCTGTCTGATATCTACCCCTTCCGCAAAGGAAGACAATGTTTTCTACTCGATTTACCCGCCAAATAAATGTTCTGTAAATTGTTCAAAATGTTTTACGTAGATGGGAAAATTCTGTTTTTGAATGTTGGCTATGTAAGTTCTTGTAGTAATAAAAAATAAAAAAGGAATTTACACCAGACATACACTTTTTATAGACACAATTTCCCAACAATGTTCAAGAAAAGTAAAGAAAAACAATGAAATAAAATTGAATGAAACATAAACTGCGGAAGTACGAGGCGGCTCTGTGTTCCTTACTGTTCCAGGGATGCCTGCAGATTTCGGTTGCCAGACGAGGATGTTGGATTTTTTGTTTTTGTGTTGCTACGTGGAAATCCTAACCAGCGATTGCTGCAACAAAACAGACAAACTTCGACTCCCTCGAGCAATGTACCTACTTCTACTACTACAATATTGCACCGAGTTGTTAGAGCTGGTATACTCGAATGCTGTCAAAGGAGTCGGTCGGTGTTGTTCAGTCGGTTGGAACTTTGTGGCAAAGTACATGATGTTGCATAAAATGCAATTGTATAGAATTTTATGTTTTTTTTCTCTCTCGCCGGCTTCCTCAGAGACCGAGGGAGTGGTTGTGCACCCACCATTCCTCTCCTTTGTTTACATTTGCAACTGCACAAGGAAAATGTTGAATGTGTTGCACAACTAGGTGGAAATTGGATTGCAATGGATTTTCGCAACATTGCAGTTGAGATTACTGAACTGTCGGAGGAGTTGTGGTGAGAGTTGTTACAGTGGTTTAGTCAACCGGCCGGGTATTTAGGGATGTCACATTGTGGTAAAAAAAAATCAATTCTGTGTTGGATTTTGGTAAGGTTTACAATGTAAAATGTGAATATTTGACGAAGGAGATACGTGTTTTAATTAAATTGTTTGATTTGTATGACAAACTACAGCAAAGTAAATACACGGTTCACAAATATTATCAAGAGTTCACAGTATTATGCAGACCTAAGTATAAGAAACTTTTCATAAATATAAAAACAATTTTATAAATATAAAGAAGAGTTCACAAATATTATGAAAAGTTCTAAAATATTTGGAAGATTTTGAAATATAATAAAAACATCCCAAATAAAATGGGTTTATGAAATTTCATACAGTATCGGACAAAACATTTGCAACTACCATTCAAAATTCAATTTTTAGTCCATATTATTTGTATGTTACTATTTCTCAAGGTAATTTTTGCTACATCTTCTTATTTGTAAATTCAGCAATAATTTTAGATATAGTTTGTGTTCAGTTATCTGGAATTTTAATTTTTATAGGTGATATGTGAAAGTAGTTATTATTTTGACGCGACAAAACAATTGCAACTCTTAAACTTTTTGTTGTTATTGTGTCAAAAACCGTTATGTTTTGTTTTGTTTTGATGACATTCGCAGTTTCTTGGTTTAAATCCACGTGTTTCTTTAATTGCAATAATATTTGGAAAGAAATACCAGTTCGGCTAGCATTTGGAAATATCGATAATAATGGCCCCAGATAAATTCGGTAAAGCTTTACGAAAGCTTATAGTGGACGATTTTAATCAAGGAATTTCTCAAAAAGAACTCTCCATTAAATATAAAGTGCATAAATCATCAATCTCGCGAATTTTATCACGTTTTCAAAAAACTAAATCTGTTGAAGTGATAAGCAAAGGCGGCCGGCCACGAAAAACTGATCAAAGGACAGACTCGTTAATTGTGAGAGAGATTAAAAAGTTTCCTTTTAAATCGGCTCCGAAATTGGCAAAAGAATTAAAAATACCAGTTAGCGCAAGAACCATTTCCCGACGTCTCGTTGACGCTGGTTTCTTAGCTTATCGCCCAGCGAAAAAGCCCCTCATATCTAAACGTAACCAATAGAAACGGCTACAGTTCGCTAAAGAACATATTAACTGGACAGTGAGCCAGTGGAAAAGCGTGCTTTTCAGCGACGAATCAAAGTTTAATATTATCGCCAGTGATGGCATAACTCACGTAAGAAGACCCAAAGGGAAGCGAGTTCAAAAAGAGTTTTGTGTAAAGACGGTCAAACATGGAGGTGGCCATGTCATGGCCTGGGGATGTTTTTCTGCCAATGGATTAGGTCCGCTGCATCGTATACTTGGCATAATGGATCGATGGGTTTACAAAGACAACCTTGACACCGTTATGTTGCCATATGCCGACTGGGAAATGCCGATACGCTGGACGTTTCAGCAAGATAACGATCCCAAACACACCTCGAAGGTGGTAAAGGATTGGTTTAGGCAACAAAAAGTTAATGTAATGCAATGGCCACCTCAGTCGCCGGATCTTAATCCAATTGAAAACCTCTGGTCAATTGTGAAACAGAAAATTAATCGTAATAACGTAAAAAATGTCGATGAATTTTTCAACCGGCTCCAAGATGCATGGTATGATATATCACAGGATACAATAAGTCATTTAATAGAGTCCATGCCGCGACGATGCATGGCTGTTATTAAAAATAAGGGGTTCGCTACGAAATATTAAAAAAAAAAAGAGTTGAACATGAAATCTATTTAGGTTGCAATTGTTTTGTCTTACTTAAGTTGTAACTTTGTACATAATAAGTTACAACAAATTCAAAATGCTGAAGAAATAAAATTAATTTTTGTTTAAAATGGTTGTAGACGTTTACTTTATTACATAAATAAAAATTAAATTTGAATAACATAACCCCATATTTTTATTAGACCAAATTATGAAATTTGTATGCTGGTTGCAAATGTTTTGTCCGATACTGTACATGTTATAGAGTTGACTTACATATCGGAAAATTTAATATTAGTAAGAGTTCATAAATATTTTCATAAAAATTTTAGGGAAACTTTAAAAAAGCTTTCATAAATTTTGCAATGAGTTCATAAATATAATAAGTATAATGAAGAGTTCATAAATACAACAAAAGCTTTCTGAAAATTAGGAAGACTTGTTTTACCTGTGTGATGGGTTGATTCATTGCTATAAGAAAGAGTTTAAAAGTATCTTTATTATACTTTTAAACTCTTCAGAAATATTGAAAAGACTTCATGAAGAGTTCATAAATATTATGAAGAGTTCATAAATATTATGAAGATTTCATAAATAGTATGAAGAGTTCATAAATATTATGAAGAGTTCATAAATATTATGAAGAGTTCATAAATACTATGAAGAGTTCATAAATAGTATGAAGAGTTCATAAATATTATGAAGAGTTCATAAATAATATTAAGAGTTCAAAAATATTATGAAGAGTTCATAAATATTATGAAGAGTTCATAAATATTATGAAGAGTTCATAAGTATTATAAAGAGTTCATAAATATTATGAAGAGTTCATAAATATTTTGAAGAGTTATAAATATTATGAAGAGTTCATAAATATTATGATAACTTCATAAATGCCATGAATATTTAATAAATACCATGAAGAACTAAACATATTATAGGGCTTCATATATATTATAAATAATTCATAAACATGCTGAAGAGTTTGTATATAATGAAGAGTTTAATAAATATTGTGAAGAGTTTATTATTACTATGATGAGTTCTTAAATATAGGAAACAGTCTACTAGTATAATGAAGAGTTGATAAATATTTGAAGACTCTAATATATTTATAAATCATATGAAATGATCGTACCACAGGGTGGAGCGCGGAATTTTGCTTTTTTTTACTGCGGGCTGTGGCCGCACTGTTGGTCGAAGAGAGTGGAGAGTGTGCTTGGCTTATAGTGGCTGACGGGAGATTTGTATTAGTCTGCCTTTCAGTTTCTATTATGCATTGGACACGTGAAGAGAGGTCATTTTGTGTCAAATGCGCACCCGATCATTGCAGTGCAGCGTGCTTTTCGTTTAAGATTCGCTGTTCCCCCACGTAGGTGTGTAAACAAACAAAATATGCGGTACTGGAGTAAAACAAACCCCAGAGAACTTCACCAGACACCTCTGCATTCGGACCCCGTCACTGTGTGGTGCGCCGTATCACGAGTAGACATTATTGGCCCCTTACTTTTTCCAGGATAACCGTCTTGCCGTAACTGTGAACTCCGAACGGTACTTGACTATGGTACAAGATATTTGACAAACATCAGCAAACACGTGGTAACTACATCTCATTACCAGGTAATTACCTGCATACATTTTATTCGACAGCGCTGACAAACTGTCAAAATCAAGCATGTTTCTGCCGAGTACGAAATTTGCCAACAACCAATTAAAAAACATACGAAAAACAACTCATTACCAGGTAATAAGATGACATTTCTATCAGCAAGCATTTCTTATAACAGTATAAATTTGTTTAATACCCAAAAAAGCTTTTAAAATAATTATTAAAAGATCTGCCGCTTTTGAAATTTGTAACCCCTTAAGCAAAAACTTGGTTACGATATCTCATTACGATTTTATTTTTATTTATTTAAATATTTTTCTCACTACCATATGGTTTTTAAGTTAACGAAATCGTATTGCCTTTGGCATGAATTTTCGACACTAAGCTGATTTTATCCACCATCAAAGAAGCCATACAACAACTGGTGGCAAAAACGGCGGAATTCTCAACAAATAGTTTAGTAACAACATATCATTACTGTAAGCAATATAAGGTTATGTCTCATTACCTTTAGCATGAATTTAAAGCTTTGTTCTTAGAATAAATTCTTAGCGATTCGTTTAGCTGGAATATTGATTTTTTCAACAATCAGATGTATAAGTATAATTGGATGATAGAACGGACCCCACCAGTTCTTAACATCAAGGTTTCAATTATCTAAGCGTACATTAGCCACAGTTTTGTAGAACCCATAACATACGAGAATTTTAAGCATATTTTGTAATTTTTCTTTTTTTTTGGCCTAACAAAGAACGACAGAGTCTGAAATTGTCATTTAAATTATCCATTTCATGTCTCATTCTTTCTTTGTAATGATTTATGTTATCCCATCTCTGTATATTATGTTGGTCCATTATAACCTTCTAATGTTATATAAGCATGAACATACATAAATATATCATTTCATCTCCTCTCCCCTCTACTCATACAATGCAAGAAATTCTATATTTTTGCAATTATCTTAGCTTGTTGCCCCCCCCCCCCTCGTCGCATAAGTTTCCTATTTCCGTTTCCTTTAGCCTTACTTAACTTTGACTCATATGACCTCTCGTTGTGCTTACTTCCGCTTTCTTTATGGCTTGCGTTGCCTGTGCTGCCTACTTTCTTGTCTTTTTGCTTTGTTATTGACAGTTACTCTTTATTTGCTCTGTCATAACTGCGGCCAGAAAGAAGACAATAACTAATTTTTTTTTTGCTTTGATATCGATATACGATGTATGCGAGTCTGTAAAAAGCATTATTCAATGTCAAAATCACTACGTTTATGGGCTCATTATAAGATACGATGGCCGCCAAAGAGAACGGGAGGAGAAGAGATCAATCTTTTATCAACATATCTTGAAATGTATATTAGTCGTCTTATGTTTTTATGAAAGGAACTATAATGGATGTTGTTGCTAGTGGTGAGAGGTCTAGATGGAGGCTGCATACAGTGGACACCGAAAAAAAACTTTTAACAATTCGGATATGCGAATTAATATTCTGTTTTGGATTTCTTGAAGCCTTATTTTTATTTTAATCTAAGTGACTTAGTATACCTATTGTAGAGAATCTTGTCACAAATTACGTTCATTTTTTCTCCACTCCAAGCGGATGATGACGTTTTTCGTTCTGTCTTCTTTTTTTTAAAACTTTCTTAAGTAGACTTGATCGTGATTTCCTCATGTCGCATAAATTAGCCAGCGGGGTCTGGGTTCTGTTGGACGACTAGCGCGTAAAGTTTCATTCATCTTTTTTAATATCTTTTTTGTTTCTTGCGGATATTATTTGTTGCCATATAAACTCGCCAATGATGATACATCATCGCCATGTGCTTCAAACCATTTCTCTTCAACCTCCACAGCTTAGGCTACGAAGCAAAACCACTAATTGAACTGGTTTTCGTGCAAAAATACGGAATCAATGCCGGTCGAGCCGTACACTGCACTTTCATAGCTCTCATAATTGCCGCATTTAATTATAATTTGTGCCATTTACGGATAAAAAAAATTGAGCCTCATAATTGGGGCTGTCACAAATTAATGGTGATTTTTTCGCAGATTAACGGCCATAACAAATTGGTTTGTGAATAGTTTAGAAATTGTTAAGTCAATAGAAATAGCCATTAGCTGTTTCCTTCGTATGAACAGAAGCGCTTTGACTAATCACTAGTTTCACCAGTTTTGTGGCGATACTTTAAACCAGTGGTCGTCACAAAGAGAGCAACCAAAAGAATAAAGGTATGACTGTTTTTACACTAAACGAAATTTTTGTTAATCTTCTTAAAAGTGACAAACAAAACTTAAAACATGATTTTAGTGTTTTCGTTAAATTCTGATCAGTGGTGGGCTCCATAGTAGTCAGGGAAAAATATCCTTGAAAATTATAAGAGATCGTATCGTGTCGTGAAAATATTCTAAAACACAAACAGCTGTCAGTAACCATGACGCACTTCTTCTCAAAGACCGGAAGATCACCAACATCCTTTGGAGTATAGGGTTTTTAGAGAGATTTTCTACTTAACTTTAGAATGGTAAACAAGCGAAGCATAGCCTGTCTGCTGACAAACCAGCTACGATTCATGTTTTGGAAGCCAACATTACGCGTGTCATTAACGTCATACCGGTCGAAATGCTCAAACAAGTCATCCACAATTGGACCCCAGAATGGAAACCCTGAGGCGTAGTTGCGGCCAACATTTGAAGGAATTTATATTCAAAAAATAAATAGCATAAAATGTCCTTTCAAATTACCAATAAAGATTCCACACTTGATTTGAATTTTTATATTTTTTTTTGTTCTGAAAAAAATACCTCTAGATGGATCACCCTATATTTTAATAAATTTTTCTGCTTTTAAATGTGAAATGTGGGTTTTTACAAAAGTCGTTTGGCAGGCGATGTTTACCATTAAAGAACTAAAAAATATGTTTACCATTCTAGGGTTATTGCCGTCCAGGAACACGTCCGCGGGGGGAACAGCGAATCGTAAATGAAAAGCACGCTGCACTGCAATGATCGAGTGCGTATTTGAAAAATTCGCTTCAACACAAAATGACCTCTCATCACGTGTCCAATGCATGATGGCAACTAAAAGGCAGACGAATACAAATCTCCCGTCAGCCACTATAAGCCACGCACACTCTTCACTCTCTTCGACCAACCGTGCCGACACAGTCTGCAGTGCAAAAAAGCAAAATACCGCGCTCCACCCTGTACCAATATTTGGTAATACGCACAAATAATTTTATTCTAATAATAATAATTTTAGAATAAATTACTACAACATGAGTACAAAAAACAAATTATAAAAAAGATTTATCGAACTGAACTTTAAGGTTGCCCATTCTTATTGGTATAAGTCCTTTTTGAAAAATTTGGTTGTGATAACAAATGTGTATTTTTGTATAGGTATTCTATTCTCTATTAGATATTAATCGGTCTTATGTTTTGTCGTGACAGGTAGGCAGCTAAATGATTTCAATATATGTACTTGTACATGTGCCTTTAATTGGATGTGGGGGTCCAAAAGTTGCTTGCCACCACCGGTATTCAAATTGTAAGAGCCGCACACAGAGAACAGATTCGTTGCCACAAACAAATGGTTGAGGTTACATGCACTTCAAGTATTCTATCAGTGCAACCGAATGTTAGTTGGTGCTCTGTACTTTTCAGTTATTGGAAATGTAGTATCGGTGCAATATTCAGAATTGAATTTTTGGATGTTAAAAATCCACACTTGTTCAACGAAAAAAATTAAAATTTTGTTGCCACCAATCGTGGCAACTAAATTCCTTTGTCGCGTTTCATTGGTTTGGCCGAGCAATAAGTTGTGAGAACAGTACGATGATCATATTTATATTTTGAACCGAATATTCATAACGATTATAAACATTTGGTGATTGCAACCGATTTTCTATTAATGACAAAGTTCAACCTTTCCAATTTTTTACTGATTCAACTGATTCAAATTTATTATGTTAAATCGCCCACCCTGTACGTCCTGGTAACTTTCCATACGCACCGCCATAGTGCTCATTAAGCAGTGTTCCGCGAGGACTCTTATACGGATTGTCATCGATCCTTCTGTTCTACTATTTTTATTGCTTTTAATCATAAAAATTGTCCCACTTTTAAAAGTTTTTCCCAAAACAGTAGAAGTGCTTCTTTTGGAATACATTTAGGAAGCGGTGAATCTTTTTCAAGTAAATTTAATAGACAATTTTAGCAAAGTGGAGGCCGTAATGTCGGAACTATTGCTAAAACGAATGCTGTCAAGTGCAAAAATGTTCCTATGGACAAGAAACGGGTCAGCCAAAACTTACACTTCAATTACAAGTAATGAGTTTCGTAAGTAGTGCTTTTGAATCCGTTAAAAAGCAATACTAGAACTGAGGAAAAATTTTCAAATTCGTTTGAAAGAATATTTATTGCGATTTCCTATTTCTGTCTATCAAATTTTTAGCCAACCTAGAATATTAGTACGTCGGCCAACTCTAGATGTCGCTATGCATAGTTACATATAAAATTAAGAAGTATGTGGGAAATAAACTCATTTTCCTTAAAAAGTAAACATTTTATATAATATTTAAATAAGATGGCTATTTAGTCTTTGAAAGGGTGTTATTAAGAGGTGAAGAACTTTAAACTTACTAAAAATAATTTAGAACTTTCAATTGAATTTAAGAGAAAGACAATTTTGTGCCTTTAGAGTTAAAATACATTTTCGGTTATGAGAATGCTTCGAATGGTTTAAAAGTGGACATGTCTGGAATTTTTTTTTAATATTTTTCTACAACTTGCCAGCGTTGTTTTGGCCTAATCGTGATGACGTGAGATGACATTGCAAACAGGACACAGTTAAAATAACGTCGTGAGATATAAGTTTAATTGGGAATTATCCAAATGAAAGTGCTTTGTACAACCCCAGATGCGAATGCGGGCATTAAATGCGTCGGACGGACCGTGAATGCGGTAAAATACAAAGATTTCGCAGAAAAAAGGCGTTCGACGATAACTGCCACGGCAAGTGCAGACAGGAACTAATACTCCATGGGAGAGTGCGAGTGCAGGAGGACAGTTGACCATGTCCAGAATAATAATAGGTTGTGGATCCAGCATAAAAAAGTTAGTTGCCTTAAAAAGAAAGCCTCTTTAGTCCCACCGTTTACATTTATTCTGTTTCGAACATTTCGGCGAGAGCTGTCATTTTACAGAATATAACAATTTATGGCATTATTTGTTCAGACTTTTTCTATTCTACATGTCGGCCGCCAGTACTATTACGTAATTGTCTGACTATGTTTTTGTTGGTCTTTAGCATATTTTTCTGACATTTGTATTTTATTCTGTCAGTATAAAAAAAAAGTTATTGTAAAAAACTGAAGTCATAACGAAAGCCGATTTTATATACAAGAGTCGAGCAAGAAACAGAAAATGATGAATAATAATTTGTTATAAAAAATATTCAATCAAATCAACTAGACCAGAC
The DNA here is from genome assembly GCA_963513945.1 of Hydrotaea diabolus. Lineage (NCBI taxonomy): Eukaryota > Metazoa > Arthropoda > Insecta > Diptera > Muscidae > Hydrotaea > Hydrotaea diabolus. Next base: position 184,732,792 of record OY740718.1, read on the forward strand.
CAGACCTCATTCCAGTTTGTCGAGTTTTCTCACACCACACCACATTGTGGCAATTGTTTTCGATTTCTATCAAAGGCAAATCAAGTTTAATTTTTCCAACTTTGTAGAACACACAAAGCACATAAAAAGAAATAATAAAATCAAAAACCATATCAGAAATGATAATGACCATGAAAAATTACAATAATTTTACACATATTCAAGATTATCCGCTGGAGTTGGAGAATCAAGTTTTAAAAGTGGAGACGATACCAAGATGTATTCAAACATCTTGTTTGCTTCCATTAAGAGAAATGTTAATCTCACATCATTTGAAAATTAATTTTGAAAACACTTGAATACAAAATGTTCCAGTCAGCTTTCAGCCATGAAACTCTTTAAAAAAAACGTACAACTGCCACTTTAAAATGTATCGTCGGCAAAGACATAAATGTATCTACACGTACCGTATCTATAATTACGACCGACGATGATGATGTGATTCCACTTCTGATGCCGCTCCCGCTGCTGCTGCCGTTTTATGTCTGGTCTGTCTATCGAAATGCCACTTGTTTAACATTTTCAAAACGGAAAATGTTGCTGTTGCTGGTGGCATTGCTAAATGTTGCTGGCATTGCTTCTTACAGAGCCGGGAGTAGCAGGGAGTTATGAGTTGTAGCAGACAGCAGTAGCAAGCCAGAGTGAGAAAGACACCACTGTTTTGAAGTTAATCACAAATTTATGACTGTGTAATAAAATAATAATCAGTTCGGTAATGGCAGACACTTGTTTCATTTTATTCTTGCACTTAGAAGCAGAGAAATGCATTACATTACTTTTTATGTAAGCACGTTGAAGAACACTGAGAGAAAAACACACAAATATTTGTGAAAACGACACTCCAAGGGTTCTATGATTCAACGCTTTATTTTACCGAGAAATCTTATAGGACAAAAGAAATTCAACCTCATGCATTACAGAGATAAATATGGCACGTATTTTCCAGAAATATTCAAAAAGCTAGACTGCAATAGTTAAAAAGAAAAGTGAAATCTTTAAGACAAGTTTCTCATCAATCGAATGAGAATTACATCTGAGAATCTCGTTGTGTTTTCTGTTTTCTATAAGTAATTACCCAACAAAAAACAATTCTTACATTGCCACCTCTACTGAGACTCCATATGAGGAACCATCTGAAGATAATCCTATGCAAACACAAGAGCTATTTTTCGGCTCTATCCGAATAAGTACTTTTGTTTCAATTGAGATAGGTCCTGATGGTCGAACAACTAGGATCCCATGAATCTAGCATCTTAATTGTCGGGGCATCGTTGAAAGAGAAATAAAAATTAGGAATAAATTTGGGAGAATACTTCATCACATTTGCGAATCTATTTGCTATCTGCAAAAACTCGGAGAGTACATATTATTACCATTTGCATTACCATGTAATGACCTCACATTACACTCTGCATTACCAGGTAATGATCTCTCATTACCTATACATTATTTTATATATCCCGAATAATAAGCTATGCTTTTAGATAAAAACATATTAAAAATCCATGAAAATATCTGGATTCTGCTATAGTATAAGTATAATGACGAGTCTTTGTTGGATACTCGTACTTGGGTTAAAATTCTCGAAGCAAAGATTCACCATTGAAATTTATATTTGCATTATCAGAGAGGGAAAAGCCGTTGTTTTCAGGTCCATTGTTTAAATGTGTTAATTATTATTTTTAATTAAACTATGCAAACTCGTAAGTTGTCTGCAAAAACTCACTATGCTTTAATCATTACCGTTTGCAACCTGCAGCCCCTCAACGTTTACATTATTTTTAATATTTCAAGGATTTCAACGATATAAAAATATTTTAATTCCTGAAGGTAATGATTATTATTACCCTTTGCATTACAAGGTAATGATAATTATTACCATTTGCATTATAAGGTAATGGCTCTTCCTTACTTTATGCATTGTTTTGTTTATTCCAAGGGTCTCACCCCTATTATAAGCAAAGCTTTAGAATAGCATATTCTGTTTCCTGTGATGTTCTTCTATAGTGTAATGACTAGTTTCCATCGGGTTCAAATCCTCGGTACAGTGCTTCGTTTGGGACGGAGAGTAAGCAAAAAAAAAAATTACGTTTATTGCTCGAACGTGCTATTTATAGTCTTAATTTAAATATATATTCAGTTTTCTCTGGGACGCCCCATACTGTGGACTAAGCGGGTTGCGTCGATTTACTCTGGCGACGTTGAAACGGCACTGTGAGTTTCATAGGAAACGTGGAGGACATGGCGAGCAGATCTAGAGAAGACGCGCAGTTGTTGCGTGGGACCTGAATTAACGACATACCTAGACATCGCTCTTATTTTCATGGGTAGAACGTCAACTGTCGTGATTTTAATCTAAATCAGATTTAATTTTAATCAAATGGCGGTACCTTTACGTGTAGGAGAATAATAAGTGAATCTGTAAGTAAAATCGGCAAGATACTCGTATCTACGTAGATACATTGTTTGAATATTAGATCTTAGAAGAAACTATAATTTACTCGGACACTGAATCTGCTAGAAAAAGGTGGAGTCACTTTAGTTTACATGAAGTCAGAATTGCCTAGAGACCGGCGTACACTAAGACTTTCACTGACACTGAAAGATCTGAGTCGGTCGAAATACTCTAGAATTGAATTTGAAAACATTATTGGGAAAATCTGATGAGAAAAAATAAAAATATTTAAAGCCTTTTATGGGCACCCTCGAATCTTCTTTGGTATGTCGGTGTATAGAAGTCGTATCGGGTATAAAAGTCGTATCTATAACGGATTCATCTTAATCTCGAAAACGCCCAGCCGGAAAATATGCAAGACTTTCTCATAAATGACTTTCTAAAAGATCTGCTATTTAGATTCAATACACACACACGCAAAGAAGGCCTTGTTATCCAATCGAACCCTGTTTTAGGTTGAAATACGCTTAGAATACAGTAAGCCTGCCTTGCCGCTCCCTAAGAAGGCCTTCTACAAAAACCATAAAGACACCTTATTTTTATCACTGGGGTACTAACCCTTTAAACTGATTCTACGAACCCACATAGGGGGATTGTAAATATACATAATTTGTAGCTTGACTTTTTTTGTGAATTTAATAGATAGGCGGATAGAAGAAAGTGGCTAGCTCATCTAAGAATAATGCTAAGCAAGAACTGGATAAGTAGTACGCATTACCATTTGAATTACGAGGTAATGGCAGCTCATTACACCGAGGATAAATTGAAGTATATTTAAAATGACAGGTCATTACTGTCAATTTCATAGAATGATGTCCCGAAAAATCTTGGAAAACAGAATACGTTACCAGGTAATGACAGCACATTACACTTACGCATAAATTGTAATGATATCTCATTACCCTTAGAAGGCATTGTGTAAAATAAATAATAACCTGCAATTAATAACTAATGTATAGTAATTAATAGAAGGTGCTAGGAAGTTACACCTCAATCTTGAGTATGATCAAACAAAACGCCGATAAGTTCGCCTGGTTCGAAACTTATATATCCTTTACAGTTGAGAAAATAATTAAAAAAAAGTATACTTTGTCTGAGGAACCTTAAGTCTTTAAAGGGAAATCTTTTTTCCCCTATACCGATTTTCATTTATAAACCCATTTATCCATTTACAAACCGAACGGCTAATGATTGTAAAACATGTTCTTGCCAAATTTAAGGGTCGTGGATTAATTCCTTCAACCGCTATCGCATTTTCAACAGTTATTTAACCTAAGGGACAACGGGAAGGTTAAGGGTTTTTGAAGTCGTCTTGTAATTTTACGACGATCAGATATATATTTACTATATTTAAGTGGACATCGTTCGCATATACAAGGAGAATATGACTCTTGGCTTTGCTTCTCGTGCATTTTTTCAGCCACTATTATCAGCGTTTTGGCTTCTGAAAATGTTTTTTTTAGCCGCTGATAAGTTGGCTACTTCTTGTTTCTAGATTTCAATTTCGTAGTTGTATGATTGGTGCTTTACTCATTGATGCAGCATGATTTCAGCGAGGCCTAAAACGTTCGCTGCAAATTTCAGAAAGAACCTGCGTTTATACTAAAAACCAAATGTTTTGTATAAATAATTTAATAAAGTACAATACAGTATTTTTGAATTCAACTCTATAAAAGTCAATGTTAACTTTGCGTGCATCATATAGTGCACCATTTTTCTCGGTGCATTTTAAGAAAATTGTATATTTACTTTAAGGTTTGCACATGCAAACAATTGCATTCATACAAACTGTGTAATGTGATACAAATTCAACATCATTAAGCTCAGGAAATTGTATACAGTCCCTGGTTGCCGACTCGAGGGTACCTACACAAACCCCCCCCCTTGCCACCGCCACGGAAAACTTGCAACAAACAAATGTTATGCTGATGTTGCAGACAGCAGCAGACTGAAATTTCTAACTAAATAAACTGAAATTTCTAAATAAATAATTAAAATTACGAAAGCTCAGAAACGGCTTTAAGTAAATTTTAATGAATGACTCCAGCAAAGTTACTCGTGTTTTGTAATTGCCAATACGAGTAATGGCCTTTTTTGCTTTCTTTGTAGCCGGAGATGTTTGATTTTTTCGCTTTTGATGAAATATTAAACATTTGTGTCATTTCCGTAATTGCAAATTACGTCGTTGTTGTTTTTGTTTATATTGGCAAAAAATAATATGATCTCATTACATGAAAACGTCTACAATTCTCAAAATGTATTTTTCAGTTTTTTTTGTCTCCTAAATTGGCAACCGAAGAAACACAACACGTCGAACGGAAATCGTGAAACCACGCCACAATTTTCAAGTGCGTGACTCAATGGGAATCCAACATCGGGGGCGGCAGCATAATAAGACTGGGAACAACATTTCGTTTATTTTAACGAATGTTGGTTAAAAATGTAAAATATGACATAATATGAGCTCACATTCTGTAATTTTAATTTCCCTCGAGGAAAAGGTAATTTAATCATGTATTTCTCATTTGAATCTAATTTTAATTTTAATTAAGACAACAAAAATATTCAAATTAATTGAGAGTACTGAAGTGAAGTTAAAAAATGAATATGTTAATATTGTCACTTTTAAGAGTCTCACTACAATTCTGCTATTAATTGTTTTATGGCGTGACCAGCTGGTAATAAAAGTTTTTCCATTTTCTATATTTAAAAACCTGTTAAAGCTACCAACATCATACAGCTGTCGAAGTATTTAAAATGGTTAACCGCCATTACATCATGTACTGTTTCATGCCAGTCGAATATTTCAAAATTGGAACGCTGTCATCAGGTCGGTTGCCATCATGGCTTTAGGGCGCTGTAAAGTTTGCCACACCGTGTAAAAATTTGATTTCAATTTATTCTCTGTTCTGTTTAAATGTTATTTCCTATGCTAAAGAATGCCCATTCCTCTACTACGAGGGCTACTATATATACATATGTCTGGGCTAATAATGAAACTGCGAATATTTATAATCAAAAATGGGTTTATTGCTTTTCAAAGCATTCTCCAGCATGATTTATACTCTTTTGCATGCGCTTAAACCAATTGTCGAAGCACTTTTAGCACTTCGATTGAGACACCTCCAAAACATGGTCTTTGAACGCTTCAACAGCATCTTCTGGCGACAAAAATGGCTGACCACGCATTTTTTTCTTGATGTGCGGGGTTAAAAAGAAGTCATTGGGTGCCAAGTCAGGGCTGTACGGCGGATGGCCCATCAATTCGACGTTTTGGCCGGTCAAAAAGGAGCTGGTTTGAGCCAATGTTTGAGAGCGCGCATTGTCATGGTGCACAATGATTCGTCTTCTCTTGTTCGTTTTACGAATTTCTCCGAAGACTTCAGACAAACAAATTGTGGCGTACCACTCAGAATTGACCGTCCTACGTTGCTCTATCGGAGCAGTAGCCACATGACCAGTTTTGCCGAAGAAACAGGCGACCATTTGCTGCGAAGTGCTTCTTCTACAAACAACTTTCGTTGGATTTGGCTCGTCTTCGAAGACCCACACGGTCGTTTGCTGTTTTGTTTCGGGTTCATACGCATAGATCCATGATTCGTCACCTGTGACGATCTTTTAAACGTCTTTTGAAGCACCGCGTTCGTATTTTTTCAAAATTTCTTTGCACCAATCGACACGAGCCTTTTTTTGAGCGATTGTCAAATTTTGCGGCATCCAACGAGAACAAACCTTTTTTACGACCAGGTGTTCATGCAATATCGAATGTATGCTGGTGAAAGAAATACCCAAGGATGCCTCTATCTTACGGTATGTCACATGACGATCTTGCATAATCAGTTCACGCACGGCATCAATGTTCTCTGGCACAACGGACGTTTTTCGACGACCTTCGTCTTTGAGCGAGCGTCGGCCACGATTGAATTCATTAAACCTTCTTTTCACAGTGCTTTAGGATGGTGCTTCATCGGCATACAAAGATTTAAGTTCATCGATGCACTCTTGTCGTGATAATCCATGTCGAAAGTTGTGAAAAATGAGCGCACGAAAATGTTCACGAGTTAATTCCATTTTTTGCCAAATGGATTTTTTCAAGTCACTGTAAACAACACAAATGATGGTCGTAAGTCAAAACGTTTTGAGTACGTTTATGCTAAAAAATGTCAAACTTTCCAAGGAAATGTCAGATGGTGCCAGAAATAAATATGGCAACCCTCGTACTACAAGTTGACAAATCGCTGATTTCGGCTGGGCCAAAGTATTTAAATTCTTTGTTTTGAGGATAAAGACTTAAGTTAGGCAGTTAAATAATAGATAACTAAAATTCGAAAGATATCTATGCTAGGCCTTATATCACTGTATGACAAATTTAAGCTTTTGGTTGCACACATGAAAAAATTAGTATATTCTGAAAAAGGAGGAAAAAATAAAATACACGTGTATCCCACTTTTTCTGCATCAATTCGTTATATTTGCAAAAAAATTATGGATATGGACTTGTATGTTAATACAAAATATGTCTATATAAGTGGTTTTTAACCAAATATATATTCTCATTTTTCGCGAAAATACGAATTGATCTAGAAAAACTGGGACACACGGGTAGTTTATTTTTCGACGTAGATTCCGAATATATAGGTCTTCTTCATGTGTGCAAAAGCGTGTTGAACGGTGTATTAGACAAACAGGGAGCTTGGGACTCGTTTTCGGGTAGCCTTTTGTCCATGTTTAAAAATACCTGTCCTTCAGCTTCCAGGGTCCATGGGTCAAAATTTAAAGAAATCAAAAAAAAAGTAATACTGGTATATCATGATTCGTAAAAATATTTAGTTTTTTTCGAGTACCCACATGCCCAGCATTAAAGATCCCAAATCTTGCAAATGTTGACTCATATGTCCACGTTAAATGTGCTGGAATTTGGACCAATTTAACATTATCTTTCAATATAATTGCATAATTTGATTCGTGAGGAATATCGATTGTATCTGGGTATCCATATATCTATACTTAGTTAGAGCCGCCTATGTTCGGTTCCTCTATCTCATGGGTTACTGCCTTCAACAAAGCCGAATCGTTAATTGTGAAGGCGTTTAATTATTTTTCTTTTAATTCTGATACCAGCATTTTTGGAGTCGTCCCATTCTGGCACTCATGGGTAGGACCTGTAATTGGACAGTTTTTATACCCGCACCACATAGTGGTATGGGGTATAATGGCTTAGTGCTTGCGTTTGTAACACATCGAAGGAATCGAGTTAGAATACCGGGACCAGAGAGAAAGTTGCTAAGAATTACATTTTGAGTCGATCTAGCCATGTCTGTCTGGCTGACTGGATGTAAAGATGTCCATCTATTCTTGTAATCAAAGTACAGGTCGCATTTATGCACCGATCTTGATGAAACTTGGCATGTGGTAATATATTGGGACAAGGACGGACGCTATTGAATTTGGTCCAAATCGGAGCACTTTTTGATACACCCCCCACCCCCCCCCCCCCATACAAAGGAACTCCCGGATTTGGTCCAAATCCAGTTGATGTCGCGTGTATTGGTCAACAAATTAAAAAAATATGCCATTCGATGTAGAACTGACCACAAAATGTAAAAAAAAAATAGTTGGACCCGCCTCTCGGACCTACGGGGCCTTCAGAACCCAAAAAATGGACCCATGATTTTAAATATAAGTGTGACCCTTTAAATGAAAGGAAATTATCTTACAATTTTAAATACAGAAAAAAATTCGACCTGTTTGGGCCCCAGGGTCCATTAGGAGGGTCCAAAAGTTTCGGTTTACCCGGATTTTAGTGTGACCCCTCAAATGACAGGGAATTGCCTCAGGACTTTAAATATGTCAAGCCAAATGATTTATCTCGTCCGTGGGAGGGCACAGGGTCCGAAAACAAGGTATGAAAATGTGGACCAACTATAATTGTTATACCCTCACCACATAGTGGTATGGGGTATAAAGGCTTAGTGCTTGCGTGATAGATACAGATAGAAATAGCGACGAGTGCTTTCGATTAACAGGAGACTTAATCACATTTATAGTGGTGCGGGTATCATAGAGTCGGCCACGCCCGACTATAGCACTTACTTACTTGTTTATGTATGTGCATGTGCAGATCACAGTTCATTGCAAACTTTCTTGTTTCTAAGTACCTATAGCAGACAAGGGGACTGACTTTTGGGTCCGTCTGTGAGGGGACCTGTCCAATTGTAAAATTGTGCAAAATCTTCACATGATGACCTCTTAGTGTCATCGTCAATTTAGTCGATAAAATCGGCTGCAAATTATAAGACGCAAGAAGACGCAGATTTTAGCAGCGTTTCCAACTAGAAAAAAATCGAATGTGGCCCAAGCTGGCTTTTAGTCGCGAGACCTGGATCTCTGACTCGCTTTCATACTCCACCCAGTCACATTGAAGATAAATGCAACAACAACTTCATTGATATGTACTCGTATTGTCAAGTTCAGCATCATTTGGTCACAGAACAACAAACGCGATAAACTTACTGTTGCAATTACCAAATATTAATCGATATGACAACAAAAAATACTATCTGCTTTTATATCCCCACCACTTGATTAATAAACACTTCCGAAAATTACTATTTACATTTAAGTGTCTTTTAAAAATTTAGATTTCCTAGTATAAATAAAAAACTTCTTGTTTCGTTTAAAAATAGCTTGTGAGTGGCACACTAAATTTAAAGCGCCACGACCACCAACATCCCGCTGACGCCGTACGCCACAGTGCAACGCTCACACAAAATTTTTTGTGTTTTTTTTTTCGTTTGGCCGCCGTTTAGTGTCACGCTTTTTAACCTAAATTAATGTGATGCCATTATTTATGTGATGTTTTTTTTCGGTTTTTATTTTATTTTAGAAAGTATAACACAACATGATTTTCCACCACCGCCACCTCCTACCACACATATTTTTATGCAATGTAACTTTGGAAGAGATACATAGAAGCCTTTTGCTTATTTTTCTTTTCGTAGGTTGAGCAACATTAATTGGATTTTTAAAGATTTTTCTAATAGCTTTCACGGGGGGATTGGAGAGAATATATGTAAGTAGGCATGAAAATGTTGGGGTACTTACGTTGGATCCGGTGTTCCTTCAGCTTCACATTCGATTATGAACGGTTTGTCACTTTCCTTATTCGCTTGTGCAACTTTAAATAGAAGTTCATCTGTGGGGGGTTGTTTAATAATGCGAGGCGGTGAATTGACTGCAAAACGAAAGAGGAGAGGAAATGGAAATTTGTAATAGGAGAAATTTGACAAGGTGCGAATTGGATAATGTTTAAAATTTAGGCACATGTCTACAAATATTCTTGGCAATAGAGAAATAAGGCATACGATGTTGTTTGAAACTAAAATAAATTTAAATTCTATTTGCAATTTGTGTTGGCATTTCAAATAAATTTTCTTTGCTGTCCACGAAGAGATGAGCTTTATATTTACCCTCAACACAGCATTGAGGGACAGTATATCCTCTAACGGCGTCCTAGGGTTGCAAAGCAGCTGGGAAAAACTTAAGTTCTGTCTAGAAAAGTTTTTTTTTGAATTTTTAATATACTCGTAATCTCCTACACCTGCAATCGCCAATATGGACAGTATCAAACCGACCCTGAAAACATGTCACACGTTTAACTGGTTTTATACCAAGGTCACAACAAAGTCGTGGTTTACACCTAACTTCAAAACTCTACGAACATTTTTTTAAATTTTTTTGTAAGCAAGAACTGATTGGCTTTATGCATTAAAACCCTTTTGATTTGTAAATTTGTAATTTGTAGAAAAGAAGTTATTCAAGATATACTACGAGGGTTGCTATATATATTTCAGTCCAAGGCAACACTTAGTGTTTCCTGGCGCCATCTAACATTTCCATTGGAAAGTTTGACATTTTTTAACATAAACGTACTTAGAACGTTTTTTCGTACGACCATAATTTGTGTGGTTTACAGTGACTTGAAAAAATAAATTTGGCAAAAAAAATGGAATTAACTCGTGAACATTTCCGTGCATTAATTTTTCACAACTTTCGACGACAAAAGTGCATTGATGAACTTTTATCTTTGTATGGCGATGAAGCACCATCCTATAGCACTGTGAAAAACTGGTCTAATGAGTTCAATCGTGGCCGACGCTTGCTCAAATGCGAAGGTCGTCCAAAAACGGCCGTTGTGCCAGAGAACATTGATGCCGTGCGTGAACTGATAATGCGAGATCGTCATGTGACATACCGTGAAATAGAGGCATCCTTGGGCATTTCTTCCACCAGCATACATTCGATATTGCATGAACACCTGGTCGTTAACAAGGTTTGTTCTCGTTGGATCCCGCACAATTTGACAATCGCTCAAAAAGCCTCGTGTCGGTTGGTGCAAAGAAATTTTGAAAAAATACGATCGCGGTGCTTTTAAAGACGTTTAAAAGATCCGCACAGGTGACGAATCATGAATCTTTGCGTGTTAGCTCGAAACAATCGGCCGAGTGGGTCTTCGAAGACGAGTTAAATCCAGAGAAAGTTGTTCGTGGAAGAAGCACTTCGAAGCAAATGGTCGCCTGTTTCTTCGGCAAAACTGGTCATGTGGTGACTGTTCCGCTTGAGCAACGTAGGACGGTCCATTCTGAGTAATACACCACAATTTGTTTGCCTCTAGTCTTTGGAGTGATTCGAAAAACAAACAAGAGAATACAAATCATTGTGCACCATGACAATGCGAACTCTCACACATTGGCTGAAACCAGCGCCATTTTGACCGACCAATACGTCGAATTGATAGATCATCCGCCGTACAGCCCTGACTTGGCACCCAATGACTACTTTTTATTCCCACACATCAAGAAAAAAATGCGCTGTGAACAATTTTCGTCGCCAGAAGATGCTGTTAAAGCGTTCAAAAAACATGTTTGAAGGTGTCTCAATCGGAGGGGAAAAAGAGCTTCGACAATTGGTTTGAGCGCATGCAAAAGTTAATAAATCATGCTGGAGAATACTTTGATGTCCTCAACAAATTTAAAGCTTACATCACAGTCCTTTAAAAAACCAATGTTATCTGATTGATTGCGTTTATCAATATTGTGTGTTAAGTCACTTGGGGGTTGGAGGCGATTTCGTCGATAAGCACTTTGTTGAATTCTGAGCAAACGCGGCAGTCATTATGAGGTAACTTTTTTAATCGAGTAGTAAGCAGCTCATGATCAGCATTTCGACATTCACAATGCAACTTGGCATGACGAGTGCAGCGAATAATGCTGACCATAACGCAGCGATGGAAGACACTGTAATGTTACCAGCATGGTAAGTAAAAGGACAAACGATCATTCCAACAAATCTTATGATAAAAGAAATTGCGCCAGTGTAAGGGAACTGGACAGAAGAAATAATGTCCGAAAAATAAAAACACCAGGCTCAGTTCAGCACTTAAACATTTACAAGGCAACGTCCTAATGAAACGAATAGAAAGAAATACTTCAGAAGATAAGAATGCTGCCTAGAACACGGCATAGCCGTCTGAAGGCACAGCAATGATTGCTACATGAGATATGTTGGAAGACTAAAAAAAAGCGAATATTTCGAAACAATTAAAAAAAATTATTAAAAATAACGATATAAGAAAATAAATAATACCCGAAAAGTTTCAAACACTAGTCCCAGATCATTTGCAAAACATTCACAAGGCTACTTTGTAAAACAACGAGAACAAAAAACTTAAGAAGCAAAGAATTTCAAAAGGACCACTTTCTGCAATGAAAATGGATCTCTGTTGAAGGATACGGCATTTGTAATATGAGAATATAGAGAGAAAAGTGCTCCAAGCTGTTGAAGTCGGATGATGCTATTGTAGAAGATGACCCTGTATGTATCAATTACATATGACGACGATGGTGTATAAGCCTTAAAGAAGACAAGACACCAATTTTACTTGCTTACTTCTCTAAACATCTAATTAAGGAACAAGCAGGAAACTTTTATCAAATCGAAGATCGGGAACATACTATTTAAAGCCGATATGGAGTTAATGGCGACGGCGGGGGTTTTGATTTTTAGCGGCGGCTTGTGTAGTCTTCATAAATTTTTGTAATTACTTTACATTTCCATCGTTCAACTTAGCGGTAACTTGGCTAAGCAAATACATATACGTAGGCAGCTGCGCGGCGCTGGTTCAGGCCGAGTCGGCTTCGAACTCTGATCGAAATAGCTAATGCATTTTATAGAGAAGCTTTTACTTGACTATGAGATTAACGTCTTAAAAGCAAAATGGGCGACAATAACGAGGTGGAGGCCAGGGGTGATTCGTAGTGAGAACAACAGGAACAAGTAACCTCTGTCTAACTTTTTCAACGACAATGCACAGAATTAGCCATAATAAAATTTAAAAAAGGATGCAAACCATATCACTTAAAACATTAAGTCCATATCGCTGCACCAAAGATATTTAAGGATGTCAGGGCAGGGCTGTTCGAAGCCGTCATCAGTGAGTATAACATTTATATCGTCAACAGCTCATTGATTTGCGAAGAGTTCTCCATTTCTGTTCTTCTGCGATGTTAAATTTAAATTAATGCAAAAAAAAACAAGAATAATATTGTCTGTTTTTGGCGCCCAACGTGAATTGGCAAACAAGTCTCTTAAATGTTTTCAGAAATCAAGTTTTTCTTTATAATAACCGAAATCTTGAAAAGTTTCTTTGTTTCTTGTTATTATGAAGTTGGCGCCCAACGTGCAATACAATTAAAAACCTAACCGAACTCATTAATTTTTCATACTCAATGTTGAGTTGTTTTCATTGAATCATTACTATTTCAAATATGTTTTTAATAATTTCTACCTCCTTGAAATAATGCTGCATTTCACCGAGCAACATTTGATTAATGATTTAATCACATTGAATGACATTTAATTATATAATGTTAATGTCGTAAACAGCTCATTGATTCGCGAAGAGTTTTCCATTAGTTTCTTAGAGCGATTTTGAGAAATAAGTTAATTCGCACGACTTGTACAAAAAACAAAAATACAATGAAGATTATTGTTGGTTTTTGGCGCCCAACGTGAAATGGCAAACGAGTATCTTAAATGTTTGCAGAAATCTAGTTTTTGTTTATAATAATCGAAATCTTGAAAAGTTCTTTGGTTTTATTTCAGTCCATTACTGACCTTTACTTCTTGTTATTATGAAGTTGGCGCCCAACATGCAATACAATAAAATCCTTAACTTAATTCTTAAATTTTCTCTTCTCAATGCTCAATGCTTTTCATTAAATCATTAATATTTCAAATACGTTTTTAACAATTTTCTGCCTGCTTGAAATAAAGCTGCTGTTAACCCAGCAACATTTGATTAATGATTTAATTACATTTTCTGGAAGCACGTGCCATCAAGATGGTGCAGAGAATCTCTTGGAAAAACTATAACGTAAAAGCAACACAACATAAATGGGATTGCATATCTTTAAGGATTATCTCATCATTTAAGAATATACGTAAAGACACAAGAAAAGAGATTAAAGGATTTCGTGACGAGGCAGGCAAGTCGGTATGTCAACGTGCGCCAATGGTGGTGATGATGATTATGGGGCCGGGAGAAGAACAACCAACTGTGTGGCAGGAACAGCCGCCAAGAGATTAAATTAAACTAAAAAGAAACTTCATGAAAGAAACTTTTTGACAATCTGCGACGAGTACAAATGAACTTTTTGGCATCAACATCAAGAGGATAAAAGAGCTGCAACGAGGACTAGTAAAAGTTTAGTTTAATAAAAAAAACCTAAAAATAAACCTGAAACCTGGGCCAACAAAAATTTAAAACTCAATTGGTTAAACTGTAAACGAATATTTATTTATAAATTGGATGTTAACCATAACATTGTTAAAACGAACATATGGTGGGAATCATATTTTTTTCTTGCGATAAAACTTTCGAGTTTAAACAATGTTGAGAAAATACAGAGTTTGTTTTACAGCCAATGAGTATAAACAAACTACATATAATAACAACAACAAAAGTGTATCGAATTCGAATTCAAATTTCATTTCATGCATGAGAATTGAAAATAATTTTGAAAATTGCATGAATGCATATGCCAGCGAACGGCTGCATTGGTTATTGATGTGATGGCATACGAGTTCACACAACGCGTCGTTTACACAATGGGATAATAAATCAATGTGACGGCCAAAGTTGGCATTTTCCAATTACAATTCAAATCATATGAAAGACTTTATACATCGATATTAACCCACATTGACAGTTTGTACCTACTCGTATATGGTTAAATGGGTAAATTTGCAATTTAAATTTTTTCGTTGGCGCCCAACGTAAGCTGGCGCTAAATCTAAGTTTGAGGTATGGATAATTAATGGTGGCTTTCTTCTGTTATTTATTTTTATATTGTACATTAAAAGGAACATTCACTTTTTTTATTGAAATCATTTGTTGCAGTTAACACCTCGTTTGGTCGAAAAGCTAAAACAAAACGCATGTTATACTTTTCCGCAAATCGAGGTACTCAACAATCTAAATATAAACAATGAATAATGTAAGCACTGAAATAAAAAAGATCACTCTGACAAATAGATGCTACTTTGGGCTAAGAAAAGAAGTGAAGAGCAAAGTCTCACGACGAATGAAAGTTATGCTAAAAAATCTCAATGCGTCAATATGTATACATATACGACCCATCCGATTTCAACCTATTCCAGCAAATGTTCCCTTGCATTAGGAGTGTGGTGGTGCTTGAACAATTCATCGCCGGTTATGAATGGCCCAGCTATGTATTCTTCATTGGTTGCCAACGAACGCGGCGCCCATCTGTATTACAGCTCTAGGTTGAAGAGAAGAATGGTCAAGGGTTAAAGGGAAGAAGGAGTAGAGTTTGATTACATTTATTTTAAGAGATTTAAATTATGCGTCGAAGGAGACACATCTGCAAAAAGTAAATTTATCATACGGACAGTTCGGTAAATGAACGTATTCTTATAACACAAATGGACGATCTTTCCTGAAGCACCTGCTGCTTCGGTTAAATATCCTAATGTCAGAGAAAGGCAAACTATTTCTCGACAACGTTTGAAGGAGCCGACAGAACCCGTTATCCTAATATAATCAATAGAGACGACGTTCTTCTATGGACACGATGAAGTAATCTGAAGTAGGTCTCAAGAGTTGTAATTTATCTGAGGTCGGGATAAGTCAGTCCAGCTGTTACATCAGGAATGGCGGAATACGAAACGCTAGCAAAAATAGTGTAGTGGTCCGGGCTTTTATAAAAAGCGTTTCTCTTTACTTCACGATTTACATGACTGAAGTTAAGAAAAGGTGAGGAAGATTACCCAGTTGCCCTTCCGTAGGCAGATTTTGGGTTAGTTAATTACTAATTACGAGAGATGCGGATGGCCATTTCCATTTTGTATCTCAGTCTTATTTATCCTCTGCATCTAAAAGTTGATGCATTGGTGTAGATATTATGCCAGAGTTAGAGTATGTGGGGCTACAGCTAGAAAAAGTATAGTCACGAGGACTGGCCAGAGTTTACAAGTTGGTACCGCGGTTATTCAGCACCACCTTGAATTGTTGTTTTAGTCGGGTAAACTGGGAACGACACTTTGGAAATGGAAATTGCAAATCTAAATGGTGACGCGAGGACTGGCCACAAATTTGTACCGCGGATACTTAGGAATACCTTGATTTGTTTTTTTATTCTGGTGAGCTGGTAACGGCCCTTCGGAAAAGGTAAATGTCTTTTTGCGATAGGTTTGTTTTAACTAACTTAGCAGGCAAAATGTGTACTTGGCGAAGAGCATATCCACCGGGTGCTTCGGGAGTTAGGAAGGTTCAGATAAGCCCCTTAGCAAAAGCGAACTAGTAAAACCCTTCATACCAAATAATATTTGACGTAGGGCCAAATCAAAAGTCGTCACTACTTATAATTTGGATCGATTACAAACTTCTTATATGCGGTGCATATTGGTTGGGGAGCCTGCACAAAGTTTGGAAATGAGTACTTATCTGCCAGATTACAGGAGCTTTATAATAAGTAGTCTGTGGGCGAGAGTAAGTGAATGAGTGTGAAAATTCAAAACTTATCTTCGGGGATTAGACGTTGCAGACACTAGGCTCCGCACCAAAACTGACCACAACAGATGACAGTTGTTTGTAGCTTTACTATTTAGCAGAACTTGCAGCAATGAATCTAAATTTACGAGAGTGAGTGAGAGTAAAATAAAGAGAAGTCTGGACAGCTTAAGTGTGTTTAAGAAATTAGTGTTTAGAAGTATCAGCAGGCACTCATCAGACTAAAAATAAAAAGTATTTATATTTTTTATTTTAAGTCAGTACTTATTTTTGGTTTCCAAATAATGCATAGGGTAATGAGAGATGATTACGTTGCAAATAAAATTTTAATCTTTCGTACTTTATGTGCTCATTGGCAAAGTTTTCTTGTTTGTCAAATTCGGTAGGAAAAGTATGTAAACGAAGGTATAGCGAACACAACGTCGCTTGGTAGACACGTTTCGTCGTTGGTTGGGGCACTTATCAATACCATTCTACCAATCTGCCTCTTGATGCATTTATAAGTATATCATCGATTTTTTAAGGGCAGTGGTAGAAAACTCGTATCTTCACACAGTCTTGAATTGTTATCCGTGAGGGAAACTTCAGCAGCGCAGGTTGGCGCATTTGTAAGCATTCCAGTATTTTGAAGCCTCCGGGTTTATAGCCATTAAGGCTTAGAATTACCGTAAACTGTACTAGCGTTCAGAACTGCTCTAGCCATTAGAAGGATAGCAGAGATGTTTAGTGACTAGTTTTTATTAAAAATAATAAGGTCGTTTTAAAGATGAAACTTAAAACAAGTATATTATTTGTAAAATCCAAGATAAAGTTTTTTTAAAGACTTTTTTTTAAATGCAACATGAAATTGTGCTATGAGTTTTTTTCATATGTCCTGCTGAAATCCTTATCTTTGGAAATTCTCATTAAATGTTGATGTTTTGTTACCGAAAATACGGTGTTCTACACCATTTCCAATTGTTATTAAGAAAATATAAATTGAGATTTGGAAATTTTATTTGAAATTCAAAAAAGTTTTCTACGAGTCATAAAATTAATAAGATTTCAATTGAATTTTTTAAATTCCATTTGAAATTCAAAAGATTCATATTGAAATTCAAAGGATTTCAATTTAAAACCAGAATATTTCACTTGAAATTTAAAAAGTTGCATTTGAAATGTAGAATATTCCATTGAGAATTCAACATATTAAATTTGAAATTAAAAAAGTTTCATTTAAATTTATATTAGAATATTCAGAATTTTCAAATGGAATATTCTAAATTTCAAACGAAATCTTCTAAATTAGAATAATTTTTTTTGGATTCCAAATGGAACTTTTTAAACTATAAGTAGGGTCGTTTAGAGTTTTAACTGGTTTCATTTAAATTTTTGTAAATCTTTTACGAATTTCAAATGGAATTTTTAAATTTCAAATGGAATCTCTAAATTGCAATTGATATTTACTGAGCTACAATTCAAAAATGTGTAAAAGCCATTATGTGGATTGTTGTCTACGGGTCGACCTACAATCGTATGGAAAGTAGTAAATATTGACTAAAGAATTTTTAGTATAGAACAATGGATTATTTACAATAGAATTATTATAAAGGTAACATTCCCCTTAATATTCTGAAACTACTTACTGAAAATAAGCTTAAAAAAGTTTTTTTTTTCAGGAGGACGTCTTAGGGATATTGGAAATAAACTAGGCACTTAATGGATTGAAGACAGCCAAAAAAATACCACAAGTTTCTTATAAGCGTTTTTTCTTCTTAAAAGACGTTATTATATCTGTTACTTACTGTACTAATACTACGATGGGACATTGATTATTATTTAACGTGATATAAGAAAAACCCGCATATAAGAAATATTTTCAAAACACCGTGTAATAACTTATAATTGTGTTTAAAAAAAGTGCATATAAGAAACTTGTGATATTGCTTAGCTTGCTTATATCCGTTATCTACTGTACTTTTCTTGAAAAGTTGACAGCTCCCATCTCTGTTTCTTCTTCCCTGAAGGTAAACAATCGTCTTCGTCTCCTACACACAATACACCAGCATGGACTCCTCAATTCAACTAATTTTCTAAAGTGCATCACAACAATCCGACCAATCTCCAATTCAAACCAAAAAGAGAAAAAGGAATACAAAAATGGATAGACAGACAAACAGGCGGACTACAAGCTCTCAAATGGCCATTGACGAGGCAGGAGCGATGAGCCTGGTGTGTTTGTATCCGAACGATGATGATGACGATGCTGATGGAGCTGACGTTGATGATTATGGGGGGCTTTTCAGATCTAAGCGCAAAATCTTGCCCGTTGACTCTCCGCCGCCCCCTACGAGAGTTGACGGCGTTGTGTGCGTGTGTAGCAGATGCTTCGACTATAAATCCAATTTAAAATCATGTTGCACAAGCGATACTCGTACGCAGCAACAATAGCTGCAACGAATTCAAACTAAAAGTGTAACAAACGCTAAAAAAAAAACAAAAACACCAGTGCCCGTGATGGATGCATCTGTCCCAACAACGCCAACGACAAAGAATTCTGTGTGTTTTCATTAATTGGGAACAAGGGGCAACTATAACAGAGGGGGCGTTGGGGTAAAATAGAAATTGAGGCTGCCGGTTTGTGTGTGTGTGTGCTGGGGCATATTTGGATGATCCAAATCTATTGACACATCGGTACACACAAGTATTTAGGTTCTAGGAACGGCACGAGGAAAATGTGCTCCCAATATTTGAAAGGAAGGTGCACATACCAGCATACAAATAGAGATCTTTGGCTGGGATGTGATTTGTAGACAATCAATCTGTCAAATACAATATTGGGAAATTCTTTTTGATTTGTTTTCCTTTTTTGATGAGAAGTCCATATGGAATTTTAAATCAATTCGATGGGAAGTTTAGGTAAGATGATTCAATTTCAAACTCAGGGAATTCGAGAGGGAAAATGAAAATCAGGTCAGGTACTGCAGAGATTTGAAAAGACAGAGCTGAGTTAATTTCAATCGAGTAAATTTGAGAAAAGCTTCCTTTTGCTTTTCTCAAATTTTTCAAAAAATAATGGAATTGAAGAATTAGGGTAGTTTGGAACTCGTCTATTAAAGTCTGTGGTGCAATAAGCATTTTTGGTTACCAGCGCCTACGCCGCAATACAGGCAGCGTCCTTGTTTTTTACATGATGCTCGCTGTGATAGCTATAACCATGGTGCATCATCGCACAAGGGCCATTATTAAGCAGGGGCCTTAAGACCAAACCCACCAGTACCACTTCGAAGCATGTTAAAAATCTGCTGATCTATGGGCCACAACACCCGATTGCAATGCAACTCAACTCTGAGCCGAAGCAGTCCTTGCGATTTGGGTTTAAACCCCGGATGAAGTCGTGAGAAGACTCCCACTATTCCCAGTCACCCGTGGTACTAGATTACCTCCGGTCTGGTTTCGTAACCAAAGTTACTCCCAGTTTCAGTCCCAAGTAACCGGGGAACTGGTAACCCCCCGTAGCAGCAGATGTCGAATGTCAAAGGGGATAACACCTCCCGTTACAGAAGAACGCAATCAACCAGGGAGAACACAACACCTAGAGAAGGCCTGAAAGGCGATCTGACTAGTCCTACCTTGACATGCGCTTGTGAAAAGCAACCCACTGACGTCCCACAGACCATCGGAAGAAACAACGCCCAAGTAGTCCAGGTCCCTTATGTCCTCAAAAAAGGGCATTCCCACAAGACATGCAGCCAGTCATCGACTGCTGCCCCATAACTGCATGCCTGACTATTGCTAAGGGTCCTCTTTTGTAACAAAGCATAGAGACCCGTGCTCGGTCAACAAGAAACAAATGCCAAAGCCGGATTACGTCCAACAAAACTGACATCACGGATACAACTGTACGTCTCCCGATCAGTTTTTCAGGCATCCCATCTAGACTGCCATCTAGATGGTACAAACTCGCTTTACGTTCCCGAACGGCGAAACTCTACACAACCTTTATCGTCCAATCATTAGGAAATACACCAAGCAGCACCTGATGAGCCTCAGTAAAGACCGTGCGACGCCCTGGTAGACATGCCCGCAAAACAACCTTCTGCCAAGAAGTGATCTAGCGATGCGACAGCCGACTTAACTGTCTCACAGCAGATCGATGATCCAAAAGTTGCATAGGCAACGAAACGACCACCGTACATAGCGCGTACAGCACGTCTACTTAGACCTCACTCTAATCTAAGAATACGATGTACCTGCCCCACCACGCTGGTTAGCTTCTCTCACGAGCAGACAATATAAGAAAGAACACTCATCCTTTCTCCCATCTCTATGCCAATGTATTTGACTTGAATTTTGTACGGAAGGTCCAATCCATCCAACCAAACAATGGCATACCAGCTCTGCGACATTAAGCCTTTCTGCAACATTGCCACAGACTTGTCCCTTGCCAACTCAACACCAACAAGCAACCCCTAAGCACTTAACATGTCCATCATCCTGGATCCCAGCGGTTTCATCGCAGAACAAGACTGAGACTCAACAAGGATAAACAAGTCATTGGCATAGGCTCAAACTTTACACTCGAGACTGAGATGCCGCAACATCGCCGTTCCAAATTTAGGGGCCACATATAGTCCTGCGGACAACCCTTACCGTACACGCCCGTCTCTCAGAAAAATAACTCCTTCAGTGTTTAATTTCCAGACAGAGTCCAATTCAGTCAGATAAGATAATCAAGGGGACCCTTGAAACAACAAACACCCACTCAGACTTTCAACAGCCAGGCATCCTCTGCCCTTCGACCTGGCTTGAATCCGAACTGCCATTCGTATTATGTCTCATTCGGAAACACAGACGGACGGACATACCTAGATCGTCTTAGAACTTTACGATGATCAATATTATATATACTTTATAGGGTCTCCCATAAAAATTTCGTGATTTTGCAAACGGAATGACAAGTTTAGTATACCATCCACCATTCGGTGGAGGGTACAAAAGCAGAAATAAAGTGCAAATCATCCCACACATGCACATGCCGTCAAAAAGGAAACGGAAATAAGGCTAACAAACAAGAACTACCACTTTGTTGAGTTCAATGGCAACATGAATGGTCGGTGGAAACCAGCTTTAATGTTTAGCTATGAAGCCTGATAAATTGCAAAGAAAATCCCCTGCTTGCACGCTAAGAAAAGATTTACAATGAAGATTGAAAAATATTCAAAAACAAAATGAAAACATTTCATTTTTTTTTTATTTTTTTTCGTTAAAAATTCATTATCACCCAACCGAAAATAGCCCAAAGGATTCTATGCAGCAAAAGTGAATAACAGCTAAAATGATGGCGAAAAGCAACTCTCAACGTTTTGAGGAAAACTTATTTTAGGCTTCAGGGTTGTTACTGCAGCAGACTAAAACGTGACATGCCAGTACGTTTTTAGTACGGCAAGTTTAAGTAGAACAGTTGGGGATAATAAAATAGCAGCACATTTGGGATTATCTTTAAAGAACCTTAAAAGGTAAAATAGAAGGTGACTTTCTGATTGACCAAAAGACCTTAACTCTTTGTCAAGCAAAAGCTCTAGGATAGGAACAGTGGTCGGCCTTGACTATAAAAAAACTGCTTGCAAGTTTACATCTTTGGTGGGGTTGGTTGGATTCCTAAAGTTCTTATCAAATCTGACTAACAGTGGTAGATTATTAAATCTCCGGCAAGACTTTTAACTGAAACTACAACAGTTTACTAAAAACTGCATAAACAGCATAGGTGAAGCTTCTGTGAAAGCTTGAACCGACCGAGCATTAAAAAAAGATCTAGGAATCATGCAGCAAGTTTTGCGATTGGCTATCCTTACCAAACCTACTTTATGATCCTAGGTGAGGATAATTTCCGGGACCACAAAGTGGCATCATTCATCGTAACCAACTAACTTCCCTCCTTAAAAACGAGAGTCTCACTGCTAGATCGGAACTAGCAACAAAACTCAACATCTGATAAAACTAAATAGAAACTCGGCGCAACACTGGTAAGAAGTAAAAAGAACAGCCCATTTAACGTCACTCTTAACACCGAGTAAAAAGAGAACTAAACAAAATAGTCAGCTTTCAACAGTTAAATAATATTTTTGAATGTTCCTGCTCGGGCGCTATATTAACATCATCAATTAATGGCGACTAGGGATGTCGATCGGGACTGACTTTAAGATTTCCTGGGATTTGGAAATTTAAAAATTGAGATCCCAGGTTCCCAGTATTTTTCGGGATCCTAAGATTTGGAAAATTTTTGGAATTCCGGAATTTTTCTTTTGTTTCATATGTAAATAATAATACATATATCGTTTTTTTATTTAGGGAATCATTTCATTGTCCATATTTACGTAGAAATCGTCAACAAAAAGGAATCCATTTTATTCAATGTTAACATAAGAAACAATTTCAATATTCATAAAAATAAAACAAAATCAAAACAAACAAAGATTAAAAGAGTCGTATCCATTCAATTGACTCTACCTTACTTTACACAGATGAGGGTCATATAATTAAAGTCGCTGAAGGAACCATACAATAATGGGAGAGTTCAACAGGCTGATTACTGGCTTAAGTAATTTCCAAGGACATTTATATGTATTATGGCTAACAAATAGCTATATGGCTAACAGATAGCTGTAAGCTGCTTTCAAGTGTATAATAAAAGGTTATTTATTGGTAGATTTTTTTAGTTGCTTATTTGTTTACGCCTTGATACAAAATAAGTTTAACCTATACGATTGAATTCAGATAGTTACCAGTCTATTGTTGCAGCAAGTGTACTTTTGTTAACAACTGACTGAACTATCCCGGGATTCGGAATTTTCCAATCCAATTCCGGAGTTTCAGAACTGGGGATTTCCCAAACCCGAAAATCCCGGGATTTTGGGATTCAGAATTTTCCGATTGTGATATGGAATTAAAGACACTGCCCTTTAAAAAATGCCCCTGCTGTAAATTCAGATAGTTGGCAGTCTACTGTTGCAGTACAACTGACTTTACTATCCCGGGAAAATCTTAATCCCGAAAAATCTTGGGATTCGGAATTTTCCAAACGACATCCCTCATGGGGACCGAACAATCACTCTATTTAACTCTCGCAATATTCAGAGTGTTTTGAGGACCTTCTCGATTGCGAGGAGAAGTAAAAGACACTGCTCTTTATCGAATGTCCCCGCTCGGGCGCCATTCTATTATACTGTCTTAAATTCTTAGCATTGCCATTTAAGGGCGGCCGAAAAGGAATTTAATTAATTTATTTTATTATCGCAATATTGTAAGAAATAAAGTTCCTGGATGAACCCCGATTGTGTTAACAATAAGAAATACAACTCAAATTTTTGTTGGGATCTCTGCTCGGGCGCCTTTTAAAATATATTGCTTATAATTGCTAAAAGTGTGACGGGTAACCAAGCAACAGACAATTTCCCCGTCGGTGTTTCTTGTAGACTTCTCAGAATGCAATAATTATGCCCTCCGCCCGGTCTTTATTTTGTGAACGACATTTATTCCTGAAGGTCCACCTCTACGGCTGAAAAGCGATTTATTGTTTTCTCACATTCATCCAAATGTTCCTTGTAGTATACCCTGATTACAAGAGCATATCAACGTGTTCGCTTTGGAGCCGTTAGACGCTTTTTTCTTTCATAGCTTTTCTTTGCACAGGAGTTTCTTAGGAAAAGAAAATAAAGGATCATACTCGGGCGCCAAAACTTAAACTGGACACAGAATAGACATTTTTTTTCTTCCAGCAATGTTTTAAAGGACCTCCTCTTCGTTTGAATTCAAAAAAGGGCCGGATCGAGCGCTGATAAATACACTTTATGTTTCTCTGCCAATATTTTCATTTTTTTTGGAATTATTTCTTAAGGGCACCATCAAATGAATATAATGAGATGTGATGACGTATATGCTCTTTATATGCTCTTATATACTTTTTTCATGGAATAATAAAAATGTTCCTAACCATTTGCGCGAAGATATCAAAGCCTCTGATCGGACACAGAACAGACTCTATATTTTCTTCTATGCAAGCGTTTTTAACGACTAAAAAGTCCGGGCTCAACTGACAAAGATTTATTTCTCAAATACTTCCTCGACTTCCATTATGTGAACGAAACATTACGAGAATAAATAAATGCTCTTATTGAACACCGAATGGGACACTTGGGAAAATGTTCATTTCTCTTGAAGACTCTGCTCGGGCGCTAAACAGTCAAGTTAGTTTCCGGTAGCAATCATAGAATTGTTTCTGTATGACTTTACTGATAGCAACAGAAAATAAAATTCCGATTCGAGCGGGAAATAGAAATGTTCCTTGAAGATTTTCCTGGCCGCAAGATGACATAGAAGTCTTTGCTCGGGCGCCAACTAGTCACATTATTTTCCTTAGAAATCAGGGACAATTTTTCTAAGGGAATACACTGATAGCAAGAGCAAATAACTATTATCCTTCAAAAGAAAATTTTATTTTTAAAGACTTTGACAGCAAGAAAAAAAGTTCTCTGCTCGGGCGCCAAACAGACACTTTTCTTTTCTCTAGTAAATATGGGAATCTTTTTTATGGAATTTTAGCCAGATTCAACTTCATGCTCGTGCGCCATTTTGTAAATAAATTATGCATTATTTCATACGATTAAATATATTAAACGACACTTTTTAACATTTCTCTACAAATCTTTCTGCTAGGTTTTTACTCGTAACTGTGCCTATCTAGACAAATATAAAAACTAATACATAAAACATGTGTTTGAAACTTACCCGATGCCGTTGTGATGCCTAAAACAGCAACCAGCAGGACGACGGCCAGCGTACTAGACGACTGCCGTCCCATTGTGACGACTTTTGCACTGTTATCGATGGATGGAGGGAACGCTCTCTTATACAGTCGGTGCCTTTTTTTAAGGCTGTTTTAAATTTGTTTCTCCGATATGCCCCTAGTCTCAACTTAGGGGGAAGATTTAGGAATGTCGTATTTTTTCTTACTGTTGTTTTTTTCTCTCTTTCACTTTTACTTAAAAATTAAACATGCAAATTTTTACGAAGAAAATCTAAATAAAAAAAAACACAAACACTGTTGTAGAAAATTATCTGCAAAGAAAAGAAGGTGGAAAATATTGGTTAATTTTAGGTTTTTATTTACTAAAAATTTAAAAATATTTTTTTTTAGATTTATTTCAAAATGATCTAATTGCAATGAATGTGTGTCTATGTCTATCTGTAAGTATGTGTTGCAATCTAGAGGTCTACTCAGTCTATAAGTATAGTAAAGGTAAACGAGTATGTGGAACATCTATTGCCTTCCCTTTAAAGGTGTTGGAGATTTCATGAGCAAAGTAAACGCGACAAGAGTACGAGTACACATAGAATGTGGTTAAAGTGGTTTAGGTGCTCCACTGTAACTGGGCACAGAGGCGTCGTTGTGTTTAGCTCAATATTCAGAAAAGGAATATTAAAAAGGTTACAGATCAACAAATAATATAAAAAGAAAGGAATTAGCAAACTAATTTATATTTTTTAGTTTTTGACTTCAAACTCTACGATATAACACTAGGTGGGAAAATGAACAATCTCTCGACAGCCGGTTCTATGCACCGGATTGATCCAAAGCAGTAATTTTTCGGCCAAGGGCTTTCACCCCGGCATAATGAGTGCAGCTACAACGACAACCATAATTTTTTTCCTGATATTTCTGTCTATGATATGACTTCGATGTCAATATGCTTATGGGACGTTAACTATCTCAAAGACCATGGAGATGCCAGATACAACAAATCCAGTGTGGATTTCTACAAAAGATGTCAGTTGTGGCTTTTTCAATGATTGAGCAACTCTAGACACACATCTAGACTTTGCCGATATTCTGAAACTAAATTATAAGAAACAGGTGAAATTTTCCAATGTATGCCAGATATAATGATTTCCGTAACCATATTATGAGGTCAGAAAATATGCTTTTGATTCCCGAAACAATATTAAGACGACACAATCATATTATGATTCCAGGAACCATATTATAATTATATCATACAATCT
The DNA here is from genome assembly GCA_963513945.1 of Hydrotaea diabolus. Taxonomy (NCBI): domain Eukaryota; kingdom Metazoa; phylum Arthropoda; class Insecta; order Diptera; family Muscidae; genus Hydrotaea; species Hydrotaea diabolus. Next base: position 184,759,419 of record OY740718.1, read on the forward strand.
TATCATTAAACACAAACAACCACAATTTTACCACAGCCATATAATGGTATTCATAACCATATTTTAATTCATATTATGATTCCCACAACCGTATTTTGATTTTCGCAACAACGGTATGATTAATACAACCATGTTAATTTTCGCACGCAACCATATCATGATTCCCATAATAATATTAAGATGGCCACCGCCATATTATGTTTAACACAGTCATATTACGGTTCAGACAGTTATCTTACGGCTCACAAAGTCATATTATTGTCCACACAGTCGTATTACGGTTCATACGGTCATAATAAAGCCCAGTCATATTACGGTTCACACAGTCATATTACGGTTCACACAGTCATATTATGGTCGTATTAGGGTTCATACGGTCCCAATAAGGCCCTCAACACTAAGTGTTGCCTGGCGCCATCTGACATTTCCATTTGACATTTTTTTTAGCATAAACGTTCTCAGAACGTTTTGACGTACGATCATCAGAGAACATTGATGCCGTGCGTTAACTGATAATGCAAGATCGTCATGTGACATACCGTGAGAAAGAGGCATCCTTGGGCATTTCTTCCACCAGCATACATTCGATATTGCATAAACACCTGACCGTAAAAAAGGTTTGTTCTCGTTGGATCCCGCACAATTTGACAATCTGTCAAAAAAGGCTCGTGTCGATTGGTTCAAAGAAATTTTGAAAAAATACGATCGCGCTGCTTTAAAAGACGTTATTAAGATCGTCACAGGTGACGAATCATGGATCTATGCGTATAAGCCTGAAATAAAACAGCAATCGACCGTGTGGGTCTTCGAAGACGAGCCAAATCCAACGAAAGTTGTTCGTGGAAGAAGCACTTCGAAGCAAATGGTCGCCTGTTTGTTCGGCAAACCTGGTCATGTGGCGACTGTTCCGCTTGAGCAACGTAGGACGGTAAATTCTGAGTGGTACATCACAATTTGTTTGTCTGAAGTCTTCGGAAAAATTCGAAAAACAAACAAGAGAAGACGAATCATTGTGTACCATGACAATGGGAGCTCTCATACATCGGCTCAAACCAGCGCCTTTTTGACCGGCCAAAACGTCGAATTGATAGGTCATCCGCCGTACAGCCTTGACTTGGCAACCAATGACTACTGTTTATTTCCGCATATCAAGAAAAAACTGCGTGGCCAACGATTTTTGTTGCCAGAAGATGCTGTTGAAGCGTTCAAACGCCATGTTTTGGAGGTGTCTCAATCGGAGTGGAAAAAGTGATTCGACAATTGGTTTGAGCACATGCAAAAGTGTATAAAGTATGCTGGAGAGTAATTTAAAAGCCAATAAAACATTTTTGATGATAAATATTCGCATTACTTTTATTAAGCCCTTATTAGGCAGTAATGGTGACTTCAACAATGGATTGATACCGACAGATTAAGAATTGCCACAACCAATTATATAGGAATCACTACAAATAATTTTGTTATTGTACGTTAAAGAACTAGAAAGTTTCGCCTGAAAACATTAAATGGAAAAGAAAGTCGGGAATTTTATTTTTCGGACTTATATTCCGAATATAACATTGCACTAACTTATATTCGGTTGCATTCATGGAATTTAAGGAAAGTACATGAAACCTTTCCCATATGGTTGCAAAAATTCTCCTACTGCAGGAGATGCCTTAAACCGATTTTGCCTGTTAGTCTCCATTCCTCCAACATAGCCTGAGCCCCTGGTGGAACCAACAACATTAGAGAGAAACATATAACCTTTACCCCCCCTACCACTTCTCGGCGTTTACTTACACATCACAGACAAGTGTGAATTAAAGAGAAGAGAAAAAAAAACAATTTTTCCCCTCGATTTTCTTTTCAACAACAAAGGAAAAATCCAAACAATGAAAACAACAAACGAGAAAAAGTGGAAACCAAAACCATGAGGAAAATGGTATAAAAAAAATACGAAAACGTGCTAATTCAATTAGCCATGGACAAGACAGCAAAAGCAATGGCAACAAATTGAAAAGTGAATCGGAGCCAAAGGGTTAGATTCACTAAAATGTTCTCAGATACGTTGCAGAACGGTGGTGGTAATTCGATCGGTATAATTTTGGCTTTAATTATCATATTGAATATCTTGATGATTATTCGGAAAATCATAAAAATCCAAAAGATTCAAAATAATTAAGAAAATATCCGTTGCCAAAACAAAAATAAAACTAAGAAAAGAACGAACCAGTGCCGTGTCGAATGAGTGAAAATGGATTTTCGTAATTTCTGTTCCAAAATCGATGTGGATGCAATACGAGGTGGGTGTGAAAATCATTACGAAGCCAGGTGGTGGGGTGTGTGTAGGTGTTTGCGTGACTGGTTATTTTTGTGACACCAACTGAATGTCATTGCGTTCGAAAAGAAACCTTTTCGTGGCTGCCAACACAGCACATCACACCGCACCAAAGACTTTGATTTTGATTCGATTTCAATTGATTTTCCTTAATTTCAGCTAAATTTCCACCTCTACCCGAGATGGTGACCCAGATTAAGTTGCCCAAGTCAATGTCAAAGCTAAAGTCGCGCAAGATCTTTCGCAGTTCACGGGATGATGTAAATGCTGACGCCACTCGTTCCTCTTCGAAGCGTTCGGCCAGTGCTGATGTCACAACACCGAAATTCATGGAGCCTGCTTTTGCCATACCTTCCTCGGAGTTTGTGAATCATACGCCACAAAGAATTTCCACCATTTCTTCGTTGGTGGATCAACGAGGCGGCAGAGGGGGCCGCGGTCGTGGTCGCAGTACCGGTGATAATGGTGGCGACTTCACCAAGCGACGTCATCTAGGGGAGCAGGATGAAGAGTCCTTCTATCGCAGTGCCGGTGGCATTGAAGACTATTGTCCCTCTCCGTTGCGTGGCAATGCGGGCGGACGTTTCTCGGCTCTGTCGCCTAGCCGCCGCACGGAATCACATCAAAATGTCCAAATGTCTTTTAAGGAAAAAGTCCAGAAGGGCTATAAGGATGTCTCGGAATTTCGCCTGAAACATCTGTTTGCCAAGAAAACCGTGGTGCGGCAAGACGGCATCATGCTGGACACCTATGTCCAGGGTTTAAAAGAGGACCGTCGACGCCAAGAAAGGGCCCAGGAGAAAAGAGATCGCGCCATTGCCGATAACTATGATTTCAATTTTAAAATTTCTCGGCGTAAATCAGAGGAATCGTTCGGCGTAAGCACCCCACGGGATTCGCCCGTTAATCGACAGCACCCGGCTGGCCACAAGAAACCCTTGAGCGAACAAAGCGGCGATGAGAGTGGCATGGAACAATCGCCACCCAAACGTAAGCCTGGCATAGCAGCCACACGATTTTCTCGGGTGCGCAGTATTCCATTGCAAATGTCTCTCGACGAAGACGATGATCAGAACCAAGAGCAAAGCGATTTTGAACTATCCGACCATGAAGAACAAGTTCTAAGTCGTGCCAACAAACGAAACGAAATTCGAGCAGATGCCACGTTGCAACCACATCTTAACAAATCCAGACACATTCAATCACCCCAACGTAAGCCGGCCTTGGCATCCTCTAGATTTGGTTCAGTGGATAAAAAAGTTAACAAAAACCAAGAGCTGACCGACCTAGAACTATCCGATGACGATGAGGAAGATGACGAAGAGGAAGATGTTCTTCGACGTCCCGATGAGAGCACCCTATACAATAAACCAACCGAAATCGCTCAGAAATTTAGAAGCATTGAATCACCCAAGTTCAAGCCGAACGTAACATCCTCCAGACCATCGCAAGTACCTTTCGATAAAAAAGTAAACAAAAATCAAGAACAAACTGATCTAGAGCTATCCGAAGATGATGAAGAGGAGGAAGAAAAAATAGTACCTCGTCGTGCCAACGAAAGCACTCTTTACAATAAACTGAATAAACGGAGGGAAAGCTTAGCGGACGACTCGCCACAGCCACACCTTAACAAAACCAAAAGCATCAAGAAACGCTTAAAGGACATAAGAAAAAGCTCCGAAGAAGAATCGAAAACTGGTGGTTCTCTCAAAAAACGTCAAGCTCCCTTAAGTCCCCAACAATCGGAAGAGTCCGTAGACTGTTCAACGCCGCCACTTAGGGGCCCAGCTTCAGCTAGCGTCCAACAAACGGAAAAACCTTTGGGAGTGATAAAACAAAATTTCAAACGCTTCCAAAAGTCCATCAAATTCCCAACCTCGCACTCTGCAGCCCAGTCTGGGGCAGAATCGGATGAGGATGAACCGAAAGCCGAAGGTTCCAAAACCAAACAATCCAAGACCCAGCAATTTGCCGAGCGCCTTCGACGTTTCCGTTCGGTGGACAATGTCGACAAACAGACCGAGGACGATGAGGTGGAGCATAAAACTCCAGGATCTCCTTTACATAAACTGACGGCTATATTGCAGGAATGGAAGAGGGGCCTGAAGAAGAAAGCCTCGGATACTCACAACACCGACGATGACGAGGTGCGATCTCCGGAAAAACGCGATAAACTGGCTGGCACTCTTATAAGGAAACTACAGCATATACGAGCGCGTAAACAGCAGAACACCACCGATGACCCAGACGAGGACGAAGAAGGTGGCGACACTTACAAGGGAAGCTTTAAGTCTCGAGCCAAGCTCCAGCTGGAAAAGGGAGTGGCCGCTGCCAGTCAAATGCCCCAAATCACAATGGAGAAATTGAAAGAAACTAAGAAATACTTTCGCAAAAAACCAGGCAAGGAACAAGAAACGGAAGTCGGCAAGAAAGCCGCCTCCAAACATGACAGTGACCAATCAGATCTGGACTTGGATGAGGACGAGGAGGAGGCAGCGGCTAAAACGCATAAGCCAAAGCAGTCCGAGGCATTGGCGAAAACTAAAAATGCGGTTAAACCTGCAGCCAGCCGGCATTATTACAGTTCCGATGACGAAGTAGACGACGATGAAGATGAGGTCGAGCCGGCTACAAAAGTTACACTGGAGCCGTATCAGCAAAATGTATTGGTTCCCTTGTCCAGAACTTCGTGGACAGCCAAGCCGATACGGTGCGATTCTACAGGCGATGATGACGACGATGACATGTTACCACGAGTCCTAATACATCAGGACAACTCAGATATTTTCGAGTCCACTTTGATTATAGCGGTTACAAGACCCATACCGCCGCGTTCACATTCGCCGTCGCCCTATATAACGGAAATACCACCGGACTCACCTTTGGCTTCGCCAACCGATTCACCGAAACAGTCCACACCCGAAACCAAAGCCGACAACTGGGTGCCAAGCCGGGAAATAATATCAAGTTTCCGCCAAATCGGTTCGCCTCCGCAGAGAAAAGATTCCCGAGACTCGATGGCCTCGTCGTCCGGTTCAAGGGGTCACTCGCGCAAACACTCCATGGACTCGAGTTCGGAAGATTCTTGGATTAAAGATGTGCCACGAGGACCTTCTTCGGCAATCGGTTTAAATAGTGTCTACGAAACCGAAGAGCCGTGGAGAGTCAAATCGGTCTACCCGGATGATAAAATCTATAAAAGTAAGAGTATTGATATATTTGAGATCCACACTAAACAAGGCGGAAGCTTGGAGGTCTTCGATGATTTCGACGATGAACTCAAGAATACGCCTGTGGTGAAGATTGACAAGAATGAGGAACTTCAAGCTGCGACCAATGAGAGCTTCGATCACGACGACAGCAGTGAAGAGCTGGACAATCCCGACGATGATAATTCTTCGAGAATTACGAAAATTTTGAAACAACCCGAGCCAGAGAGCCAGCAGGAAACATCGTCGCCAAAGTCTGAAAAGCTTAAGGCCCGCTTGTATGGCAATAGCCAAGAAAGTCTTATGGGTAATGTGGATGAGAATGAAGGACCCCCGGGCAGCGGAAACGAGGAAGACGATGAAGACAGCGCTGTCGGAGCTGCCAGCGATGAAGGCGATAATGAAAGCGATGAATATGACCGTCCGCCTTCGTCAGCACCCTCTCCACCGCCTCCTATTTCACCGCCGCCACCTCCTCTACCACAGCGTCAACCGTCTATACGACTTTCGAAATTCCCAAAGCCACCAACACCGCCCCCCGAGGAACTACCATCACCACCGATCACTTTGCCGCCGCCACCACCTCTGCCGCAAACAAAGCCCCCCGCGCCGCTTAATAGACCGGTTGGAGCTCCGCCTAAAATCCCCGACCGTACGCCCTCAATGTCCAAAGTGGCCAAGCCATTGGTAAAGACGGCTTCACTACGTTTGGCCTACAGCGAACAAGTCAATCCGGAAGATGTGGGAAAAGTCAACAAACTAATATCACGATTTGAACCCAAAGTACGGCCACGTATCATTCCCCGTAAGCCCTATATGGCTCAAGAATCCGACGACTACAGTGACCAGGAGGAAGACGACGAAGACGAGGACGAAGATAATGAGGAAGATGAAGAAAACGAAAATATTCGCCATAAACTCGCTGAAATCAATGCGAATACCTCGTATGGCAGTCGAAATTTATCGCGAGATATAACACCTACCAACAACAAACCGATACTGCAGAAATCATTTTCCATGGAAGCCGATGATCTGCCTCCACCACCAGCACGTGCCCCACCACCAGCTCCTCCAGCAGCTGTAATCAACGAGAACAACAATAACAATGCGCAACCGAAGGCAGAGATAAAATCGACCAAGAGAACACCAGCGCCTGTGCCTCAAATAACGACATCTATGGCATCCACACCGACACGGATACCCAGTATATCAATTTCATCCAATCAATCCGATACAAATTCGAATTTCAGTCAACCCAGTTCCGAATATGGCTCACCCATGGCCTATCCCTCCAGTTTGGTGGGCTCCTCGAACGAAGTCACTCCCCTCTCCAGTCGCAAGGAAACAGACTATCTGAATACCCGACGCAGTCGCCGCAGTATGACACGTGACGATGAGAGATTTTATTCGTTTGACAGTGATGAAGGTGAGACCCTATTAATTGTTGAACATTTTTGAATATTTAATTAAAAGTTGATGTTCTCCGTCTCTTGCAGAAAACAGTTACTATTCCATAAGTTCAACGGGCAGTAGTCGTTATATAGTGGAATTGTAAAGCGACTTGATCGATGAAGCTATATAGGATGCCAACTTAAAGGATGATGTATTTTTCAAATGTAATTGTTTATTGTAAAATAATTTAGCCTTAAGACCATTGAACATATAAAATACCGACATATTTCGGGAAGAAATAGTGACTTCAACAACTAACAAAAAAGTGAGCTTTTCTTTTGGGAGTATTTTCAAAAGAAAGGTATTCGAAATTTGATTTTGTTAATTCACGAGAATTAAAAACGTATTTTTTCATTACTGAGGCTACCGGGTACAACACCCTTGAGAAATTTTCAGTAGGAAATAAAAATTTCATGCCAGCGATAGGCTGGCAACAATTAATTCCTTTAAACATTTAATGATAAAAATGATGCAGGTTCCTTAAGTTAGACAATTGTCCGGTCGCAATCCCTGAAAATTACCGTAGAGAAAATTGTAGCTCTCATTACTTGGCTCTAAAATATAAGGTTTTTTATAGCAAGGAACTGATTTCAGAACTAGTCCCAGAACACATTACATGACAACCACTTCTAGCACTCATTACTTGGCTTTAAAATATAAGGATTTTTATAGCAAGGAACTGATTTCAGAACTAGTCCCAGAACACATTACATAACAACCACTTCTAGCACCCATTACTTGGCTTTATAATATAAGGTTTTTTTATAGCAAGTAACTGATTTCAGAACTAGTCCCAGAACACATTACATAACAACCACACCTAGCACTCATTTCTTGGCTTTAAAATATAAGATTTTTTATAGCAAGGAACTGATACATATCGTAAATGAACTTATAAAACTCCTTACATGGCATTGAAATACAATACAATTTTTATAGCAAGTAACTGATTTCAGAATTAGTCGAAGAACTCATTACATGGCAAACACTTCTAGTTTTGAGCAAAAAACAATTCACTCACTGAAAAATATGGTAAACGAATTCAGAGAACTCTTTACTTGGCATTAAAATATAAGGTATTCAGAGCAAGGAACTGATTATAGAATAAGATTCGTTTTGTGCCAAAAACAAATCACCCCCTTAATTTAACGTAGAGGAACTTATAAAACTCCTTGCTTGCTTTAAAAATGCCAGGTTTTTAAGGCGAGGAACTGATTCCATAATTAGCATAAGAACACATTCTAAGATAAACACTTCTAGTTTTGTCCAAACTACAAATCACTCCCTGAAAGTGAAAGAAAAAGAAATAATAGAACTCATTACTTGTCATTAAAATATACGGCTTTTTTTTTAGCAAGAGACTACTTCTAGAACATATTACATGTCAATGACTTTATGTATTAAGTAATGGGTGGTATAATTCACTCCCTGGTAGTTTTCGAAGGCCTTGTTATATAAAATACTTCTACCTTGCAATGAATATGGAAGGTCTTTGGTTAAAGAACTGCTTACTGAATTGGTTCCAAAATACATTACGCGGGATTTACTTCTGGTTTTGTGTGAAGAACCCTAGGGAAAAGCGAAGTCATAACATTTTCTAATTTATGCTTTTAAAACAACTGACTGTAAAATAAGCTTAGTTTTCAAAAAACTCACAAGAAAACTTTTTATTCGGAAATAAACATTTCCAAAGCATCAGTGCAAGAAACGTATTCTAGAAAAATTAAAAAAAAAACATTTTTTGGATTTAATCGCTACTTTACTGTCTTCCTCAAGCAAGTTATGGAACTCACTTCATGAAAGTTGCCGTTGAAGAAATTGTATCATTGTAATGTTTTTAGGTCAGTACCACTGATAGTTTTGAGTTTAAACAGCTCTCTAGAAATTAAGACAATTTTCAAAAGAAGTTGTTAAGGAAAATCTGAACTTTTTAAATGTATCCTGTTCCAGAGGTAATTGTAAAGTCAGTATAGTTTTCACAAGACCTTACATTGTAATTCCAAAGAATCAGTTTGGTAATTGTTGTCTTTGAACTGTAAATAAATCGCTTAGGCCTGGCAGAAAAGGGAGAATTTACATATTTTAAAGATTTTTTTTGTAAATCTAATGGTATAGTAGTTTAGCAAATTTTTGAAGCTTAAAAATTAATGCCTGGGTTGTGTTAATTTCGAAGCTTTCAAATTGATTTTCTCCAGACCTTAAAGAACTTTAAAGCAAACTAAAATATATTTGAAAGCTGGGCTTCAAAATTATTTCATGAAAATTACTTCCGCAGGCTGGTTGGCACGACTTGACCCAAGAAGTCTATTTTTGTGAATACATTCTATGAGTCATTCCAGTAAGTCAATAGTTGTTGGTATACTGTACTTTATTCCCATAAACTGCCTTTAAGGGAGAAGGGCACATTTCTTTCGATTCAGTAAGCTGTGCTCGATATAATTCTTATACTTACTGACCGGGACCTACTGTTCAACGTCGGATTTTAACGGCTATTGCATTTTAAAGAGAAATTAATAAATAGCTTAAAGATAAATCTCTTACTCGTAAAGTCGCCAACATTTAAGAGATTAAAGCTATTGGCTTTCAGTCTAGAAAGAAATTAAAAACGTCGATTAAGCCAAAAATCGTCTTGAAAGACCAATACGGTCGATTGCCGTTTTGTTTAGGGTTCTTATGCATAGATCCATGATTCGTCACCTGTGACAATGTTATACACTGCCTTTGAGCTGGTTTACCGTTTACTTTGTATTGGAGGAAAGTACTTTTAATCACGCATACGAATAGCCGGAAAATAAGCACCTCATAAGCATATACTCAAACCAACGTAAAGACCGCGCGCTAAGGTGTTTTAGGAGTTAAGGAGTTTCTCACGACGGCGCCTTTGTCTCTCCAGATTATCAGAATAGACAAACTCTTTGTTTTGTAAGCGCATCGGCGGATTTTGAGTGATTTTTGAGGATGTGATCCTCTGAGGCAGGCGACTGCTTTCTAGACTCCACTTAAAGGAAAAAATGACATACAATGTGCGCGTGTTACTCGTTTTTTCTTGTATGAAAAGGTGCTGAATAGTATGCAGGTTATTTGCTAAGAAGTCAACCCAATTCATTGCTTTAGGAAACGGCTGTGTAACTAACTTTCAGGTGTGATAACGTGGGTGGACAACTTTTGCTCTCTGACTAAACAGATATTAACTTACAGCAAATTTGTGGAGGCAATTTTTTCCCGTAAGGATTCATCAGTTTTCTCCGAGTGGCAACATGGGATAGATAATTTTTTTAAGTCAGTTCTGGAAGACGTCCAATGATAATTTCAACCAATGTAAATATTGTAATCTTATAAAAAAAACATGTTTAAGAAACTTTTTTTGAACCTTTTGAGTTTCATTTCGAAATTTAAAATTTTCTTTTCATTTTAATCATGAACCTACAAGCTTAGCAACACATGTTTCTTTGATAAGACCGAAGGATTATTCTCTTGACGATTTTTTGTTAACTAAATTAAGGTGTAATCGCCACTCTTAGAAAGTATCGGCACTGGGTGGACCTTACAAAATGTGGTCTTTCGTATTGGAGGGAAAACTGTGGAGGACTTACAGATTATTCTTTAAGTTTTCTCTAAATTAGGTTCTTATTATAGAGACAAATACTGTATAATTGAGATTCAGCATTAGAAGAAGATAGGAATAATTTTACAGAAACTGTTTTAAAATTTCTTTATAATCAGTCTAGGTAACGGGAAAGTCGGCCAGACTGGTTCGAAGGACCACATTTAAGATAACAGCCACAACCAGCTTTTTTGTGTGGGAGTAAATGTGAACATCTCGAAGGACCATTTTATAGTCGACAACTACGACAGCCGGCTCTGTGCACCAGATCCACCTAAAGCAGCAATTATTCGACCAAGGTATGTCACCCCAGTAATATGTGCCGCTACTACAACAACAACATAGCGCAAAGGTCGATACAGAAGTCGTCTCGAAGGACTATAATTAAGCTGTTTCTTAAGGTCATATTATAGTATTATTTTTAAGTCAGTTCTGGAAGACGTCTAATGATAATTTTAACCAATGTAAATTTTGTAATCCTATAAAAAACATGCTTCAGAGACTTTTTTTTTGGAACCTTTTGCTTTTCATTTCGAAATTTACCAAAGTGTTCAAAATTCTTAAACAAACTATACACATAGAGTAAGAGAACCGCATTAAGTCAATACTTATTTAATTGAATGGAAAATAAAAAAAAATCAATAGGTACTGGTCTAAATACTGGTACCCTCATTAATTAATAAACTGCCATTAAAACTGCATGGACAATTATTATAAATGTTTAATGATCGAATTGTTCACATCATATATCCTATGATGGCGGCGATGATGATGTAGGCAAACATATTGTGTGCGACTCGTGCCGTTGGAAACGGTCGGAATGCAAGTCTACCTCCATATATCATGGGGGGTTGGAAAACAAAAAGGACTCACTCGCACATATGACACTCGTCATCGCTGCCATCATCGGTGACGGCTTGCACAGGACCATAAAAACATAAACAAACTCACATCACGGGTGGAATGACTCACAGAGTGACTGGCTGCAGTTATACTCTCGTAACGAGTACTCACTCGTCCGTCAACCACTCCGCTCTGCTTCCGCCGCAGCACTCACACACACACTCTACCTCCACGGATTGTTGGCATTCATTGCCGCCATCGCCGTGGTTGTTTGTCCTCGTCATTCATACATTTAATGATTTTTATGTTTTCTCTCCCATTCACATTATCCGCTTTTATTTCTGTTTTGTTATGTCCTTCATATATTTACTCAAGGTTTATAAATACAAGGTTACGCCATCAGCAAAAATTGCCGTTAGGTGACGTAGTTGGTGACAAACATCAAAAAGAAGTGGGTTGCCAGCTCTATGTCTGGCTACTTTTAGTTAACAAAGCTAAGATTTCATGTGAATAATGTACATATTGCAGTGAGTTGGCAACCCTACAGCTGAAATCACTTTGTCAGATTTGTGAAGAAATAAAACAACAAATCGAAACGTAAACATTAAGTGTGCAGTGGGCAAATGTATGAAAACCAACAGTAAAAAATATGTGAGTATGTGTATAAGTAACATTTTTATTGTTTGATTAGAAACATTTAGTTAAAAAACATTGTGGCTAACGAATCAATATTTAAAAAAACACATAGAAGAAGCTGAAGGTGTTGAACTTGAAGAAAATGTAAAAAGAATGTTTTTCCGGTGCAGAATGTACTTTAGGTTAAGAATATTAAATGCCGACATTACCATAAATATTTATACAAAAAAAAGAAAATTAAATAAAACTTTAACTTAATATACAAAAAATTGTTCGTTTTTCGCTAATAAATAAATTGATGGCAAAAATAGTCAATTGTCCCACTGTTATGAATACACAAACATTATCAGCTGTTAGCTCGAAATTTTTAGCCAATAGGAACAAAGTTTGCGTGACGTCATTGGTGACAAACGTCAAAAACAGAAAAGGGAAGGGGGCTGGGATGGCGTAACCTTCTATACATAAACCTTGTATTTACTCACCCAAATATATCATGCTCGAAGGACAGAGGGGCAGGAGGAGTACTCTTTTTCTCGCCACCGAGGGAGTACGTTTTACTGCAAATACAAACGGACGGACGGGCGGACAAAGACAAGGGCTTCAAAAGAAGTGAACGTCAATTGACACGGAATTTGAGATATTCGCCATATTTTTCGCCTTTCCATTTTGTATAAGGGAATTTTCATTTATGCTGAAATCGTCTATGAAAATATTACGCCATGTTGCCAAATTTCCCTGTAAATGGGGAGTAAATGGGATTTTTGTGGAGTTGCGAATATTCTGCTGGTGAATTGATTGTAATGTGGTTTATCCACACGCTCTCACACACACAATCAGGGCACAGTTCATTTGAAGAGAATAATGAACACTTTTTAGATGAATGATGGTTAGAAAATATATTAAATCGATAGGAAAATCGTATAAGCAGTTAAAGAAGGGAAAGGGATTAAATTTAAATTCATCGCAAAATTTAGGAGTTAACATATTTAGGGAATTCCCATTGTGTTTGTTAATAAGAGCCTATTATGTTTTTTTTGCACAAATCCATGTTTTTTATTTTTTTAATAAGAATAAAAAAATTTTTTAAATATTCAGAAAAAAATTCAATAGCAAACTATCGTTCTTATTAAGGGTTTCAATGTTTTATTTTGTTTTATTTTTTTCATTACAGTTTGTTACCAAAGTAATACATTGAGTATGCAGACTTTTTAAATTATGTAGATAAGGAAAATAATAAGGTCTTGGCATTGAGATATCAGCAAAAATTTTCAAATTGGATTTTTTTCAGCAGTTTCAGGACAGTTTCATAGTAGAAGTTACCGAACTCATTACCAAGCCATAAAATGTAAGGTATTTGTTTCAAAGATACCAGAACTAACATGGCAGGTTCGAGAAACATTTTATTAAACCCAATGAGCTGCCAAAAGCGTCTTTTCTTCTACATCGAGTGAGTAGAAGACTTTAATTACGCGCAGCTTAATGACTTGTGAGAGATCATCTTTTGTTGTTAAATTATTATTTTTTTAATTGGATGTTAATTTGTCTTCTTAGGTTTACGTGTTTGTTCTAATTTTTAAAATAGTACCAAAACAAATGTACATTGATATTAGATTCTTAATATTGTTGATCTTACGAGTAGTCTTCTTTCCTCGATACAGAAAAAGGTCCTCTCTTAGAAACTGGCCGAACTATTGATGGTGCTTTAAGATGACCAAAATATGGTCCTCCGAGAGGGCCAAACTATTGAAAAAACAGATCCTTCTACAAATACACCAACAGCTATCCTAAAAGATGACCAAAATATGGCCCTTTAAAATGACCAAAATATGGTCCTTCAATATTTTCCAACTTTCTTAAAGATGACAAAATCAATTACACCATTAGCTAAAAATACTAAATGATAATGAAGAAATGATGGTCCTTTGAGAAGACCAAAATATGGTCCTTTGAGGTGACCAAAATATGGTCTGTTGAGATGGGCAAAAAAATATGGTATAAAAACATGGTCCTTTAAGATTACCAAAATATGGTCAGTTGAGATGGGAAAAATATGGTCCTTGTGAGGGGCAAAATATGGTCCTTCGAGTCGACCCAATTATACTCCCACGATATGATCCAACTTAGGTCCTTTAAGATGAGCTCTCATATGATGAGATGAGATCTCATATGAGATAAGATAATGTTTGTAAATGAAAAACAGCCTTTTACAAATATTTTCCAAATGACTAAAAATTATCCTACAATTACATTTATAGCTATACTTAACGATGACGCAAATATGGTCCTTTGAGGTGACCAAAATATGGTCCTCTTAGGTGACCAAAATATGGTTCTTCGAGATTACTTCTTCCGTGACTTTTCGAATAAAACACAGTTTTTTTTGACAAAAAAAAAATATTTTTCAACATATTCTCCTTTAGGCTCGAGAACGTTCAGCGTCATACTTGTGCGACCACAACGAAAGTCATTAAACCACTTTTTTACCATTGAAATCAATGTGCATAGTCCCCATAGTATTTATCAAGCTTTTCTTTGGTTTGATTGAGGGTTTTTTACGCTCTCGAAATTCACTTCTTTTCAATTTTAACAAAATCCACGACGGAACTCTCTCAAAATTTGACGGTAGTTCTATAACAGATGGTACTTGGTATGAGCAGTGCTGCATTTTATATAACTACGAGGGAAGTTGGAAATGTCACGGAATTATTGATCTGCCCTTGTACCAAAATGTGATCTTTGGACCTACAAAATACTACAAATAAACTTAAACATGGTCACTTCAGATGACCTAAAGGAGTAATTCGAGAAAATCGAATTGTTGTACTTCGAAATGATCAAATTATGGTAAAGAACATCAGATGATCCTTCGTAGGCAAAATATTACCTTTTTATCGATGATAAACCTCCAAGCTTAGCAACAAACGTTTCTTTGATAAGACCGAGGATTATTTCTTTGACGAAGTTTTATTTGATTATTTAAAGTGTTTTCGCCACTCTTAGAAAGTATCGGCGCTGCTATGGACCTTACAAAATGTGGTATTTCGTATTGGAGGGAGAACTGTGGAGGATTTACAGATGATCCTTTAAGTTTTCTTAAAATTAGGTTCTTATTAAAGAAGGCAAATTCTACGATAATTGAGATCCAGCATTAGAAGACGGCCATTAGTAATCAGTCTGAGATAACAGAAAGTTGGCTAGTTGTTGAGGCTGCCTTGAAGAAGCACAATTAAGGTAACAGCCACAACCAATGTTAATGTCTTAGGCCACAACCAGCAATGTGTGTATGGAAGTAAATGTGAATGTCTCGTAAGGCTATATACGAGGGTTGCTATATATATATTTCTGGCCTTGTCAACACTACGTATTGCCTGGCGCCAATTGACATTTCCATTGGAAAGTTTGACATTATTTAGCATAAACGTATTCAGAACGTTTTGACGTACGACCATCATTTATGTTGTTTACAGTGACTTCAAAAAATCAATTTGGCAAAAATATGGAACTAACTCGTCAACATTTTCGTGCGATCACTTTTAACAACTTTCGACGTGGAGTATCACGACAAGAACGCATCGATGAACTTAAATCTTTGTATGGTGATGAAGCACCATTCTATAGCACTGTGAAAAACTGGTTAAATGAATTCAATCGAGGCCGACGCTCAAAGGTCCAAAAACGGCTCGTGTCGATTTGTGCGAAGAGATTTTGAAAAAATACTATCAAGGTGCTTCAAAACACGTTTATAAGATCGTCACAGGTAACGAATCATGGATCTATGCGTATGAGCCCGAAACAAAACAGCAATCGACCATGTGGACTCTGTGCACCAGATCCACCCACCCAAAGCAGCAATTATACTGCCAAGGTCTGTCACCCCAGTACTATGTGCCGCTACAACAACATAACAACCACAAGGTCGATGCTAAAGTCGTCTTGAAGGACCATAATAATGCCGTCTTGTAAGGCCATATCATAGCCGTCCAGAATTTCTCGAAAAACTATATAGTTGCTGTCTGCAATATCCATATTATGGTCAAATTAAAAAAAAAATTTATTGACGTCCAGAAGGTCAATACTAAGGTCCTATCAAAGGGCCATATCAGGATAACCTTGATTGAACACATGGCCTGTCTCGAAAGGCCATGTCGTTCGTAACATATTTAGGTTGCTTTGAAGTACGGTTATCTCGAGAAACCATACTATGATCGCATCAAAAAAAGAATCATTATAATTAAAGTCGTATCCATTAAGGACCATATATTCTAACCAGCCACCAGTAAAAATTTTTGATTAAAGTTTATGTGTGTGATCCCCATTAATTATGTAATAGACGTTCAGAATTTTAATACTAAGGTCCTATCAAAGGGCCATATAAGGATAACCTTGAATTAACACATGGCCTGCTTCGAATGACCATAATATGTTCGTAACATATTAAGGTTGCCCTAAAGTATGGTCATCTCGAGAGACCATATTATGATCGTATTAACGAAAGAACCATATAAAAGTCATCGCTGTTACGCTGCCTCGAAGGACCATATATTATGAAACAGCCACTAATAGCATTTTTGATTAAATGGATTGTATTTAAACACATCATAAACTTTTCGGTTTATGGTGAACGTTTTTTCTGTCGGGTTGAATATTATTTTCGCATTTCTGGTTGAATATTTTATCTCTCGCGTACTCGACACTGACTCTACGTCTTAGGAACAGACACTCGAAACGTATTCATTAGGTTTTGATATAAAAGTTATATTTCTATCATAGCCGATTTTAGCTAACGTGCTTCTCGAAGGACCAATTTTAACCAAGCTGGTTGTCATTATGATGATGACGCAGAAGAAGTCTGTATGGACTAATTGAAACCCATTAATTCATGATTTATGTTAATAATAGTCCTTTACATTATTGATTGCGGACAAGATTTACGTTTCGCTGCACGTTTAGGGAGTTACTCTTATGTTTGATTACATAAGCGAGTAAAGAGGACACAAAAAATAGTTCGGTCTATCTACAACAATGGTCATTAATTAAATGACTCTAAACGTTTATCAGTTTCAAACCCTCTGCTTTGGGATGAGTTGCTTCTATTTTTCTTTTTTTCAATTAACTTTTCCATTTAGCTTTTTCCTAGGAAATACACAATGCATTTGTTAGCAGTGTTTTTTAAGGCTTTTTTGAGTTTCCGTTGATAAATTAATTAACATAATTTAACAATAAAAAATTATGGCCAACCATATCACATGCTGATTCCAACACAGCACACATGAAATCTAAACTAAATAAACAGCAGGCCTATTCCAATATTGCATGCCATGCCAGGATATGTCAAACAACAAGGAAGGACTCCGTTCGTTTTGCCTCATATGGTACGACGGTATGGCCCGGCATGTGTGATGTTATCGAATTTATAACAGACACTTACACCAGGAACACACCCTTGCCTCGTTCGAGGAGGTGGTAGGTTGAGGTAGGGGTAGTAGAATAAATGTAGCACATGCAGCCCGAGCGTCAGCTGCCACCAAAAATGTTTGCTGATTAAAATGAAACAGAATGAAAAACATTTCGGCATAGGAAGCCGTTTGCGCCGGCGCACAAAACACCCTTGGCTTAAGGCAAGTATGTGTGCCCGGGTACTTTTTCGTATAAAATTTTATTCCGTAAAAGCCATAATCAATCACTTAATCGGGAAGGCACCCAGAGGTACAAAGTAACTACCACCACCTTCGGGCGACTGGTAGTTGTGCCCTTTCGTCCCAACAAAGTGTTGAAGTGGGGTTGGTGTGGAAGGGATAATTTAAACATTTTCGCTGTATCGAAATAATTTAAATTTTACAATAGTTTATGTAGAATATTTCTAGAAGCACCCGTTGTTCTTTAGTAGCCTTTTATATGCCAGAAACAGAGAGCAAGTCCGAAGGTGCCATATCCGTTTCCACCCAACGAAATAAAACAGCGTTTCAATTTAACATAGGCTGGGGAATTGTGCGTGCCAGCCTGCTGTCCTCTGTCAGTACATTTCAGAGAACTAATTTAATCAACACTCCTTGCAACACGTTTGGTGTTGTTTCCATTGTCCTAAATCGTCCTACCGATAAAAATGAGGGCTAATGTCCCATAATATAGATTTGACAACAACAGTGTCTTGCCGAGATTTAAAACCTCTGGCTCGTTGTATTTAAGAAGACCTCCCACATTTTCAATTTTAATGCACGTGCGTTTTGGAAAATGTGGAAAATTAAAAGGTGGCTGCCCCTACCCCGTTTCTCTTTGTGGTCCTCCTAATGACAAGACTTTAATTGCATTTTATGGTTTTTAAGAGGAATCAATTGTTATTTATTGGTTTTGTCGCTATGTGTGTGTATGTTTTACCCTCCCAGCCGCTTCTGTTTCCATAGCGTGTTGCATCATTGCATTGTTGCAGTCACATCGAGTTGCAGGGCTGGGCGACTTTATCGAATTGAAGCCATTGTAATGCTTGTTGTTTTGCGGTTTTCAGTTTTCATCATTCTTGGCTAACAAGAATGGTAGAGTCGTTTTACAAAAACGTGCGGAGTGAAAAGGTGGAAAAAGACAACGAATGCTTGTTCGCAGAGAAGCTGTGATAGCAGGAATTTCAGACATACCTTGCCATATGGAAAACAGTTTTCCATGGCGGTAGTTTCAAAGTAATTTGGATTGAAATAAAACCAAAAAGTACCAGTTGCTGAAACTATTATGTAACATTAACTTGAGATACCTAATGGTCTTCCAATTATTTCATACAATCGATACGACTACGAGTATCGTTCTAATATCTACCTTAACATATCCTATTGTTTTGGTTATTTCAAAGGACCATATCGTGGTCGTCTAAAAAAATCGCTTTTATTAAATCTCATCGATAGTAACCTCTAAAGCCATATTCTCACCGAAAGACCATGTTATCCCGAAGGACCATAATATAAACGTTTCAAAGGACCACATTTAAGTCGTCCGGAAAGTCGACACTGAGGTCGTCTCGAAGGACCATGTTGAGGTAGCCTCCAAGGGCCATGCTATGGGCGTTTCGAAGAATTATATCATAGTCGTTTAGAAGGTCCATTTTAAAGACGTCTCGAAGCACCACATTAGGGTCGTCTCGAACGGCTATACAATAGCTACCCAAAAGGCCCATACTAAAGACGTCTCAAAGGACCATATATTTCATTTATCTCAAAGGACCATATTATTTTTATCTCGAAGTACCATATAAAAGCAGACTCGAAGGACCACAATAATAGTCTCGAAGGACCATAATAAAAGTAGTCTCGAAGGACTATATTAAAGTAACTTTGAAGTACCATATTTAAGTAGTCTCAAAGGGCCATATCGCCTTATTTTAATCGTCGTGAATAAAATGAGTCTCGTTAATAAAAATAAATCTCCCGTATACGAGTGTCATTTGATTTGTTGCCGAAGTAATCGTTGCCAAAGACTGCTGAAGAAAAACCTTGGCGGGTTTAGAAACAGCTGTACAGTCTGCCTGGCAACCGTAGCCAATACATTTCACCATACAAAAGACGTCTCAAAGGACCATATTTTTTTCATCTCGAAGAACCGTATTATTTATGTCTCGAAGTACCGTATAGAACCCTCCACGAAGGACCATAAAAGTAGTCTCGAAGGACCATATAAAAATAACTTTGAAGTGCCATATAAAAGTAGTCTCAAAGGACCATATCACCTTGAGGGTCTTATTTTAATCGTATTGAGGGATCAAGTGTCCGGAAGAATCATATTATGGTCTCTATATTATGGTCATCACAAATATATATATATTAATGTCATCTTAGAGGACCAATTATTTAGTTAAATCGACGACTTTAATCCTATCAGACAGTCGTAAGCCAAAAGTCTAACGATCCTCCATGGAAGATTTGTTCATCACTTTTCAGGTATTTTCAAGGATTGGTCCTATGAAAGGTTGATTTAAAGATTCATATGTTGGATTTCTTAAAGGAGGATTATTTTAAAAGTTCCGAAGGACCACTTTTGGTTTGTTTTGAAGAACTTAAACTACTTTTTTTATGCAATCTCAAGGAACAAAGAACATCTGGAGGATCAATATTTTGGTCGCCTAGAGAGGTTATCTTTTGTTATTTTTGAAAAATATATTGTTTATATACAGCGGGGATTTTGTTAACGATGTGATGGATTAGTTATGGGACATTGCCAGCATCATATTTTAGTCATCTCCGAGGACCACCTGTGGACATTGAGAGAACCATATTTGGGTCATCTTGATGGAACACCCTGGGCAAATCCAACAACCGAATAAAGGACACATCGAAGGATTCCAGTCTATTCATATCGAAGGATTTAGAATTACGACTTATTCAGATCGTCTCGAAGGACCACATCTATGAAGTTGAAGCTGTTTGATTCTCTTAAAGTCCCAGTTACAATGTGCAAGATTAAAGATGCAACTTAAATTCGCTGCGCTAATCGTCTCCTACAATTGCTGCTCTTAAGATTCTCAAAGGAACATATTTTTAACTTTAGCAAACAATTGGTCGAACAACAAAATACCCATTATTACTTAAGCAGAATAAAGAATCAAGTCAAGGATAATTATGAGGCTGTAAATAGATAGCGTTAGATGGCCAGACAAAATATCTAAATAGAATTACAGGGAAAGCAGGTCATACGTTTTATTTTGTGAAAAAAAGTGCCAAATAATTTTGAATAAAAGGAAAAAATATGACAAATTTGTAATAAGGACACGTCCAACAAAAATTCCTTTTGAGAAGATGTTATTTGGACGATTGTGTCAATAAGGAAGAGCAAGCAAGACGAAATTGCTCATAAAGAATGAATTAGTAGACATTTTTACCAGCCCACTTTTTTAGAAAGGACATTGTCTGACAAATTTTAATATGAGAATGGTAAGATTATAAGCTCAGACCTCTCTCAACAATTTCAGGAAGCAAAAAATTGTTGCTAACATGTCGATCAACTCTGTTAGCAAGAGAAAGGTTTTGATCAAGTTTTAAGGGAGAATAAACTTGTCGCTCGTCCTTTTTTAGGAGAACACAATTTTCGTACTTTTTCTCCCTATAAATTTTATAGATAAAAAAAAGTTGTGCGACAACTTGTTCCACCCCGATCACGACAACTTCTTCCTCCCTTTGAAAAAGGGAGAAGAAGGTAGCTCGACATTTTAGGGAGAAAAAATGTTGCTCAACATTTTAGGGAGAAACAACATTCGCTTAAGTCACATCGGGAGAAAACCGTTTTCACTCAACTCTTTCTGGGAAAAAAGAGTCGCTCATCTTTTTCTGGGAGAACAAAGTTTTCGTTTATGTTTTTTTTCGGGAGAATAAACTTTGTTTATATGGAGAGGGAAAAATCGTTTAGGGTCAAGTTGTCGCTTAACCTTTTTTTTATAGAGCAAAAGATGTTGTTTAGGAAAAACACAGTTTTTAATTAACTTTTATAGAGAAAAATACGAGCAGTAAAAAGGGTAAAATGTTTTTTCGGCAACAAGAATGATGTTGTTCAAATTGCTAAGCAAAAACACAGTTTTCGTTTAAAAAAGGGTCGTTTTTAGGGAGAAACACGATGTCTGTCGCTCAACTTTTCAAGGGAGAAAAAAATTTTTCGCTAAACTTTTTAGAGAAAAAACTTCTCGCTCAACTTTTTTGGGGAGAACAATGTGTGGCTGAACCGTTTAAGGGAGAAAATATACTCAATTGTTAAGAGATATGGAATACTGTTTTCTGTAGTAAAAAATAAACGTTTCAATTATCTTGAATTAATTAAAATTTTTTTAAAAGTTTTTCTTCATACCTTGTAAACGTTGTCGCTCCTCGCGTTGGCAGAAAAAGACTGTTGGCTATCATTAAAAAAATACCTACTCACAATGTTTTTGAAGAGTAGTTTGGGTTCATGCCAACTTCAAATGAAATTAGGGTCAGGTCAGTCATACAAAATAAAAAATAACTTACAACCCGTATAGGAGGCATAAATACGCCACGCCGCCCATTGAATATGAGACATAGCCAATTGGAAAACCGAAATGAAATGGAAAGCCATCGTAAAAAAAACTAAGTAATAAAAAGAAGTTGGCAGAGTCGTCGACGGAGACTGTTGACACATCCGACGGCACTTTAGGGCAGAATAGAGAAAAGGCTTCCTCGCCGTCTATGGACGACTAACAAAAAAATACTCATTCTTGAAAAATTACAATAACGACGAAAGTGTCAATGAGGCATATCGTCCGATTATGCCACATAAATGAGGGTTCCCATTCCCATAACAATCATTATAACAAATAATGTTTAATTTGTAACTTTAATTAAATCATAAGGGTCAAAAGGCAACCGTGGTTGGATGGAACGCCATCGCCACCACCACCAGCCATGGAATTATAAAGTAGGAAACTAATTACAGAAAACACTACTTGTGAACTACACAGTCTTCTCTCTTCGCCAGCTTTGCCACGATGATGGCTTTGGGAAAAATCAATGAATCTCCAATTCCACAGCAACCGCAAACAAAAACAGAAACGTTCAGTTCTTATGTAGGCCCTTTGTTTGCTTTAAACTGCCGCGTGACTTCCATTGAGGCATGCAACACAGGCGGCGGCATTGGATTTCTTTCTCATGCTGGTGTTTTGAGTGCTCCTCTCCTCTGCGGATGCCTCATAAGGCTTTGTTTACCCACTTTAAGGCTACTTTAGTTGGAATTTTATTTTTATGGAATATTTTTTTATTTTTCGTTAAGCAAAGAATCGATGATTTAAATCGCTCGTGCCAAAACCCATAGAGGTCAGGTCGTCATAGTCTGCGCAGAGTATGACGGAAAAAAGAAGATAAAGATGGCTGGGCCTAGCCTTGGCATCAAGGTTGATGCCACCGTCATGTGCAAGATAAAACAGCATTAGGTCAAGGATTTGAAAGTCAAAGCAAAGAAAGGATAATGGATGATGATGCACATGAATACGCTGATGTGGTGCAGAGCATACAATTAAGAGAGAGGAAAACCTGAGAGTTATGGCCAGCATGACTGCATTTGATAATGAATTATGGGCTGTTACATGTATCATAGATATTATATAAAATGTTATATGTATTATCAATACGTTTAAGTAATAAAAAGTCTCATATACTTAGTAGGGACATAAATACTGTTACAACATTGAACACACCCATTTCCATAGTAGAACTGAACATACCCCGTTAATGTCATATGGATTTTGAAAGCTAACCTCAATAGCGTTAGTCTGCATCGGGATTTTAAAATTGTTTCAACTTTCATCCAGGAGTGGTCAGATAATGAGACGCTCCGGCCACTAGGGATTAGCCGTATGTTCGTCTACCGATGCATTTAACTGTTTGAGGAGACTGGAGATGTAAAAGACCGACACAGGTCGGGCCGCCCACGCTATGTTCGAACACCGCATGTCATCAAGGCCGTTTAATCAGGAATTCCTCCTAAAACAGAAAATCATGGCTCGTGAGATGAATATCACGCAAAAGTCCATGAGACAAATTATTAAAAAAGACTGGAGACTTGGGGCTTTCAAACGACGTACCGGACATTTATTGACTGCAGCTTTAAAAAAAAATAGGATTGAAAAATGCAAACGTCTTTTTGTGAAGCACGCTGACACAGAAAAATGTTGTTCACCGATGAACAAATTTTTACCGTTCAGGAAAAATGTAACAAGCAAAATGATAGTGTATGAGCGGTCATCTAAGGAAGCATCTGAACTGATCCCAAGGGTAAAAAAGGGTCATCACCCAGCTTCAGTCATGTTTTGGTGGGGTGTCTCTTACGATGGTGTCACTGACCTGCATTTCTGCGAACAAGGAGTCAAAACATCGGCCAAAGTTTACCAAGAAACCGTTTTGGGAGTTGTTGTGAAGCCTCTTAACAATTCCCTGTTCCAAAACTTGACTTTCCAGCAGGATTCTGCGCCGGCTTATAAGGCTAAAACGTCCCAGGCCTGGCTTCGAAACAAATTGCCTGCGTTCATTTCCTCTGAAGAATGACCCTCAGGCAGTTCACTTTTGAACACATTGGATTACAAATTGTAGACGGTTTTAGAGGACAAGGTTTGTCACAAAAGACAGCCCAACATTGGATCTCTTAAGACTGCTTTGGTTCGAGCTGTGGCCAATTTCCCAATGGACGAGGTTCGTGCAGCTATTGACAATTGCCCAGTACGACTTAAGGCGTGTGTAAAGGCAAAAGGCGGACATTTCGAATAAGTAGATTCTTTTTGGATACAATATACGTCAATAAACATATTGAAAAATATTTGGTCCAAAAACATTCAGTACTTTTTTTACAGCATAAAACAACAGTATTAATGTCCCTACTAAGTAGTAGAATAGACCAAAAAATATATGGTCTGGGCATTGTTTAGTCCCTCAAAGGGGGATTTGGTCCAATTGGTCCATTTTAAATATATACGCAATCATAAAACATATATCTGGTAATTTATAAGCCTCAAGCCACTAGGGATTAGCCGTATGTTCGTCTACCGATGCATTTAACTGTTTGAGGAGACTGGAGATGTAAAAGACCGACACAGGTCGGGCCGCCCACGCTATGTTCGAACACCGCATGTCATCAAGGCCGTTTAATCAGGAATTCCTCCTAAAACAGAAAATCATGGCTCGTGAGATGAATATCACGCAAAAGTCCATGAGACAAATTATTAAAAAAGACTGGAGACTTGGGGCTTTCAAACGACGTACCGGACATTTATTGACTGCAGCTTTAAAAAAAAATAGGATTGAAAAATGCAAACGTCTTTTTGTGAAGCACGCTGACACAGAAAAATGTTGTTCACCGATGAACAAATTTTTACCGTTCAGGAAAAATGTAACAAGCAAAATGATAGTGTATGAGCGGTCATCTAAGGAAGCATCTGAACTGATCCCAAGGGTAAAAAAGGGTCATCACCCAGCTTCAGTCATGTTTTGGTGGGGTGTCTCTTACGATGGTGTCACTGACCTGCATTTCTGCGAACAAGGAGTCAAAACATCGGCCAAAGTTTACCAAGAAACCGTTTTGGGAGTTGTTGTGAAGCCTCTTAACAATTCCCTGTTCCAAAACTTGACTTTCCAGCAGGATTCTGCGCCGGCTTATAAGGCTAAAACGTCCCAGGCCTGGCTTCGAAACAAATTGCCTGCGTTCATTTCCTCTGAAGAATGACCCTCAGGCAGTTCACTTTTGAACACATTGGATTACAAATTGTAGACGGTTTTAGAGGACAAGGTTTGTCACAAAAGACAGCCCAACATTGGATCTCTTAAGACTGCTTTGGTTCGAGCTGTGGCCAATTTCCCAATGGACGAGGTTCGTGCAGCTATTGACAATTGCCCAGTACGACTTAAGGCGTGTGTAAAGGCAAAAGGCGGACATTTCGAATAAGTAGATTCTTTTTGGATACAATATACGTCAATAAACATATTGAAAAATATTTGGTCCAAAAACATTCAGTACTTTTTTTACAGCATAAAACAACAGTATTAATGTCCCTACTAAGTAGTAGAATAGACCAAAAAATATATGGTCTGGGCATTGTTTAGTCCCTCAAAGGGGGATTTGGTCCAATTGGTCCATTTTAAATATATACGCAATCATAAAACATATATCTGGTAATTTATAAGCCTCAAGCTTTTTTCGTTTGAACTGAATTGTGCTTTCAACAAAAAGGTGGACAGACAGAGCCTATCATCTCTTACTTTAAAGGGTGGCAGATAAGTATTTCGAGATGTTACAAACGGAATGACAAACTTATATATACTCCCATCCCATGGTAGGAGGTATAAAACAAAACAAATAATTCTGTGCGCACATTAGAGCGTATCAATGTTTAAAAGGACCTATAAGTCATTTGATTTGTAGCCGAGGTAATCGTAGCCAAAGACTGCTGAAGACAAACCTTGGCGGGTTTAGAAACAGCTGTACAGTCTGTCAGGTAACCATAGCCAATACATTTCAACAATTTTTATGTTGATTCTGAAAAAGAAAGCACAAAAGGTCTCGAACCAGAATCAAAAAATAATATTTTTTAATGTAAAAACAAAAAACATTTTTTTTAGTACATTAAAAAAATATTTAAAAAAGAAGTACTTAATAATAAAAGCAATTAATAAAATTTATATGAGGCTCAAAGAAAGCAATGGGTGTGAAAACAATACAGAAATAAAGATTAATGATAAATAATTCTTTCTTTAATAAAAAATTAGGAAAAAAAATAATATATTTTTTAAAGAAAACAAACATTTTCAAAGAAAAACTAATTTTTTATAGCAAATATTTAGTATGACTTTTTTGTAGATAAACATTGCTTTCTTTAAAATAACGGGTGGCCCAAATAAGACCAGCTAATGTGAAACACAAATAACTTTTTTTTTAACATAATTTATTTTTGCTTTTTGCAGATTATAACTGAACTCTTATAAATTTTAAATGAACACGTATAGTCCACAACAACGCATTAAAATTTTTATTATTCATCTCAACGATCAATTGTTCTGACGCAGCGAAATTATTGCCGTTTCTTAACGTACGATCATCGCCCACATCTTCCATGATTACAAGTTTAGTTCGCCGTTTTGAGGAACTGGGTTCAGTTGCCGACCGTCCAGGAAGAGGTGCTCATCGAAATATTCGTACCGAAGAGAACGTGGAAGCTGTGCAGCAGCTTGGCGCTAAAAAGAGCCAATGTCTAAATCGAGCAAAATGGTGGTTTTTTCTCTGATGTCATATTTCACACATAGTCACGTTAAATTTCCCTAAAATGTATTTAAAATATAAAAAAATCATTTAAAAAAACCATCACTAGGTCTTATTTGGGCCACCCTGTAGTAAGATTTCAAAAAAAACTGGATCCGTTAATTGTAGTCGAATGTACTCGTTCTCATATGTTTGTTTGTGAAGTTTGTCGAGGTCTTTATTCAAACTCGAGTATTACTTTTAAATCCTACTAGAAAATATTTTCTTGTGTGCAAATCTGTATGCTTTAATTTGTCCCTTATTCTACAGTGTCCCACTTTTGTTTACAGACAAAAGAGAGATTCATTTTTTTAAAGAAAAAACTGGCAATTGTTCTTTAAAATAAACACACCGCTTTTAAAACTTTCCCTTTCCTTTTATTCAGGACTTTTCATCCTTAAAGCTTTTCCTGTTTAAAAGTATTTCCTTTATCAAATGTATTGGAAAAATAAGGGTTACAGACACAACTTTTAAAAGAGTCAATGATATTGTAGCGATGTCAGTTGGTGTCTGAGTCAGAGTACATGTTAATTTCATATAATGGCCTTTCAAAAGCCCTCGAGTTGGGGAAAATACGTGACATCTGTCGAAATTGTGTTCATCTTGATTTTTGATACGAATTTATGACGAGCCGATGATAACAAAAAGCCGCAGACGACAACAATTTCATTAAGTCCAGTGGTGGCTGGCTGAATGACTGGTTGGCAGCCAGCGTCGGCCGAGAAAATGTGCAGTAAAGGATTTGTGTACGGCCAAGAGACAAAAGACTGGCGACCGTGTGCAAACAAATGAAATATGCCAGTCAGTCAGACAGACAGTTAGGCAGTCAATCAGTCATTCATACATCCAGTCATCCCTGGTGACTTCTAGTCTTATGACATAACACAGATGGACGATGACATCGAAAGCCGCACTGGTATGGTGGTATGGTCGTGTCGACTGATAATGAATGCTGGTGCTCTGCCGGCTGCCTTCATTGTTTGGCAAAGTGCAAGCCAACAAAACTCGGAACAAATTGTGCATCAGTCAATAATAAAATTGTACAAATTGCCGAAAACGAAAAATATAACAAATTGCTGACAAATGACTTTGGAGTCCAACTGTAACAGAAATACACCCACTTTTCCGGCGTCTTCTGTCACTGGCTCTCTGCATCAGCGATATCGGCGTCATCCTCGTCTTATACGTAGCAGCCGCAGCAATCCACCCTCAACTGAAGGCCAACCGCGCAAGTGGCGCGGTGGGTGACTCGATTCGATTACAAGTGGATCATATTTCTTCCCGCTTTCCTCTGGGCAATGAGCAATGCACTCTGTACTTTTGAATGAATGAAAGGACGGACATTACAGAGGTCGGTCGTTAATGTTTGACATTATTTAAACAACAACCACTTGGTTTTTGGTTATTTATGAAATTTATCTTCCTATCTTTTAAATACTCTTTGTTTAATGTAAACAACAGTTGGCCAAGGACTGGTTTTGAAACCTCTCCCCGCCCCCACTACCATATGTCTCCTGCTGTTAATTCGAAGTGGGAGGCTTCCCAAACCAGTCAACCGGCTATAGTTGTAGCAGTTTTCATAAGTAGCTGCTTTAAACAAATGCTCATGACTCCTTGTCCAACTAAGGACAATGACGACGACCACAATGTGATGGGTTGTGCTTTTTTGTGAGCTTTTTAAATTGGGTACACATAAAATGTTCCAAATGTAACCACAAATGGGGAGTGAGTGGTAGTTGAAGAAACCTTATTTTGAATTTAGATTTTTAGAGTCCGGTCGAAGAGTAAACAGAGGGTGTGGGATATTTTAAACAATCTGTCAAGTATTTCATACATTCTAAACAATCTATGAAAAATTGCTAAGGAAGTTCAACATAACCTCAAAAGTTGTCCGTATAGCCTCTATACATAATCTTTGGATATTATAGAACTTGTTGATCCCTTTCACCCACAATTGTCACACTAACCTCATACTAATTTAGCCCCATTGTCGCCTGTAAAAGCTTTCAAATACTTTTTACCCCATTTCTATGGCGCTAGTACCTTCCGTAAGCATTCCTCATCCAAACACATGAAAACCATGTACAGGGGGGAATAGTTAGCAGCAAGGAGCGGGGAGTAAAGGGAAACTCAGCAAAATAAGTAGTTTGTAATTAGTATTCATTCATTGTTAAGAGAACGCAAAGCAGCAGAAAACAAGTGGTGGTGGTGGTGGTGGGGGCGAATGACATAATAAACCCCAAGTATAGGTTGACAACAAAAGGAGCAACGAAAGGATTTCCATACAATTAACTGCTGCTGCTCCTTTTCCCCCACTTATGTGTATGTCTGGAAAAAAGGATTGGAATTAGTTACCATTTCCATGGAGGCCTGAATGTATGGGTGAGTATAACTTGGCCTGCTTAACTTTTTTGACTTTTCGTTTACATTTTTTTCTATAGAAGTTTTTGGCTTTTGTCGTTGAAATCAGCCGAGATAAAAAGTGTTAAGTTCGCGTAAAATTGATATGGGTCAAAAGGTTGGAATTATTCTTCTATTTAGAGGCACATACTTACAGAAGTGGGTAGATACTAATGCTCGAGATATTTAGTACATATTTCATATTGACATGTTGTAGTAGTTCTTACCTGAAACAGAGAAAAGAGATTATTAATATTTGACACACAAAAAAGAAAGGAAATGTATATGTCAGTAGAATACTTAGGCATAAAAAGAGCAATGATAATCATGATAGTATTATGTAGAGAATCTGATTAGGCTAGATTTTTATTGTTTTTGAAAAAAGTCTCAATAAAATAAACTAACTAGATTTTGAACATTTAAAAATGCTTCGAAAATTCTGCAAGAAAAGTATGTTCGAAAGGTACCTCCTTAGGAAAGGGTGTTCTACATAAAACCCCATTTTTTTAAAAAAGGAAACCCGAACATTTACTATTTAGATCGAAGAAATAAAAATCGCATTTGCTTGACATATTCGATATTACTTTTTAAACCGATATCGTACATACGAATAACGAACACAATCTTAAACATTAAGGTTCCTGGACTTGTGTGTAATCAAAAATCATTTCAAATACAAATCTATTTAGTAGGGACATAAATACTGTTAAACATTGAACACACCCATTTTAATAGTAGAACTGAACATACCCCGTTAATGTCATATGGTTTTGAAAGCTAAAGTCAATAGAGATAGACTGTAACGGGAATTTAAAATTGTTCCAATGTTCATCATGGAGTGGTCAGATAATGAGAACCGTATCACTGTAATAGCGCTTTTCAAGTGTGAAATGAAAAAAGCGATATATTCAAAACGCTCCAGCCACTAGGGATTAGACGTATGTTCGTCTATCGATGCATACAACTATTTAAGGAGACTGGAGATGTAAAAGACCGCCACCGGTCGGGCCAGGCCGCCCACGCTCTGTTCGAACACCGCATATCATCAAAGCCTTTAAATCAAGAATACACAAAATTCTGCTCCGAAAACAGAAAATCATGGCCCGTGAGATGAATATCACACAAAAGTCCATGAGTCGAATCATTATAAAAGACTTGGGACTTGGGGCTTTCAAACGACCTACCGGACATTTATTGACTGCAGCTTTAAAAAAAATAGGATTGAAAAATGCAAGCGTCTTTTGGTGAAGCACGCTGATAACTTGCAAAGAAAAATTTCGTTCATCGATGAAAAAATTTTTACCGTTCAGGAAAAATTTAACAAGCAAAAATATAGAGTGTATGCGCGGTCATCTATGGAAGCATCTGAACTGATCCTGACTTTGCAGCAGGATTCTGCGCCGGCCCAAAAGGCTAAAACGTCCCAGTCGTGGCTTCGAAACAATTTGCCAGCGTTCATTTTCTCTGAAGAAAGGCCCTCAGGCAGTCCAGATTTGAGCCCATTGGATTACAAATTGTGAACGGTTTTAGAGGACAAGGTTTTTCTCAACAGATACCCCAACATTTGATCTCTTAAGACTGCTTTAGTTCGAGCTGTGGCCAATTTTCCAATGGACGAGGTTCGTGCAGCTATTGACGATTGGCCAGTGCGACTTAAGGCGTGTGTAAAGACAAAAGGCGGACATTTCGAATAAGTAGATTCAATAAATATATTAAAAAATATTTGGTCAAAAAACATTCGGTACTTTTTATTTTACAGCATAAAACGTGTGTAACAGTATTTATGTCCCTACTAAGTATATATAATACTCAAAACTCTTAATATCTCGACTACAAACAGGTTTAAAGATATTTTAAATGTACTGACACCGTTGTAATTGAACATTTAGAAGATCATACGAATAAAATCGAAAAATTTATTAAAAGAAAATACAATTTTACACGGTTTTTTATAACTGGTCCAGCGCAAAAATGCAGTTAGTTAGAGCCGAAATATTTTGGTAATCATTTTGAAGCATATCAATCTGCATTAATAGGAGGGGTACATTTGCCACTTTGTTTGAGTCTTTCTACTGTACATGTAAGTACATACATGATCGTTAAAGTAAAGTAAGAGCCATCTTACCTCATTACACTAGATTGAAACTTGTATTCCATTAGGTGGCTCGTCTCGAAATACATGTGTCTATATTTTTTACAGCAATAAAACCACTGTATTGCATCAATGAAAACATTTCATAAACTGAATGAAAAGTTTTCATATCATTAATGTTAATATTGCATACTACTAATTACACTGTATCAATAAAATTACTGTATTGTAGCAATGAAAACATTTTAATAACTCGATTAAAATTGTCCTTGCCTCAATAAAAATAAATTAATATTTTAAAACAAAAATCATTGATGCGGTGTAAATGATTTATTAAAATATTAAAATTATTTAATAAAATCAATTAAAATTGTTTGTGGATTCAATGAAAATATATCCATGAATCATTATTTCAATAGAAATATTTTAATAAATCAATGAAATTTTGGAATTGAATCAATGAAAAATTTTCATTAAATCAATCAGAACATCTCAATGTAGCTATGAAAATAATTCATTAAATCAATAAACTAATGACATATCAAGGAGAATATCACATAAATCAAAGAAACATACCATTAAATTAATCAATATTTTCCTGTGAACAATAAAAATATTTCATTGAAATATGACAAAAGTGATAATGTTTCTATGCTGCAATAAAATTATTTCATTAATTAAAATTAAATAATTCACTAAATCAATGAAAATTTCATTTATGAAAATGTTTCATACCATCAATGAATATATTGCATTGGGTCAATGAAATTCTATATCAATTTTATTAATATAAAATCATGCATACCTTCTTTGAAACTTGTTCAATAAAGTAAAGTCAAGAGCCTAAACACAAGGTAAACTCCCTATTTTTACGGAAATATTTCATTAAGATTTACATAACATGTCCATTGTATTAATGACACGACTTTTTTTCAACTTACGGAAAACATTTGCCTTTGCTATTCATTAGATGACTATGACAAATAAAATGTAAAATGTAATTAATAATGAGAGGGGGTGGGGGTTGCTTTCGGTGACACATAGCCTAGCAAAAGGTCATTAACACCAATAACAGTCTCGTGTAATCGTGTTAAGTTTGTAGTTTTTTTTTCGTCATTTCTAATTACATGCCGAACGAGCGGGGCATTAGCCAAGCTATTCATCTATCCGTCGTCCGGTTGGGGTTTGCATGTTTCCACGCAAATAAATGCGAATTATACCATCAAGTGAACTATAGCGGTAGAACTTAATTTCAGCTTAACAAGAAACTATAACAATTAGTTCACATTAAAAACTAAAAAAAAACTAAACTTAAATTACTACACATTTAATTCCTCAAAAAAGTAGGCATTCTAATACACAACATTAAAGTCTACTTTTAAAAAAAATGTCTTGGCCGCCGTCCATCCTCCACCATTAAAGCATCTCTAGTAATTTAAGCAAGACTACAAAGTTGATCTGTTGCTTGTGTCTTTTCCTGTATCTCGATGTGCGAGTCAAACTAAGTTCAGTTACCAACCGATCATTATTAATAACTTGTTGACCTTTCAAGAGTTTAGTTTGTTTGCCTCCACAGAGTTAGTTTCATTTCCCAAAGTGTATCTTGGCGATAAATTCTGTCCATATACGAACGAGTGGCCGTCTCTCGGTTCGTCTGTCCATCCCAAACAACAATGTTTCGATTCACAAACAACGTACACTCCCTCCTCTATTCACAATAGGCCACTTTACATGCTGCTTGCTGGCGTACGATGCGACTACGTTACGTTTTCCACTTTTTTTTAAATTTCTGTGTGGAATCTGAAAAAACAAAGTTCAAGACTTTAAGTCTGTCTTCAATATCGTAACGAATTTAAAAATGTGTCTAAGTATTTGGTGGCGTATCTTTGTGTAGGTATATCTGGCTTTGTTTTTTTGTGGTACTGTTTCCAGTCGTTGAGTTTAACAGACCCACCCAATATTTTTTCTTTCGACATTAGTAATCAGTTGTGCCCGTGGAATACGTAATTGGAAAAATAACACATGCAGCAGACAACTACAAAGAGAAAAAGTGAATAGTCACAAAAAAGACTCGTACATGCCTGAACGTGAATAACACCAGACTTTTAAAAATAAAACAATTAAATACGGTGACAATTTTCACACACAATAATTTTCATTGGGAGCCCACAACTTCAACTTTCAATTGTCTGTCGTATTTTTTTGGTTTTTGCCTCCAATAAACTTGATATTGAAAAAAGATATTGAAAAATAATATATAATAAACTCAAATCATATAAAATTATAAATTAAACAAAACTTAATTAAAATATTTTAAATATATCATTATTATGACTTAAACAGTTTTTATTCTGGTTTCTTTTTCAGAATCAACGTAAAAATAAATTGGTGAAATGTATTTGGTATCTCTTTAGGAGTCTTTGACAACGATTACTTCAGCAACAAATCAAATGACTTATACTGGAGACTTATTTTTGTTAATGAGAATTATCCTTAGCGTATAGCCTTCGAACTGTGCGTAGAGCAATCTTCAACACGCAATATCATTTTGACCAATTCCGTTTCGCATGGGTCTTCGTTGAAAACCACAAATGCAAAAAGCTCAAAGTGTGCATGTTTTGTGCGTATTTATACTCATACATGCGTTGCACATTAGGGCGTACCAAACCTTTTTAATACATTTTTCTTTTTGTTTATATTTATTCGTTCTTTTATTATTATTATCGCTTGAACAGTTTTTATTCTGGTTCGAGACCTTTTTGCTGTTTCTTTTTCAGAATCAATAATCAATGATATTCAAGAATACAGTTCGAAGACTGTACGCAAAGTGTAATTCTCTAATTCATAAGTCTCCAGCCGTAGTGTATGTAACATTTGTGCCTTTATTCTACTGTCCCACCTAGAATGTCATCTATTACACACACATGCATCGAAATGAACCCACACGAGACTCCATAGATTCCATCACTTTTGACCAGCAAGGCAACACCTCGTCCTATCAGACTAAGACTCTTCAATTACGAACAAGCTCCATTATTCTAACACTCAGCTGTTCAAGACTGGTTCGTGACCGCCCCATAAACATAACAAGCGGGTGATCTGCAAAAGAAACCAGTGCGCAGTCCAGACCACCAGGTAAACCTACAGAGAATCCTTTATAAAGAATGAAATATAACTTTTAAATATCGCTAAGAAATTGCTACGTTGGGCGCCAATTTTATATACATATGTAATGTTATAAGATGTTATCAAGACGCTCTCGTCGCTAATTTGAGAGTAGATCCTATCAGCGATGTCAAGGGAATCACACGGGAATAATAACTCGAATTGTCTAATGATTACTATGACGAATTTGTAGTAACTCAGCATAACTACATTTGGGCACCAATTGTTAAAAAACAATTATGTCGGTTAAGCAAAGAGATGTTAAGGATGAGACAGATGTACAATAATGGCAACTGCTTGCAGATACTAGTGACTAATGTAATATCTCAGCAAAAATACCATTATCCATTTGGACGCCAATTGTAAAGTACATTGCCTATGTGTTCCGCAAAGAAACAGTTTAAGAAGCATACTTTGGGCGAACATATGATATATGTTCACATTATTAAGACTCAGCTAACTGATTTGAGAACATTCGAATATAGACTAAAACTGGCTAAAGATTACAATGACAAATGTAAAGCATCTCACTTTACACGCGGAAAATATAAAACCATTGTCCACGTTGGGCGCCAATTGTTAAACAAA
The DNA here is from genome assembly GCA_963513945.1 of Hydrotaea diabolus. Classification (NCBI taxonomy): domain Eukaryota; kingdom Metazoa; phylum Arthropoda; class Insecta; order Diptera; family Muscidae; genus Hydrotaea; species Hydrotaea diabolus. The sequence continues at coordinate 184,794,488 of OY740718.1, forward strand.
TATCTCTTCCGCAAAGTTAAGTTAAGGGCAAAACGAATGAATAAAAACACCAACTAGTGGAAGATTCTAGAAACTAATGTAACACGTCAGCCAAATTAAAAATTTTTCACGTTGGGCGCCAACTATACAACACATTTATCAATTGCAACGCACCAAATTAATTAATTTAAAAAAAAAAAAGTTTACTTTAAACCTTCTATAAAGCTTGAGAACGAACACTGATGTGTTTTTCCTTATTGTAACCAAACGTTGGGCGCCAACTTACACTATAACGGCCAATTGCCTTATATCTTAGTGAACAAATACAGTTTTTACATACAAACATATTATAAGCAATTAAGAAATTCATGTCTAATGACAATTAAACAACTGTGTCGAATTAAAATAATCGAATAAAAGTAAAAAAGAAAGAAAATCTCAAGTAAAGTTGGTTGATTTGTTTGAGGTTCACTTCTCACGAAAGACAGACAGTCGGTAGTTGAAAGCTACAAACAAAAAATTAAGCAAATTATGTATCTATGCAAAGACGGTATAATTAAATTTAATACTTAAATTCCTTTTGTTAAAACGATGACGTTATGCGTAAAACAACATGATGTCAGTGTGCAGCATAATATCAGCATACATAGTCATAAAAGGAATGAATCAACTTTTGTTGCGTTCTGGGCAACAGAAACATGTGAGTCATTGAGAATTTAATTGAACGTGCTCGAAAAAAGCTTAATTGAAAGCATTGACTGGGTAATTAAAATTTTATAATTTCCAACCCACAAAATAAATGTGATGGTAAAATTAATAACTTTGGCACGTTCGCTACAAATTTGAGCCGCATATTACAGCAATCATCGCACTTTGATGTTATTTGCTATTTACAATAAATTATTAACTCGTTACGGATGAATACTCAAACTGGGCAATATCTGTCATTATTTTTTTTTCATACGATAGCGGAGTTCAGTCAATAAAAATATACCGCATTGACATCACACCGATGCATTCACTATTTCTAATTTTTCTTTTAAGGTCAAACACTGCGTTGGGCCACTGGTATTCATAAAACTGCATTGGTCACAGCTTGACTTAAACTCCGGCCTTATCATCCACGTTGGGCGCCAACTTTATAACCACAAAGTTTCTGATACTAACATTTAATTAATCAAATTTTAAGCATTTTTAAGTCAAGTCTAAGGAACTAGGCATAAATCCAGATTATTTCGCTACAAATAAATACGCGGTGCAATTTTAATATATCAGTCGAACCGTGAAACTCCCATCACCTCAAAGTGAACACTTTGTGGCAAAAAAATAAAAACGCCATGCAGTTTTAATATATCAGTCGAACCGTGAAACTCCTATCACCCCAAAGTGAACACTTTGTGGCAAACAAAAACAATATCTTTAAGAAAAACTATTCTATTGCACATTTTTCATTGCACAGATCAATGCACATGACCGAACTTTAAATGAAACCCAAGAATAAAAAAAAAACAAAAAAAGAAACCAACAAAACTATTTGAAGGGGAAAAATTGAAAAGGCTTGGCTCTTTTGGTTTTTCATACCAAAGATATTCGTTACGTTTGAAATAATAACCTCTGTTGATGAACAGAAAAAATAAACTTATGGTTATGCTCATTATTTGGCTCGTTGTGCCAAAGGGGCTAACAGACTGGCTGGCTGGTTGGTTCATTGCAATCTAGCTGCACTGTTAACTTGTTCTTTAAAGCGTAACCGCATTTTGACAACGGATATGAACGAGTCTACTATCGCCAGCCCCTGAACCAACCAGCTCCGTGGAGTGCCAGCAAAACTTGTGGTTTTATTTCAGAAGAGCTTTGGTTGCATTTTTTTGATAAAGGTATTTTGAAATGTTATCGTTGTTTTCTTGCCTTAAAATAATTTAAATATTTTACATTTAACCGGCATTTGTTACTATAAAATAGTTGTTAGTTTATTGAACTCTTGCGAAATGTTTGCGTAAGAATCATGACACCAATAACTGCTATCTAAGTGGTGTGAAACATATTACGTGAATAACAACTACACTTTCAAAAGTTACAGTAAATTAAACCTGTATAATTATGAAATAATTAATTGACACACACACAGCTAATTTTAAAGCGTTTACTTGCAACCAATAATTAATCAATTAAAATTTACTTCATAGCTAGCTTTTTTTTAGCTACATTAGAAAGATAGTTAAGACTCTTTTTTATTGAAAAGTGATAACAAGTATTGAATCGAATAAACAATGTACGTATGGATTCAACAAATGAAATAAAAATCCTTTTATTGACATCTTTATGAGAACTGATAAAATTTTAATTTTCTATTAAAAAACTTGCCTGACAGACATTTTTAAATATATTTTTTTTTGATCGTTAGCTGAATCCTCCATGAAATTTCAAAATAGTATGACTATTTAGATTTTGTATAAACCCCACGACAGTAGTAATATTTTTCTAAAACTCCCTACGGAACTGAAAATGACCCAATGGATCCCTACTAGTACACAAGTGTATAATTTCGACCTACCCTTTTTTGGTATTATTTATTATTATATGGTGTTACAGATCACGCCCGCGTTGGGCGCCAATTTCGCTACACTCAAAATAAAACATAGTATGTTTCTAACTCCACATGAGTACTTAAGGAGTACATTCTCAATGGATATACGAACAGTCAGAACTGTTCGAAGCAAGTAACAATATCGTAACGCGTTGGTCGCCATTTGTAATAAGCATTTTGTAAATTGGATTGGTTATGAATTCCATTCAAGGAAATTTAAAAAATTAAGACAAGTAGATATTTTTAGATTTTTTGTTGCGACTACCCAGGCAGGGCGGCAATTGTAATTGAAGTAGTACTTTGGATAATACATCTCGTTAATCCTAGAGAAAATCCATCATTTCAATTTGCATAGTGATTACATTGTGCCAAAAGCCTCTTCAGTTCTGGCTTTAATAAAAAGTTGTTGTATCTAACATTTGTTAGATCGAAACTTAAGTATGGTTAAATTGTCTAGACTCCGTCCGTACTATGCAATTCATTGTAATCGTATGGAGAGATTACACAACCGTTTTATAAAATTTGCCTTACTTGCCTTTTTCCAGCCCGCTTCCGTCGTATGACGCCAGATGTAGGCTAGTACTTATACATCTAGAAGCATTAGTAAATCGTCGTGCAGTGTTCTATACTGTTTTTATACAACATTCTTGTTGGGTTTAATACACCTGTTGGACGATTAAGGCCTAATGAATATTTTTTTATTCCTGTTCATAGAACAAATTAGTCCTCACACGAGCCGCTTGAGAGAACTTTAAATGAATTAAACAGGATAAATTTATGTTATGATTTAGATTTTTCATATTCTTTAAATAAAATTAAATGATATTTCAGATATAATATATTTTTATATTTAGCTAGTCTGTAAGGATTGTAATTCCATAGACTTAAATAAACAAATACTTTACATAAATAACCTTGAAATAACGCTGAAAATTGCTACGTTGGGCGCCAATTTTACATACATATGTGTATGTTATTAAGACTCTCTCCTCGCTAATTAGAGAGAAGTTCCTGGAAGCGATGTTAAGAGAATCACACACGAATAAAAACTCTAGCTGTCTCATGATTATAGAAGTAACTCAGCAAAAATACAAAATTAAATCCTCTTAACTCTTCTTAACATAACGCAAAGAGATGTTAAGAAGAGACGGTGGAAGTAGTATTTTGTAAATCGTAACGCGTTGGACGGCATTTGTAAGAAACACTATAAGTAAGATTGGTTCTGGATGTTATTTATATTTATTGATTGACTTTTATCAGAAAATATTAAATATTATAGTGGGAGTAATCGTAAAGCGATCTATATTTCATACAGGTCCCCACCTGTATAAAAATAGAGATCGTCTTAGATAATGTTAAAAGAAATTTCCAAAAATTAAGTTATGTAAACATTTCTGTGTTATTAAGACCAGTGCATTATCACCAAGGTTGGGCGCCAATTGTCAATAAGACAATTCGTAGCAAGTAAAACTAATCGATATGCACTGGCCGCTACGAGGGTCGCCATTTATATTTCGGAACCTGACAAAACTAGTGCTCCCAGATGCAAACTGGAACTTTCATTCGTAATTTTGACATTTTTTAGCATAACTTCACTCAGCACGTTTTGTCATTTGAGGGCGAATGGTTTTGTTTACAGTGTGTTTAAAAATTCAGCTCAGTCAAAAAATGGAATTATCCCGTGAACAATTTCGAGACAAGTATGTTTAAATCAACTTGTTTCGACTTTTGGCGATGAAGCACCATCAAAAACTACTGTTAGTCGCTGGTACCAAGAGTTCAGTCTCTGATGCCGTTAGTTCCAGGATGAATTTCGTGAAGAACGTCCAACTTCGGTCACTTTGCCAGAAACCATCGATGCAGTGAACTAATGAAGCAAGACCGACATGTGACAAACCTTGAAATTGAGGCATCCTTGGTCATTAGTATGGCAAGCATCAATAAGATATTGCATGTCATTTGGCCGTGAAAAAAAATTGTTCTCGTTGAATAATTTCACGAATGCTCATAAAAGGCTCGTATGGGTTGGTGCAAAGAGATGTTGAAAAAGTATAACTGCGGTAGCTCAAAGGCAGGGTATAACATTGTAACAGGTGACGAATCATGTATCTATGCATATAAACCTGAAATAAAACAGCAATCGACCGTATGGGTCTTTAAAGACGAGCTAAATCCAACAAAAGTTGTGCGTGGAAGAAGTACATCGAAGCAAATGATTGCGTTTTTTTTCGGTATAACCGGCCATGTTGCCACAGTGCCTTTAGTGGAACGTTGGACGGTAATTCTGAGTGGTACACAACCATCTGTTTGACAACAGTGTTCGAAGAAATGAGGAAAGATAATAAAGGAAGACCCATCATTTTTGCATCACGACAATGCGAGCTCTCACACATCAGCTGAAACGATGAGCTATTCGACCACTCAAGATGTCGAATTTATGGGCCATCAACCGCACAGCCCTGATTTGGCACCCAATGACTTCTTCTTATTCCCTGGCATCAAGAAAAAAATGCGTGGTCAACGTTTTTCATCGCCCGAAGCAGCTGTTGAAGCGTTCAAACATCATTTTTGACGGTGTCTCAATCGCGTGGAAAAAGTGCCTCGAAAATTGGCTTGTGAGCATGCAAAAGTGTATTATTCTTAAAGGAGAATATTTTGAAAAACAATAAAACCATTTCAAATGATAAATATTGTGTTTTTATTGGCGGACCCGAAATATTCATAGAAACCCCCCTCGTATTTGTAATTAGCATTTAAAAAAAAGAATACTGTTTGAACAATTTTTTTAAATTAGTCAAATATATATCTTTATATTTTTTAAGATTAGTGCATAACAATCACCAAGATTGGGCAGCAATTTCAATAGACAATGTAGGAACATATGATGATTGAAGGCGTATTATTAACTAGTGAACTCCTCGTCGTTTTTTAAGAAAATTGGAATAGTTTAAGAGCTAACCTTTACTCTTCTGACGACTACCAAATAATCCTAGTCTATATCGGTTAATGCCTTGATCCGTTTCAATTGGAGTAGCGCGATATTTAGCAATTCAGGTGAATTTTCTTATATAACTTTAGGCAAATACTTTTGTTTTCAATGTCAAATAAAAAAAGGTCTAAAATTGTCTTTAATATCCTTTTCCTCGAAAAGAAGTTTCTTTTAAAAATAAATGGTTTCCGATTATTTTCTTTTTATTTGATTTAATCAAACATTTTTTCCTCATAGGAAATTATTTTGCTATCAAATATTTAAGCAGACGCTGCAACAAAAGGAACACAACCGCAATCAAACAAATGACGGCGGCCAAAAGTTAAACACCGCATAGACGAAGACCACTACTCACCACCACACCTTTATTGATTTTGGGCCACAAAGAAACAAAAGAGCTAAAATTACAACTGCCCCCGTAACCAGCAACGCAAGTGGGTTGGTTCCCCCCTCAAAAAAAACGGAAAACCTGAAAAAGTAACAACTTTTTCTTTAACTCAGACTATTGACACCCGTCAGCGTCATCAGCCACCACCTCGTCAAAGCGTGTGCATCATCACTCCTCCATATATCTCTGGAGACCATAAACCAAGCAATAATTGGTGGCATTTCAATTTATTCGAAGAAGACGAAAAAGAAAACGAAAGTCACGAAAAACCAGAAAAAAATGTATGAAGAAATGAACTGAACACACATTTCGGCTGGCTTGTGGTGGTTCCAAAATTAACCCATTGTTGACGGAGATGCTTGCAATATTTATTACAACACATCATATGAAAATATTTAGAATTCTCGGGGAAAAACACACACGCAATACGAGGAAATTTCATTAATTTTCCCCCATTCTAACGTTCGAAAAAATAAAGATGAAACTGAAATGAAGAAATAAAATTACTTATGGAACTGAAAAAACTTTCCCATTTCAGTGAATAAAGCCATAAGTTTTCCCGAACGTAGCGGTGGCAAATGACGTCAACTTCCACTTCCATGAGCTGAATGTTTTAGTTGTTGCTGTTGTTCCCAGCAATGCGCATGGAAAATTTATCGATTTTCCTTTTTCTTTTAAAAACTTGTACTCTTTGTTCTGCGTTTGTGTATGTCCTTTTTAATCCTCTTCCTGTGCCTTTCCTTCCAGAGTTGAGGGGCAAAGTAAAAGCAGACTCGATAGCAAGAAAGTGGTTCTTCGCTTATGGCGTTTCTCCGCTTTAGCCTGGAGTTCATGTGTACCTAAAGGCGTCCGCGGCGGCGACAGTGGTAATGGCAGCCTTCAGCCAGCGCCAACAGGCGACAAAGGCTTGTAGGCGATAATATCTTTTTCTCTTAACTTCTCCATCTTATAGCAAACTTACTGGCAACAGGAAAAAGAGGGAGAACGGAAGGGGAGGAAATGGCCTATAGAGTTCATTTGTTTACCAAATAAAAATGACATCATAATTTTTGTACGAAACTTTGTATACTTTCTTGGTGTACACATACACACACAAGCTTTCCGAGCGTTTCGTACGCTGGATAAATTCAATAATTTATGTTAATTTAGCTGGCAACAACTGATGGCGCGCAGATATTGAACTGAACTGAATTAAACTGAACCTCTTAAAGAGTTCATTTAAATAAATGAAGGAAATATATTAATTATGGCGAACAAACAAATGAGAATAACAAACAAATCGATTTTAGATTTTTTTTTTAATAAAAGAATTTTAAAAGATCCATTTCCGTTAGAATTGAATTTAATAATTGAAATGTGGTTTGAAAAACGACGTTTATACAAAAATTACTGAAATTTGTTGGGTTTGGATCGTAAATTGTACAATTAATAGAAGCTACTTTATCTAGCGTTGCTCTTAGATATCTAAGGAGGCGCCATCTAGTCGATGACAGGGTTAAAGAAAAAAGTTGCAGGAGTCACCCCCTAGTTGTGAAGCCAACAGAAAAGGAATAACAAATTTTCCTCGAAAATAAAAACCGACAAAATTTATTTTATTTTACAGTTCCTTTGCTTAAATTCGGATCGTAACATGTAGTATCGTTGATTTTATTTATCCAAGAGCTATATTTTCTATATAAGTCATTTTTGACTACAATTTCGTGTAGTTACCTCGGGTACCCGATTTGCAACATGTAATACTAACTATCCTACTTTAAATGAAAGAACTATACAATAAATCCATTTTGGCTGAATTTAGTTTTCGCGAAAATGTTTTTCTCCATTTCTGAAATACTCTCTCTTTGGGCTTCAAAACTAGGGGGTGACTCATACAACTTATTTTGTGACCCGCCTCACTGTCTACTTATATATACTTAACTGAAAATAAACGATCCCCTCCCTTATATCAATATATCCCAGGCCCTGCGCTACAGGGTATTATATATTTGGGGCTAAAGTTTGTCACACTTAGAAGGAAACAGAAAAAAAATATGATTGTGGTGAGAATTTTCAAAGAGTGGGCCGCCGTGGTGCGGTGCAAGTGTACAGCATGCATGCATGTAAACCCTAGTTCAACTCCGGGTAAGAACATACATTTTTTTTACGAGTAAGAGATTTATCTCTAAGACATGTAAAAAAATCTCTATAAATAGCCGTTCGGAGCCGGCGTTAAACATTAGCTACCGGTCAAACTACCGTAGCAACCTACGATCCCCACAACCAGTAAATTATTGTACCACGACCATGTATCTAACAAATCAAGGTCCGTTCGATAAGCGATGTCCCAGTCTTAGTGAACCTCAAGTACAAATTATCAATAAAAAGCGACCTTTAGGACACTTGACACGTTGTGTTCAGTCCAAGGATGAGAACCACGGCTAAAAAATGGTCCCCTTAGGTTCTCGCTCTCGTCCTAGCTCTAATACACAATATATATTTTTTGTATAGTATTTAGAAAGAGCAATAAACAACCCCGAGGAAAATTTAACTTAACGGTCCATGTTAGGATCTAGGCCACATACAAAGAGAGCGGATTGTATGAACAACAGCTTTAGAAGCCGCAAATAAAAATAGATCTTGTTTACGTTTCGCATAGAACATTAGGGGGACCCATAAATATTTTTTGTGACATTGGACCACAGCGATCCTTTTTTATATAACCGCCATACAAACTTTCCACACGAAGTTAGACCCAGCCGGTCTACAAGTCTCAATTAAAATTCGGCATTGCTAAAATTTGGTATTGTACCTTGTGAGCGACCAATACCTAAACCTGATCAAATTATAAAATAACCCAAACCAATTTGGGACCCTGCCGCTATAGAAGCCTTTCTTAAAACCCGATATTACTAAAAGTGTGATTGACACGTAAAGTGCAATCAAAACTAGTAAAAGTCCGGGGTGGCCAGCTATAATATACCCTGCACTTCAACATGTTCAGAAAAGCCAACTAAAATAGGTTTTTGAACCCCCTAGTTTTTGTTAAAATCAGTTGAACATACTTATACATATAGGAGCTATATTGTAATCTGAATTGATTTTCTTCAATTTCAATAGCGTCTGCCCATAGCCCAAAAACTGTCCTGTCCCAAATTTCAGTAAGATTGGATGTAGTATGTAGCTTCTGGAACTAAAAACATAAAATCGGATAAAGATATGTGTGTGGGGCCTTAATTTATATCTGAACTGATTTTCTTCCATTCAACTTCGGAACTTGGTCAAAAAAGCAGACCTCTGCCAAATTTCAATAAGACTGGCTGCAAAATGTGACTGAAACTAAAAACGAAAAATCAGAAGAACATATGAACAATATCTGAACTGATTTTCTTCAATTTCAATAGCGTCCGTTCTTGGTCCATAAATGTACTTCTGCCAAATTTCATGAAGATCGGATAATTTCGACCTGTAGTTGGTTACAACCTTTAGATGGACAGACGAGTGGTCAGACATTTATCGTTAAATGGGGAATCAGCGAGTGATTATACGTCGATCGATATACTTAAAGGTGGGCCTAGCTCAAAATATTGAAATTGTGTATATGGTTTTCAGCTAATGACATTCGCTATTGAAATTGGTAGAAATGGGTCCAAGTTCTGATATAGTCCATAAGAATTTATCAGCCGATTTTATGTCTTACCAACTTATTATCGGCAAACTTCACTAGATTTAGAAGTTTGTGTTATCATATTGCACTAAGGATAACATAGCTAAAAAACGACTAGATCGGTCCAAATCTTTATGTGTCCCCCATACAAATGTAACTCCCGATTTGGTGCTTACCCAGCCGTAGAGCGACAAATTTCATGAGAATATAACGTTATTTTACGCATAGGATAAACATAGCTAAAATAGATGAGATCGACCTAAATCTTTATAAATCTCCCATACAAATGTACCTCCCGATTTGGAGTCTAACTGGTCTGCAGCCGCAAAATTTTATCAGATTTAAATGATATTCGATTTGTGGCCTTATTTTTCTCAAAGGATAAACATTGCTGAAAATATACCGGACTGGTATAAATCCAATATAGCCTTCAAACGAATGTATCTTCTGATTTTGCGTCTTACCGACTCAACAGAGGCAAAACTTCATCCGAATTCAACAAAATTTGTTTAATGGTTTATGGTGCCCATAGGAAAACATTGTTGAAAATAAAACAGATCGGTACAAGTTTCAATATAGCCCTCATGCAAATGTACCTGCCGATTTTGGGTTTGACTCACATAACAGTGGCAAATTTAATAAGATTTCAACGAAATTTGGTTTGAAGCGTTGTTTTGCACAATGGAAAAACATTTTTAAAAATTTATGGTCACCTTTTGATATTGCCGCCATACAAAGTTTCCTGACTTATGTGGTCCAATCGAACTGAGACCGGAAAATGTTATCAGGTTCCAACAATACACAGAAAATGGAGTCTAAAACGTATGTTGGAGTACAACATAGTCGGCCTCGCACGACGAAAGACTTTCCTTACTCGTTACCATTGTCTTTGTTCTATCCTACCCCCCATGTGAAAAACTCGGTATGCTAAAAATTATGCTACTCCACAGCCGTTACAGGGAACCGCTGCTTTCCCTTTTCAAACTGTTAACATTTCCCACCATCTCGCTAGCTCTATAGCACCTGGAAAAGCGTTTCTCTTTTCAATAATATCGCACTTTGTGCTTACAATTTCCTCCACTAAGTTTCTTTCTTTTTGCATTGTCTTTAAATCGGAGATTTGCATAGAAAAACATCGCCCCCCCTGTCCCGTTATAGTTTGCATACGACCAGCCGGCCAAAGCAATTAACCTGATTTCTTCTATAGACTCTGCAAAAAGGTGTTTATTCGTTGTTGTTAAACATTACCTATCTAGGCCCGATAGAGACCGACTCTCGGCTACTAGGTGTTGTTCATTCATTTCATTTATTTCTCATTCATATTTAAAGAAAATGTGGATGTGTCGGTCTATGTAAATTTGCTCGGAAGTACAACAGCGTCAAGCGCTGCGACGCTACAGCTCAGCAACATCGGAAAATTCATGAAACAAAGCAAAAAACACAGCAACGTTTCATAATCAAAAGCCTAAAGCTTTTCAGGCAACTACTACAACTACTGGCATTGTCAGTGCGAGTAGAGGAGGCGAGATACTTTTTAGTGCAATAACCTCAGCAGCAACATAAAAGCCGTCTACTGCTGTGCAACAACAGCAGCAGCAACACACCGATGGCGTCAAATGTAGCGCAGCAGCAACAAGGCAAACTAAAGTACGATAAAAAGCCAGAAAACCAAGAGAAAAACTACTACCGGCGACGAACGTTGGCTGTTATCATTATGAATGAATGAGCGACTGAATGATAAACTGAATAGATGGCCTGCAAAAAAAGCAACACAAAACCTTAATTGTTATAATGCATCGCCCAGAGAAAACAAAAAAATATTACAAAAAAATTCAACGTAAGCAGAAGGAACATACAAACAAAAAGTTAAAGACAATGTGGATAAAGCAGGAAGACCGACCACCTGCCGGAATTTGCGGGGGAACAAACATTTTTATTTTCGCTATGTACAAAAAACTTACACTGAGACCCTTAAAAGGTAAACATCCAAAATGGTGTTAAAAATTATAAGAATCAAGAGTTTTGCTAAAACTTTTGCTTTTTACAAGATACAACACTTTAAATTATGATGTCCCACAAAAATTACAAAAATATCTTGTACAATTTTGAAATTACAACATTGTAAGCATCAAATAATTAAACTCAAATTCATCTAAATCGGAATTCGGAAAAAATCTTATTTCTTTAAAAAATCTTATTTCTCCAAATGAATAATATTTTAAATGATGATTAAAGAATATTTCAAAATACCATTTTCAAAGTTAATTTCAAACGTTTTGAGACTACATTGAAATCGAACAATTTGTCGGAATTTGCGAAAAAAAATATTAAATTATGTTTCGGTAGTTAAAAACATAAAGTAAGGCCCTTAAGAGGAATAAATACAAAATAGTGTTATAAATTAGAAAAACAAAGAATTTTAAAAAAACATTTACGTTTTATAAAAAACTCCACTTTAAATTAATTATCACTAAAGAAATTGCGAAAAATAATTTATAGAAATTTGAAGTTACAACATGGAAAACATAAAATTAATAAAAAATTATCTTATTCGAATTGTTGCGAAAAATATTTTTTTATAAAGTTTTTTTTTCAGATGTGTGGTTTTCAAAAAGAAATGAAACGCATATAATTTAAAGTTATGGCCAAGAATTTAGCTTTATTATAAAGATAATGGTTTGCCATAATGTCTTAAAAATGATTTCGAGCAAGCGGACGCCGCGGCTGGCTCGAATAAATTCCAGCCGAGAGGCTCACTTTTGGCAGCAATTGGGGTCGTATGTCAGCAATAATGCGTTGAATATTCTCTTCCAAAGCGTGAATCGTGTCTACGACTTTACATAATCCTACAAAAAATAGTTTAGCGGTGTTAAATCTTACGACGCGAGGCCCACGACGCGAGATAATACGTTCACCAAAAGTTTCGTTCAATAAAGTGCTTGTTAAGTTTACTCTAGCGCCGTCTTGTTGGAACATTAACATCCTCCAATTCAGGCACGAAAAAGTCATTAATCTTTTGAAGAAATATGGACCAATGATTTCCTCCGCCCATAGAGCACACCAAACAGTGACTGTTTGAGGATGTAGCGGCGTCTCAACAATGGCTTGTGGATTTTCATTACTCCAAATGCAACAATTTTGGTAATTACCGTAACCATTCAAACAAAAGTGAGCTTCATCGCTGAACAAAATGTTCTTGTAAAAATCAGAACGGTGGCAATCTTGTTTTGGGCCCATTTACCACGATTTGCAAACGTTTTTCCAGAGGAAGTCTATTCAGTTTGAAATGGCTAACCACACTGAGCATAAATCAAGTGACATCAAACAGACCAACTTCGAAAATAGTGTGGCCAGATTGAAAACCACATGTCTAAAAAACACCCTTTAAAGCAATGATATTACAAATGACTTTGAATTTTTATAAAACACAAGAATTTAGAGAAAATTAATACAGTTTTAAATGAAGAAAAGTTCAAAGAATATAACGAAGCAACATTTTTAAAATTGTTTCCCCAAGTCTTAAAACTACAATAAAAACGAATATTTTCACTTAGAAGAAACTGTAAGTATAAGTAAAGTACCAAGTCGGGCGAGATTGACTATATGCTACCTAACCTAACGAAAAATATCAGAATTGTTGTTTTAGTATATGGCCTATCAATCAAAAATTATATACTTAAAGTATTGGATTTTGAGATAGATGACCTACGTAGATATATCTTGGCCTTAGAACAACAAGGTTCCAACTGCAACTATGTATTTTTTGAGATAGCTGACCTTCAGCAGTTTTGAGATGATATAGATTTTATTATTAATTGAGTTAATCTATTTCAAAATCGTATGTAATACTGTTGAAATGTGACATACATAATTGACCTTGTAGGCTTTGTATATTTCAATCAAATAAACTTATGAAATAACATAACAAATTTATTAATATTCCTAACTTTAATATCTAATTTTATTTACCTACCACAATTTTTAATTTGTTTAAATTTTCTTCAAAAAATTGATACCAGGAGTCAAGAAATTTTAGCTAATTTAGATTTTACCAAATTTAGATTTTACCAAATTTTGTAAACCCAGATTTTACCATACATTGTTTCGTGTTTTTAAAAATACTTTGTAAGAAATATAAGTTTATGTTCGTTCTGTTTACGAAACATTCGTCTTATTTTAATTTTAGTTTATTAAGTTTTTCGTTGTGTAAAAGTCTTTACGAATTTACGAACCTGCTTCTTATAAATATCGTAATTTTTCCTTTTAACGTTTTCTAAAACTTTCTAATTTGTATGAATAGTCAAAGACAAAGCTTATTCGTAATTTATAGGAACAATTTCGTAAAAAATTCAACACTTTCGTAGAAATTTTGCTATTTTTGCCTCTTAGTTTTTTTTACGAAAATTTTCTTGTGAAATGAAATGTTTTATAAGAAAATTATTCGTCGTTTTTAAGAACATAAATTTGCGCTTGTGCATACGCTAATGGGATATTCTCATTAATTTGAATGAGATTACCGTAAGATAGAAGTCATATGATTTGTAGCCGAAATTGTCGTTGCAAAAGACTGATTAAGAAAAACCTTAGCCAATACGTTTCACCATTTTTTACGTTGTTTATGAAAATAAACATCAAACAAAAGTAACAAAAACTTCATGAAAAATTTATAAAAAAAACATTTTTTTAAAATTAAAAGAAAGGAGCTTTAAAAAATAGTTTTAGTTTCGTTCAAACATCTGTCAAAATTTAGCTTATCAAAAATATATAAAAATATTTTTTCTTTTAACACTAAAAGATTTGTATTTGTAGTGACATAAGTACTTATATTTTCGGTTCTATTCTGTTTTTATGTTGGTGTGAGTGAAATCAAAATAGGGTAATGCTGCTTTAGAGGCTGATAGATGGGGTAAAATTCTGAGAAAAAGGACAAAAATTAAAAGCACCGATAAAATTCAAATTCAATTCAGTCAAAATTGGATTAACTTAAATCCATTTCTTCTAAAAAGAGGGGTAAATTTCCCTATTCAAATTTGGGACAAGCGATAAATACCACTTTTAATTAAATAATAATATGGTTGTAAGTGATTATAATAAGCTTTTGTAGGATCATAACATGGTAGCAATTATATCTGTGGGCCTGAGTGGTGTGATTGTTAACGTGCACGACTATCACAAAAGTAAACCCTGGTTTAAATTCATTTTCAAACAGCTTACATTGGCGAGTTTTTTTCACCCAATGCATCAGTCTCTCATTTAATATTTGTAACTGAATTTCTATTAATTCATTGAGGAAACAAACTCAAATCAGTGATACTCAACAATTACCAAACACTCCAACCTGTATACAACTTTTACAAAACAAAACAACAAACAAAATATAAAGAAATTAAGAGCATTTCCGCAAGGAGTCTTCCTATACAATTAACCAGCGCGAACCGCCACCACAATTCCCCAACGACATTTTAACAACGAGTCAAAAGCACTTAAGTCAATTTAAACAACATGATCTCGTGTCTTACTCACTAGGAGGAGGCTGGCATGAATGTTGTTGATGATGATGGAATGATTGAATTTCTTTTCAACAAAAAAGTAAAAAAAACGAAATCATCTACAATTAAGATAGACAGACACAAAAATGAATACAAAACAAAAACGTGACGTTCAAAAACATAAAGCAACATAATTGCGGAAATAGACGAAAAGCTACAAAAGGTAGACGAAAAACTATTCAGAAGAAACTACATATTTTTTTAGAGGTTTAACAGCAAACAAAAAATAGATCAAGTCTAAAACAAAAAAACTTTTAGAAAAATAAATAAACCTGTAATTTGTTTCAAACAAAAATCTGTAAAATCTGTATGAAAAGAAGTCATAAATTTGAAATAACAAATCTGTTACGAAAACGATCATGACGTAAGCCACGAGCATAGACAGTGCACAGAACATGGAGCAGAATGGAACAGACACGGCCAAAAAAATAATGACACCACTAATAGCAATTTGAACATAGCCGGCCATGCCGCCATTTGCTTGCCCCGGCAAATGTTGCTGAAGCGATAAATTCCATAAAATCAAAAATTCTACAAAAAAACAGAAAAAACGACCGCCCGCCCAACCAACACTGTACCGAAACCAAAATAATACAATTTATGTGTGCTGTTACGAAGAGCATATTTAAGCTTTAAAATTAGATACAATTTGTACACAAATTTTCGAAATGTCCAAAAAAAAAAACATGTGAGGAATAAGAACAAGCACACAGATTTTCAACGAGCGACCGACAGAAAGACAGTCCAACAGACATTTTGCCTAATATTCATGGCGGTTGTTACTGGCGATTTAGCCGGCTGGCGGCTACATTAATGCTCTCCACAAAAAAAGCGATATTGAAATGTTCAAATATGCTCGCATGGTTGGGATGTTTGGGCGGTCAAGAGCGAGGGGTAGCTAGGGTGGGGTGGGAGTGGTTTCAATGTTATAAATTCTACAAAAATCATGGCATAAAATTGAAGACAGACACACAACATACAAAAACTCAGTTGTGAACTTGATCATAAAAACTGTCTAAATTTAGGCAAATTTGATTTTTTTTTACCCGTTAAGGGGGCAGGAAAAAATACCCAGGCTCTATAACAATAGCAATTGCTTTTTTTACAAATACAAGCATATTAAAAACAAAACAACAAATAACACTAGTTTACAAACTATGATTTTTTCCTGGTCCAGAGTTCTAACTATTTTTTTCCTATATATTTTGGCCTTCTAAACATGAAAATTAATTTTCCTCTGATTAATTTTTAAGATAGAATTTTTAAATTCTTTTACGATTTTTTGTAAAATGCCTCAGCCTTTTGAAGCATAACTCCCAAACGCTATTACCAATCAAGGATGGTCTTAAATGAAAGGAAATTAGCTTTTCCAAAACTTTTTCGTGCAAGATTCTTAAATTAGTTCAATAGTTTTGACGTTAGAGGCATTGATTATTTAAAAAATTTAATTTTTTAAGCAAAAATCACGATTTTAAAGTAAACAAATATATCTAAACAATAATAAAAAAAATTATAAATAAATTGAGCATAAAGTTTGAACTTGCTCGAGCAGAACAAGCCATGGTTTTTTGAAATTGGGTGAGAAATGGAAGAGCTACACTAAAATGCTGAAAATCGAAAAATTTACCAGCACGTGTAACTATACCATTTGTTGCCCAATTTTTATAAACTATAGCTTGTTTTGCTCGAAAAAGGCCAAACTTTATGCTCAATTTGTTTATATATTTTTATATTATTTTTTATATGTTTTTTTCAATTTAAAATCAAAAAATTCAATTTTTTAAATTTTAAAATGCCTCTAACGTCAAACTATTCAAATACCTTGTATAAAAAAGTTTTAGAAAAGCTAATTTCCTGAGACCACACTTGCTCAAATTGGTAATATCGTTTGGGAGCTTTGGTCCAAAAAGCTGAGACTTCTCATAAAAATCCGAAAATCTTGAAAACCAATCAAAGGAAAATTCTTTAAAATGGATTTTCGTGTTTAGGAGGCCACAATCTATAGGAAAAAAATATTTAGAACTCCGGATCAAAATGCCCGTAAACTATTGTAATAAAAAATCATAAATTAAAAAAAACCAAATAAATACTGCTATTGTAGAAGATATAACCCTTTAAAAGAACTTAAACAGAGAAGGATGATAGAATAATCGAACTATTTTTGTATTTTGGGAGCTTCAAAGCTCGCTAAAGAACTCATAGTTCTGTTCGAGCTCGAGGAGAAATCTACTTCAAAAATGGGTGGTTCGTCGTTCCTGCAGATTCGAACAGTCGCACAGCAGACGTTTTACTGATTTACAGTGCTACATTTTGTAACTATTCCCAAATACACCCAAACAATTTAGACTATTCTGGACTTTCACGCTGTTCACTGTGGCTGAATTAAAAAAAAATCAGAAAAACAGAAAATTAATAAATTTGCAAAATATATAAACGAAATGTTTTTAACCTTTATTAACCGATATATCCTTTCTTTAAGTAGAATGTTCTTTTCAAAAATTTTAAATTCAATACCATATACCTTAGAGGGTTAATAATAGACATACGCACCAAGCTTGTCACAATGGAAAAATCTACTTGAAACATTTTTTGAATGACTTTTAATGATTAAAAGCCGACAGCTTCATTTATTTCACTGGTCATTAAGTGTATAAATGACGGACGGGATGGTTAAGAAATAAAGAACAAACGAACGAGAACTAAAGCACGAAATAATTGAAGCATTTCAGCATTTCAAAACGAAAAAAAGCATTTCAAAACGAAAATAAACGCGAATTGTACTGAAATGCAAAAATAAATTAATAATTATGGCACGTTTTCCAAAAAGAAAATCGAAGACATCAGATGTTTTTATTTAAAAATAAAATGACATCATTTGATACAAAATGAAATTTCAATGTATTACGAAGAAAATAATCGTTAAACCAAACAAATTGCTTTTTTTTAATAGCGTGAGACAACATCAGAAAATATAAAATTATTTAAACAGATTATTAATATTGTCACTGACATTGATCTTACTTGGGCGGTAAAATGTTTTCTATTTGAATTAAAAAAACAGAAATTAATTTTTTAAATATTAATTTTATAAAATTATTGAAAAAAATTTGAAAATTTTTGCTGCGATTTATCGATTGAAGTATTCTTGCCTTTATCCAGTTAAACATGTTCTAAAATTTTGGATTTTATAAAAACTAACAACATTCTTATAATGGACATATGTTCCGTAGTCATATCACTATACTTTTTCGAATTAGTAAGCTGTGCACGAAATAATTTCAATACTATTGACCTACTGTTTAACGCCGGCATGATGACATTTTAAAAAGAAGCCGTCATTTACGAATTAGAAAATCCTCCTCTGAGATGTTCTTACCAGAAGTTGAACACTAATGAACACACTGCGGAGACCCACAAGTACACTATACGTTCAATACTTATATTTTTAAAATATGGTATATTAAAAAATTATTAACAAAAATATTTATATAAAATATTGTTATGGTTCCTCTGAAGTGCGCTCTTCCAAAGCGTGTAAAAAGTATACGAAATTGTTAATTTTTTAAAAACTTACGTTCAATTTTTACTTTGTACGTTATTTGCATAAAATCAACTTCAAAATTATGGAAAATGTTGTAATCATATAAAAATTTAAAACTATTATGATTTTTCTTGCTTGGTAGTGTTTTTTTCTTATGTAAATAAACTGTTGTTCAAGATTCTGGAATTTAATCGTTAACAAAATCATTTTTTCAATAAAGTAAAATTACATAACAAAATTTAAAAGCTTTTTCCAATAGCTGTTATTTGAAATTTTAAAACTTTATGGTAGATTTTGACCTAGCTATGACCCTTCATGGTGTTTTCAGAGGTCAAATTTCAAATTTGAGTAAAATTTTTTTCCAACGTTTAAAAATAAAATTTCTAATTGACGCTTGAAAAATAAAATTAAATTAAATTTGAAGGTTGACCTCTGAAAACACCATGAAGGGTCATAGCTAGGTCAAAAATTGTGTAAGAGAAAAATTTTTGTCTGTACATTTGCAAGACAAATGCTTAAGGTGTATTTTCCGAAAGTCGCCTGGCTTACGAGTTTTAGCCCATCAAAGCTTGCAACTAGTTTTACTACATGTTTAGGTCTAAAAGTCGTGTCGGACAGGCCAATTTTCATCCGATTGAAAAAATTTTGCAAGGAT
Organism: Hydrotaea diabolus; assembly: GCA_963513945.1. NCBI lineage: Eukaryota > Metazoa > Arthropoda > Insecta > Diptera > Muscidae > Hydrotaea > Hydrotaea diabolus. The sequence goes on from OY740718.1 coordinate 184,813,819, forward strand.
ATTATTTTGTATGCCCAGTATACTAAAAAATGAGCGGGGAGCGAAAAAATAACACTTGTAGTTTTATGGGCGCTCTACTGTATAGCCATTAAAGTGTTTTCTTTTTTTTAATCAGTGAATCTTTTTAAAATACTTTGAAGTTTTAAAAAAGTCAACCTAATTTTATATTTTTATATTATGTTTTTTTTAGTTTATTAAAAAGAGAAAAAATTATTTCAAATATCAGAAGTTGAAAAATTATTAAGATGAATCATAAATCTATTTTCTGATAAGTCCAAAAAAGAGTTCTCTTCCTAAGCGAATAAAAAATTAAAGAAACGCTCATAACAGGAAAAAAACACAAAAATAAAAACAAGTTTATTTACAAAAAATGTAAAAAAAAATGTCCAAAACATTGTGTTCAAATTGCTGTCGTTTCAATACTATTTCAAACTATTTTAAAATCGTTCTGTGATATATCAATTAAAATGTTCTGCGCTTAATGAATAAAACAATTTTAAAAATTGTGTATTTGTATAAAAGCTTACAACATTTTAATACGTTCGATTTTTCCAAGTCAGTAAATTTATATAAAACTATGTAAACATTTTGTTTTCATAGAGCTGTATTTTGAAAACTATTGACATTAATTATAAAAGTTTTTTGTTATACGTCCGCAGAAGAGTTCTCTTCATAGACAAGTTAAATAATTTACAAAAATTTAATTTTTTTATAAATTATCACTATTTTAAATCATGTTCATTTTTTAAGAAAGTCATAATAAAATAATATTTTATTGCAGGCAAGCTGTAAAACAACTATTAAAATTTATAGTTTTAAGATACATTTTCTTAAATTCACTATCATAAACATTGATATTTAAAAATACGAGTATTTAATATAGCCCAGTTTATGTATTTTATTGGCTTTTTCGACATGTTTAAATCGAAATGAAAATATCTTCCAATTTTTGGTTTCCAAATGTCGTTCATAAATACCATAAACACAAAAAACAAAGAAAGATATATGTTAATGTATTTTAAATACAAAAATGTTTTCAATTAATTAATTGAAATGAAAATCCTTAAAGAATTATGATGAGACGAAAAATAAAATCACAATAACGAAATAAGTTTTTAGAAATATCTTCGAAAATACCCAAAAACACTCAAAAAACTAAAAACAAAACTGAAAAAAATATGTTCATATAAATACGAAAGAGCACACACGCTCAAAAACAAAACTTATTTTAAAAATATTTTTGTTATAGGCAGCTTTTTTCTGTGTTGTTTGTTGTGAAGCGGCGGCAGCATGTTAAGTTTTTAGGTCTTTATATTTTGTGTTCAAAAAAAGCTGACGTCATTATTTACGATGACGAGAGTGTAGAGGCCAAAACAACTACCAAGAAACAACGAATGAAATACTCAGGCATAGGCAACAGAAACAGCAATGCCAATACAAACAGACACACGTTGTTGATGTGTCCACATACACTTATAATGAACGGGGGTTGTATGATAGTAACCTTAAAAATCGTTCGTAAATACTCGTATACTTTATTTAAAAAATTATTTGAAATCACCTATAACTACACTTTTTCCACGTGTAATTCAGAACATGTTGTTATTCATTAGAGATCAATTGAATTTCAGAAAACACATATGAAACCCCGTACACATCAAATAAAGATCCGAAATTATATTTCAAATTCAGAACACAGCAAGCTGTATAAAAAGTATAAATCAAATAAAAATGCATTGGGGCAATTTTTGTCACAATAGATTTCACTAATTAAATAATCTGATAATTATTTTAAGCGTTCGGTCTTTGAGCCGACACTGCAAAGTAGCTATAATATCTCGCTGGTCTCAGTAGCAAAAGTTTCTCCATATGACTTTTATGGCGGACCAAAATTCGGTTTCTCAAATTAGAAGATATCATTTGATTGCTTCTCGAATTTCAATAGCGGATTCATAGTGAAAAATGTGTAAGAATCAGATCAAAGAATTTAACGCCTGTGTTTTTGCTTTGTTTAAAATTGGAGCTTGCTGATTAATGACGAACGGAATCGCGCTGTGACAACTGAATTTTTTAGACCTAAATTAAACTATGCAACCGTCTTCAAAAAAAATAAAAATTTCGAAATTTCACAAAAAAATCAAATGTAACTTTTATTATCCAGGATTTGCCTTCCCCGACATGCAATAATATGGTTTCTATTCATTAATTAGTTCGCCAAAAAAAGAAATATGAACAAATCGCAGAAAATTAAAAATTAACTTTTTATACATGGCGAAAAGTTTTATGCTAGGGAAATTGTATGTATAGTTAAAATTATAGAGACCTAGAAAGACGGACCTTTTTATAAAACCTCATTGTGTCGAACCATGAAATAATTGCGAAAAGGTCGCAATTTCTGTCCTAAATTCAGGCCACAGTCTGGAATTCTACACCGTAAAATAGCTGACGTCCAGCGATGTGTTCGATGTGTCTTTCTCGATTTAAAAAACATGTTTAATAGAAAACCAAATAAAAAAACTAGAAAAATCAATTTTAATTTTTTCTGAATGGATATGCCTTATTTGGCAAAATAATTTTTTTAGGAATTTATTTACATATATCAGCAATAAACTGAACCGGGGAAGACAATTCATTGGTTTATAATCAGCTTATTGGTTTATAATCACGGTTTTAAGGCTTTCACCCAAAGGCATATATAACAAATTGTAACATTAGGATTGGAATAACCATTTACCGGATGTCTAAAGAGTTCATAGTTATGCAATTTTAGACCCTCAGCGAAACTCCTCTCTGTAAGCCTCACTAGGCTCATCCTTTAAACTGAAGTCTAAAACCAATTAAGCTAAATTGTTTAAATCGATCCACGCTGTTAAAATTGGCATATAGATTTGCAAATAAAACTGGGAATTTGTCCATTGTAATATGAAAACTGTTTCATACAAAAATCGGCACCATAATGCTAGTCCAAAGCTTTTTCTTTAATATTATGAATTGACGCTGTATTTTTGGATATAAAAATACACAAAAAAAATGTTGGAAATCGGTCCGAACTACAAAAATTCGGTTGAATATACATACATTCTTTTGTAATCACCAACTTTGTATGGTTACATGCTTCGACATACCATAAGATGGTAGCTACGATATTACGGTACTCGATTATACCAGCCGAAAAATGGATTTTTATCTTAGACAATTGTGAAATTCATGTTACTTTAGTACCAAAAATTGGAGGTGACAACAGATAAGTTTTATATATAACCCCTTTAATAATTTATCAGTTTTAGCCACTACAAACAAAATCTAAGTTTAAGACGAAAACATATTTAGTAGATTGGAGAGAAGTGTTGTCTTATAATTTTAAATATTTTTAAATTTAACCATCATTTGGTCCAGTTCAAAAATGTTCGTTTTAATGACGACCGAATTTAAAGAAAACTATAGCCCAAAAACCAATAATAACAACCAATACATGTACAAATTCAGTTTTAATAATCGTCTTTAATAGTTTGGGTTACCGATACTGTGTCTCTTTAGCCGATAGTGTCAGATACCATTACTGCAATTGTAAGTTACACCATCAATTTTTGGTTGTTGCGATGAAATACATGGATAGTACGTGCAAACGTCAAAATTCGGTTGAGAAAATCTTGTTTGTGGAAAGAATTGTGTTTCTGTGTTGAATCAGATAAGAAAAGGACCGTAGTTTTGACTTTTACGAGTCAAAAAGTCAGCTGATGGCGAATTTAAATGCGTACAATCAAAATATCAGAAAAACAAGTCCTCAACATGGGTAGAGGATAATATTTGAGTTATTAAGGCCAAGTACAAAAAAGACTACAACAAATTATTTTTCTAAAATGTTTGTTAAAGAATCGAGTACAGCCATATTTTTCATATAGGCACCAACAAAATAGGCACTGTTTGTTAACAAGTAAAATTACTATTGCGATTTTGCTATCCAGTCCCGGTTATCGAAGCTTAATTAGATTCCATAATTAGATTCTAAAGAAATATTTCAATTTGGTGATTAATGTCACCTGTCGTGTTGTTTTCTACTAAAATTATAGAACCCCTGAAAATTAAATCGCGAAATATTGGGAATAAAATTATAATAAAAAACATCGAAACCTCGAGCTTAAAAAAAAACAGATTTATTTTTGAAGATTCCTCAATTGACTATTTTTGATACATTATCACACGGTCCTCGTATACCAATTTTTTTTTTTTTTTTTGCTGTCATTTAGAATCATACCAACAATAACAAAAATGACAATTAAACCAGAGAAATAACAAATTGTGGATGTGTGTGCGCGAGTGTGTATCTCTTTTCTACTTCTGCTCTCCACCGTTTGTGCTAATTTTGGGAGGAAACACAAACAAAAACTTAATTTTTAGCAGCCGCCAACAATAACAAGACAATTCAACGTGTTTTTCTGAAAGGGGTTGTGTTGATCACTCCACACACACAAACTCCCTCGCTCCATCAAACGAGAACCTACCAAATAAATGAATGAAGCGAACAAAAACAAACAACAACAAAAACACCGTAGCCGCCACCACATTTCGTTTCTGTTCGGCGGTTTCGAGAGCACCAATAGTTGACAAAACTAGTACTCGTCGTGTGGATGTTCTTCCAAACCATGCTTTGTTGGGGTTTGGTTAATGTGATGGCTGTGGTATATGTTGCTTTTGCTCATCATGCTGAAGGTTGTTGTTGTTGGAGCTGTTGTTCTTGGTTAACTGGATGAGTGTTAGATTGTTTGTTGTTGGCTGTTGTCTTGTGTTGGTGGGGTTTTAAGGTTTGTTCTACCTCTCTAGTACTCGAATTTCAACGTCTAACATTAAGTGGGGGCACGGGGGAGGGGAGGACAACACACATACACTCTCACACAAACACTGTTGACGCCTGCCCCACCTTAGCACTAATTGAGTGTGAAATATCATTCTGAGATATTCTCCAACTCTCTGGTTTCTCTCCACAACTCACAAAGAGAAAGAGATACACAGATACATTAGTTTGAAATTAGACTCGATTGTGTGTTTGTTGTAAAACCAAGAAGCAGCATTAGGAGAAAACCTGTTTTCTTGGAATTATTTCCTACTCCAGCTCCGCTCTTCCTCTTCCCCATGGGCAGAATTCGGGTCGTGTTGTTGTTGTGGTAGCCGCGTTTCCACCTCATTTATAGCTTCTGAAAGAAATGTAATGACATGGAAGTTGCTGCTGCCATCATCGCGTATTGATGTTATTGTGCAAAATAAATCTGTTCTTCCTTCGTTCTCTTCGGCGACATCATCAGGGCGCGCGTGATTGTCGGTATGTGTGTGTGCGCGTGTATCGGTGTTGTTGTACATGTGGTCGTCTTCGAGAAAGAGAAACCACTTAAAGACAACAACTTGTTTTCCTCCGTAGCGTTGGTTGTTGTTTGGGAAAATTGTCCGTGTACCGTCTCTCGCACCACCACCTGTCAGAGTTTTCCGCTGTTCGCTTTTTGTTTTCTCCTTACTTTGGTGTCCGTCCGCGCGTGTGTGTCTTTGGCTGGAGTGGGTAGTGTGTACTTTTTTGCGGGATTTATTTAAAATGAAAATTAAGATGAATGTCACTTGCAATTGTTAAATCTCATTTTAGGGGGTTTACGTTAAGTCGAAAAGGAAAATTTAGTAACCATTAAATCGTTGATTAATATGGAAAATCTAAGATAACCCAGTGCACAATTTGAAAAAGGGAACGTATGGCACATGGCTGTCGCATTCGTAGGCAACTGATAAAAAAAAACACTTGCATTTCAAAACAATGTTTGCTAATGTTTAAAGATAATTAAACTGCAGTTATACGTAATAAACAACCACTAAGATTGCTTGATTCAATACTACTCAAGTGCACCGAAGAAGGCAAAAGTGGTCGCATCGACTCGAAATGTTATGACGCCTAAGGTTTAAAAAACACAATGTGTGATTTTTGATTTATTCTGTAAAATTTACTATTTTAAACGTTTAAAATACTTGAAAACCTGCATATTTGGCATAGAAGATCGTCATGATTAACAGATTATATCTCAAGGTAAACTCAAAAATGATTCATATACTTTGCTATGAATTGCTCCCACATCCACCATATACCCTAGATATAGACCCGACTGAAAAACATATATGTATGTGACGCGCAAAATAGAATAGAATAGAGAATAGATTAAAAACCAGTTTTGTTCAGGAGAGCCATTTTAAAGATTAGCTCCCTTTCTATTTGCGCTTAGAATCGTCGACTTCACTTTCATAAAACGCGCATATCACTAGGAGGGAACACTTTTGGGGCATGGCATCGGTCTCATTCGATGCTCAGATGTTGTCCACATCAAAAAAAGAAACAAAATGAAAATTATTTTTCCCCTTAGTTCTCTTTCTCTATGCGCTGTCACATATATATATTTTACGTAGTTCCTAATTAGAAGATGCGGCCGTAAGACCCGACTGATACTTTCGGTCAAATAAATGTTAAAATAAAATAGAGCGATGCCAGCAAATGTACTCGAAATTTAATATTTTTGAAAATAGTTTTTACTTCTTCAATTGCTTTGAAATTACGCGTGCGCAAAGGCGACTTTTCGCAAAAGAGCCGTGGTTAGGGATCCAATCGTAAATACTTATACAAACGAAGCCGTTATAAAAATATTACAAGGTTCACAATTAAAGCAAATTTTAAATTTAGTAAGACTTCGGTAATTTTTTCTTTGCTTATCCGAATCAAAAAGTAATCCGAACTTCGTTTTCCTGTACTCCATACTCTCATATACGAATTGATTGTATGCTGTAATTATTAAGAAAAAAATATTTATTTTGTGTGATACACATTTCTAGTACTCGTATTTTCTGAGGAAGAGACATTACCGAAGAAGTGTGTCATATTTCGAACGCAATTAAGTTTTTTTGAATTCAATCCTTATTATGCGTTTTATAAAGAGTGTACTTATTTTTGAGCGAAGAAAAACTAATCGATTTTTGCTTTTATATTTTGAAAAAATCCCTTACAAAAACTCGTCAAACTACAGTTTATTATTTTTTAATTTGCGCAGAAAAACTAATTGACCTTGTGGAGTTGACTGGATTACATTTTTGTTTAGGGTCGTTTTTAGTACTTTTTGTTTCTAAAAATTTCAAAGGTTTTTTAATAAATAAATTATGGTTTTTCTTATTTTTTTAATAGAAAATGTTGGATTTTTTTACTGGAAACAATCATTTGTGACACGGAAATAAATTGTAGTAACTATAACTATATAAACAAATTGTAGTACCATGGTACAATAAACAAAGTATAGTCAATAGCCCAACAATAACAAAAATCCATCGCTAGATTGTCAAAGTCACTTGAAAGAGAATACCAAAAATACGTTTTTGTGAATGTTCGATGATAATTGTGACTGCTTGATACAGAATTTTTACTTTACAAACTTCAACAATGGCCATTGTGAAATTTTTAATTTCTACGAGAAAAAATTTTAATTCAGCTGACTGCATAACTCACCTTCTTAATTGTACCATGCTATATACAATAAACTCCTTTAAAAATTACGAGTAGGCGAAAGTATGCAATAATCTGAATATTTGATTATCCTAATAATGGTCTGCAAATAAATTTTTCGGATTTGATTTCGAAGAACATTTACGTGGGCTCTAATCTGTACTGTGACAGGGTCATTTGTGTTGAAGTTACTACAATTGGTACTAGGAGGTACGAGGGTGTGGTCACTTGGTTTATGTTATAATCACGTACTGACTTTAAGCAAGATCGTAAAAACTTTATCAACATTTTTATAACAAAAGTAAGCGAATGGTACATTTGTGTGGTAGGTACCAGAAGGAATGGTCCATTTTCAATTCCATAGGCGGGATTAGAAAAATATTACGAAAAATTAAAAATGTTGGTTTTCTATTTCGAAGTCACTACACACAGAGAACAGTTTTTCTCAGAAAGTCAACCGAATAGTTGTGGTTGTATGTGCTCAAAGCATTCCATTAGCTTAACCATTGTTAGTTGCTGCACTCCTTTTTCAATAAATGAAAAATCGAGTATATTTGTTAGATATAAAATTACTTTTCTTTAATTGAGGCCTTATGTGAAGTCAAATACACGCAAAATCGTTGTTGAGATCCGCTCGGTCGAAACTTTTTTACCCCTATCTACGCTAAAAAGGCGTAAAAAAGTCGGTCTGGCGTCCGCAATAATGTCAATCAAAAATTAAAAAAATAAAATTTAAATTCGAAGCAAAATGTGCTTAAATATAGTAGCCATATATCCATATTTAATATAGTACCCACCCATACACCCATATGTGTTTATTACCCTGTGATGTGCTGTTTTGACCATGCGACTATGCCCTTTTGGAGTTACTAATGGCGTCCCAACTAAAAGTACCCAATTTAACTATTATTCGTCCACAAAAAAATATGATTAGTAAAGGAAATGCTCAAAAAATTGGCCTTTTTCTGAGGTACCTTTAGTTTTTGAAGACTTTTTCCGCCTTGGGCGATTATGTTCATAAGTTATCGTCATGCAAGATTTATATTCCTAGAGTAATTCGATGGACCGCTTTAGTGCTTTCTACAGAAACACGGATGGACAGACAATGCTAGATTTTTTTAGAATTTTACGAAGATCAGAAAGTCGTTTACTCTTTGGTAGAGGGTATAAAACTTTTCTACGTCAAGATTTGTTGTTTGTCGATACTCAATCTTTGCTGCTGTCGAAAATTTATTTTTAAAAAGAAAATATTTGAGGGAACTTTTAATTTTAAGAAAACCCAACTTGTGACCAAGTCTTTCTTAAGAAATATCCCTAATTTACTTACACACAAATTCAGTTGTTTATTAGTTTAAAGTCTGTACGAAGTAAATATTAAAAAACCAAAAAGCCACGCCTTAAAATAAGCAGAAATAAGTGCAAGCGTGCTTGGAGGAAAATAATAAACCAGGCAAAAATTACACTAGGTTAAAAAGTCGCTCGTATTTTTTGTCATATTTCAAGTTTTTCTCATAAAAAAGTGGGCGGCTCTACGCGATATTTGACAATAAATTGGAGTCGAGAAAACTTTCTCCTGCTTGGAACACTTGAAAATCCTTTGTGTACGTGAAATAGTTTTTTTAGTGCCTTCAATTCCATACGGTCCACTATTTTCGATCTTGGGCGAATTCTACTGCAATACTCTTTGGGGGCCTCTACACTTATATTAAAGTTGGTGGGATCAGTTTTAAGGTCCTAGGGGTACCCCGTGTCCAAGCGCTTTTCTTCAATTATTTTTCCTATTTACTCGACGCATTCTAATAAATATGTTTTATTAATTTGATCTCGCCCAAACTGCAAAGGGTATAAAACTGCAAAAACTGTACAATTTTTTTTTAGTACTTTTCTACGCGTAAAATTTTTCTTCGATGTCGACTATTGCAGAAAAAGTGCAATCAATCTTCTAGCATCCAGACAGAAATACTGCTAATAAAGTAGGGCACTATAAAGACGAAAACGTCTTGTGACCACTGTAATCTTTAATATATAAATTTGGTGTAGATTCAATAAATGTCACTTACCTTGAAAATGTATCAACAACAATATCCTTCCAGAGAAATTGGCTTTAAAACACACACGCGAAAAAAAACACTTCTTTTATGTTTTAAACCATTGTTTTTCCTCTCTGTTTAATGTTTATATTTCTTTGCTGGAGTATGGCAATGCTTTTTCGCAGAATTACGACAGATGAACGAATGAAACATACAAAAAGTGACATCACACAACAAAACTTGCACACACAAACAAACAAACGAGCAAGCGGGCGAGTAAATGGGCAAACACACAACAAAACCACTCAAAACATCGGCCAAAATCACAAATTGAGAGAGAAAAAGGAGTGTTTGGCTGTGCGTGTGTGTTTAACAACATTTGCGCAATTTTCTAAAAAAATCGAATGGGGGACCCATGAAATATTGCGGAATTTATTAAAGAAATTTAGAAATTTTCAATGAATTGGTAAGAGTATAAATAGTTTTTGAAAAAGAATTCAATGAAGAATTCGAAAATGTTAGAATAACAAAAATTCACTGTCATCACTTGCAAAGAGAGACAGCTGCTGGCACAAATAAATGAAAACAGTTGCATACACACGCTGAATTTACTCACTTTGTGCCTGGGAGTGTGTGTGTGTGCATTACTTCATACGAATAAGAGATAATAAGCCGCGCTCAGGTGAGCAGACACCGTGAGAATTTATCTGTGAAATATGAGAGAGAACCCATACACAACGGCTGTGGAGTTAAAAGTATTATTTTTTTCGAGTTGAATTTGAGCAATAACAACAACGTTAAGTTTTTCGCTCTCTTGTTCTTTTTTCTATCGAATTAAACTCCTGTTCAGCTTCAATCTAAAATTTTGTTGGTGAATTTAATTTTGTTGTTTTTGTTAACGAAAACACGGTTGAAAATAAAAATGTGTTTTGGTATTTAGATAATGATGACGACATGGTTGGTTACTGTGGCTGCCAATGATGATGATGTTGACGGTTTCGTTGTTGTTGGTGGCATAGTAGTAAGCGAGTCTATAGCATTGAAAGAGTACAGCCACTTGGTGAGTTTAGTTTTTTTTTTTAATTTTGTTAGACAGCAAAAATTCAGTGAAATTTCGTTTGCCACCATCAAAGAATCGCTTGTGTGTTTTTAACAATTTTCTTTAATTTTTGAGATGAGGTGGTTTTCGATATTTTCATGTGCTTTCTGCTTTCTTTATTCTTCATTCATATGATTCCACTTAATTTGTATGTGTTGTTTTTTATGGATGATACAATTTTTCTCCACATATTCTTTATAATATTTTTAATTTATGTATTTGCCCTCGTCTTCTTGAGCACATTTTAATTTTGTTAACAATTTTTTGGGTGCGGCGCCTTCACCAAATCCAAACTATACACAATTCGTTACGATTATTTGTTATTTTAATTAATAGAATTCCATTTTTTATATGTCGTTTAATTCCCGCATATACAGCAAAGGCGGGCGAGCAGTCGGTCGCACACTACACAAAAGCTACTCCAGAGCCCATGACATTTCTCATCATTTTCTCAACTCACTTTTAGTTTAATTTAATCGTGTTAATGTGTACAATAATTCTACAATTCTTTAATTTTTCTTTTCGCTTTTATTCATCCATCCGTCCGTCCGTGAATGTGTGTATGTTTATTAGTTAATAACAACAAAATAATTTATTTTTTACTTCTTTTCGTATTCCTTCGCTTTTGACGGTCACTCTAACTGGACAAAACAAATGGAATTTTATTTTTTTTAGAAAAGAAAACTCAAGACAAAATCAAACGCACACTAAACAACAACGCGCACACGTTCTCTATCCGCAAACACTACAAGAACACAACCAACGCGTCTCACGTCCAATAACGTAATGAAAAATTTCGAACCGTCTTTGCAAAACACTCAAGTAAATTGGGCAAACACAAAAAAATCAACGTTAACTAATAAAAGCTCTCAATTACTCTTTAGCACGCTCTCTCATGGATCTGCTCTCTTTTGATGTTGCCACCGTACGGTTACAGTGTTGTGTTAGGGGTTTCTTTTAATAAAATGGGATGAATGGGATTATACATTAGTGGTGTTTTTTGTTAAGGCGCGAAATGGGATTTATTAAGTCTTTACTTGCAGTGTTTAGGTTGATCAATCTGGAGGCATTTTTTCACAGACTACTCGTGAGTTGTGTCAAACTTTATTATTTTCCTCTTCAGTATTGTTTGCCATTTCATCATGGAAAGACTTACACCGCGAAAACCACGGTACGGTGCGGTTCATGGGTTGGTGGAATCATCGGTCCAATTTTTTTAAATTTTCACAAGGTGATCAATCTAGAGGTATTTTTTCAATAAGGTTTTTTTCCACAGATTACGCGTAAGTTGTGTTCAACTTTATTGTTTTTTCCTTTTCAGTACTGTTTGCCATTTCATCATGGAAAGACTTTCATCGCTAAAACCACGGTTTGGTGCGGTTTATGGGCTGGAGGAATCATCGGTTCCATTTTTTTCAAATTTGAAACGGGTGATCGATCGATACTGTTTTTTTTAAATAGAATTTTTCACAGAATACGCGAAAGTTGTGGTAAACTTTGTTTTTTTTTAGTATTGGTTGCCATTTCTTCATGGAAAGACTTTCACGGCGAAAATCACGGTGTGGTGCGGGGCTTTTAGAATCATCGGTAAATATTTGTTCAAAATGATGATAGCCGGAACGTAACCGTGAACGGCGCTTGCAATCGCGCCATGATGTCGGACTTTTTGCCACCTGAATGTGAAGTCCGTAATCTTGACGACCTTTGGTTTCAACAGGACGGTGCCACTTGCAATGTATATGGACATTAGTAATTTGTCTCCTTACACAGAGTACTCGGTAATTTTTATGTACTTATTGAAAAAATCTTTGACAAATTGTCGTCTGTTATTTGCATTTTGTTAATTTGTGATTTTTGGCAACAGCTGATTGCAAAATACTGCCAAGTATAGGAATAATTAACAAAAAAACAAATACAAAAATTCAAATCGAGTGTGAAATCTTTATTGTTCATTTAAAAGATCAATTGTTTGAGAGGTCATTTCGTCTAGATCGTGTTATATCAAGTTTTGGAAGCCAACATTACGCGTGTCGTAACGCTATACCGGCCGAAATGCTCAAACAATTCATCCAATTTTGGACACTCAAAATGGTCATCCTAAGACGTAGTTACAGTCAACATTTGAAGGAAATTATATTCAAAAAGTGATTGTCATAAAATGTCCTTTGGAATGAACAATAAAGACTCCACCCTTGATATGATTTTTTTTATTTACTTGGAAGTTTTGTGCAATCAGCTGTTGCCGTATAACACAAATAAATAAAATCCAAATAACACACGAGAGATTATCAAAGGTTTGTTCAATAAATACATAAAATGTACAGAGTAATATGTGATGTGGAGACAATACGAGGGCTATATATATTTCTGCCTTATAATGAAAATGCGAATATTTATCATCAAAAATGGTTTTATTGTTTTTCAAAGTATTCTCCAGCATGATTTATACACTTTTGCATGCACTCAAACCAATTGTCGAAGCACTTTTTCCACTCCAATTGAGACACCTCCACGCTTAAACAGCATATTCTGGCGAAGAAAATCGTTGACCACGCATTTTTTACTTGATGTGCTGGAATAAAAAGAAGTCAATGGGTGCCAAGTCAGGGCTGTAAGGCGGATAACCCATCAATTCGACGTTTTGGCCGGTCAAAAAGGCGCTGGTTTGAGCCGATGTGTGAGAGCTCGCATTGTCATGGTGCACAATGATTCGTCTTCTCTTGTTCGTTTTCGAATTTCTCCGAAGACTTCAGGCAAACTAATTGTGGTGTACCACTCACATGACCAGCTTTGCCGAAGGAACAGGCTACCATTTGCTTCGAATTGCTTCTTCCACGAAGAACTTTCGTTGGATTTGGCTCGTCTTTGAAGACCCACACGGTCGATTGCTGTTTTGTTTCGGGTTCATACGCATAGATCCATGATTCGTCACCTGTGACGATCTTATAAACGTCTTTTGAAGCATCGCGATCGTATTTTTTAAAATTTCTTTGCACCAATAGACACGAGCCTTTTTTGAGCGATTTTCTATTTAAGTATGTCCCATAATCTAGTTTTTAGTTTCAAAAAACTCTCTCTTGTAAAATTATAAATACAAAAGTGACTTAAAATAAGGCGAAATCCTGGATGAAACCGACTTTATTACTTTTTTTCTAGAAGCTACACATTTAATACAAACCAGATAAAGTTTGGCACAGTTGATATCTAATTAGTTATTTAACATACTGGTATTTATGAGCTATTTAGGGTGCCTAATTCAGGTTGTTTTGAGATGTTCACAAAAGTTGTTTATCTTTACCATGGCTTCAATTTGTGGAACATTGTTAGTAAAACGTTCGGTCACTTTCAAAGTTATGTTAAAAAAAAGTGAAAAAACATTTGTGCACAGAGCTCCCAGCTACATTATTGCCGAACATAGTTTAGCGCTATTACGAAGTATGTGTTAGCTGTTGGACAAAAACTGATGACACCATTTTTCGAGGGGACCACTGATTTTCAAAAGTTTTGAGGCCCATAAAAAAAATTGGTCACCAATCTAGCCATACCAAGTTTAGGGAAATAAAACCCTTTGGTAGTAGAATCGAACCATACTGTGGTGTTCTTGCATTTTTTTCTCTGTTACACTGTATAATCGTATCGGTCCCTGTACAAAGGTTCAAACCGATTTTACATCCAACCGCTCTAGAACACCAATATTATAAGTAATTCCGATTTCGATCAAATAACTTAGACAAACAACCAACCTTGGACAATAAAGGCCCATTTTTTGATATAGTCTCCAAATGATCTCGCTCACCAGAAACAGCTTTTTCATGTATGTCAAATGACAAATGAAAATTAACAAGTATATTTTTTAAATTCAAAATGATCAAACATGTCTTCGTCGCAATAGATTTTCTTGCATTCTCAGAGTCTATAGATGGGGTCAATGATTTCGCTTCTAATTGGAAATTTTTTATCTATTCTTAGACAATGCCGACATTCGATCGATTTTTGAAACACGGTTTCGAAATGTCGGTTTTCTGCATTTTTTTGTGGCGACGATCTTCAGATTCCGCAAGGTTGCGCCTTGATCGTGCTTTCAGCCTTCTAACTGTTGCTAATTGTTCAGGTCAGAGCTGCGATTTGACGCTGTTAGACTTTTTTTGTGGCTTACCGAAATGTTTGTACAACAAATCAATTAACTGTTCAGGCGCTTTATGCGAGCAAGCCATACGTGAGGTAGAGCCAAAAGCCGCTGCCAAAATCTTGGGTAATTAGGTGGCAGTACACACAGAGAAAAAAACATTTTTTTGCAATCTCTAAATGTTTATAATCGTAAGGAATATTTAAAAAAGAAGATACCACAAAATGAAAAATATGATCATCGTATTGTAGACGCAACTAATTGTTTGGTCATACCAATGAAGCGCATAAAATGTATTAAGTTGCAATAACTGTTCAAACATTTTTTTGTTGAATCCGAATATTGGTAATGACATCAAAACTTTCATCATAACCAAGAGCGAAAATAATCCTACTATTACTGCATTAAGTAAATAGTTGTAATATATAGTTATTCATTAAAAATCTTTTCCTCGGCATGGAAAGGTACACAATTGAGCAGAGCGTTAAGACTGTTGAAAACTATTACGAAAATGGGCGTTCAAATCAAAATGCATTTCGTGCACTTCGTTGTTGATCAGATTAATTCACCAAATGTGTTCACAGTGCATTCGTAAACAAGCTGAATTGCCGCATTTGAGCAAATGAGAATCCACGAGTGATTGTTAAAAAGCCGATGCATTCTCAAAGAGTGACTGGTTGGTGCGGCGTCATCAGGCCGTACTTCATCGAAAATGAGGTCGGCCAAGCAGTTACCGTGAAATACGTTCGCTATGGTGAGGTGATAACGGACTTCTTGTGGCCAAAACTGAGGAAATGGACCTGGACGATATGTGGTTTCAACAGCATGCTGCCACACAGCCAACGAAGCAATGGGTCTTTTGCTCTAGAAATTCAATGGCCGTGTAAACTCACGTCGTGACGATGTTAATTGGCCGCCACTATCAAGTGATTTGTCATCGTTGGACTTCTTTCATTGGGGATATTTAAAAGAAAAAGTGTACGTCAATAAGCTTCAAAATATTCAAGAGCTCAAGGATGAGAAAATTCCGCAAATTCACCTCCTTTATGCCCTAGAGTCATTGAAAATATAGACCATTGGATACAGGTATGCCACCGTGAGAGCATTTGACCTACATTTTGTTTTACACATAATTATCATAGATCTTTCTATAAGTATTATAATAATAAAAGAAAAATATTATTCTCTGAATTTTTTTTGTTTTATTTACAATGACATCGTGCGTTTTAGTTAGACTACCCTAAGACTAAGGGTAAAAAAATCAATTTTCACTTTTTTTTTTAAGTGGACAACATCTGAGCATCGAATGAGACCGATCCCAGCCCCAAAAGTGTTCCCTCCCAGAGATATGCGCGTTTTATGAAAGTGATGGTGCACCAAAGATACACGTATTTAAATCTTTAAAATGGCTCTCCTGAACAAAACTGGTTTTTACCCTTAGGTCCCTTTCTATTTTGCGCGTCACAGAAAGTCTAATTTTTTTGTTGTAAACGAACTCCTTTTTTTACACGGTTTCTGGTTCGGTTCGGTTCATAGGCAAAAAAGGGTTCAGTTTAAGCTCGATTTGCGTTTGGTTTGGTCTGCAACCCTGATTTCATTTGAAAATGGTGTAAAAGTCCGTCTGAAAATACTGATTGTGAAGTGGTAAAAACAGGGTGATTACCAGCTACATTTTTTTGTTGAGAGGCTGTTGAACACAATGAACTACTTTATCGACTGCAGTCGGTAATAACATAACTTGTAGCAGAGACAACCACTTGTAAAAATTTCAAAACGTCGTTGTTAGTAGTTAGCCGCTTAGTGCAACAGATGTCGCTAGTATTGTATTTAACTATCAAAGAGTATACATATTAAAAGAGATTTCGTTAGCTCGGTCTGGGTCAAAGAGTGGTAATCAAAGTACAAGTCGCACTTAGGAACCGAATTCGACGAAACTTGTTTAAGTATGGACCAAGAAAGAATCCTATTGAAATTGGACAATATTGGTCAGCGTTTTTAAATACCCCCTACACAAAGGTTCCTCTGTTGCTCTTATATCCACAAGTTAGCCCCAATCGTGCTCAAGATTTGCATGATTAGTTATGAGCGACCTGTTATTAACTTTCGTTAAACTGGACCAAATCGTTTTATATTTTTTTTGTGTATCCCCCAAGAAAAGATCCTTGCCGATTTCATATACCTGTAGCTCTAAAATCCACAAAAGCCAATGTTAGTTGTTATATGACAGTCAGTTGAATCACACGCTTTTAAGTTTCTCGATAAAATGGAAAAAGACCAATAAATTTCCTCAATTCGTTTTTATTTTTGGATGGAAAAACATGCGAATAAAGAAAAACCAAATTCGTATTAGTTCAACTAATGTAAATGTGGTCGTACATCTGTTTTGGATGAGGAGCGCACAGGTCCCAGGTTGACGTGGTTACCGAGGAAATCGTTGAAAAGGTCCACGACTTGATTAAAATTGACCGAAGTAGTAGGCCGTAGTCGTGATGTACGGAACGGCAATTTACAGTTTAAATGATATGTTGTGCATAAGAAAAGTGTCGGCCTGATGGGTGCCGCGATAGCAAGCAAGCAATGTTGGGACCTCTTTAAGCAAAACTCGATGGAGTCTTGAATCGAATCGTCACCGTTGATGAAACATGGATCCTTTATTTTACGCCCGTGCTAATGGATTTTTCAGGGTAAAATTTGCTTTGAAGAAGGCAAAGGCGCTCCTAGCGGTCGGAAAGGACATGACCACCATTTTTCCAGGAAATAATACTCATTGACTTTTTGAAGAAAGAAATAACGGGATCGTAGTACAGCAGATTATTGAATTGATTCGATACAAAATTTGAAGGAAACACGGCCCCAATTGGCTACTTTAAAAGTACTGCCGCACCCACCATACACTCTCGACGTATCTTCCAGCACCTAAATTCTGTTCCCTAACATGAACAAGTGGCTTGGGAAAAACAATGCAGCTAAACGATGAAAGAAGAGAAACATATTGAAAAACTTTTGAGGTAATGTAATTTTTGGAGTTGTTAAATACGAGTATTGGAAATTTCGGGAAGTGTATTGTAAGTGGTGGTCCAACCATAATGCTCGTTGTTAATTGTGAGTTACACCTTAACGTCAAGTTTCTTCCCCCATTTTATGTGACATTTCTTTCTTTCAGTTTTTGACAAATTCAACCATGGAGAGGTAAACAATTGAGCAGCGCATTAAGATTGTTGAAGATTTTTACAAAAATAGGCTTTTAAATCCAAATGAATTTTTTGCACTTTGTGATTTTTTTTGGTCAGCATAACTGACTAAATGGGTTACAGTCGAGAGAATTGTGCGAAAATTTCAAATTCCAGTTCGCCCTGCCGTCGGGCCGTAATTTTTCGAAAATGTGTGAATGGTGTTCGCTATCGCGAAATTAAAACGGACTTCTTGTGGTCAGAAATTGAGGATATGGACCGGAGCGTTATGTGGTTCCAACGGGGTAGTGCCACTTGTCACACAGCCAACGAACCAATGGCTATTTTACAATGGCTCACGTCGTGGCGATGTCAATTGGCTGACACGATCATGTAAATTGACATCGTAGGACTTCTATCTTTGGGGATCCGTAAAAGAAAACGTGCAGGCAATAAGCAATGATAAGTTAAAGAGCTAAAGGATGAGATACTTCGGCACATTAACAACATTACCCTCCATTAGGTCATTGAAAGTATGAACCATCGGCTAGAGGTATGCACCGAATTTGTTTCTCACATAATTGCCATAGATCGTTCTATTATAATAAAAAATATTGAGATAATTCCCTGAAGACTTTTTATTTTATTTAGAATTAACATCGTGCGTTTTATTTGCTTTACAAACATATTTCCCCAACAAAATATAGAGGGCGACCGCAAAAGTAACTGGCCTAACATAAAAAGAACCGTTATTTCTTGGAATTATTATTTATTTTTCAACATAATCTCCTTCCAACTCAATACACTTCATCAAACGTTTTTCAAGTTTTTTAATTCCATCCGAAAAATAAGATTTTTCAAGACCTTCAAAATATGCCTCAGTTTCAGCAATAACCTCGCTATTGGACGAAAATTTTTTGCCACCGAGAAATTTGTTTAAATTTTGAAACAAGAAATAATCAGAAGGAGCTAAATCTGGACTATATGGTGGATGCGGAGCAATTTCAAATCGTAATTCGGCCAGTTTTTGTTGAGTTAATAATGCAGTGTGTGAAGGAGTATTATCTTGATGAAAAAGAACTTTTTTTTTTCTAAATGCGGTCGTTTTATCTTGATTTCTTCACTCAACCGATCCAATAATGCACAATAATATTCACTATTTATAGTTTTTCTTTTCTCCAGATAATCAATCAATATTATACCCCTTGCATCCCAAAATACTGTGTCCATTACTTTTCCTGCTGACTTAACAGTTTTCGCCTTCTTGGGACCACTTTTACCAGCTTCTATCCATTGTTTTGACTGTTCTTTGCATTCTGGGGTGTAGTGATGGATCCATGTTTCATCAACAGTTATGAATCGGCGCAAGAACTCTATTGGATTACGCTGCTAAATCGCTAAAAGCTTCTCGGAATTGGTCCAACGGACGATTTTTTGGGGCAAAGTCAACAAACGCGGCACCCATCTTGCGGATAGCTTTTTCATGTGGAGTTCATCATGTAAAATACTCCAAACTTGTTTTTCGTGTATTTTAACAATATCAGCAAGTTCTCTGAGCTTTATTCGTCTATCTTTAGTCACTTCATTAAATATTTTTCTAATATTTTCAATAGTAGTAGCAGTTTTCGGTCTTCCGGAGCGTTGTTCATCTTCCGTACTTGAACGACCCATTTTAAATTGTTGAACCCAGTATTTCACGGTGGAGTATGATGGTGCATTATCACCATGAACAGAATCTAATTCATCTTTGATTAATTGTGTCGTAGAACCTTTCATATAAAAGTGTTTAATTGCCGCACGAAACTCTATATTTTCCATTTTTCAAAAATTAAAAAACTGGTTTACTTCAATCACCTGTAACAAAGAAAAGAATCATTAAATATTTCGGAAATTTTGACAGATGGCTTATAAAAGATTGCTTATAAAAAACAAAAAAAAAACGTTGCTAGTAAAACAGAAAATGTGCCAGGCCAGTTAGTTTTGCGGTCGCCCTCGTAGGTTGGGCGATTAAACATTGAAAATTTGAATCGGTTAAAAAAAAGGCCTGTAAATTTTTTTAAAATTTCTGATTTTATTGGAAAGGTTGAACTTTGTCTTGTAAAAATGGAACATAATATCATTCATATGACTACCACAACTATTTCTCAGTACATTTTCAATTGTTTTGGGTCGAATCTCTTCAATGACAACTTTGATTTTATGGTTCAACGCTTTAATTGTCTCTGGATGCTTTGCATTTATCCTTAATGGCTTCCCACAGAAAATAATCCAAAGGGCTCAAATGACAGCTCCGAGGCAGCCAATTGACATCACAATTTCGACTGATTATTTGATTTTTAAAAACACTGCGATGGTTGCGTTGGCTGTGTAACATGTGGCCCCGTCTTGTTGAAACCAAATGTCGTCCATGTCATTCTCTTGAATTTTTGGAAACAGAAATTCGTTGAACATTGCGCGGTAACGCTCACAGTTGACGGTAACAGCGGCTCCTTGCTCATTTCGAAGAAAAATGGCCCAATGATGCTGCCTGAACAAAATCCACACCAAACTGTGACTCGTTGTTAATACAATGGCTTCTCAATAGTCCCAAACAATCTTTGGCCCTTTGAGCGAAGCGAAAACGCATCGGATGGTGTACCATTATTAAATGCCAAAGTTCAACCTTTCTAATAAAAACAGAAATTTGAAAAAAATATCAGTACGAGGGCGACCGCAAAACTAACTGGCCTGGCACATTTTCTGTTTTACTGGCAACTTTTTTTTTTTTTAAAGCAATCTTTTATAAGCCATCTGTCAAAATTTCCGAAATAATTAATGATTATATTCTTTGTTACAGGTGATTGAAGTAACAAGTTTTATAATTTTTGAAAAATGGAAAATAAAGAGTTTCGTGCGGTTATTTAACACTTTTATATGAAAGGTTATACACCACAATTAATCAAAGATGAATTGGATTCTGTTCATGGTGATAATGCACCATACTCATACTCCACCGTGAAATCCTGGGTTCAACAATTTAAAATGGGTCGTTCAAGTACGGAAGATGAACAACGCTCTGGAAGACCGAAAACTGCTACTACTATTGAAAACATTAGAAAAATATTTAATGAAGTGACTAAAGATAGACGAATAAAGCTCAGAGAACTTGCTGATATTGTAAAAATACACGAAAAGCAAGTTTGGAGTATTTTACATGATGAACTCCACATGAAAAAGCTATCCACAAGAACGCTGCCGCGTTTGTTGACTTTGACCCAAAATTCCGAGGAGCTTTCAGCGATTTATCAGCGTAATCCAATAGAGTTCTTGCGCCGATTCATAACTGTTGATGAAACATGGATGCATCACTACATCCCAGAATGCAAAGAACAGTCAAAACAATGGATAGAAGCTAGTAAAAGTGGTCCCAAGAAGGCGAAAACTGTTAAGTCAGCAGGAAAAGTAATGGCCACAGTATTTTGGGATGCAAGGGGTATAATATTTATTGATTATCTTGAGAAAGGAAAAACTAATTATAAACTAAACTAAAATAATAGTGAATATTAGTGTGCATTATTGGATCGGTTGAGTGAAGAAATCAAGATAAAACGACCGCATTTAGAAAAAAAGTTCTTTTTCATCAAGATAATGCTCCTTCACACACTGCATTTTTAACTCAACAAAAACTGGCCGAATTACGATTTGAAATTGCTCCGCATCCACCATACAGTCCAGATTTAGCGCCTTCTGATTATTTCTTGTTTCCAAATTTAAAAAAAATTC
Organism: Hydrotaea diabolus; assembly: GCA_963513945.1. Classification (NCBI taxonomy): domain Eukaryota; kingdom Metazoa; phylum Arthropoda; class Insecta; order Diptera; family Muscidae; genus Hydrotaea; species Hydrotaea diabolus. The sequence goes on from OY740718.1 coordinate 184,835,522, forward strand.
TCGGTGGCAAAAAATGTTCGTCCAATAGCGAGGTTATTGCTGAAACTGAGGCATATTTTGAAGGTCTTGAAAAATCTTATTTTTCGGATGGAATTAAAAAACTTGAAAAACGTTTAATGAAGTGTATTGAGTTGGAAGGAGATTATGTTGAAAAATAAATAATAATAATTCCAAAAAAACTGTTCTTTTTATGTTAGGCCAGTTACTTTTGCGGTCGCCCTCGTACTTTTTTACAGCCGATTCAAATAAAATAAAATTTTAAATGACCCACTCTATATATTTTTCCCACCAGCTCTAGAAGCTGCATTTTAAGTTTCAATATTGATAAAACGTCGATGTCAGAGTGATTTGGGGCATTTCATAGTCAGCCAAGTGACTTAAACAGTTTTCTAATTTCGTATGGGTTATCTTCTTCTTGTAAATCTCTTCGTCTAAAACGGCCATTAAAGATCTTTTACTCTTTTACAAAATCGTTGGCCGAAATCCTTGCCGTTGAAGAAGGTTAGATTTTCGTATCCAGCTTTAAGCCTAGGTTACTAAGTAAGACGAACTCTAAGTAAGACGAATTAGAAAATAACTTTGGTACTTATCGGCCAGAATTGATATATTTTTTTTTATTATTTATTGATATTATTGTTTGTTTTTTGTGTTTTTTTGTTTGTAAATCATTTCATTTATATCGTTATTACGAATACTTAAGTAGTTGGTTTTTTTTATTAGAATATTTAAATAAATGTATTTGTTTTAATTTTATAATTTTAGTTAAATAATTTTTACTAATCATTTACTGCAAGTCCATATTTCAAGGTTTTTTTTGTGGGTATTTTAAGAATAATAATTAATTGTGTGCTTTTTTCAAAACCTTACAAATTGTAAGTTTCTGCTTGTTTTTTTTTGAATATGCAAGTATAATTATGTAGTATATATATATTTAAAGTAATCTGATAAATGTGGAAATATCTGTGGTGATTTCCCAACATCTACACATACATATTGAATACAAATTATTGAAGATATTTACAAGTTATTGAAGACTTTTCTCTGTTTTTTTTCGTTTTTTAAATGACTGAATTTATTTGCATTTTGTTTTCTCTTTTGTTTGGTAGGTAATACGAAAAACTGACGACATAGAGTTCTTATTTAGTTTAATAATAATAATAAAAAAAATATTTATATTCAAAAGTCTAAAGGAAAATATCTTAAATTAGCCTCACACTAAATGTAGGTATGTCTTTTACTGTTGTTGTTGTGGGTTGCTGCTATTTTTTTTTAAATAAATATTTATTTTTTTGTAATTAATTTCTTTAAACCTAAGTTATAAGATTATCATTAAAACTAGAAAACTACGTGTAATTAGGTTTGTTTTTCTTTTAAACTATTAAATTCTTTTTTTTACAGGAAACAACAAAAGTACATAAGCAAAATCGTTTATTTTTTCGATTTTGCCTGCTGAAGGGGTTTTTGCGTTGACGGCCGGTTGGATGATGCCAGGTTTAGGAATTTCTTTCACATTTGTGGCCGTGTCCACAGTTCACTCAAATCTTTGGGACGTATTTTGCCAATATCTGTAAAAAAACAATAAGAAGTTCATTAATATGCTGTGATTTTGAAACTTTGTTTTTTCGTGTGCCTCACCTAATTGACCCGGTTTCGGTGTGGGCCATACAATATCGAAACGGTGTTGCAGTGCACTACTCTGTGAGGGTCTCAGCGACGAACTACTAAAGATTTATGATTTGTAAGAGTAAAGGTTAAAATTGTTTTTTTCTTTTAAGTTAGATGATAAAAATTATTTCCTATTAACCTGTAAGGATGTTTGAGACAGCCATAGACTTCCCGATAACGTCCGTAGAGCGTGCCATAGGAGACGCCGAGGATGCGTGCCGCCTTTTTCATTTCAAGTCTTTTGTTTTTGATGGCATCGAGAACCTGTAAATGGAGCAAGAGAAAAAGCAAAGAAAATGAGTAAGAAACGAGTTTTTTTCACAAGGGTCTACAAAAGGAAATTTATTTATAAGTAGTTGCAAAATTAATTTTGATGGAGGGATTTAAAATACATTTCCCTTGGCATTCGAGCATCCCCTTTGTCCAATTCTGAAGCACTTTGACCGCACACCTGTAGATTCAGTAAAACTGACCCGAATCCATAGGTCTGACATCCTGATTCTGCTCTACAAACGGAAGTCAAGGATCATCTTTTGTGCTGAGAATCATCACCTCGCTATGTTCGACCAGATTTTCGGCTATAATCCGCCCTTCTCCCTGGAATTATTTCTAAAGAATTCTAATTGTTTGTACCAGGAAACTTTCGAGATCGGTTATAAGCAATGCTCTTACTAATATCCCATCTGTCCAATTCTGACTCCACTCGAAACTGCTATTACCATTTAGTATCATTCAACTTTTTCTTAAGTCTGGTTATCACAATCTTTTCAAAACCTATTAGTTACGCCACTACCGTGGACCTATATCTTCGGTATACGTAACTGAGCTAACATCCTGATTCAGCTCCATAAAATGCTGCTAAGAATCATCTTTTGTGCTGAGAATCATCACCGCACTATGATCAACCAGATTGTCAGCTTTAATCCGTCCTTATCCTTGGAATTATTTCTAAAGACGTCAGAGGGGCGTTGATGAGGGGTCTAGGGTTTTCTAAGGCATCTAGTTGATCTATTGGTCTCAGAATACCGTTGCGATGCAACTTGACGCCATAAAGAAGCATTTCCCGAGCTTTTGGCTGCTACTACTCGCCGAGAGGCTTCCTTGGTACTACGATCCTTGGTACTATACTTCAATCTCCGGTCAAACCTCGTAGCCGAAGACTAATACCAATATCCCGAAGACTACTACTGCGATCCACAAAATGTGGGACTGGTCACCCAAATATATGCGGGCACAAATACCTGCAAAGTGGTCTTACGGTTTAAATCCACGTTGTACATGGGCAGGCTTTTTCCACCTTGAATTAATGCAATGTCTAGTTGACTCCCTCAAAAAAACCCTAAAGTCTTGAATAATCTTAAGAATACCAAATTTATTCTTCTTTACTCATGTGACTACTGAGACATCTTCAAGAAAGAAAATGCCGTCAGTTACGGTAACAGACAAAACATTCAAACACCAGGACGACGCCGAGAGAAGGCCTGACAAGGCAACTGACGTCCTTACGGCCGCCAGATGGCACTCAGAAGTCTCCATGTGTCTTACATGATTCCAGCTTTGAAAGCTTCAACCATAATACACCATCGCATTGGAGCACGCTACCTTCGGACAGCCAATCCTACAGGTTTTAATTCGAAGAATGTTATATGACATAAATTCCGGTCGGGGGGAAGAGCGTCGAGGATTTTCGAACACCACTTCTATCCTCTAAATAGAAGGCAGTCGAATGGAAATTGAATCGAACACTTTGGCCTTCCACATCGTTTCTTTTTTGTCGAAATTGCCATTAACTCAGCTGAGTAGTGCATACACTGACTACTTTCATGCATGCGCATATGCGAGTATAAATGTTCCCTGCTTACTCTGGGAACATTAGAAGTGTGATCTGCAAAAATAGTATTACTATTACATTTTACTAAAGAGAAGATACCCGGTCAAATTTATATACCGCAATAACCCGACTAAAGTTTTTGTAAGCTACTGCCAAAACCAAACTACGGCTTGCTAACTGCGGTTGTTTTACCAGACATAGAGTATTCGTGAATTATTTAGTTTTACTAAATTGCTTTCACCAAACAATAATAAAGATCGTAGAATCGCAAAAATCCTACTCTCAGAACTTACCCTCCTCGTAAAGGGTTCCTCCCAAAATTGTGGCCTACGTCCTTTGGCCAAATAATCATCCATTTTGATAACATCCTGCCACTGCGACATCTCTTCGGTGGTCAGACGCAATTCCGCCTCACTGAACTCTTCCATTTTGATATCGGTATAGTCCTCCGCATGATTACCGTTCGAAGCGGCCGCCGATGACGTGGGTATGGTGGCCGTCGGTGCGTGTATAAAATCGTGTGTCATTAGAATGCCATGTTCATTGATCAGATAGCCCTCGGGCACATATTTGCCATAGGGATGATGGGGATGTGGATGGTGGAGGGGAGGTGGCGCGGCAGCAGCATGGTGACCACCGTGTGACGTGGTTGAGTGATGATTGGTGGCGGCTGCCGACGACGAGGAGGATGAAGAGTGGTGATGGGAATGTCCAGAAGCGGTGGATGAGGACGACGATTTGTGGGCTGTACTTGTTGAGGGCGATGTGGAGGATGTCGAGGGTGACGAGCCCGATGACGATGATGTAGTGTTGGCCGAACTCGGGGGAGACTTTTCTTTAGTCTGTTGGTGTTGTTGTTTGGATTCCATTTCTTCGACGGTTTGTGGCACGGTGGCATCTTCGGCGACAAATTCGTCGGGTGTCTCCGACTTGGGTGGCCGTTGCAGTTCCTCTTTGGAGTTTTTACGTTTTAGTGCCTTCATTTTGGGATGTTCCGGTGTTGATTCCTTAGAGCGCTTCTCCGATTTCCGGTTTAAGGGCTCGTCACTATCGTGGGGTAGAATTTTAATATCTTCGCCATCCTCTACCTCATTGTCGAGGGGATCTTTCGGCAATTTGTCCGCTTCCAAAGAGCTGGTTATCCACTCCGGCTCAGCTGCTGACTCATCGTCGGCCTGCTCCTGCTCTCGGGGCATTTGCGGCCTATAGCGCAGACGCTGCTTCTGTTGCTGAACATGGTGCTGATAGACTTCGGCCGCTGAGGGAGAATTTGGTCTGGAATGTTGTGATGTGGTGATCTGATGATTTGACCTATCATCCGTATATTGAGATCCTTCCAAGTAGGAGGGCTGTTCGCCCTGTTCGGCATAATGGCCCAATTTGCGGCTAAAAGAAGATAGACAACATTAAGGGGGTGGTTTAATTAGAATCGCAATACTTACACATTGAAAACATCATAGGCATCGTCTAGTGGAGGCCTTCCTCTTTTACGTTTGGGTCCCAAATAGGCATCGCTTGGCGAAACGGCCGCCACTATTGAGACGGCCGCCGACGATGGTATGGGCGTCAATGTGGGCAAGCGGGCATTCATGGCCGCAGCATGTTTAGGCGATGGTGTCTTTTGTTCACGTTCATTGTCGGGTGTTTGAGATCTTTGTTGGTGATGGTGGTGGTGTTGGAGGTCATGCCCGTAGGGGTCATAGTGGTTGTTGGCTTCACGACTGCGCGATATTGGTGGCGAATGGAATTCCGTCTGTGGAGCGGGTGGAGGCGGGCCGTCTTCATCGTCGCGCCATGTCACTTCGGCCAGTCCTTTGATTTTGAGATCATCTGCTGTTTTGAGCAGAGATGCCAAATTGGCCTGAAAAGATAAACAGGGAAGAAATTAATATTTGTTGTGCTATTGATAGGTATACAAAAAGTTTTTAAGGCAATGGCTAAGTGGCCTGAAAAAATTGTTGATATGAGTAAACAATTTTTAAGAGTCCAACACGCACACATTTTCGAATTTTTTTTAAAATTTCGTACAGGTATTTTTGGTAATCTTTTTCATAGTGCGAGTTTTGGGCGTTTATTCAATTTCGAATCCAGGGAAGTTTCTAAAAGCATGAATCTCTGATAAAATCCAAGATCGTTACCTTAGAGCAGTTCCATGAAGTCACTTTAAGTATTGTAACTTCTCTTTTAAAACAAGCTATCCTAAGGTAGCCGATGCCACGCCCCGTTACAATACTTTCATATTGGACCGAAATCCATTGAATTCCTTTTTATACTCATTCTTGGGCATATCCATACAAACATAATAAGGGCAGTTCGGAAACTTCTTAGCCTAGCACAAAAAGCGCGGTATAAACAGAAGAAAGTTAAGTGTTTTGGAGACTTCCATCTCTGCTATGAACACATGTTTAATGTTGTTTCGATCTGACAACTCCTTCATATAGAAACAGGTGTTGACAAAAGACGCATCCGCGATTTTTTTACGATGGAAAAATTAGAAATGCGAGGTGTCATTAAATATTTACATAAAAAAGGTTTATCGGGACAAGAAATTCATAATGATATGGTGAATGTGTTAGGTGAAAGTGCTCCTTCATATGCAACAGTAAAAAATTGGGTTGCTGAATTTAAACGTGGTCGTACAAGCATTGAAGATGAACCACGTAGTGGACGTCCAAAAACAGCAACAACAACAGAAATTCTAGCCAAAGTGCGTGATATGGTATTAAATGATCGACGAATAAAAGTGCGTGAAATAGCTAATATCATAGGCATCTCAAATGATCGAGTCCATCTAATTTTGCACGAAGAACTACAGATGAAAAAGCTTTCTGCAAGATGGGTGCCGCACTTGTTAACAGTCGACCAAAAACGCATAAGAATGAACATTTCTCAAGTTTGTTTGGATCGTTTTCAGCGAAATAAAATGAATTTTAAGCGTCGTTTCATAACTGTTGATGAGACATGGATCCACCACTATACTTCAGAGACAAAATAACAATCCAAACAATGGACTGAAGCTGGAGGAAGAGCCCCAAAGAAGGCAAAAACAATTCAACCGGCTGGTAAGGTTATGGCAACGGTTTTTTGGGACTTCAAAGGTATTTTATTGATTGACTATCTGCAAAAGGGTAAAACAATAAATTCAGAGTACTATTGCAACCTTTTAGATCAATTAAATGTACAAATTCGAGAAAAACGTCCTGGCTTACAACACAAAAAAATAATTTTTCATCAAGACAACGCACCAGCGCACAAGAGTGTTTTAACAATGGCTAAAATCAACGAATTAAAGTACGAGATGCTTGGCCGCCCACCTTATTCTCCTGATTTAGCTCCCAGTGACTCTTACCTGTTCCCAAATCTAAAAAAATTCCTTGCTGGCAAGCGTTTTACCTCAAATGAAGATACAATTACAGTTGTAAACCACTATTTTGAAGACCTTGAGGAAAACTATTTTAATCAAGGGATAGAATTGCTAGATAAGCATTGGACTAAGTGTATTGAAGTTTCAGGAGATTATATTGAAAAATAAAAATATTTTTGAAAAACTAACTATTCTCTTTCATTGATAGGCTAAGAACTTTCCGAACCGCCCTTATATACCAACTACTGCCGTCATACTCGTGTCGGTATGAGTGTAGCTATTTATATTTCTGGTCAAATTTCCGAAGAACTTTTTCCACTCCGATTAATACACCTTCAAAGCATGGATGGTGAACGCTTCAACAGCTGTTTCGGGCTTCGAAAAAAAATGACCACGCTAATGTGAACGAATAAGAAGAAGTCATTAGGTGCCAAATCAAGGCTGTACAATGAATGACCCATTAAATCGACATTTGAGAGCTCAAATAACCTATTTTTTCAGGTGATGTGTCAGAGCTCGCATTTCCGTGATGCAAAACGATCCGTCTTCTCTTCTTGTTTTCTATTTCTACGAACATTGTTCCTAAACTGATGGTTATGTAGCACTCAGAATTGACATTCCCACGTTTCACTTAAGGCATTGTTGCCGCAATACCGGTTATATAAGTATGTCCATGTGATTCTTCCACGAACGACTTTTGTTGGATTTGGCTCGCCTTAAAGGTATGATATTGATTTATAAAAGCAAAACCCCCCAAAATACTACCCAATTTTTTTTAGCCCATCAACACATATTTCTGCAAAATTTCAACCACCTAATCACAATTCCGTACTGCAAACGGAATGACAAAATTAGTTTACCCTCCACTAAATTTAGTCTACACTCTAATTTTAATTCAAATGGTTCTATTTGAGATTGAGAATTATCCATTTAAATTCTAGAAACTGACTATTCAATTTTTATAGGTGTTTTCTGAATTTAAATGGAATATTCTTAAATGCAATTGAGGTCTTGTAAATATTGAAAGAAACAATGAAAACATTCAAATGGGTTTATTCTGAATTTCAATTGGAATTTTCTGAATTTCAATTGGAATTTTCTGAATTTAAAATAAAATCTTAATGGAATTTTTAAAATTTCAATATATTTTTTTTAATATAAAATCTAATATTTTGTATTTTAAATATAAGGCGTGTTATAGTGGTACTCGCTTACGAGTAAACGAGTAAGTGGTCGCTAAGACGATAACTTCAACCTACGAGAAATTTTGGAAATTTCTTTGTGTACTTATACATGAACTGATTGGGTTTATCAGAAACCGTTTAATCAAAATGTGTACTTCAGAGAAATCTTTTTTAATTAACAAAAAGGGGTTTAATCGAAATTGTCTATGGTAAACAAATAAATTTTATATTTTTGTTATATCGTTAGCGACCTCCTTCTCGGCCAGAATTTGGTGAATTTTAACCCAAGACCTTAGAACTACAATTGATGCTTTTCGAATTTTCAAAGACGGGTTCGTGCGGTCACGCACTATAAGTTTTCAATTTTAAAAGGAATTTCTAAACATCAGTTTTTTTTGTTGGATTTTTTTTATATAGGGTAATCCATCAAGAGGCATTATTTCAGAACAAAAAAAATATAAAAATTTAAATCAAGTGTGGAATCTTTATTGGTAATTTTAAAGGACATTTGATGGCATTTATTTTTTGAATATAACTTCCTTCAAATGTTGGCCGCAACTACGCCTCAGGGTTTCCATTCCGAGGGTCAAATTTTGGATGACTCTTCGAGCATTTCGACCGGTATGGCTTTAATAACACGCGTAATGTTGGCTTTCAAAACCTGAATCGTAGCCGGTTTGTCAGCATCCTAAAGAAAAATGTCTTCATGTCACTCGATCTAGGCGGTCAACTCACCTGTCCAAAACGTGAAAATAGCTGCTTTTCGAAATGACCTCTCAATAGATGCATTGTTTGAGCAGCTATATGGCAAGTGACACCGTCCTGGTGAAACCAAGTGTCGTCAAGATTACGGGCTTCAATCTCAGGTGGCATAAAGATCGATATCATGGCGCGATAGCGAGCACCATTCACGGTTACGTTCCGGCCATCATCATTTTTAAATAAAATTGTCACCGATGATTCCACCGTTTGTAAACCACACCAAACCGTGGGTTTCTCTGTGTATAATGGCACCTCTTGAACCTCTTCTTGTTGGTCTTCAGCCCAAATGCGGCAATTTTGTTTATTGACTTTGTCGTTGAGCCAGAAACGGACCTAATCACTGAACAAAATTTTGGTCGAAAACAGCGGATCTTCCCGTTTCTCACCGAACGCTCATTTCCATAATACAAATGCCAACATTTGAAGGTAATTGTATTAAAAAAAAAAATATCATAAAATGTCCATTCAAATTACCAATAAAGATTCCACACTTGATTTGAATTTTTATATATTTTTTTGTTCTGACAAAATACCTCTAGATAGATCACCCGGTATATGGGCTGTGATGGTCAAGTAATATTTGTTGATGTAAATAAAACTAAATTATTATCTTTTTCTCAACTTTTTTTTTTTAATTAGTCAACACTGATTCCACTGTATACTGTATACCACATTGGTGTGGTACAGTACAATTCTTTACTACAATTCGCTTTGGTGTATTGTAACATCTACCCTAGAGTTATATGCATCGATTTTTGACTAATCAACTTTTGGGAATAAAAAAGTCAAAGTCTGCAACACTGCTCCCATCAAGTACCATCTGTTAAAAGACTACTGTCTAATTGTGAGAGGGTTCCGTCATCTAGTTTGTGTTTAACAGCTGTTTAAAACATACATCCTCGTGGATTTTTAGAAAAATGGCCAACCATTTTATTTGCGGAAAAAACTGTCAATTAATCCAAGGAAAAATTGGATAAATACTATGGGGACTCGGCACCATCGATTTCAATGGTAATAAAGTGTTTTAGTGACTTTCTCCGAAGAAGGCCAAGGTTACTTTGTCGGCTAATAAGTTTTTTGGGCAACAGTTTTGTTGGGATGCAAGCGAGAATATCCACATCGATTACCTTCAAAAGGGGAAAAAAATAAACGGCGAATATAATGCCAACTTATTGGACCGATTTAACGAGGATTTACAAAAAACGAAACCATATGGTCAGGAAAAAGAGTATTTTTCATCAAGATAATACTCGGGTGCACGCACTGTCTCAATGGCAAAATTGCATGAATTGGGTTACGAATTGGTACCTCATCCGCCATATTCTTCGGATTTAGCCAAGTGACTATTTCCTCTATTTACAAACATAAGGAAATGGCTCGGTGAAAAGGTAATCAGCTCCAACGATGAAATTATTGACCAAAGAATTGCATATTTTATGGACCTCGAAAAATCCTACTTTTTGGAAGGGATACAAAAATTGGAGTAATTGGACTAAATTTATGAGCTTAAAAGAATTTTTTTTTGCAAAAAGAAAAACTGTTTTATTCAAAAAAGTCACGGAATTATTGATATACCCTCGTATGTTTAGCTGATTAACAAGTTTATTTATTCTTGTATTTGTAAGGCGAACTAATAAACACCGAAATCAGAAATTCGCAAATAACTATTAATATTAATTTACCCGATGTTGAAGTGAACGAAGAGGTTAAGGGTTCCAAGGCCAATAAAGAGGATTGCATATGGAGGTTCATTAATAAGAGTGTAAGCACTAGACACTAGTTGATGACATAAGGCTTGGAAAGCGAGTACCCATTAATTGCAATAGAAGAGGAATTTGTCACTCGTTGCCACTTCTGTGTCGTGTGAGAGATTATTTTCGCATGCAGGACTTATTGCTACTCCAATTCGAAGTCAAATTTCTCCAAAAATTTAAATACATACGATTATCTTTTTGAGATCAATTGATGCGAACATGTGGTTTTACGACGGTTGCTAAGTGTTGCCTGGCGCCATGTGACATTTCCATTGGAAAGTTTGACATTTTTTTAGCATAAACGTACTCAGAATATTTTGACGTACGGCCATAATTTGTGTTGTTTACAGTGACTTGAAAAAATCAATTGGCAAAAAAAATGGAATTAACTCTTGAACATTTTCGTGCGATTATCACGACAAGAGTGCATCGATGAACTTAAATCTTTGTATGGCGATGAAGCACCATCCTATAGCACTGTGAAAATCTGGTTTAATGAATTCAATCGTGGCCGACGCTCGCTCAAAGATGATGGTCGCCAAAAAACGGCCGTTGTGCCAGAGAACATTGATGCCATGCGTGTACTGATAATGCAAGATAGTCATGTGACGTACCGTGAGATAGAGGCATCCGTGGGCATATTTTTTCACCAGCATACATTCGATATAACATGAACACCTGGCCGTACAAAGGTTTGTTCTCATTGGATCCCGCACAATTTGACAATTGCGCAAAAAATGGCTCGTGTCGATTGGTGCAAAGAAATTTTGAAAAAGTGCGATCGCAGTGCTTCAAACGACGTTTTTAAGATTGCCACAGGTGACGAATCATAGATCTAGCGCCATTTTGACCAGCCAAAACGTCGAATTTATGGGTCATTATTAGGCCAGAAATATCGTATGTATATTAATCGACTGCTTATAAAAATAAAGTGTTTTAAAAGTTTTAAAAAACTTGAATATGAATAATTTACAAACTACTGAAATTATCTGAGATTTTTTTTTGCTTTTAATCGCTCTTATTTTTGTAAATAAAAGTTTTTTATACAAAGAAATATGATTTTTATTCCAAAATATTGCATTTTCATTTCCCTAAAGTAAAAAGTCGACCTTAATTGTCTTTTTTATACTAGAAAATTTAAAAGTCGATTTTTATTTTTTTTTTAAGTCTAAAAGTCGACTTTTTGTCTTAAGAATAACCCTAATATACCATTTTCTAACTCTATGTTAGTTTATATTTGATAAACGCAATAATATCGACAAAATCATTTTCTTAAATGGCTGTGCTTTCGTTCCCGTTTACATCTAATTTATATAAAAGGTGGGCCATTTTTAAAAAAAAGTATATTGAATCGGCTGTAAAAAGGGAACGGATAATTTTTTCAAATTTCTGGTTTTATTGATAAGATTAAACTTTGTTTTTTAGTATTAAAAAATCATCCGTTGTGTCTTTGCTTTTCCCAATGGGCTGAAGATTGTTGGCAGGAGATGAAGATTTTTCCCGAAAAATCATGTTTTCAGATTTTTCGGTTTTTTTTCTTCTGTTGTATAAAAACAACATTTTTCTAGATGAAGAGGAAAAAAGTAACAAAAAAAGCGAATAATTGAAGGAAAAATTTTATCGTAAAATTTCAACATTTTTATTTGGGATAAAAACCTTTGCAGTTGCTGTTTCCCATTTTGTAGATTTTTCAAAGAAAAAACATTTTTATCTAATTTTTTCAAATTTCTGGTTTTATTGAAAATGGAACACCATCTGATGCGTTTTCGCTTCGCCCAATGGACTGAAGATTGTTTGGCAGGAGATGAAGAATTTTACCGAAAAATCGGGTTTTCAGATGAAGGTCATTTCAATCTCGGTGGCTATGTCAATAAGAAAAATTGCTGCATAAGAGGATCAGAGAACCCATACGTGACTATTGAGAAGCCAATGCATCCACAACGTAGTGTGGATTTTGGGCTGGCGGCATCATTGGGCCATTTTCTTCGAAAATAAGCAAGGAGCCACCGTTATCGGTGAGCGTGACCGCTCAACGAATTTTTGTTTCCAAAAATTCAAAAAAAAAATGACATGGACGACATTTGGTTTCTACAAAACGCGGCCACATGTTACACAGCCAACGCAACCAGCGATAGTTTACGCAGGGTTTTTAAAAATCAAATAATCAGTCGAAATTGTGATGTGCAATGGCGACCTCGGAGCTGTGATATGAGCCCTTTATTTTATTATCTGTGGGAAGTCATTAAGGATAAATGTTACGCAAAGCATCCAGAGACAATGGAAGCGTTGAAACATGAAATCGAAGTTGCCATTGAGGAGGTTCGACCCGAAACAATCGATATACTGAAAAATTGGGTGGTTAAGATGAGTTACTGCCGAGTCGGTTGTAGTTTTTAAATGACAAAGTTCAACCAACCTATTCAACAAAACCAGAAATTTGAAACAAACAGTATTTTTTTTACAGCCGATTCAAATTTTAAATCGACCTTTACAAATCCTGTTTACACACACAAATACAGATGTCCATACTTACATGTTCCACATTTATTTCACCCTTGTACATGAATTCAATCAAACACTTGATGTCGGCAAATGTCACATCCTTCATGATGATTATCGGATCCCGTTCGCTGGCATAGTTCGTTAGAACCGTATCGAAGAATGTACTGCAGGCGCACAGGACCACACGATGGGCCCGTATCAATTGGCCCTCGCACGCCAGGGTGACATCGCAAAAGCAGCCCCGATCCAGCAGCTGGGAAAACATGGTCTGCAGATTACTGTGGTGGTATTTCCACCGCAAACAATACTTTTGCGGCAACATGATGACGGAGCAGAGAAACTAAACTGAAATTAAAAACAAGAACAAGAAAAAAGGCAACCTTAATAAAAATGCATTACACACAGTTTGTGTTTTTGAACTTTTTTTAAGAATAATTTTTTTTCGTCGCAACTCTATTAACAAAAAGGTACACATACTCGTACATCAGGAATAAAGAAGACAAAGAAAATGGGCAAGATTCTTAATAATTTATAACCACCATTCATGGGTCTTCTGCAACCCCAACTCAGCCAACTAACCCTTATCCCCATCCCACTATTTCCAATGCTATTTCTTGGGTTTATTTGCAAAAAAGGGTAATTTTTTTTTTGCGTTCCATAAATTGAAAATATTTTCATTTCCTTGAAAGCAAAATAACATTAGAAATTCTTTCTTATTTTTCTACTTTATCTTTTTTCTTTCGTTTTTTTTTTTTTTGGAAAAAAAGAGTGACCATTTTTAGCCATTTACAACCGACCGAACCCATTCATGCCCCCTCCTCCTAGACAATTTCCTCCCACCATTGTTCGATGGCAAGACGTTGGGCCAGTGGAGAAAAAAGATGTTAAACTCATATAACCCTCTTTTGTTTTCAGTTTTTTTTTTCTTCTTCTGTTGTATAAAAACAACATTTTTCTAGATGAAGAGGAAAAAAATAATAAAAAAGCGAATAAATGAAGGAAAAATTCTATCGTTAAATTTCAACATTTTTATTCGGGATAAAAACCTTTGCAGTTGCTGTTTCTCATTTTGTAGATTTTTCAAAGAAAAAACATTTTTCTCGTTAAAAATACAAAATGCGACATAAAAAGTAAATGGGGGAGTATTTCGGAGGTAGGGACAAAGATGATAATAACAACGACGGTATATGAACACTAAATAAGTTTGCCATATACCAACCAAGGAGCCAAATGCCTGCAGATGGAATCCTATAAGGATCGACATAGGAATTTTAGAAAGACATTATTTATATGCTGTGCAATACATAAGCACTGTGAGCTACTCTCATATAAAAAACCGAATGTCGTATAGGATGAATCCAGGATCAACTCCGGCTAATCTTATTGGGTTTATGTGAAGTCTAAAGTTTTCGTCGATAAACTTAAGGACATTGTGTTGTCGCGCAATAGCTTGCGAATTACGCTAGTTGTGTTAATCGGCGGTAATGCTTAAACGAGATATCCTATATGTCCATCTTGAGTACTAATCGGCCGTTTTGCCTATTGGATTCGAAACGTGCAGCAACTATGCCCATTTTTGTGGTGTTAATTGCCTCCCAAGAAACAGTTAAATATTATGATTTGTTTAGCAATTATTAAAAAACGTGGAACATTTTACGATTATTAAAAATATATGCAAGGGTTGCTATATATATTTCTGGCCAAGGCAACATTAAGTGTTGCCTGGCGCCATCTGACATTTCCATTGGAAATTTTGACATTTTTTAGCATAAACGTACTCAGAACGTTTTGACGTACGACCATCATTTGTGTTGTTTAAAGTGACTTGAAAAAATCAATTTGGCAAAAAACTGGAATAAACTCGTGAACATTCGACTTGGATTATCACGACAAGAGTGCATCGATGAACTTAAACCTTTGAATGGCTAAAAAGCACCATCCTATAGCACTGTGAAAACCTGGTTTAGTGAAATCAATCGTGTCCGACGCTTGCTCAAAGACGAAGGTGGTCCAAAAACGGCCGTTGTGCCAGAGAACATTGATGCCGTGCGTGAACTGCTAATGCAAGATCGTCATAGGACATAACGTGAGATAGAGGCATCCTTGCGCATTTCTTCCACCAGCATTCATTCAATATTGCATGAACACCTGGCCGTTAAAAAAGGTTTGTTCTCGTTGATCCCGCTCAATTTGACAATCGCTCAAAAAAAAGGCTCGTGTCGATTGGTGCAAAGAAATTTTGAAAAAATACAATCGCGGTGCTTCGAAAGACGTTTATAAAATCGTCCCAGGTGACGAATCATGGATCTATGCGTACGAGCCCGAAACAAAACAGCAATCGACCGTGTGGGTCTTCGAAGACGAGCCAAATCCAACGGAAGTTGTTCATGGAAGAAGCACTTCAAAGGAAATGGTCGCCTGTTTCTTTGGCAAAGCTGGTCATGTAATGACTGTTCCGCTTGAGCAACGTAGGACGGTCAATTCTGAGTGGTACACCACAATTTGTTTGCCTGAAGTCTTCGGGGAAATTCGAAAAACGAACAAGAGAAGACGAATCATTGTGCACCATGACAATGCGAGCTCTCACACATCGGCTCAAACCAGCGCCTTTTTCACCGGCCAAAACGTCGAAATGATGGGTCATCCACCGTACAGCCCTGACTTGGCACCCAATGACTTCTCAACGATTTTTGCCGCCAGAAAATGCTGTTGAAGAGTTCAAAAACCATATTTTGGAGTTGTCTCAATCGAAGTGGAAAAAGAGCTTCGACAATTGTTTGAGCGCATTTAAAAGTGTATAAATCATGCTGGAGAAAACTTTGAAAAACAATAAAACCATTTCTGACGATATATATTCGCATTTTCATTATTAGTCCAGAAATATATATGCCCCCGTAGTAGTGATTTATTTAAAAAAAAAAGAAAAAAATAGTTTGAAAAAGTATTTCATTTATTACGTGCGACTATTTCCGTTATACAAATCCAAAGCAGTTTGTGGGTAAAGTTTTAATTTTAAGATAAAAAGTACTACGAGTGTTTTTTGCTTAAGATTCATAACAACAATTTTGTTCGTGAAACATATTCAAATTTATAAAAATCACAATCATACGGTATGTTTGCCGTTATCTTAAAAAAACATAAAACCCCAAAAAACAATACTATTGTCGCACCAACCATATACGAGTACATATTGTTTCTATAACCATATTTATTCAACATAATCAACTTTAAGCTCAATACACTTAGTCCAACTTTTCTCCGACTTTTGTATCCTTTCCAAAAAATGGGATTTATCGAGGTCTATAAAAAAGGCATTTGTTTGATCAATAATTTCATCGTTGGAGCTGAATATCTTTCCACCTTGCCATTCTTTTAGGTTTGGAAATAGAAAATAGCCACACGTTAATGGTTTTTCCTTTTGAAGGTAATCGATTTGGATTATACCAAGCGCATCCCAATAAACTGTTGCCATCACCTTATTGGCCGACAAAGTCACTTTGGCCTTCTTCGGAGCTAGTTGACCAGCAGAAACACTTTGTTTAGACTGCTAATTGGTCTCCGGAGTGTTTTAATGGAACCCTGTTTAATCCACAGTTACAAAACGATACAAAAAAACTCTTTAGAATTGCGGTTAAAGAACTCCAAACAATCCTTTGAAGTTGTCACACGATTACATTTGTGGTCAATTGAGAGCAAACGCGGCAGGCATCTTGCAGACAACTCTCTTAAACCCAACTGATCATGTAAAATCGAAACGATACGGCCATATGAAATGCCTATGGCATCAACAATCTCACGCGCTTTTATTCTTCGATCGGCCAACACCATATCGTGGATTTTTCGACATTTTCGGGTGTATTGACCTCAATTGTCCGTTCAGCACATTCAGCGTCATTTGTACTTGTACGACCACAACGAAAGTCTTAAACCCAACTGATCCACATTTTTACCATTGTAATCGATGGTGCAGAGGGCCCATAGTGTTTATCAAGCCTTTCCTTGGTTTGATTAACGGGTTTTTCTGCTAAAAATAATGTTTAAAATTCACTTTTTTTCAGTTTTACCAAAATCAACGAGGTTGAATGTTTTGAACAGCTGTTAAATGACGGAACTCTCTCAAAATTTGACAGTAGTCTATAACAGGTGGTCCTTGATGGGAGCAGTGTTGCATTTCATATAAATACGATGGAAGTTGGAAAAGTCACGAAATTATCGATCTGATCTCGTAATATTGTTCAAATTATATACAACAAAACAATACTATGGTTGCGACAAACATACTTTTTTGGTAGACAAAACATTATTGTTAACGTGACCATATACGAGGGCGGTTCGAAAAGTTCTTAGCCTATCAATGAAAAAGAATAGTTAGTTTTTCAAAAATATTTTTATTTTTCAATATAATCTCCTGAAACTTCAATACACTTAGTCCAACGCTTATCTAGCAATTCTATCCCTTGATTAAAATAGTTTTCCCCAAGGTCTTCAAAATAGTGGTTTACAACTGTAATTGCATCTTCATTTGAGGTAAAACGCTTGCCAGCAAGGAATTTTTTTAGATTTGGGAACAGGTAAAAGTCACTGGGAGCTAAATCAGGAGAATAAGGTGGATGGTCAAGCAACTCGTACTTTAATTCGTTGATTTTAGCCATTGTTAAAACACTCTTGTGCGCTGGTGCGTTGTCTTGATGACAAATTATTTTTTTGTGTTGTAAGCCAGGACGTTTTTCTCGAATTTGTACATTTAATTGATCTAAAAGGTTGCAATAGTACTCTGAATTTATTGTTTTACCCTTTTGCAGATAGTCAATCAATAAAATACCTTTGAAGTCCCAAAAAAAAAACAGATAGTCAATCAATAAAATACCTTTGAAGTCCCAAAAAAAAAACGTTGCCATAACCTTACCAGGCGATTGAATTGTTTTTGCCTTCTTTGGGGCACTTTCTCCAGCTTCAGTCCATTGTTTGGATTGTTCTTTTGTCTCTGGAGTATAGTGGTGGATCCATGTCTCATCAACAGTTATATCGGACGCTTAAAATACATTTTATTTCGCTGAAAACGATCCAAACAAGCTTGAGAATGTTTCATTCTTATGCGTTTTTGGTCGAATGTTAACAAGTGCGGCACCCATCTTGCAGAAAGCTTTTTCATCTGTAGTTCTTCATGCAAAATTAAATGGACTCGATCAATTGAGATGACCATGATATTATCTATTTCACGCACTTTTGTTCGTCGATCATTTAATACCATATCATGCACTTTGGCTACAATTTCTGTTGTTGTTGCTGTTTTTGGACGTCCACTACGTGGTTTATCTTCAATACTTGTACGACCACGTTTAAATTCAGCAACCCAATTTTTTACTGTTACATATGAAGGAGCACTTTCACCTAACACATTCACCATATCATTATGAATTTCTTGTCCCGATTAACCTTTTTTATGTAAATATTTAATGACACCACGCATTTCTAATTTTTCCATTGTAAAAAAATCGCGGATGCGTCTTTTGTGAACACCTGTTTCTATATGAAGGAGTTGCCAGATCGAAACAACATTTAACATGTGTTCATAGCAGAGATGGTAGTTTCCAAAACACTTAACTTTTTTCTGTTTATACCGCGCTTTTTGTGCTAGGCTAAGAAGTTTCCGAGCCGCCATCGTACTTGTAGTAACTATATTTTTTCTCAGCGCGTAGGTTGAGCCGTAATAATGGCTACTTAAGGAACATTTTCTACCGCTAGCTGAGAGAGTAGATCGAGTTCTAATCGGGTTCCAGACAAGTGTTGGTTGCAACTATTCTGTTTTCTATTTTATAAAATTTCTGTGTCACCTTTTTAGAGCTTCATGAAATTTAGATCCCCAGGCAATTGCAATCTGACATAAGAGATTCAAATCTACGGTTTAATAGATAATTTTCTTGGTAAAGTAATAAAAACAATAAATCTGTTACATTAGTCGATACATAAATTAGTTTTTAAGTTAACACTTAATACCGATACTTAGTCCAGCTAAAAATGCGCCTCGTTTCACTTTGACACCACTAGTAAATCTGGCTTAATAGGTCTATGCCTAGTTAGGAGAACTGTGTCAAACCACTGTACTACACATTATAAGCCTTGTGTAGGGTACACAAATAGCAAAGGAACGACAGAAAAAAAACATAGAAAACATAAATAAAACTGCAAAAATATATAAAAAGGAATTTGAAAGAAATGTTAAAAAAAATCTTTAATATAGCAGCCTTTAGTAGCGTCAGTGTTACCTTTCAACCCATCCAAGCCCAAAATTAAATCTCCCCACAGCCCATAACAGCAAACCACCACAATTCCTCATCCTATGGATGACTTTCCCCCAGCACAGCACCCACTCATCTTAAAAATATATGACAATGGGTTACGAAAAAAAACGACGGGTTCAAAAAATTTCCACATAATTTTTTTATGTGTGTGTGTTTTTTAGTTTTGTCGTTGTAGTGAGCAGAGTGAAAAACTACAAAAAGGGGTTGCCTTCTAACAAATGTTCTGCTGAATTTGCTTAACAAAAAACGAAAACAACCAGAAGAAGAAAAACAAAACGCCGGAAAAAATTCAACAGAGGTAAGAAAAGAAAGAAATAAAAAAAAACGTTATGAGGAAAATGTTATACGACTACTACGGGTTATAAAAAAAAGAGAAAATAACATAAAAAATATAAAAAGAAAAGAACTAAAAACATTAATAGGAACTGACATTTTCTTCTTACAATATTCCGTTCCCTTTTGATGTGCACCGGTTTTTTCCGTTTATTTTTTTTTCCTTTCTGCTCGCCTGTCCTTTTGATATATATTTTTAGTCTTCTGTTTATCATTTTTTTTTGTTTTTCTTTTTTAAGGATGATGTTGATGATTTTTCCGTTTTCTCCGCACAATTTTGTTTTTTTATGTTTCGCATCTGGTTCCTGTCTCTCCTCTTTGGTCTCTCTCTCTCTCTAAAGGAAACGGATGTTGGCGTTTTATGACATCATATTAAGAGTTTATGGTGTGCGTTTTTTTTCGTTTGGGGTCCCTATATCTCCGTTCTGGGCTGTCGTATATCGTGTATTTTATTTCAAAGTTTCAAAATGAAATTTTTATGAAAAGCAAAAATCCAACAAAAGCAAGTAAAATTAGTTATAAAAAGAAAAAGAAAAATGTTAAGGCCAACCGAAACTACTAAAATCGAAAATTGGCAAGGTTTCACGGATGTTGGTGTTGTTTATGTGTGGAGGGAAGGCTGTTTTTATAGCATCTAAAATGTGTAATCAAAATCTGTGTTAGGAGCAGGAGAACGCAATTTTAAAATTTTGTTTACGGCATATCGCCGTACAGTTAAGTTCTGTTTCCTAAAAGAAAGGCAGACAAATCGTATTGTACAGTTGTGGTTGTTCGAAAGGGGTTTAAGGCAAAAATTTAAAACTCTTTTTTAGTTGAAATGTATCCGGTGTTCTATTAATCTTCTGATCAGGCAATTAAGGCTCGGCCTCGCTGAAGGTTTTTCCAATGCTATATTTTTTTAAAAGGTTTCCTGAAAACCTTAGAAATATCAGTTTACTTATACAATAAAAAATTCCAAACTATTTATGGCTGGGCTTTTATATTTAAGTGTAATATTGAAACTGTTGCATAATTAGAAGAGATTCGTTAAGGCTCGGCCTCACTGAAGGTTTTTCCAATGCTGTATTTTTTTAAAAGGTTTCCTGAAAACATTGAACAGGGATTAACCGGCTCAAGACCTCTTGCTTATATATATAAATAGAAGACAAGTTTTTAACAAAATGGCAAAGTGACATTGATTTTCGTAGCTACACACAGCTTCCTTTCCTGAAAATCTTTGATATATCAGTATTCAATAAATAAAAAAATTGAAAATTATTTATGTCTGAGCTTTTATATTAAATTGTTATATTGAAACTGTTGCATAATTAGAAAAGATTCGTTGTCTCTACCGATTGTTTTTGTCAACCGAAGGTTGTGCTTGCTTGTTCTCCATGTATTCGAAGCTACGGGGCCATATCAATAATTCCTTGAATTTTCCAACTTCCCTTGTAGTTATATGCAATGCAACACTGCTCCTATCAAGTACCATCTGTTGACTACTGTCAAGTTTTGAGAGAGTTCTGTCATTGAGTTAGTGTTTAGCAGCTGTTAAAAACATACAACCTCGTGGATATTATTAAAAATGGGAAAAATTAAATTCCAAGTCCTCATTAAACATTATTTTTAGCAGAAAAAACCGTCTATCAAACCAAGGAAAAGCTGAATAAATGCTATGGGGACTCTGCACTGTCGATTTAAATGGTAAAAGGCTGTTTACTGCCTTTTGTTGTGGTCGATTTCAATGGTAAAAAAGTGGTTTACTGACTTCCGTTGTGGTCGCAAAAGTACAAATGCCGCTGAACATTCTGGACCCGAAAATATCGAACACCATATCAACACCATATCGTGTTAGCCGATCGAAGAGTAAAAGTGCGTGCGATTGTTGATGTCATACGCATTTCATATGGCCGTATTGTTTCGATTTTACATGATCAGGGTTTAAGAAAGCTGTCTGCCAGATGCCTGCCGCGTTTGCTCTCAACTTACCATAAACGTAATCGTGTGACAACTTCAAAGGACTGTCTGGATTTGTATAACCGCAATTCGAATGAGTGTTTGCGGCGTTTTGTAACTGTGGATGAAACATGGATCCATTAGAACATTCCGGAGACCAAGCAGCAGTCTAAACAAAGTGTTTCTCCGGTGAACCGGCTCCGAAGAAGGCCAAGGTGACTTTGTCGTCCACTAAGGTGATGTCAACAGTTTTTTGGGATGCAAGCGGTATAATCCACATCGATTACCTTCAAAAGGAAAAACCAATAAACGGCGATTATTATGCCAACTTATTGGGCCGATTTAACGAGGATTAAAAAAAAGACCAAGAAAAATGATAGGGTAATGAACGGTTGCACACATGTGCAGTCCCGATGGCAAAATTGCATGGATTGGGTTACGAATTAGTACCTCGTCCGCTATAACCTCCGGATTTAGCCCCCAGTGACTATTTCCTATTTCCAAACCTAGAGAATGGCTCCAACGATGAAATTATTGATCAACCAAATGCCTATTTTATGGAACTCAAAAACTTTTTTTTGAAAGGGATACACAAATTGGAGAAACATTGAACTAAGTGTATTAAGCTAAATGAAGATTATGTTTAATAATAATTTTTTTTTGCAAAAAAAAAACTGTGTTTTATTCGAAAAGTCACGGACTTATTGATATACCCTCGTAGTTTTTGTACTGTTATTATTATTTTAGGGACTAGATGTTATTTAACATAATTCAAGCTTAAGGCTTTAAGCAAATTTATATTCAAGAAAGAATATAATCAAATGGTCAAAAGCGGATAACAATTAAATTATCCAAATGCTGATTCTAAAATAATGATACGCTTGTTCTTCTACTCGTAATAACTACCCGTTTGTATGGTAATTGGAAGAAATTATTTGTTATGTTTTATCAATTCATTACAAAATTAAATTAAAGCTTGAGGCTGTAAGCGAAGTCAGACACGCAGAGAAAAGATGTGGTTATCATATGGCCATGGCAACACTAAGAGTTTCCATTGGGGGATTTTCCATGTCTCGGGATTACACTAAGAATTTTTTCCCAATTTTTCGTCAGTCATCTTCAGGGGTTGTCAATTAAGAAAACATTGTCGTCTGCTGGAGATATTCTTATCAAGTCCTTGGATGCAAAAACACACTATCCCTTATCCAGGGAAATGGAAATTGCAAACCCTATCTAATGATCAAAAAAAAATGTCGTCAAACAAAACGAGAAACGTAAGTCTAAAAACAGGCCAGACCAACAACATAATGTGAAACATCCCAATAAACATTGACGTAAACTAGTTTATTAACAATTGTTTTCCAAACACTATTTCCAAACTAGTTTACGAAAATTAAAATTCACAAATTTATTGTAATAGATTTGTAAAAGATGTACTAAAATAGACATTTACAATACTTTCGTAAGTATACTGGCCTGCTTGAATTACAATCGTCGCCACATCCGTATTTACAATCGTATTTACATCCAATTTTGAAACAAACAAATATACACATTTACAACAAACATTCCACATGATTTATTAAATATTGTTTTTTCAAATTGATTTCCAATTGTTTTCCAAGCATGGATACAATTGTAGAATAAGGGACCCTTTTTGTTTATCCGATAATTGGAAATCAACATGTTACAATGATTACCATAAAGAATTTCCAAGCTTACGTTTACTAATGTAAGTTTATAATCAATTTATAGTAAGTTTATAATGTTTATTGGGATCAACTATTATTTGAATCAAATAAAATTTTCCAGTGGTATGTGAATGTATGAAATTAGCATAAACTCATAACATCCCTGTACCACAATGTAGTGTCGCTGTGTTGTAATATATTTTTTATTATTCTACTTCTTTTTGTACAGAATATTTTTAGTATTAATTTATTGAGTATAATTTGCAGTGACTCTTTTACTCCTATGTAGTTGAATTGCGATTTATAAGTTAATATAATAGGAGAATGGACGTTTCTGCTCCCGGGACTTTGCTGAATGTGGGACTAAATTATCCTTAGTTTTAAACTAAACTTAAATATAAATACAACTAAGAGGGCGGTTCGGAAAGTTCTTAGCCTATCAATGAAAGAGAATAGTTAGTTTTTCAAAAATATTTTTATCTCCTGAAACTTCAATACACTTAGTCCAACGCTTATCTAGCAATTCTATCCCTTGATTAAAATAGTTTTCCCCAAGGTCTTCAAAATAATGGTTTACAACTGTAATTGCATCTTCATTTTAGGTAAAACGCTTGCCAGCAAGGAATTTTTTTAGATTTGGGAACAGGTAAAAGTCACTGGGAGCTAAATCAGGAGAATAAGGTGGGTGGTCAAGCAACTCGTACTTTAATTCGTTGATTTTAGCCATTGTTAAAACACTCTTGTGCGCTGGTGCGTTGTTCTGATGAAAAATTATATTTTTGTGTTGTAAGCCAGGACGCTTTTCTCGAATTTGTACATTTAATTGATCTAAAAGGTTGCAATAGTACTCTGAATTTATTGTTTTACCCTTTTGCAGATAGTCAATCAATAAAATACCTTCGAAGTCCCAAAAAACCGTTGCCATAACCTTGAATTGTTTTTGCCTTCTTTGGGGCACTTCCTCCAGCTTCAGTCCATTGTTTGGATTGTTCTTTTGTCTCTGGAGTACAGTGGTGGATCCGTGTCTCATCAACAGTTATGAAACGACGCTTAAAATCCATTTTATTTCGCTGAAAACGATCCAAACAAGCTTGAGAAAGTCCGGCACCTATCTAGCAGAAAGCTTTTTCGTCTGTAGTTCTTCATGCAAAATTAAATGGACTCGATTATTTGACATGCCCATGATATTAGCTATTTCACGCACTTTTATTCATCGATCATTTAACACCATATCATGCACTTTGGCTACAATTTCTGTTGCTGTTTTTGGATGTCCACTACGTGGTTCATCTTCAATGCTTGTACGACCAAGTTTAAATTCAGCAACCCAATTTTTTACTGTTGCATATGAAGGAGCACTTTCACCTAATACATTCACCATATCATTATGAATTTCTTGTCCCGATAAACCTTTTTTATGCAAATATTTAATGACACCTCGCATTTCTAATTTTTCGATTGTAAAAAAATCGCGGATGCGTCTTTTGTGAACACCTGTTTCTATATGAAGGAGTTAAAAGATCGAAACAAAATTTAACATGTGTTCATAGCAGAGATGGAAGTTTCCAAAACACTTAACTTCTTTCTGTTAATACCGCGCTTTTTGTGCTAGGCTAAGAAGTTTCCGAGCCGCCCTAGATATAAAAAGAAATTTTAATTATAAACAAGTAAAAAATGTTAAGTTTGGCTGTGCCTAACTTTGGATACCCTCCACAAAATTCCACATAAAACCAAATTTGGTGCGGAAGTGTATTCTATATAGAAATCTTTTTGTGCAAAATTTCGTCCATTGGAATATTGGCCACAGCTCGAACCAAAGCAGTCTTAAGAGATCCAATGTTGAGGTATCTTTTGTGACAATCATTGTCCTCTAAAACCGTCCACAATTTGTAATCCAATGGGTTCAAATTTGGACTGCCTGAGGACCATTCTTCAGAGGAAATGAACGCTGGCAAATTGTTTCGAAGCCAGACCTGGGACGTTTTAGCCTTATGGGCCGGCGCAGAATCCTGCTGGAAAGTCCATGGCTGGTTTTGGAACAGGTAATTTTTAAGAGGCTTCATAACATCTTCCAAAACGGTTTCTTGGTCAACTTTGGCCGATGTTTTGACTCCTTGTTCGCAGAAATGAAGGTCAGTGAACCCATTGTAAGAGACACCCCACCTAACCATGGCTGAAGCTGGGTGATGACCCTTTTCCACCCTTGGGATCAGTTCAGATGCTTCCTTAGATGACCGCGCATACACTCTATCATTTTGCTTGTTAAATTTTTCCTGAACGGTAAAAATTTTTTTCATCGGTGAACAAAATTTTTCTGTGTAAGTTTTCAGCGTGCTTCACCAAAAGACGTTTGCATTTTTCAATCCCATTTTTTTTAAAGCAGCATTCAATAAATGTCCGGTACGTCGTTTGAAAGCCCCAATCCCAAGTCTCTTTTAATGATTCGACTTATTGACTTTTGTGTGATTTATCTCACAGGCCATGATTTTCTGTTTTCGTAGCGGATTTCTGTGAATTCCTGATTTAATGGCTTTAATGACATGCGGTGTTCGAACAGAGCGTGGGCGGCCCGACCGGTGGCGGTCTTTTATATCTCCAGTCTCCTCAAACAGTTTTATGCATCGGTAGACGAATATGCGGCTCATTCCTAGTGGCCGGAGCGTTTTGAAAATATCGTTTTTTTTTTCATTTCACACTTGAAAAACGCTATTACAGCGTTCAGAAATTATAAGAAAAAGCCCAAAATCACACTTCGATGATTCAAAAAGCAGCATGGAATAGTACTCCTGTAGCTAAACAAAACAACAGGGACTAATTAGCCGAGAGAGGTCCTTATCGTCAAAAAACGTAAACTACGACGCAGGTGGCCACAAACACGTTTTCTTGATGATAAAACGACTTTCAACAGAGCTCTTAGATGGATCGATAATATAGAAAATCAAACTACCCGTCAATATCTTGAGAAACTATCCCTAAACAAAGATAATGTTCGATACCTATGGAAAGCCGCTAAAAAAACGACAAACCCTATAAATAAAAAGTATCCTATTAAAAATGAAACAGATGAATGGGTAAGGACGGATTAATCAAAATCATGTAGAAAAATGTTTTCATATGAAGCTTAAATGGCCATAACACAACTACCGATCATTCCTAAACCTACAAGAGGGTGTTTATTTCAGACGTGTGGTTTTCAAGAAGAAATAAAACGCTCATAATTTAATGTTATGGCCAAGAATTTATTATAAAGATAAGGGTTTGCCATTATGTTTTAAAAATGATTTCGGGCAAGTGGCCGCCGCGGCTGGCTCGAATAAATTCCAGCCGAGAGGCTCAATATTAGATCACTTTTTTGCAGAACTTAGGGCCGTATGTCAGCAAAAATTCGACGAATATTCTCTTCCAAGGCGTCAATCGTGTCGGGCTTATCTGCGTAGACAAGCGACTTCACATGACTCCACAAAAATAGTTCAGCAGTGTTAAATCGCACGATCTTGAAGGCCACGCCACAGGCCCACGACCCGAAATAATGCGCTCACCAAAAACTTCCTTCAATAAATTGATTGTTTCGTTGGCTCTATGGCACGTAGCGCCGTCTTGTTGGAACCAGAGGTCATCCACATCAACATCCTCCAATTTATGAACGAAAAAGTCATTAATCATGGCTCTATAGCTTTCCCCACTGACTTACGACCGGCTTAATTTTTTAAGAAATATGGACCAATGATTCCCTCTGCCCATAGAGCACACCAAACAGTGACTTTTTGTGGATGTACTTGTAAATGGCTTGTGGATTTTCATTACTCCAAATGCGACAATTTTGGTAATTAACGTACCCATTCAACCAAAAGTGAGCTTCATCGCTGAACAAAATTTTATTGTAAAAATCAGGATCGGTGGCGATTTCGTTTTGGGCCCATTCTCCACGATATGCAAACGTTGTTCCAGAGTAAGTCTATTCATTGGTAATTAACGTACCCATTCAACCAAAAGTGAGCTTCATCGCTGAACAAAATGTTATTGTAAAAATCAGGATCGGTGGCCATTTCGTTTTGTGTCCATTCTCCACTATTTGCAAACATTGTTCCGGAGTTAGTCTATTTATAATGAACACGGCAAACCAAACTTTCCATAAATCAAGTTACAGCTGTCAAATAGACCAACTCCGAAAATGTGTGGCCAGATTAAAAACCACACGTCTAAAAAACACCCTTTATAAACGTTATTGAAATAACATAAGATCAGTTAACACAGCTTAAAAAATCAAAAAGGCTCCATTCGATCTTATTACTGTCGAAATATTGAAGAAAATTTAAATAAAAACAAGAACTGAAACTACAGTTTTAATAAAAGCTGCAATGAGACTACAACATGTTTCGAGTTTCTGGAAAATCGAAGAAGTTGTAATGGTGATTAAACCTGGAAAAAGTCCATATGAAATCACATCAAATCGCGCAATATCACTGCTACCAATAATCTCAAAGCTGTTCGAACGAATTCTCTTGAATCGCAATCAACTTGTAATAGATAGAAGTCACCTTTTCCCAAGCCACCAATTCGGTGGTGAATAAATCTTAAATTTTAATAACGCCACCCAGTATTCCTTACACGTAAATGGTACCCGTTTTTTCGTTGCTCCTGCTGCTGCTACTGTTGTTCAATGCAACAGAATGTACGAAGTGGAAACTTTTTTGCAGGTGTACCGTAATTAAACACCGAGAAAAAAAACGCGCACAGAAAAAAGTACCCTTTTTTTAATATGCGCCATAAAAAATACACTCTATAAAAATGTTAAATTTTTTATGTTTCCTTCGCCTCTCCTTTGTTTTTGTTTATGTGTGTGTGTGATGCTTTTTGGTTTTTTTATACTATATTCATACATATATGTATATATAAGTATATATAGATGAAAAAAAAGTAAAATATAAATAATAATGTCATTGCTTGCAGGTCCTTCACACACAAAACAAGGACTGCCGAGTGACGATGGCAAGCAGTGCGAAGGGAAGAAGAAAAACGCCTTCAACAAAAAAGCGTACGAGCAACCGAAGGAATGAAACATTAAAATAAATTCAAAATAATTTACAGCAAAACGTAAACGAACGACAAAAAAACACAACAAAAGCAACGTATTTAAGCGAACGTTGGATACAAAAAAATATACGCGAAAAAAATGTGTCCCTTTTGTGAGGATTTCTCATCCTTAGCCTCTGATCAGGCTCCGGCTTCGGCTGCCGGCTCCTGACGTTGGGAGTTGCAACAGGAGCCTGGTTGGCAGTGATTGCAAAAAAAAGTCTTCATCGTCTTTTTTTCCGAAAGAAAGCAAAAATGGGGGAAAACCAAATAACAACCACCTCAACGTACTTATTTTTTTAATAATGCGGCAGTTTTTTAATCCTTTTTGCGTTTGCTGCCATTTTCCCCCCGTTGGTTCGTTCGTAATTTAAAAAACAACGATGTTTTTTCGGATTTCACGTGAATTAAAATTGAACAAGTGGAAGTTAACATAAATTACTTGTGTGTGTGGGTAAGGCAGTACATTAGGGTGACTCTTATTTTGACAAATCAAGAGTTACCTCGGATCTTGTGCAACTACCAAATGTTTAGATTAAATGAACGACATATAAAAAAAAATCATTTACGAGGTGCCCAAATTTCAATTTTTTTTTTGAATTTTTCTCAACTTTTTTAGTAGGTAATAAAAAAAATAATTTTGATTCAAATATTATCTTTCCAAGGTGACCTGTAGCTCGTTTCTGTAACTCGTACCGATCGCAGTTACAGACTGAAATAACCGATTTGACGTCACTCTGACGTCATTGTCACCTTCACTGTTTCTGTCAAAAAAAATTGCCGATTGTTATGACATTCACTCGTTCCAAATCGGAAATATGACATTGTTCCAATTCACTTCAATAGGAATCGTTTAAAAATGTGTTTCTGTAAGAAAAGTGACTCAACTATTGGAGTCATTTTTCTTACAATTATGAGGAAGCAAGTAATCATATATAACTTTTTGAACCAAATACAATTTTATTGATGTTATTTTATACAAATGAATATTTTATTAAAAAATATGTTTTGTGTTACAGCGGGTAATTTGTGTTTGAAAATAGGCAGCAAAACATAATCATTTAAGATGGCAGTGTGTTGAAATTTACGACATCTGATGAACCGGTTTCAACGAAATCGGTATGGTTATGCAAAATAACCGAGTTCAAATGTTTGTTTACTTGCAATGTACATCACCAACGTATTTTTAACAAATTAATATTAATATTTAAAACAAACTGAGTGAGAAGGTAAGTAATAGTCATGTCGTTTAAATATATAAGTTTATTAAAAAAACGGTATTTTTAATACAAAATAATTGTACATAAAAACAAATGCAAATAAAAAGCGGCTCGTTATCTGTTTTAATTCTTACCGTTTCTTTCCGATATGTATATTTTTCCCATTACAGACCGAATTTTTTACCGATTTCAACGTAGAGAAACAGCAGTTATCACGAAATCGGTAACTAGTCGGTGTGACGTCACATAAATCGGTAACTTGCCGATTTATTTAGAGAAACGAGCTACTGCTTCGGTTCATTACGAATCTCTGAGTCGTATTTCAATTACTGCGCTCATGTGTTAAATTGTATTGTATGTTAGAGAAACGAGCTACTGCTTCGGTTCATTACGAATCTCTGAGTCGTATTTCAATTACTGCGTTCATGTGTTTATTTGTATTGTATGTGGCAACGTATATTTTTATGTAAGGTAATATTTAAAATAAATTTATTTTTTTTTATTACCCGCTAAAATAACCATAAAAATAAAAGTTGAGAAAAAGGTAAAAAAATATCTTGTGAAGTTTCCACAACTCTAGCGACGTAAATAATACCACGGCACCGAATCTCATCTTAGCACTGATACTTTGTACGTGTATCGACGCTTGCTAATTAAGTGCAATATCCTTTTAAGCTTTTAAAAGTTTGGAATGTCCTTGTTAGGAAAAAGGTGAAGCTTCAAATCCAGCTGAGAGATATTAATTAATCACCATCTGGAGGGGTATCAAGACTAGACCGTAAATATGTACCTGCAGGAAGTGTGGGTCCTCCCCATACACCATGCAGCTGAGGGCAGGGTTGTGGCTTGAGATATCTACTAGGCATTCGATGGATTCTGGTACGGCGGACTAACATCAAAAAGAATAGCTTTTGCTGTCAGTAATGACTCTTGCCGATATAAAGCATTTTAAAAGACCGTATTAAATGTGTTATTGGGGCATCAGTAAAAAGTAATCAACTGAAAGCATGAGACCTCCTGCGAGATAAATATACAACTTAAATAGTCATTTGAATCCTGGAGTAAAAACGAATCTACAAACATGAGATCCCCTGCGATATTAAAATACAACTCATATAGTCCTATATATTCTCTTTATCTAGATGGAGGCATATATCAAATCTCTAGTCTTGGCACTATTGCAACTAGACAGAGTGTGTAGCTTTAACAGGAAGTAGAAGCATTACTAAGAAGTCTGACTGGACTCAGCAATCTGGTACAGCGAATGTTCAGTAGCTTTTAGAACTGGTTTTCTAGACTGGTCAGTTGGGAATGGTCTCTCATGTAATAACCAAAGTTAAGACAAAGCTTTGTCTTAGCGGGAAGAACCAGGTTAAAACTTGTTCTAGAATAGCAAATGTATAAAATGGTTCTCAGCCTTCAGTAAGTAATGGTGACAGCTAAAAGAGACCTGAAGGGACGTCAATCTTCATATTATAGCGCACCTCCTCAGTATCGCGGCAAGAGTTTCTTCGTGGTTTGGAGTTGCATCGTAACAAAGTGTTGTGTCTTATTGATCAGCAGAGGACCAGAGAACCAGGTACATCGCTCGGGCTCTATAGGCATATTGGACGCTATATGCCATTGGAAGTTTTAGAAAAAAAGGTTCATAAGTTGCGTACTTAAAAATATTTTTATCTTAAACCAATACAGCAAAACTATTTTCTATTTAAATAACACAGAAGCATAAAACTTTTTCCAAAAACTTTGACTTTTTAAAGTCACCAAGGAAAAGGTTAAAAATATATACGGATTTTATAGGTGGGATCACATCAATAGAACATATGCTTACCGCAAGAGTATATTGAGGCTCTGGCCTTTCCCCTTCCTTATCGATCTTTCACTGATCACTTGTGTTATACACAGAACCCCGTCTACTCCATTACTTATCAGAGTGATATGTTCCATTCTACTTTTCTTAACCACCGCTTTTGTCGATTGGATGTTTACTACGAGTACTAAAGGCAGTCTATGGACGTATCGTTCAATGGCGATCTGGTCACGATATCTGTGGAAGGTTTGCTGTAGTTAGCTGGAGGCTGTATCGTCTTAATTTTTTTGAAGATTCTGAATAATTAGAATTATTGGGTCTTCGGTCGATATTTCTAATAGTAGCAAGCGAAGTGGATATACTCGTACACTCCATTTTGTGACGGGGGTATACAAAGGTCAGATTTAAAGTGTGGCTTCAAAAGCGACAGGCCCTGAATTCAGCATTGATCCGGGTGTTATATGAAATCATGGACGAATTTGGCCCAATTTTAATTTAAATCGTTAATGAACTTAGTTTGTGGGACATACATGGGATGTATCTTAGTTAGTTTATTATTTGCAGTATCTCATATTACTCTTTACCTCCAGTACGGTGTGGGATATTAAAATTAAGGGTAACACTTTTCTATTTGAACTCTCTCTTGTTGAAAAAACTTTTTAAAACTTTAAAAGTTTTTAAGTTGATATTCAATTAAATTAGCTTTTAAATTTAAATTTCCTTAAAAAAAGGGACATCCCAATGTATAAGTGAATGAGTGCAAAATTTTTTTATTTTTGGCAGTAAAATAAAAATTAATGTTAAAACTGGGAGTTGGTAAATGAGTACGAGGGATGAGAGCTGAATGGAGACTTGAATGTTGAACGGATGAGTTTATGGGGTCCTTTCTTTAGGTCGTTAGCCATTGTGTACTATATACGTTCATATGAAACGTTTGTATGTACTCTTGTGTATGTAAATATGTATATGCATACAAACATATTTGCGTGTACATATGTATGTGTGTTCTATATAAATATGTTTTTTATGTGAAATTTATATTATTATTTTATTTTGCCTTAAGGTTGGCTTTTTATTTCGAATTTAAATTAACAATGGAACTAAAACCTTAATAATTCTTTAAAAGGCAAACAACTGTGGATGCAATGAAGAGATAAAAGCTGACGGAATCGGAAAATGCATTGTCTTTGTAAGGGCTTAATGTAAGTCAAAAAAAGAAAATAGTTCAGCCCTATAAGGTTTTACTCTGCTCAGTGTTTCTTTTCGACTGGTGCCCGCGCAGGGACTTTCTTAGCACTATTACCCAAACAGAAAAGAATAAAAAATTTTGATTTATACTCATTTATATAGTTGAGACATATCCAAGAATATTTATGGTGTAAAACTCATCCCACTGGTTTGTTTGAGTAAAGACGACATAGCAATCGGTTCTGTGACCGATACAATTCTCATACTCACTAACCATAATAAGGTTTTAGGGATAGTTCATTGTCTTCAGTAACTATATATCCTAAAGGGCACTGGTTAATGAAAGCCTATAGTCCGTAAATATGGATCTGTAATTTATAAAAGTTATAAAAAGAAAATCCAATGTTTCTGAGTACCCGTACGTTCATGTTAGAGATGACACATTTTTCGGCGTCCTGGTCAAATGTAATTCAATCTTAAGTTTGTTAGAAGAAGAAATATCGTTCAGCGCCGATTAGCTGAAGTGGGCATCGCCTGGAAGTCAACATGGCTTAGTTTGCGTTTGGCTATGGATTGATATCCATCCAAATAAGATGGTGCAAGAATTGAACGAGGTTTAGGGAGTGTGAGAAAATAAGTAAGAGTAGGTTTCAGTACCCGAGTTAGGCAAGCGTTGTTAAGAGATTGAGTGTAAACTCTGGAGGAGTTATTTTTTTGGATTGGAGGACATGTGTTGCCGGGAATAATTTTGCTGTGTTGACTGATGTGGTTATCTACAGGCGTTCATTAGCGGTCTAATAATGTGGAATCTCATGAAGGATTCCCTGTTGGATCAGTTTGGTCGTGATTGCAAAGTCGGTGCATTCGCTGATGACTTGCTTGTCATTTTCGAAGACCAGTCTCGTGCCGTTCTTGAGTATGATGCTAATGGTTCGTGGATGGGGCGGTGTAGGTGTGGTGATGGACAAGATCCTGACAATGCAGTTCGTGAGAATTGTCACGTCGTGAGGATGAATGGAGTATCTGGTGATTACTAAAGTATATGGGAGGGGCTGAGGTTCACGCCAAAAATGGATCGAGTGTGTGAGAATTTGAGGTGTTTCGTTGGAAAGGCACTCTTCGGTTTCTGTGGATTGTGCGTGGTCTTCCAGTCTGTAACTTTGGCCTCTGATGTATTCTTGTATAAGAGGGACTAAGTAATGCGGAGTCGCGAGATCATGCAGCCTTGTGGAGGATTGGCTGCATGCTCAGTCGATTTATTCTTGTATGAGAATATTAAGGATTTAGGTGAAATGCGGATTATTATGACACTCGGAACACCAGAGATATTGGTTAGGCCGAATGGGTTTGCTGTTCAGATGATTTCAGTGTGGGTTAGTTCTGAAGTTTAGTATAAGCTCAGGGAGGAAGTTTAGTTATAGGATGTGAGTTGGATGTATGTCTCATGCCAGTCCCATGTTGTGTGGAACAAAAGAAAGGCGTAGATCTAGGTTACGAGATCAGACTGTCGACGTAAGTACGTATGTTACCACGGGTAGTCAGGTGCTTCCAAAACTTGTTCTGACCTGACAAGTAATTGCGACCCTCGGGGAGTATCTGGTAGCTCCGGTTTAATCCCAAATCGCGGTGTTTTTATGCCTTGAATCCTGATGTTGGGACCCTTAAATAGGCAGAGGTATTATATATGCCTCGATCCCTCACCAAGAGGGAAGTTATGACCCATATATGACTTAATTCATGGTACTTACGGTATTGGTCCAACATGGTGCCGGCCATCGCATGGTAAAGTGCAGAAGTGCAATGTTGCACCATGGTGAAGCTATAACAGCGTGATTCATGTAAAACTCACGGAATTTGTGCAAGAATTCAAGCCAAATGACCACGGACAACATAGTATGTTGGCCAATGATACGGATTTTAGACAAAATATTATTTTCATGGACAAGGTCCATGAAAACCTTAGTAATTTTCCAGGTGTACAAAGCCACAGGTGATCGCATTGTTGGACCCTCTCTTTCGAAGCTACGTATAAGACTCCATCACCTTTGTATGGACCATTGATCTTAACCGACATTCGGTGATCTGAGCTCGACAATAACGATAATCCGGGCTGTGGTTGTTGTTGTTGCCACATATAGTGCCGAGGTTATAACCCTTGGCCGAAGAACTTCTCCTTCCGGTCGATCCGGTGCATTAAGCCGCCTAACCGATACAAGCTGTGGTTTTACAAACAGTTGCTACAAGCCAAACATGCAACTCATCCCTTAAAATTGTAAAGGAAAAACTTTAAGACAGGGTCATGTCATGGCGCGCGTTCATCAATTGGCTGTCGCGGCGCGCTACCCCTCTATTATTTTCTCTTAAGCAAAGTCAAATCCTTCGGCAAAACAAGCCAACCACTTTGGGCAAGCTTTACAGTCGAGCACGCCACACATATTGGGCCGATTCATCACAAATTACACCGACTTTGGCCGAGATTTACACCATCAAAGCCGATCATTCAATGAAGCTGTATTAAATGGCACTTATGTGGCTTCAAAATAAAGTCCAAATTAATTTAAATTTATTATTTATTATTTTATTGTTCTTATATGGCCCTCCCTGTAAAACGGAATGAGGGTTTCTAATACCAGAAAGTTCGAAATAACTGCCCACTGCTCTTTTATTGGTACAAATTGCGTTAACTTCAAAGGAATATAGATTCAGAAAGCCTCTGTTGTACCCAATACAAATTTTACGAAAATAACGCCCGATCAGTGAATCGTAGCGTAATAGCAGTCAGCCAGTGTGAGTCAAAAATCGCATAGGATTTTAGCTTTTATGTAAAAAAGATTTTAAGTATAGGTAGACGGGGTTCCTTTAATGCTACTATTAGTTCGAATATCCGATAACAAACCAATAAATCCCGAAAAGGATATCTGACATTTACCAGAGACAGTTTCATACCTCGAAAATGCCGATGACGTCATAAAAAACAGATAAATCTCTAAGCCACCTTTCAGAGCCAGCTTAAATCTTAGGTTTTAATCATTGAGAGTGAGCTTTTATTGGGCAAAGCTTACAGATTTCAGGGAGGTTCCCTGTTTGTTCCTAAATGGGATGCTTATGACCGACCATATGTATTTTGGAATCATTTTATCCTAATACCTTTTATTAATTTTAAACTTTTTCCCATATATTTTTTTCATCCTTGACATTTTTAAAAAGATTATCGGTATTAACGGCATATGGTGAATACCCCTACTCAACGTTACCTTCGTCATTTTGATTTTTATATATGAATGTAAGGCACATTTCACATGATACCCTCCATATAGAAATGAAAAATTTTTTAATAACACATATATTTTTTCATACTTTGCCATCTACCCACCCTACTTCTTTCACTTGTTCGAGTTTGGCTATGGCAGATTTATTTTTCTCCGGGAAATATCCTTTTTTATCCTTATTCTATTAGCAACAACAAACAAATATAAAAAGAAACAACAGCGTTGGGTTGTGAAGAAAAATCAACAAAAATGAAAATCGTTTCCCTGCAGTTTGAAATTCTTCGTAAACATTTTTCCGTTGATTTCGACTTGGACCGTTCATCACTCCATACTATCCCATCCCATGAAGCTCGTGGTATTTTTGAAAAGTTGCCAAAGCTGGAACAAAAATGTTGAAAATAATATGAAAAAACCCGAGATAATTCAAAAAACATACGGAAGCGGAGGGATATTTCAACATTGCCAAAATGAAAGAAGAGGGATGTGAACGAAAAAAAAAAACAAAAAATATTTTCTCAAACAATAAAAAGGCATGTCCCTTTTTTAACCTAAAAACAGCACAAAACAAGCGACTCACACAAGCTCATATAAATTCACATGCACACAGACACAGTCATACACAGGATATCAGTACATCCTTGTAAATGATAACCACCCACAAGATTTAGCCCAGTTTTTGTTGTTTGTGCGAAAAGCTGTAAAAAATATTTGCCGGCCGTATAGGGTGTGGGGGATGGAGAGCGTGTGTTTTTTTTTGTAGCACAAATAACACATTTTTTCAAATCCCTTTTTAAAAATAAAAAAAAACCCATAAAGAGTATTTATAAGGGGCGTTGAATAAATGTGGCTAAGTTAGAGGTTTTTTTTTTCAATTTTTGAATAGGCGATTTTCTTCCTTTTTAAGTTAAAAAATTAAAGTCGCAATATTCTACTTTTAACCACCCTGGTTAAACAGAAAAATTGCCTGATGAAATTTTCAAATAATTACCAAAAAATATTGTTCAAAATCGAAATAATACAAAAAAGTAAATAACTTAAGGCAAGCTCAGCGAAACAGGATTACATAAGTAACGGGTGCCATTAAAGAATCTATGCCAAGAATATTGAAAAATCGACCACAAGAATTAGAACTATCGTATAGCTATTTTGGTAAAGAATTTTCTAACGAAAAGTCCTACAAAAACCGGCATATTTAAAAACGCAAGAATATTGTACAGCTTTTTAGCATCCATTAGACCGTGTTAGCGAGGCACCGGTTTTGCAGCTTTCTATGACACATGGTTTCGGCTCCACCATTATTTAGTTTTGATAAGTATTGGCATATAGGGTTCCATGAGTAAATTTTATTACGATTGCATACTGATTGCATTTTGTCAATATTTTAATAAGGCCATTTTTCGGCCTCTAAGGCCAAGAGCACGGCTCCAAAATGAAAGTAAATCCTAAAAATATAACATTTTTATTCCAAGTAAAATATTTTGCACAAAACAAGCGACTCACACAAGCTCATATAAATTCACATGCACACAGACACAGTCATACACAGTGATCAGTACATCCTTGTAAATGATAACCACCCACAAGATTTAGCCCAGTTTTTGTTGTTTGTGAAAAATATTTGCCGGCCGTATAGGGTGTGGGGGGATGGAGAGCGTGTGTTTTTTTGTAGCACAAATAACACATTTTTTCAAATCCCTTTTTAAAAATAAAAACCATAAAGAGTATTTATAAGGGGCGATGAATAAATGTGGCTAAGTTAGAGGTTTTTTTTTTCAATATTTAAATAGGGGATTTTCTTCCTTTTTAAGTTAAAGTCGCTATATTCTACTTTTAACCACCCTGGTTAAACAGAAAAATTACCTGATGAAATTTTCAATTACCTACCAAAAATATTGTTCAAAATCGGGTTTTTATTGAAATAATATAAAAAGAGTAAATAACTTAAGGAAAGCTCAGCATAACAGGACTGCATAAGTAACTAATACCATTGGAGAATCTATGGCAAAAATATTAAAGAATCTACGAAAAGAATTAGAACTATCGTATTGCTATTTTGGCAAAGAATTTTCTAACGAAAAGTCTTACAAAAACCGGCATATTTAGAAACGCAAGAATATTGTACAGCTTTTTAGCATCCATTAGACCGTGTTAGCGAGGCACCGGTTTTGCAGTTCTCTATAACACATGGTTTCGGCTTCACCATTATTTAGTTTTGATAAGAATTGGCATATAGGGTTCCATGAGTAAATTTTATTATTAAGAAACGGGTAATTATTTATGTTTTGTATTAATTAAATTAAAAATAATAAGGCTAAGATGGACATATCCAGCCAGATTCAGAAGAGGAAAAATTTTGAAGAGATATTTGTGGTCGTTGTAAAAATCTTGTGTATTAAGCGATATTCGTGCTAAAGTTAGTGTGACAAAAGTATTGCTTTTTGCGGTTTATGTTAACAATAATATGATTACGGCAATCATACTGTATGTTTGTAATTTGTCTTCATTCGAATATTCTTTTTAGAACAATGTTAATGTTACGGATCTAATGCAATAATAGTACTTTTTATTTGGAAATTACAATTTTTTAAACAAGCTGCTTTGGTTTTGTTTAACTAAAATATTTTTTAATAAGACGCTTACGTTTTTTAAACTTATATTTTCTCCTATTAAATAAACCACTTCTATTATGTTGAATTTAATGTTTTTTTTAAAATAATTTTTATAATTCAAATCCATTCTTGACAACTTATCGTAGTATAATTGCGTGTGGTCATACTTTGGCTGTAGGGATCATAACATGGTTGTGTGTGTATCATACTATGGTTGAGTGTGAATCATACTATGATTGTGGGGATCATAGTATGCTTATGTGTGAATCATACTATTGTTGTGAGGATCATAGTATGGTTTATTTGAATCATAATATTGTTGTGAGGATCATAATATTGTTGTACCACAACAATATACCCAACAAAAGAACTATCCTCTTCGAATATTGCCACCACAACCATAATTTTTTTCTGCGTGTGCCTTTTAATAAAGGTGACTATAGTTGTAGCAAAAGGTAAGTATGCGTGGCAGTACCGGGTTGTCCATCTAGTTGTTTCATTTTGTATTTCATACAGGGTGGCGCACGAGTCTTGCTACAAAAACAAAACGTAATAACTTTTTTTCTGTGTGAGCAATCGGCTAATTCTTTATTAGGAAAGTTAGTATTTATATTCTTATATTTATTAAATAAATGCTTGGGACACCAAGAAGAGGATTTGGATAGTGTAGAGTTACCTTGCCTTGCAGTCCTGGAAAGGCGAATTTAGGCGGGAGTTTGGTGAAACTCCACAGAGTAGATGAACCATTATGAGTCTGGTAAACATGTTTGCCAAATTTGGAAGCATTGCACGGCGACTCAGTCCTGGAACATCGACCCGGCATCGATTTCAACACCACAACAAATCACTTACCAGCCTTATTTGAACTTTGCTCAAATAAATCGCATAATTCGTTTGCAAGGTCCAATGGACAGAGCAATTAAAGATGGCCAACCGCATTGTTTACGACGTCATTGCGGTAAATGGAGACATTTACCAGACCAGTTTCTGCCGTCGAAAATTCAAGAAATAAGCTTAGGCCTTAATCGTTATTTTTTAACCGATTTCAGAAATCAGCCATAGCGGCAATGTCAATTTGCTACATAGGGTACTGTGATGGATATCCGAACTATCCATTTACTATTTAGGTCCTTTAGGCAAATACCGAACAATCCATTAGTGAAATAGAGTCAAGATAATGAAAACTTTGATTGCGCTACTGCGAAACCAGCCGAGAAAGCCACATGAGTAAAATTGAGTTACAAAAATAATAAGCAAAAAAAAACAAAAAATATTTATTTTTACACTTTTTTCGAATTTTAGATCTGAGCTTTACCCCTATGTCATCACCGTCTTATAACGTATACAAAATACTTATGTTGGTCTCTTTGGCGAAGGCTCGATAACTAAGACTGGCAAGGGTTAATTCAACGTGCCAATTTTGTTCATGTACAAATGTCCGGCTGTATTTGAGCCTTAAAAATGTTTTACAAAAAAGGTTATCGTAGCCGCTTAAGTACAGTCAGACATCGTTAGTCCGCACTTTGCTAATGCGAATTATCCAGTAATCCGAACTACGTTTTGCCTGTTTATACATACTCTATAATCCGAATTTACATCAAAATATGTTAAGTTATGAAAAACATTATTTTAAAAGTGTGTCATAATATGAGCGCAGTCTAATTTTGCTGAATTCAATCTTTATTACGCGATTTTTTAAGAAGAAAACTTCATTAATGCCTTTTTTTTAAAAATATCTTACAAATTATCACTAAACTACAGGTTATTATACAAGTAGTTTTCATTTTTTGTTAAGATTCGTTATAATAAGTTCTTTTTGTTTCTAAGATTTGTATGCCTTTTTTAAAAAAAAAACATATTTTTGGTTCTTAAAAATATGAAATGTTATACCACATTATTTTTACTGTGAACAATCATTTATGAAATATATATAAATTGTAGTAACTAGTGAACTCCTTTGAAAACACGTGAGGCCGGAATTATCCAATAATCCAAATTTTCGATAATCCGAATTGTGGTCTGCAATTAATAATTCGTATTAACGAGTTTTTACTGTACCTGAAGTTTTAATTTCGTTTTTAATATGCAGTCATCTTTATCGAGGTTTTGCAAAAAAAAACCGCTAGTAAACGTATCATTTTGTCCCTGCATACGAACTAGTTTTGCAAACATTCTTCAATTTCAATATTACCAAAAAAATATAAGCTTTCCCCATCTGCTTTACTTTATTGGTTAACTTGACACTTTTTTAAACGCCTTTTTGCCATGAAATATCCTCTCACTTAGCTACACTTTTCTTTATGTTCTTTTAACAATGGGGGGGGGGGGGGGGAGAATAAATGAAAGAGAACAAAAATCTGAAATTAGGAAAACCCTTAGTCATAAACTTTAGGTTTACAAAAAAAAAACCGAAAAAATAAAATACGGCGAAGAAATAAAAAAATCGAATGGAAACAAAAAACATACACACACACGTTTTTTTATATGAACTGATATTCCTTTAAAATGCCATTCAACCATTCAGTTTTTCCGTTTAATTTCGTTCCGAGATCTCTCCTCCAAAGCTTTTGAAATACAAAATATTTTTTTTTGGTTTTTTTCCTTGTTCTTCTTCTTTGAATCGCGAGCATTGGAAAAAAGCTATGAGTTGTTTTTCATTCTTTCTTGCCTTTGCGGCACAATATTTTCCTCCATCATCATCCTCATCATCAGGAGCAGGAGTAGCAACTGCAGCCGTAGAGGTTGTTGGCAAGAAGGGAGCGGAATCATCTGGGTTTTTTGTAGCTGTGTTCGTTTCTATAAAAAAAAGAAACAACAACAACAGCAATGCTTGCCATGGGTAACAAAAATCCGAACAAGGATCTGGGAAAAAGGTGTGGGTGGGATGATAATTGTGAAGGGTGGGTGGCTAGGCGGCGGTGTCAGGGTATGATGGAAGATGTTTTTCGAGAAAAACGCTTTTTTGATATAAAAATAAAAATACCATTACACCAATGTACATGTATGTATATGTGTGTGTGTGTGTGTGAAAAAAATGACAGCACCACCGCCAACAACAATAGCAGCAGCAGCAACATAAAGTACGAAAAAGGGAGGGAAAACATTTCAGTGGAATAATATAACGACCTTTTTTCATTATTTCGTTTTTTTCGCTTTAATTTCGTTTTTTCCTGTTGCTGTGCTCTGTAGTTTTTTCTGTTATTTTCGGTGTGTTTTTCTTCCATTTTTTTGCTTGAAGATATTTGTGTTAAATCTTTCCCCCCTTCCTTGTGTTTGAGTTCGAAACTGAACGCGAATTCCATTTTTGCCATGTCATATTTTTGCAATTTTATCCTTTTTTTCAAAATATCGATTTTTATGACATGATAATAATGAAAAAAAGGTGCTCCTGCCTTTTTTCCTTGTGCCAAGTAAATATACACAGGGAGAAATTTTGTAGGAGACAAGGCAGTAAACTCTAAAGTAAGATGTAAATGATGGAAGTCGAAATTCAAGTAAAAGAAGTAAATATAAGTAGACGTGGGAGTAGAAGTAGTAGGAGAAGTAAAAGTAGATGTACCGGGTTATCTACCTAGAGGTTTCTTTTTGAACATTGCCATATTTGACAGTGACAGCTCCTTCACGCTTGAAATTCTGACACAAAGTCCGTATCATATTTCCGAGAAATCAAATGAAAAGCTTTACGCTCTAATAAATGTCTTACCAACGCGTAGGCTTCCCAATTCGTTTTAATTTTAGAAGTTTTTAAAATTGTATGTACGTATAATTATAAAAAATATTATATAAGTATTCTTCAGTCATTGTTAGGCTTAAGGTCATAAGCTAAAACCAGATGCTGATGTAATTATAATTTATTTAATTTTAAATATCCTAATATATTGAACTTTGTTATACTTCTTATACTCGGATTCATTTTAAATTGATTACCCCTGATGATGAACGACGAAGTAAGTTCGAAATTTTGGGATATTTAAAATTAAATAAATTATAAAAACATCAGCATCTGTTTACAAATACAAAATTATTCTAATATTTTCGGTTTTACATAAATAACTGAGCCATTAAAACAGAAAAATTGTAAGCAAGAAAACCGACTTGGATTCTATGAGCGGTGGGCATGGCCGATTTTATTTAAATTCAATTTGTATACTCTTCACCATAGATTTGGTGAAGATTTCTATGTCATTCCATTTGTAACACATCGAAATACTTATCTGTGACCGAACAAAGTATATGTGACGCGAAAAATAGAAAGGGACCTAAGGTTAAAAACCAGTTTTGTTCAGGAGAGCCATTTTAAAGATTAGGTCCCTTTCTATTTGCGCTTAGAAGAGTCGACTTCACTTTTAACGCATACGCGCATATCTCTGGGAGGGAACACTTTTGGGGCATGCGATCGGTCTCATTCGCTCAGATGTTGTCCACATAAAAAAAAAGTGAAAAGTTGATGAAAAGTTTTGTTCAGGAGAGCCATTTTAAAGACTAGGTCCCTTTCTATTTGCCCTTATAATCGTCGACTTCACATTCATAAAACTCGCATATCTCTGGGAAACCGATCACTTTTTACGATTAGGTCTTTGATTTTGACAAAATTTTGTACATTGGTTCAATTTGGTGTTCTATCAAACATAAAGTTTGGGTTTTTTAAAAAAATTCAGAATTCTGAAAATTACAGCAGTGGCAACTTTTTCCATTCGTTTCTTTCAAAAAGCTCATAACTTTTGTTCGAGTTACGACATTTGAAAATTTTTTCTTTTAAACTATAACGATTAAATTGAGGTTTACAAAAAATATTTTCATAACAAAAATGTCCATTACATATTTTTTTGTATTTTGAAAAAAAAAATTTTTAGCGATCTTGGAAAAAATCTACCTGTGAATTATTTTTTTTAAAATTTTTTGGTAAATCGTTATTTTGTTGGCTAATGGAACAAAAAAGTTTTGGGTGGCCACGCTTCTACTCTTCAAGTTAAAAATTAATATGTTTGTCGGTCTCCATACTATTTTTAATTACGAGTATTTTCTATTTGTCATGTATGAGGATTTTTTTACTTACATTAAAAGTAGCAATAAAGAGCCATAAATAAGCACTGAAAGAATGAAAAAGTTGTAGTAGAATGAGCCAACTAACCCTCACCAATAGAGGGATACGTTGTAAAGTCGGTCCAGACGGTATAAAAGGCATGGCTATTATTTAAAAAAAAATATTACAAAATATTTTTTTACTTTTAAAAACAAAATTTCCCATAGAGGGATACGTTATTAAGTCGGTCCTTACGGTTTAAAAGGTATGGCTATTATTTAAAAAAAAAAGTTATAAAATATTTTGTTATTTCCCGATTTTGAAAAGCCGTACCTTTAATTTTTTTTGGTAAATGGTTATTATGTAGGCTAATGACACAATAAAAGTTTTGCGTAGCCACGCTTTAATTTTTCAAGTTGTTAATTAAAATGTGCAACGGCCTCCACAATATTTTTAAGCAAAAACTCTAACTTTGGCTCCATTTGT
Source organism: Hydrotaea diabolus (assembly GCA_963513945.1). NCBI lineage: Eukaryota > Metazoa > Arthropoda > Insecta > Diptera > Muscidae > Hydrotaea > Hydrotaea diabolus. The sequence goes on from OY740718.1 coordinate 184,879,523, forward strand.
GATTTATGCGAATTTTTTTTTTTTTTCTTTAGAAATATCTACAAAGGGTCATTAAAAATGTTGATATTTAAAAAAAAAATACATTTTTCCGTTGGGGCCACAAAAACCGCCGCCTATGCTCGGGGACCAACGGTTAAACAAAAACGATCAAATCTTCTCTCATATCCAAATATGTATATTTAAGATTTGTACCAATTTGGGGTACGTACTATAAAGGCCTAAGGGGCCCAAAAATCTGCCTCATTGCACTTAGTACATATGGCTATTGAAAAACTAAAAATGTCAAGAATATCGTAGAATATCGCATAAATTTCACGATACGAAGGCAATTGAGGTGTAGACCCATGAGGTCCCTATTTCAGAAGAGACCCACAAATTGGCCACCTTAAACTATAAACATTCAGGTAATAAAAAAACAATAACAAACATTTCGTTACAAATCAGAATATCATGAAACTCAGAAACAGCAATGTTTTTTGCATTATCTGAATATGGCATAAATTTAACAACTTGGCTGAATTAAAGACTTCGACCTGTGGGCGTGGTCTATGGACCCTGCGCTCAAAAACAGGTCCATAACGTTTGGAGAAGTTTTCTCACAAATCCAAATATGTACCTATATTTAAGATTACTGCCAATTTGGAACTGGGAACGAACCATATGGGCCTTAGGGGCTCACAAATCGGCCACCTTAAACTTTGGTGGCAGTCCCCACTATGTCATTGTGCATCCATAAAAAAAATTATGATTAGTTCATATACTCTTAAAGGGAAAATTTTGCCCACCTGGACTGGTTTCGCAAAATTTTTAACCACAAACAGCTTATGAGAATAAAATCTAAATTTCAGGATCCTAGGATAATTCGATTGACTTCTATCGCACTTACAAAAGACACACCGATGGACTGTTCAATAGCATTATATAGGCTTCTAGTGCAGCAGGACCTTAAATCAGCAATGACCTTTGTACTCGTATGAGGACTACTTTATATAAAAGCATGGGCCGATATGGTTTGATTCTACTAAGCTTGGCTTTAGATTTCTCAAATTTCATATCTGAAATTTGTTCAGAATCGCATTAGTTTGTGGCTTCTAGTGCAGCAGGACCCTAAATCAGCAATGACCTTTGCACTCGTATGAGGACTACTTTATATGAAAGCATGGGCTGATATGGTTTGATTCTACTAAGCTTGGCTTTAGATTTCTCATAATGCGCTATGCTCAATTTGTGCAAGATCAGAAGTAAAATGTGTCTTTTAGAGTGACAGAGCTTCATAACGGGATGGAGCTTTGCATTGGGGGCTATTGAAAAACATGAACCGATAGGGTCCTATTTGACCTGAGTAACCTACTGGTCACTTATGACGTACTCTGCTAATTTGCGTAGAATCGACACAAATTTTTGGCATTTAAAACGACAGTACCTCAAATCGGGATGAACCTTTTTATGGATGCAAGCATACGCCGATGTCGCCCGAGTTGGCAACGGATCGTAATAATGTCCAATGCGCCTTTTTAGGCCTATCTAAACCTCTGCTGATCTATGGATCTCAACATCCGGTCGCAGTTCAACTCCACACTTTGCCAAAACTCTCCCCGCGACTACAATTCTCCCCTTATGAGCAAGCCTGCTTGTCAGGCCAGAGCAACAGTACTTCTGACTACCCGTAGTATCAGGTTTAAGTCTTCGGTCGGACCTAGTAGTCAAAGATTATAATTTTTTCAATGCTTTTGGTTTTGGGCACCCAATTGTTTGAAATCAAACTTTTATTAGGGCATTTTCTAACTAAAAGGTTTCTAATAAAAAATAAAAAGTAGAACTCAATACCAATTGCATTACCTAGTAATGACCTTCCATTACCGTATACATTATTTTAAAACCAAAAATAAGTACTTGCTGATAATAGGTTTTATAAAGTACCGCTGAGTATGATGTGACTGTAGTTCTCTTAAAAGGTCAATCACTAAACACAATATCGTTTTTCAGTTTTCTCTCATTTTACTATCACTCATATTCTCACGAAGGCGACATAGTAAATTCAAAATTTTTGTTATGTGGACTGTAAAGAGAAAAGCAATTAATAACTATCATCTGGTGAGGTTGGCTGTGGCACAAGCGCTTGTGCCTGCGTCTACTAACCGAAATGTTCCCAGTCGAAATACCCTTAAAAGACTATTTTTATTTTTTGAATAATTTCTTAAAATTAATTCTCATCTTTTTTTGAACTCGGATATGCTTTTAAATAAGTACTTAATCTTAAGCTTTGTGTGGGCTTCAATATATGTACTTTCCTCAAATGTCAAGTAATTTGAAACCGATCAGAATAAGAAGTGAAGACTCTTGATTTTATCTTGCTTGCAATGCTAGTTTGTAAAGACAGTTTGTAAAGACGCTCGATTCTTATAGTTTTGTCAGTGTAAAAATACACTTTTGAAAAAACTTTAAAGGTGGTCGAAAAGAATACAGGAAATGCTGCATCCTACACCTTTTCCATTTGGCACATTTTTTCCTCAGTGTATTAATAATTTTTTTTCACACTGTGGAATTTTTTCATTAAAAACCGTTGGCAATGTTCGTTTTTTCGTATTCCTTTCATATACCTACGTTTGTATATCCCTACATATATATATTTAGTATAAAGCATATAAAGACTATATTATATACACGCTTATGTAGATGTATTTATATTCACACATATTGTGCAAATAACACAAAAAACACCAAGAGAACCGTATATAAAACTTCGGCTCCTGCAGCATAATTTTTCATATATAAAATATTTATACACTGTTTTTTATTTAAATAAAAATTAAAACCCAAAATAAAAAAAAACAGTATTAAATATTTAAACACAAAGCAACAGCAATAAAAAAATATGGTTGAAGGATAGGTATGTTCTGATGTGTGTGTGTGTTCGGATTTTTTTTAAATAACTGAAAATCGAAGAAAACTTTAATAAAATTTGCATTGCCATACACAAGCAAGCGGTGGACATGAGCAGGTTTGAACATTTAATTTATTTAAAAGCAGGAATGTGAGGCATTTCATGTGGCATCTGGGAAAATTAAATCAAAACCCGAAGCACCTGTAGGAAAGCTTAAAAGTCAAACTAGAGATAAAACACTAACTAGTTGGTGTCGAGCTTAGATGGAAATTTTGATTTTAATAACAGCATGATTTAAGGTCACAAAGGATAATCTGTAGCCATAAACGTTGAACTTCTCTCGCAGTTAACTACAACTTAAACTATAGCCGGCTCCAAAGTGTACTACAAGAAAATCTCATTACCATTTACATTACCAGGTAATAACCTCTTGTAAAACATTGCATTACTTTAACACCAAAAAAGAGTACATACTAAAATTAGATAAAATAAGTACCCATCGCACATTTTTGCCGTTCGGCTCTTTCTCTTATTTGACTCTCTTTCAACGCCTCAAAAGCATACAGTCTAAACCGGATACTGCAACAAAATCCCATTACCATTTAAATTACTAGGTAAAGATCTCTTATAAAACATTGCATTACTTTAACACCAAAAATAAGTGCATACTAAAATTAGATGAGGCGAATCTCTTAGCACATTTTCGTTGTTCGGCTCTTTTTCCCATTTGACTCTCACTGACTCTCCGAAACAGGCTAATCATAAATTATTCTCACCGGCTGTGGTGCCGACTCTAGTGTTTGGCTCTACTAACCATTCTATGTTAAAATTCCCGCAGGAGTGAATTTTTAATATTTTTTCAATGTTAGCACTCTTTTATTGATCTTCCACACAGACTACTTATGTTTGAGCACCGTGTATGCTTGAAGATAAGTACTTATTCCTAGAATTTTTAAATTTGTACAGGGTAGAGCGCGAAAATTTGATTTTTTTCACTGCAGGCTGTGGCGGAACTGTTGGTGAAGGGAGTGGAGAGTTTGCATGGCTTATAGTGGCTGACGGGAGATTTGTATTCGCCTGCCTTTCAGTTGTCATCATGCATTGGACACGTGAGGAGAGGTCATTTTTGTGTTGAAGAGTATTTTTCAAATGCGCACTCGATCATTGCAGTGCAGCGTGCTTTTCGTTTACGATTCGCTGTTTCCCCACGCGGACGTGTTCCTGGAGAGCAATCTATTATAAATTGGGTAACTTCATTGAGAACAGCAGAGAATGTGTCATGTGTACGATGGCGACAGATTTAGAGCAGCAGTAGTGCAATCTCCGAAAAGCTCTGCTCAGAAGCAATCACTTCCTCTCGGCATTTCCAAAATTTTTTTCAACCGGCTCTTGAGGCAATGTAATTAGAGTAAGGGACCTAAGGGTTAAAAAATAAATTTTCACTTTTTTCTGCATCTGAGCATCGAATAGGATCCCATGCCCCAAAAGTGTTCCCTCCCAGAGATATGCGCGTTTTATGAAAGTGATGGTACACCAAAGATACACGTATTTAAATCTTTAAAATGGCTCTCCTGAACAAAACTGGTTTTTACCCTTAGGTCCCTTTCTATTTTGCGCGTCACATATGTAGTTCCAACAGGATGGTGCCACTGCACACACAGCGAGGGTTAATATGAATTGTTTGAGGCAAATGTTTCCTGGGCGGCTTATTTCTTTGGAGGATGATGTGAACTGGCCGGCACGGCACTCTCACCAGACTTAGTCCTATGTGATTTTTTCCTTTGGGGTTACCTGAAGGTGTATATCAATCGTCCCAACACCTTGGAAGACCTAATTAACAATATTGAGGCTGAAATACCAGTCGACAGGCTTTTTAGAGTTCATGAAAACTTCAGAAAACGTATGCAGCAGTGTGTGGATAGCGAAGGTCGACATTTGCCAGATACAGTTTTTAAAACCATCTAATTTAAAAATTCCCTTACTGTTTAATATGATTAAAATACAAAATAAGTTTTTCTAAGGTTCAGAACTTTTTTATGTTATTCCCAAATAAGCAAATTACCGCGCTCTACCCTGTACTTCCTTCCAATATCGTCAACAGGTTGAAGTAATTCTAAACGGATGAGCATAATAGGGCGTTTGATTTTGCCTTACTCGAAATGTTATCTGCTAATGAAAGTTTTTTCTGGGGTAGCTCATTACAAAGCCCACTTTTCAAGTGATAGATAAATTCCTTACGACTTTAAATATATGCTCTGTAAATAGATCCATCAAAACAATTTGAGCAGTTTAATATGTATTCATAAAAGTACGAGTAATTCGACTGAGATAAAACGAAATTACAGCAGACGAAAGAAAACGCAAATTCCAGCAGACGAAAGGGAAATAGTTTGGGTTTTTGTAAATCAAACGAATTCATTTGTCAACACATTTAAAATTACTTTACAATAATTTTTAATCAGAAATTTGAAAATTCTCTCTTTCAAAATCCAAAATTTGAACGATGCGAACAAGACGTTGGAGTTATAAGAAGATAGGTATAGTAAAGCCCCCCACAAACCATGTCCCTACCTCCACGCAATTTTGGATAGTATTTTATTGTTAAGGGTATTTAAGAATCAGCTCTGCTATATGTCTAATAAGAAAAATATGAAAAGTAGCATACCTACAACTACAAATTTAAGTCATAATACGTAAGTCATTATTTCGTAGTTCAAAATAATGCAGAGGGTAATGGCCTAGCATTACCAAGTGATGACATATCCTTACCAAGTAATGACCTATCATTAAACATAATAACCTAACATTACCAAGTAATGACCTATCATTGAACATAATAACCTAACATTATCAAGTAATGACCTATCATTACCAAGTAATGGCCTAACATTACCAAGTAATGACCTCTCATTACCAAGTAATGCTAAAAGTAAGGACATGTCATTGCCTAGCTTTTGTTGGAATACGAGTAACATGTTGAAGCAAAGCGTTTTTGATAAGAAAAAAGTACTGACATTTTCATCTGATATAATTTATACTTAGCACACTGGTTGTGTGTTTAGCTCCGTCCTTTTGCACGCTGCATCACATGTACGTATTTTAACTTTTTCTGTTAATCTTTTGAATTTTACCCCTTCTCAAGCAAAAAACCACCACACCAATGTAGTCGTCTCCTTGCATGAGGAAAACAAATTTGGTTTTTAGCTATTGGAACTGCACTAAAAACCTTCATTACACTCCAGTCATTTCTTCTGCACTATTCCCACTACGCTACTGTTTTTCAAAGTATAGTTTAGCAGTATTGCTACTACGCTTTTTGTTTTGTCTGGTTTTTATGAAACAAAACTATCAAACACTGTTTTTAGTTTTTTTTTGTTTTACTTCCATCATACACTCCGAGAAAAATTTGGATAATATTTTAATAAGTTTTATGATAGCTATTGCAATATGATCGGCCCAGGGAGAAAACAGTTTCTATTTTAAGGTACTTTGAATAAAGTACACTCTTTTGAGTATTTGCTTAACAAATTATAATTCTTTTCAGGCGAACAATAGTTACAAATGTTAGTTGGAACACACTGAATAGCTCAAAAAGGAACATCGTTTCTTTACTTTTTGGCTCATGTGGCCCAAAAAACGTCCCGCATGGTCAAAATGGACGATTAATAGTCAAAATGGACATATGACTACTAAAATTAAAGCAAATGTTGGTACCAATCCAAAGATAAGGATTAGATAGGGACGTATGGACCGAAAGGGCGCAAAAATAGGACCATTTTTTTGCGATTTGGTAGTGTGGGACTGTGAAGGTTACATGTGACAGCGCATAGAGAAAGGAAACTAAGGGTAAAAAAATCAATTTTTTTTTCATTTTTTTTTCTTTTTTTGATTTGGACAATATCTGAGCATCGAATGAGACCGATCCCATGCCCCAAAAGTGTTCCCTCCCAGAGATATGCGCGTTTTATGAAAGTGAAGTCGACGATTCTAAGCGCAAATAGAAAGGGACCTACTCTTTAAAATGGCTCTCCTGAACAAAACTTTTCATCAACTTTTCACTTTTTTTTGATGTGGACAACATCTGAGCATCGAATGAGACCGATCGCATGCCCCAAAAGTGTTCCCTCCCAGAGATATGCGCGTTTTATGAAAGTGAAGTCGACGATTCTAAGCGCAATAGAAAGGGACCTTATCTTTCAAATGGCTCTCCTGAACAAAACTGGTTTTTAACCTTAGGTCCCTTTCTATTTTGCGCGTCACATATAAGGTTCGGCCTGGTCGAACTAAACTACGTTTTTACTTGTTATTAATAAGATGGTGCAATAGCGCCATCTGTATGATTATCAAACTTCTTTAGGTGCAACAAAACAGAGATTAATTAAGGTGACGGTAGAAAATTCGGTCGACTTGACAATAGTTTTCGATCGGATACCTGAGACGACAATAGTGTGAAAAATAGTGTGTGAAACCTTGATTGAGCAGATGTCCGCTTAATGGGTATGTTATGGGGATGAATCGAGGCTAGCGGAAAGTACGGGAAGCTGAGTGTTTATACCGTCTACCAGACCATTACATGGTCTTACAGGAGATATAATGTGTGAACTGACGATCAGCGTGTTTAAGGATCATTTACATTGTAAATTAGCGATTAACTTTACTTAACTTAAAACATGTCACAATTTGATCGTATGGATAAAAGAAGACAATAGAGCTAATGCTATGGCCTCAAGAGCCAGGGAATTGCAAAGAAAACGAACATAGGAGCGTTATGCACACGAAGCTGAGAACATGGGTGAAGATGCCTACGCCTCACTATAGAATAGTTAACCCGTTTGAAAGACAACAAAAATCTGTGGGGCGATTTGGACGAGGACAGGTCTAGAACATTGTTGAACTTAAAAAAAGAGATTGGTAAGATCCGGGTGACACAAAGACGCATCTACTACAGAATGGCAATATTAATGGAAAGCAATTTATTTAATTACAAAGTTCATCCTTTCCAGTAATACCAGAAATTTGAAAAAATGATCATTCCTTTTTTTTACAGCCGTTAATACTTTAAATGACCCACGCTACAGTTAACAGACGTGTGAAAAGGACGACGAAACGTTGGAGCCCTCACTTTGCCACTGTTTAGATTTTGCAGACATGGCATCCTGACTTAAGGGTACAAATCTTTACCAAACCTCACCCAGATTTGGGGCATAGAATGGAAATCATTTAAGAGCTATGTCAAAATATCAGAGACCCTAAAAACTCTCTACATGCTACCATAAAGAAATTTAAAGTGTTCAAAATGCTGAATTCTCGTGTATATATGTCCAAGGGCATGAGGCGAAACGGTTCGGAAACTTCTTAGCCTAGCACAAAAAGCGCGGTATAAACAGAAAAAAGTTAAGTGTTTTGGAAACTTCCATCTCTACAAAATTTAACATGTGTTCATAACACATGTTAAATTTTGTTTCGATCTGGCAACTTCTTCATATAGACGCATCCGCGATTTTTTTACAATGGAAAATATAGAAATGCGTGGTGTCATTAAATATTTACATAAAAAAGGTTTATCGGGACAAGAAATTCATAATGATATGGTGAATGTGTTAGGTGAAAGTGCTCCTTCATATGCAACAGTAAAAAATTGGGTTGCTGAATTTAAACGTGGTCGTACAAGCATTGAAGATGAACCATGTAGTGGACGTCCAAAAACAGCAACAACAACAGAAATTGTAGCCAAAGTGCATGATATGGTATTAAATGTTCGACGAATAAAAGTGCGTGAAATAGCTATATCATGGACATCTCAAATGATCGAGTCCATTTAATTTTGAATAAAGAACTACAGATGAAAAACTTTCTGCAAGATGGGTGCCGGACTTGTTAACAGTCAACCAAAAACGCACAAGAATGTTGACCAAAAACGCACAAGCTTGTTTGGATCGTTTTCAGAGAAATAAAATGGATTTTAAGCGTCGTTTCATAACTGTTGATGAGACATGGATCCACCACTATACTCCAGAGACAAAAGAACAATCCAAACAATGGACTGAAGCTGGAGGAAGTGCCCCAAAGAAGGCAAAAACAATTCAATCGACTGATAAGGTTATGGCAACGGTTTTTTGGGACTTCAAAGGTATTTTATTAATTGACTATCTGCAAAAGGGTAAAACAATAAATTCAGAGTACTATTGCAACCTTTTAGATCAATTAAATGTACAAATTCGAGAAAAACGTCCTGGATTACAACACAAAAAAATAATTTTTCATCAAGACAACGCACCAGCGCACAAGAGTGTTTTAACAATGGCTAAAATCAACGAATTAAAGTACGAGTTGCTTGACCACCCACCTTATTCTCCTGATTTAGCTCCCAGTGACTTTTACCTCTTCCCAAATCTAAAAAAAAATCCTTGCTGGCAAGCGTTTTACCTCAAATGAAGATGCAATTACAGTTGTAAACCACTATTTTGAAGACCTTGAGGAAAACTATTTTAATCAAGGGATAGAATTGCTAGATAAGCATTGGACTAAGTGTATTAAAGTTTCAGGAGATTATATTGAAAAATAAAAATATTTTTGAAAAACTAACTATTCTCTTTCATTGATAGGCTAAAAACTTTCCGAACCGCCCTCGTATGGTTGAATAGGCCTTTTTGCTGTCCTTGGTTGTTTAAAGAGGGAAAATAAAATATCTTATACTTAATTATTTACTATACAATAAATCTTAATGGGACCTTTAAAGTCTTTAAAATTGTTTTTTAAAAAATTTATTTCTTCTTAAAAAAAAATCCTACCAAAGTGCTCAAATATCATTACCCTGGTTGTCCCTAACACTTCTTTCAATTGAAATTTTCTCAATTTTTTTTACAAAAATATTAATTATTTATTTTAAAAAACCAGTCCATAGTAAAAAAGAATAACCAATTAATTTTGTTGCTATTAATGATTATAATTTTTTATTCAATTTATATTTTTATGGATGTTTATTTTCTGCCCCTGAAAATACACAGTATTCCCCTGTAAAATCGAATATTCGCTAAAAATCCAAATTTCCAAACCAATCTTGATTTCAAGCAACTCAAATATGATTGAACATTACATGAAATGACTAAATGACTAGTCATTCTTAAAACTAAGACATCTACCTGAATTAAATATTAATTTCTGCAAGAAATCGAATGCCAAAATTGATGTCGAAATTGGTCCATAATATGCTTCTATTTTTCAAACTACCAAAACTAAAGCTTATGTGAAGTTGTTCACAAGTGTAACAGTGCATTTTCGTTGAGTGTAAACTTTTTTCGTTGCAATTCGAAAAACTATATAATTTTAAAACGGTTTTTCTCTCTATCTACATGCATATACCATTCATATAATTCATATTTTTTGCATAAAACGAGTAATGCAAAAAACGCTCAAGTTTTTCTGTGTATGTGTGTGTGAGAGTTTTCTACATTTATGGCTTTTCGAAAGCAGCTACGCTCCGCAACCATCCAGTACTGGTGACTGCAGCAAAAAGTGGCAAAAATAACCCTTTTTTTGTATTTTATGTGTCATTTGTGTAAATTACACACAAAATCACAAAAACTCAAACACACACAAACGCATGTGCTATGCTAGAAAGGAGGGAAAGAAAAAGGCAGCGCAACAGCGACAAACAGAAAAAACAAACAAAATTAATGTCAACATAATGAAAATGCAGAAAAGCCAGCATTTAGCAGCAGGAGTGAAAGAAAATGAGGTGAACGGACCGAAGATGGGGAAAAAAGCCACACACACTTTTTCTATCAAATCGTTGGGAGTTTTTTGCGGCCTTACACTCACTCATTGGCACACACACGGACACTCAATCACACTCCCGATGTAATGTGTGTTTGTTATTTTATCTTTGCGAAGGAATACAAAACAACAACAAAAAACACACATACACTTTGCTCTTGCACACACAGTTTATGGCCAAAACCATGAACAAGTGTAGAGAGCAGCAGCGGCCACAACACAAAAAATGGTCTACAAACTTGCCAACCACACACACACACACTCAAACACTTACTTACTCTGTCGCAAACATTCGCACAGACATCAGCCTTAACGTTTTTCTTCCTGCGTAAAGTGTGCATGTGTGCAATGAGGAAAATACGCACACACACACACATCCAAATTCAACCTTACTCACTCTCAAACGCACCTAGTGAACTCTTTTTTTGTCCTCATCCATAAAGTGTTAATCCCTAAAGCACTTAACTTTTTGTTGTTGTTGTAAGGTTTTCTACAGAAAAATAAAAACAAAAACAAGTGGGGTGAAAAAGTTACGTGGTACGGAATCTCTTATGCCCACCACTGCACTAAATGAAGAAGAAACATAAACCATATTTTGCTGGGGAAGGTAGACGTGGGGACCAGCGTTGCCTTTTTGGGTTTTTTGCGACCAAATTTAGTCGGATGAATTTTAAATTTTAAGATTTGGTCGGACAGTCGGCCCAATTCGATTTGGGCAGGTTTTGAAGGCAAACAATAATTTTTTATTTGGATTCCTTGTCTAAATTCTCATTGTATTAAAATAAACGTTGGCGGAAACCGTTAACGCGCTAAGGCTTTTCATTTAATTTGGGCAACACTACACACTGAAAACAAATTTTTTGGTAAGTGCACGCAGAGAAAAGATATGGTTACACTTTGGTCACCGCAACAATAATATGTTCTGGCAACTAAAAGAATTTTTGACCGTTGGATAAAAACATGGCCTGAACTTATAGTAATGCAAATTAATAAAAATCTCTATTTTTAAATAACAACAATAACCAATCCTAATAAATAATTTTGGGGATCATGGTTGAGTGTGAACCATACTATGGTTGTGGGGATCATAGTATGGTTGCGTGTGAATCATACTATGGTTGTGAGGATCATACTATGGTTGTATGAGAAACATACTATGGTTATGAGGATCATATTATGGTTGTGGAGATAATAGTATGGTTGAGTGTGAATCATACTATTGTTGTGAGGATCATAGTATGGTTGTGAGTGAATCATACTATGGTTGTGGGGTAATAGTATGGTTATGTGTGAATCATACTATTGTTGTGAGGATCATAATATGGTTGTGAAGATAATAGTATGGTTGAGTGTGAATCATACTATTGTTGTGAGGATCATAGTGTGGTTGCGGAGATCATAGTATGGTTGAGTGTCAATCATACTATGGTTGTGGGGATCATAGTATGGTTATGTGTAAATCATACTATTGTTGTGAGGATCATAATATTGTTGTGTCACAACCATATAGCCAACAATAGTATGATCCTCTTCGAATATTGTCACCCCAACCATACTTTTTTTCTGCGTGTGGATCATCAAATTTCTAAAGTGGGTCAAAGAAAATTAATTTTGGTTTTTAAGTGTCAAAAACAATTAAAGCTAAAAGAATGTGGAGTTTTAAATAGAACTATTTCCGGCTACTAAGAAAAATGTGGCACAAAATATCTCAAACTAATTCTTAAAATTCTCGGCTATATAAAATAAAAAAATTATAATACTTTATAACGGTCATATTTTGTAAGTTATTTTTAAAAAAGTAGAAGGATAGTCGCTCGAAACGTACATTTTAAAATTTGAGATAAACCGGATTTACTTTGTGTATTCTAGAATCTGCTGGAACTGATATCGGAATGACCTTTGTGTAGGTGTTTTATAAAACATGAACCGATATGGCTTAGTTTTACCAGGCTTGGTGAAATGGTCTCTCACAATCTATATTAAATCTGGACAGATCGGAAAAAAGTTGATTGTGAAGTAATGGGACTTCAAATCTGCAGGGAATACAGAAAAAATGGACCGATATATTCAAGTTTTACTGGGATTAGTTAAAGTTCTCTTACAACACACAATACTAAATTTGAGCAAGATCAGGTGTAAATGAATTGATCGCTCGTTACGTACTATAAACAGTTTGAACATGCAACATGTATCAAAAAATGCATTAAAAAATATGTGGCTTTTAAAGCAGCGGGATCTGACTCCAACTTCTTGTAAAAAGGGAGGCAAAAAAGTTATTTTAACAAATTATTGCTACTTAAAAAAGGAACTAAAATTTCGAAAAGTTGGTAGTAAGAAAGTTCTAATCTTTTTTACCTTCTTGATTTTTCGTTTTACAAAATTTTTGCAATTTCTCCCAATGTGCACTGGTGTTTATAAAGAAAATGTGTTTCTTTTTTAGGAGTTCAATTGTTCGCCTTCCGTACATTGCTCAGGATTGATATTTCGAACCGACACACAAACGCTGATGAAAATATATGTGTTTATCAATTTCAACGATATACGCAGAAAAAAAGTATGGTTGGGGTGACAATATTCGAAGGGGATCATACTATTCTTGGGTATATGGTTGTGGCACAACAATATTATGATCCCCACAACCATAGTATGATTCACACTCAACCATACTATTATCTCCACAACCATATTATGATCCTCACAACCATAGCATGTTTCTCATACAACCATAGTATGATTCTCACAACCATAGTATGATTCACACGCAACCATACTATGATCCCTACAATTATAGTATCAACCATACTATGATCCCCAAAATTATTAATTAGGATTGGGTTATGTTGTTATTCAAAAATAGAGATTTTTATCAAGCAAGATATTTAAAATCGCATTACATTAGTTGATAGCCAGATTTGAGGCCATGTTTTTATTTAACATTTCATTCATGAAACAAAATTATTTATTCCAACGGCAGTTGAAAATACTTTTAGTCGGTATTATGTTATTTCACCGAACAAAGGAAACACAATAAAAATCTCTCAAACTACATTCCGATTGCTGCGGTTTTTTTAAAGGACAACATCCATTCACTGTATCGTGTGTATGTGTTTTTTTTGGTTTATCAAAAAAAAAACACATCTATGTATGCTCTATAAAACCTGTTTTGTTATGTTCATAGTCGCAACCATACTGTATGATTGCCGTACTCATATTATTGTTAACGTAAATTTTAAACAACAATACTTTTGTTGCACCAACCATGTTTATATGGTTGCTACAACCATATTTTCATTTCTAAACTTGGCAATAATAGTATTGTTACATTTCAACAATATTTATATTGCCGCAATCATACTGTTGTCAAAATTAAATTAAAAAAACAATACTATGGTTGCGATGAACATGTTTTTATTGTAGAGAACATACTATTATTGCGGTGACCATATATTAACCATATCTTTTCTCTGCGTGTAGCTTTTGATTTAATGCATTTCTCAGCAATTTCGAACATTTTGACTAAGATTTGAGACCAGAACAGGGGAATCCTTTCTTAAGGGGCGGAAGATTTATTTGATATGCACCATATTTAAATAAGTATTAATCGGGATAAGTATTCTCCTTATAAAAAGTTAGTTGCCCAACGATACATAAACCCTGGTTTAAACTTCTGATATAAAAAGTTTTAATTTATAAAGAGGTTTTATAATTTCTATGAGCACGAGTTGGGGAACTGTCAATATTAAATTAACTCAAACAATTAAATTAATGTTTTAAATTTTTCTAATGCAGAAATCGAGCGAAGCACTGATTTAATTTATTTCGTTCATTATTTTATTCCGATTAAATAATTAAATGTCTTATATTGACGAAAACCCGATCTCAAGCACATAAGGTCGATTCGTAGCATTGCTTGAATTTGGCAATGCCACCTCTTTGAGCTTGCATATTTTTCGCTTGCAATTTACGGCGGTTCAGGTCGTATTATCGGCGACACTTGGGCCAGAAAACTAAAGGTACATACTTTACTATACGGGACCTGTTTTGGATGCCTGTAGGTCCCGTTTAGAAATAAACACCCCGACTGTCCTTTAAGAGATATTTCGTAGAACAAAACTTCTGGAGCCCACATAATAGGCTTGTTCTATTGTTACTAGCTTATTAAGCGAGTAAGTGGTCGATAAGGCGATAACTTCAAAACTTTTCGAGCATTTTTTGAAATTTCTTTGTAAGTATACAAGAAAAGATGATTAATTTGAAAATTTGATTTTTTTATTTGTACTTTTTAAAAGAAGTTCTTAGTCCACAGTGATTCCTTATTTGATTTATCTAAATCAGTGTATCTGTTAACAATTACCTTGATGTGTCAATCAAATCCAACGTTGTATTTTCCATAAATAAAAAACAATTAAAAAAGTACCTGGAAATAAGCAGAAAAAACCCCAAGGAATTAATTTACAAAAAAAAACCACAAAAAATGCAATGTACAAAAGTTGACATTTAAATAATAATAAAATAAATATGTAAAACATGTATGTTAGTGAAAATGTAGATATGTACGAGTATTAAATAGAATGATTTTTTTTTTATTTTGAATTTGTTTTATTACAACAAAATAAATTTCAAACGAATTCAGTGGGCAATTAAAAATAGCAACAAAAACAAGGGAAACGAAAATATTTTAAGGAAGACTACAAAAAATTGAAAATATTTTAAAAGTTAGCCAAAGTTGCAATACCTTAACGCAAAACGACACTGTTCAGCAACAAAAATCTTCAGAATTTATTCTATGGATGTTTTTTTTGGTAGTTGACCGAGGCTCTATTCAATAAAGCCCCAAGAAACAAGTCCCCAAACTGAGAATAAAATAAAGCACCACAAATTTGTACAGAAAACAACAACAATTACTTTTGGGGTTTGTCTTCATCTTTTTTTATTTAAATTCTACACCTTTTGCACTCCGACAAAATTAATGTTTTTTTCAGAACCACCAAATTACACATACTTAAAATTTAGATTTGAAATATTTTTATTGCTTGAATACATCAAAGCTTCCAAGCAAGCATCTTCGCGTACCATAAAATAATGGCACTTCCGTTACAGTCAGGTTCAATTAGGTTTGCTTTTGCTGAAGTTAAATCGAAGATTTTGTTAATGGAAGTTAATGTTGGAAGCAGCTAGCAAGCCAATGCAATTTTAAAGGGATTAGAGCATTATAAATGTCCACATTGTCGGAATATTGTAAAGATACAATGTTTATCTAAAATTGTGTAAAATTGTTCAATAAAAAAGTTATAAATCGTTCTTAACTTAACGTATTTCAACTGATATTATGGTTTCATTATTAAAAAAACTGAAAAATGGAATGTTTTTTCAATTTAGGGTTGGGGTGTTTTTTCATCTTGTTGTGGTTTTATTTCATTCTCGAAATGGGGATAAGTTTCATAACGAAATAAAGCCCCATTTTTAGGGCTTAATTTCATTTTCACTTTGGGGGCTTATTTTAATGATTCGACTCATGGTCTTTTGCGTGATTTTCATTTCACGCGCCATGATTTTCTGTTTTCGGAGCGGATTTCTGTGAATTCTTGATTTAACGGCTTTGATGACATGCAGTGTTCGAACAGAGCGTGGGAGGGCCGACCGGTGGCGGTCTTTTACATCTCCAGTCTCCTCAAACAGTTTTATGCATCGGTAGACGAACATGTGGCTAATCCCTAGTGGCCAGAGTGTTTTGAAAATATCGTTGAAAGCGCTACTTCTCATTATCTGACCACTCCATGATGAAAGTTGAAACAATTTTAAAATCCCGTTACAGACTAACGCTACTGAGGTTAGCTTTCAAATGGGTGTGTGGGTGGGTGTACATTAACACCTGGCCGTCAAAAAGGTTTCTTCTCGTTGGATGCCGCACAATTTGACAATCGCTCAAAAAAAAAGGCTCATGTCGATTGCTGCAAAGAAATTTTAAAACAAAACAGTGGTGCTTCAAAAGTCGTTTATAAGATCGTCACAGGTGACGAATCATGGAACTATAAGTATGAGCCCGAAAAAAACAGCAATCGACCAGGTCTTCGACGACGAGCCAAATCCAACGAAAGTTATTCGTGGAAGAAGCACTTCGAGGCAAATGGTCGCCTGTTTCTTCGACAAAACTGGCCATTGTTCCGCTTGAGCAACGTATGAGGGTCAATTATGAGTGCTACACCACTCATGAAGTCTTCGGAAAAATTCGAAAAACGAACAAGAGAAGACGAATCATTGTGGACCATGACAATGCAAGCTCTCACACATCGCCTCAAACGAGCGCCTTTTTGACCGGCCAAAACGTGGAATTGATAGGTCATCCGCCGTACAGCCCTGACTTGTCACCCAATGACTTCTTTTTTTCCGCACATCAAGAAAAAAAAGGCGTGGTCAACGATTTTCGTTGCCAGTAAATGCTGTTGAAGCGTTCAAAAACCATGTTTTGGAGGTGTCTCAATCGGAGTGGAAAAAGTGCTTCGACAATTGGTTTGAGAGCATGCAAAAGTGTAAACAATAAAACCATTTTTGATGATAAATACTCGTATTCGCATTTTCATTATTAGGCCAGAAATATATGTAGCAGCCCGTACCAATGTCCAGCAACTGTAGCAACATCAGAATGTTCGATGTCAGTTTCAGTATTTTTACGTATCGCCACAAATTTGATGATTTGAGACAAGCATTTAGTTCATCCGCTGCAGTTGAAAGCGGACTTACTGGAAGAAACTGTCGAAAATCAGCGAACAGCCCAAAACTGTTTTCATTTTTTCGCTGATTCTTAAAGTTCTGTCCAATGCCTCTGATGATTTTTTGAGGGCCATAGTACACTCGTTCCAAACAATTAATTTGCACTTTTCAAAAATCTTCCCCATTGCGCTGTTTTACCCGATATGGCAGGTTCAAGCAGAGAAAAAAACATGGTTTCTACATGGTCACGGCAATAATAATATGTTTTCCGCAATAAATTTATGTTCGTCGCAACCATAGCATTGTTAACTGAATTTATTTTTAACAATAGTATAATTGCTGCAACATTAATATTGTTAAAATGTAACAATAGTATTATTGGCAAATTTAAAAATGATAATATGGTTATAGCAACAATATTAATATGGTTGGTGCAACAAAAGTATTGTGTTTGGCGTTTTTTGTTAACAATAATATGATTACGGCAATCATACTGTATGATTGTTATTTTTCTTCATTTAAATATGCCTTAAATATACAAACTGCTTTGGCTTTGGTTAACTGATTTTTTTTTAATAAAAACGCTTACGTTTATTCAAACTTATTTTTTCTACTGTGAAATAAATCAATCCTATTATTTTGAATTTAATGTATTTTGAATAATTTTCATAATTCAAATCTATTTGTGACAACTTGAACCAATTCTAATAAATAATATTGTCGACAACTTAAACAAATTCTAATAAATTATATTGGGGATCATAGTATAATTGTGTGTGATAATACT
Source organism: Hydrotaea diabolus (assembly GCA_963513945.1). Classification (NCBI taxonomy): domain Eukaryota; kingdom Metazoa; phylum Arthropoda; class Insecta; order Diptera; family Muscidae; genus Hydrotaea; species Hydrotaea diabolus. The sequence continues at coordinate 184,897,681 of OY740718.1, forward strand.
ATGGTTGTAGGGATCATAGCATGGTTGCGTGTGAATCTTACTATGGCTGTGAGGATCATAATATGGTTGTATATGAAACATACTATGGTTGTGAAGATCATACTATGGTTGTGGAGATCATGGTATGGTTGAGTGTGAATAATACTATGGTTGTAGGGATCATAGTATGGTTATGTGTGAAACATACTATTGTTGTGAGGATCATAGTATGGTTGTATTTGAACTATACTATTGTTGTGAGGATCATAATATTGTTGTACCACAACCATATACCCAACAATAGTATTATCCTCTTCCAGTATTGTCGCCACAACCATACTTTTTTCTGCGTGTTGAAGTTTCGTTTATTTGGATATTTAGTGGCCATTTCAACGCAGAATGTGCAGTACGTCTGCCACCTGAAAGAGTTGCAGCTATACCTGAGAATGCTAACACTTACATACGCAGAGAAAATATATGGTTACGGCAACAATAATATGTTCTCTACAATAAATGCATGTTGTCCGCAACCAAAGTATTGTTTATATTAATGTAACAATAGAATTATTGCCAACTTTTAAAAGTTGTAGCAACAAAATAAATATTGTTGCTGTGATAAACTTATTGTTTTTTTTTTGGGGTTGTGTTATTATATATATAATAACGGCAATCATTGTATTGTATTTTTTATAAATGTTCATATTGGATTTGAAACAATGTTATAGTTACGAGTCCTAAGCAAAATTAGTACTTTTTATGTGCAAATAAACATTTTTGGTAACAAACTGCTGAACTGATTTTTTTTTTTTAATAAATGAAACAATGCATTTTGTTAAAAACTTGTTTTCTATTTAAATATAGAAGCAAGAGGTCTTGAGCCGGTTAATACCCGTTCAATGTGTAGAAACACATATTTTTTTATTGTTAAATAAAGCATTCCTATTATTTTGAGTTAAATAAATTTTTAAACTATTTACTTAATAAAAATTTATTATTGAACAGCAACATAACCCAATCCTAATAAATATATTTGGGGCTAATAGTATGGTTGAGTGGGATCACACTATGGTTGAAGGGATTATAACATGGTTGCGTGTAAATCATACTATGGTTGTGGGGACCATACTAAGGTTTTAGGTGAAACGTACTGCGTTTGTGAGCATCATATTATGGTTAATTTTGTTGTGACAAAACCATGTTCCCAACATGATGCTCTTCGAATATTGTCACCCCAACCATCCTCTTTTTCCGTCGTGTAAATACGCTTCGGCCTGGCCGAACTATACGACATTTTTACTTGTTGAATTTTTTATATTTTTTGTTTTGTTAATTTTATTTCTAACGCATTTTCAAACTCTATTCCTACTATGGTTGTGGGAATCATACTTTGATTTTGTGTAAGCATACTATGGTTGTGAGATACATAATTTGGTTGTGGCGGACATATTATGGTTAAGTGTGACACATAATACAGTTATAAGGATCAAAATATAGTTGTGTGTAAATCATACTGTTGTTGTGGGGATCAAAATTTTGTTGCGCCACAAACATATACCCAACAAAAAGATGATGCTCTTTGGAAATTGTTAACCAAACCAAACTTTGTTTTGTGAGGGTATATTAACTTCGGCCGGGCTGGACTTAACGACGTCTTTATTTGTTTATACTCAATTTTTTTATTTTATTTTTTGTGTTGTTAATTTTTTTTCCTATGAGTTTTCAAACTTTATTCCCGTAATAATCAAGCTAAAACAAGTAAACATCTGCCAAATAAAATCGCACATTTGATTTCGATGTCACCTCAAAATTCCCCCAAGAATTACACAATTGTTCGCTAACAAATAAATTCGTTACCACGAATTTGTGTTATAACAAAACCATCAAATCGTAAAATATCTCAAATTTATTCAAATTAAGCACAAAAACACTTGCGTATTTTATACAATTAATTAATTGCCTGAGTTCGATACACATAAAAACCCATTTCAAATGATTTAAAAATTCTAAAAATAGAAAATGTCGTTTTTTACACAAAATGTGTACTTTTCTTCATTCAAATAATTTAATTGTTTTCGTTTGTTCATTCAAGTACAATGATGCCTTTTTTCTCTAATTTACAAAACATATATTTTGTTTCTGAATATTATTTTGCAATCGATTTATTTTAATATGTGTACGTATGTATTCAAGTATAGAAATTTCAAAAACATTAGCATACACTCGTACATGTGTACTTGTAGGCATATTTAAATATTTTTTTTTTTTGTTAAATCACAAAAATATTTTAATCATATTTTTGTGAAAAAAATATGACACTAACATGACAAGAAGATATTTTCGAAAAAATGTTTACATTTTGTTCTCAAATTCATACCGTACCGACACACAAACAAGTATGTCTACTCGTATGTGCTAGAAAATACCTCAAAATCTACACAGAATTTAAGAAATAAAATGAAATTTTTGCAATTCATAAACAAATTTATAGAAATTCACCTACATGCTGATATTTAAGGTAGCACTTTTTGTTAGGTTTCAAGGAGAAAATAATTTAATTAGAAATTTGTTAATTTTAGAAAATTCCAAAACGAAATTCCTAGCAAAAACTCTCCATACCGAATACCATTCGCGGCAAAAAGGCACACACAAGTTTCAATTCACCAACCTGGAATTTTGCGTCTTCATACGGCGATGGCAATGGTGGTAGCCAAATATTCTATACCATCCCCTGTTGAGTAAATACTCGAAAAAAATTGTTGCTGGACTTGTTAGTTCATGTGGCCCAAAAAACGTCCCGCATAATCAAAATGGGCGTTGAATCGTCCATATTGACATATGGGAACTCAGAACAATGTAAATTTTGCTACCAACCCAACAATGGGCCGTTTTGCGCTTAAGTATCGTAGGGACGGTGGAGAACGCAGAGAAAAGATAAGGTTACTACTCGTATATGGTTACGGTAACAATAATGTGTTATCTGCAATAAAAATATAAAATATAAAAATGTATTGTAGTATTTTTTTTTAATTTTATTTTGACAATAGTATGATTGCGGTAATATAATACGAGGGTTGCTACATATATATTTCCGGCCTAGGCAACACAAAGTGACTCCATCTCACATTTCCATTGAAAAGTTTGACATTTTTTTGCATTAACGTACTCAGAACGTTTGGACGTACGACCATCATTTGTGTTGTTTACAGTGACTTGAAAAAATCAATTTGGCAAAAAACTTGAATTAACTCGTGAACATTTTCGAGCGATCATTTATCACAACTTTCGACGTGGATTATCACGTTACAAGTTCATCGATGAACTTAAATCTTTGCATGGCGATAAAGCACCATCCTATAGCACTGTGAAAAACTGGTTTAATGAATTCAATCGTGGCCGACGCTCGCTCAAAGACAAAGGTCGTGAAGGTCGCCCAAAAACGGCCGTTGTGCCAGAGAACATTGACGCCGTGCGAGAACTGATAATTAAAGATCGTCCTGTGACATATAGTGAGATAGAGTCATCCTTGGGCATTTCTTACACCAGCATACATTCGATATTGCATGAACATCTGGCCATAAAAAAGGTTTTTTTTTCGGTGGATCCCGCACAATTTGACAATCGCTAAAAAAAAAAGGCTCGTGTCGATTGGTGAAAAGAAATTTTGAAAAAATACGATCGGGATACTTCAAAAGACGTTTATAAGATCATCACAGGTGACGAATCATGGATCTATGCGTATGAGCCTTCGAAGACGAGCCAAATCCAACGAAAGTTGTTTGTGGAAGAATTACTTCCAAGCAAATGGTCGCCTGTTTCTTCGGCAAAACTGCTCATATAGCGACTGCTCCGCTTGAGCAACGTAGGACGGTCAATTCTGAGTGCTACACCACAATTTGTTTGCCTGAAGTCGTCGGAGAAATTGGAAAAACGAACAAGAGAAGACGAATCATCGTGCACCATGACAATGCGAGCTCTCACACAGCAGCTCAAACTAGCGCCTTTTTGACCGGCCAAAACGTCGACTTGATGGGTCAGCCACCGTACAGCCCTGACTTGGCACCCAATGACTTCTTTTTAGTCCCGCACATCAAGAAAAAAATGTGTGGTCAACGATTTTATTCGACAGAAGATGCTGTTGAAGCGTTCAAAAACCATGTTTTGGAGGTGTCTCAATCGGAAAAAGTGGAAAAAGCGCTTCGACAATGGGTTTAAGCGCATGCAAAAGTGTATACTTGGTAGGGACATAAATACTTACACGTTTTATGCTGTAAAATAAAAAGTACATAATGGTTTTGGACCAAATATTTTTTAATATATTTATTGATATATATTGTATCCAAAAAGAATATACTTATTCGAAATGTCCGCCTTTTGCCTTTACACACGCCTTAAGTCGCACTGGCCAATCGGCAATAGCTGCACGAACCTCTTCCATTGGAAAATTGGACACAGCTCGAACCAAAGCAGTCTTAAGAGATCCAATGTTGGGCTGTCTTTTGTGACAAACCTTGTCCTCTAAAACCGTCCACAATTTGTAATTTAATGGGTACAAATCTGGACTGCCTGAGGGTCAATCTTCAGAGGAAATGAACGCTGGCAAATTGTTTCGAAGCCAGGCCTGGGACGTCTTAGCCGCAGAATCCTGCTGAAAAGCCCATGGCTGGTTTTGGAACAGGGAATTGTTAAGAAGCTTCACAACAGCTTTCAAAACGGTTTCTTCTTAAACTTTGGCCTATGTTTTGACGCCTTGTTCGCAGAAATGCAGGTCAGTGACCCCATCGTAAGAGACAACCGACAAACCATGACTGAAGCTGGGTGATGACTCTTTTCCACCCTTGGGATCAGTTCAGATGATTCCTTAGATGACCGCGCATACACTCTATCATTCTGCTTGTTAAATTTTTCCTGAACGGTAAAAATTTTTTCATCGATGAACAAAATTTTTCTGTGCAAGTTATCAGCGTGCTTCACCAAAAGACGTTTGTGTTTGTCAATCCTAATTTTTTTTAAGCTGCAGTCAATAAATGTCCGGTACGTTGTTTGAAAGCCCCAAGTCCCAAGTCTTTTTTAATGATTCGACTCATGGACTTTTGCGTGATATTCATCTCACAGGCGATGATATTCTGTTTTCGGGGCGGATTTCTGTGAATTCTTGATTTAACGGCTTTGATGTCATGCGGTGTTCAAACAGAGCGTGGGTGGCCCGACCGGTGGCGGTCTTTTATATCTCCAGTCTCCTCAAACAGTTTTATGCATGGGTAGACGAACATGCGGCTCATTCCTAGTGGCCGGAGCGTTTTGAAAATATCGCTTTTTTTCATTTCACACTTGAAAAGAGCTATTACAGCGATACGGTTATCATTATCTGAACACTCCATGATGAAAGTTGAAACAATTTTAAAATGCAGTAACAGACTAACGCTATTGAGGTAAGCTTTCAAAACCCATATGACATTGACGGTGTATGTTCAGTTCTACTACTGAAAAGGGTGTGTTCAATGTTGCATCAGTATTTATGTCCCTACTAAGTAAATCATGCTGGAGAGTACTTTGAAAAACAATAAAACCATTTTTGATGATAAATATTCGCATTGTCATTATTAGGCCAGAAATATATATAGCAGCCCTCGTAGATGATTTATTTGCACTTTATTTGAAAAGTTAGTTAAAGAAGCATTACTTTGTTTTTGACAACAAGCTTTATTCTCGTTCTCTCGGAAAAAATGGTTCAAACATAGTTGCAAAAAAGTTAAGATCAAAATAATTTTTTTCTCCTCAATTTAAATATATTTTCTGTTGACATTTTCGTCAAATAAATAATATGTGAATATTACTTAGGTGTTTGTCCTTGGGTGGGTCTCAAAATATCATGAATTATTAATTGATTAATGGATATTAAAAGCATGTTGTCGTTTAGCTTATGACAATATCAAAATAATTAATATGTGAAAGATCTAACTGCAAACAACATGTTTAATTTGATTGATTGCAATTAATTTTTGATTACATTATGTCCAAATAGATTTAAATTAATTCAAAAGCAATCCCAATGAATTGGAAATGAACTGCAATTTAAAAAAAAAACTCCAAAAGTTACTTTTTTGTCAAAGGTTTGGAACAATATTTGGGTTTATTTTCAAAATAAGATAATTAACAAAATGATAGGCAATTCACATTACGACATTGCAATTTTGGAACGTTAGTTGTTCATTCCCAAATCCCGAGAATATAAAAAAAAATCGGGAATCTCCAAACCCTAGTTGAGTTCTGTACTTTGGTTACCAAAATAGACAGACGGACAGAGATTAGTGCTAAATGGGCTAGCTATATAAATTATGAAACTTTTGACAAATCCTCTATAAGTAGTTCTCAATTAACGTCTCATATCTAAAAAAAAATAATTTCAGTATTTACTGAAACCTTAATATTGCTGCGCAATAAAATTCCCAAAAAGTATGTTCTGTTTTTTTTTTTTGGCGGAGTAGGGGAACAAATATTTTTTCAAATTTGTTGTTTTGGACTTTTATTCTACACTAATGACATGATTGTCATTTGCACAGGTGTCTAAAAGCGGCTTTGAAAACAACTTACAAAGATAAAATTGTGGAGCGTTATCAAAACACACAAGAAAAAGAAAACAAAACAAAAACACAACTATTGCCTAATTTTCTTCCTCATGTTGTCGTACGTACCCTCCACCTAAATATGGAGTGTATACAAAATTTGTCATGCCATTTGTCACACGTGTATAAAATATATAGAGGGTGATCAGATTGGGTTTTTAATTAAAAAAAATTTCAAAACTGTAAATTTTTGGCGGTCAAACCAAGGCAGAAAAGGCAGAGTACGAGGGCGGTTCGGAAAGTTCTTAGCCTATCAATGAAAGAGAATAGTTAGTTTTTCAAAAATATTTTTATTTTTCAATATAATCTCCTGAAACTTCAATACACTTAGTCCAATGCTTATCTAGCAGTTCTATCCCTTGATTAAAATAGTTTTCCTCAAGTTCTTCAAAATAGTGGTTTACAACTGTAATTGTATCTTCAGTTGAGGTAAAACGCTTGCCAGCAAGGAATTTTTTTTAGATTTGGGAACAGGTAAGAGCACTGGGAGCTAAATCAGGAGAATAAGGTGGGTGGTCAAGCAACTCGTACTTTAATTCGTTGATTTTAGCCGTTGTTAAAACACTCTTGTGCGCTGGTGCGTTGTCTTGATGAAAAATTATTTTTTTGTGTTGTAAGCCAGGACGTTTTTCTCGAATTTGTACATTTAATAGAACTAAAAGGTTGCAATAGTACTCTGAATTTATTGTTTTACCCTTTTGCAGATAGTCAATCAATAAAATACCTTTGAAGTCCCAAAAAACCGTTGCCATAACCTTACCAGCCGATTGAATTGTTTTTGCCTTCTTTGGGGCTTCAGCTTCAGTCCATTGTTTGGATTGTTCTTTTATCTCTGGAGTATAGTGGTGGATCCATGTCTCATCAACAGTTATGAAACGACGCTTAAAATCCATTTTATTTCGCTGAAAACGATCCAAACAAGCTTGAGAAATGTTCATTCTTATGCGTTTTTGGTCGACTGTTAACAAGTGCGGCACCCTTCTTGCAGAAAGCTTTTTCATCTGTAGTTCTTCATGCAAAATAAAATGGACTCGATCATTTGAGATGCCCATGATATTAGCCATTTCATGCACTTTTATTCGTCGATCATTTAATACCATATCATGCACTTTGACTACAATTTCTGTTGTTGTCGCTGTTTTTGGACGTCCACTACGTGGTTCATCTTCAATGCTTGTACGACCACGTTTAAATTCAGCAAGCCAATTTTTTACTGTTGCACTTTCACCTAATACATTCACCATATCATTATGAATTTCTTGTCCCGATAAACCTTTTTTTATGTAAATATTTAATGACACCACGCATTTCTAATTCTTCCATTGTAAAAAAATCGCGGATGCGTCTTTTGTGAACACCTGTTTCTATATGAAGGAGTTGCCAGATCGAAACAAAATTTAACATGTGTTCATAGCAGAGATGGAAGTTTCCAAAACACTTAACTTTTTTCTGTTTATACCGCGCTTTTTGTGCTAGGCTAAGAAGTTCCCGAACCGCCCTCGTAAGTAAAATGTTAAAAACGTAGTCTGTCTCCATAATAAAGGGTTAATACGTTTCGGTGCAGTCGATCTCAAAAACATTTGGATTAAGAAAAAATTCTCGTGTTAACGAAATAATTTTAAAACCTTATGATAAACTAGCACAAGAAATTGAGGGTTTTCGTTTTATTGTTTATACAAATGGAACCCAGAGCTGTTTTAGATTTTGTACAATTTCATAATTTGTTAAAAACAAAAGGTCTGAGTTCGAATGCAAACACTTGGCTAACGGGGAATTTTCTCAAAACATAAATTGTGAATTTTATTTTTTTTATTTAATTCTTCTTTTTAAAAAAAAAAATTCTAACTAATATTTATTTATGGGCCACAGACGAGTTTCATTCTTCCTCCATAGAATTCTGGGGAAAAACACTGAAGCATAGCAACAACAAAATTCGATAGACTGTTTTTTTATAGACTCCGTTGTATGCTGGCTGCTGGAATAATGAATGAATGGCATGAATAGAATCTTATTATGTCTTTTTTACTTTTTTTCTCTTCTTTTCAATGATTTTATTTTTGGTCTTTGTTAAGATGTTATAAAAACAAATTGTAAAAAAACCATATCTCGCGCGTGTTTTTTTTTCTGTTTTGTTCGCCGCTAAGCTTTTTGGTAGAAAGCCAAAAATAGTTAAAGACAATACGAGCGAACGGCCAAAATAGCACCAGCAACGCAGTGTAGCTAGCGCACCACCACCAAGAATACGAAAAACTGTTATTTTCTTTATATTCGTTGAAATCTCTGCTAAAAAATTAAATAAATAAAAAACAAAATACCGTAAACTTATAAAATGTTAAACTTAAAATAAAACAGCACAAGAATTATTAATCGTAAAATATATAATACCCAAAATGAAAAAAATGCGTTACACTGTGCAGCAAACAGAAAATTACAAAAATATGGATCCATCTAAAAGCTTACAATACGTTTTAAGAACATTTTTTAAAGCTCATTTGAATCCTTGCATATATTTTTATAATTATGGCCTTGAGTAAGCAAATAAGTTTATAAGCATCTAAAGATATGTCGTCGAAATGAAAAGAGAGCGTTCAAATCAAACCAATGAATTGCTACATTGATTTGATGACATTTTAAAGTGACTTTCAGTATTTAGAATGTATGCAATCTTTTCACGCAAACAAAGATATGTTTGGTACTAACTTCCCAAATAAAACCGTTGAACAAAAAACCTGTTGTTGTTCCCCGCTCGAAAGTATCATACCACCGCAAAACGAAATGAGTCGATCAACGCTTGGCAGTTTGGGCCTTAGAGCAACTTGAATTGCACAGCGATTTTGGGCGAAAATCTTTTCTGACTAGGCGCAAACAAATTGCCGCATCTGGGGCTCGGAAAACTAGCATGTCATTGTCGAGAAGCCAATTCCTTTACAGAGCGTGACACTGTGGTGCGGATTGTGGAGTGGTAGCATCATTGGACCATCTTTTTTTTGAAAATGAGTTTGGGAACACCTTTTCGGTCAACGGTGGGCGTTACGGAGCCATGTTATCCTACTTTTTTCTACTCATAATAATACATACATTGATTTCGACGACCTCTGGTTCATGCAGATTGGCGCGCTATGCCACAATCGATCTTTTGCGTACTCTGTAAAGTCTTTTATATTTTTTGCACACAATTATAATATATAGGGTGATCCATCTAGAGGTATTTTTTTCAGAACAAAAAAATATATAAAAATTCAAATCAAGTGTGAAATCTTTATTAGCAATTTAAAAGGACATTTTATGGCATTTATTTTTTGAAAATAATTTCCTTCAAATATTGGCCACAACTATGCCTCAGGGTTTCCATTCTAAGCGGTCAAATTTTGGATGACTCGTTCGAGCATTTCGACCGGTATGGCTTTAATGACAAGCCTCATGTTGGCTTCCAAAACCTGAATCGTAGCTGGTTTGTCAGCATAGACTTTGAACTTCACTTAACGCCAAAGAAAAATGTCTAAAGGTGTGATATCACTCGATCTAGGCGGCCAAATCACCTGTCCAAAACGTGAAATTAGCTGATTTTCAAAATGAACTCTATTTTCCAAAAAATAAAAAAATATATTTAAGACTACAATAAGTTTCAATAAAATAACTCCTACTGGCATAACTTCAAGTTGTGGTGAAAATGGAAACCAGTGAACTGAGGATCTGGAGAAAAATATTTCTCTAGCTTGTAAGCGTACAAAGATAACAATGGGCAAGAAAATTAAAAAAACCGCTGCAGAAGGTTTAATACTCGTAGTCAGAAATGAGAATAACTTTCCCCTTCGGTACCACAATGTTTTTTAAAATGCACACACACACAGAGAACAGATTTGTTGTCACAACCGTATCTTTTGCCAACCGAATGTTTTCAGTAAAGGCAACTGACCCTATCGATTGAGGAGGCAAAGTATCGGTAACACTAACCAGTTAAGGTGGTTATTCGAACTGCAATACATGGTTGTAGTTACAAATGCTTGGTAACAAGCACTCTGTAAATTGGGTTGTCATAACCACGAACTTTTGTTAGCTGGACCAACTGATGGTCAAATTTTATGAATTTGTGAGTAGCGAAATACTATTGTAGCAACCATATTTTTGTTATATAAACCATGTAACCATCACTACCGTCGAATGTTGGTAATTGCAACAGAAAGTCTGTTTCTTCAACCGAATATATGCAGTTCGAACCGATTTCAAAATGATTATTTCTCTATGTTCATGTTATGAGTTATCATATCAACATTGCCAAAGGGAAAAGTTGTTCTCATTTTTGTGAGTAGCGGAATACTATTGTAGCAACCATATTTTTGTTATATTAACCATGTAACCATCACTATCGTCGAATGTTGGTAATTGCAACAGAAAGTCTGTTTCTTCAACCGAATATTTGCAGTTCGAACCGATTTCCAAATGATTATTTCTCTATGTTCATGTTATGAGTTATCATATCAACATTGCCAAAGGGTAAAGTTGTTCTCATTTTTGTGAGTAGCGGAATACTATTGTAGCAACCATATTTTCGTTATATTAACCATGTAACCATCACTACCGTCGAATGTTGGTAATTGCATCAGAAAGTCTGTTTCTTCAACCGAATATTTGCAGTTCCGACTGATTTCCAACTGATTATTTCTATGTGTGCATGTTATGAGTTATCATATCATCATTGCCAAGGGGAAAAGTTGTTCTCATTTCCGACTTGATCTTAAATAACGCTGTCAAATTTTATTGGATTGTAAACTTTAACGCGGATTGTTGAACGCGGTTTTTAATACGCTATAAAAGAGTTTTTATGAAAATACAAGACTGGTGAAGAACCTTAAAAATGTAGGCAGCTCAAAATATTTTATTGGAACGAAAATTCGAAATTTTGCTAGAATGTTGCCCATATCTCCAACCAGTTTACAAATAAAGCAGTTAGGGGTCCTTTTATTAAAAAATCGAAAATAACGTTTTTTGTGAATATTTCCTAAACTAGAGCGAACCTGGCAAATTGAAGGTCAGATTCATGATTAGCAGCCCCAAATGAACTACAGTTGACTATCAAATCTTTTGTCCCAAATTTAGTGGTAACCAGTGTTATCGATGATGGTTATGAATGCTTACACACTTACCCAGGTGAGGTCAAAGCAACGGCTAACCCGAATTAAGAAAGCTGTAAATGACCGAAGAAAACACAAAGGGATAAAAAAGAACTCCGTGAGGAACATTTTCTTATTTTCATATCTTTAGAATATTTAAAGAAATTTGCTTTGTTTGCTGGTCAATGAACCGTCAAATGTCCCATAAAGGGGCATGGTCATTGGACCAGGGAATAATAGAAAGGCGTCCACAGACGGTTTTCTCGCGCCTAGTACATGTGCTCACACATTGAACGCACATAGATCTATCACTTCTCGCTTATGAGGTTGAATTGACTCAGAAGCTACACGTCTACGCTTTATTAGTCTGGTTCTAGATCAGTTTGAAATTGTTTGTAACTTTTGATATTTCTATCGAAGTGCAATGTCATCTCGGTAGGTACGGTAGGTATTATATGCAATGGGGACCTTATAGGATCTCAAAGCCTAAAATTATGTTTTTATTAAAAAACCCATCGACTTTCCTTTTTTATTTTTTTTTTTATTTTGGAAGAAAGAGCCTAAAAAATTGAGAATCTTTCAATATCCTTCAAGTGTATCGAAAAAATATATGTTGCGATACAATTGAAGGATTCATTTTTGAAAAACATTCATGTCCTTCATAATAAAGAGAAGCGGCTCAGGAGTACGGTGATGACTAGTGAAGGGGGGAAATATTAGGGTTATTCCCCTTCTTCCTAGGAGAATGGTTAGCTCAAATGGTTTAAAAGACATTTTCGAAGTACATTTTTATAAAGGGTTATCCATCTAGAGGTATTTTTTCAGACCAAAAATAATATAAAAATTCAAATCAAGTGTGGAATATTTATTGGTAATTTTAAAGACCATTTTATAGCATTTTTTTTTGAATAGAATTTCCTTCAAAGTTATAAGTACTTTTTAAAAAAAATATATATATATTTTACCGCTTTGAAAAGAATTAACTTAGATATATAACAATATATATTGCTTTAGGTGGCCGTAACTCGGAAAAAATATGTCGCTACAAAAAAAACTTGGTTGTTGTTTTCAATAATAAGCAGGTCTGTCTATGGAAAAATTCTAAACAAGTCTGAGTAATATCGGTAAATTGCAGTTAAGCCTTTTTATATATTCTGGAAAATATTTGTTTATTTATAGTTTGTTTATTTATACGAAAGTATCGTTTAGAAGCATTAACCGTCTTACCCAAGAAACCTAAACTGGCTGGCAATTTTTTTTGTTTTTATATTTTTTTTTTTGGGGGGATTTCGAAATATGTTTTCGTCGTAAACAAAGTTTTTGTTCTGACTAGAAACGATAAAATATTATAGGGTTTATTTTTTGTTGTTGGTATAACCAATATTAGTTGCAACAGCCAACAGGGTTTGGTCACTTCAAAGATCTAATATGTTGTCACCACCAATTACACAGTACAACAGCCAATCTGGGGGGTGCGAAATTCCAAGTCAGGGTGATGGTACTAGGTCAGTATATTAAAACCCTTAAAGGGTTTTGCGTTCGTATGTGCCAGTTTTTTTATGACCTTTTACATTTTTTCCTTATCTTGATGTTTTTTCGCTTAGTTGTAAAATGTTGGCAAAAACGTAGTTTGACATAACTCGAGAACGACTAGTTCGATTTTGCTGAAATAAATTGAGAAAAATTAATAATAACATTTTCTTTAATCCATTAATATACTGTTTCTCTACCAAATCAACATTTTTGCAATTAGAAGTAAATTTATGAAGAACATTTTGCCAAAAAAAAATTTTTTTTTTTTAAAACATATAAATCCCAAACGTGTAGAGTCTTATAACTTTCACGTAAAGTCACATAACCTATAAACAAAATGCGACATAGATCATAGAAATCGATTAACGCGTTCTGCTTTTATTTACAATTAAGTGAAGGTATCCCATTTTGACAAGAATATTGATATATGTTTTTATTCAAAAAAGTGTCATTTATCGCCTTTTTATAAATTTTCCCCAATAACTCCAGACTTCTGGCCATAAAAAATAATAAAAAAAAAAGAAATTTTTTTTTGTCAAAATTTTCTTCATAAATTTATTTCTAATTGCAAAAATGTTGATTTGGTAGAGAAAAAGTATATTAATGGATTAAAGAAAATATAATTATTAATTTTTCTCAATTTATTTCAGCAAAATCGAACTAGTCGTTCTCGAGTTATGTCAAACTACGTTTTTGCCAACATTTTACAACTGAGCGAAAAAACATCAAGATAAGGAAAAAATGTAAAAGGTCTTAAAAAAAACTGGCACATACGAACGCAACACTTTGAGGGTTTTAATATACTGACCTAGTACCATCACCCTGACTTGGAATTTCTCACCCCCAGACAATAACCCCAAAAATGTTCCACAGTGTTATTGGTTTAACTATCGCAACCAATATTAGAATTTGGTTTGTACTACTGTGTTTATGGCTGTGCATACCGTGGTTGCAACTATAGCAACTATCATATGATGTCTCGAACCGTGTAACAATCATTACTATAAAATGTTGGTAATTGCAACAGAAATACGGTCCAACCGTTTTTAACTCTGTGTGTAGGGCCAACCAGCGACCTTTTTAGACGATACAAGCGACCAATTGTAATTAGGATTGCGGTACTCCAATTAAAGCAAATTTCACAATATCAAATTATGAACTAGTTCTGAGGTTGCAACTCGGATATACGGCCCCTCAATAAAGTAACAGTCATTTGTCTTAATTTAATATCAAGATTTGGCTTGGCTTGGTTTTTTCCAGAAATTGTTGAGCAAATTTCTGGAATGTACTGTTTGTACTTGCCCTAAATGGATGCTCCCACCGTGTTCGATGGTGTTCTGACTACAATTAACAAATTATTATTATTATCGTAAATTTGGCAAAATTCAAAGAATATGACAACAGAATGTAAATTACGTTCAGCAAAAATCCAAAATTCTAATGAAATTTTTCGCAACAACAACGCAAAAGAAGAGCAGACATCATAACAAAAACAACGAAGATAATAAACAGATACAACAACTGGGAAGCTACGGAGGAAACCCCTCCCTTCATACTCACACCATCGTTTTAGTCTTTCTTTATTTTAGCTTAAATGAGGCAAAACTCACAGTTTTGTTTTATTATGCCTCGAAGCTGTTAGAATTTCATTTTTTATATGATATTTTCTGCTTAGCTTTGGAAGTTTATTCGAACAACAACAGCAAAAAAAAAAACGAACTAAAATTAACAAGAAAAGTTTTTTTTCGGTTCACATATTTTGATGAATTTTTTTTGGTTTTTGTTTTTTTAGTGCGAAATGGGAAAAAACTAATTTTTTGTTTAAAAAAACACAAAATTCCAGACAAAACTCAAAAAACCCAAATTTAGATGCAGAAAAAATAATCCATAAGAACGCAAAAACATTTCGCAGTTCTGTGACAAAAGGGTAATAACGCAAATTTTTCAACAACGGCTTAAAACTGATTTCTTAAACACCTAAAGTATTTTAAAACATGGAGCAGGTCATGACTTTTTATTAACGAAAGAGTAGAGCAAACAATGGTACATTTGTACAGTTCTGAAGATGGCCACATTGCCTTGTTTTCATGCAAAAATTCAAATATGGAAATTATGAGTTATGCTATTTTGTTGAACAACAGCGATAGCAACACACCACGCCAAGTCGTCGCTTAGTTTTCTATGGAGGAACAATTAAGCAGCAGCAGAGGCCCCAAAATATGAACAAACAACTGCGCAAAAATTCTTTCGAGTTCTCGCCACAAAATTGCAAAAAAAAAAGAAAATAATAAATATTTGCCGTTTTTCATAATTTGCTAAAATAATCAATAAATGTTTGTTTGTATCTTGTTTACGGTATTTTAAAGAAATTGTGTGAGAAGTTTTTTAATTTTGTTTTCTTTTACTGAACGTTTTTAAGATAACAGTAGGATCTGTAGCGCGTGATGGGCAAATATAAAAAAATAAAGGTGCTGGTAAAGGGTGGCTCAATTTTAAAGGCCGAATAAAACAAATTATTTAGGAAATTATTGTCATTTCTTTTTATTCTGATAACATTGGCATGGTTCAGTTATGTATGGAACAAAATTTAGGCCAAATGGCCGCCGCGCTCTCGGCGGCTCACCTCCATCCGATGGTCCAAATTTTTCCATGACGCTGAGGCATAATTGAGATTCTATGCCGTTAATGTGCCGAATTATCTCATCCTTTAGCTCTTGAATTGTTGCTGACTTATCAACGTACATCTTTTCTTTCCAATAACCCCAAAGAAAGAAGCCCAACGCTGTCAAATCACTTGTTTTGGCGGCCAATTAACATCGCCACGACGTGAGATAACACGGCCATTGAATTTGTCGCGCAAAAGAGCCATTGTTTCGTTAGCTGTGTGGCAAGTGGAACCGTCCTGTTGAAACTACATATCGTCCACATCCATATCTTCCATAAAAAGTTTGCTATCGTCTCAAGATATCGAACACCATTAACAGTAACTGCCTGACCGGCCTCATTTTGGAAAAAAATACGGCCCGATGATGCCGCCAGCTTATAAAGCGCCCCAAACAGTCACTCTTTGTGGGTTTTTTGGTTTTTTCGACAATCACTCTTGGATTATCATTCGCCCAAATGCGGCAATTCTGCTTATTGACGAATCCACTGAGACACTGAAATGTGTCTCATCAGTGAAGATGATTTTCTTCGAAAAGTGATCATCCAAGTTTGAATAACTTTAACGCGTTGCTCGCTTGTGTATCTTTGCATGGTTCAAATTGAGTTAGTCTGAAATTAAGAAATATCAAATGAAATGCAAAATGAAATGAAATCAACAAAGGCCCTTAAAATTTAACCACCCTTTACTTAAATAGAACTTATAATAGAGTGTGTTTATTTCAGACATGTGGTTTTCAAGAAGAAATAAAACGCAAATAATGTTATGTCGGTTGTTCAATTGAATTCCAGCCGAGAGGCCCAATTTTCGACCACTTTTTGCAGCATTTGGAGCCGTATTTCAGCAATAAAGCGTCGAATATTCTCTTCCATGGCTACAATCGTGTCAGGCTTATCTGCGTAGACAAACGACTTCACATAACCCCACAAAAAATAGTTCAGCGGTGTTAAATCGCATGATATTGGAGGCCACAGGCCCACGACGCGAGATACTGTGCTCATCAAAAGTTTCCCTCAATAAATTGATTGCTTCGTTGGTTGTATGGCAGTGTTGCTGGAACCAAAGGTCGTCCACACCAACATCCTCCAATTCAGGCACAAAAAAATCATTAATCATGTCTAAGGGCGAACGCAAAACTAACTGGCCTGGCACATTTTCTGTTTTACTAGTAACTTTTTTGTTTTTGTTTTTTAAAAGCAATCTTTTATAAGCCATTTGTCAAAATTTCCGAAATATTTAATGATTCTTTTCTTTGTTACAGGTGATTGAAGTAAACAAGTTTTATAATTTTTGAAAAATGGAAAATAAAGAGTTTCGTGTGGTAATTAAACACTTTTATAAGAAGGGTTATACGCCACAATTAATCAAAGATGCATAGGATTCTGTTCATGGTGATAATGCACCATCATACTCCACCGTGAAATCCTGGGTTCAACAATTTAAAATGGGTCGTTCAAGTACGGAGGATGAACAACGCTTTGGAAGACCGAAAACTGCTACTTCTATTGAAAACATTAGAAAAATATTTAATGAAGTGACTAAAGATAGACGAATAAAGCTCAGAAAACTTGCTGATATTGTTAAAATACACGAAAACAAGTTTGGAGTATTTTACATGATGAACTCCACATGAAAAAGCTATCCGCAAGATGGGTGCCGCGTTTGTTGACTTTGCCCCAAAAAATCGTCCGTTAGACCAATTCCGAGGAGCTTTTAGCGATTTATCAGCGAAATCCAATAGAGTTCTTGCGCCGATTCATAACTGTTGATGAAACATGGATCCATCACTACATCCCAGAATGCAAAGAACAGTCAAAATAATGGATAAAAGCCTGTAAAAGTGGTCCCAAGAAGGCGAAAACTCTTAAGTCAGCAGGAAAAGTAATGGCCACAGTATTTTGGGATGCAAGGGGTATAATATCTATTGATTATCTTGAGAAAGGAAAAACTATAAATAGTGAATATTATTGTGCATTATTGGATCGTTTGAGTGAAGAAATCAAGATAAAACGACCGCATTTAGAAAAAAAGTTCTTTTTCATCAAGATAATGCTCCTTCACACACTGCATATTTAACTCAACAAAAACTGGCCGAATTACTATTTAAAATTTCTCCGCATCCACCATATAGTCCAGATTTAGCTCCTTCTGATTATTTCTTGTTTCCAAATTTAAAAAAAATCATCGGTGTCAAAAAATTTTCGTCCAATAGCGAGGTTATTGCAGAAACTGAGGCATATTTTGAAGGTCTTGAAAAATCTTATTTTTCGAATGGAATTAAAAAACTTGAAAAACGTTTGATAAAGTGTATTGAGGTGGAAGGAGATTATGTTGCAAATAAATAATAATAATTCCAAAAAAACGGTTCTTTTTATGTTAGGCCAGTTACTTTTGCGGTCGCCCTTATATAGTGTTCCCGACTGACTGTAAAATTATGGCCGGCTTAATTTTTTAAAGAAATACGGACCAATGATTCCCTCTGCCCATAGAGCACTTATCAAACAGTGACTTTTTGAGGATGTAACGGCATCTCAACCATGACTTGTCGGTTTTCATTACTCCACATGCGATAATTTTGGTAATTAACGAAAATTGAGCTTCATCGCTGAACAAAATTTTCTTGCGAAAATCAGGATCGGTGGCCATCTTGTGGGCCCATTTAGCACGATTTGCAAACTTTGTTCCAGAGTAATTGTATTTATATTAAAATGGCAAACCAAACTGAGCATTAATCAAGTGACAGCGGTCAAAAAGACCAACTCCGCAAAAAGAGTGGCCAGATTGAAAACCACACATCTAAAAAAAAAACACCCTATAGCTTAAAACTTTTTGAAAATTATAATCAGCTTACTCTAGCAATTTGTCATCACTATAAAGATTCACGCATAAACACCGCTACCAAAAAATACAAATTTACATCAGTCATAACTAGAATCTCACAACAGACGACTGCGTTATTTCATATTGAACATAATCGTCCATATGCCCGAAATCATTTAAAATGTTATTGTCATGTTTTTATGTACCTTGTGTATAAAATTTTATTTAAACTTTTTACAGATTTGTTTTATTAATTTTTTACAATTTAAAAAACATCTTTTCAAATAAAATCTGAAGTAGATATTAAGATTAGAACACACAGAGAATAAATCTGTAGGAAATCGGTCCTAACAACAAATATTCGGTTGGATAAACATACTTTCTGTTGCAATCACCCACATTGCACGGCATTGATAATTGCATGCTTCGACATACCATAAGATGGTAGCTACGATAATACTACGAATCGATTGTAACAACCGAATTCAGTAATACTTTTGGTTGCCAAAACTGGTGGTTATGACAACCAACCAATTACAAGGTACATGTTACTTTGGTCGTGACAACAGATAAATTTATTGTAGCAATTAAACCCTGGTAAGTTTGCATATTGCTCTATGCAACAAAATTCAGAAATATTTTTGGGGGGTGTATGACTTCTCCAGTAAATTAAAGACTATGGAGATTATATAAGTAGTAAATTCTTAAATGATGGGCCAGTCGACGAAAATCGTTGGCCACGCATTTTTTCTTGATGTGCGGGAGAAAAGAAAAGTCAGGGCTGTATGGCGGATGATCAATTCGAAGTTTTGGCCGGTCAAAAAGGCGCTAGTTTGAGCCGATGTGTGAGAGCTCGCATTGTCATGGTGCACAATGATTCGTCTTCTCTTGTTCGTTTTTCGAATTTCTCCGAAGACTTCAGGCAAACAAATTGTGGTGTAACACTCAGAATTGACCGTCCTACGTCACATGGCCAGTTTTGCCGAACATTTAATGGAACATTTTCGTTCAAGTACAGAGTAATGCTTTTATTTATATGTTTTTTTTTCTTCGGTTTCTTGATTATCTTATTATCTTATATGCTTTCATCAGGTTTTTTTTCTCTTTTATTGGGAAATATTAGGATTTTTTTTAATTTATATTATTTATTTGATTTTATACTGAATTTTCTCTAGTAGTTTATGATGTTCTATTTAACATTTTGATGCATATTGTAATTTAGCTTTAATAGGCCCCAATGGGCTTCGAATTACATGTCAATAAAGAAATGAAATGAAACAGTCGACCATTTGCTTCGAAGTGCTTCTTCCACGAACAACTTTCGTTGGATTTGGCTCGTCTTCGAAGACCCACACGGTTGATTGCTGTTTTGTTTCAGGCTCATACGCATAGATGCATGATTCGTCACCTGTGACGATCTTATTAACGTCTTTTGAAGCACCGCCATCGTATTTTTTTCAAAATTTCTTTGCACCAATCGACACGAGCCTTTTTTTGAGCGATTGCCAAATTGTGCGGGATCCAACGAGAACAAACCTTTTTAACGGCCATATCAAATGTATGCTGGTGGAAGAAATGCCCAAGGATGTCTCACGGTATGTCACATGATGATCTTGCATCATCAGTTCACGCACGGCATCAATGTGAACTGGCACAACGGCCGTTTTTGGACGACCTTCACGACCTTCGTCTTTTAGCGAGCGTCGACAACGATTGTTTCATTAAACCAGTTTTTCACAGTGCTTCATCGCCATACAAATATTTAAGTTTATCGACGCACTCTTGTCGTGATAATCCACGTCGAAAGTTGTGAAAAATGATCGCACGAAAATGTCCACGAATTAATTCCATTTTTTTGCCAAATTGACTTTTTAAAGTCACTGTAAACAACACAAATGATTGTTGTACGTCAAAACGTTCTGAGTACGTTTATGCTAAAAATTTAAAACTTTGAAGGTGGCGCCAGGCAACACTGTGTGTACTCCAGGCCAGAAATATATATAGCAACCCTCGTACTGTATAAAATAAATTAAAAAGTAGTAAATTTTCCTTCTTATTAACGAAATTTTGAATTGTCTTAAGTGAAATCGTATGTGGTTTCTAAGAACCTTTTTATAGCCTGACTCTTAGATTGGAGTTTCCTTTTCGTCCTTTTTTTGAAAAAATTAATAACATAAAAATGATTCCTTAACGAGAGTTTGAGTATTTTTATGTTCTACAAAAATGTTGTCCAATTAGTTCTGTTTTTTTGAATGAAATTGCACAAATGTTTTTTTTAAACTGGTCATTTTTGCGTAAAAATGTTCCACTATATCATTTAAGTAAATATCGTCTAAAAAAATCAAAATTTCTTGAATATAAAATTGATCTTTTCATCCTTTTTTCAAAAACAAATCTATTTTTTTAATAAATTGAATGAATTAGTTATGTTCTGAATGAAAACCAAAAGCGACACATAGGGGCTATTCGAATATAAAATATTCTTCCACCCATTTTTTTTTAAATATAAGTAACCTACAAAATATGACCGCTGTAAAAGTATACTTTTATATTTCATATCACCTCTACAGACAATACTTCAAGCATTTATTTGACTTGTTTTGTGTCACATAAGCCCTAAAATAGCCAAAACTATTTAGGACTAAACTTTACTTCACTTAAATAATATACAGGGTGGCGCAAAGCTACCGTTGTGGTTTGAATGTTAAATAACTTTTTTATTTTTTGGTTATTAATGGGAATATTTTTGACTTAAGTATGAAAAACTACGAGGGCGACCGCAAAAGTAACTGGCCTAACGTAAAAAGAACCGTTTTTTGGAATTATTATTATTTATTTTTCAACATAATCTCCTTCCAACTCAATACACTTTATCAAACGTTTTTCAAGTTTTTTAATTCCATCCGAAAAATAAGATTTTTCAAGACCTTCAAAATATGCCTCAGTTTCAGCAATATCCTCGCTATTGGACGAACATTTTTTGCCACCGAGAAATTTTTTTAAATTTGGAAACAAGAAATAATCAGAAGGAGCTAAATCTGGACTATATGGTGGATGCGGAGCAATTTCAAATCGTAATTCGGCCAGTTTTTGTTAAGTTAAAAATGCAGTGTGTGAAGGAGCATTATCTTGATGAAAAAGAACTTTTTTTTTCTAAATTCCAATAATGCACAATAATATTCACTATTTATAGTTTTTCCTTTCTCAAGATAATCAATAAATATTATACCCCTTGCATCCCAAAATACTGTGGCCATTACTTTTATGGCTGACAGTTTTCGCCTTCTTGGGACCACTTTTACCAGCTTCTATCCATTGTTTTGACTGTTCTTTGCATTCTGGGATGTAGTGATGTATCCATGTTTCATCAACAGTTATGAATCGGCGCAAGAACTCTATTGGATTACGTTGATAAATCGCTAAAAGCTCCTCGGAATGGGTCCAACGGACGATTTTTTGGGGCAAAGTCAACAAACGCGGCACCCATCTTGCGGATAGCTTTTTCATGTGGAGTTCATCATGTAAAATACTCCAAACTTGTTTTTCGTGCATTTTAACAATATCAGCAAGTTCTCTGAGCTTTATTCGTCTATCTTTAGGCACTTCATTAAATATTTTTCTAATGTTTTCAATAGTAGTAGCAGTTTTCGGTCTTCCAGTGCGTTGTTCATCTTCCGTACTTGAACGACCCATTTTAAATTGTTGAACCCAGGATTTCACGGTGGAGTATGAGTATGGTGCATTATCACCATGAACAGAATCCAGTTCATCTTTGATTAATTGTGGCGTAGAACCTTTCATATAAAAGTGTTTAATTACCGCACGAAACTCTTTATTTTCCATTTTTCAAAAATTATAAAACTTGTTTACTTCAATCACCTGTAACAAAGAAAATAATCATTAAATATTTCGGAAATTTTGACAGATGGCTTATAAAAGATTGCTTTTAAAGAACAAAAAAAAAGAAAATGCGCCAGGCCAGTTAGTTTTGAGGTCGCCCTCGTATATCCCGCAAGTGGTGGCCATTTTCGGCTGCGCACATTCGTGCTCTTTTCGCGATAGCCCCAATTGTGCCGAATGTCTTATTGTTGATGTTTCTGGACTGTCCTGCACACTATCCACAACACGATGGATATTTTCGTCCTTGTGGACCGTACGTGGTCTTCCGGTACATGGAAGTTGTCTTAGGTGTACCATGTTGTCGAAAATTTTCAACCAAGCGGTTTATTGTTGGTTCAGTACGTACACACATTAAAAAGCGCCGATAAGCACGAAAAGTTATTAAACATTCAAACCGTAGGATAGTTTTTAGCTTTAGCTTTTAGTTTCAGCTTTATCTTACAATTATTATGAAATATATTATATCGACGGTTCATTAGGGCAGGGTAGCCACAAAGAAATTATTCCACCGTCTCCCCCTCTTCAACATTGTCGCAGCTACGGCAGTGGCCATAGTACTGTAAGTTTAGACATCACTAATGTCAGCCAATCAACCAGTGCTCCATAAATATATCCAATAGATTGAGGGACTTGTGACAGGTAGCCCTTAAGCGGTATCGTAAGTAGGACCTATCATTTAGACTACATACGGTGTAATCGCAGCTAATAATTAAAATTAACTTTAAAACAAATAAAAATTCACGTATTGCGCTTCCGACTTCCAATCCTTTTTTTAGAGTTAATACAACAGTTTTAAATGAAAAACCTTTAGTTGCATCGCCGGTCAGTAAGAGATTAGGTAAGAGATTTTCAAATAAGTAACGAGATTCTGCTCTGAACTAAGCTGTCTGTAAAGAACAGAGCCCTCCTTCGGAGAGCATACGCTTCTACCCTTTCTAAATTTGAGACATTGTTTTTGTCTACACAGCACAAATAGTTTAACTTGGCCAGAATTGGAAATGATACCGGTATCATCATAACTATTTAACCATTGCGGTGAAAAGTTGTCAAACTCGTGTAGTGTTCATCGCCAAAAAATAGTATTTATTTATAATAACCCCAACAAATCAATACACCGGAGATAAAACATTGCCCGATTCCGAAGACAGAACTTGGCTTCACAAACACTCACACACACACACTTCACTTTGTCTAATAAATCCTGCCCGACAATAATGACTGTAATCTGGCATTGAAATATTATCCTTTCTTTTTACGGGTCGCCAATAAAAAACTAATATTTGAGCAGAGAAGAAAAAGAGCTATAATTTACACGCAATATGTTGCAATGCACAGTGATTCGAAACTAACAAAAAGGGATTTTTTTATTTTCAATACAAATACAAATTATAAAAATAATAAATTGTTGGTCATGATCATAAGGGTTACAAGTTACATGTGGTGTGGAACAAAATTTTCTGTTAATA
The DNA here is from genome assembly GCA_963513945.1 of Hydrotaea diabolus. NCBI lineage: Eukaryota > Metazoa > Arthropoda > Insecta > Diptera > Muscidae > Hydrotaea > Hydrotaea diabolus. The sequence goes on from OY740718.1 coordinate 184,921,775, forward strand.
TCAATTGTTAGTATAAACGAACAATTGTATACATAAGTATAAGTAACCACAGTAGGTACAGTTCTGACAACCGATAATTTGAACTTAATTCCATTAGCACAACCAAATAGATACATTTTAAAGTTTATCAAGACAGAAACATTTGGTGGTTGTAAGAGAAAGTCCTTATGTCTAATCGATTTTTTGTAGTTTGGACCGATTTCCCACCGACTTGGCCAATACTTCGGTTGGACAAGTAAATTTTCTGTTGCCAACACCAAATATGAGGTAAAAAATAAAATAAATAAGAAAAGTATTGATGGTCACGTGGCTCAATACTATACTGGCTGGCAGAGTCGTCGGGCCGTATTTTTTCCAAAATGAGGCCGGTCAGGCAGTTACTGTGAATGGTGTTCGCTATTGTGAGCTGATGACGAACTTTTTATGGCCCGAATTGGAAGATATGTGGTTTCAACAGGACTGTGTCACTTGCGACACAGCTAACGAAACAATGGCTCTTTTGCGCGACAAATTCAATGGCCGTGATATCTCACGCCTGGCAATGTTAATTGGCCGCCAAGATCATGTGATACCGTTGGACTTCTTTCTTTGGGGTTATATGAAAGAAAAGGTGTACGTTGATAAGTCAGATTCTGTTTTCGTGATCGTCATTTTTGCGAACATTAGATTGGGCAAAATGCTTTGAATTTTACAGGCAGAAAAACAAGATTTGCTCCACAAGCATATTATGAACCCACTCAATTATATTACTAAATTTTGAAATCCAAATCAATCCTTGGTCGTCACAACCATTTTATGTGCGCTCACAAATATATTCTGATCTTACGCAACCATAAAAAGATCCGTCATAATAGTATTATGATCCTAGTCAACCACATGATGGTCCCACACAACCATATTATGATACCACCGAGCTGTATCCTGATTCTACAAAACCTAATTGGACCCCTAAAAACCATATTACAAAACCATTAAACTGTAATAAGAAATCAAGCCACCATTAAATGGTAACATATAATCATGTGTTGATTCCCACAGCCATATTATGATCCCTTACAACCATGTTATGATTCTCTCAACCATATTAGATTTCACGCAACTATTTATTGATCGCATGCAAACATATTTTGATTATTACGATTATACGAGTATTATGATTCCTCACAAGCATAATAGGATGCCACTGAGGATTATCATGATCCTACAAAACCTTACAACCATTTAATGGGAAAACACAATTGTATGTTTATTCCCACGATTATACTATTTATGATCCACACGAAAATAATAATTTTCAGAACCATACAGTATGACTCTATTATACGAAACCCGGAACCATAATCCACTTAGCAATTAAAAGATGTTACGGATACCTTAAATGAAAACATGGAACCATATCTCCTTCTTTAAACCATATTTTGTTGCCAAAATCATATAATGCTTCGTACAAATGTTGTATAGTAAACCTTGACAACCATATTACTTATATAATCCGCAGAACTGCATAACTTATCATCACAGTTTAGTTATTATCTCTAAGACCATAACGCAATTGCTCACAATAATATTGTAATCCCCAGAACCACAATACGGATCCTTTCTTCAATGTTATGATCCCCATAAACAAATTATTATACCAATAACCAAATTATGATCCCTAACAACCATAATGTAATTTCACCCAGCCACAAGATGATCTCACACAATCATTAATTGAATCCACACATCTATATCGTGTTACTAATAGTCAAATTACTATCCCACCAACAACATATTATGATCCCCCGTACTCTTATGATCTTAAAACTTATTTATGATTCCACAACCATATAATGAGTCCTAAATTTACTCCATAATTTAATTTTTTTAAACTTTCTATTTTTTAAAAAAAAATTAATAAAAAAAATTCTAAGATCGAAGGTTGGCAAACGGCCCTCTAGCGCCGTCAGGGCAGCTAGGGTAAAATAATACTTCATAGTACATGCAACAAGTATGTATAGTTAAATTGGCAAGAACAATTGGGGTTTTATAGCTACAAGTCTGTTAACTCTGTTGTATATAGTAGGAATTTTCAAAATGGAAATATTCTTCTTGTTTTTGCTACGTTTCGAACCACTGTGGTACGCACCAATAACAAATGTAATATTTTTTGTTTTTTTTTCAAATTTTTGCTATTGCAATCGAGGAGAATGAGAAGAAAATCTTGTTGTTTTTTATAGCATATTTTCAACAATATTTTACGCACATTAAATCAGAAACACACAAATTCAATACCAAACAAAAACGATGAAGAAAAACGGCAATAATACTTGGATAGAGAAAAAAACAACAACAAAATTGCAACATTTCTATCTTTCAAATACATCATCATCGGCCGCTAAAAAATGTAACCTATCGCAAGAGCACAAAAGATACAAAAACGTAAAAATCAAAAGAAAAAAACACACATAGGTTTTTGTTTAGAAGTCGTCATCTTCATATTCTACTCCATTATCAGAATCACAATCGTCATCATCATCATTTTCTACCTCACCATCATCAGAATCGTCATCATTGTTGTCCACATCCTAGCCATCGTCGTAATCATCGTCATCATCGCTGCCACCATGAGTCCATTCCCCTCTCGATTGTTATGGAAACAAACAAACGTATGTTGCTAAACTGCTTTTTTTTCTTCCGTTTTGTCGTTTCTCTCCTTTTTTCTGTTACGATTGTGAATGCGTTTTTTCTACTTTTTTTTTGAAAATAGAAAACAATTCTACTTTTTTTTAAGTGTAAAAAAATAAATAAAACTCATACCAAAAGGAAATGAAAGGAAATTGTAGTTGCTAGTAATGTTTGTAGGTTGTGTTGTCTTCTTGTTGCTCGAATGATGGCGGGAGGATTCAAATATTAAGTCCCGGTACACTCAAGGAAAAATGCGCGGTAAAGCATCTACGAGCATCCGATGTTCTTAAGCGCAAGAGTAAATGTTCATATTTTCCCTTCACTAGATACTAACCAGTTTAATGAAACCAATAGAACGTTTTTATACAGGGCGGCGCAAAACTACCGATGTGGTTTGAATGTTTAATAACTTTTTAAGTTTATTTTTTTATTTCAGATTTTTGTGAAGCAAACTTTTTTAAAATGGAACACTTCACAACAGAACAGCGATCACCAATTGTTGGATTTTATTTTAAAAATCAAGAGTCAATTGTTTTGACGCAGCGTGATTATCGTCCTTTTTTTAATGTGTGTGCGTATTGGACCTTCAGAACCGACCATTAACCGCTTGGTTGGACATTTTTTACAACATGGTACAGTAAGACACCTTCCATGTGCCGAAAGACCGCGTACGGTCCACACGGACGAAAATATCCGACGTGTTGTGGATAGTATGCAGAACAGTCTAGAAACATCAACAAGAAGACGTTCAGCACAACTGGGGCTTACGCGGAGGTCCGTTTAGAGGATTTTGGCCACATTGCACATGTTCCCGTATAAAGTTCAGCTTATGCAAGAATTGAAGCCAATAAACTACCAACAAAGGCTTGATTATGCCATTTCATTCCGACAAAAAGCAGAAGAAAGTCCCGATTTCATTAACAATTTGATAATGAGCGATGTAGGCCATTTCCAATTGAATGGTTTCGTAAACAAACAAAATTGCATCATATGGGCTACGGAGAATCCAACAACAGTTCATCAGCAACAAGTACACCCACTTAAGTGAACTGTTTGGTGCGGTGTATCGTCTGAAAGGATCATTGGTCCAAATTTCTTTCAATATCGAACGATGCTGAACAATTTTTTGAGGCCAACTGTAGAATACCATCCACAGTTGTGGTTTCAACAAAATGAAGCCACAGACCACACTGCAAGGGACACAATGGCTCTGTTACGGTACGTCTTTGGCGAACGCATTATTTTTCTTCATTTACTCGTAAATATCCTTTTAAGAACAAATTTTATTGGTACGGATCTAATGCTATAATAGTACTTTCGAAATTAAAATTTTTTAAACAATCTGCTTTGGCTTTGTTTAACTGAAATTTTTTAATAAAAACGCTTACGTTTATTTAAACTTGTTTTTTCTACTGTGAAATAAATCACTCCTATTATTTTGAATTTAATGTATTTTTGAATAATTTTCATAATTCAAATCTATTTGTGACAACTTAAACCAATTCTAATAAATAATATTGGGGATCAAATCTATTGTCGACAACTTAAACAAATTCTAATAAATTATATTGGGGATCATAGTATAATTATGTGTGATAATACTATGGTTGTAGGGATCATAACATGGTTGAGTGTGAATCATACTATGGTTGTATATAAAACATACTATGGTTGTGAGAATCATACTATGGTTGTGGAGATCATAGTATGGTTGAGTGTGAATAATACTATGGTTGTGGGGATCATAGTATGATTATGTGTGAATCATACTATTGTTGTGAGGATCATAGTATGGTTGTATTTGAATCATACTATTATTGTGAGGATCATAATATTGTTGTACCACAACCATATACCCAACAATAGTATTATCCTCTTCGAATATTGTCACCACAACCATAATTTTTCTCTGCGTGCAGAAGCGATTTGAATTGGACCCCACATTCACCGGATTTAACAGTGCCAGACTGTTTTCTTTGGGATTATTTGAAAGAAAGGGTACGAGGGTTGCTATATATATTTCTGGACTTAGTGTTGCCTGGCACCATCTGACATATCCATTGGAAAGTTTTAAATTTTTTGGCATAAACGTACTCAGAACGAACATCATTTGTGTTGTTTACTATGACTTGAAAAAATCAATTTGGCAAAAAAATGGAATTAACTCGTAAAGATTTTCGTGCGCTCATTTTTCACAACTTTCGACGTGGATTATCACGACAAGAGTGCATCGATGAACTTAAATCTTTGTATGGCGATGAAGCACCATCCTATAGCATGGTCAAAAACTGGTTTAATGAATTTAATCGTGGCCGAAGCTCGCTCAAAGACGAAGGTCTTCCAAAAACGTCCGTTGCGCCAGAGAACATTGATGCCGTGCGGAACTGATAATGCAAGATCGTCATGTGACATACAGTGAGAAAGAAGCATCCTTGGGCATTTCTTCCACCAGCATACATTCAATATTGCATTAACACCTGGTCGTAAACAAGTTTGTTCTCGTTGGATCCCGCCCAATTTGACAATCGCTCAAAAAAAGGTTCGTGCCGATTGGTGCAAAGAAATTTTAAAAAAATACGATGGCGGTGCTTCAAAAGACGTTTATAAGATCGTCACAGGTGACGAATCATGGCTCTATGCGTATGAGCCCGAAACAAAACAGCAATCGAACGTGCGGATGTTCGAAGACGAGCCAATTTTAACGAAAGTTGTTCGTGGAAGAATCACTTCAAAGCAAACGGTCGCCTGTTTCTTCGGCAAAACTGGTCATGTGGCGGCTGTTCTGCTTAAGCAACGGAGGAGGTCAATTCTGAGTGGTACACATTTTGCGTGAAGTCTTCGGAGAAAATCGAACAAGAGAAGACGAATCATTGTGCACCATGACAATGCGAGCTCCCACACATCGGCTGAAATAAGTGCCTTTTTGACCGACCAAAACGACGAATTGATGGGTCATCCGCCGTACAGCCATGACTTGGCAACCAATGACTTCTTTTTATATCCGCACATCGAGAAAAAAGTGCGTGGTCAACGATTTTCGTCGCCAGAAGATGTTGTTGAAGCGTTCAAAAACCATGTTTTGGAGGTGTCTCAATCGTAGTGGAAAAAGTGCTTCGACAATTGGTTTGAGCGCAAGCAAAAGTGAATAAATCATGCTGGAGAATACTTTGAAAAACAATAAAACCATTTTTGATAGAAAATATTCGCATTTTAAGGCCAAAAATATATATAGGAGCCCTCGTATATGTAAATAAGCCAGCGACCATACCACAGCTAAAACCAAAATTTCGCCAAGAAATTCCAGCCATAACACCGGAAATTTTACGAAAAGTTATGCAAAATGTACTGGAAGGAGCACGAATGTGCGCAGCCGAAAATGGCCACCACAAGTAATTTTCTATAATTAAGCCAAAAATATTCACCATTTATATACTATATAACAAAAAATAATAATAATAATTAGCCAATAAATAAAAAAGTTATAAAACATTCAAACGTTCACAATGGTAGTTTTGCACCTTCCTGTATAATAATGAAAAAACGTTTAAGCCCCATTTTTCGAAACTAATTTCAGCTCTAGCAGTGAATTCTCTTTAATGACTTTTATCGAATAAAAGAATTTATTCTAGAATTCCGATTGCTGCGAGAGAATAAAACAACATTAGGTTCTTATTTAATTTAGGTGCTTATCATTTGATTAGCTTTCCGCAAGCTTTTTTCCGATTTTTGTTCTTAATCTGTATATCGAGTTTTTTTCTTCGTAAAAGGTAGACATTGTCACAGGTGACGAATCATGGATCAAAACAGCAATCGACCGAATGGGTCATTCAAGACGAGCCAAATCCCACAAAAGTTGTTCGCGGAAGAAGTACATCGAAGCAAATGATTGCGTTTTTTTCGGTATAACCGGCCATGATGTCACAGTGCCTTTAGTGGAACGTAGGAGGTCAATTCTGAGTAGTAAACTACCATCTGTTTGTCAACAGTGTTCGAAGAAAAGATAATAAGAGAAGACGGATCATTTTACATCACGAAAATGCGAGCTCTCACACATCAACTGAAACGATGAGCTATTTGACCACTCAAGATGCCGAATTGATTGGCCATCCACCGTGCAGCCCTGATTTGGCACCCAATGACTTCTTCTTATTCCCTAGCATCAAGAAAAAATTGCGTGGTCAACGTTTTTCATCGCCCGAAGCAGCTGTTGAAGCGTTCAAAAATCATGTTTTGGAGGTGTCTCAAAAATATTTTGAAAAACAATAAAACCAATAAAACCATGAAAAACAATAAAACCATTACCAATGATAAATTATTGTGTTTTTATTTCCGGACCCGAAATATAAATAGCAACCCTCGTAATAACCCGTTGCACCACATTTTCCACCTTACTATATGAACTGACATTTTTCTTTGAGTGTAATTGTTATGGTTTATAGTTCTACTGCAGCAAAAAAAAAAAAAAGAAAAACACTGACCAGTTTATTTATTGTTGGCCGTTTGGTTGTTCTTGTACGTTCCTTCCATGGCTCGTTCGTTCTACTCCTTGGGTATAATCACGTCTTTTGGTCTTTTCCTTTCATTTGCCATTATTTTTTTTACAACTTTCAAAGATGTCGTTCAATTCTATCCTCTCTCTCTATAAAATTCTTGCAAAATTAAAAAAGTGGTATTAAACGCAAAGCTAAAAAAACAAAAATCTTAAGAAATCGTAAAAGCGCTTTTACTCATATGAATACTCGCGTATGTATACGAGAATCTTGTATGGTGCTCAAAAATAAAATCGGAAAGAAAATCGTTAAAATGGGTAGAATGGGTAGAATGTACTCGTACGTGTAAAGAAGGGAAAGATTTTGTTCGCAATTGTGGTGATTCGTTTCTGGGTTTCATTTTGATTAAGTTTTGTCATCATTTGTAATAACAGGAAAGAGGAGGAAAACGATTGAACCTGTTCTCAATATGGTTTAGAATTGTAGTCTCTCTGAAATCTATGGTATATGGTCGAGGAGTTAAGTCCTACAATTTATTTGGCGTTTGTTTTCTTTTTTATTTTTATTTTAATGAACCATAATATTTATGTGAAAGATGTTAAGGATATGTGATACATCTTTCAAATTGTGGCATAAATATAAAAGCACAACATGAAACCATTTCGGATGCTATATATGAAGAGAGAGGAAGTGTGCTCTTTCAATATATTCGGATTAAGAACTCGCTTTATCATACTAGAAACTGAAAAGTAAGTACTTTTCTGCAAACATACACGGAGTTTAAAAATATGTGGAGTGCGGCTGAGAGAGTTAGTGAAAGAGTTATAAAAATATAGAAATAAGTGAAGAAAAAACTCCGCAGAAAAAGGTAAATTATTTTTACATCAGATGAATATGAGCCTACGTTGCGGTGAAAGAGAAATGCGATGATATCAAAGATGACTAGAAAAGAGAATACAATTTTTTCGGTTCTATTAAAATTAGAAGAACGCAATTTTTAAATCTGGCAACATTCGAAGTGTCATTGTTTGACATTTGAACAATTGTTATTGTTTGTTAGTAGAAGGTACGAGGTTAGTAAAAATGGAGCGCTAAACGAATGAACAACGCATTCTCATTGTGAAATTGTTTTACCAAAATGGTGAAAGTTTTGCGGCTACAGTTCGCAAATTGCGATCAATTTGGGGTCACAATAATGCTCCAAAAGAGTCAACTGTAAAGAGATTAATGGATAAATTTGCCGAAACTGGGTCTGTTAGTGATGTAAAGACAACAACGCGCCATCGACCAGGTCGATCGACCGAAAATGTCGCAGCTGTACGTGATGATGTCGCTCAAACTCCATCCACCTCAATTCGACACCGAGCTCAGCAAATTGGTGTCTCCAAATCCACTTTGCAGCGAATTTTGACGAAAGATTTGCATCTTCATGCATACAAAATTCAATTGACTCAGGAACTGAAGCCAGCTGACCATGGACTGCGAAGGGAGTTCGTTAATTGGGTATTGGAGAGACAACATGAAAATGCTGATTTTGCCGATAAAATCATCTTCAGTGACGAGGCCCATTTTCATCTTGATGGCTTCGTCAATAGGCAGAATTGTCGCATTTGGGGTGCGGAAAATCCTCGAGTGATTCACGAGAAGCAAATGCATCCTCAACGTGTCACTGTGTGGTGTGGTTTTTGGGCTGGAGGAATCATTGGACCTTTTTTTATGAAAATGAGGCAGGTCAAAACTAAAATTATATGCCGCTTATCGAAACTATTTTCGTTATAAAGCGATGAAAAATGCACATATTTACCAAACAAAAGCAGAAAATTTATTTAAAAACGCGGTCGGAAGGACATTTGTTTACTAGCAGGAGTCTCTGCAGTTTCGGTGAGCGCTACTTCACCATCATTAGAACCCAAGCAATGAATGTGCTGTAACTTTGTTTTGCGGCTAAACACTTAAGGGCAGGTAGCCGCAAAACAAAGTTACAACACATTCATTGCTTGGGTTCTAATCATGGTGAAGTAGCGCTCACCGAAACCGCAGAGACTCCTGCTAGTAAACAAATGTCCTTTTCGCGTTTTTAAACAAATTTTCTGCTTTTGTTTGGTAAATATGTGCATTTTTCATCGCCTTATAATGAAAATAGTTTCGATAAGTGGCATATAATTTTTGTTTTGTTAAAAAAGGGTTGCCCTTTTAAAACTTAAATCAGCTGTAAAAAAAGTACTTCAAATTTCAAATTGTACTTCCTACTCAATATCGGCAGCCGCCAAAAAAAAAGTCGGATGCCGAAATCCGCTCCCAGCGGAAGGCATGATACGATGACGAGAGTAAAAAAGCTACAGTAGCAAAGAATGCAGCCCATAACGCAATGCTGCAGGATGTTGCAAAAGAGCATCCCACGACAGACGGTTTTATATACCGGATCGACCCGAAGCAGTAATTCTTCGGCCAAGGGCTGTCACCCTGGTACCACGTGACGCAACAACCACAACAAAAGCTGCATGGAAGAGATATCGGAGAGTTTGAAAGTAGGTGAAGCGACTATGTAAGAGAAATGTTATTACGTCGAAATGATGCCCAAAAAAAATCAATGAGCAGACTGAGGGACCCTTATTAAAATGAACTCCTGTGGAAATGTAATTACGTAGAAATGATGCCCGAAAAAATCAATGAGCAGAATGAGGGCCCCTTATTAGAATGAACTCCTGTGGATATGGAAATGTGGCGACGGTTCCGAAAATTTTTCTCAGTATATGGAGAGAATTTTTAACCTTTGGTACAATAATACGGTACGTTGTCGAATATTGCGATACGTTTTCCAATATAAAGCTTTATTAACAAACGGAAATGTTTGTCGCAATCTGTTTTTTTTTTAATTTACAATATTATTCTTAACAATTTGTGGCTTTTTTCTGACCGAACGGTTCACAAACTTTTTTATAATAACAAAAAAGGTATTAACAACAACAAAAAGGAAAAAAAAGTCTCTCATATTACTATTGAAATTCGATTATGTTTTGATTATGCATAAATTGATGATAGCATTTTTCCACTTTTTCTGTAAGCCAAAAATATTGGCAAATTCTAGCTGGCATTTGATCCCCGATTGTGTAAGAACAAAAACGTATACGGAAATGGTGTCAAAAAAAATTCTGTTCAAATTTCCAAATTTCTTTTATGGATATTTTTCCGTATGGAAAAAATAAATAAACCACCAAACTTTGTTACAAAGAAAGTTTCACAAACCAAAAGTTTAAAGTAATTGACCTTTGGTACGAAAAAGTTTTCTTTCTTACATTTTTAGAATTCATACAATTTTTTTAATGAAAATATTAAACTTTGCGCTTCGTTATCTTTCCTCTCCTATCCCATTCCAATTAAAGCCGAACATGAAAACGATTTTGGGAAATTTGAAATGCCGCAAAGACGTGCATGTAAATAAGTGGAGAATATCTTACTTGTTTTGACGAAAGCAACATAAATTGAAATTGTTCGAGAGTGAGGATTTTCAGATAAATTTGAGTTGGACGCCGTAATCTCGATCAAAATTTCAAACTCTTATAGAGAGAGAAATAGAGATTTGGTGACGGATGCGGCAAGTGTACTGAGTATGTGGTGAGACACTTTTCAAACCAATTGACGCCTAAAGATTCTATTAAAGAAGTCGCCTCAGTACAAATCATTGCTGACGGTGTAAAATGCCAATTACTGCAGTCGCCCAATTTCAAATAATAAAGCTGCAGTTACCGCTGGTCTACCGACTGAGCTGCGCAAGGTTCGAGAGTAGGAGTTGGTAAAGATCATCACAATTTAAAGAAAGCATATCTGATGTTTAGAGTCTCAATTTACTTAGTCGTATTCTTGAATAAGAGGACCACACGTTCCCTCTATGATGCGAAGGTTGCGCATGCTTCATCACTGAACATCTTCGATTTCGAGTTAGTCTTCGAACTTAGAATAGACCGTCCTGTAAGGCTTGTGAATAGTTAAAAGCGACGAAAGTGAATAGTTAAGTAAGTTAAAAGCAACAAAACCAATTTTAGTTAGTCGGACCAAATAATACGTATTGTAAAGTTGACAAAACCAAAATCGTCGACAAAAAGGAAATACTTGTTTTTTGGCTCAAAGGTTTGATGTGTTCGGTCGAAAGTGTGCCATAGGAGCAATCGAGATAAGAAATTTAGTTAATTTGAGATGTGACTGCGAAACAATTAAGGCGGCAAAAGTTGTGTGCCGTTATTACTCGTAATTTACTTAATTCCCATAACATCCTATTAAGGAACAAGAGTAAACTTCCCGTAAGTCAGTAAGCTGTTCACTTTATAATTGTTATACTCACTGGCCGGGACCTACTGTTTAATGCCCGCTCCGAATGGCTTAAATATTTTATAGAGAAATTTTAACATTTACACAGAAAAAAAGAAATGTGCTAATCGGACCGAACTACTAAAATTCTGTTGGACGTTTAGACTTGCTGTTGCAATCACAAAATATTAGTTATCTTGGCGAATAATCGGTTCGATACACCACAAGATGATTTTAAAGTGGTTTAGATTACTCACGATTCGTTTTGACTAAAAAAATGAAGTTAAAATAGTTTATTATACCATCCACCTGTTCTGTATGCAATTGATCGCTGGTAACAACAATTGGTAATGACAACTGAAATACAAATAAATTTCTTGTTTCATTTTAACAAACTCCAGCCTGAAGGAAACAACATATAAAGAAATAAATAAAATGAATGGGGCGGAACTTCAAGTTTTAATGGAATGAAAAACATATCGTCATTAACGCAATTGCTTGCAAACAACAAAATTAATTATTTATGACTCCGCTTTATTGAATTTAATCGAAGTCAAAGTTAATTAAATTTATTAGCCACGCCATACCTGCCGAAATTTCAGGTGCAAGAACTAGCATTCGGTTGTTGTGATAAAATACTTATAGTAGATTCGATTGGCAAAAAGATTCGGTTGTAACAACGAATCTTTACTCGTACAGTCGCCGGCATTAACAAGGTGGAAACCCCGTACATCACACCTCGGTAGCCTAAAAGGGGAAACATATATAGTGACCCTCTCAAACAGAAAAATAGTTTTGTTGGCACAACCAAATTTCTTAAGACATCCCAAAGATCGTGATAGCAGGTACCGTCTGAAAACTCTTGGAAAAGTTCAATTTGAATAATTTGACCATACACACAGGGTGGCCCTAATAAGACTAAAGAGTTAAAAATATTCGTAACTTTTTATTTTTTTTTTTCTCTTTTGAAGGTTACATAGTTTTGTTCAGAGATATACTGTGAGCGTCAAAATAAAGTAAACACCAATTGTTATTATAAACGTAGTTTGATTTTAATTATATAAAAAAAAATTACAAATGCAAACTCATCAGTAATAAGACTAGAATAGATTCCATAAAACACCTTCGGAAAAAATCGCATTTTATAAAATTACATCTAATTTAACGCTTTAAAATAAAGTAAATAGTGGCATATCTTTAACGTTAAAAATCAGTGAATTTCAAAAGTAGTGGCAACTTTTATACAATTTTTTTGTGCGAGTTTCGGAGAAATACCAATTTAGTATAAAAACGTAGATTCATCAGCATAAAACAGTAATTTTCTAAGAAAATCTAAGTAAAATAGCAAAAGAGTTAGGATGGAAAAACAAACACCAGTGGACAGTCGCGATATCAAAATAGATTTGCTCAAAAAAGGGTACATCTTTGCGTCAAATTGTTGAAAGAAACCATTGTACAATAAAAAAAGGTAATAGACACGCATGCCACACATCACCTAGTGGAGAATTTGCCTGGAATTAGAGCTGTGGTCCGAGATGTGAAAACAAATCCTGCGTTCAGTGTTGTACAAATAGCAGAAAAAGTTACACAAACCTCCGGCAAGTCAGCGAGTGCTAGCACAATTAGAAAATCTCTGCACCAAAATGGTTTACGAGATCGAGTACCGCGTAAGAAACCTTACATATAAAAAGTGAACCAAACAAAAGGCTTGAACTTTGCCATAAAATACAGGGTGTCCGTCGGGAAGGTATACTATTTTGTTTGTTTACAATTTTTGATTAAATTAAAGAGAATGGATCTTATATTTATAAAATGATCAATGTCACTTTGCCATTTTGTTAAAAACTTGTCTTCTATTTTAATATAGAAGCAAGATGTTAATCCCTGTTCAATGTGTTTTATTTAATATCGGCAATTATGTATGGAATACAATATCAGATAAATTTCCGCCTCTGTTAGCCTCACAAATGCGAGCCATTTTGAGCACATTTTTTCATTACATTCAGCACGGAGTCGAACTGAGGTTGATGGATTGTTTTGAACACTTTCTTAAGCAGCAGTAATGTTTTTAGCCGATCTTGCAGTACGTTGTGGTCCATGACTTATATAGCTACAGACCATCTTTCTTCGTTTTGTTGGCACGTTGTTTCTCCCAAAAATGTCACGTAACTTTCTCATCGCCACAGTAATCGATGATTGATTTTGATAAAATGTTTTAACGATCTATCGAATATTTTTCCATAAAAAATTTGTCACGCCTCTACTTTGCGACAGCCAAATATGAACAGTCAAGACTACTGTTTACCAAAATGGCGGAATACAAAGTAGTATACCTTCCCGGCGGACGCCCTGTATATAAATGAGCCATCAAACTTTTGGAAAAACATGTTGTTCACCAACGAGAGCAAGTTTGAAATCTTTGATATTAGAAAACCCTTAAAAATATGGAGAAGCAAAAAATGAAGCCTTCAACGGCAAGAATGTGGTGCAAACGATTAAACATGGTTGAGGCTCAGTTGTGGTCTGGAGATGCATCAGGGCTCTGTTTATCAAGTTTACGATTAAAGAAGATTATTTAAAAATTTTACCAGACAATGTTACACCAAGTGTACACAATTTGGGCTTACGCAGAGATGTATATTCCAGGACAACGTTCCTAAACATTTGCCTAAAATTGTTAAGCAGTGGTTGCGCTATCAGACTCTCAGAACGCTAGATCATCCACCGCAGTCTCCAGACCTTAACCCCACTACATATTTGTGGCAACATTTGGACAAAAAAATTAGAGAGAAGTCCATTTCTTTTAAAGATGAAAATCGTATAACAGGACAAATCTATAAAAATCTCACCAGGTTTTACTAAAACATTTGCCCACTTATTGACAAGAAGATGTAATATAAGTAAAGACAAAACTAAAGCAAAATTAATATTAAATATGACAGTTTATTTTCGTTTCGTAAAAGTATTTACTTTATTTTGAAGCGTAAATTTTGGCGTTTTTTAGTAAATCGTTAATAATTTTTTAATGTATTTGTTTTTTTACCTACTATTTTAATGATTTTAATTCTTAGTTGATTTCTAATGAATTTTACATTATTGTTTTTTATGTATCATTTTATTATCTCAATGTTATAATACAATATTTAAAAAAATATTTGGTTTTTACCTTATTTTGACGCTCACAGTATGATGTATAGTAACGCGTCAAAATTGTTGATTTTTATTATTCTTAGATTAGAACAGAGTCAATTACATCTCTTCAGATGTACTGTTTGGTGCAGTGTTATGGTTTATAAAGTTATCGGTCCATATTTTTTTTTTAATTAAGGATGGTCAACCAGAAACCATTAACGGGGCTCTGTATAGGACTATAGAATTTAAAATTATTTGCGTACGCAACTTGAGAATATTCCTAACACATGCTTCCGCAAGATGGAGCTACTGCGCATACAGCAAGAGTCACATTGGAACTTTTTTGTAACCTTCATGGTGAACCCTTCAGTCCCATTTCGGCCATCCAGTATCTCTCCTCCTCCATATGATCTTTACAATTTTCTTTCTTAATATCACATGAGTAGCAGAGTAATTGTTTTGTTGTCTTCCTCAAAAGAATCTATAATACACTTATAAGTTTGCTTCTTCACTAAAAGAAATGATAAAGCGACATTAAACATGGATATCTTCTATTTTCCCCTTTAAATTCTCGGAAATTTATGCGATGTATCCGAAACCTTTTTTGTGTCATAAACCAAAAAAAAACATAAAAAAGTTTCCAATTTAAACATTTCCTTTTTTATACCCCGTCTCAAAACATAAAAACTTTCAAACCAAAAAAGTACAGAATAGAAAAATGAACCTCAAAGCGACTGAAAAAGTAAAGAAGTGAGAGAAACATCAGCAGCAACTACGAGAACACATTTCCTAAGCTGCCATGAAAACAGGGGAAAATCCGAAAATGGTAAGAAATGAAAAGAAGTAACAACAATTAAAATTCTTAACTTTTTTCCCAAACAGAATTTTTTTCATATTTGTTTTTTGTTTTTGTTTGCCCTCCCAAAAGCAAATGCAAAAAAAACTGAATACACAAAGTTGGCTACAGAAGCTCAATGGGAGGAGGAAGGAGCTGGAAAAGCCATCTAACAAAACACACTTACACTTGCCAAACCTCATCATCATCATCATCACATCACCATCATGAGGATGGTGTTCGAACGGTTGCTGCAAGACAACATCAATGATGATGGTGGTGTTCTGATGATGATGTTGTTGATGGAGAGCTTCAACTCCCATCAAGCTACCAACAAACACACTCAACATCTCACATACAACAAAACGCCCCCCGTTTTATTTTATTACTTATTTGCTGCTTCTTTTTCTCTCTCTCAAACAAAAAAAAAAAAGAAAACAATACAAACAGCAAAAAAAAACGATAGAAACAAGGAAAATAATCTTCATATGGAGGGAAAATTTATATTTACATCAAGAAAAATGTCGTTGTTTTTTTCCTGCAACATCTTTTTCCCATCCTTTGCCCCGCCGTGGTGCCGTGAGGAAGCGAGTGGCAGAAGAATATCATCATTCTTCTCGGTAGCAGCTCCAGCTCACGGCACCCAGTGCAGCACGTGTGTGAGTGGGTAACCGTGTATGTCGGTTGGCTTTGTAAAGAAAATTATCTAGAAAATCGCTCAGCAAAAACAAAAAACAGCAAAAACTAAATACATAACCACAAAAACAACAAAGTTGTAAGAGATTTCGAAGAAGACACATAGAAATTGTAAGGGGCTATGTCCCAATAGGAAATTGATTGAGTTCAATGAGGAATATCTAACTGACGACCGCTGCATGGTTCGATGTACCTGCAGAGACGATTTATCGTATGTATTGGGCCAACAGTGTAAAAGGATTCCAGCTCAATTAAAATATTTTATTGCTACAATAATAGTATTTAATTGATACAATTTAAGTACTTTAGCTGACACAATTAAAGTATTTAATTGATACAATTTAAGTACTTTAATTGATACAATTAAATTATTTAATTGATACTAATACAGTATTTAGTTGATACAATTAAAATATTTAATAGATACAATAAAAGTATTTAATTGACACAATTAAAGTATTTAATTGATAGAATTAAAGTATTCATTGATACATTTAAAGTATTTACTAGATACCATAAAAGTATTAATTTGATACAATTAAAATATTTAATTGATAAAGTAAAAGTATTTAATTGTCATTGATACAATAAAAGTATTCAATTGATAATTTAAGTATTATACAGGTAAACAATTTAATTGATACAATTAAAGTATTTAATATATAACTTAAGTATTTATTGGCTTCTATTAATATATTTAATTGCTTAACGAAAATATTTATAAATTGCTTCAATGAAAATATTTATTTAATGACGAATGCTTTAATAAAAATATTTTTTTCCTGAATTAACGATTTAATTGCATCAATAAAAGGAAACAGGTTATATAGTTTATGGAGATACATGATGACTACATATATTGTACAGCAACGCGTCAAAATTGTTTAATTTTATTACTTTTCTGGCAATTTTATTATTTAAACGTCATTTTAATGTTAGAACCGCACCCAGTTAGTTAGTCTCCCGTTTTGAGGAAGAGGGACCAGTGTCAGAATCCTAGGATTCTGATAAAGTTATCTGCCCATATTTTTTTTTTTTGAAAATAAGGAGGGTTGACCTGAAATCAGTAACTGGACTCTGTATAGGACCATTATTAAAAATGTTTGAGTCCGCATGTGAAAAATAGTCCAAACATAAGGCAAGATAGAGCTACTGGGAATACAGCAAGAGCCACAATGGAACTTTTTTGTAACCGTTTTGGTAAACATTTCAGCCTTATTCAAGCCACACAGTACTTGTTGATACAATTAATGTATTTTATTAAGAATTTAAGTATTTTTTTGCTGCAATTAAAATATTTATTAGATAACTTTTTTACTTTTTGCTTCAATGTAACTATTTAATGGCTTCAATTAAAAGTGCAATTATTAATTTAAAGAAATTTACCTTTTCTTTCGTAGCTTCTTCACCAAGAGAAGTGATAACCCGACCTTTAAAATGGATATCTTCTATATTGCCCCTTTAAATTCTCGGAAATTTATGCGATGTATCTGAATTCTTTTTTGTGTCATAAACCAAAATACAACAAAAAAGGTTACCAATTTAAACATTTCCTTTTTTATCCCCCGCCTCAAAACAATGGAACCATTTTGTAACCTTTTTGGTAAACCTTTCCACCTTATTCGGTCCACACAGTAATTGTTGATACAATTAATGCATTTAATTGAGAATTTAAGTATTTTTTTGCTGTAATTAATATATTTGATATATAACTTAGGTATTTTTTGCTTCAATGTTAATATTTAATTGCTTCAATTGAAAGTGTATTAATTAATTTAATGCAAATATATATTGATTGCTCAAAGTAAAACGATTGCTTTATTACAAATATTTTATTTCCAAAATAAAAATTTAATTGCATAACATAAAGTAATTTTGTGCTTTAATTAAATTCAGATAAAATTTTAAATTGATACAACTAAAGTATTTGGTTATTGTTTTAAATTGATGCCACTCATATACTTATTGATACAATTATTGTATTTTATTGAAAATTTAGGTATTTTAATGCTGCAATTAAAATATTAAATAGATAACTTAAGTATTTGTTTGCTATAATGAAATTTTTCATTTGCCGCAATGGAAATATTCAACTGCTTCAATGAAAATAATTATCGTTATATTTAAGGCAACTGTTTCAATAAAATATATTAAATTTCTTAAATTAAGCATTTAATTGCATCATAAATTAAAAAAAAATCATAAATAAAATAAATTTAAGTTTCAAAATAAATATATATAATTGCTGCAATCCAAGTATTCAATTGCATTCATTACAGTAGCTAAGAGCCTTAATAAAATTTCATTGCATTAATAAAACTTTTCCATTGCATCAATGATGCTATTTCATGGAATACTCGTAATTGATTCTATCGTATTCATTTCAACAGCGTTCGTCCATTATTCAAAAACTTATTTTTGCCTAAATGTCCATTATCCAAAAAACTTATTTTGGCCAAAATCGGACAATAATTGCTGTAACAAAAACTGTAGTTTGACTTCAAGCTTGAAATGGACAGACGGATAGAGAAGACATCGATAAATAAATCAAAAGGTGATTATATATGTATAAGTACGTCGATCGCTTGAAGAGTGCAGCTCGTACAAGAAAAACATGAAGAATGGTAAAAGAGAGGTGTAAACTGGTTTACATTCGTCTTAAATTTAAATAAATTTTTGAGTGACAAATAAAACATTAGCAAGGATTGCATTTCACATTCAGTATGCTCTACGATCTACAAGCCAAGAAATAACATTTGGGTGGACAGTTCTAAAGAACCTTGTAGCACAGTTAATATTTAAATCTTATCCTATCTAATAGGATAAGATATGTTAGAAGAGAACCTTTGACTAAAAGACCTATATAACTGAGAAACTCAACCCATGTCCCAACGATGCGTAAAAAAGGTAACAGTCCTGGCTAGGCAACATAACTCTCCTTTGAATTCTTCAAGGACGAACTTGAAACGCCGACAAAGTTGCAGATATATATGACTTCTTCACGGCTAGAAGGAATGGATTTTCTTACATCGCTTTAATAATCCAAAGAATTTGTCGAAGCATTATTTAAAACAAAGTTTTACGTCAATTATTGAAATAATTGACCAAATAGAATAAAACTACGCCAGAACGTAAAACTCTGCACTGCAATTATTCTGAGTCTTTTTTACGCACGATTTATTAAGATTTGTTTGCATATTTTTTAAATTTTTTAATGAATTTCATTAAATTTTAAATATTTTCCATTTTACTTTCGTTCTATCATTTTGGGAACCGTAAAAAGGTCCTTTTCCGATACTATTCAATTCTGTAACTTGTAATGTAGAATACGAGTATATTTAATCAAAAGGAAGTCATGAAAAATAGAAATAGAGATAAAAAGAAGGTATTAAAGGAGTCGAATATAAGAAAGTGGAAAAACAATATTAAATCAACGGGATGAAATAAAAAATAGAAATGGGAATAAAAAGGAATAAACAAAGGTCCAAAAAGGGTGAAAAATAAAAAAAAAATGCGAAAAACAATATTAAATCAAGAGGATAACATAGAATAAATTTAAGGTTAAAAATGGATTAAAAAGGGTCAAAACGGGCGGAACAGAAGGAAGCGAAAAAGCAATATTAAATCAGCAGGTTGGCATGGAAAATTAAAATAAAAGCGTCCAAAAGGGGGAAAAATAATAAAATGAGTAAAACCATATTTAATCATGAGAATGTCAGGAAAAATAAAAATGGGATAAAAAACGGATGAAAAAAGGTCCAAAAGGGGCCAAAATATCGGAAAACAGCAAAAAAGTTCCAAAAGGGGCGATATATAACAAAGGAGAAACAATAATTTTTAATCAAGAGGATGACATAGAAAATTGAAAGAGGGATAAAAAGGGATAAAAAAAACGTGCGTAACAGCAAGATACAAGAAAACAATATTGAATTACCAGGTTAACATGGAATACATTTAGGGTTAAAAATGGATTAAAAGAGATCAAAACGGGTGGAACAGCAGGAAGCGAAAAAAACAATCAGCAGGTTGGCATAGAAAATTAAAATAAAAGCGTCCAAAAGGGGGAAATATATAATAAAATGGGTTCTTCTCAAATTTAATCATGAGAATGTCATGAAAAATAGAAATGGGAATAAAAAAGGATGCAAAAGGTCCAAAAAGTTCCAAAGGGGGCAATATATAACAAAGGAGAAAAAATAATTTTTAATGATGAAAATTGTGCAAAAGGGGCGAAATACAAAAAAGGTGAAAACCCATATTAAATAATCAAAAATACAAATGGAAAAAAGGTTTAAAAGGGGTAAAATTTTAGAAAGTGAGAACAACAATTATATCTCCTGGTTGGCGTGGAATATAGAAATGTAGATAAAAGGCATGAAAAAGACCAAAAAGGAATATATAAAAAATGTGAATAAAAACAATTTTTAAACAAGAGGATGACATAGACAATAGAAACGGGCGTAAAAAGGGATAAAAAAGTTAGAAAAACAATATTAAATCGAAAGGAAGACATAGAAAATATAAATGGGGATAATAATATCGGACTAAAAAGACCAAAATGGGCCAAAAAAATATAAAAAGTGCGAAAAGCAATATTAAATCAAAAGGATGGCATGGAAAATGGTGATAAAAATTCTTTATTAGAAAAATATTAGAAAGTGAGAAAGAGTATTAAATTATCAGGATGACATAGAAAGTAGAAACGGAATTAAAAACAGTCCAAAAGGGCCAACATTTTAAAAGCGATAAAAACTATATCAAACCATAAGGAGGGCATAGAAAGTGCAACAAGAGTAAAAAAGGGCAAACAGATGGCCAAGAAAAAAAATTGGGAATAAAATGGGATAAAAAGGAGGTATTCATTTTTAAAGCCGCAGAGAGGCTCCTTAAGCCAAACTACACAGCTAATCTATAATGCTTTGTAGTTTTTTAAATATTTAACTCATATGTTTGAAACCAAGTCAAACTCCTTTAAAATCTACACTGACTTCGAGTCTCCGCAGGATCTCTAGACTAATAAAATCGTCAACACAATCATTTAAAATAGTTAAAGTTTAGAGTTTAATTTACCTTACGTAATGTTATGGCATACCAAATTGAAAAAGAAATTTACCTGAAAATAAGAAGAAAATAAAATAATTATTGGCAATAGTTTCATGCATTTATTTATTGCAGTTGTTGTTAATTTAACATATTTTTAAAATGTGGGCAATAAGAAGAAAATAGAAAAATTTCTGGACTTAGTTTCATTGTATTTTTTAATGTTGTTGCTGTTAACTTTATAACTTTCAGTTTCTTTAAAATCAACATTCAAAAATTCTAAGCGCTTGTTGAGCTTTCTACATTTTAAACGTACGCCTTCGAAAAGGCCTTTGTTTTCAAATAGTCACATCACTAGCCCTATACTTATCGAGGGCATTATGAGCGACTTATAATAAATTCGGTAAATCCTTATCAGTTGATCGTCTTCAATAGCCCCCTCCAGAGCTTTTACAAACCTCATTTTTAGCATAGTGACTTTTATAAAATCTATAACAAATCGCGAAATTTAGATCAAATTTCATCCTCGATTATAGGCCCTGCAGCTCTAGAAGCCACATATTAAATTCGTGCTTTCTTAAATTTAAAATCAAGCTCCGTAAAAAATACTTTAACGAAACCTAGTAAAAATGGACCTTATTGGTCCCTGCTGTTCCTCGATTTTTTGGGATTAAAAAAGGGACTGGTATTGACAAAGACGAATAGCATAAAATGCATTTAGAGCTTAAGCGCCATATATATTCGATGGGCAGCGACATCTATCGTCAGTTGAGACGATAAAAGCCTTTTATTTTGTTAAATTTTGAAACTTCTTACAATATTGTACTTTTTTTAACTTTACTAAAGGAATTTAGGTAAGCCCTACAATTTCAAACTTCAATGGGTGTGTTTATCCTGTCACCATGATAAATGGTCCACACCATTCGACATCGCCGAAGGTTTAACACTACTAATGCACTTGTTTTTCCTACTTTTTCTCTACGGGGCCTTGCAAAGACGCTGCTCGTTGTGGCGCGGTGCGTTAGCCTCAATTTACAGCTTCAGGTTCCCCATGTTATTATTTCATACGATTTTTTGCGATGTTTTTTGTTTTTTGCTTTTACTGTCTCAACTTTTTTCCCAACTGTTATTATTTTCTTCTCTGCCGACATGGAACAACACACAGAGGCACATATTCAAGCCGGCATAGATACCCGCTCGCTCGTACTTTATAGACGAATATTTCGTTGCTGTTGTTGGTTTGGTTTGTTTTCTGTCGTTTTTTTGTTTTTGTTTGCCAAGAATCTTGACGTCAAATGCCAACTTTTTTTGCCGGTTGTTGTTGTTGTTGTGTGTGTTTTTTACAGCATTTAACAGAACAGAATACAATATTTTCTGTAAAATGAAATGAAAAAAAAATTGCCAACAAAAAATTAACAACAGAATTGCTGGAGCAGCGTCAGCAACAGAAGAGGGCTACGGCAAAGACGAAGTCGTAGAGGTCCACAAAAACACTGGCAGCCAGTAACTATGAGCACTAACTACGATGACGACGACAATACTGGAGCAGCGGCGGCGGCAGCTTCACTGTCTTTCTTGGCCTGGCTTACTTGTGCGGCTTTTGCCACACACATTCTGGCTATCGCACAGTGGCTTGGAAAAGAAAATAAAACGATTTCGAAACTATGTTTGGTATTAGATTGAAAATTATAATCCTTATATAGTTAAATAAGGAGAGATGCACTAAATACTCCAACATCTCGCCAGAAACGGGTAAAATACTTTTTCAACATGAGTGAGTAATTTGTTATACGAGTACAGTTGACATAGCCAACTAAATTGATATTGATGGCTATCAAGTAAGAGTGAATTGTATTTTCGCGGGCATTTGTGTGAAGAAAACTTGAAAAGTGTGATTTACAACAGTAGTTCATATTCGTTTGGTGAGAGGTTTTTCTTTCAACAATTGCTGCAAATCTTTCAGATGAAAGTCGTCAGGGACCCGAAATCGCTATAAAAGCGGTGTGTAGCCACTAAAATCAATGTCACTTTGCCATTTTGGTTACAACTTGTCTTCAATTTAAAAATAGATACAATAGGTCTTGAACCGGTTAGCCCCTGTTCAATGTGTAAAGCAAGTTTAACAAGCTTATTTTTTATTATTTTTAAGGCGAACAGATAAACACCGAAATCAGATATTCTCGAATAACCATTAATACCCATTTACACGATGTTGATGTGGCCAACGATATTGTGAGTTCCAAGAACAACGAAGAGGACAACATATCGGGGTTCCTTGATAAGGATGTACGAGGGCGGTTCGGAAACTTCTTAGCCTAGCACAAAAAGCGCGGTATAAACAGAAAAAAGTTAAGTGTTTTGGAAACTTCCATCTCTGCTATGAACACATGTTAAAGTTTGTTTCGATCTGGCAACTCCTTCATATAGAAACAGTTGTTCACAAAAGACGCATCCGCGATTTTTTTACAATGGAAAAATTAGAAATACGTGGTGTCATTAAATATTTACATAAAAAAGGTTTATCGGGACAAGAAATTCATCATGATATGGTGAATGTGTTAGGTGAAAGTGCTCCTTCATATGCAACAGTAAAAAATTGGGTTGCTGAATTTAAACGTGGTCGTACAAGCATTGAAGATGAACCACGTAGTGGACGTCCAAAAACAGCAACAACAACAGAAATTGTAGCCAAAGTGCATGATATGGTATTAAATGATCGACGAATAAAAGTGCGTGAAATAGCTAATATCATGGGCATCTCAAATGATCGAGTCCATTTAATTTTGCATGAAGAACTACAGATGAAAAAGCTTTCTGCAAGATGGGTGCCGGACTTGTTAACAGTCGACCAAAAACGCATAAAAATGAACATTTCTCAAGCTTGTTTGGATCGTTTTCAGCGAAATAAAATGGATTTTAAGCGTCGTTTCATAACTGTTGATGAGACATGGATCCACCACTATACTTCAGAGACAAAAGAACAATTCAAACAATGGACTGAAGCTGGAGGAAGTGTCCCAAAGAAGGCAAAAACAAGTCAATCGGCTGGTAAGGTTATGGCAACGGTTTTTTGGGACTTCAAAGGTATTTTATTGATTGACTATCTGCAAAAGGGTAAAACAATAAATTCAGAGTACTTTTGCAACCTTTTAGTTCTATTAAATGTACAAATTCGTGAAAAACGTCCTGGCTTACAACACAAAAAAATAATTTTTCATCAAGACAACGCACCAGCGCACAGGAGTGTTTTAACAATGGCTAAAATCAACGAATTAAAGTACGAGTTGCTTGACCACCCACCTTATTCTCCTGATTTAGCTCCCAGTGACTTTTGCCTGTTCCCAAATCTAAAAAAAATCCTTGCTGGCAAGCGTTTTACCTCAAATGAAGATGAACCACTATTTTAAAGACCTTGAGGAAAACTATTTTAATCAAGGGATAGAATTGCTAGATAATCGTTGGACTAAGTGTATTGAAGTTTCAGGAGATTTATTGAAAAATAAAAATATTTTTGAAAAACTAACTATTCTCTTTCATTGATAGGCTAAGAACTTTTCGAACCGCCCTCGTAAGCACTAGGCGCGAAAAAGGACGTCATGATGACAATGGAGTTCCAATACAATTAAAACACTATCTGAAGGCATCTCCTATTTGTCGTTAAAGAAAAATAATCCAATACTTACATGGAGACCAATAGAAAGCTTTTACCCATTTATTACAAAAGTAGCAAAAAAGTTTATTTTTGCATGCAGTTCTTATTCCTACTCAAATTCGGAGCCAAATTCTCAAAAAATTTCAATGAGAGTATCTTTTGGAGATTAATTGATGCGAACATGTGGTTCCATGTGTATTTATCGACTGTTTAAAGAAATAAACTTTGTTTTAGATTTTTGAACTTGAATATTACCATTGTACACTACACTTGAAATTCCTAATGTTTATTTGTTTTTAATCACTATTACTTTTTAAAATAAAAGTTTTTTTTATACAAAGAAAACTTTTTTTATACGAAAATATTGCATTTTCTTTCCCTAAAGAATAGAGTCGACTTTAAGACTTAAAGTCTAAAAGTCGACTTAAGGTCTTAAGCTTGGGGTTGTTCGATGGTGAAGTGGAGTTCAGTGTAATCACTCCTGATTGTAACTAAAAGTCTTTCCGACTGTTTTTTTAATGTTTACAATTTGTAAATATGCGAATTGTTTTATCCTCCTACACGAAATTGTTTTCAGTAAACGCTTACAACTTTTTTTGTAAATATGTGTTTCATCCTCATACGACATTATCTTCAATAAACGGCATAAAATTTTTGTTTGTAAATATGTGAATTTGTTTATCATCTCATAACGAAAATATTTTCAATAAACGGCATACAATTTTTTTTGTAAATATGTGAAATTGTTTATCACTTGAAATCGGAAATATTTTCAATAAACAACCTACGAATATTTAAGTTAATATGTAAAATTATTAATAGATTTTTTTTCTTGAATATTTTAATTAAACTGATTTTCCTTTTTGCATAGATTAGGGTTCTATAAGTCGATTTTCGACTAATCGACTTTTGGGCCTAAAAAAGCCCAAGTCAGTTAGTCGACCGTTTGTTTTTAAAAAAGCCTATAGATTTCCTTGTTGACTTATTCTTTTAACTTTAAATATATAACCATATTTTTTATTGTCATAAAAACAATGTGTTTTTTAATACTAACACGCAAAGAAAAAATATGGTTACTATATAGTCACGGCAACAATAACATGTTCTTTTTAATAATAGTATGTTTGTCGCAACCATAGTTTTGTTTTTTGAATTTCATGTTGACAATAGTATGATAGCGACAATATTATTATTGTTGAAATATAACAATTATATTATTGCCAAATTTAAAAATGAAACTATGGTTGTAGTAACAATATAAATATAGTTGGTGCGACAAAAGTATTGTTTTTTTGGGTTTTGTGTTAACCATATTATGATTACAGCAATCATACTGTATGATTGTATTTTTTCTTAATTTGAATATGGGTTTTACAACTATGTTATTATTACGAATCTTAGGAAATAATAATGGGAATTAAAATTTTACAAAAAACTGCTTTGGATTTGTTTAACTGAAATATTTTTAATAAAAAAGCTTGCGTTTTTTTAAATGATTTTTTTTTACTGTTTAATAAACACTCCTATTATTTTAAATTTAATGTATTTTTAATTTATTTTGTGGGTGAGTGGGATCATAATAACGTTGAGTGTGAACCATACTATGGCTGTTGGTATCATACTATGGTTGTATGTCAAACATACTATTGTTGTGAGGATCATAATATGGTTGTGGGGATCATAGTATGGTTGAGTATGAATCATACTATGGTTGTGGTGATCATAGTATGGTTGAGTGTGAATCATACTATGGTTGTGAGGATCATAGTATGGTTGAGTGTGAATCATATTATGGTTGTGAGGATCATAGTATGGTTGTGTGAGAATCATACTATTGTTGTGAGGATCATAATATTGTTGTGCCACAACCATATACTCAACAATAGTATGATGCCCTTCGAATATTGTCACCCCAACCATACTTTTTTTCTGCGTGAAAACGTCGAAAAGTATAAAAGTCGACCTTTTATTTTTTCTTTAGGTTTGGAAATTAGAAATAGTCACCGTTGGCTAAATCCGGAGAATATGGCGGATGAGCTACCAATTCCTAACACAGTTCATGCAATTTTGTTATTGAGACTGCACACGTGTGTCCCGTGCATTATCGTTTTAATTGGTCTTATGAGGTTATTTTTTTTAATCGGTCCAATAAGTTGGCATAATATTCGCTGTTTATTGTTTTATACTTTTGAAGGTAATCGATGTGGATTATCCCGCGTGCATCCCAAAAAAACTATCATCACCTTATTGGCCGACAAATTCACCTTGGCCTTCTTCGGAGCCGGTTCACCCGAAGAAACCTATTGTTTGGACTGTGGCTTGGTCTCTGGAGCGTTGTAATTGATCCATGTTTTTTTTATTCACAGTTACAAAACGCCGCAAAAACTCATTTTAATTGTGGTTAAACAACTCGAAACAATCCTTTGAAGTTGTCACACGATTACGTTTATGGTCAATTGAGAGCGAACGTGGCAGCCATATTGCAGGCAGCTTTCTTAAACCCAACTGACCATGTAAAATTTAAACCACACTCCCATATGAAATGTGTGTTGCATCAAAAATCTCACGCACTATTGCAGGCAGCTTTCTTAAACCCAACTGACCATGTAAAATCTAAACCACACTCATATGTAATGTGTGTGGCATCAATAATCTCACGCACTTTTACTCTTCGATCGGCCTATACCATGTCGTGGATTCGGTTCGGGTTCAGGTGTTTTGACCTCAATTGGCTGTCTAGAAAGTTCAGCGTCATTTGTATTTATCAGTATTTAGTGATAGTATTTATCAAGCTTTTCCTTGTTTTGACTGACGGGTTTTTTCTGCAAAAAAATAATGTTTGATGAGCTTTCGAAATTCCCTTTTTCCAATTTTAACAAAATCCACGAGGTTGTATGTTTTGAACAGCTGTTGAACACAAATTGAGTGACGGAACTCTCACAAAATTTGACAGTAGTCTATTAACAAATGGTACTTGATGGGAGCAGTGTTACATTTCATATAACCACGTGCAAAGTTCGAAAAAGTCACGGAATTATTGATAATCCTTCGTATAATCACCTACGACTTGGTAAAATGTTGTGATCGGTCAAGAATACACATTTTAAAATCCCATCCCAGTTTCTTAACATATGTTTAGTGTAAACTAGCCACAGCTAAGTGCACCTACCACCTCCACTTTGTCACGGTTTGCAACTGCTGTGCGACATTGCCGTTGCCATCGCCTTGCGAACTCCCCGCTCCAGCCACTGGCGGTCGTACTCTTGGCCTTATCTTGAAGATACACACACCGAAAACGACAACAACATCAAAAAAAAAACGCACACAAAAAAAGTTGTAATATTTTATTTTCTTTTTGTGTTTTTGTTTTTTCGCTCGGTTTTTTCTCACCTTTTTGCACATTTTTCAAAAAAAGCAAGTTTTTCTTTTTAGACGTTTTTATGTTTGTTTATTTTTGTTGTCGTTGCCTTTGCCATCGTCGTCAGCGCCGCCACCACCGTTCGTTTGCCCTTCACCGCCAGTCCATGCTGGGGTTCTGCCATGCGAACGGGCGGGTTTTTTTTAGTTGTTCATTATAGAATTTCAGCCTCTGATTGTTTAGTAGGAAAGCAAGCGTTTTTTCCATGTTGTTGTTCTTGTTGTCGTAATATAACGATTATTTTATTTTTCTAAATAACAACAACGACAACAAAAAACTTGCTGTGGAGTGTGAAGAAGGGTGGCCGGCTGTCGTAGGGGAGTTTAGGGAGGCATTGCTCGGTTCAGCACATCGACCGTCGTAGCACTAATGGCGACGTTAGCCTTTCCTTGAAATCTTTGCTCTAAAGTTTTTCTTGTTGCTGCCTTTAAGCTTACAACTGCAATTTACTTATTTATCTGTTTGTGTGTGTGTGTGTGTGTGTAGAGGTTTCTCAGCGTTTTGTTCTTTTTTATTTTGTGGGTAAAAAATTAGTTTTGTTTTTTTGTGGGGGGAGAAACACAAGAAAATTTTAGTTATTTTTCATGCCACAATGTTGTGAAAAAATTACAAACACACTCAGAGAAATAGTGGGAATTTGGATGTGAAGAAGAGAGAAAGCAGATAGGGTAGGGAGGCAATCCCTAAAGCTTAGTTTGTAAATTAATTTAAATTTTAAAAAAAAAAAACAATTTTAATATAATTTAATATAATAATTTCTTTTTTTCTGTACCCATGACATTGTTCATGTGTAAGAATCGGATCCCTTAGAAGGATTACCCCTCGTGCACAAAACTAAAAAAAATCCTTACCCAGCTAATTCACAGCTTACCTCGATTTAAAAATCGTGCAGGGAAATTCGTATTCTAGGGATGAAAATTAGAAAGTTTGCCTGAGGAACCTTACCTTTAAAACGAATTCTGACGTCCCAACTTTTAACCCGTAGGGTAAAATTTTGAAAAATCCCTCTTTGACCCATTTAGAGTGCCCCAACCGTGTCCAAATGTATGACACATTGGCATTGGTATGGTTCCTCGGGCAAAGTTTCTTATTTTGATCCCTGCACGCAGAAAAAAAAGTATGGTTGGGGTGACAATATTCGAAGAGGATCATACTATGTTGGTATATGGTGTGGCACAACAATATTATGATCCTCACAACAATAGTATGATTCACACATAACCATACTATGATCCCCACAACTATAGTATGACTCACACTCAACCATACTATGATCTCCACAACCATACTATGATCTCCACAACCATACTATGATCCTCACAACAAAAGTACGATTCACACTCAACCATACTATTATCTCCAAAACCATATTATGATCCTCACAAACATAGTATTTTTTCATACAACCATAGTATGATCCTCACAGCCATAGTATGATTCACACGCAACCATGCTATTATCCCTACAACCATAGTATGATTCACTCAACCACCTATTATCAGAGAAATAGTGGCAATTTGGGTAGGATTGGGTAATGTTGTTATTCAAAAATAGAGATTTTTATGAAGCAAGTTATTTTAAATTGTATTACAATTAGTTCATAGCCAGATTTGAGGCCATGTTTTGAACATATCATCAGTCGAAAATACTTTTAGTTGCAGGGGTGAAAGCTACTTCACCATCCGTAGACCCAAGTAACGAATAAAGCCATGATCAATGGTTATATACTCAAGTGCAGGCAGATTTTAAACAAACGAGAACCATTCGGTAGTAGAGTATTTCACCAAACAAAGTAAACACAATAAAAATCCCTCGAACTACCTTCCGATTGTTGTTTTTTTTATAATGGACAACAACCATGCACTGCATCGTGTGTATGTGTTTTGTTCGTATATCAAAAAAACACTCATACAAGTATGCTCTATACAACCTGTTTTGTTATGTTCATAGTCGCATCCAGACTGTATGATTGTCGTAATCATATTATTGTTAACGTAAATCTTTAACAACAATACTTTTGCTGCACCAACAATATGTATATTGTTGCCACAACCATGTTTTCATTTTTAAATTTGGCAACAATACTATCGTTACAATTGTGATTGCGGCAATATTAATATATACGAACATGCTTTTATTGTAGAGAACCCATTATTGTTGCGGTGGCCATATAGTAACCATATCTTTTCTCTGCGTGTAGAATACGATTTTCCTTGTCATCTGAGCGATTTTTTTGCCTGCTACAAAGCGACCCGCCCTAATCTTTACACTAATGTATCAAATTCAATTTTTTTTTTCATAAAATTGTGATTTTTTTGTAAAACTTAATTTCTATTTTCTCTTTCGCTACTAACATTTGTTCTCGAGTGTATTACCGTCTTAGCTAAGGAACTCCCGCATACATAAACTCTAAATTGGAATATTTGTGTTTTTTTAAGTCTTTTTCGCATTTTTGCAGTCTCTGCTTTATTTTTAATCATGAATGCGAAAAACAAAATCTACCTTCATTAGAAGAAAGTTTTTTTTTTTTAATTTTTTACCGAAGAAAAGTACAAGTACCTCCGCAACAACAAATCGTTGATGCCATAAAACAGAAAAACACCTACACCGACAACATGAGAAATATTTCTTTTAATATTTTTTTCTTTTTATACTTTTTTTTACTGTGTACGTTGATTATAAATTGCATTAAAAAAACACATCGCGTTCTTGGGTTTTTCGAACTTTTTTTTAGATTTTAATGAAAAAACTGAATAAAAAATCAAAATGCCCTTCGCTACAGATGAGATTCTAAAAAAAAACGTTGTACTGTATTGTGTTTGTTGTTGGTGATATCATCGGAAATATGATGTTGCTGGCGATTATTATATTATTAACGGTATTTTATTCAGTCAAAATTGTCGATAAAGAATAAAATGTTACACTAGTTTACAGAAATGTAAAATTTATTGAGCCTAGGGTTAGTAAACAACTGTAGGAAGTTGTCTAGCAAAAAAACAGGGGCCTAATCCCCGTTCGATATCCCCGCATTGATATCGTGCAAATTTATTTCGAAATCGCAATAATCTGGATTACGACACTCGTTAACGAGTAGCTACTATGCGAAGTCGATAGAACATTTGTGATCGAAACAAAACAAAAACGAAATTATCTAAAAGCGCCAAACCAACCAACATGTTAAAATGGATGCAATGTAAGTGTTTTCAATACATTTGTGAAATATATAGGGTGATCCATCTAGAGGTAGTTTTTAGAACAAAAAAAATATAAAAATTCAAATCAAGTGTGGAATCTTTATTGGTAATTTGAAAGAACATTTTATGGCATTTATTTTTGATTATAATCCTTGGGCCTTAGCCGTAAAAAAATTGTTCTCGTTGTATCCCACATTTTGACGAATGCTCAAAAAAAGGCTCGTATAGATTGGTGCAAAGAGATGTTGAAAAAGTAAACCTGCGGTAGCTCAAAGGCAGTGTATAACATTGTCACAGGCGACGAATCATGGATCTATACATATGAACCCCAAAACAAAACAGCAATCGACCGTATGGGTCCTTCAAGATGAGCCAAGTCCAACAAAAGTTGTTCGTGGAAGAAGTACTTTGAAGCAAATGATGCGTTTTTTCGATATTACTGGCCATGTTGCCACAGTGCCTTTAGTGGAACGTAGGACGGACAATTCTGAGTGGTATACAACCATCTGTTTGCCAACAGTGTTTGAAGAAATGAGGAAGGATATTAAGAGAAGACGGATCTTTTTGCATCACGACAATGCGAGCTCTCACACTTCAGCTGAAACGATGAGCTATTTGACCATTCAAGATGTCGAATTGATAAGCCATCCACCGTACAGCCCTGATTTGGCACCCAATGACTTCTTCTTAGTCCCTAGCCTCAAGAGAAAAAAAGCGTGGTCAACGTTTTTCATTGCCCAAAGCAGCTGTTGAAGCGCTCAAAAATCAAATTTGTTCCTAGCGGTTCTCAATGTAAGTTATATACAATATTAGCATACTAACAAATTTTTTCTGAGCACTTATTTCAAGACTTTTTCTGTGAAACCTTCGGCTCACCTTCTGACTCATTAGCTAAAATACTAAGGGGAAACTTCTCTCAAATCAGTGAGCTGTTT
Organism: Hydrotaea diabolus; assembly: GCA_963513945.1. Lineage (NCBI taxonomy): Eukaryota > Metazoa > Arthropoda > Insecta > Diptera > Muscidae > Hydrotaea > Hydrotaea diabolus. The sequence goes on from OY740718.1 coordinate 184,954,139, forward strand.
ATCATTAAATTTTCACTGACCGAGACCTACTGTATAACGCCGGTTCCGAAAGGAAAATCTATGTTATAGATACGTTTTTACATGGCTTTAGCCCATTCCTGCCTAATGTTTATTTAAATACCCAAAAAAGTGTTGATACAAAAATAATTTTAGCGTGGGCCAGGTGAGCGATATCGCGGTAATATTTTTATAGAAAAGAGGAAAGATTGCGCTTAATTAAAGGATGTAGCAGGATTTTTTTATCTTTTGTTTTATGCAGACAAAAATCTAAGATTTTTTTTCAAAGATGCTCCGAAAAAGTGTTGTCAAACAAACATAGGAAAATGGTACAAATTAAAAATTTCTAATTTTACCAAATAGCTTAAGTTCTATGTAATGAAAAAATATGAAAAAAAAACTGGCCCCCAGACCCGGTCAAATGCAAATGGGTAATTTTATTAAGAAAACATGGAACTTAAAATAAATAAATCACTTAATTGCATGGTACGAACAAATTCTAAATCGAAAAATTGTTAAATGAACGTACTCGGAGTTAAATCAGGCTTTACTACTAAGCATTACACCCCGAAGGCCCATTGCTTATGTGTGATCATTACATGATTTTTGATTTTATAATATGGTTGTTTGGTCCTATGGTTTTGGAACATGATGACCGGTATCATCATATGGTTACTTTCGATCATAACGCTGTTGTGGGAGTTCATAAATGATTGTGGGAACCAAAATATTAAAACAAGAATCATAGTATGGGTGTGGGAAACATAATAGTAATAGTGTGGTTGCAAGAATCAAACCAGAATCACACGTACATCATATAATAGTTATATGGGATTATAATGGATTCATAAAATGGTAATGGGTCATATTTCGGTTGGGGAAATCAAAATATGGTTGCATTGGACAACAACATGGTTTTGCGATAATAATATTTATAATATGATTGAGTGTGATCACAATATGTGACGCGCAAAATAGAAAGGGACCTAAGGTTAAAAACCAGTTTTGTTCAGGAGAGCCATTTTAAAGATTAGGTCCCTTTCTATTTGCGCTTAGAATCGTCGACTTCACTTTGATAAAACGCTTATATCTCTGGGAGGGAACACTTTTGGGGCATGCGATCGGTCTCACTCTATGCTCAGATGTTGTCCACATCAAAAAAAAAAAGAAAAAAATGAAAATTGATTTTTTTACCCTTAGGTCTCTATGCGCTGTCATATATGGTTACGGGTATCATAATATGTATTGTTGCGTGGAATCGTAAACTGATGATGTCTAATGTATTTTTATTTAATTATTTTTATATTAACTAAGACTTACCATCATCAGGGGCCCAGAATTGTTTAAATGTTATATGTTTCATTCTATAAAATTAATTTTTCTTATTGATTTAATAAAAAACCTTTTTTCGTTTAATTTTTTGTCTTCAAAGAACAGCAATAAAAATAGATAATTTTGAATTTATTTGCAGCTAAAAGTAAAAAAAAGTCGTTGAAATTGAAATTATCTTGAAAGGGTACCTTGCAGGTTTTGTTTTTTGTTCTTTTTTTTGGCTTTCATAAAAACACTTGATAAGATTTCAAATTTAGGCGTGTGTATTTTGGAGTACAATTTGTCGTACAAACAAAAAATCTGATTACAGTCATCGTATTGTTTTATAAGTTTATTTTTTAAATTGAAATAATTTATCATTGTTTTGGTATAAATTTAAATGTTCTGGTGTGAGTGTGTATTTTTAGGAAAAATATTTCCTCATTGCATGGCAGCGTCTTCACCACAAAGGAGGCGATTAAGTATTCAAGTTTATTTTTGATTTAAGAGCATGTAGGAGTTCTGACCACATATTTTGAATAATAAAAAGCAAACATCAAATAGATGCAATGTAATGTTAAATAAATGGTTTTAAGATTTATAAAAAACGTAAAAAGACAAAATATTTAAAAATATAAAAAGTAAAATTTTAGCAATTTTTTCAGGTTAATATCATCGCCATATCTCGTGTCTCAGCAATGGTTCACATATCTCTGGGGCCAATTTAATGGTCCATTTCGAGACATAACGCGTAAATGTTACCCTACATGAGTTAATTGTTTGATGCCCTGTGTGGTTTGTGGTGTTGTCCTATTGCAAAGCACATGGGTCAATGCATTCAACTTAGGCACGAAATTATCGGCAATCATGACTAATATTGTCGCCGCCAAACACAAAGATTTTGTAGATTTCACGGTGCAAAAACGCATATTGAGTTCCACAACATGAAACTTCTTAAAACACCCTTTGCACAAAAAGCAAAACATCACCGAAGCAAATGCTACTGGTTGAAGCGAAGTGAAATTTATTCGAATTCGTCGACTTTTTCTTTACCTATTTCCGATTTAATATATTTGCTGCTAATGTCGGATTATGTCGTTTGCGATGATTTTTTAATGTTTATTGTTAAGTCTGATCTTGGTCTAGCCTCATAAATTGCCTTCAATTTGTTCTCTATGACCTTAAACAGTAGCTGCACTTTTCCGCTTGCCAGGAGTTAGGCAATTTTTTATATTTCCTCCACCGAAGAGTGAATGGTATACTAAATTTTTTATTATGTTTGCAAGACCACGAAATATTGATTGGAGACCCTATAAAGTATTTATATTTTTAAGCGTCGTTAAATTCTTAAGACGATCGAGCAATGTCCGTCTACGTGCCAGTTCGTCCGTTGACAGCGTTCAACGAATCAACCTAGAATTTTGCACATTGAAGGCTCATAGTAATAAGCTATTTGGGATCGTAATTGGACGAAATCGGCACAGGGCAAAAACATTTCCCTAAATTTACCTTGATAAAAATACTCTTTTTTAGTAATTCCTTTATAAATCATAATTAATTGTGAACGGGCAATGGTTAAAATGTCTACTATTAGTTAATTTACGAACTTAGGACAAGTGACGAACTTAGGACAAGAGTTTGGTGACGAAATAAATCAAAAAAAAATGCATCAAAAAAATCTAAAAACCGGCTAGAATAAAGCTGAAGTCAATATCACTTGAAATGCCTTTTTTTGATAAAGTACACGGCCTAATAATGAAAATGCGAATATTTATCTCCAAAAATGGTTTTATTGTTTCTCAAAGTATTCTCCAGCATGATTTATACACTTTTGCATGCGCTTAAACCAATTTTCGAAGCACTTTTTCCTCTACGATTGAGACACCTCCAAAACATGGTTTTTAAACGCTTCAACAGCACCTTTGGCGACGAAAATCGTTGACCACGCAGTTTTTACTTCATGAGCAGGAATAAAAAGAAGTCATTGGGTGCCAAGTCAGGGCTGTACGGCGTATGACCCATCAATTCGACGTTTTGGCTGGTCAAAAAGGCGCTGGTTTGAGCCGATGTGTGAGAGCTCGCACTGTCATGGTGCACACTAGGGCGTACCTCAAAAAAAAAGTTCGCCGTACACCTTCGAATATGAAGTATTATTGAAAGGTAGTTTCAAAATTTTTTTTTTATTTTTTATGCCGAACGTAGGGGTCGCGCTTTTACATTTTTCTATATAACTTCTGCATTTATAAGCTCAATGACTTCAAAGACAAATAAATCGGCCTCGTCGAGACAAAAACATCGATGTATCACACTTTAAAATCCGTTTATATATGCAGAAGTTATATAGAAAAATGTAAAAGCGCGACCCCTACGTTCGGCATAAAAACGGCGAACTTTTTTTTTTTTACTTGTAACCTGGTACGCTCTAGTGCACACTGATTCGTCTTCTCTTGTTCGTTTTTCGAATTTCTCCGAAAACTTCAGGCAAACAAATTGTGGTGTACCACTCAGAATTGGCCGTCCTACGTTGCTCAAGCGAAACAGTCGCCGCATGACCAGTTTTGCCGGAGAAACAGGCGACCGTTTGCTTCGAAGTGTTTCTTTCACGAAGTACTTTCGTTGGATTTGGCTCGTCTTCGAAGACTCACACGGTCAATTGCTGGTTTGTTTCGGGCTCATACGCATAGATCCATGATTCGTCACCTGGGACGATGTTATAAACGTTTTTTTTAAGCACCGCGATCGTATTATTTTAAAATTTCTTTGCACCAATCGACACCAGCCTTTTTTTGAGCGATTGTAAAATTGTGCGGGATCCAATGAGAACAAAACTTTTTTACGGCCAGGTGTTCATGCAATATCGAATGTATGCTGGTGGAAGAAATGCCAAGGATGCCTCCATCTCACGGTATGTCACATGACGATCTTGCATTATCAGCTTACGCACGGCATCAATGTTCTCTGGCACAACGGGCGTTTTTGGACGACCTTCACAACCTTCGTCTTTGAGCGGGCGTTGGCCACGATTGAATTCATTAAACCAATTTTTCACAGTGCTGTAGGATGGTGCTTCATCGCCATACAAAGATTTAAGTTCATCGATGCACTCTTGCCGTGATAATCTACTTTGAAAATTGTGAAAAATGATCGCACGAAAATGTTTACGAGTTAATTCCATTTTTGTGCCAAATTAATTTTTTCAAGTCACTGTAATTTGTGTGGTACAAATAATGGTCGTACGACAAAACGTTCTGAGTACGTTTATGCTAAAAAACGTCAAATTTTACAATGGAAATTTCAGATGGCGCCAGGCAACACTTAGTGTTGCATAGGCCAGAAATATATAGCAACCCTCGTACACTTAAATGCAGGCAGATTCTTTATTAACGAAAACCAGCCGGCAGTAAAGTATTGTTTGTACGAAGTAAATTTTGCATAAGTTTGCATCGCTAGCCGTATGCAGTTGTTTTATATATTTTGTTTGGTATGTATCTGTGGCCTATTAAAACTGTTTTGCTAAGTTTATAGTCACAACCATACGCATATTATTGTTAATATAAATCTTAAACAACAATACTTTTGCAGTAGCCATATTTGTATGGTTGCTAGAATTATATTTTCATTTCTTAATTTGACAGTAGCACTTTTGTTACATTTTAACAATATTAATATTGTCGCAATCATACTATTGTCAAAATAAATTCAAAAACAATACTATGGTAAATCTTAAACAACAATACTTTTGCAGTAGCCATATTTGTATGGTTGCTAGAATTATATTTTCATTTCTTAATTTGACAGTAGCACTTTTGTTACATTTTAACAATATTAATATTGTCGCAATCATACTATTGTCAAAATAAATTCAAAAACAATACTATGGTTGCGACGAGCATGTTTTTATTGCTAAGAATATTGTTGCCATGACCTTATAGTAACCATATCCTTTCCCTGTGTGTATATAACAATTGGCCTTACTACGCTTCAATAGAGCCAATGTGTCAGCTAAGGCCCAAAACCCCACTAAGATCCGATTGAGCGCCTATACATTAACCAGCATCTATGAGCCGTTTCCACTTTCTAATATCTTTCGATATTAGTTTCTGATCAAAAATATCTGTCTTATATCTTTCGATATTAGTTACTAATCAAGAATTACTCCAAGGTATTTTACCTAATCAGTCAGCTTGTTGACTTTTCCATGAAAACGATGTTCTTCAAACGTTCAAATTTTCGCGTTCCTCGTGAAGGGGCATATTTCGGGTTTCTGTGGGTTTACTTCTAAGCCCGCCCTTGGTTGCGCTCAGTTGTTATATCATAAAATTATCAATATTTGTAAGATTTTAAACATATTTTTACCAAATCTTAGCCCTTTTTAGTTTTTTTTTTTATTATATTGCATATATTTTTGCTACCTAATTTCTTTTTTTTCATTTTTTTATTAAAATTGTTTTATTTTTATCATCGTATGACCTTCCACGAGTATTGATAAATAAAGAAGAAGAAACAAAACAAAAAACATATTTTAATGCTAAATATTAAAAAAAAATTAAAAGTTCAACTTGAGTTCCTCAATAACTACTGTAATCGATTTAATTGAAATTATAACTGTAGAAACCCTTAATCTGTCGCTATCTGTCGAATAAAAAAATGTTTAAAACATCTTTATCGCTTCAAAAGTTACAGAGTTTGGGCCATTAAAAGCCGACTGCACGCAGAGAAAAAACATGGTTACTACATGGTCACGGCAATAATAATATGTTCTTCGCAATAAAAGTATGTTCGTCGCAACCATAGCATTGTTAACTGAATTTATTTTTGACAATAGTATAATTGCTGCAATATTAATATTATTGAAATGTAACAATAGTATTATTTGCCAAATTTAATAATAAAAAATATGGTTATAGCAAAAATATAAATATCGTTTGTGCGACAAAAGTATTGTGTTTTGCGTTTTATGTTAACCATAATATGATTACGGCAATCATACTGTATGATGGTAATTTTTCTTCATTTAAATATGCTTTTAAGAACAAATGTTATTGCTACGGATCTAATGCAATAATAGTACTTTTTTTTATCGAAATTAGAATTATTTAAACAGGCTGCTTTGGCTTTGTTTAACTGAACTATTTTTAATAAAAACGCTTACGTTTATTTAAATTTTTTTTTCTACTGTGAAATAAATCACTCCCCATTATTTTGAATTAAATGTATTTTTGAAAAATTTACATAATTCAAATCTATTGTTGACAACTTTACCAAATTCTAACAAATAATATTGGTGTGATCATACTATGGTTGTAGGGACTATAACATGGTTGCGAGTGAATCATAGTATGGTTGTGAGGATCATACTATGGTTGTATATGAAACATACTATGGTTGTGAGGATCATACTGTGGTTGTGGAGATCATAGTATGGTTGAGTGTGAATCATACTATGGTTGTGGGGATCATAGTATGGTTATGTGTGAATCATACTATTGTTGTGAGGAGCATAGTATGGTTGTATTTGAATCATACTATTGTTGTGAGGATCATAATATTGTTGTACCACAACCATATACCCAACAATAGTATTATCCTCTTCGAATATTGTCACCATAACCATACTTTTTTTCTGCGTGTGTGTGTCGTCCACATAGCAGACGGATTTAAATCCTGCTTCGGTTAAACACTGTGAAGTTCCCCGAAAAATTTTGTCCGTAATATTTATTAGGTTCCAACCGCATTATATCCACCTGTTGCTTAGCATATTCCTTCCCTGCCTTCTGTCTCACTGTATAAAACGTTCCATAACTACGTATGAGATGGCACGACTGCCGCACCGCCAGAGCTTAACAACGCTTTGGTTTGTAAGCTGTCTAATTTTCAAACCACAGCTTTAAAAACGACAAATTTGCACAAAGTTCTTTGCTCGAGTGTAAATTATAGGCTCTGGCCTGGTCTTGCTCTTTAGTTAAGGTAAAGCAATCTTTCTATTTGATGGATTTTTTTCTTCTACGTCGTTTTTGTTTTTTTGTTTTGTTTTGGGTAATGAATACAACAACAACCAAAACGTATCATGAATCATATTTATGGGTATTTTTTATTTATAATTTAACAGTTCAGTTTTTTTTCTTATCTTGTTTCTTTTTTTATACGAAATTGGATTTTTTTTGTTTTCTCAATTTCATTTTTGGTGTACAACTTTGTATGTGTCTGAGTGTTTGTTTGTTAAATTTGTATAAACAAAAATTGTGTGAAACCGCAAAAGGTAACAGAAATACCAAAAACAAAAAAACAAAATTCAAAAGTCCAAAAAGACCGCCATTCGTCTGTCTCACTTTATATCCGACCGTGGAAGCGAAAATTCTAAAGAAAAAAAATCGTTCGAGATTGATAGCTGAATTTAGCCGTTCTTGTTGTTGTTGCCATTGATGTTGTTATTATTATTGTTTTTCAATAAAAATACAAGCAACAACAGCGGCAAGAGCAACCTGAAAAAACCGCGCGCAGTTCTTGTTTTCGTAGACCCCCCAATTCTATTAAAAATTAATGGGAAGCAAACAAAACGTACAAAAACGTGTGTTTCTTTTCAATTTTCGAAGCAGCTGTAAATTTGAAATGTATCCATGCAAAGACCTGCTAAAAACCAACTACGGACTTGTTTAAATTGGCAAGAGTGTCGCTGAAGGACTTAAGGTTGAGCTCTCAGAGAGGGGCAAAGAATTCAAACCGTGAGACCAAAGTTGTAGACGATCTTTTAACTTCTTTAGAGTTCTCTTTAGTTCGTTTTCAATAGGAATACCTACGTTTAAACACTTTCTTCACACGTAACGCAACTGCAACTCGTGTTATCATAAATAATATTTTCATTCCTGTTAATTGTTATAAATGCTTCTATAAACGCCCTCGGCTCAGAATAGTTGTAGCAGGCATTTAATTTGATCTTAATAAAATAACAATAAATAAATGCTAATAGCGCTTAAAATATGTATATAGCGCCACGAGTTCTCTAATTTGTTCAATTTTTAATTGTTAATTTTCCGTCATCGCGAAATATATTTTTCCGTTAAAAAAAACAGCTGTTGAGAACCCAAAATTAGTCTACTCTGTAATCGTTTTCAAAAAATCGATAAAAATAAATACTGTTACAACATTGAACGCACCCATTTCAATAGAAGAACTGAACATACCCCATTAATGTCATATGGGTTTTGAAAGCTAACCCCAATAGCGTTAGTCTATGACGGGATTTTAAAATTGCTTCAACTTTCATCATGGAGTGGTCAGATAATGAGAACCGTATCGCTGTAATAGCGCTTTTCATGTGTAAAATGAAAAAAACGATATTTTCAAAATGCTTCGGCCACTAGGGATTAGCCGCATGTTCGTCTACCGATGCATAAAACTGTTTGAGGAGACTGTAGATGTAAAGGACCGCCATCGGTCGGGCCGCCCACGCTCTGTTCGATCACCGCATGTCATCAAAGCCGTTAATTCAAGAATTCACAGAAATCCGCTCTGAAAACAGAAAATCATGGCCCGTGAGATGAATATCACGCAAAAGTCCATGAGTAGAATCATTAAAAAAGGGAGTTGGGGCTTTCAAACGACGTACGGGACATTTATACACTGCAGCTTAAAAAATACGATTGCAAAATGCACAGGAAAATTTTGTTCACCGATGAAAAAATGTTTACCGTTCAGGAAAAAATTAACAAGCAAAATGATAGAGTGTATGCGCGGTCATCTAAGGAAGCATCTGAACTGATCCCAAGGGTGGAAAAGGGTCATCACCCAGCTTCAGTCATGGTTTGGTGGGATGTCTCTTACGATGGGGTCTATGGCCTGCATTTCTGCGAACAAGGAGTCAAAACATCGGCCAAAGTTTACCAAGAAACCGTTTTTTAAGCTGTTGTGAAGCCTCTTAACAATTTCCTGTTCCAAAACCAGCCATGGACTTTCCAGCAGGATTCTGCGCTGGCCCATAAGGCTAAAACGTCCCAGGCCTGGCTTCGAAACAATTTGCCAGCATTCATTTCCTCTGAAGAATGGCCCTCAGGCAGTCCAGATTTAAACCTTTTGGATTACAAAATGTGGACGGTTTTAGAGGACAAGGTTTGTCGCAAAAGATACCCCAACATTGGATCTCTTAAGACTGCTTAGGTTCGAGCTGTGGCCAATTTTTCAATGAACGAGGTTCGTGCAGCTATTGACGATTGGCCAGTGCGACTTAAGGCGTGTGTAAAGGCAAAAGGCGGACATTTCGATTAAGTAGATTCTTTTTGGATACAATATACATCAATAAATATATTAAAAAATATTTGGTCCAAAACATTCAGTACTTTTTATTTTAAAGCATAAAACGTGTGTAACAGTATTTATGTCCCTACTAAGTACAAAAACTGATTTGAAAATGTGTAGAAAAAAGTAATTCAAGAAATACTACGAGTACGGATGGCTGATAACTATTGCTACTTTAAGAAACTCAAATAACTTTTTTTTCAGTGCATGGAATTCATTTTTCTTCTTTTATTCATGTCAAAGCTCATTCAATTTTATTAAATATAGCTTAATTAGTTTAGTTTAGCTTAATTAGTTGATGCATGTGCGGCATCTTGCCAAAAAGTTGTTCATTACTGCTTAAAGAGTAAGGACAGGAATAGCCGCAATTGTTTCTCGAACGAATTGCTTTAGTTCATTCAAATTTGTTGGTTTTGCTTTGTAGACTTCCCGTTTGCAAAAACCCACAATAAAAAGTAAGGTGCAGTAAGGTCAGGCGACCGGGGGTGGGGCCATCTGAATGTGGAGTTTCTGGATATCAGCTTATTGGGAAATTTTTGTCGCAATTCTGTCATAACAGATCGGGCAATGTGATCGGGCGCCATCTTGCTAAAACCACACAGAGTTGAAAGAAATTCGCATTCGGCTTAACTCTGGATCGAAAAAGTCTCTCAACATGCTCAAGTAACGGTCTTCAGTAACCTTAACAGAATGACCGTTTCTTTGAAGAAGTAGGGCCCGAAAATGCAGCGTGATGAAACTGCGCACCACAGTGTGACACGAAGTGGATGCAATTCCGTGTTATCAAGTATCTGTGGGTTGGAAGCACTCCATATTCGACAATTTTGTTTGTTTATCGAAATGGACCTCGTCAGACATGAAAAGACAGTTCAACATGTTTCCGTCCTCTTCCACCATTTGAAGCACCTTTTGGCAAAATTCCAAGCGATTTGGGAAGTCTGATGCATTCAGTTTAGTGGCATTTGAATTGGATATGAGAATGGGAAAATGAAAAACTTTGTACCCATTTGAGCAGATAAGCTTCTTGTCGAAACTCTTAGATTGTATTGTATGGCAGCAGATTAAAAAAAAATGAAAAGTTTTAACCTTTAGTTATAGTTTTAACACCCTGTACAAGCAATTAATAACCGAACTCGCTAAAGGTTATTCTTGAATAAGGTTTTTCCCAAAAATTTTAATAATTTAAAACAAAAAAAGCAAATTGTCAAAAGTTTTTCGTTGACAAAATCATTTTTTTTTTATTTTTGTACAATGGCGTGATGTTAACGCGTTAGTGACCTTCTAAGCGATTTGCCAATAGAACACGGCCATTAATAATTCTCAAAACCAATTAAATTTGTATTTTCGAAGAATATCCGGCAAAGTTTTTGAGCTTCTGTTGAAATAACACAATCTTGTTTTCTAGTCTATACAGAGAAAAAATTCTAAATAAAAGTCAATCACAAGAATTGTAAATGCACTTTATTATTTATGCTAGATACACAAGAGGAGTTTTTACTAAAACCGTTCATAAGGCATATTCGGTACATTCTGGAAGCCCATTTCAAGTTTCCACACAAAATTCTATTGTTGGTTATATGGTTGTGGCACAACAATATTATGATCATCACAACAGCATTATGGTTCACACACAACAATACTATGATCCCCATAACAATATTATGGTCCTCACAACAATAGAATCATTCACACACAACCATACTATGATCCCCACAACCATATTATTATTCACATTCAACCATACTATGATCCCCCACAACCATATTATGATCCTCATAATATGTAATACTTTATTTATATTTATATTGTTGCTACAACCATATTTTCATTTTTAAATTTGGCAACAATACTTTTGTTAGATTTCAACAATATTAATATTGCCGCAATCATGCTATTGTCAAAATGAAATTCAAAAAACAGTACTATGGTTACGACGACCATACTTTTACTGCAGAGAACATACTATTGTTGCCGTGACCATATAGTAACCATATCTTTTCTCTGCGAGCAACATCTGAGCATCGAATGAGACCGATCCCATGCCCCAAAAGTGTTCCCTTCCAAAGATATGCGCGTTTTATGAAAGTGAAGTCGACGATTCTAAGCGCAAATAGAAAGGGACCTAATCTTTAAAATGGCTCTCCTGAACAAAACTTTTCACCAACTTTTCACTTGTTTTTTTTTGATGTGGACAACATCTGAGCATCGAATGAGACCGATCCCATGACCCAAAAGTGTTCCCTCCCAGAGATATGCGCGTTTTATGAAAGTGAAGTCGACGATTCTAAGCGCAAATAGAAAGAGACCTAATCTTTAAAATGGCTCTCCTGAACAAAACTGGTTTTTAACTTTAGGTCCCTTTCTATTTTGCGCGTCACATATAGCTGCCGTCGTATGTTAAAGTAATTCTATATGTATCCGATTAATAACTTGTAGGATTTTTGATTTTAATCTCCTCCTATTGTTACTCAATAATGAGAGGTTTAATAACAATAATAATGCGTATATCAAAATGAATTGAAGCATCAAAATGAACACATAAGAAAAAGCTGGTGAAAAGCTGGCTAAAGTTAAAAGAAGAATATGTCGTAAACAGAAATTAAACTTCCAAAAAAATAGCATTTTCACTTTTAGAACTGTCTATTTTTTGTTCACAACTTATCCATTTTTACAGCGTTTATTTATTTTTTAATTTTATATCCATTTAGAAACAAACTCAAGTCAGATATTTGGCATTAACAAGATTTTTCATGAGAATTATTACAATTTAAACCACCTCAACACCTGATAAAGACAGAAATATACGGCACAACACACAAAAACATGGCATATATTGTAAATGAAATTATTTCAAAACAATTAAATTGTTTATTAAATATTTAATTAACATGACATCCTTGCAACTCTAGTACACACAAAACAATGCCCCACAATGAATGCCTTGTAGCAGTATTGAACTTTATTGTTCTATTCTATTCGCTAGTGATCTGTTCTGTTTGTGGGTTGTTTGCCAGTTTGCAGGTTTCAATTTTCTATAACATTCAATAGAACTCTTAAAACAATTCTAATTAAATTTTGCGTGTTGCAAAATAATTAGTAAACAAAACAACAAGTGAAACTGGAAAAAAGATCTTAAAAATGCGAACAACAATGAATTTTATAAATGCAAAAAAAAAAACAAAACCTAAAAAACTAAAGTTTTTATTTTGCAAATTTTATATCATTTCAAGCCAATGATATTTTCTATGTTCTTTTTCTTTTTTTTCAAACATTTCTTTTCTATGAATTTAATAATAAATTATAGAGGAAGAAGAAGTGGAGGGAGAGAGAAAAAAAGATTTCGCACACAAAAAACAACACATGAAACTTTCAGGAAATTGTTCGCCTGTTTTTGTTGTTGCTCTTCGAATACATTTATAATATAAACAAAATAATAATAACGAATTTCAAATAAATAGAAACAAAAACAGATTTTCCTTGAAAAAAAGGTAACAACAAAAACGTAGCAATCATCGGCAACAACAGCACAGTCAACAACAACAAAAAGGTAATAATAATAATGAATATAAAGTTTTATCGCCCCTCGACGCAAGCAATGCTCGGCGCGAGAGCGAAAAAAAAGTATTATTAAGTTTTTTAATTAAATTTTTTTTTGTCTACAATATCGACAGCAGCAGTAACGTCGACATCAACAACAAAAACTGAAACTGAAACAATACGAGAAAAAAATCACCTCAATTTTATTGAAATTATTAAAAATATAAAAAAATATAATGAAAAACCAAATAATAATAATAAAAAATTAAACAAAAATTGAACAAAATACCTGTACCTACACGCACGTCGAGTTTTTATGGAATTAAACTCGAGGAAAAAAATTGTCCAACGGTGAACAAGAGAGTTGAGTTAAATGTTATTTTGTTATCTTTCCCGCTCAAAATTGTAACAGAAATTATTGGAACAAAATAAATCGATTTACGACTAAACAACCTTGGGAAATAAAAAGAATCTAAAGGGTGGTTAAACTTGAGGGGCCGATGTTGATTTTCAATAAAATTTTCGACAACACGGAGGTATAATTAAGGTTTTATGCGTTAATGTGCCGAATTATCTCATCCTTTAGCCCTTGAATATTATGGCTTATCGCCATACACATTTTCTTTCAAATAACCCCAAAGAAAGAAGTCCAACGGGGGTCCATACACAGGTAACATTTTGAGTTAAATTTTATTTTTTTATCTTTCCCGCTCGAAATTTCCACAGAAATTATTGGAACAAAATTAATCGATTTACGATTAAAAAACATTGGAAAATAAAATGAATTTAAGGGGTGGTTAAATTTTAAGGGCCGATGTTGGTTTTGAATGAAACACAAATTATTTAGCAAATTATCTTCATTTCTTTTTATTATGATAATATTGGTATGGTTCAATTATGTCTGGAACAAAATATCGGCCACACCTTCGACCTCGGCGGCACACCTCCATTCGATGGTCCATATTTTCGATGACGCAGAGGCATAATTGATGTTCTATGCCGTTAATGTGCCGAATTATCTCACCCTTTACTCCTTGAATTGTTGTTGGCTTATTGACGTACATCTTTTCTCTTAAATAAACCCACAGAAAGAAGTCCAACGGTGTCAAATCATTTGATCTTGGCGGCCAATAAAAATCGCCACGACCTGAGATAACACTGCCATTGAATTTGTCGCGCAAAAGAGCCATTGTTACGTTAGCTGTGTGGCAAGTGGCACCGTCCTGTTGAAACTACATATCGTCCACATCCATATCTTCCAATTCGGGACATAAAAAGTTCGTTATCGTCTCACGATAGTGAACACCATTCACAGAAACTGCCTGACCGGCCTCATGTTGGGAAAAATACGGCCCGGCCCGATGATGCCGCCAGCCCATAAACCGCACCCAACAGTCACTCTTTGTGGGTGCATTGTTTTTTCGACTATCACTTTTGGATTATCATTCGCCCAAATGCGGCAATTCTGCTTATTGACGAATCCACTAAGATGAAAAAGTGCCTCATCACTGAAGATGATTTTCTTCGAAAATTGATTTTTCATTTTCATAATAAGCTAAATATTTTGAACGCTTCGTTCGCTTGTGTATCTTTCCTTGGTTCAAATTTAGTTAGTCTTAAACTGAGAAATATCAAATAAAATAAAGAAAAAAAACTTCACGTTCAGATGTGGTTCACATTCAACATCGGCCTTTAAAATCGAACCACCCTTTACTTCAATAGTCAGTGCTGTGTAGTCTAAACAGTGCGTTTATTGGTAAATATTTTTGACCGAAATAAGGCAGCCACTGAAAAATAAGGCATAATAACGGGCAAAACTCCCGGCCCGCGTGGTCCTTTGGTGCGCACTAGCGAGAAAGTGGCTACGATCGCGGTGCTTCAAATGACGTTTATAAGATCATTACAGGTGACGAATCATGGATCTATGCGCAGAGCCCGAAACAAAACAGCAATTGACGTGTGGGTTCTTCGAAGACGAGCCAAATCCAATAAAAGGTGTTCGTGGAAGAAGCACTTCGAAGCAAATGGTCGCCTGTTTCTTCGGCAAAACTGGTCAAGTGGCGACTGTTCCGCTTCAGCAACGTATGACGGTCAATTCTGAGTGGTACACCACAATTTGTTTGCCTGAAGTTTTCGGAGAAATTCGAAAAACGAACAAGAAAAGACGAATCATTGAGCGCCATGACAATGCGAGCTCTCACACATCGGCTCAAACCAGCGCCTTTTTGACCGGCCAAAACGTCGAATTGATGGGTCATACGCCGTACAGCCCTGACTTGGCACCCAATGACTTCTTTTTATTCCCGCTCATGAAGTAAAAACTGCGTGGTCAACGATTTTCGTCGCCAAAAGATGCTGTTGAAGCGTTTAAAAACCATGTTTTGGAGGTGTCTCAATCGTAGTGGAAAAAGTGCTTCGACAATTGGTTTGAGCGCATGCAAAAGTGTATAAATCATGCTGGAGAATACTTTGAGAAACAATAAAACCATTTTTGGAGATAAATATTCGCATTTTCATTATTAAAAAAGGTTTGTTCTCGTTGGATCCCGCACAATTTAACAATCGCTCAAAAAAAGGCTCGTGTCGATTGGTGCAAAGAAATTTTGAAAAATTACGATCACGGTGCTTCAAAAGACGTTTATAAGATCGTCACAGGTGACGAATCATGAATCTATGCGTATGAGCCCGAAACAAAACAGCAATCGACCGTGTGGGTCTTCGAAGACTAGCCAAATCCAACGAAAGTTGTTCGTGGAAGAAGAACTTGGCAGCAAATGGTCGACGCCAAAACTGGTCATGTGGCGACTGTTCCGCTTGAGCAACTCTAAGTGTTACACTGCAATTCGTTTGCCTGAAGTCTTTGGAGAAATTCGAAAAACGAACAAGAGAAGACGAATCATTGTGCACCATGACAGTGTGAGCTCTCACACATCGGCTCAAACCAGCGCCTTTTTGACCGGCCAAAACGTCGAATTGATGGGGACATCCGCCGTACAGCCCTGACTTGGCACCCAATGACTTCGTTTTATTCCCGCACTTCAAGAAAAAAATTAGTGGTCAACGATTTTCGTCGCCAAAAGATGCTGTTGAAGCGTTCAAAAACCATGTTTTGGAGGTGTCTCAGCCGCAGTGGAAAAAGTGCTATGAATTTGTTTTGCTGGAAAATCTTTAAGTTTCAATAAAATTTGTAATAGATTTTCGTGCAAAATTCAAATTTTAAATAAAAACCATAATTCTAAAATATGTAAAATATTGATTTAAAAATTTTATTAAATTTTTTGGATAATTAAATGCGTTTTGGTCCAAAAATAAAGATTTTCTAGTGACCAGTGCCGTTAAATTATTAAAGGGATTATATTCTGATGTTGGAATAACCAAAAAACACTGTTCTGCAAAAATTAACTTTTGAGCCCTTCTTTAGACTGATCTTTATGTAAAATGATCTCCTGAATCCGAATTGATTTTCTGTTTTCCTCATCGCGTATAGTTTTCGAGATATCGTCCTATGATTTTTACAAAAACTGCTATCACTCAGGCAATTTTCGTCGGATGGAAACATATTTTTTTATATGAATTTAATAATCAAAAAATATACCACGTTGAGTACGTTACATAAAATTTCTTTATGATTTTGTGCATATCTGAGTGGAAGAGCTCCAGAATTGGAGTACAATTGGAAGTGGAAAACAACATTTTTCAAAAAAAATGTGTGATTTCAGCTATTTAATTTCGATGTTTAAAAATAGTAATTTTAATGAAAAATTCATTTTTTACCAATTAATATTGCCCATTTTTAAGTGAATAGGATAAGAATAGCTGACGTTTTAGACAAAATTTATGGAAAAAAGTCAGAAAAATATAATTTTCACGATATCTCGTAAACTGTACGTGATGGGGCAAAACGGACACTCAAATCGGATTCAGGAGATCATTTTACATAAGCTGTTCAGTTGGTTTTGTCAAAAGGAGAATTTTGTTGCAGAACAGTGTAATTATTAGTACAATAGACTAAACGTGGTTTGGTTACCACAAAGAACATATCTGTCATCAGCTCCACTTATTGGTACAAACGTAATATGACTTCCAGAATAGGTAAGTTGCCATAGTCGTCAGTTGTGATTTTTTGATTTATTTATAGGCCATGTATACCGTAATATAATCGTAGCTTCGAACCAAGTAACCCCCCCAAAACCATTGAACGTCTGTGATTGCAACAGAAAGTTTGTTTATCCCACCGAATTTTTGTAGTTCCAACCGATTTCCAACTGATTTCTTCTCTAAATGTGGCCATCAGAAGATGCTTGAACTCTTGCACATTGTTTTGAAACTTTTATCGATAGATTAAATTTATCACCTTTTCCCTAACAGTCGTTTTTCTCTGAGCTTCATTGAATAATAAAAAAACAACAGAAAACATTGCAAAGTACAAAATAAATTAAACAATTTTTTTCTGCGTTTCGACAAAACAGCAAAAAACAAACTTAAAATCCCCTTGAGTATGTCATAGAAATATAAACACACTCTCATACAAACAAGCAAACAAAAAAGATCTTCGAAAAAACTGAAATGGAAATTAAAAAATAAGAAAAAAACCGACAACACAAGGCAATTATTTTAATACTTTTTTTTTGTTGCTGCCGCTAAAAAAGCACCGAGTATTGGTGGCGGCACAGTACGGGCCGAGCTGGGCCGGGCAGGGCTGGCTGTTTGTATGGCAGCAGCAGATAAATAACATTTTAATTGAAATTTTTTCAAACCTTTTCAAAATGTATAAATTATTATAGAATTAGCAAGAAAAACTGCAACAACAAAAATCGCATAAATAAAATATTCTATAGTTTTTTAGTTTTTTACGTTCAATCGTTTTTGTTGTTGCTGTTGTTTTTTGGTTTTCAACAAATTATGACATGAAAATGGTGTCGTTTCTTTTATGATTTTTGGTTAAATTAATTTTTCTGTTCGCAGTGGTCTTTTTTTCATTTTGAACATTAAATGTGTGCTGCTATAGGTAAGTTTTTCCTAGGTAAGTTTAAATGGCAGGTTTGCCCTAAAATGTCATTTGGGAGGTTTTTTTTTGTTAAGATTTATGACATATCACAAAATATGGATGTTAACATAATGCGGCATGTGAGAAATAAAGGAGGTAGGTTTCATAAGGTGGAAATAGTGCTTTAAAAAAGAATTGCTTTGTGGGGTTTTTAAACGAATTTTATTTTGGATTAAAATTTAAGTTAAAAATTTAGAATATTCCAAAAGTTTTCTAAATAAAAGGGGTGATATGCAGCGATTTTCAGTTGTTATAAGATTTGAGCAAATATGGTTTGAATATGAAAAATATTGTACACGTATTTCAAAGTTGCTTTTTATATTTGTGGCCCAAGCAACACTAAGTATTGACTAGCGCCATCTGACATTTCCTTTGGAAAGTTTGACATTTTTTAGCATAAACTTACTCAGCACGTTTTGACGTACGACCATCATTTGTGTTCTTTACAGTGACTTCAAAAAATCAATTTGAAAAAAATGGAATTAACTCGTGAACATTTTCGTGCGATCACAACTTTCGACGTTGAGTATGACGACAAGAGTGCATCGATGAACTTAAATCTTTGTATGGCGATGAAGCACCATCCTATATCACTGTGAAAAACTGGTTTAGCTGGTTTGGTGGCCGACGCTCGCTCAAAGACAATGGTCGTGAAGGTCGTCTAAAAACGGCTCTTGTGCCAGAGAACATTGATGCCGTGCATGAACTGATAATACAAGATCGTCATGTGACATACAGTGAGATAGATGCATCCTTGGGCATTTCTTTCACTAGTATTCATTCGATATTGCATGGACACCTGGCCGTAAAAAAGGTTTGTTCTCGTTGGATCCCGCACAATTTGACAAACGCTAAAAAAAAGGCTCGTGTCGATTGGTACAAAGAAATTTGGAAAAATACGATCGTGGTGCTTCAAAAGACGTTTATAAGATCATTACAGGTGACGAATCATGGACCTAGGCGCATGAGCCCGAAACAAAACAGCAATCGACCGTGTGGGTTCTTCGAAGACGAGCCAAATCCAACGAAAGCAGTTAGTGGAAGAAGCACTTCGAAGCAAATGGTCGCCTGTTTCTTCGGCAAAACTGATCATGTGGCGGCTGTTCTGCTTCAGCAACGTATGACGGCCAATTCTGAGTAGTACACCAGAGTGTGTTTGCCTGAAGTCTTCGGAGAAATTCTAAAACCGAACAAGAGCATACGAATCATTGTGCACCATGACAATGCGATCTCCCTCACATCGGCGCTATCCAGCGCCTTTTTGGCCGGCCAAAACGTCGAATTGATGGGTCATCCGCCGTACAGCCCTGACTTGGCACCCAATGACTTCTTTTTATTCCCGCACATCAAGAAAAAAAAGCGTGGTCAACGATTTTTGTCGTCAGAAGATGCTGTTGAACCATATTTCGGAGGTGTCTCAATCGGAGTGGAAAAAGTGTTTCGACAATACGCAAAAAGTTTATAATACGCATGCACTGTATCATGTGTGTGTTGGGGGTATGTGTTTAGTAAGCGGAAAAGTCTACTACCGGCAGTTCTCGTTAAATGCGAAACTGCCTGCCATAAAGTGTATAGCGCTTAACATCATTGAAGCACATTCGTTTCTTGGGGTCTTATGATGCTAAAATGAAGCTCATTGAAACTGCAGTCATCCCAGTTTGTACTTAGTAGGGACATTAATACTGTTACACACGTTTTATGCTTTAAAATAAAAAGTACTTAATGTTTTTGGACCAAATATTTTTTAATATATTTATGGATGTATATTGTATCCAAAAAGAATCTACTTATTCGAAATGTCCGCTTTTGCCATTACACACGCCTTAAGTCGCACTGGCCAATCTTCAATAGCTGCACGAACCTCGTCCATTGGAAAATTGGCCACAACTCTAACCAAAGCAGTCTTAAGAGATCCAATGTTGGAGTATCTTTAGTTACAAACCTTGTCCTCTAAAACCGTCCACAATTTGTAATCCAATGGGTTCAAATCTGGACTGCCTGAGGGCCATTCTTCGGAGGAAACGAACGCTGGCAAACTGTTTCGAAACTGTTTCCGGCGCAAAATCCTTCCGGAAAGTCTATGGCTGGTTTTGGAACAGGGAATTTTTAAGAGGCTTCACAACAGCTTCCAAACCGGGCTAATCCCTAGTGGCCGGAGCGTTTTGAAAATATCGTTTTTTTCCTTTCACACTTGAAAAGAGCTATTACAGCGAGACGGTTCTCATTATCTGACCGCTTCATGATGAAAGTTGAAACAATTTTAAAATCACGTTACAGACTAACGCTATTGAGGTTAGCTTTCAATACCCATATGACATTAACGGGGTATGATCAGTTCTACTGTTGAAATTGGTGTCTTGAATGTCGTTACAGTAATTATGTCCCTTCTAAGTAGATAAAAGCCTTTCCGACTGCTTATTTACAACTTTTTGTTATAAAGTCAACTCTCGGAAACGTGAACATTGCAAAACATGAAGATCTAGAAACACGAACACCACATTTTTGAACAATGAATTTTAATTTTCTTTGCACAAAATGATTTTTTTAAATATGTTTTCAAAAAAATATTTGTCTTTAAGATACAGGGTATTTTTTTATTAATAGAAGTTCATATCAGTGGTAAAACAGCACTATCTTGCTTCAAAATTTAAGGATTCGAAAACATGAACGAAATCGCAAACTTAAACACCTACAACAATAAATGGTTCACGTTTCTGCGAGTTGGCGGTATGTACACGTTTTCTTTGCCTCATAACGAAAATATTTTCAATCAACGGCTTACAACTTTTTTTGAAGTTGTAAATATGTGAAGTTTTACATCGCCTAAGACGATTTTTTTTCTTGATGAACAGCTTACAACTTTATTTGTAAATATTTTAATTTGTATGACCTCATGACGATTTATTGTAAATATTTTCGTTATCAGGTAATGAAAATCTTATTCACAAATAAAGTTGTAGGCCGTTTATCAAAAAAAAAAACAATTTCGTCTCCGGCGATGTAAAACTTATAATTATTTTTGTAAAAATTTCAATTTGTTTATCGCTTGTAACCGGAAGTATTTTCTAAAAATAAAGTACGAATATTTTAGTTATTACGTGAAATTTTTATCACAGGATTCCTAATTTATATTTTGTTAAATATTTAAATTTTTTATGTGAAACATTTTTTTTATAGATGCAATTTTCATTCCGGTTCAATGTGTAAAAGCAACAGACCGAAATAAAACAAACGAGCTAAACAAAAATGTTTTTGTGTAATCATTTAATCATTCCTTTTGCAACTCCTCGAAATATTGATCCATGACCATATAAATTATTTAGAGAAAGTTTTTCTAATGCCTAGAACTTTCGAAAGTGATATGTATTAGGTTTTCAAACTATTTCCTTGCTTACATATACAAACATCAAAATTGCTGGACGGATGTTCGAGATCTTTTACAATTTCTATGTCTCATTGGAAGTTATTTTAGTAACAGGTACCCGAATGAAATATTCCAAAAATGCCTGTATCTTTTTAATTATAAAGATTGATTAATAGGAGAAGGTTTTACAAATTTTAGGTCCAATGCCGAATATCCGTATTTTGTCCATGATTGAGGGTAACAATCCATTCCTCAATCATATACAAAATACTGATATTCGGCATTGGACCTAAAATTTGTAAAACCTTCTCCTATTAACCAATCTTTATAATTAAAAAGGTACAGGCATTTTTGGAATATTTCTTTATAAAAGGATCTCGTTCAGAATAAGAACGAGATCCTAATGTAGATTATTATGAAACGATTCAACAATATTTAAACATTTATAGTCTGGTCTTTTCTTTCTAAATTGTCAGAAAACCCCCGAATTGAACGCAAATTCATAGTCATGAACAAAATTACTGCGATTTTCGACTTCAGTCGCACTTCGAATTGAACACTTCACTCAGTTTTCCTTTGCGTCACAATTTTCGAAAAAAAAGTATACAAATATTAAAAAAATAAGGCCTTTTGTAGCTTTTTTCAAATTAAATCAGACATTGATGATGCATGTTTGTTTAATTTTGTTTACATTTTGTTAAAAGATCAAGGTTTAAATGTTTTAAAGCCATTCATAATATTTCAGGTAATAAACAGACCAACAAAAACAATTGAGCAAAGGTTTATGCGGGCAGCGACCGACCTACTTTCTGAAATAATTGTGAAAAACACATTCGAATTATTAGAAGGGGCAAATTAAAATTAAATAAAATAATTTAATAACACTCAGGGGGTGTCCCCTATATATGCAGTGCATTGCATCGGTCAAGGGAAGATAGGTTAGGGTATTGAAGGAAAGAGGGAGTAATGTTTATGGACATTTAGTTTGAACCTGTTCATATCGTACGTAGCAGGAAACACCTCTGCGGGATGTCTGTTGCACATACGGGCAACGCGGCTAAAGAACGAATTCTCCCTGTAATGCGTCGTGCGATCAGTAGGCCAATCAATAACAAATGGATGCGAACTTCTAGACAAGCGGGTGTTACGGGCGAACACTCTGACCTCCGGGATGAGATCACCTATCTCAGAAGAGCACATCCCGTCGAAGTACCTGTAAAAGAGTGATACGCAACCAACACTCCGCC
Organism: Hydrotaea diabolus; assembly: GCA_963513945.1. NCBI lineage: Eukaryota > Metazoa > Arthropoda > Insecta > Diptera > Muscidae > Hydrotaea > Hydrotaea diabolus. Next base: position 184,976,934 of record OY740718.1, read on the forward strand.
GATGCTCGAGTGAAATAACAGAGTTGGCCACCCTGTTATCTCCAACAAGCCTCAGCACCCGGTCGAGAAACTCCAAAGAAGACCTTGAAGCACCCGCCCAGATGTGGGAGTTATACTCCATTTTTGGCCGAATGTATGAGATGTAGATGTTGAGGAGGTCGGAGGAAGTAAAGTATTTCTTGCACCGCTTTAAAAAACCCAGACACTTGAATGCTTCTTTCGACACTTCAAAAATGTGTTTGTTCCAGCGAACATCACACTGAATTTTCATGCCCAGAACATCAAGAGCATCCGACTCCTTGACAACAGTCCCATTCATCAGCATTGCCGATGATGTTAAGCCCGTCGATCGCTTATGGCTCAACAGGCAGCATTGGGTTTCGCTAGCATTGAACTCGACCCTATTTGCAAAACCCCACTCTGAGACCCTGACAAGATCTTCGTTGAGTGTGTCAGTCATATTTTGCCTCATCGCCTCTGTATCTGTGAGGCCCGGTCTACGGTCGAACGAATATGAGTGACAGATGCTGCTGTCGCCAGCAAACGAGTAAATAGGGTTTGTTGTCAGACTCAGGAGGTCATTGAGAAATATGAGAAACAGAGAGGGAGAGAGAACAGAGCCTTGCGGTACCCCTGCATTCATAGCATACTCATCAGACGAGACCCCGTCTATAACAACACGTATAGAGCGATCACTGAGAAAACTCGATTTGAATCGAGAAAAATCAGAACCGACTCCAAAAGCAATTAGCTTTGATAGGAGTGCGCCGTGCCACACTCTATCGAACGCCTTGGAAATATCCAGAGCCACTACCTTATTTTCACCAAGTCGGTGAATTAATCGACTCCACTGCTCCGAAAGGAACGCCATCAGGTCTCCCGTAGATCGGTTTCTACAGAAGCCGTAGATCGGTTTCTACGAAGGCCATTTGACTCTAATTAATTTACAAAATGGTGATTAATCACTTTCGAGAGTGCAGAGCACACTGCAATTGGGCGGTAGTTTTCAGGGTTACTAGCCTCACCCTTTTTTGGGATCGGTGTCACATTGGCAATCTTCCAACACGAGGGAAAGACTCCCGCACGTTACGAGAGGTGGAAAAGATTGCGCAATGGACGATCTAGCGTCGATGAACACTTATTTAGGACCAGTGCTGAGATTCCATCCGGGCCCGGGGATTTATCTACGTTGAGTTCCGCAAGAACCCTTTAAACTCCTCGAGTTCGAAAAAATATCCGAGGCATAGACAAATTTACATTTTCTATCACGGAAAGTGATTTGTTGCTATCTGGCAAGGACGAATTCCTTGCAAAAATGCTAGCCAAGAGATTAGCCTTGCCTTACATGGCTTAAATGCTGTTCTATCCTATATTTTGAAATGTTGAAAAAACCGGGTAATCTCGAATTTTGGTTATTGGTTTCACGCATAACCGGTAAAACCGATTAAACCGGGTAAAAAACACAAACATTAACACTTTGTAACCTATTTAATCTTGTTCTGATCTGATGCGTAGGAGATTTTTCCCACATATACGAAATTTGGGCAAGATCATATTTATTATATAATTTCTTTAGTGGTGGTTTAAAATCGGGAGAGGGGCTATACCTAAAAAAAGTTCTCAACTTGATCAAAATCGGAGCTCTTATGCGGGTGTCAGTGCGACAAATTAAACATTCAAATTCATTCAATTATACCATAGACTAATTGTATTTTCTACGGTTAACACTTTGCGAATATAAGGCTAAATATAATATTGTAGCAAGGTGGAATTTGTTTTGTGGCTGGAGAGACAGGAGCTTAAATCGTTGGTGACGTTTCATAGAGGCTTTATCAAAACATGAACCGATATGAACCAATTCGGCCAAATATGACTATGTTCAAATGTCACGGAAATCGTTTTATAATTCGGACCTGTACTGCAGATAGACAGCCGGACGGATACGTTTAATTTAGATTAAAGCGTTATCAATGAATTTAAAGCATTTGAATCAAACACTCGTTGCTGCCGAATTCAATTTTGTTTATGTTATCGTATTGTTACAACATTTATGCGTTTTTTTCTTAATAAAAAATAAATCCCCCAGTTTCCTCGGTTAATAGAAAAGGATAATTGCATAATAACCGGCCAAAGGTTAACGATGAATAACCAGGTTTAACGTTTGCGGCTATGAACACTGTAGTTATAACTTATTGTTTGTCTTTATATCTGAAACACCTTCTTGGTTGAATAGTTTTGCGAATAAGCCATTTGCTGTTCGTATGGCTTTTTTAGGAACTGAACAGTTTTAGATTTATCAGAAATATTGTCGCTGCTGGTACGGGCTAGTGATGTTGCTGCCACCTCCTCGGTAGATGCAAAAATTGTTTTCTTCACATACTCATTTTAGTTACATTGTTGTGTTATGGGCAGATTACACGATCCAAATCATAAAGCTTACTTATGCCAGTCTTGGAACTTGTACAATTATTCAAAAGTTATAGACGATCCCAAAGTCCTGGCTTAAAAACTATTGAGAAGTTGTGGATGCTAAAGATTAGGTCCCTTTCTATTTGCGCTTGGAATCGTCGACTTCACTTTCATAAAACGCGCATATCTCTGGGAGGGAGCACTTTTGGGACATGGGATCGGTCTCATTCGATGCTTAGATGTTGTCCACATCAAAAAAAAAGTGAAAAGTTGATGAAAAGTTTTGTTCAGGAAAGTCATTTAAAAGATTAGGTCCCTTTCTATTTGAGCTTAAATCTTCGACTTCACTTTCATAAAACGCGCATATCAGTGGCAGGGAACACTTTTGGGGCATGGGATCGGTCTCATTCGATGCTCAGATGTTGTCCACATCAAAAAAAGAAAAAAAATGAAAATTGATTTTTTTACCCTTAGGTCCCTTTCTCTATGCGCTGTCACATATATTTGGCAACATGGTCGGTTATACCGAAAGAAAACGCAATCATTTGCATCGATGTACTTCTTCCACGAGCAACTTTTGTTTGATTTGACTCGTCTTGAAAGACCCATACGGTCGATTGCTGTTTTGTTTCGGTTTCATAAGCATAGATCCATGATTCGTCACCTGTGACAATGTTATACACTGTCTTTGAGCTTCCGCAGTTATACTTTTTCACATTTCTTTGCACCAATCCACACGAGCCTTTTTTTGAGCATTCGTCAAATTATGTGGGATCCAACAAGAACAAATTTTTTTCACGGCCAAATGAACATGCAATATCTTATTGATGCTTGTCATACTAATGGCCAAGGATGCCTCAATCTTACGGTATGTCACATGTCGGTCTTCTAACCAGTTCACGCAAAGCATCGATGGTTTCTGGCAAAGTGACCGAAGTTGGACGTCCAGTGGTTTTTAATGGTGCTTCATCGCCAAAAGTCGAAACAAGTTGATTTAAACACTCTTGTCTCGATAACCCACGCCGAAAATCGCACGAAATGTTTACGGGATAATTCCATTTTTTGACTGAGATGAATTTTTCAACACACTATAAACAAAAAAATTCACCCTCAAATGACAAAACGTTCTGAGTGAAGTAAAAAATGTCAAAGTCTAGTTTGCATCTTGGACCTCAAATATAAAAGGCAACCCTCGTACTAAATATTTTCTATTCATTGGCAAACAAATAACCGGAATGTCGGTTAAGGACGGTATTTTACGTTAAAAAAACAGAAACTGTTTTTTTTAAACTGGGGTTTGAGTAAAAGATAGGATTTTCGGTTTTCTAAAAACCAAGGTTTTTTGGACACTTTATACCAACGGCATATGCGGTAAAAAGTTAACCAAAAACAGAGAAACGAAAATTTATAGCCGACTATAAGTATATAAAGTACATATTTAAATATTAAAGAAAGTTGGGGATCCTTAAAAGGCACGGTTGCGAAATCTTGATAGTGTTGACTAAAGAAAATCTAGCGGCCAGACGTCCCTTTTTCCCTTTATTTAGTGGAAATTCAAAAATATCTATTGAAATTGAAATATACCATTAGAAGTTCAAGTATTAAGGAGGCCGGTGCATAACAAACACATAAGTTATGTGCTTTTAAAACATCAAATTGAAATTTTTGAATTTTAAGCCCTTTTTTTGTTGACAGCCCTTAAAAAAATACAGATGTTTTAGATTGACGAAAAATTTGTTCTCTACATTTCTTATTCGACTTCACCTTGTACTGGTCTCTCATGAAAATTCAAAAATCTTTAGTTAAAATTCAAAATATTTACATTAGGAAAACAAAAAGGAAAAAAAATCAATTTGAAATTTAAAATTTGAAAAGAAGATAGCGTTTCACAAGTACATTAGGGTAACACTATTTTTTTCGATATACTATTCGTATTCCCAAAAATAGTCTGGTAGTAAGGTCGACTTTCCGCGCGGAAATGTGAAAACTCTATATGTGACGTGCAAAAAAGATAGGGACCTAAGGTTAAAAACCAGTTTTGTTCAGGAGAGCCATTTTAAAGATTAGGTCCCTTTCTATTTGCGCTTAGATCCGTCGACTTCACTTTCATAAATCGCGCATATCTCTGGGAGGGAACACTTTTGGGGCATGGGATCGGTCTCATTCGATGCTCAGATGTTGTCCACATCAAAAAAAGAAAAAAAATGAAAATTGATTTTTTTTACCCTTAGGTCCCTTTCTCTATGCGCTGTCATATATAAAAAAAAAACGTGGAATTGCTGTAAAAATTGTTTTCTAGAGCATGCAATTTAAAAAAATCGTTTTCTTTTCGCTGCAAAATAATGTTCAATTCTATTCTACTTATACACATATGAAAAAAAATCAGTAGTCTAGAAGTGTTGCTTCTAATTCGTAAGGGTAAGTTAAGTTAAGTTTTTTTGGAAGCGTTTTCATAAGGCTATTTAAGTGGTTTATCGGAATTTTCCCTTTTTCAGTTTTATGGGGATATTTTTATTGTTTTTTTTTTGTAATTTCTTTATTTTCGAGCTGTTCTAATCGAAGAGTGTTATTTTTGAGCAACTGTTTTTGTGGATAATTGCATATAAAGTGTTTTTCGAAAAGTCTTTTTTCTCTACTGCCCCTTAATCATAACCCTTTCCATTAAAGCGTTTTAATTTAGAATAGCAGAAGTAATGATGTTGCAAAATTATTTGTTTTTTTCTCATTTTCAGCTTTTCGGCATGGTTGACCTTAGGGTAAAATTTTAAATTTTTTTTAATTTCTTTTTTGAAACATTTCCTTTTTTTGGTGATACTCGTATTTGCATGAATAATGGTAATGGTGATATTGTTGGAATAGTATACAGTTGTCTGCCGCTATCGTTATATACTTATAAAATGGTTTTTCAAAAAGTCATTTTTCCTTACTACCCCTTTCCCTGAACCCTTTTCATTGAAGCGTGTTAATTTTTGGAAGACCTGTTTCTTCAAGCCGTGTTTGATGAATATGTGATGGTTTTAGTCTTTTATAAGACTAGCTCTAGAATTTCTTTTTCTCTTGCTACGAAATTTCGCTTGACGTTTGCTAAAAATGCTAAGAGTGAAATATTTTCGCAAGGTGGTTTCTGAACATTTTTTGTATATTCGTACCGTGATGATGTATTTTCGGAATATCATTTTGTATGTACAGCAGAACATACATATTGTAGGGGATGATTTGGTTTTACTGTTGGCTAATTGAATTTGGAATTGATGAACGCTTTTAATTTTAAATTTTAGGCATCAGTTTCAACGCAGTCTTTCTGACACCGGGCTACTTGTACGAACTGACGCGTAGGTATCACCTCTCTGTCGAATGTAAAGCCGCCGCCTCACTTAGTTTAAAGCTGTTAAACCCATTTATTACTTTCTTATTCCCAAAAACTAGTATGGGAGCACATAACAGGGGTAGATCATGTCCATGAAGACTTAAGAAGTACACGAATGAAGAGAGTGGCATTCTACTAATAATATGTAACCAAAAAACTACTTTAAATAGCATTTCCTTCTCCTAATAACTAATAAAAGTGGAGAGTAAATTTAAGAGAAAACAAAATATGTGTCGTACTATTTTCCCACTTTTTACTGGCATTTACCTGAAGAATTTTGCTTTGTTAAAGTAGTTAGTTTTCAATAGTTGATGTCAGCTATTTTCAGTTTAAAGAAAAAAGACAAACAGTAAAGTACTTCTATTTTTATATGAAATGGAAGCAAAAATATAATTTCATTTCCGGTCGCAGTCATCGACTTCTAAAACTGCTTGCAAAAAAAACATGAAGGTACTATTTTTCTTTTCATTATTTAAGTGCTTGCAATACGTATTTAATCTAGACTAATAACTCCAAGATGTTAGCGACCTTTTGTTTAAAATGAGATGCCCAAATACATCAGGTTCCAGGAATTTTACTTGAAAAGCACGATTTCGAAGATATTGCTTAACATATGTGTTTCTTAAAGTTATTTCCTAACTTTGCAGATCAAGCCCTGCTGCTTAACATTGTCGGATGCTTGAGCGACATGAAGAAACACTGCACAGCAGTATTCTTCCGTTTCAAATGTTTTTTTCTTATATCGTACTGCCAGTCTGACAGTTTACTTGCTCTGCTGTGCTATGGCATTAACGAAACTGGAACTGGTGTTCTGGGTTACAGTTTTTCTGCGATACGAATGGTTTAAGTTTTATTCAAAATTATTTTTCAAATAACTTTGATATGATACTTTAAAATCATTTTTACCGAAGAACTTTGTGTTTGTCAGGTAGTAGTATTTATTAGTCTGTTTGATTATTACTCGTATAAACTAATTTTCAGAACAGTCGTTTGAATAGCATTAAAATTATATGCGAATACCAAAAGTGGGCGGAAAGGTGGATTGACACTGGAGGTACCAGTGTCACGTATATAAAGCCGTTAACAATATAAAGGAGTACACAATTTAGGCATATTTCATGCACTGGATGCCAAGTTATATGGGTTCTTATCTGAACTGAAACAGTGTCATTTGTCTGGAGGTACCAGGGGCGTGGCTTGGAATCCAATCCAAGTTAACCTTACTTAGTAGGGACATAAATACTGTTACACACGTTTTATACTGTAAAATAAAAAGTACTAAATGTTTTTGGACCAAATATTTTTTAATATATTTATTGATGTATATTGTATCCAAAAAGAATCTACTTATTCGAAATGTCCACCTTTTGCCTTTACACACGCCTTAAGTCGCACTGGCCAATCGTCAATAGCTACACGAACCTCGTCCATTGGAAAATTGGCCACAGCTCGAACCAAAGCAGTCTTAAGAGATCCCATGTTCGGGTATCCTTTGTGACAAACCTTGTCCTCTGAAACCGTTCACAATTTGTAATCCAATGGGCTCAAATCTGGACCGCCTGAGGGCCATTCTTCAGAGGAAATTAACGCTGGCAAATTGTTTCAAAGGCAGGCCTGGGACGTTTTAGCCTTACGCAGAATCCTGCTGGAAGGTCCATGGCTGGTTTTGGAACAGGGAATTGTTAAGAGGCTTCACAACAGCTTCTTGGTAAACTTTGGCCGATGTTTTGACTCCTTGTTCGCTGAAATGCAGGTTAGTAACCCCATCGTAAGAGACACCCCACCAAACCATGGCTGAAGCTGGGTGATGACCCTTTTCCACCCTCAAGATCAGTTCAGATGCTTCCTTAGATGACCGCGCATACACTCTATCATTTTTCTTGTTAAATTTTTCCTGAACGGTAAAAATTTTTTCATCGGTGAACAAAATTTTTCTGTGCAAGTTATCCGCGTGCTTCATCAAAAGACGTTTACATTTTTCAATCCTATTTTTTTAAGCTGCAGTCAATAAATGTCCGGTACGTCGTTTGAAAGCCCCAAGTCCCAAGTCTCTTTTAATGATTCGACTCATGGACTTTTGCGTGATATTCATCTCGTGTGCGGCCCGACCGGCGGCGGTCTTTTACTTATACATCTCCAGTCTCCTCAAACAGTTTTATGCATCAGTAGTCGAACATGCGGCTAATCCGTAGTGGCCGGGGCGTTTTGAAAATATCGCTTTTTTCAGTACACACTTGAAAAGCGCTATTACAGCGACGGTTCTCATTATCTGACCACTCCACGATGCACAATTTTAAAGTCCCGTTACAGACTAACGCTATTGAGGTTAGCTTTCAAAACCCATATGGCATTAACGGGGTATGTTCAGTTCTACTATTGAGATGGGTGTGTTCAATGTTGTAACAGTATTTATGTCGCTACTAAGTATAATTGTGGTCTTAGGTATTGATATTGTAATTAGACCGTGTAAGTACAATTAAAGATATTTCAAGAATATGTGGGCGGAATAATGCATTTGTATGGGAGGTAGCAGAAAAGGGCATGTCTACCCCTTTTTGATATGCAAGTAAAGGTATATTTTCAAGTAAATTTTACGCACTGGGCTCATAGGTTCTAATCTGTACTGATCATTTTTTGAATGTTTTTTTTTTAAAAAACTGGTTGGTAGAAAAAGTATAAGGGTACAAAAAGTTCCATAAGTACGAGGGCGCCCGCAAAAGTAACTGACCTAACATAAAAAGAACCGTTTTTTTGGAATTATTATTTATTTTTCAACATAATCTTCTTCCAACTCAATACACTTCATCAAACGTTTTTCAAGTTTTTTTAATTCCATCCGAAAAATAAGATTTTTCAAGACCTTCAAAATATGTCTCAGTTTCAGCAATAACCTTGCTATTGAACGAAAATTTTTTGCACCGAGAATTTTTTTTAAATTTGGAAACAAGAAATAATCAGAAGGAGCTTAATCTGGACTATATGGTGGATGCGGAGCAATTTTAAATCGTAACTCGGCCAGTTTTTGTTGAGTTAAAAATGCAGTGTGTGAAGGAGCATTATCTTGATGAAAAAGAACTTTTTTTTCTAAATTCGGTCGTTTTATCTTGATTTCTTCACTCAACCGATCCAATAATGCACAATAATATTCACTATTTATAGTTTTCCCTTTCTCAAGATAATCAATAAATATTATACCCCTTGCATCCCAAAATACTGTGGCCATTACTTTTCCTGCTGACTTAACAGCCTTCTTGGGACCACTTTTACCAGCTTCTATCCATTGTTTTGACCGTTCTTTGCATTCTGGGGTGTAGTGATGGATCCATCTTTCATCAATAGTTACGAATCGGCGCAAGAACTCTATTGGATTACGCTGATAAATCGCTTAAAGCTCCTCGGAATTGGTCCAACGGACGATTTTTTGGGGCAAAGTCAACAAACGCGGCACATATCTTGCGGATAGCTTTTTCATGTGGAGTTCATCATGTAAAATACTCCAAACTTGTTTTTCGTGCATTTTAACAATATCAGCAAGTTCTCTGAGCTTTATTCGTCTATCTTTAGGCACTTCATTAAATATTTTTCTAATGTTTTCAATAGTAGTAGCAGTTTTCGGTCTTCCAAAGCGTTGTTCATCTTCCGTACTTGAACGACCCTTTTTAAATTGTTGAACCCAGGATTTCACGGTGGAGTATAATGGTGCATTATCACCATGAACAAAATCCAATTCATCTTTGATTAATTGTGGCGTATAACCTTTCATATAAAAGTGTTTAATTACTCTTTATTTTCTCTTTATTTTCCATTTTTCAAAAATTATAAAACTTGTTTACTTCAATCACCTGTAACAAAGAAAATAATCATTAAATATTTCGGAAATTTTGACAGATGGCTTATAAAAGATTGCTTTTAAAAAACAAAAAAACGACCCATTTTAAATTGTTGAACCGAGGATTTCACGGTGGAGTATGATGGTGCATTATCACCATGAACAGAATCCAATTCGTCTTTGATTAATTATAGCGTATAACCTTTCATATAAAAGTGTTTAATTACCGCACGAAACTCTTTATTTTCCATTTTTCAAAAATTATAAAACTTCTTTACTTCAATCACCTGTAACAAAGAATATAATCATTAAATATTTCGGAAATTTTGACAGATGGCTTATAAAAGATTGCTTTAAAAAAACAAAACAAAAAAAAGTTGCTAGTAAAACAGAAAATGCGCCAGGCCAGTTAGTTTTGCGGTCGCCCTCATAGGATCACAATAAAAAGTGGAAAAAAGAATTATGGACTTCTTTCGTACTTTTGGAAAAAGTTGTTAGATTTTGGGACAGCGCTCCCGTTTTAGGTTTTTTGACCAAATTTGGTTTCGCTAGGGCGATAGCTTAACAACTTTACGAGAATTTTTAAAATTCTTTATCAAGGGTTTTCAAATAGGGACATAACAATTTCTTATCTTTATATCAACGCACCTTCAAACATTTTTAATGATCTTTCAGTGTCAAAACGTTAGTCGAAGTCAATATTTGTAACATGCTAAAGTTCACTAAAGAGCAACGTTTGGAAATCTTTAAAAATGACTACCGATAAACTGAGGCGGTGGTCGCAACTTTAAGAGCGCTTACTCCATTTTTCGGCCTAATAATCGTCCCACCCGCCAAAGTGGATAAATTTGGATCCAAACTTTTTACTTTTAGATGTTACGGTGCCAAATATCGCAGCCGTTAGTGTATCCGTTCAAAATGAACCTGATCAATCGATTTCACGTCGTTCTCAGGAATTAGGCACCTCTTAAAGATTGTGGTCTTCATCCTTATAAGATGAAATTGACTCAGGAACTAAAGCCACTTATCGCCTTAACGAAACGCCGAAACTTCTCCGATTGGGATCTGGCAAAGTTTCACGAAAATCCATAATTTCATCGAAAAATTATTTTCAGCGATGAAGCTGGCTAAGTGGTTTTGTCAATAAACAAAATATGCGTTATTGGACAGCAACAAACCCACATGTTTGTCAAGAGACGATGAAGAGAATCGTCATGTAACCGTTATTGGAGAGCGCTATCGTGCAATGTTGAATGAGTTTGACATCGCCGATATGTGGTTTCAAGAACAAGACTGTGCCACTAATGACTAGCCACACAGCACTTCTACAATCGATTTACTGAAAGGCAAATTCGGTGAACATGTTGGTCCGTGAAATGGTTCGATTGAATGGTCACCTCGTTCAAGTGATTTAACGCCATTGGATTTCTTTTTATGGGACCACATCAAGTCAACAAGCAAACAACTTTAGACGAGCTCAGAGACGACATCCAACCCGAAATTGCCAACGTTCCGGTCGAAATGTGTGCAAGAGTGGTAGAAAATTGGGTCCAAAGAGTAGATCGATGCACACGGGCTCGTTGTGATCATATGACCGAAATCGGATTTCATTCTTGAAAAAGGAACATATGCATTACACCTACACACAGCTGCTCAAACAATGGATCTATTGAGAGGTAATTTCAAAAAGCAGCTAATTTTACGTTGGTTCACGTGGTTCACTACAAAATCTCTACCAGTCAAGGTCATGTCTTATTCTGCGTAACGTTACGCTTGTTTCACTAATTCTACCGTTAGAATTTTATGATGGGGCCCCAAGTTCAATATTTTGAGAGAGAAGTTGAGTACAGGTACTACTCCATGCAGCCTATGACATAACGTGTTAATATTAATTTTGAAAATTAAATCAACAATTAATCTCAACAAATGTAGGAAACACACATCAAACACTTAAATGTATGAACTTAAATAGTACTCACACATACACACCAAAAAGCACGTGTGAATAAATAAACAGCTAAGCCAAATGGATGGTGAGACCACAGTAACAATAACGGCAGCAACAACAATTGCACAATAAAATTAGAGCAAATGCAAAAAGACATGAGAAAAGAGAGAGAGGTGGAGAGATACACTGAGTTACTTGCATACGTATTTACATCCCATGCATGCATAGCAATGTACGTCTGTACGTACTTGTACTATGTAAAAACACTTGTTGTATCGTTTCAATAAAACAACAACAACACCAACAATGACGACAGCGACTATGTCTAACAGTCTAACAGAGAGCAATGATAACTGCGAGAACACAACAACACACAGCCACAGATGCAGAATATGTATGGATGTAGGTATGTATGTACGTACACACAACATCCATCCGCACAAACATACAAACACATATCTACGATTAGAAATTATTTGATGTTGGTACCGCTGCCCGAATTGTGCTCATGCAGCCTTGTGAGTGAATGTGTGTGCATATGTATTGCTCTGTGTGCGAATCCTACTGCTGGCGCTTCTTCTGCTGCTACTACTGAGTTGCTTCCGATGACGATGACGGCGCCAGCAGTGAGTGAGTGGATGGGGGTGTTGTTAGTTTAGTGGTGCCGGCACTTATTGCTGTTAGCGTTGCCACCATTTTAGAGGCGGAGGGGGGTGTGTCTTTACTTGGATGTTTGTTTTTGGACAATGAACTTGACACTTTTATTTTTTTGCACGCTGTTTTTTTGTGCAAATTTTACATGCATACAAACATGTGTTTGCTCCGACATACATGACTGAGTTCACGTTTTTCTAAAGTGGGCTGAGTAGGTGCTGCTGGTACCAGGCGGGGGAAAATAGAAACAATTTAAAATTTTTGTTTATTTTGAAGTCAAAACACTACTGCTCTGTGCGATTAGGATACAATGGAAAATGAAAGTTCATATACATAAACAAACATACATACATATACTAGATAGTATGTACATATGTATTTTATATACATATGTATGTAAGTATAGCGATAGTAAATTGATATTGGGAGCAATGAAGTGAGGATGAAAATATTTTAATGCTCAGTACATAGTCGGATTTGAGATCATGATTCTATTAAACATTTATTTTACTCAATAGAAACCAATAGTTATACAAATGACTGTCGCGAAGACTTTTAGTTGCAATCGGGGGTGAAGACTGCATTTTCGGTAAACGCCACTTGCATCATCAGATGGCAGCAACGAATGTGATTTAACAATGATCAGCGCTTATTCACTTAAGAGCTGGCCAATACCCTTTAAACGGGAACTGCCGGCTGTAGAGCATTTGCACAAAGTTCAAAAATTGTGTGTAAAATGCACACAGAAAATAGGCTTGTTGCCTCAACCATTTTATTCGAATGTTGGTGGTTGCACGTACTACCCATGTGTTAAATCCAATTTAACGAGAACTGCCGCCAGTAGAGCATTGCAGAGAACAAAGTAAAACACAATAAAAAAAAATCCTTGTACTACTTTCTAGTTCAAATTAGAAAAGATTGTTGCACATATAATTTTTGTGTAAAATGTGCACACAAAGAAGATTAGTTGCCTTAACCAATTTATTCTTGGTGGTTTAATCCACGTATTTCATCCAAATGTTGTTTGGGCCATTTTTAGTAAAGGGAACTAGCAAAAAAATTTTGTAAACTAGAAGCGATAAATTATTGTAGGGATTAAGTTCGGAAGTTAGAATAAACAATAGCTGCGTTATTCCAAATTACTTAATAAGCATTTATATGGAAGTTACTCGGTTAGTAAGCCTCAAGTCGCTTAAAATACGAATTAGGGTGACCAAAATTATTTGTCTTACAAAAAATTAAGCATGACACACCCTTTTTATAATGGTTTGATTACTACAAAAAACTTATTTGTTGTTAACACCAATTATTGGTGACCAACTAACATGTACTTCATAATTGGATGCTAGACATGACCACCAGTTGTTGCAAACAATAATTTGAACTGTAAACGGTTGGTATACCTGATTTATTGTGAGTATCTTAATATTATCGTAGCTTCCATCTTATGATTTGTCGAACCATGTAGCCATCAATACTATTCAATGTTTATGATTGCAACAGAAAGTGTGTTTATCTTAGGGAATATTTGTAATGCGGACCGATTTCCGACTTATTTTTTCTGTATGTGCACAAAGAACATTTAAAATTAAATAAATTGTAATTAAAATAAAGCATAATCGTTTATATACTCCCTTTCATAGGGTAGAGTCCTTATTAATTTTGACATTCCTTTTGCAACACTGCAAATACAAGTAGTTAGTATACGGTAGTCGAAATTCTTCGTAATTTGACAAAATTTGCTCTGGTCGTATTTGACATCGACAATCTTCATCAGGCCTATTACTCTGTGACCCCATACAGTATGTACATATATTCTTGATCGTCGTAAAAACCTATGTTTATCACTCTGCCTATCTGTAAAAAGCAAACTACAGGTTGGTCCTGGCTTGCTCAGTAAATGATTTAAAAGCAATTCCGTCTTCTCTCAAACCATCAAATTGAAACTTGCTCATGTTAGTAAATCAACCTGATGGCATACAATTTTTATTTGATTTCTTTTTCGTCAAATAAAGGCTTTTCCTATTTTTCCTTCAAAGCTGTCAATGATCTACACATAATGTTTAAAGATCTAGTATTATATATTTGTACTTGCTGTAATATATTTTGAAAAAATCTCATAATCTATATATAAAGTATAAAATTTACTATTAATAATGATGATAATAAACATTGAAATTCAGTTTACCATAACAACGATTATCGCATCTTCCTCCAATTGGACTTTCCCGGAGTCTCGTATTTCCCAGTCTAAAATTTCTGCCGAAGTTTGCAATTGACCTTTGGTTTTATTATCTATTAAAATTAGTTTTCGTTTTGAGTTGATTTATTTAACCTCGGTATTATGTTTTTGGTTTAATTTTTGTTTTTCCCAATTGCAAATTTCCAAATTCGATAAAAAAAATTGTACAAAGCTCTTAAGCATAAATATTAATATTTACAGAGATATAGAAAATTCAATTGGGTCGGAATCCTCCAGATGATTTGGACAAAAATCCTGCAATATTTTATATTTTTGGCGCTTACGTCTTATTCTCGGTAAGGGCTCGATACAGTCAATGAGGAGGTGGTATACGTATAATGTTTTGCAGCTAGGTCTTTTCCAGGATAAAAAAATTCTAAAGTTACACTGCTACGGATAGATCTGGTCGACGATTTTGGGCTGCAATTTTTCGCACACTACAGTCGATTGTACTTATTTTTGATAGACAAATAGAAGACTTATTCCGCAAACGTTTTCAAAGGCATTACGAGTGCGAAATAAATATGAAGCCAGGCAAAACACCTTCTTTATAAAATAAATTGGAAGTCGACTTTAAACATAAGTATAAGGGCATATAGTGCGCAGATCGCCGATTTTGGAGATGCTCTTTATATATTCCTTTTTGGTATGCTGACAAAATTAATTAAGCAATTGTTGTGATGATCTGCAACGTTCGGTGTTGTCGAGATCGACAAAGAGGTAAACAATTTCTCTACACGGACCAAGTCAAGTTTTGAAAAAATCACGATATTTGTGGTACTGCTGAAGGGGTTTCGCTTAATTATTATCAATATAGCTAAGAATTGTTTCATTATTTTACGTTTGACCTTGAAGAATACATTAGGTCATAAATTGAGAAAGGGGTTATTGCTAAAATAGTTAACCTATCATTATAAAATTGTATCTGAATTAAACTAATTAACAGAAAAATATTATCAAATATTCTATTGTACAATTGGACAAACGGATGTGGAATCTACCATAAAACTAAGAACTCGAAAGACTATCTGAAACTCCGATATGAGACTGAGATCTGCTACATATAAAGTAGGTATGGAAAAAAATACATCCTACTGAAAAGTGCGCGGCAAAAATAGTAGACCAATCGTTATTACATACATATAATAATAATACGTAGAACCCAAAATTGTCATTCTAGAACCGAAAACTGTCATAGTCTGGATTAGGAGGTGTACAAACTATATCCCAACGGAACGCAATCCATGATGGAGGATATACAAAATTTGAACCTAATTTCTTCACGTGTTCACACTCGCACGTCGTTTATAAACTTTTTTAGTTAATCTTATTCTGTTATCAAATTTTACCTACCAAAAATTGAACACAAAATAAAAACTCTAAAGACCGTAAAATAGACCAAGCTTAATATTGCTTTTTATTTTCCTCGATTATTTTGGCTCTTTTTTCATACCGACACCAACAATCGACAAGAAACTACCGCTAAGTCCCGCGAATTTAGACACAGCAGAAGGTAAACTAACAAAATGTATACTACCTTTGTTTAACATGGTTTGAATGAACAATGCGGTTAAGAGACGAGGGGGAAATTGAAGGGCATTAGACAAAAACACACGTTTATATTTAAAGCAAACAAAACAAAAATAAAAATATAAAATAAACAAATAGAGAGAAACAGTTTTGTATGTGGTCTATTTGAGAGAGTGCTTGCATATTTACACATTAATAAATTATAATAATTTATGTGAGCTTATAATTCCATTTCGTTAATAATTTTGGATATTAAAAACTATAAATGAGAATGGAAAATGTGAGTGAATGACACGTAAATAAGATAAGATAAGCCAACAATTAAGTTGTGATAATTGTTTAATTCAGAAATTGAAAGAACAAAATGTATAGTAAATGCAATTGATTGCACATTTTTTGTCAAAAAGGAAATAATACATTTGCAACATCTTTTATCTTTAAGTTTTAGGTGAAATTAACAAGTTTAGGAGGATATTTAACGAACTTTAAAAACATGTCAAAACGATATATTTGTTTCGTGGTAATGACTGAAGTAAATTTCTTTTTATGAAAACCATTTTATTCCAGAAATAATGCAAAAATTGTTTACTACGAGGGCGACCGCAAAACTAACTGTCTTGACACATTTTCTGTTTTACTAGCAACTTTTTTGTTTTGTTTTTTAAAAGCAATCTTTTATAAGCCATCTGTCAAAATTTCCGAAATATTTAATGATTATTTTCTCTGTTACAGGTGATTGAAGAAAACAAGTTTTATAATTTTTGAAAAATGGAAAATAAAGAGTTTCGTGCGGTAATTAAACACTTTTATATGAAAGGTTATACGCTACAATTAATCAAAGATGAATTGGATTCTGTTCATGGTGATAATGCACCATCATACTCCACCGTGACATCCTGGGATCAACAATTTAAAATGGATCGTTTTTTTTGTTTTGTTTTTTAAAAGCAATCTTTTATAAGCCATGTGTCAAAATTTCCGAAATATTTAATGATTATTTTCTTTGTTACAGGTGATTGAAGTAAACAAGTTTTACAATTTTTGAAAAATGGAAAATAAAGAGTTTCGTGCGGTAATTAAACACTTTTATATGAAAGGTTATACGCCACAATTAATCAAAGATGAATTGGATTCTGTTCATGGTGATAATGCACCATCATACTCCACCGTGAAATCCTGGGTTCAACAATTTAAAATGGGTCGTTCAAGTACGGAAGATGAACAACGCTCAAGAAGACCGACAACTGCTACTACTATTGAAAACATTAGAAAAAAATTTAATGAAGTGACTAAAGAATAAAGACGAATAAAGCTCAGAGAACTTGCTGATATTGTTAAAATACACGAAAAACAAGTTTGGAGTGTTTTACATGATGAACTCCACATGAAAAAGCTATCCGCAAGATATGTGCCGCGTTTGTTGACTTTGCCCCAAAAAATCTTCCGTTGGACCAATTCCGAGGAGCTTTTAGTGATTTATCCAATAAAGTTCTTGCGCCGATTCATAACTGTTGATGAAACATGGATCCATCACTACATCCCAGAATGCAAAGAACAAAAATGTTACAGAGGGAAAGTTTAGGTGTAAATAAGTTCTGCTTACAAAAATTCAATGGCAATAGAAGTATTTTTGATCTATAATTAAAACAATTGTAAGCACATTGCAATTTGACTTCTTTTTTGGGATCACGTATTTTTTTTTTAACAAAACATAACATAAATGCAACTTTAGGGCGATACTTAAAAAAATATTCATATTTTCAAGTTAAAAGTTGATTTCATTAAGATCAGTGCAATACGAAAATAAATTGAAATCGTTACGAGATTTTACAAGTATAAATGTAATTGCTTTTCATTATTAATTAACTGGTAGGTGGTCAAATAAGACTGAAGGGCTAAAAATATCCATAACTTTTTTGTTTATAATTTTTCTCTTTTGCTGGTTTTTATATTTTCTTATCAAGACGCGTCAAAAGTGTTGATATTATTTTATATTTTTAAAAAATTATTTTTGCTTTTACGTTATTGCAGCACTTTAAAAATATAAATTGTTCAAATTTTTCAATTCCTCGGCAAATTTAGAAAAGAGAACTCCGTAGAAATTTACATGGACCTCTGGCATCTTTATATTAATAAAAAACTAGTTTTTACAAAATTGCTAAGTGACATTGAGCCACGAGGCTACATACTGTTTTTATCGCGATTTTGGCCACATGACTATTTAAAACGATGGAATTTTTGACATTGTGCTTGTTTTGGAAGAGTTTTTGTACAGATTTTTAGGGAATAACCGGCTCGAGACCTCTGGCTTCTTCATTTTAATAGAAAACTAGTTTTTACAAAATGGCAAAGTGACATTGATTTCGTGGCTACATACTGCTTTTATCGCGATTTCGGGTCCGTGACGACCTTCATCAGTGGGCTTCGCAACATAGAACGCATGGATGTTATGAAGGTTAATCCGACCATAAAACACGACCATTTGTGCGCGATAATGTGGCAAAAGAACCGTCGACCTCGACTTGTCGTCTTGTCCAACTTTTGAACATCTTACAAGCAGCACACATGCGAATTTTGAATAATAAGTCAAATTTACAGGCTTCTACGATTCAATTGACTCAAGAGCTGCAGCCTTCTAACCGTTTCAAGCGTCTTCAATACACCGAATTGTTGGTTGAACAGACAGAAGTGAATGGTGAATTTACAAAGAAAATCATCTTCAGCGACGAGGCACTCTTTCACCTCAGTGGATTCGTAAACAAGCAGAATTGCCGCATTTGAAGAAATGAAAGTCCTCAAATGATTGTTGAAGAACCGATGCATCCACAAAGAGTGGCTATTTGGTGCGGTTTATGGCTTGTGGCGTCAAAACAGTACTTCTTCGAAAATTAAGTCGGCCTAGCAAGTACTTAATTAAGTCGGCCTAGCAAGTAATTTAATGGCACTGGCAGTATTAATGGAACGCCAGTATTATGTGATTTGACACCATTGGACTTCTTTCTTTGGGAATGTTTAAAAGAAAATGTGCACGTCAATAACCAAAGACAATTCAAGAGGCTGAGAAAATTTGACACATTAACGATATTGAACCTCCATTATGGCTCAGAGTCATTGAAACTATGTATCAGTATAATTTGTTTCACACATAGATTCTTTTATCATAATAAAAAATATTTTGAAAATTCTCTGAAAACTTTGTTTTATTTAATATCGTGCATTTTAGTTAGACAACCCTTTTAAATCAAGTGATACTTTAAAGACACTCGTGACATTAGTGTCAATAAATATAGATGGAAATACCTAGTGAATCGATAGTTGTTTTATTGCGGGCTTTTAATTTAAGTTATTTAATGGTGTAAAATATTATCCGTGGAAAGAAGCAAATGTAACAATATTTAGTTGCCATTAGATAATAGTCGTGTTACCTAGCTTAGCTACCTAGTTAGTTAGCAATATGGTATGGTATTTTCTAAAAGAAATAAGTCAGGTAACTCTAACTCGTTTCGTTACCGAGTAACAGCCAACTCGCTTGCTTAACGAGGAACTTCCATACAAAAGTTTGTTGAGTAACCTAAAAGAACACGGCTAATATAAGCCCTTTCTGGTTCGCAGTTCGTTTAATAGTCATGGTCGTAAGAACAGAGTTAGGTAAAGCTCAAAAAATAATTAAATTTGAATAATATGAGACTAAAACATAATTTTTTAATATGGCCGACTCAGGATAACTAAAATACGCATAACTGAAAAATATCCTTTATTTAAAATATATATCCATCTAGAGGTATTTTTCATAACAAAAAAATATAAAAATTCAAATCAAGTGCGGAATCTTTATTGGTAATTTGATAATTTGAAAATTACGCGTGTCATTAAAGCCATACCGGTCAAAATGCTCGAACGAGTCATCCAAAATTGGACCCTCAGAATGGAAACCCTGAGGCGTAGTTACGGCCAACATTTAAAAGGATATTATATTCAAAAAATAAATGCCATAAAATGTTCTTTCGAATTATTAATAAAGATTCTACACTTGATTTGAATTTTTATATTTTATTTTGTTCTGAAAAAATACCTTTAGGTTGATTACACTATATAAGATTTACAGAATTTGTGTAATTTACTCCGCTTAAGGGAAACTCCTTATTTACTCCGCTTAAGGGAAACTCCTTTTAAGTGAAAATATGACATAAGTGAAACAGCAATTTTACCTAAACTGAAAATTGTATATGAAATTTACTCCGTTTAACTGAAAAAAACATAGACTTTTCCTTGAGTTGACCTGAGATATTTCCATCTATACTTGCATATTGCAAGTGTGAAATTGTAGATGGCGACAAAAAAAAAAGTATTAACAAGTAAATTCAGTCCATGGTGCCTTTTACGTACTGAATTACATTACACAGTGTAACAAAAAGAATGAAGTCAAAATACCTGGGTTTTGAAATTTCCCAAACATCTCCAAAATCTGAAGTTACGGGTAAAAACCTGGTTTTTCGGATCTTACGCACTTATATGCTAGTAACTTGGTTGAATATCCGATTTTTTCAGTGTGATTTTAAAAGTGTATACATACACCATTCGAAAGGCCGCAGTTTCTTCTTTCCAAACAGCCGAAAAACTGAACAATATTCAACCAAGTTACTGGCATATAAGAGCGTAAGATCCGAAAACCCAGGTTTTTACCCGTAACTCCAGATTTTGGAGGTGTTTGGGAAATTTCAAAACCGGTTTCTTGTTGTACTCAGCAAGATCTACAAGAAAAATAATATCATTTCCATGGTATTTTTTCTCTGTCGCACTGCGTTATTAATGGAGAATATTCGTAGCAACTTAAAAAATTCGTAGCTGATTCAAAAAAGCTTGATTTATTACTGGGAATAAAGCGATTCCGTTAAGAAGTGGCTATGCTTCATATGCTTTTGGTAAGGAAATTGAATGTCTCATTGATATTGACCAAAACTTGCCACGTTGTGAGCATTTAACAGCCAATAGGATTTTTCAACAGCTTTCGATATTGAAAAAGATAACGATGAGAAGAACATAGGGGGTAAACAATTTACAGCCCCTTCCAATATTCCTACTGTTAAAGACGCTCTTAAGTCAATTCGTTCTTCGAATAATTGGTTTATGGACAATACTGAGGCTGGAAAAAAATTACACGATCTTGAGATTATCCTTTACTTTGTCAATCAGTTTGAAACAAAATGTCACAAACATAAATTAGAGACTATTTTAGTAAAACGACATTCCGGTTTAAGTAACTTTTTTGAAAGACTGAATTGAATTTAAGTTTCTTTCTTGAATTATATAATAAATAAAATCTATTTTTTCTAAAATAAATTATTAAATCAAACGAGATAAACAAATTATAAATATTTACACTTGTTTTCTACTTCCCTTAGATCGGATAACTAAAACGCGTTTCTCTTATCCGAAGGTCCCTTAAGTGAAACTACGAATAATTGAAACAAAGTTGCTGCATTTTCGCATTTTCAGTTAAGCGGAGTGGACTGTATGTTATTTCTCTTTCACGGTTAACCTTTCGCTGGAAATACCCATATGTATTTATAAAGCCGAAAAAGAAGCAAAACCTTAATTCTTAATTGAATGAAAAAGAGAACAACTGTTTAAAAATATAAAACAATAAATTTCAAGAAATAATTATAATTGAAAATATTCTACATGTGTGCACATAAAAAACACACTTCAATCCAGGAAGTTGTTAAACAAAAATTCGCCAACCGATTTTTATTTTTTTTTTGGCTTAACAAAAGACTGCCAAAAAACGGAGAATTAATAAAAACAAAATTGCTCACCTGTTTTGTGATTAAACGTTGTTATTTTGTTGTCGTTCTTGCTGATGTTTTTGTATGCTTGTTCTTGCGAACGCCCGCCGCAACGACGATCTGGCGATTGGGATGATGACGATATGAATTGTTCAAAAACAATTGATAAATTCAATTAAAAATTAATATATTTCTTTTCCGTTTCAAACCCGAAATTGTGGCGGCGGCGATCAGGTCATCAACAGCTGTTTCACACACTCGCTGCACACCGATCTGGTGGCGGTGACAGCTTTTAACACACCACAAGAATTAAAAACAACAAAAAAGAACACGACAAAAAAATTAAAATTGCCGAATTCAGTGAGAAAAAAACCAGCAACCGTCAAAAAATGTTTAAACGCCTTTTCAGGTTTTTTTATGTTGTAGCTGACGTTGTTGCGATTGCTGTTGTTTTTATTTAATTATATTTTCTGAAATATTGTATATATTTAATTATTGCATAAAGGCTGATATGGTTGTTTTTTTTGTTCTGCCTGCACCTTTCACAGTTGTTGCTGCTGGTGGAGATTTTGTTGTATTTTTAAATTAAATTTCAGAAAAACGTAACACTCCTTCCCGGTTGTTGTGGGGGACGGTCGAGCATTTACCCGAAAGCAGCAAAACAAAATAAATTCATTGATGCAAAATGTCATTAAACCCGGAAATGGATTTAAAAACTCTCGTACCCTCGCCGCTGCTCACTCACTTTCGACGACTCACCACTGCGACTTAAAATAACACCGATTTTTTATTCAAATTGGAATTGGTTTTTTGCGATTGAGTGTGTGTGTTTTATTTTAATAATTTCATATTTCAACTTTTTGTTTCTCGCTCGTATAAATAAAAATGACACTTTTTTTGTCGTAGTAAAAAAAAACCCCAAAAGCGAAGTATTTTAAGCCAATTTCAGTTGGGGTTTTTTTGTTTACTTTTTTCTTCACCAATTATTATCTTTTTTTGTTTTTTGCCCCTCCATTAATACTTCCTCTTTAATTTTTTGCGCTTGTTTTTTTCAGCTTATAGTGCTAAATTTTGTTATGTTGTTGTTGCTGCAGTTGTCACTTACAAAATTTCGTCTTTTTTGTTTTTGTATTCTTGTTGTTTTTTTTTGCTTGTTACTTCTTTTATTTCCGTTTTAATTTCTCGGCGGCACACAACGAACGGAACGTTTGCAAAAAACCACCGTAATTTTTTTATTCGTTTGTGTGTGTGTGCTTTCTATCACTACCATTCATCAAGAAGAAAAAATTGCGCTGTTTTTCTATGTACGTTTCTTCGTAACAAGTGTTTTTTGTTTATGTTTACTTTTTTGTGCCGCTTTATGGTTTTTTTCTGGTCTTCTTGTAATAGCAACACAGCAAGACCTTGCGCTTTCATCAACCGTTAAAGACTATAGCCACTAATAAACTGAACTGTTTTGTTTTCTCAGTTAGTTCAGTGTTGCCATGTGCCCAAAGATGGCGAGCACGATGTCGGTAGTACTGTTTCGGCTAAACAGCTGGTGTCAAAAAAAGGGTTGCCATCCCGAGAATAATAGACCGAATAATCAGGGTTCGGTTACTTTACACAGTAAATTTTTTGGGAGATCCTCTCGGGCGTAATAGCGTAGACCGGCGACAGAGTTATTGCCTGTTTCTCTATGTAAAAAGATTTCATTCGTTGGTCTTGTACACGAAAGAAATATGATTTGGGGTTCTCTCATCACATTCTATGCGAACGATGACTCGAACGACAGGTCACGTAACCTTCTCTCACAAAAACTGTTTCTCGAGCTCAAACGAGTTGTCAACTCTGCGAAGCAAATGTTAAAATCAGTCACTTGCTATTTACCTTTCTTCTGACAAAAATACATAGGTACATAAGTGAGAAAGCCAAACACAAAAATAAAAATGAAAGCTCTGCTTAAAAGTCCTCCCACAAGTACACTGACGAATTTTACAGTATTTTTTGCTTTTCTGAAAAAAATAATTTGACTTTTTTTTGTTTGGAATGATTTGTTTTTGTTTGTTTTGTTAATCTTTTTGTCTTTTTATTTGTTTTTGTGTTCGTTGGCAGGGTTATATTTACGTCTATATAATATAGTAGGATTTTTTAGAAAAATGTAAAAATCTGAAAATAGGTCGATATGGCAACTCAATTACGTAACATGACGCACGTAAGAGCACACGAACGAAAAATTTCTTTGTTGAGAAACGCATTCTGGTCGTTTTCGTTCGACACAGAGAAACAGGGTATTAATTTTCATTGAAAATTCAAAATTGAAATCGACTACAAAATATCGTTTGCGAAATCCCAAAATCGAAATGTTTAACCCATCACCAGCCGGATTCAAACCAAACAAATAAAAAAAAATAAAAACATCCACGAGGTGAACTCAGTTGAAAGCGGTCCTTGGTTTTGTGCCGGCAGATCTTTCCAGTACTCAGTTGAACCAGAATTCTCGAGCAGAGGTAGCACCTTCACGCTGTAGCTCGACACTCTCTCTCTCTGTGGACTGTGCCAGAGAGCGACTTTAGGACCTTGTTCCTTGGCTTAAAAAAAGACGAAACGTCAATTAATGAATGTTACGTAATTGGTTGCCATATCGACATTTTTCAGGTTTATTACATGTTTCTAAAAAATCCTACTAAATTATATAGGCGTAAATACAACCATGCCAACGAACACAAAACAAAATAAAAAGACAAAAGGATTAACAAAACGAGCAAAAAAAATTAACAAAAAAAAAACAATTATTCCAAACAATAAAAAACACAAATTTTTCACAGCTAAACAAAAAATACTTTGAAATCCGCCAATTTATAAGTTCTTGTGGGAGGTCGTAGGGAGTTCGCCTTTCAGCAGAGCTTCCATTTTCGTTATCCATTTATATTTTGGTGTTTAGCTTTCTCACTTATGTACCTACATATCTTTGTTAGACGAAAGCAAAATAGCAAGTGACTGATTTTGACATTTGCTTCGCAGAGTTGACAACACGTTCGAGCTAGAGAAACAGCTTTTTGTTTGACATGTCGTTTGAGTCATCTTTCGCATAGATTGTAATGAGTGAAATCCAAATCATAATTAGGTCTTGTACGATGCGAACGAATGCTTTCTTTCGATATTAATATACACAGTTGAGTTTGCACAGGTTTTCAAAATGAAATTCAAATATTTGCAACTTCGCCTTTAGTACTACAAATATTCATCAGCTGCGCGACGACGGCTTTAGTCGATGCAGCTTTAAACTTTGTGTTGTAGTTTCCCAGAATCAGCGGTTACACATACAAAATGAGAATGGAGCGTTTTTTTTTTCATGAAAAAAACGTAATAAAAACTACAAACTAAAACCTTAAAAACTCACCCACTTCTAAATTTGAGTGGAGAGTTGGAACCGCACAAGGCCAATGTGTCCTTTTACCTATAAACATTTTATTCCGGAAATGCCACGGGCTGACTTTAAAAAACGAAATGGGAATCCACTTTTCTTGTGATATTCCCAGGGCATCCTTCCACACCTTCTCATTCTCCTTTAAAATGGAGAACAAAACTCCTTCTTTGCAGTTTGTAAGCATGACTTTCGTTGCATTTTCCACAAAACACTTCTGTCAACAACAACACTACTTTTATTTAAAAATTACCATTTAAAAAATTACACGCGTTGCTAACTTTGTATTTTAAAATAATTTTTTCAGGATTGCCAATTGCCGCAAAACACGAAGGAAAAACAGGAACATGGAAATAGAAACATGTTGTAACAAAACATAATGTCGAAATGTTGACAGCACTTTGCAAAATGTAAACGTAAGGTTTTCTACATTAAGCGTTTTTATTGTCTAAATGTAGACAGCACTCTATTTTGTTGTGATTCTTAGTTTGTTTGACCGGCTTTGGTTTTGTCCTCCTATTCTTGCTTTTTCATTCGTTTAATTATTTTCATTCTATACTGCATACCGTTCCATACTTTAATTTTTTTATTTTCCGAGAAATCTCGTTGCAAAGACAATAGAACTTTACAAAATTGTGAATCTGCGAGCTTAAATCGGTCCTCGGTTTGTGCCGGAAAACATAAGATCCATCCATCCTCTTGACAGCGACTCTACACCATCCAAATTCCAGATCTTGCTGAACCAGAATATTCGCGCATCTGCAAACTGTTCCAGCAACTCCCCAAATACTGCCAGAGAGTGACTAGGACCTTGTTCCTTGCTGTGCATAGGCTAGAAAATACTGTATTGGTAAGTTGCTGGTCGGAATGTTGACGACATTGACTTTCGCATTAAGGCGCAGTTGGCAGTCGCACCACCAGCATGGTGCAGACCTTGTAGTGAATGATGCAGTGAACAGTGGCGTGCTAAGTCGTGAGGTACCAACACGACACATTTTTACGCCGTCTGGTGGTGCAGGAATTTTAGAGAAGAAGGGGTTAAGTGCCGAAGATATCACCTCACTCTGTGGATTTCCTTGTCTCTAAATTCTACTCATGACTGTCGCCCACACATATAGTTTACGTTTCTGCAATGTCCTCGAACAGAGTGACATGTTTGACCGTGTCAAAGTCCATTGTAAGATCAAGAGCCACGAGGACCTTTCTGTGATGGCGTGTAAAGCAGTTGTTGCCGACTTTTACACACGGTGCGGGTACTAAAACAACGACTCGCCATTGATCTCAACAACTAAACACAGCATATTGTCATAGTTCCAAAGTGACAAACCCTGCCCAAAGAGTTGCTTCTTCGGGTAAATACGGTGTACAGAACGAGCTATTGAAAGATTTCTTCAAACTTTGCTACTAGGATACTGAAGCTATTCGCCATTGAATCATCAGCCACACAAAAACTGCAGAGACAAGACTGTGAGAAATATAAACTCCGACCACTACCAAATTCCCTCAACATCTCATTAAGGACAATGTGAAGCTTCTCTCAGCACGCTGTGAACGATTTGATCCGTTTACTCACTGACCAAGTTTTTACACGGCTTAGAGATTATTCCTCAGCTGAAAATGTAAAGATGTTTCTAACCGGCTACGAACCTAGTTGTACATGATAGTCGCACTAACCATTACACCACGGTGTCCTGAACTGGTGTTTAATCAGCTTAAGGAGAATGCCATAAAATTGAAGACTCGAATTCATCGAAAATATAGCAATCTGTGCAAAGGCTTTCGGAAACATTAAGGATCTGGGAGGTAGACAGATTATATCTTAGGATACGGGGCTTGATGTCACTTCCGAGATGGATCACTGTTGCCGCTGGTTTGGTAATATTTTCCAATTCGGTGAAACATCACAAAGATAGAAGTACCAGGGATTCCCTATTCGAATTAGTTACTTTTGTTCACATTGAGCAAAGAAAATTTCAGGATGATTAAAACATGATGAGCCATGTATAATCTTCTCTATAAAATGATTTAGCCATTCGGAACTGGCATCAAACAGTAGTTCCTGAACAGTGAGTATAGACTCCATGCTTATTATACCGCTCGACCTGGAATCATCTGTTTCTTTTGATGTCTTTCTTCTTCAGTTTTAATCGAAGTACAGGTAGCAACTTAAACCGATCACCACAATATTTTGGTTTCAGCCATGGACAAGCCTATTGGAATTGGGGCATGTTTTCTTGTAATACAGTGTTTCTTTGCAATTTCAGATCCTACAGCTCTAAAAGCCACTTATAAAAAAGGCTGATTGTGATTATATTTGGAATAACACGTTATGGCCAAATTAACTCCGAAAATTGAGAAAATAGATCATATTGGTCATGTCACATTTTAAATATAATCTTGCTCAAATTGAGTATAGGTCGAAATGACCTATGACTCTTGGACAATGTCGTTCAATGTTGCATAAAACTTCTGTACAATGGTTTCTGTGGAGAACTGTGAAATAATGTTTAGGTTTAAGTTTTGATTTTACTGTCAACCAAGAACATTGTCTAGGAAATATAACTAACTAATAAAAATAATTATAAAGAAAATATAACTAAATTGAGACTTAGTGTTTCGTGGTATTTACGAGTATAGGATTAAATTTGGGTGTTACAGTTTCCATTTGAAGTGTTGCAATCCAGATTTTAAAAAAGATCAGATTCAAAATATGGATTGCAAGACCTCAAATGGGGCCATTTAGCATATCTTTGTACAACTCTGTACAGGCGCTATGAGTCTTCTGTATGCCACTATGGTGCAGGTTATCATTTGTTAGTCCGTCTGTTTTTTTCATCGAGTTTTGATTACAACACAAATTTTCCTTTTTTTGGCACATGAGCAATATTCTCCCTTAAGAAATACAAAAATTAGAACACGTTGGTTTTCGGGTGGTTCTAATTTTCGACAAGTTTTAATTTCTGGACGTTTTTTATTTTTACAAAAATAAGGCGATACACTATTTTTATCCAATTTTGAGTATTTTATTAAGAAAATCGAAAACTTCAATAACATTTCAGTCAAATTATATCACAAGGTTTAAACTTAAAATAATTCATAAAAAAACGTTCAAAAATTAGAACTTTTGATTCAAATTTTCGAATTGTCAATGCATCAAAATGCTGGTTCTAATTTCTAAGAGTTATAATTTTTGAGCGTCTACTGTATATTAAAAATGCCTTCTAAAGAGGGTGCCTTTTTGTTTGTGTGAGCCTAGAAATGCGAATTTTTGTAAAAATATGATATTGTTGAATATTTTAATATTTTATATTCTTATTGTTGACATTTTACATACCTTTAAAATATTTGTAGGGTGTATACAAGCGGATATTCGATCATGGAAACAATCCTGACTTTACCCAAAAATGATGATGAATTCAAGGATAAAGTGGATGGAATGCATTTGATCATCGAGCCCGCATGCAGTTTAGAAACGTTGCGGGAATACATGATAACGTCTTGTCTCTCCGAGAAATGCAAATTTGTGGCTACAACAAACGACATAGAAGAGGTAAAACACTTTTGTAAATGTTGACAATGAAATGTATTTTATCGTAGCTATATTCTGTAAGGGACAGCCCGAAAAACATAAAAAATATGCCAATCTATTGAGAATGATCGGAAAGTGGTAGAAATAAACATGTGGGATAAGTTCCTCCAAAAAACAAGTCCACCAAATAACATGGGAAATTCCTCAAGAGTCGAAAAAAGGGATTATTTTGTGGTTCTTAGTAAAGGGGATCCAATATACTTATTTAAGAGGTATTATTGAACCCAACTTCGAAAATGTTGCGCCCAGTTGCTTAAGTTTACCTTTAAATACTGCCAAAAATTGCCAAATATTGTTTCCCATTCCACGTCTTCTGCTACAAATTGTCATGTAGATTTTTGTCTCTTTTGGATCATTCTCAATGGGATATCACATTTTATTCCCTTGAACTGAAATTTATATAAAACACATTTTCTTTGCTCCACTTTAGATTTGTAAAGCATTCATTGTTTTCCTGCGTAATCAAGAACTTAATTTGGACGAGATCTCAACAATGTTTGTCGCCTCCTGTATGTGCTATTTTGTGGATGCAACGCCCGAGAATATTGAGTGGCGTTCACAGCTCTTGCAAAAGACATTCCAGTATGTGGATACTTTAAGTCCAATGCATGTGAGTATTCAATTATTGTTTATACTTCAAACCAATCTATGGATGGTTAGTATCATGGCATATGTTTGTAACTACCAAAAATATTTGAATTAAAGTGTTCCGATCGACGCATAATAACACTTTAGTTTATAGCTATTTTGGTCTAGAGTGCTAAATATGTTTTTCCTACGAGTATAGATTTTGGCCTCCTAAACACGAAAATGAATTTTAATTTCCTCTGATAAGTTCTTAAGATAGAAATTTTGGAAATATTTTACTATTTCTTATGAGTTGTCTCCACTTTCTCTCAAATGAAAGGTATTAAAATCAGGTAATAGTTTTGACGTTAGAGGCAATTTAAATTTAAAAATCACGATTTTAAATTGAAAAAAATACGAGGGTGACCGCAAAACTAACTGGACTGGCACATTTTCTGATTTACTAGCAACTTTTTTTTTGTTTGTTTTTTAAAAGCAATCTTTTATAAGCCATCTGTCAAAATTTCCGAAATAATTAATGATTATTTTCTTTGTTACAGGTGATTGAAGTAAACAAGTTTTAAAATTTTTGAAAAATGGAAAATAAAGAGTTTCGTGCGGTAATTAAACACTTTTATATGAAAGGTTATACGCCACAATTAATCAAAGATGAATTGGATTCTGTTCATGGTGATAATGCACCATCATACTCCACCGTGAAATCCTGGGTTCAACAATTTAAAAAGGGTCGTTCAAGTACGGAAGATGAACAACGCTTTGGAAGACCGAAAACTGCTACTACTATTGAAAACATTAGAAAAATATTTAATGAAGTGACTAAAGATAGACGAATAAAGCTCAGAGAACTTGCTGATATAGTTAAAATACACGAAAAACACGTTTGGAGTATTTTACATGATGAACTCGACATGAAAAAGCTATCCGCAAGATGTTTGCCGCGTTTGTTGACTTTGCCCCAAAAAATCGTCCGTTGGACCAATTCCGAGGAGCTTTTAGCGATTTATCAGCGTAATCCAATAGAGTTCTTGCGCCGATTCATAACTGTTGATGAAACATGGATCCATCACTACATTCCAGAATGCAAAGAACAGTCAAAACAATGGATAGAAGCTGGTAAAAGTGGTCCCAAGAAGGCGAAAACTGTTAAGTCAGCAGGAAAAGTAATGGCCACAGTATTTTGGGATGCAAGGGGTATAATATTGATTGATTATCTGGAGAAAGGAAAAACTATAAATAGTGAATATTATTGTGCATTATTGGATCGGTTGAGTGAAGAAATCAAGATAAAACAACCGCATTTAGAAAAAAAAGTTCTTTTTCATCAAGATAATGCTCCATCACACACTGCATTTTTAACTCAACAAAAACTGGCCGAATTACGATTAGTCCAGATTTAGATCCTTCTGATAATTTCTTGTTTCCAAATTTAAAAAAAATTCTCGGTGGCAAAAAATTTTCGTTCAATAGCGAGGTTATTGCTGAAACTGAGGCATATTTTGAAGGTCTTGAAAAATCTTATTTTTCGGATGGAATTAAAAAACTTGAAAAACGTTTGATGAAGTGTATTGAGTTGGAAGGAGATTATGTTAAAAAATAAATAATAATAATTCCAAAAAAACGGTTCTTTTAATGTTAGGCCAGTTACTTTTGCGGTCGCCCTCGTATATTAACAATACTATAAAATTATATAAATAAGTTAACCAATAAAGTTCGGACTTTCTTTTCATTTAAGATCACTCTTGATCAAACCGGTAATGGCGTTTGGGAGTTATGGTCAAACAAGCTGAGACATCTCATAAAAAAATCAAAAAAAAAACCAAAAATTCTATCTTGAAAACTAAAATTCATTGTCGTGTTTAGATGGCGAAAATCTATAGGAAAAAAAATGAAGAACTCTGGACTAGAAAAAAAATCATAATTTGTAAACTAGTGTAACCAGCTGAGGGACAATGCCCGCCTGATGTCCATCTAAAGCTTGTAACCAAACCGCCTTGACAATTGTTGTCCGATCTTTATGAAATTTGGCAAAAGTAAATATTTTGTACAAAGGATAGCTTCGAGGCGGCCAATTGACAAAAGAATTTCGGCTGATTATACGAATTTCAAAAACAGAGCGTAAAATGTCGATGTTTGCGTTGGCTGTGTGACATGTGGCCCCGTCTTAATGAAACCAAATTTCGTTCATGTCATTTTTTTAATTTTTGGAAACAAAAATTCGTTGAGCATGGCCCGATGACGCTCACCATTGATGGTAACGGCGGCTTCTTGCTCCATTAAAAAAAAATAGGACAATGATGTCACCAGGCCAAAATCCACACCAAACAGTATCTCGTTGTGGATGCAGTGGCTTCCCAATAGTTAGTTCTCAGAACCCTATATGCTGCAATTTGCTTATTGACATAGCAACCTTGGCTCTAATGGGTGCCGGCCTGAATTTTCGATTTTGCAACCCTAGTGTTAAGCATATTCTAAATATAGCGACTCCTTAATGTCCCTTTCATCCAGGCATGTCTAAGAAGTCTAAGAAGACTGCCTCTGGTGAAACTGAACCATACCGACCGATGTTTCATAAAACACAATAAAGCTGTAATACCAAAGGTTCCTTTACTATTTGTCTTGTTACCTAATCTGTCAATTACTCTTTACAGCTTCACATTGCAACAAAACGTTTATGGAACGCTCTGAAAACCGACGCAATCGATTATGTTTTCAATTTACTCACTCTCTGCCATCAGATAGCCTTTGCCAGCGAAACTGGTCGAGCCATTGCCATTTGCCTGATATGGTCGATACTCTTCGAGATAACCGAAATTGAAATCGACATGTATTGTTTCCACGAATTCAGTGAACTCATGAAAACACTCAATGAGCTGGATGACGCATTGTTGCCCAAGGAGGAAAATATACGCATAGTTTATATCCTGGTACAATGCATCGGCTTCTTGGTGAATGCCATCGTTTTTGGTCGAAATGATGATTTTAAAAAGGCCGGCTATCGCAACTATTTCTCGTATTCGAAACGTGATCTTGAGAAGTTGAAAAAATACGCTGAACGCTTAGCAAACGTATTAAAAATCAATATTGCGGCAGCGGATAATAATTTCGAATTGAGAATGACGGTGAGTTGTACACCTTGTTATGCCTGATGAACGGAAATGAAATTTTAGTTTTGTTTTTTATTTTTTGTATTTTCTTTTGCAGATAACTGAATATGTCAATGTTAATATTATCGGAGTTTTGCAAGAGAAAATTTCTGAAATGCAAACAACCAAATAAAGTAAGAATTGTTTTTTTTCTAATAAATATATACATTATGAAAAACATTTTTCTGACAATGGAATAGTTTGGCGGGTAAAAAATATATTTTTTCTGGTTAGTCGGCAGGTATTTTAAATTTTGACGATTATTTCTTTAGTTGGACGAATGAATGGTAAAATTCCAGAACTGCGCTACAATATTTTTTTATACTTATTAAAAAAAGCAATGCATTACAATAAAGATTCCTAGCATGGCTAAAGGTTCTACAGGGTGGCGCAAAACTACCGTTTCGGTTTAAATGTTTAATAACAGTATTAATGGGGAATATATTTGGCTTAAGTATGAAAAATTAAATCCTACAAGTGGTAGCCATTTTCGGCTGCGCACATTCGTGCTGTTTCCGCGATAGCTCCAGTTGTGCTGAACGTCTTCTTGTTGATGTTTCTGGACAGTCCAGCACACTATCCACAACACGGTGAATATTTCCGTGTGGACCGTACGTGGTCTTCCGGTACATGGAAGGTGTCTTTATATACCATTTTGTCGAAAATTTCCAACCAAGCGGTATATTTTTGGTTTTGACGCACAATAAAGATGCTACTATAAGAACGCTGCTATAAAGCAATTAACTCTTTTTTTAAAAAAAGTACGTGCCTAAATGTGTTTGCTCCAATACTAAAATAGGCTTCTTTATAATCGTATAATTTTTTTTTTGTTTTTTAGGATACGGGGGCCAAGAAATACATTTTTTAGCTCTTGCTTTTCTGAAACGGATCGGCCGACTTTTACGCAATTACAATCATGTAAAAGAGAACACTTCGATCTACATTATGTACTCAAATAATAATTTATAAACATTTTTTGAAAAATAAAATATTTTTTTAAATTTTACAAATTTTAGTTAGTTAATCTTCCAGCCTAAAACGCGCCTCTGTTTTGCTTTACTGTCTCATGTTTGCTTTAGCGCCTCATGTGCGAGACCTCATGTTTATTATACCAATCGATTCAGAATTATCATCTTATTTCACTTAGCAATGTGAGACTGCCAGTCCATCTATCTTTGTAAACAAAGTACTAGCAGCAAATATGGAGATTCGATGAAACTATGTAAATTGTTCAAGAATAAGGTAAGGGCTAACCATATCATACAAAAATTGTTTTCCAAACTCAGAAGTCGGTGGGGGCAATGGCTGCCACTTCACCGCGTGTCGCCAGCGGTCCGATTCTTACATAAACGGCATCGTATTGGGAATGTGACCGGACTATGATCACGAGACAGTAGACCCGGATTGACAAGACTAGACAGCGTCCGCAAATTATTGAACAGAGCAAACTGGTTCTTGGTACCATAATGAAGTAGCAAGAGGAACTGCAGCACTTATTAAGACAGCTTATGGAGCGAACGTTTTGGCTACCTAGCAATGTTTGTGTTCCGGCAAATAACGCCACTCAGCCATCATCTCCGAAGATCTGACGCAGACTTATGTGTGAAAGCGAACGACGCGGGAGTTTTGCAAAAAATTCTGTTCCTCCATGGACAGATATGTCGGCAGTTGCCGATTTCCCTGCTCAAAATGCAGTTTATTACAATGTACCTGATGACATTATAGCCGGCGAGTCAATTGACAAAACAATTATTCAATCCCACGACAGTCGGTTCTACGCACCGGATTGACCCGAAGCATCAATTCTTCGGCCAAGGGCTGTCATCTCTGCACTGTGTGTGCCGCTACAACAACAATTGATGGGTCATCCGCCGTACAGCCCTGACTTGGCACCCAATGACTTATTTTTATAGAATGCATGGTCAACGATTTTCGTTGCCACAAGATGCTGTTGAAGCGTTCAAAGACCATGTTTTGGAGGTTTCTCAATCGGAGTGGAAAAAGTGCTTCGACAATTCGTTTGAGTGCATGCAAAAGTGTATAAATCATGCTGGAGAATACTTTGAAAACAATAAAACCATTTTTGATGATAAATATTTGCATTTTCATTGTTAAGCCAGAAATATATATAGCAGGCCTTGTACTATAAAAACTTGAATTCAAATTTTTTTTAACAAAAAATGGCTGCATAATAATTCAAAATTCCAGGGATTTTGGAAGAAAATTCCCGGGAAACGAAAAAAACCGAGATTCCCGGGGAAATCCTAGAGAAGAAAACAACGTAGGCTCGAACGTTGTATACCGTATATACGTTGGGCTGCCGCGGAGTGATCCCATTATGCACGCCTATCGTGCCAGTTAACCCAGGACCAAATCCGGAAAAGAACATCTAAAAATTGTTCAGCGTCGGGTTTGAATCTCATAAATCCCGGCAACTTAACTGGTAAAAGATAATCAAAGCCATGTAAAAACTTCTCTATTAAATGCATTAGACGCCCGGCATCGGCGTTAAACAGTAGGTCCCGGTCAGTCTGTATTACAATTTATTCGTGCAGAGCTCACTGGTTTAAGAGAAGTTCACCCTTGTTTCTTAATGGGATGTTTTGAGACTTTTGTCTGTTAGGTGTGTACGCGCCAACATTTTTTTGCAATAAAGAAGGGATTGCCTTTGCTAATTTTGTCACTAAGCTACAGCCCATATAATCCATGCGGTAAACAAAATACCTATTTAAGATAAGCATGGTGGAATTTAGGGTTTCGGCATATTATTTTTTTTCGAAATAAGAAACATTTCCATTTCATTCATATGTCGGTTTCGACTGACTTCGCTATAGCGCTTCTGGATAAACCAAATTTGCCTAGACATTGAACAATTTTCTTGCTCTAACTCACAAATTGTGCATGCATTGTTTGCCTTACATTGGCCCTCAAAATGATTCTAAATTGCGTTTAACGTAGCCATTTCGAAAATAAGAAAATGGGTCAATGATGCCACCTCTCAAAAACGCCCAATAACTGTCACTCTTTTTCATCGGATGAGGCAGTTTTCTTTATCACATTAGCGTCATTATGAAGATTTACTAAAACACGATATTTTTTAGAACAAATCGTTGAACCCTTTGAGGGGACATATTTTAATAGAGTGGACATATTTCATCCTTGGCTTAAAACGCGAACAGCGTCCAACGTTTCGTACTTTAATTGCAACGGTAAAAGAAGTTAGCAGATAGCGATACTGAATATATCGGACTTTGATTTTTCTTCATTCGTTTGAGGTGTTAAAAACATAACTGCTAAGATATAATACCCTATACCACAGTGCAGCCTGGAGAATGAAAAAAGTGGCGAACGGTCTTACTTATACAGCATCTCTTCGACAACTTTCAACAAATCACCATTTGAATTTCGAAATAAGAGAATTTACAAATTTTTTTAGGTATATAAGTATTTTAGTATGTTTAAGCAAACAATATTATAGCAGATATGTTTATAATCTAGTGATCCCACTTACCTTATGATCCAAAACAATCAGATTTTTGTACTGCGTAATTATAGATTGCTCTATTTTATTAAGGTCACTTAATGGGTACCTAAAAAACAAAAAAAAATTAATAAAAAATTATCATATTTTATGAAATAAATACCTCTTCTTATTTATAATCCATTTTCTTATTTCTACGAACTTAACATATTTGTCCTTATCTATATCCACAACGTAATCGATAAAGGGGATATATTTTAATAGATATTCCAGCTTTTCACATATTTGTTGATCCATTTGTAATCTGAAAAGAAGCAAAAAATATATATGTATATGAACTACGGTATATAAATGACTATAATAAATATTAATAATAAATATTATAAATACTATAATAAATATTTTCGACCAGAATGTTATAAAAAAACATTGTTCTTTTCACTTTTACCGTACTGTGTTCGGAATAATTTTTGAACCTATTTTGAGTAAAACTTATGGGTGATTCTGAGATTATGGGCCAATTTCGACATCATTTTTGGAATTCGTTTTTTTTGCAGAATTTAATATTTAATTCAGTTAGATGTCTTTGTTCTAAGAAAGACTAGCCATTTTTAAAAGGTACACATCAACATTTTAATTTTTAACGGAATCATGCAACAATTTATAATAAAATATATAGAATTTTTTCTTTAAAATCAACAATTTCAGTTCTTTTATAAAAATAATAAAAGACAAAATCTGTTAATCGTCATTCCCCTGTGAAAAATTTTGGCAGGGGAATGATGCATTTCTACAAAACCCCCTGAAATGTTTATTTAAGTACTTACCCTTACAAAATTGACTTGAGCTGGTAGTTTATACTTGCAATAAACACAAAAAAACACTTGCAAAATTATAAAAAGTAATAATTATCTTTTTAAAAAACAACACAGGGGAATGACCAACTTGAGTGTGCACGTTCGTAACTAGTGACAAAACATGACTTACTTAATTTTAATAAGACTATTGACGAAAAACTTCTAGATGTGCACCACTTCAAGTAATGTTCAGTCATATTTGAGTTGCTTGAAATCAAGATTGGTTGGAAATTTGAATTTTAGCGAATATTAGATTTTACAGGGTAAAGATGTGTATTTTCAGGGACAAAAATAAACATACATAAAAATATAAATTGAATAAAAAATAAATAAAAATAAAATAATTAATATTGTTGTAAAAAATTGAGAAAATTTCAATTGAAAGTAGAGTTAGGGACGGATAACCAGGGTAATGATATTTGAACACCTTGGTAGGAAATTTTCTGAAGAACAAATAATTTTTATAAAACACAACTTTAAAGACTTTAAAGGTCCTATAAAGATTTATTGTATAGTTAATAATAAAGTATAATATATTTTATTTTTCCCGCTTCAAACAACCAAGGACAACAAAGTGGCCCGAAATCTCAGAATCAACCATATATTCTAGAATACAATTTTTTGAAGTAGACTGCAGGTGATCGGCTGTATGTGCAATCGACTTCCGGCGAATATATTTTTCACCATTTACGACGTGCAGAAGTTCAAGAAAGTGTCAATTATCACTACTCCCTTTTTCCCACTTTCGACGACTTACTCTTCACTAGCCACCGAATAGGGGAAATCCCCTGAGTGTTGGTAACAATAAATAAGAACGATTTCACGAGTACTGCGTGTACTTACTTCGTGTCAAAATTTAAGGCACTTCCACTAAATGTATTGAAATAGCTTGAAAACGGTTGGAGTTTAAGAAAATCGGGTTTCTTAAAAACAAATTTTGTTTCCTTTAAAATTCATAAAAAATAAAAATGGGACAAAAATGTGTTGTTCAAAAGCATTAAGCTATAATATTTCGAAAGAAATGTGCTTTACGAAGGCTGTTATATATTTCTGGCCTAATAATGAAAATGCGAATATTTATCATCAAAAATGGTTTTATTGTTTTTCAAAGTATTCTGCAGCATGATTTATACACTTTTGCATGCGCTTAAACCAATTTTCCACTCCGATTGAGACACTTCCAAAACATGGTATTAAACGCTTCAACAGCATCTTCTGGCGACGAATATCGTTGACTACGTATTTTTTTCTTGATGTGCGGGAATAAAAAGAAGTCATTGGGCGCCAAGTCAGGGCCGTACGGCGGATGACCCATCAATTCGATGTTTTGGCCGGTCAAAAAGGCGCTAGTTTGAGCTGCTGTGTGAGAGCTCGCATTGTCATGGTGCACAATGACTCGTCTTCTCTAGTTCCTTTTTTTTGAATTTCTCCGAAGACTTCAGGCGAACAAATTGTGGTTGTGGTCAGAATTGACCGTCCCACGTTGCTCAAGCGGAACAGTCGCCACATGACCAGTTTTGACGAAGAAATAGGCTACCATTTGCTTTGAAGTGCTTCTTCCACAAACAACTTTCGTTGGATTTGGCTCGTCTTCGGAGACCCACACGGTCGATTGCTGTTTTGTTTCGGGCTCATACGCATAGATCCATGATTCGCCACCTGTGACGATCTTATAAACGCCTTTTGAAGCACCGCGATCGTATTTTTTTCCAAATTTCTTTGCAACAATCGACACGAGCCTTTTTTTTGAGCGATTGTCAAATTGTGCGGAATCCAACTAGAACAAACCTTTTTTACGGCCAGGTGTTCATGCAATATCGAATGTATGCTGGTGGAAGATATGCCCAAGGATGCCTCTATCTCACGGTATGTCACATGTTGATCTGGCATTATCAGTTCACGCACGGCATTAATGTCCTCGGCCACGATTGAATTCATTAAACCAGTTTTTCTCAGTGCTATAGGATTTGTGTTCATCGATGCACACTTGTCGTGATGATCCACGTCGAAAGTTGTGAAAAATAATCGCACGAAACTTTTCACGAGTTTATTCCATTTTTTTTTGTGCCAAATTGATTTTTTTAAGTCAAAACGTTCTAAGTACGTTTATGCTAAAAAATGTCAACCTTTCCAATGGAAATGTGAGATGGCGCCAGGCAACACTTAGTGTTGCCTAGGCCAGAAATATATAGCAACCCTCCTATTTCATTGAAAATAAAATTTTTATATGGAGAAGAA
This sequence comes from Hydrotaea diabolus, assembly GCA_963513945.1. Classification (NCBI taxonomy): domain Eukaryota; kingdom Metazoa; phylum Arthropoda; class Insecta; order Diptera; family Muscidae; genus Hydrotaea; species Hydrotaea diabolus. The sequence goes on from OY740718.1 coordinate 185,016,001, forward strand.
TGCATGCAGGATTCCTCATTGAATTATAAAATTAAAGATTCGTACTCTTTTTGCTAAATTCAAAAATAATAAATAAAGCATATTAAAGAAAAATTTCGGCCTGGCCCAATCATATGCACCCTTCACCATGGATTTGCTATAGAATTGCAGTTCAGCAAATAAAACTTTTAAGTTTGGCCAGTCCGAACATTATATACTTTCCACCGTATATTATAGATCCGTTATAGGTCTCTTGAGTCCGACTCCAAGCTTAGTAGCTTGATTTCTGTACCAATATGCCCATCCTTATCGATGGTTCCTTCTTTTAAACACAAGGGGCGTTACTAGGGCCATTTCGTCCGATTCGTATCTCAGCCAAAACATCAAAACAAGTGAATATTGGGATCCGCAGCAATATTTCCTTTAATTTGATTGCCTAAATGCCTATATAGACTTTTGATAGCCCGCTCTGAATCTACAGTTTTAAGTGCGTCCTAGCCAGTGTTGCCAGTGCAGCCGATGAGCATACAAAGTTGGGCGTGGCCCACTATGAGGTATCCTACACCACTATGCAATCCAGAAGTTTTCGCGCCACTGTCTTCAGCTTTAGATTGATTGGGTTTACAACGTTGCCAATGGAACGGCAGGATCTAAAATCGGTTCGGACCTTTTCAAAAACAGAGAATGAACTTCTTCAATATCACCAGAGATGGGTGTTGGTAGCTCATAACGCACCGTGAGCAACTTGGTGGGAATCAAATGTAATATGTGGCTTCTAAAGCTGAAGGTTCTGAAATTAGAAAGGACCTTTGTATAGGGGCTTTACGAAAATGTGGACCTATATGGTCCAGTTCCACCAGAGTTCATAACTGTACCATCCAAAATTTAAACGTGGTCGCGTTTAATTTGTTGTTTTATTAAGAGCTGCAGGACCTTTAATCGAGGAGGACGTTTGTATGGGATCTGTTCGAAAGCATGGCCCAAATGTTCTTATTTTACAATACATCGGTGTTTTGTTACTTGTAACGCTTTGTGCGAAATATTGTCAGAATCGGATGTAATACATGGCTTTTAGAGCTATGCATTCTGAAATCGGGAAGGACCTTGGTATGGGACTATACGAGTATGGACTAAATTCACAAAATTAAATTATTTGCCGCTTATAACGCACCATCCAAAATTTGGGAGTGAACGGGTTTATTTTGTGGCATCTAGAGGGAGCTATTCAAAACGTGGACTGATATGGTTTCATCAGAGATGAGTGCAGCATGCTCGTAACGCTCTGTGCGAAAGTCAGAATCAGATGTAATATGTGTGGTATAAGAACATGGACCGATGTGGACCAATTTCAATAGGATTCGTCGTCGGTCTAAACTTAAAGAAGGTACCAGGTGTCATCGAAATCAAATCATAATTGCTACCTTCATATTGATTACAACGGCAAATGGACAAACGGACATCGCTCAGTGGAATCAGATAGTGATTCTGCATCGATCAGATATTGATGCCTAAAATATGGCTTAGCTTAATTCCATTGAAGTTAGAAACGTCCACGCAATGTCATAATACCCTGTTCCACAGCGTGGTGTAGGTTATAAAAAAGGGTTGAAAGGTAAGTAAGGAAAACCTTAAGTCGGACGAGACCGATTTAACCCTAGAGAGATAACCCTATTGGAAGTTACGGAGAAGAGAACCATACTACGTCTGTGGGACGTATCATAGTTTTTCTTTATGGTGACAATATTTTTGGAAATATTTTTTACCTTTTTTGTACTTACATGGATTCTTTATTATTTAAATGCGTTATTGGCAAAACTTTTTTTTATTAGGTAACAATAAATCACATTTTCAGTATTCTTATAAAATAAACAAAAAAAACAATTATTTTGTAAAAGGAACTGCCGTTTTCTTAAAAACTAAAATGAACACATTTCTTTAGCTTTTTAAGCTTATTTAGATATAACATTTATGATAAATAAAATATTAAGTATGGTCACATTAGGTACAAGTTTTGCACACTTCATTTTTATGTTCCCCGCATATAGTCTTAGTACATTTTACACACACCATTTTAGACATACGCCTTATTTTTGAGGGGCAATAGTAACAGTATCTTTTTTTCTTTGGTTCAGGTTCTTCTCTGTTTCCATTATTGTCTCTTTCAACCTGTTGAGGCAATGCATTTTTTATATTTCGCTTCAAAGCGTTACTCAAACTAGGAGCCTCCAAGCGCTTTTCCATCCATGGCGATATCAACAAACTGGATAACGTTTTCATATAATTTCTTCGACTAGACGGTTTTTGGTTTCGAGACTGCAGGTTGTGGCAATAAATAACGTATGAATTTACAAAAGCTATGTTTAGCAGTCCGTAAAGTATTGCCATAGGCCAACGGTTAGTTTTCCTTGAGCACGACATTATTGAACACATTTGGTCGAGCGTGTCGACTCCTCCTTTTGTTTTGTCCGGAATTTCACGTTTATTGGACCTTATAGTTCCCACCAAAGTCAATTTGTACGGCTCTTTTAACAAGTTCTTTGCCAGTGGAACTGACGTAAACCAGTTGTCACAAGTAATATTGCGAAAAGTCCCATGTATTGGTTTGGATAATTCCTTCACGTAATATTCCCCCAGAGGGACGTTGTTAGTATTACTCGATTTGCCTAGGTATGGAATGGCATTGAACATATATTTTGTGGCACTGTCGCAAATCATTACAATTTTGATCCCATATTTGTTTGGTTTATTGGGAATGTGCATCTTAAATGGACATCGGCCACGAAAACCCAGCAACTGCTCGTCAATTGTGGTATGCGACCCCGGTGTGTAACTGGTTTGGCATTGTTCAATGAACATATCCCACACTTTTCTGACAGGCAAAAACCGGTCAGTAGGTTGAAGAGAAGCTCGCAATGCTTTGTCATCCATTCGCAGGCATCGAATCAAAAATTTAAACCTTTCGCGACTCATAGCCGAAGTATATAGCGTTCCACTGTAGGTATTATCAAATATTTCATCGGTTGCCAGATGGTTATCTTTTAACGCAGCTGTCAAAGCGAGAATTCCAATCAGAGCGCGGAGTTCGTGTTCACTTGTATCCCTATAAGTTGCTTTCGTCATTCCATCTTTACGTTTCAGGGATATTTCCACATTTGTCCATTTTAGAATTTTCAGAATAATTTCGTCGGTAAAAAATGCATTAAAGCAGGAAAGGGGCTCAAGCAATGATTTACATTGTCTAGTAGGACCTCTTGCCGTTCGAACAATGTTGAATAAAGAAACTCTGCCAGCGTCCTTACCTTTCGACGTTGTCCAGCAGTACTTACTTTTGCTTCTAATAGTAGGTTCAGAAAACGTAAGAATACGGCTATCTGAAGAAGAAACACAATTGGAAGATCCTGTAAATTGGTCGTCCAATAAAGCTGTGTTGATATCAGGATCTTCACTGACGATTTCCTCATCTTCGACATCGCTCTGAACATCATCTTCAAATAATTCATTTTCTGTTTCACTGCCATCAGATAATTCCGAATCGTCCGATAAACCTTCCAAATACGCATTTATTTCTGTGTCATTTAACCATCCATTTCGGGCCATTGTTCTTGGTTTAACTCAGTGATGGGCACTTTGGCTCGTAGGAGCCTTTTGCACTTACGAGCCAGCCGTTTGCACTTGAGTGCTAGACAAGGGGGACAGTCAAGAGCCAGCATGAAGGGAAGGAATAAATACTCTCTCTCTCTCTACTTACTCTACTCTCACATTTCTCATGCATGACGACATGCTTTGCCCACAAGCACAGTGGGATAAACACCAAATTCTCATAATACAAAATATAAAATTTAAATAATACATATACTGGAATTTGAGAAATGTTCGTAAATTTTCCAATCATAGTATTATTAACATAAAAATAAAAGAAATTAAAGAAGTAATTATCGAAACATTTAAGTGACAAATTTTAATAATGTTCAATCAATTTTCAATAAAAAATGCATCTTGTACTATCATTTATTTAAATTTTTGGCATTTGGCTGCACTTAAGGTTTCAACCGCTTTTAAAATGCATGACTTTATAAACTCGCCATCAGAAAAAGAATGGCCGCTAACAATCATTTTATGAACGATTGCATAGCTCACCCGGGTCGCACCAACACTATCAACAACAATATCCTAAAACAAAAGTAAACAACCGATAAACTTTCCAAACACATTTTCCTAATAACATACCTTTGATGTAGTTCGGTCAGAAGCGCATAATTTTTTAAACAGCTCTTTTCTTTCTTCACGAAAATACTTGTCATAGTCTCTATGGAATTGTTCATAGTGTCGTTTTATGTTGAACGCTTTGCAAATTATGTGTTTTTTGCATATTAAACATTGCGATTCTCCTCCACTTAACTGACACAAATATTTATGACTCCACTCACTATTAAAATTTCCCGATTTTCTTTTTGAAAGGTTGACATTAAAATTAGTTTCTGATTCCATCGTAAAAACAATTTATTTTCAAAGAAAATTTAATGAGGCACGTGGTAAAGTGTTGTCTTTATTATAAACAAACAAACAAAATTTGAAAATTTTCGATTTAAAAACATGTAATGGACCACAGTGCTTGATTGAGCGACGTCGAAAATGAAAAGTGTTGCCGCTTACACATAATTGTATGCTTTATGTTTACAACAGTTTCAACATTTGTAAAATCTATTGAAATTAGCTTAAAATTTGTTATTTAAAAAGAAGAAAATTTAGTTACATTTTTTAAAAGTAAAGTCAATGTGAAATTTGTAATTTTCAAACAAATAATTGTATATAATTATCATTTGGTATTTGCAGTTGAAATTTTTATCCATTAATTGAGGGAGGCGGTAACCCTATTGCAGTCTTTGCTGAGAGAAAATTTGTTATCAATGTTAGTTTCTCCGCAACTCTTGTGCGATGAACATCATTTACGGATGGGTGTAGAAATTTTTTCGTTTCCCTTTCCCCGCAAGTACTTGTGCCCCTTGTCTAGCACTCGTTTGCACTTTTAGTATTTTAGGAGCCGAAAATGTGCCCACCACTGGTTTAACTAATGGAAAAAACGAAATCACGATCAAATTTATTCAAATTGAGTGCAAAAGTCACACAAAAGCTAAACATACGTCTCTGAGACGTATGCGATCGCCAAAACTCAAAGAGTATCGAACTTACCACGACAAAATAACCGCCACCGGCAAGCTACTGTTGACGACTGAGAAAAACAAAAACAGCAACGTGTTGCAAAAACATTCGAGAGAGGGAGAGCGGAAAAATAAAAAGGCATACGTCTCTCAGGCGTAGGTTATCTCTCTAGGGTTAATGATACTCGCACCACTCAACAAAAGTTATTACTTTTGAAATTTATATTTTAGATTGTGGTAATACTAGTGTTGCCAGATGCAACCTGGAAACTCAGTTTGTTATTTGCTCAGAACGTTATATTTTTTGAGCTCGTATTGTTTTGTGTGGTTGTAGCGAATGCTAAAGTGTATTGACGTTTACGAAGAATAGTTTCAAAAACTATACAATGATTTCCAATAACAAATGATAGTTTTTTTATTGCTGGATTCGAAATAAAAATTGCAAAAAAAATTGTGTTCAACTTAATTTTCTTTCTTTTCAGTATTGTTTGCTTTTTCATTTGAAAAGACTTACACCGTAACGTCTCAAAATTCTGCAACTATGTAATGGAAATGAGCGTTCGGTGAGAAACTATTTTCAACCACAATTTTGTTCAGTGATGGAGGCACATTTCTGGCCAACGACAATGTCAACAAACATAATTGCCGCATTTTGGCTGAAGAGCAACCATAAGAGGTGGCATTATACCCAGAGAAAACCACGGTCTGGTGCGGTTTATGGCCTGGTGGAATAATCGGTCCATATTTTTTCAAAAATGGTGATGGTCGGAACGTAACCGTGAATGGAGCTCGCTGTCGCGCCTTGATATCGGACTTTTTGCTTCCTGAAATTGAAGCCCAAAATCATGACGACATTTGGATTTAACAGGACGGCTCCCCTTGGCATACAGCTGCGGAAGCAATGGATCTATTAAGATGTCATTACGAAGAGCCGCCAATTTCACGTTTTGGACCGGTGAGTTGGCCGCCTAGATCGTGTAATACCACAGCAATATAATTTTTCTTTAGGGCTGCTCAAAGTCCGAATTCTATGCTGACAAATAAGCTACGATTCAGGTTTTGGAAACCAACATTACGCGTGCCATTAAAGCCATACCGGTCGAAATGCTCGAACAAGTCATCCAAAATTGAACCCCAAGAATGGACATCCTGAAGTGTAGTTGCGGCGAACACTTAAAGGAAGATATATTCAAAAAATTAATTGCATAAAATGCTCTTTCGAAAGAACCAATAATATTCCACATTTTATTTGATTTTTTTTATTTTTTTTTTATTTTGAAAAAATACCATTAGATATAACTGGCTATCGCTCATTTAACACAATTTTGTCGCAAATCACACATGACACTAACCAATGGAATTTAAGTGTTGTAAAATTGTACGCTCTTTTATCGGTTTGACCCCAAATCGGGAGGCATGAGGGCTGTATGAAACCATGGAGCGATCTGAAGTGCAATTGTGAAATTTGTTGATTTGGGACGTACACTTGCGTATGGTATGGCTGTTGAAAGGGGTGTGCTTGTTGTTGAAGTTGATGCTGGGGGTTATGTAGCTGATACGCTGGATTTGAGTGAGTTGTTGGTGGATACATTAATGGTAGTTGGTGCTGCTGGCTCATAGTTTCGTACTTGTTAATGCACTGCATAAGTTCAATTCGGCAACTTGTGTTTAAATGCCTTGGTAATGATGTAAGACTTTGCACCAATGACAACAGAAAGAGGCGATTATCATTGTCTTCAACCTTTCCTTCGCTCTGTCCAACTTTGCACGCTTCTCGCAGTTATCCAATGAACGTAAAATTTGTTCTTCAACAGGGTGTAGTCTTTGTTTGCCCACCCGTTTTGTCTGTGAAACGTTTGGTGCAGGAGAACAGATGGAAGCCGCAGATGTAGCTTCTTCGTCATCGTCGTCTTCACGTTCTTCTTCAACTGCGGTGGGGTTGGCACTTGTACGTTCTAACGAACTGACTGTTGTTTTTGGTGTAATAATGTCCCTTAGAAATTCTAATTGGTTTGCGTATATGTAGGGAGCTTTTTTCGAACTCCGTCTCCACTTTTGCCTTTTCGCTCTTGAATGTCTTTTGATGCACGATCTCTTATGTTTCTCCATTTTTTATGCAACATGTCTCCTGTAAATAAAAACAGTTATATTAGGTTATTTATGTATTATTAAACTAATTATAGCGAAGTGTATTCAGTAATAAAAGCTGTTAAGTCTATATAGGTAACATTAGTTATTTATTTCAGATATCTGGCTACCGGGTGTTCGCTTACTGAACTACATTATACATTTCGACTAGGAAGATCGACTACCAGTTGTATTATTAAAGACGTTTATGAAGCAATATGGTTTTGTCTTGCTGAAGCGACTATACCACCACTAAATACTGAGAAGTTCTTAGACATAGCAACAGGATTCGAAAAATTTACAAAATTTTCTAATATTATTGGCGCTATCGATGGAAAGCATATTCGAACTAAACAACCACCTAATAGCGGTTCCATGTATTTCAATTACAAAGGGTATTCTTCTACAGTGTTATTTGCCATGTGCGACGCCAATTACTGTTTTACGTACGTAGACGTTGGGTCATATGGCAAATCGAGTGATGCTGGAATTTTCAAAAATTCAACACTTTTTGATAAGTTATGTGACAATTCGTTCGGAATACCACCACCAAGTTTTTTGCCAGATTCAACTGATAAGTTTCCATATGTAATTTTGGGTGACGAAGCTTTTACCTTGTCTGAAAACTTGCTGAGACCCTACGGTGGAAAACAATTAACGGAAGAAAAACAAACTTTCAATAACCGATTATCCATTGCCCGACGATACATTGAATGCACATTTGGAATCTTAGCAAACAAATGGCGAATATTTCATCGAGCTATAGATGTTGACATCGATTTTGCTGATAGTATTGTTAAAGCTGCCTGTGTACTGCATAATTTTGTAAGAACACGAGATGGAACCCGTGAAGAATCGTTTTGTGACACAAATATACCTCAAACCCGTAGTATGGAACGTTTACAACCTGATTCGCGCCATAGAGGATATGTCAGGGCACTACCAGCCAGCGATAAATATGCACACTATTTTTCAAAGAAATGACTACTGATGTATATTGTGTTCGATTTAAATCAGGGTTCAGAAAAAACACACACTGTATAAAATTCCGATACATAAATGTTAAACTACACAACTTAAAGCAACCCAGTGTGCAATTGTTTCCGACATGTCCGATTTCCAAAATCGTCTATTAAATGTCTGTTATTTTATCAGACATTTAGCCGAATAACTCTTAAATGTCTATCGACATTTCTACGACTTAGTCTGCACATAGTCTGATCTTTTTTACTAACATAGTCTGCACAATCTCTGAATTTCCTTCCGAAAACTAGCCGACATAGTCTGCACATTCTCGGTAGGAAATTTTATGTGTTTAATTCCCTTATTATTTTTTTGTTTTTGTCATTTGATGGTAAATAGTTTGTGCTGCAGAGCGTTGTCCTGCCTCTGTCGACAATTTACCGTTTGTTTTTGCACATTATCTGTTTCTGTTTTGTGCTACATGCTTATTAGTGTTCATTGTCTTCAAGTGTCAACAGGTTATTTTTGTAATAATATTGTGCGCGCAAAAAAACAACCAATAATAAAAGTTAAAGTGAAGTTGTACAGTAGCGAAAAAATAAAAGCTGAACAAACAAAAAGTGCGTATTACTAAAAGTGTTTCAAAAGCAAAGACGATGTCGCGCCAGGGCATTAGAAAAAAAGTAAAGAAAGAGGTACCCTCTTACATTTTTTCTATATTGCTTGAAACTATAATACATTTGTATATATTTTTTTTATTTATTCAATAGAAGTTGCGGCGGAAAAATTCCACAAACAACCAACTCAACAATAGAAGGGCACATTAAGACATATTTTAATTCGTCTAAAGACAGACTCAACAAAAAACTTAAAAGGCAACACGAAGATTGAAGAATTTCTTCACTATTTTTAACTTTTTAATTACAAAACTGAATTTTGCACATATTAATTTAATTTTTAATGAATTTGCTTTAACACTAAGTTACACACATTATGTCCTATGAACCCAATATACCTTTTCGGAAAGGGGAGAAAAATAAAAATACACGTGTAACATCGATTTTCATGTACACTTCTCTGGCGCCAGAACTTTAAACATAAAAAATCGTACGTGTACATTTAAATCGATGTTACACGTGTATTTTTATTTTTTCTCCCCTTTCCGGAAAGGTATATTGGGTTCATAGGAAAAAACAAAATCAATTTTTGTAATATGATCTCAATTTTATTTTATAAATAAGAAAAATATATTCATACAAAAACCATCAAATGACTCTTATTGCTTTGTTTACAAGGTATCATATTGGACAAATTGTCAGAATTGTCTGGACATTCTCGGACAAAATGTCCGACAAAGGTCAGAATTGTCTGGACATTCTCGGACAAAATGTCCGACAAAATTCAGAATTGTCTGCACATTCTCGGATAAATCATCCGACAAAGCTTAGAATTGTCTGATATTTTGTCCGACAAAGGTCAGAATTGTCTGATGTTTGTCTGACAAAATGTCAGATTTCCCATCAGAATTCGGACAGACTTTTGTCAGAATAGTCGCCAAAAACTTTCGAATTTTTCCAGACAAGTCGGTCCGAGTTCTTGTCAACCACTCATACAAATGTCGGTAAGAATTCTGACGAAAGTCGGCATCAGACTCGGAAACTTTTGCCGACTTTCTGTCAGAATTCTGACCGAATTCGGAAGAATTGGTACACTGGGAACACACACAAAGTGCGAGTGTACAGTCGTGTTCGTGATTTGTTTTTATTTTTTCTTGCGTGCGCACACATCGGCAGTTGGTGTTTTTATTTGATCCGAACATACGCGTACAATACACAGCTGGTGTGTGCAAAAAAAATAAACACTCGTGTTCGATTTAACAAATCCAACGTGTTGTGTTTTACTGCCTGTTTCACGATGTCGAATGAGAGCAGTCACTCGAAAGTGAGACGAAAAACATATGATTTTGTCGAAGGAAATCAGCTGTTTATCGTCTAGCTTTCGAGTGACTGCTCTCATTCGACATCGTGAAACAGGCAGTTAATTTTTTCTTGTGTTCTTGCATACATATGTTCGGATCAAATAAAAACACCAACTGCCGATGTGTGCGCACGCAAGAAAAAATAAAAACAAATCACGGACACGACTGTACACTCGCACTTTGTGTGTGTTGCTTTATTAAGGCCAGTACGCAGCTCCGAAACGAAAAAAGTCACCATTAGAAGAAATACACGTAGCAAATGCAACCGAAATTTTCGGTTTGGCAATGTTGACCGAAAATTTCATTTGGCAGTACGCAGATCAGCGAAATTTCCAGGCCTCAAAATAAAATGAAAAATAATGGATAATAATGTTTTGATCAGCTGTTTTTTGTTTTGATTTATTGTCACCACTATAAGTGGTGAATACATTTTCCGTGAGGAAATAAATGCAAATTTAGCTGCCGAAAATTTCGGTAGAGGTGCGTACTAGGCTTTACTGATCACTGATAAGAAAACTTTGTGTGTGTTGCTTTTCCAGAATACATTGTGCGTGTGGTGAGTGTGTTTTCTGAACTACTTAAATACTACTAATAAAACTACTATTCTTGTATCTAGAAATAAAAAAATTTACTTACCTAATTGTTTTTTTTATCATCCACACTCAAAGAGGATCCAAAAATCTCTGTAATTTCATCCCAGCACTGTCTTCTTTTGATGCGATCGCTATAATCTTTTTGGGTCATGTCCCACAATGCTGGGCGATTCTGCACTTCACTTATCAGCTTTTCAATGTTAATATTCTTCTCCACGTACAGCACTGCTTCTGACGAAATCATTTTGAATACTGAAAATTTCACAATTGCAAACAACAAACCCCGGTGCAAAGTGATGTGTGCGTCATCGCCAAGACGATGTACCGTGCCGGCACACCGCTGTGTGTCCATCTCCGAGGCGGCGTGCCGGTCCGGCGCACCGTGCCGGCACACCGCAGTGTGTGTCATCGCTCTTATTCGGCCAAGGGCTGTCACCTTGACACTGAGTGTGCCGCCGCTACAACAACAACAAACCAATTATTGATTCTATCGCTCATATACACCCTGATCACTGTTGTCGAAATACAACTATTGTATTTACTTAGTAGGGACATAAATTCTGTTACACACGTTTTATGCTGTATAATAAAAAGTACTGAATGTATACGAGAATTGTATCCAAAAAGAATTTACTTATTCGAAATGTCCGCCTTTTGCCATTACACACGCTTTAAGTCCCACTGGTCAATCGTCAATAACTGCACGAACCTCGTCCATTGGAAAATTGACCACAGCCCGAACCAAAGCGGTCTTTAGAGATCCAATGTTGAGGTATCATTTGTGACAAACCTTGTCCTCTAAACCCGTCCACAATTTGTAATCCAATGGGTTCAAATCTGGACTGCCTGAGGGCCATTCTTCAGAGGAAATGAACGCTGGCAAATTGGTTTGAAGCCAGGCCTGGGACGTTTTAGCCTTATGGGCCGGCGCAGAATCCTGCTGAAAAGTCCATGGCTGGTTTTGAAACAGGGAATTATTTAGAAGCTTGAAAACAGCTTCCAAAGCGGTTTCTTGGCAAACTATGGCCGACGTTTTGACTCCTTGTTCGCTGAAATGCAGGTCAGTGATCCCATCGTAAGAGACACCCCACCAAACCATGATTGAAGCTGGGTGATGGCCCTTTTCCACCCTTGGGATTGGTTCAGATGCTTCCTTTTATGACCCCGCATACACTCTATCATTTTGCTTGTTACATTTTTCCTGAACGGTAAAAATTTTTCATCGGTGAACAAAATTTTTCTGTGCAAGTTATCAGCGTGCTTCACCAAAAAACGTTTACATTTTTCAATCCTATTTTTTTTTAAGCTGCAGTCAATAAATGTCCGGTACGTCGTTTGAAAGCCCCAAGTCCCAAGTATTTTTTAATGATGCGACTCATGGACTTTTGCGTGATATTCATCTCAGGGGCCATGATTTTCTTTTTTCAGAGCGGATTTCTGTGAATTCTTGGTTTAACGGCTTTGATGGCATGCGGTGTTCGAACAGAGCTTGGGCGGCCCGACCGGTGGCGGTCATTTACATCTCCAGTCTTCTCAAACAGTTTTATGCATCGGTAGACGAACATGCGGCTAATCCCTAGTGGCCCTAGAGCGTTTTGAAAATATCGTTTTCTTCATTTCACACTTGAAAAGCGCTATTACAGCGATACGGTTCTCATTATCTGACCACTCCATGATGCAAGTTGAAACAATTATAAAATCCCGTTACAGACTAACGCTATTGAGGTTAGCTTTCAAAACCCATATGACATTAAAGGGGTTTGTTCAGTTCTACTTTTGAAATGGATGTGTTCAATGTTGTAACAGTATTTATGTCCCTACTAAGTATTGTAGAATTTCGAAAAAATTCACACTGGTCGTATTTCGATAACGACAATAGTGATTAAGGCCATAAAGTCACCAGAAATAGTGTCAAAAGATGAGACGGACAAGAGTAAATCTACAAAGCAAAAGTCTAAAAGTAGATCTAGATGATTTGGTAATCTCTTAGAGAGATTTAGTGTGAACCACATCAGCTCCCGTATAAGGTAAGGAAGCTAATATATAGGCACCGCCAGTTAGTGCTTAAATTTAAAAGAACTTACGCACACCTCTCAGAGGCCGTGCCGCAAAACCACATTTTTAATCTGATAATTCTCAAACTAGATTTGCACTAGATCGCCACATAGTTTCAAGTATCGCTCAGAGGGCCTTATTTAAGGCCCTCTGAAGCCAAATCCAGTCTTGTTAAAATTTGGCCACAGCACGTTATAAGCTGCTTATCACAAAACCTACTGAAGCTTGATTTGGTTCATCTTTTGTTAAAGATACAGGTCACATTTCAAATTCCACGTAACTCATCAAAAACAAATTGCGTTTTGCGGCATCTATAACGGACACTGTTGAAATTGGACTATATCGATTTTTCAGCTAGATAACCTTTAAGAGTACCGTCGACTCAGAATCACTAGCTGATTCATATTAATGATATCTGTCCGTCTATCCCACCGTAGTGGTGTTCACGACTGTCAGACAAGTAAACCCAGATTCAAGTCCAGGTAAGAATATCTTAAAAATCTTCAGCGGAGGATTTTTAATGTCTAAGCCATATAGAAGCTTCTCTATTAAATACATTTGCCGTTCGGAGTACGGCAGGTCTTCGAGATGTTGTGGGAATTAAGTAAAGTAAATATCAATCAATTCGTCGGTCTGTCTATCTAATGCCTGCAATTCAGGCCTTTAGGGTCGATCTTCATAAAATGTAAATTTAAAGTATTTCTAAGTCTAAGGACGGACGCTTATAAAGTTACTGAAAATTTGTTTAGCTTAAAATATTGGTTAGGATAGAGGAAATTATACCGGTGTCTATCCTTGAAAAGGTGACCCATAGAGCATAGAGGGTCATATGTGATTATCTTTCGGCAACGATAAAAATTACGCTCTAAGTTCTGTAGGAAGTTGCCTTTGAGCTACGACAAACCGTTTATAAAACTGCGCAGATCTACCATCTTCCGGGAGGATAAACTTTGAAGAAAGTACTTCTCTAGGTTACTACGGAGGGACATGCATCTACACAAAAGGTGTCTTCATCTTATCCTCACCCAGGCGTCTGTACTCGACCACTCCCACTTGCCATTTTCTAGACATCTCTTTGACATAACAATGTCTTGTCAGGACACCCACGAGCAAAGTTTTAGTTATGTTTTTGTCTAGTTTAGGCCACAACGTCCTAGAAAACTGACACTTGTCGGTTATTGTCAAGCAATGTTACCCAGGGTATAAATTTATGTTTCTAGCAGCCAATCAAAGGCACATATAGGGGCTTTTGCGGAGTAGTCAGCCTCCTTAGACGAGCTAGCTCATCTGCCACCTCGTTGGCTTCAACATTACTGTGTCCGGGAACCCAACAGGATCCAACAGTCCGATTTCTAAAGGTGCAAAGTTGTAAAGGTTAGTGACATGTTGCAACTCTTAACCTGTTTGGATTTTATCAGGGGTGAGCGTGCAGCCCTAAAAGCCGCCTGACTATCTACAGAGAAGTTAATCAGCCCGATTCTGAATAACAATTCCCCGGGAATTTTTTCCCTATTCCCTGTTCCCCTATTCGAAATAAAATCTCCCGGGGAATTTTTTCACTTTCCCTTATTCTAAACGAACTTCGAAAACGGGAATCTCTTCCCCGGGAAAAAGTAGGTATTACGAATGTCAATTAAAGGGAGAATGTGACGAAAATTTTTGGGAATAATTCCGCCAAAAAAATGCAAGGGAGTTGCGCCAAAAATGTAAGTATTTAAAATTTTTCATGAAAAATTAAAAAAATAACACATTTATTTTTTCAGGTCAAAAACAACAAACAAAAAGCAGTTAGACATTCTGCTAACCTCAATGCAATTGCATGCAGACATTGCTCGAGGTTGGTTTAAGGGGAGTAAAGAGGAGATAAACCGGGTGGAGCAATTTGGAGGCTGAATTAAATGCAGCCAGGCCACTATTAAAAAGTGTTGCCGATCGGAAGAAGGTATGTACAACAAAATTTGATTTGTACAATGCACAAATGACGAAAATGCGAAACCTTTTTTAGGTATGGGCCGATCAAAAGAAATATGTACGGCACAAAACCTAAAATACTCCAGAGGAACTGGTGGAGGCCTCAATATGGAGCAGACGTTTTCTGCAAAAGGTCATATATGATTTAATTGGCATGAAGGGGTCAGTGGAATCTGTGGCCAACACGTTTGGGTAAGGCTCTTCAACTTCCACAAAACAAAAACAGAACACAGATAACCTTCCACCTGCATTTCTGAAGTTACTAGAACCAAAGGATGAGGAGGCTGAAAGTATTGCGGTGCAGAGTGACACAGCACAAGACAAGCCCCAAAAGCCACCGGCGAAAAAAATTAAAATAAGTGTCCAACATTTGACTGCACAGGTCTCCGCTCGCGATGTTCTATCAGATGAGATAGCCATCCAAAAAAATATGCTGGAAGCAATGATGGAGCAGCATCAAATTACAAAAAAAAGCGTATCGCTCTATTGACCGCCTTTACTATGGCAAGAAGGAAGAGCTTAAAGAGCAAAAAAGGCACAATTTGGCATATTTTTCTCCTGCTGCTGCACTTCAGCGTTTTCTGCTCCAGCTACCATTACAAACGCAGCGCTGGACATTTTTATACTGTTTTTAAGTTTTTATTTTCTTTATACTTCACTTTATTAACTTTTTTCGTTTGAAACTTCATAAAAATATTTGCAAATTGTTAGCCAAACAAAACAGCTGACTTCGAATAATAGAAATTCTTTCTCCCTTATTTCCATTCTCCCCGTTTGTTTAGAATAGGAAGATTTTATTCCCGGGAAAAATAAATTCCCCGGGAATTATCTCCCGGGGAGTATTCAGAATTGGGCTGAATATCTTTTTTATTCGGTAGGTTAATCTGTTGATGATGTCGTGTTTCTTTGTCTATAAGGCAGTACCTATCTCTGTATGGAAAACACTACAACTATCATTCAGCCGATATGAGTCGCGTGTTGGAAAAACCTTTAAAAATGGCCCTACTGCCATCGTTGACTCATCTTTGTAGACTGAGATACCTTGGAGTGAGTCCCCTAAAAACCATACCACTCTGTCACGGATAAGCACCGTTGACATTTTTGTTAAATCAAGCACTGGTGAGAAATAGTCGGAGCCTTCAGGCGAGAGAGATCGCACTTCAAGAATTACCTATCGCTCGGAGAAACCTAGAGTGTCCAGTAGTTGCACCAGTTACCCCCTAGATTTAAAGATTATCTAGAGACGGTTTCAGGAACCCAAAACAATTTTTGTATGCACCCTACATACCGCCCTTTTATTTTTTTTATCCTGCGTTGTCATTTAAAGTCCGATCGTAACAAGATGCATACCGTTCTTCAAGTTTCGGCAAGGGCTATATTTCGTCCCTAGGTTATTTTTGGATACGAGGTCAAATTCGATTAATTACATCTGTTATCTTGTTTTCTACCCCCTGATTGGAACTTTTTTTGAAACGTTAGTTATACATTTTTATTCATAAAAAAATTACAAAGGGTTCAACATATTAAAATATACACTAGGGTCAAATTATTCTAGTTTCTTTTGACGTTGTTATCTGTCTCACTCTCATCCACATACTCGAAAGAAAAAGACATTTCTAGAAACCCACACCCACTAAGGCGGTTTGGCCCAGTATGAAGAAATCAAATTTGCTGATTTTATTCCGAAATTCTACCTTAGAAAGCTACAAAATTTGGTGGTACGTCCCACCTAATTTTGTAGCTTTCTAGGGTAGAATTTCAGAATAAAATCACATTGTTTTCCTCATGTACGCTACAGTTGGCTTAGGTAAATGTTTAAAGCTCTTTACTGACGTTTCAAAAAAAGGGTAGAAACGAGATAACAGAGGTCTCGAATTGAGACCTCGGAACCATAAGTAACCTATAGACGAAATATAACACTTGCCAAACTTAAACAACGGTATGCATCTTGTTACGGCAGGACTGCAAATGGCAACGCAGGATAAAAAAACTAAACGGGCGGTATGTGGGGTGCATAGAAGAAAAATCGTCTCAAGATAATCTTTAAATCCAGGGGGTGACTGGTGACCCACACTATTGTCTAGTAAGTGACTGTGACCAGAGACCTGCCTCTCTAAGTCTCAATAATTCTCTGGTCACCCCTCTCTCGTGCGCAATCCGCAATTAGTTCCAATTAGTTTTAATTGTTCCCTTCAAAAGTAGGAGAGCAAGTCTTTAAACTTTCTCTATTTTTGTTCTCAAGTTTCCCTTACTCATTGAGTCCCAGGAGATCTATAAATCCAGTTCAGTATTTTCGGTTTAAGACCTAATTCAGCTGGAAATATGATCAAAAATCCATTGTTTTGTATTTTGCATAAAAAAAGTTTTACTTCATAAAATAAAAAATAAATCCAATAAAATTTGGATAAAAAATAGAAAATATTTGGGATATTCATGAACTGACAATAATACTAAATCAGAGGACAATCTATCACATCCGCTATAATAAAATAAATTTAACAGCAAATTGTAATTATGATAAAATAAAAAAGTTATAAAACAAATTTGTAAGCAACCCAAGGAGAGGTTGTAAATGGCAAACATCGAATTGGCATTTCAATACTGCACATAATTATTCAGTATTGCAGCAGAATTGAAATTGGAAATTGGCGCATGCTTTGCCATATTTGTAAAGTGTGATGACGACGGTCCAGGTACTTCATACGGATTACTATTAAATATTGGTGCTGGCACTTGAGGTATGTGTTGCCCATGATGTGTTATACCATTTGCGGCAGCTACATGTTGGCCTGGATATGCCATGCCGTTAAGGGCACTTACGTCTGGGTTGACAATACACGTCGATATGGTGGTGGTTGAGGCATACATAACTTGATCATTTGTACAGTTTGCGTTTATGGGCAGAAGATCTGCACTGTTTTGGCAGGCTGCTAAAACGTTAGGATCTAGAGGGTGTGTTGGTATTTGATGAGTAGGATAGGTATGAGAAAGTACTGCGGGTGTTGTAGACAACATATCTGTATATTGTATAGGGTGCTCCATATTGGCAATTGGCTCTATTTCTATTTGTGAATGGGGTGGACATTGTACGAGGGTGTTGACACTTGCATTAGCTTCCAGAACATTTGCATCATTTGACGCCCTCATCTTTCTTATGGGTACAATTTTTATACGCGGAAATCCACGTGCTTCCCGTCTAACAATTCCATTTGTGCTTGATATTGATAATACATCTGTGTTTGTCTTTAGCACATTTGTCGTGTTAACGGAAGCTCCACTTGATGAAGGCTGTTCATTTCTGTTGTCAGTTATCATCTCCAGTCTATTTTCATCGTTTTGCACCTGTATCTCATCGTCCAATGTTACTATACTCTCGGCATTGTTGAGATTATTACAAGGATTGGGTTCTACTGGCGAACTTCGTTCAACGTTTCTTTCGCCGTCTATATGTACTTGCAAGTTGTGTAGAGACACGACAGTCACTTCCCGTCTGCAAGACAACTCACAGCGTATTTTCAACTTATTCCTGCTGTGAACTACACTGAAGTGCTGCTCTGCGGCCTGTCGTGTTTCAATTGGCAAATTACACCATTCACAAAAGTAATTGAGTACCAGCTTGTGATATCTTTCCAAATGCAAAACAAAAGCATCGTCATTCATATCACGCTCCTCACAACAGAAACAATCCCGCATGGTGGAGAAGGACACGCACTCATTGGCAAATACCACTGCTAAGCTGAGGAAAGTGGACCTCCTCTTCTTAACAAGATTTATTATCGGCACATCCTGGGCCGCATGCATTTCTCTAACGTGGCCGGCAAGTTTGGAACGCGAATTGTGGTGGCCGTAGCAGGCACCACATATGAAGAAGCTGTTGTCGGAATGTTGTTGTATGTGATTCAATACATCATCCCAGTGACTGCAGCCTTGTATATTGAAATCACACTGGCAACAGTTGAACGTGCTGCCCGCGATGCTGTGGTTTTCACGCACATGTGCGAACAGCTTTTCTGTTTCTTTTGCGCCGAAATCGCAATTGCCATTGAAACACTTCTTTTTTAGTTTACGGCAAAAATCTTTCGGATATGCATCCAGCCATTTGGAAGACTGTGCTGAAACTAACCAGCTGCTTCTCAATTTCTTCGATTCATTGGCGTCCAGATCTTTCAGACGGCTATTCAGGATACTTAGAAGGGACGACACAAATTCCGAGCGATTCGTCAACAGTTGCATTTGTATCATTACCACGTAGGAGTAGCTTAGATTGAAGCGAATTTTTTCCATACGTATTGGCCCTATGGCGATGTGTTGACTTAAAGCATGGGCGAGTACAGCCTGTTCATTTGCAAATGTCTGGGGACAGTGAAAACATATATGCGTATGCCGGCAATGCTCTTCAAAATGCTTCTTATATTCGTCTAAAGATCTTGTACTCGCCAGCGTAGGACAATGTGGACAACGACATTCCGTACAATGATGCTTCACACGCATGTGACGCAACCATAGGTCATAAATGGAGAAGAAGCCGCCACAAGATGGTTCCGGACAACGATACAGCTTGTCGGGAGGCACGCCCGTTTTTTCAGTTAATTTGCGCAGACGTACCCGAAGAGCTTCTTCCTGCTGCTTCAGCAGTTCCTCCGCACTGGATTTATCCTTGTCGCCTGTAGCCATTGATTCTTGATTCGCCACCGTACCCATGGTAGCATTGATCTCTATCGGCTGCAGATTGTCCAATATATCCTGTAATAATTAACAGATTATTAAATTTTTCAAAATGTCCCAGCATATGTACTCACTTCTGTTACTGACACGAAATTATTATGACTGCAAAGATATGGCAATTCGTTTGGATGCACAAGCGCCAAATGTCTCCTTATCACACTGGTATCTTGGTCCACCAAAGGACAATAAATACACGAATAGTAGCGCATCGCATTCTCCCCGAGGGCCTCTTTATGTTCCACTTTTATGTGGTATTCCAATAGATTCGAATGGTAAAACGACTTATGGCTGCAATCTGCAAAGAGTAAAACAAATTGAATAATTTCAACAGGATCAGCAAAAGCATAAATCGTTAAATACTACAAAATTTCTAAGAAAACGAGTAAGCCAGCAACCGCCAGTGGATCCGATTTACATATACCCTCACCCATATGTGGATTTTTCATTTCCTGCTTTTTATTGCCTGAAGCGTTAGAATTTTAATGAAATCTCGTAAAGCGTATTTTGTATGGGAGGTACTAGAATAGGGCATGACGTCCACTTTTTCTTTTGCGTATACCCATGGGTGTAATAAACATATTGAAGAATCCAAGTTTTAAACGAAATTCAAGCTACGCTCGGACTGTGACATTTGTGTGGGAGGTTAAAGGAAAGGAGTGCCTAAGGCTCCAATTTACCGTCAGCGAGTGTAGTTTGTAGTCGAATTTCTAATTACTAAAGTTCGCATGATTAGGTAAAAAATTATTATGCGATTAACAAAAGTGGCCGGAATAGGGCATTTCCATGGGAGGTCCTAGAATGGGGCGTGTCAACCACAATTTTCGTACGCGCTCCCCCGCAAGGAGTTCACAATATCAGCGAATTTCATGCACTAGAAGGCAAGTTCTGTGGGTTCTACTTTGCACTGAAGCATTTGTGTGTGAGGTACCAAAAGGGGCGTGGTCGAGAACCAATTATTTGTAACCAAACTAACCTTTTAACTCTATTCTGAAATACAGATTTTGAGTTGGATCATGCAAAAATTTAGAAATTACAAGAGTACAAAAAGTGGGCGAAATAGTGCATTGCATGGGAGATGCGAGAAAAGGGTGTGTCAACCACAATTTTCGTACGCGCTTATAAAGCTGATATGACAATTGCATGGAGTTTCCAATTAAGGAGAGCTTCATGCACTAGAAGGCAAGTTCTGTGGGTTCTACTTTGCACTGAAGCAGAGTCATTTGTGTGTGAGGTACCAAAAGGGGCGTGGTCGGGAAACCAATTATTTGTCACCAAGTTAACCTTTTCACTCTATTCTGAAATACAGATTTTGAGTTGGACCGTGCAAATTGTATTATGGAAATTACAAGAATACTAAAAGTGGGCGGAATGGTGCATTTGCATGGGTGGTACCAGAATAGGGCGTGTCAAACACTTTATTCATTGCCGGGTACAAAGGCGTTCTTGGTATATTACGATATTTACAACTTACACGACCTGACTTCAACTGCCAGCCTGGTCAAGACACAAGGAAAGATATTTTCCATCACACTGGCGACTACATTAACGTCGAAAAAAAGTATCTATCGGCAGAGTGATAGCCACGCATGCTATCTCAAAGGAAACCAGTGCCAAGGCATACAGGTTATGTACATTTTGTTCTCATTCAGAAACCCTGGACAACAGAGGACAGGGTCTCGGTTCTGAGCAACCCTATTTACAGGATCTCGCGCCAAAAACCTGAATTTTTTGCCAACGTAATTTATGTTATCTCTCCTCTCTAGAGTTGTCAAAAGCAGATGCAACGGTCCTAAAGGATGGATGATAAACCCATGTGCCTGGGTTTCGCCTATTTACCATTGGAATCCCTGACCCTCGAAGTTATAACGATTAGTAAGGGAAGGACGAAAAACTGGTAAGAAATTAATTATATGTTGCGATGCTTACTTTCGCCATGAGCTTATACAGGGTGGGCCAAAACTTACCATGGTGTTTAAAAATTTAATCCCTTTTTCGTTTATATATTTTTGCAATGTAGAAGTCGACAAACTTACAAGGAAAGGGTCAGCTAGACAGGTAATTGACATGGACAACGCCATTCCCAGAAGAGTTGCATATAAAACTTTTGCCCTGGTCGCAAAACGCTGTGGAACGGCTCAGCGGGCGTCATAATCACCATAACGCTTTGGGGAGACCCGAATGGAAGAAGAACAAAAAACATGTTAAGTCCTATAAAAACTGAATTAAGCAAGACGATGGGCGTTTTTACTGGCCACTCAGCACTATAGGTACATATCTTCCTGATTGAAAGAATGACATCAAACATGTGCTAGAAATGCGAGAAGGACATCGATATGATTAAGCAATTTCTCTGCCATTGTCCAGCTTTTGCGAGATAGACACTACAACATCTTTCGACCTGTGTGACAAACCCAGAGCACATAAGGGAGATGTGTTGCAGGAGGATGAAAACAATGTCCCCAATGATAGATAATTTAGAAAACATCGACCAAGAGAGCACAGCCAGCCATGTACTGTACTTGGTGTATACCTTTAGGGTAAGGACCTTCCATCTACTTGAACCAACTGGCCTAGCACATTTTCATTGGAAAGCTTGACATTTCTTAGCATAAACGTACTCAGAACGTTTTGACGTGCGATCATCATTTGTGCTGTTTATAAATACAGTGAATTGAAAAAAAACAATTTGGCGCAAAAATGGAAATAACTCGTGAACATTTTCGTGCGATCAATTTTCACAACTTTCGACGTGTATTATCACGACAGAGTGCATCGATGAACTTAAATCTTTGTATGGCAAAGTAGCACCATCCTATAGCACTGTAAAAAACTGATTCAATGAATTCAATCGTGGCCGACGCTCGCTCAAAGACGAAGGTCGTCCAAAAATAGCCGCTGTGCCAGAGAACATTGATGCCGTGCGTGAATTGATAATGCAAGATCGTCATGTTAGGTAGAGGCATCCTTGGGCATTTCATCCACCAACATACATTCGGTGTTGCACGAACGCCTGTCCGTAAAAAACGTTTGTTCTCGTTGGATCCCGCACAATTTGAAAATCGCTCAAAAAAAAGATCGTGTTTATTGGTACAAAGAAATTTTGAAAAAAATACGATCGCGGTGCTTCAAAAAACGTTTATAAGATCGTCACAGGTGACGAATCATGGATTTATTTGTATGAGCCCGAAACAAAACAGCAATAGACCGTGTGGGTCTTCGAGGACGAGTTAAATCCAACGAAAGTTGTTCGTGGAAGAAGCACTTCGAAGCAAATGGTAGCCTGTTTCTTCGTCAAAATTGGTCATGTGGTGACTGTTCCGCTTGAGCATCGTAGGAGGTCAATTCTGAGTGGTACACCAAAATTTGTTTGCCTAAAATCTTCGGAAAAATTCGAAAAACGAACATGAGACGAATCATTGTGCATTATGACAATGCGAGCTCTCACACAGCGACTCAAACCAGCGCCTTTTTGACCGGCCAAAACGTCGAATTGATGGGTCATCCGCCGTACAGCCCTGACTTGGCACCCAATGACTTATTTTTGCACATCAAGAAAAAAATGCATGGGCAACGATTTTTGTCCCCAGAAGATGCTGTTGAAGCGTTCAAAAACCATGTTTTGGAGGTGTCTCAATCGATGTGGAAAAAGTGCTTCGACAATTGGTTTAAGCGCATGCAAAAGAGTATAAATCATGCTGGAGAATACTTTAAAAAACAATAAAACTATTTTTGATGATAAATACTCGCATTTTTATTATTAGGCCAGAAATATATATGTGACGCGCAAAATAGAAAGGGACCTAAGGGTAAAAACCAGTTTTGTTCAGGAGAGACATTTTAAAGAATTAAATACGTGTATCTTTGGTGTACCATCACTTTCATTAAACGCACATATCTCTGGGAGGGAACACTTTTGGGGCAAGGGATCGGTCCACATCAAAAAAAGAAAAAAAAATGATTTTTTACCCTTAGGTCCCTTTCTCTATGCGCTGTCACATATAACAGCCAGTAATACCGAACCTATGAAATATATCATGAACACTTTGAAAAGTCCAGTCATTTATTGATTGTAAGTTTTTTACACTTATTTCAATGGTTTGTAAACTACCGGAAGTTGAAAAATACGCAGCGTAAGAAAAAAAACAGTAACAAGTATATTTTTTAGCACAGAGACATACAAATACTTTAATACAATATTGAACACAGAATATTATCTTTAACAACGACTCAGCCTACATTAACGGCAGCTTTATGAAGCCGATTTCAATCTTTTAAATCGTTGACGGTTGCGCTGAACAAAAAGAGTCGCCACCGGTATGGGTCACTTCGGTTTCAAACTCTGGCCCTGACATTCTACAAGCTCGAATTTAGCAATAGACGAAACGAGAGATATGAAGAGTTTCAACATTTGAACTCTAAAAGACGGGCGGTACTTACATGGACATTTTATTTTCCGAACGTTTTCGGCAATCTTCTCCTTGAGGTATTTCTCGTCTAAAGCTCGTTTAGTGGCACTGCATTTATGTACTTTACACGCTTGCTGGGCATGATTCACATTTTGATGCTCCATAACATTCGAGGCTGAACAGCTGCGATAGCAACACACGGAGCATTGATAGATCATATGAGTGTGCTTTCCTTGAATATGATCGACCAACTGCTGTGGCGAGCTGTATGCGCCAGCGGGAATGCTGCAGTAGGCACATTGCAAATACTCGCCTACATTTCCACTCTTATGGTCCTCCAAATGCTGTAGCAGTTCATTTGGCAAATCTGTCGAATAGTAACAGTCATCGGCCATGCATTTGTATAGGCCCAGGCATGTGACATTTGAGGAGAGCGCTCGATAAGTTGTTCGCGGAGCAGCTTGGAGATTCGAGGACAACATTTGCAAGTGAAGCCTAGGCGGTGTAAACAAACACTTTTCTTCAATATCAATTGGTTCCGGCTTGAAAATCTTTGGCACATGCTTCGATGCGAAGCGGGGAGGTGTAACAACTCCAATACTGTTGTTGGTTGGATCCAAATGCAGCATGGTAGTTGGCACTGCTGGTTGGACGCTTGGCTCTGTGTGTAACTGCTTCAGCTGTTCATCCAAGGGACATGAGACGGAATCGAAGTCTCTCTCCGGCTCTTCCGAACAAGCCTCATTACGAACGGATATGTCATTGTCGAGGCTTGCATACAACTCATCCTTGACAGCAACTTCATTCTTAACAGTTGCAGCTTCAGTGCTAACTTTAGGCCTGGGTACTTGGGCCATCTGATTTTGATCGTCGCCTTCGTTTGCGGATTGTGTATCGGGTTCATCACTCATAGCGGTCAATATACATTTTTGTACATTTTGTGTAGTACTCTGACGCCGGTCATGATGATCCCTTAGGTGTTTCAAAATGTTGGCTTCGTTCAGTTGAACGAAATTGCAAATGGTGCAGTAGTGCAGGTAGATGACCATGGCATTAGATGGATACAGGTACATCGTTTGCACCCGACAGCCGCGACATGTCTTGGAATGCAATTGATGCGATTGAATGTCAGCTCTAAATGGTTTCGTCAATTGGCAGCCCCAAAAGCCACCGGCGAAAAAAATTAAAATAAGTGTCCAACATTTGACTGCACAGGTCTCCGCTCGCGATGTTCTATCAGATGAGATAGCCATCCAAAAAAATATGCTGGAAGCAATGATGGAGCAGCACCAAATTACAAAAAAAAAGTGTATCGCTCTATTGACCGCCTTTACTATGGCAAGAAGGAAGAGCTTAAAGAGCAAAAAAGGCACAATTTGGTATATTTTTCTCCTGCTGCTGCACTTCAGCGTTTTCTGCTCCAGCTACCATTACAAACGCAGCGCTGGACATTTTTATACTGTTTTTAAGTTTTTATTTTCTTTATACTTCACTTTATTAACTTTTTTCGTTTGAAACTTCATAAAAATATTTGCAAATTGTTAGCCAAACAAAACAGCTGACTTCGAATAATAGAAATTCTTTCTCCCTTATTTCCATTCTCCCCGTTTGTTTAGAATAGGAAGATTTTATTCCCGGGAAAAATAAATTCCCCGGGAATTATCTCCCGGGGAGTATTCAGAATTGGGCTGAATATCTTTTTTATTCGGTAGGTTAATCTGTTGATGATGTCGTGTTTCTTTGTCTATAAGGCAGTACCTATCTCTGTATGGAAAACACTACAACTATCATTCAGCCGATATGAGTCGCGTGTTGGAAAAACCTTTAAAAATGGCCCTACTGCCATCGTTGACTCATCTTTGTAGACTGAGATACCTTGGAGTGAGTCCCCTAAAAACCATACCACTCTGTCACGGATAAGCACCGTTGACATTTTTGTTAAATCAAGCACTGGTGAGAAATAGTCGGAGCCTTCAGGCGAGAGAGATCGCACTTCAAGAATTACCTATCGCTCGGAGAAACCTAGAGTGTCCAGTAGTTGCACCAGTTACCCCCTAGATTTAAAGATTATCTAGAGACGGTTTCAGGAACCCAAAACAATTTTTGTATGCACCCTACATACCGCCCTTTTATTTTTTTATCCTGCGTTGTCATTTAAAGTCCGATCGTAACTAGATGCATACCGTTCTTCAAGTTTCGGCAAGGGCTATATTTCGTCCCTAGGTTATTTTTGGATCCGATGTCAAATTCGATTAATTACATCTGTTATCTTGTTTTCTACCCCCTGATTGGAACTTTTTTTGAAACGTTAGTTATACATTTTTATTCATAAAAAAATTACAAAGGGTTCAACATATTAAAATATACACTAGGGTCAAATTATTCTAGTTTCTTTTGACGTTGTTATCTGTCTCACTCTCATCCACATACTCGAAAGAAAAAGACATTTCTAGAAACCCACACCCACTAAGGCGGTTTGGCCCAGTATGAAGAAATCAAATTTGCTGATTTTATTCTGAAATTCTACCTTAGAAAGCTACAAAATTTGGTGGTACGTCCCACCTAATTTTGTAGCTTTCTAGGGTAGAATTTCAGAATAAAATCACATTGTTTTCCCCATGTACGCTACAGTTGGCTTAGGTAAATGTTTAAAGCTCTTTACTGACGTTTCAAAAAAAGGGTAGAAACGAGATAACAGAGGTCTCGAATTGAGACCTCGGAACCATAAGTAACCTATAGACGAAATATAACACTTGCCAAACTTAAACAACGGTATGCATCTTGTTACGGCAGGACTGCAAATGGCAACGCAGGATAAAAAAACTAAACGGGCGGTATGTGGGGTGCATAGAAGAAAAATCGTCTCAAGATAATCTTTAAATCCAGGGGGTGACTGGTGACCCACACTATTGTCTAGTAAGTGACTGTGACCAGAGACCTGCCTCTCTAAGTCTCAATAATTCTCTGGTCACCCCTCTCTCGTGCGCAATCCGCAATTAGTTCCAATTAGTTTTAATTGTTCCCTTCAAAAGTAGGAGAGCAAGTCTTTAAACTTTCTCTATTTTTGTTCTCAAGTTTCCCTTACTCATTGAGTCCCAGGAGATCTATAAATCCAGTTCAGTATTTTCGGTTTGAGACCTAATTCAGCTGGAAATATGATCAAAAATCCATTGTTTTGTATTTTGCATAAAAAAAGTTTTACTTCATAAAATAAAAAATAAATCCAATAAAATTTGGATAAACAATAGAAAATATTTGGGATATTCATGAACTGACAATAATACTAAATCAGAGGACAATCTATCACATCCGCTATAATAAAATAAATTTAACAGCAAATTGTAATTATGATAAAATAAAAAAGTTATAAAACAAATTTGTAAGCAACCCAAGGAGAGGTTGTAAATGGCAAACATCGAATTGGCATTTCAATACTGCACATAATTATTCAGTATTGCAGCAGAATTGAAATTGGAAATTGGCGCATGCTTTGCCATATTTGTAAAGTGTGATGACGACGGTCCAGGTACTTCATACGGATTACTATTAAATATTGGTGCTGGCACTTGAGGTATGTGTTGCCCATGATGTGTTATACCATTTGCGGCAGCTACATGTTGGCCTGGATATGCCATGCCGTTAAGGGCACTTACGTCTGGGTTGACAATACACGTCGATATGGTGGTGGTTGAGGCATACATAACTTGATCATTTGTACAGTTTGCGTTTATGGGCAGAAGATCTGCACTGTTTTGGCAGGCTGCTAAAACGTTAGGATCTAGAGGGTGTGTTGGTATTTGATGAGTAGGATAGGTATGAGAAAGTACTGCGGGTGTTGTAGACAACATATCTGTATATTGTATAGGGTGCTCCATATTGGCAATTGGCTCTATTTCTATTTGTGAATGGGGTGGACATTGTACGAGGGTGTTGACACTTGCATTAGCTTCCAGAACATTTGCATCATTTGACGCCCTCATCTTTCTTATGGGTACAATTTTTATACGCGGAAATCCACGTGCTTCCCGTCTAACAATTCCATTTGTGCTTGATATTGATAATACATCTGTGTTTGTCTTTAGCACATTTGTCGTGTTAACGGAAGCTCCACTTGATGAAGGCTGTTCATTTCTGTTGTCAGTTATCATCTCCAGTCTATTTTCATCGTTTTGCACCTGTATCTCATCGTCCAATGTTACTATACTCTCGGCATTGTTGAGATTATTACAAGGATTGGGTTCTACTGGCGAACTTCGTTCAACGTTTCTTTCGCCGTCTATATGTACTTGCAAGTTGTGTAGAGACACGACAGTCACTTCCCGTCTGCAAGACAACTCACAGCGTATTTTCAACTTATTCCTGCTGTGAACTACACTGAAGTGCTGCTCTGCGGCCTGTCGTGTTTCAATTGGCAAATTACACCATTCACAAAAGTAATTGAGTACCAGCTTGTGATATCTTTCCAAATGCAAAACAAAAGCATCGTCATTCATATCACGCTCCTCACAACAGAAACAATCCCGCATGGTGGAGAAGGACACGCACTCATTGGCAAATACCACTGCTAAGCTGAGGAAAGTGGACCTCCTCTTCTTAACAAGATTTATTATCGGCACATCCTGGGCCGCATGCATTTCTCTAACGTGGCCGGCAAGTTTGGAACGCGAATTGTGGTGGCCGTAGCAGGCACCACATATGAAGAAGCTGTTGTCGGAATGTTGTTGTATGTGATTCAATACATCATCCCAGTGACTGCAGCCTTGTATATTGAAATCACACTGGCAACAGTTGAACGTGCTGCCCGCGATGCTGTGGTTTTCACGCACATGTGCGAACAGCTTTTCTGTTTCTTTTGCGCCGAAATCGCAATTGCCATTGAAACACTTCTTTTTTAGTTTACGGCAAAAATCTTTCGGATATGCATCCAGCCATTTGGAAGACTGTGCTGAAACTAACCAGCTGCTTCTCAATTTCTTCGATTCATTGGCGTCCAGATCTTTCAGACGGCTATTCAGGATACTTAGAAGGGACGACACAAATTCCGAGCGATTCGTCAACAGTTGCATTTGTATCATTACCACGTAGGAGTAGCTTAGATTGAAGCGAATTTTTTCCATACGTATTGGCCCTATGGCGATGTGTTGACTTAAAGCATGGGCGAGTACAGCCTGTTCATTTGCAAATGTCTGGGGACAGTGAAAACATATATGCGTATGCCGGCAATGCTCTTCAAAATGCTTCTTATATTCGTCTAAAGATCTTGTACTCGCCAGCGTAGGACAATGTGGACAACGACATTCCGTACAATGATGCTTCACACGCATGTGACGCAACCATAGGTCATAAATGGAGAAGAAGCCGCCACAAGATGGTTCCGGACAACGATACAGCTTGTCGGGAGGCACGCCCGTTTTTTCAGTTAATTTGCGCAGACGTACCCGAAGAGCTTCTTCCTGCTGCTTCAGCAGTTCCTCCGCACTGGATTTATCCTTGTCGCCTGTAGCCATTGATTCTTGATTCGCCACCGTACCCATGGTAGCATTGATCTCTATCGGCTGCAGATTGTCCAATATATCCTGTAATAATTAACAGATTATTAAATTTTTCAAAATGTCCCAGCATATGTACTCACTTCTGTTACTGACACGAAATTATTATGACTGCAAAGATATGGCAATTCGTTTGGATGCACAAGCGCCAAATGTCTCCTTATCACACTGGTATCTTGGTCCACCAAAGGACAATAAATACACGAATAGTAGCGCATCGCATTCTCCCCGAGGGCCTCTTTATGTTCCACTTTTATGTGGTATTCCAATAGATTCGAATGGTAAAACGACTTATGGCTGCAATCTGCAAAGAGTAAAACAAATTGAATAATTTCAACAGGATCAGCAAAAGCATAAATCGTTAAATACTACAAAATTTCTAAGAAAACGAGTAAGCCAGCAACCGCCAGTGGATCCGATTTACATATACCCTCACCCATATGTGGATTTTTCATTTCCTGCTTTTTATTGCCTGAAGCGTTAGAATTTTAATGAAATCTCGTAAAGCGTATTTTGTATGGGAGGTACTAGAATAGGGCATGACGTCCACTTTTTCTTTTGCGTATACCCATGGGTGTAATAAACATATTGAAGAATCCAAGTTTTAAACGAAATTCAAGCTACGCTCGGACTGTGACATTTGTGTGGGAGGTTAAAGGAAAGGAGTGCCTAAGGCTCCAATTTACCGTCAGCGAGTGTAGTTTGTAGTCGAATTTCTAATTACTAAAGTTCGCATGATTAGGTAAAAAATTATTATGCGATTAACAAAAGTGGCCGGAATAGGGCATTTCCATGGGAGGTCCTAGAATGGGGCGTGTCAACCACAATTTTCGTACGCGCTCCCCCGCAAGGAGTTCACAATATCAGCGAATTTCATGCACTAGAAGGCAAGTTCTGTGGGTTCTACTTTGCACTGAAGCATTTGTGTGTGAGGTACCAAAAGGGGCGTGGTCGAGAACCAATTATTTGTAACCAAACTAACCTTTTAACTCTATTCTGAAATACAGATTTTGAGTTGGATCATGCAAAAATTTAGAAATTACAAGAGTACAAAAAGTGGGCGAAATAGTGCATTGCATGGGAGATGCGAGAAAAGGGTGTGTCAACCACAATTTTCGTACGCGCTTATAAAGCTGATATGACAATTGCATGGAGTTTCCAATTAAGGAGAGCTTCATGCACTAGAAGGCAAGTTCTGTGGGTTCTACTTTGCACTGAAGCAGAGTCATTTGTGTGTGAGGTACCAAAAGGGGCGTGGTCGGGAAACCAATTATTTGTCACCAAGTTAACCTTTTCACTCTATTCTGAAATACAGATTTTGAGTTGGACCGTGCAAATTGTATTATGGAAATTACAAGAATACTAAAAGTGGGCGGAATGGTGCATTTGCATGGGTGGTACCAGAATAGGGCGTGTCAAACACTTTATTCATTGCCGGGTACAAAGGCGTTCTTGGTATATTACGATATTTACAACTTACACGACCTGACTTCAACTGCCAGCCTGGTCAAGACACAAGGAAAGATATTTTCCATCACACTGGCGACTACATTAACGTCGAAAAAAAGTATCTATCGGCAGAGTGATAGCCACGCATGCTATCTCAAAGGAAACCAGTGCCAAGGCATACAGGTTATGTACATTTTGTTCTCATTCAGAAACCCTGGACAACAGAGGACAGGGTCTCGGTTCTGAGCAACCCTATTTACAGGATCTCGCGCCAAAAACCTGAATTTTTTGCCAACGTAATTTATGTTATCTCTCCTCTCTAGAGTTGTCAAAAGCAGATGCAACGGTCCTAAAGGATGGATGATAAACCCATGTGCCTGGGTTTCGCCTATTTACCATTGGAATCCCTGACCCTCGAAGTTATAACGATTAGTAAGGGAAGGACGAAAAACTGGTAAGAAATTAATTATATGTTGCGATGCTTACTTTCGCCATGAGCTTATACAGGGTGGGCCAAAACTTACCATGGTGTTTAAAAATTTAATCCCTTTTTCGTTTATATATTTTTGCAATGTAGAAGTCGACAAACTTACAAGGAAAGGGTCAGCTAGACAGGTAATTGACATGGACAACGCCATTCCCAGAAGAGTTGCATATAAAACTTTTGCCCTGGTCGCAAAACGCTGTGGAACGGCTCAGCGGGCGTCATAATCACCATAACGCTTTGGGGAGACCCGAATGGAAGAAGAACAAAAAACATGTTAAGTCCTATAAAAACTGAATTAAGCAAGACGATGGGCGTTTTTACTGGCCACTCAGCACTATAGGTACATATCTTCCTGATTGAAAGAATGACATCAAACATGTGCTAGAAATGCGAGAAGGACATCGATATGATTAAGCAATTTCTCTGCCATTGTCCAGCTTTTGCGAGATAGACACTACAACATCTTTCGACCTGTGTGACAAACCCAGAGCACATAAGGGAGATGTGTTGCAGGAGGATGAAAACAATGTCCCCAATGATAGATAATTTAGAAAACATCGACCAAGAGAGCACAGCCAGCCATGTACTGTACTTGGTGTATACCTTTAGGGTAAGGACCTTCCATCTACTTGAACCAACTGGCCTAGCACATTTTCATTGGAAAGCTTGACATTTCTTAGCATAAACGTACTCAGAACGTTTTGACGTGCGATCATCATTTGTGCTGTTTATAAATACAGTGAATTGAAAAAAAACAATTTGGCGCAAAAATGGAAATAACTCGTGAACATTTTCGTGCGATCAATTTTCACAACTTTCGACGTGTATTATCACGACAGAGTGCATCGATGAACTTAAATCTTTGTATGGCAAAGTAGCACCATCCTATAGCACTGTAAAAAACTGATTCAATGAATTCAATCGTGGCCGACGCTCGCTCAAAGACGAAGGTCGTGAAGGTCGTCCAAAAATAGCCGCTGTGCCAGAGAACATTGATGCCGTGCGTGAATTGATAATGCAAGATCGTCATGTTAGGTAGAGGCATCCTTGGGCATTTCATCCACCAACATACATTCGGTGTTGCACGAACGCCTGTCCGTAAAAAACGTTTGTTCTCGTTGGATCCCGCACAATTTGAAAATCGCTCAAAAAAAAGATCGTGTTTATTGGTACAAAGAAATTTTGAAAAAAAATACGATCGCGGTGCTTCAAAAAACGTTTATAAGATCGTCACAGGTGACGAATCATGGATTTATTTGTATGAGCCCGAAACAAAACAGCAATAGACCGTGTGGGTCTTCGAGGACGAGTTAAATCCAACGAAAGTTGTTCGTGGAAGAAGCACTTCGAAGCAAATGGTAGCCTGTTTCTTCGTCAAAATTGGTCATGTGGTGACTGTTCCGCTTGAGCATCGTAGGAGGTCAATTCTGAGTGGTACACCAAAATTTGTTTGCCTAAAATCTTCGGAAAAATTCGAAAAACGAACATGAGACGAATCATTGTGCATTATGACAATGCGAGCTCTCACACAGCGACTCAAACCAGCGCCTTTTTGACCGGCCAAAACGTCGAATTGATGGGTCATCCGCCGTACAGCCCTGACTTGGCACCCAATGACTTATTTTTGCACATCAAGAAAAAAATGCATGGGCAACGATTTTTGTCCCCAGAAGATGCTGTTGAAGCGTTCAAAAACCATGTTTTGGAGGTGTCTCAATCGATGTGGAAAAAGTGCTTCGACAATTGGTTTAAGCGCATGCAAAAGAGTATAAATCATGCTGGAGAATACTTTAAAAAACAATAAAACTATTTTTGATGATAAATACTCGCATTTTTATTATTAGGCCAGAAATATATATGTGACGCGCAAAATAGAAAGGGACCTAAGGGTAAAAACCAGTTTTGTTCAGGAGAGACATTTTAAAGAATTAAATACGTGTATCTTTGGTGTACCATCACTTTCATTAAACGCACATATCTCTGGGAGGGAACACTTTTGGGGCAAGGGATCGGTCCACATCAAAAAAAGAAAAAAAAAATGATTTTTTACCCTTAGGTCCCTTTCTCTATGCGCTGTCACATATAACAGCCAGTAATACCGAACCTATGAAATATATCATGAACACTTTGAAAAGTCCAGTCATTTATTGATTGTAAGTTTTTTACACTTATTTCAATGGTTTGTAAACTACCGGAAGTTGAAAAATACGCAGCGTAAGAAAAAAAACAGTAACAAGTATATTTTTTAGCACAGAGACATACAAATACTTTAATACAATATTGAACACAGAATATTATCTTTAACAACGACTCAGCCTACATTAACGGCAGCTTTATGAAGCCGATTTCAATCTTTTAAATCGTTGACGGTTGCGCTGAACAAAAAGAGTCGCCACCGGTATGGGTCACTTCGGTTTCAAACTCTGGCCCTGACATTCTACAAGCTCGAATTTAGCAATAGACGAAACGAGAGATATGAAGAGTTTCAACATTTGAACTCTAAAAGACGGGCGGTACTTACATGGACATTTTATTTTCCGAACGTTTTCGGCAATCTTCTCCTTGAGGTATTTCTCGTCTAAAGCTCGTTTAGTGGCACTGCATTTATGTACTTTACACGCTTGCTGGGCATGATTCACATTTTGATGCTCCATAACATTCGAGGCTGAACAGCTGCGATAGCAACACACGGAGCATTGATAGATCATATGAGTGTGCTTCCCTTGAATATGATCGACCAACTGCTGTGGCGAGCTGTATGCGCCAGCGGGAATGCTGCAGTAGGCACATTGCAAATACTCGCCTACATTTCCACTCTTATGGTCCTCCAAATGCTGTAGCAGTTCATTTGGCAAATCTGTCGAATAGTAACAGTCATCGGCCATGCATTTGTATAGGCCCAGGCATGTGACATTTGAGGAGAGCGCTCGATAAGTTGTTCGCGGAGCTGCTTGGAGATTCGAGGACAACATTTGCAAGTGAAGCCTAGGCGGTGTAAACAAACACTTTTCTTCAATATCAATTGGTTCCGGCTTGAAAATCTTTGGCACATGCTTCGATGCGAAGCGGGGAGGTGTAACAACTCCAATACTGTTGTTGGTTGGATCCAAATGCAGCATGGTAGTTGGCACTGCTGGTTGGACGCTTGGCTCTGTGTGTAACTGCTTCAGCTGTTCATCCAAGGGACATGAGACGGAATCGAAGTCTCTCTCCGGCTCTTCCGAACAAGCCTCATTACGAACGGATATGTCATTGTCGAGGCTTGCATACAACTCATCCTTGACAGCAACTTCATTCTTAACAGTTGCAGCTTCAGTGCTAACTTTAGGCCTGGGTACTTGGGCCATCTGATTTTGATCGTCGCCTTCGTTTGCGGATTGTGTATCGGGTTCATCACTCATAGCGGTCAATATACATTTTTGTACATTTTGTGTAGTACTCTGACGCCGGTCATGATGATCCCTTAGGTGTTTCAAAATGTTGGCTTCGTTCAGTTGAACGAAATTGCAAATGGTGCAGTAGTGCAGGTAGATGACCATGGCATTAGATGGATACAGGTACATCGTTTGCACCCGACAGCCGCGACATGTCTTGGAATGCAATTGATGCGATTGAATGTCAGCTCTAAATGGTTTCGTCAATTGGCAGCCGGAACATTGGAAGGCATACTCGCCGGTATGCGTGGAATAATGGTTGTAAAGATTCATAAAAGGTTCAACCAGATCTGCAGCACAAAAGGGACAAGTGACGGCATAGTGTGTTAGGCGGCTTGCGGCACAATGAACGGCCTTGGCAAAGCGTGTGTTTATACGGAGATCATCTAGCTGAGACCAGGTCAGTCGGGAAACATACGACTCTGACTTGTGTTTACGCACGTAGTGACTTGTAAGGTCCGAAGGTCTCGAGCTACACAACGAACAGAATTTAGTGTTGCTTTCGGTCATTTCACAGTCATTGTTCAGAGTCTTGGGAGATGCTTTCTTGACAGTCGACAAACCTTTGATTCCGGTATCGGGATCGGGTTGATTCCTCGACTCGACCAAGTGCACATTTAAAACATTGCTCTCACACCGTTTTGTATGATGCCTAATTTGATCTTCTGTGAGTCGTCGCAATACCACCTTTGGTTGCCTTCGTAGAAAGTTCTGTTTTGATCGCTCATTAATGGTATTTCTTTGTTGTGATGTGTTGGTGGTAAGCGATGGGCTGTTGTCGTTATCGTCATCCGGTTGATCGTTTAATGGCTTTGCTATAGCTGAACGAGCGTCAATACTTGATCGCGATGGTACAACGTGCTCATCAAGAGTTTTTCTTCGCTTTGAGGTGATAAATTGTAATGAATCTTCGGACACATCCGTTGATTGTGATGAACAAATATCATCTGAGGACGTCAATTGTTCAGCTATAGCGGAACGAGCTTTTACACTTGATGTCCGTTTCTTTTCATTCGACGCATGCGTCTCGTCAATGGTTTTTCTTCGCTTTGATTTGCTGGCCGCACATGGTGAGCCATTCGTTGACTGCGATAAGCTGACATCGGTGTCGTTCAAAGAGGTTAGCTGTTCGGCTATAATCGAACGGGCGTGAACGCTACAGCGCCGTTTACCGCCTATGGAACTGGGTAAGTAGTCCTGTATTTGATCGTAACCCTTAAATGTGCACTCCAACTCTTTAATGGCACGGTTAACTCGTTCGATTCGATTTTTTTCCTCTGCGGACCGTTGCAAACTTTCGTTTTCAACGCTACTTTCAGTAGATTCGTTTTGGGTTTTTGTTTCGCTGCTTTCTTTAATAACTTTTTGAGAATTGTCCTTCTCAGGTGTTTTTTCTTTAGGTTTTTTCAGTTTCTCTTCATTGCCACTTTCAATAGACACGCCCTGGGTTTTTGTTTCGCTGCTTTCTTTGTTATGTTTCCGAGACTTGCCCTTCTCGGCGATTTTTTCCTTTAGCTTTTTCAGTTTGTCCAGTTCGTCCTTCTTGTTTACTTTCGATTTATTTTCAGCAATGGCTAGATCTGCCTTGTGAGGTTCCTCATCTTTTTTCTGTTTTGCACTCTCACCGTTTGTTTTCTTCTGCGACTCCCACATGGAAGCAATTTTTCCTTCATACGGCTGCAATGTATTCAATAGTATATGACGAATTTCATCAGTTTTCTTTTGGTTGTCCCGTTTTTCAATGTCGCCGATCACTTGTTGTAGTTTTCTCTCATCGTCCCGGCGCTTCTTTTCATCTGCCTGCCTCCGTTGCTCATCGTCTTGTCGCTTTCTTACTTCCTCTTGGCACTTTCTTGCGTTTTCTTGCAACTGATTTTCAGCCCTCAACTGTTCTTCAGCTTTGCGGCGTTTATATTCAACATAAGTTATGGCCTGCTGCCCAGATGAAGTCCAATGCGTTCCACAATTATTTTGCATTTGAGTTTGTTGTGGAGGAGTTGATGGGAACCTGTACGGTTGTCCTGATGGTTGGGCTATATGTGGTGCCTGGCTATGGTGCACAAAAGATGGAGGAGTTGGTTGGTTCGTCATTGTGGGACGTACGTAGGGCTGGCTCATAGGTCCAGCTTGTGGTATGAAGTTTCCCAAGATTGCTGCCATATCTCGTTGTGCCGCTGTAAGAAGTGGGGAGTTTTTAAACTTTTTCAAAAAATTTCTTATACGCGGATCATTAAGGTTAAGTTTATGTGTCAATGCCTGTATCCGGCAAGATAGCGATTCGTTGTATGCCGGAACTGTTGCTTGGTAACCATAAGGGGGTTGATAGAGCGGTGGTATTTCTTGGGGTTGTTGTAAAGGTGGATTAAGATTAAGACTAAGACTAAATGTTGGTTGTTGGCTAGCCGCAACTGAATGGTCCGGTATAATCGGCTTTGCAATATTTTCAGCAAGAGTTGGTGAAGTTTTTGCTTCACACTGATCGGGTTTTTTACCTTGTCCATTGGAAGACGATGATGAGCGTAGGCGCCTTAGAATCGTTTTCAGAAATAGACTTTCCAAATCAGAATTATTAGTCTCATCGATTTTGATTATACAACTCAGCAGATCTTCTAAGTTTAAATTTTCGAGGCTACTAAGGTCAATAGAGGATACATTCTTCAGCTCAGTGCTGGACTTCTCATTTGCACTGGTATTTTTAAGGGATTGTCCAATGTTTGAATTATTACTCGTGGCACTAGTCGAGGAGTTCAGGGATTTTAGCCTAACTTCCGAGAGTATGGAAACCAGCCTGCTTTCGTCAGGCTTATCTAAAGGTTTCTCAGTGGCACTTGATTTTTTATTTGTGTTGTCCAACCCACGCGGCGTTTGCCTATTTTCATCGTTCTCATTTGTAGGGGTTTCAGCTGCACTAGGTTTTTTATAAGGTTGTTCTATGGCATCTCTAGTCTGGTCCATGCCAGAATGTGATGTCTCTTCATCACTTGAATCTAGAGTTATTGAATCACCACCCACTGTGCTGGCAGAAACTCCAACATTGGGACGGCATAGACCTGCTCTTATTTTACATTTATTGTTGCTCTTCTCATTTGGTGTTGGCGTACTTTCGCTTTTAAAGTAATTGCGCCTTTTAAATAAACTCGCTGGGCGCCTCTGAAACAGATCTTTCCCATTATTACCGGCATCTTGGTGATTATTGTGTGGTTCGGGATTGTTACTATCTTCGTGGGACATCAGATCAATTTGTTCCAATAACGATGTTTCATCTAAAGCCTTTTGAACGACGTTCGCATCTGCCTTTTCATGCTTGGGTGTGAGGTTTAACTTCGTCTTGTTTTCTTTTACTGGATATGAAATGGAAACAATTTCTAAATCATCGTCACTTTCAATACGGACGTCTGGTGATTTCTTAAGATCATCATTTTGTTTTGCTGAATTGTTTGCCTCTGCTTCGGCATTATTGTCCTCGTCATCGGAGCAGAGATCGATAAATTGATGCTTGAACTCATTGCTAAATATTTGCCTTAGTTCTGAGGGAATTTTCTAGAAAGAGAAAAAAAAATATTTTTAAATAATTGTATTTTATAAAAGCAAGTCCAAAGATAACATAAACTAGAAGACTTTTCGGGAAATGTCTCGAACAAAGTTCGAAGGGGCTAGTAGTTAACGAAAAAATAAGGTAGTCTTTTTTATTTTTTATATATCCCTGTGCAATGTATTTTTTTTATTTATTTTGAGGTGTGGACCGGGACCCACAGTTAAAATCCAAATCTAAACAGCTTATGCACTTCATAAAGAAGCTTTAACAAGGTTTGAAGGTACAGTCACGTACAAAAAATTTTGTCACCAATAATCTACACCAGTAAATCTGGTTTTTAAGGATTAGCAGAAATTTAAAGGCCCATAACTCTGTAAATAAATTGTTAAGACGAGCTACGCCTATAGAATCTTTGAGAGTGGAGGGGAATTTCCAGAATTTTCATAGAATATTAACTAGATGTTCTACGAACTTGGCATCTGGATCTATTACAAATATTCACCATGGTTTCTTCGTTTCTTTTAGAAACACTTAAATTCAACAGCCCATTTACCGCCTACTTGCATTAGAAATATTGACAGACATGCTTAGAAACTCGAACATTTGTATTTCCAATAAACCTTCTGAGTATTCAGATATACCAATACACATATTAGTCGATGATAAACTAGCCCTATATATGAAGAATGATATCCTCCCTGACGTTTTTGAAAGATTAAACAATTTTTAGCGGACATCGTTCTATACACTGATGGATCCTTCCAAGCCGGGAAGACGGCATACTTTGTCGTTAGGAGAATTTCTGACAACTCATTCAGAACTACTTATATAAATCAGAGTCGACTATCTGATAACTCTGGAATATTTTTGGCTGAAATTGCAGCCATAAGGTTTGCACTGGACTCTGCAGCTGGCTTGAGTCCTAAGCCCTTAATTTGCACGGACAGAATATTAGTTTTGAATCGAACATTATTTTTGAATATGACCAGAGTGGTTCATTTGGAATAATGTGAATTCCATCTCACATCGGCATACCGGGCAATGAATTTACAGATCAGGCAGCTAAAGATGATATCCACCTACACGATGTTACCGAGATACCTTGTTCTTCTTCAGTTATCAAAAGCCAGTTCAAAGCTGCAGAACTGGGCTCAATCGCGACAGATTGGGATCGATCTACTTCATTCTTACGAACACACAACCCAAACCGCCGCAGGCCCAAATATAATAATACGTTTTCCAGAAACAATGTATCACTCTAGCGCGATTAAGAGTCGGAAAGACAATTTTTAATACTCAACATTATTATACACGAACAAGTCCATGCAAATGTACCTCCTGTGACGTCACTTTATCAAAAACCCATATCCCGACTGAATGTGCTCATTCTGAACTGGATGAACCTCTAGAAAATATATAAGACTGCACTACCAACCTGATGCCGTCAAAGATCAACAATAGTCTTAATATCCACAATATCAATGAAGTCTATACTGAAAATATGTATTTTATAAATTTACTTGTAAAATATAACTACTTATAAATAAAAAAAAAAATTGTTAAGACTTTGTTCTTAAGAAACTTATAAATTCTTTATAACGATTAATATAGTCTGAAATTTTTAGAAAAATTGGAGACATGTGAAAGTTTGTTTCCGGTTTAAAATAGAATGACTCATGTGCGAGTATAAATGGCAAAGTCTTGAGTTCGATACCGTTTTGCTGAGAAACAGGAACGACAGACGATTTTAAATGATTATTAAGCGAAAGTATCATTAGAGTCAGTGGGTCAGAATTTGCTTAACCAATTGTTTTAGTACGAAATCTGACGTATGCATCGAACGTTTTGACGTACGACTATCATTTGTGCTGTTTACAGTGACTTGAAACAATCAATTGGGCAAACAAATGAAATTAACTCGTGAACATTTTCGTGCGATAATTTTTCACAACTTTCGTGGTGGATTATCACGACAAGAGTGCATCGATAAACTTAAATCGTTGTATGGCGATGAAGCACCATCCTATAGCACTGGGAAAAACTGGTTTAATGAATTCAATCGTAGCCTACGCTAGCTCAAAGACGAAGGTCGTCCAAAAATGACCGTTGTGCCAGAGAATATTGATGCCGTGCGTGAACTGATAATGCAAGATCTTTATGTGACAAACCGTGAGATAGAGGCATCCATGGGCATTTCTTTCACCAGCATACATTCGATATTGCATGAACACCTGGCCGTAAAAAAGGTTTGTTCTCATTGGATCCCGCACAATTTAACAATCGCTCAAAAAAGGATCGTGTCGATTGGTGCAAAGAAATTTTGAAAAATTACGATCACGGTGCTTCAAAAGACGTTTATAAGATCGTCACAGGTGACGAATCATGAATCTATGCGTATGAGCCCGAAACAAAACAGCAATCGACCGTGTGGGTCTTCGAAGACTAGCCAAATCCAACGAAAGTTGTTCGTGGAAGAAGAACTTGGCAGCAAATGGTCGACGCCAAAACTGGTCATGTGGCGACTGTTACGCTTGAGCAACGTAGGACGGTTAATTCTTAGTGTTACACTACAATTCGTTTGCCTGAAGTCTTTGGAGAAATTCGAAAAACGAACAAGAGAACACGAATCATTGTGCACCATGACAATGCGAGCTCTCACTCATTGGCTCAAACCAGCGCCTTTTTGACCGGCCAAAATGTCTAATTGATGGCAATCCCACGACAGTCGGTTCTATGCACCGGATTGACCCGAAGCAGCAATTCTTCGGCCAAGGGCTGTCATCTCTGCACTGTGTGTGCCGCTACAACAACAACAACAATTGATGGGTCATCCGCCGTACAGCCCTGACTTGGCACCCACTGACTTATTTTTATAGAATGCGTGGTCAACGATTTTCGTTGCCAGAAGATGCTGTTGAAGCGTTCAAAGACCATGTTTTGAAGGTTTCTCAATCGGAGTGAAAAAATGTGCTTCGACAATTCGTTTGAGTGCATGCAAAAGTGTATAAATCATGCTGGAGAATACTTTGAAAACAATAAAACGATTTTTGATGATAAATATTCGCATTGTCATTGTTAAGCCAGAAATATATATAGCAGGCCTTGTACTATAAAAACTTGAATTCAAATTTTTTTAACAAAAAATGGCTGCATAATAATTCAAAATTCCAGGGATATTGGAAGAAAATTCCCGGGAAACGAAAAAACCGAGATTCCCGGGGAAAATCCTAGAGAAGAAAAAAACGTAGGCTCGAACGTTGTATACCGTTGGGCTGCCGCGGAGTGATCCCATTATGCACGCCTATCGTGCCAGTTAACCCAGGATGAAATCCAGTAAAGAACATCTAAAAATTGTTCAGCGTCGGGTTTCAATCTCATAAATCCCGGCAACTTAACGAGTAAAAGATAATCAAAGCCATGTAAAAACTTCTCTATTAAATGCATTAGACGACCGGCATCGGCGTTAAACAGTAGGTCCCGGTCAGTCTGTATTACAATTTATTCGTGCAGAGCTCACTGGTTTAAGAGAAGTTCACCCTTGTTTCTTAATGGGATGTTTTGAGACTTTTGTCTGTTAGGTGTGTACGCGCCAACATTTTTTTGCAATAAAGACGGGATTGCCTTTGCTAATTTTGTCACTAAGCTACAGCCCATATAATCCATGCGGTAAACAAAAAACCTATTTAAGATAGGCATGGTGGAATTTAGGGTTTCGGCATATTATTATTTTTTTTCGAAATAAGAAACATTTCCATTTCATTCATATGTCGGTTTCGACTGACTTCGCTATAGCGCTTCTGGATAAACCAAATTTGCCTAGACATTGAACAATTTTCTGGCTCTAACTCACAAATTGTGCATGCATTGTTTGCCTTACATTGGCCCTCAAAATGATTCTAAATTGCGTTTAACGTAGCCATTTCGAAAATAAGAAAATGGGTCAATGATGCCACCTCTCAAAAACGCCCAATAACTGTCACTCTTTTTCATCGGATGAGGCAGTTTTCTTTATCACATTAGCGTCATTATGAAGATTTACTAAAACACGATATTTTTTAGAACAAATCGTTGAACCCTTTGAGGTGACATATTTTAATAAAGTGGACATATTTCATCCTTGGCTTAAAACGCGAACAGCGTCCAACGTTTCGTACTTTAATTGCAACGGTAAAAGAAGTTAGCAGATAGCGATACTGAATATATCGGACCTTGATTTTTCTTCATTCGTTTGAGGTGTTAGAAACACAACTGCTAAGATATAATAGCCTATACCAATGTGTGGCCTGGAGAATGAAAAAGTGGCGAACGGCCTTACTTATACAGCATCTCTTCGACAACTTTCAACAAATCACCATTTGAATTTCGAAATAAGAGAATTTACAAATTTTTTTAGGTATATAAGTATTTTAGTATGTTTAAGCAAACAATATTATAGCAGATATGTTTATAATCTAGTGATCCCACTTACCTTATGATCCAAAACAATCAGATTTTTGTACTGCGTAATTATAGATTGCTCTATTTTATTAAGGTCACTTAATGGGTACCTAAAAAAACAAAAAAAAATAATAAAAAATTATCATATTTTATGAAATAAATACCTCTTCTTATTTATAATCCATTTTCTTATTTCTACGAACTTAACATATTTGTCCTTATCTATATCCACAACGAAATCGATAAAGGGGATATATTTTAATAGATATTCCAGCTTTTCACATATTTGTTGATCCATTTGTAATCTGAAAAGAAGCAAAAAATATATATGTATATGAACTACGGTATATAAATGACTATAATAAATATTAATATTAATAATAAATATTATAAATACTATAATAAATATTTTCGACCAGAATGTTATAAAAAAACATTGTTCTTTTCACTTTTACCGTACTGTGTTCGGAATAATTTTTGAACCTATTTTGAGTAAAACTTATGGGTGATTCTGAGATTATGGGCCAATTTCGACATCATTTTTGGAATTCGTTTTTTTTGCAGAATTTAATATTTAATTCAGTTAGATGTCTTTGTTCTAAGAAAGACTAGCCATTTTTAAAAGGTACACATCAACATTTTAATTTTTAACGGAATCATGCAACAATTTATAATAAAATATATAGAATTTTTTCTTTAAAATCAACAATTTCAGTTCTTTTATAAAAATAATAAAAGACAAAATCTGTTAATCGTCATTCCCCTGTGAAAAATTTTGGCAGGGGAATGATGCATTTCTACAAAACCCCCTGAAATGTTTATTTAAGTACTTACCCTTACAAAATTGACTTGAGCTGGTAGTTTATACTTGCAATAAACACAAAAAAACACTTGCAAAATTATAAAAAGTATTAATTATCTTTTTAAAAAACAACACAGGGGAATGACCAACTTGAGTGTGCACGTTCGTAACTAGTGACAAAACATGACTTACTTAATTTTAATAAGACTATTGACGAAAAACTACTAGATGTGCACCACTTCAAGTAATGTTCAGTCATATTTGAGTTGCTTGAAAT
This sequence comes from Hydrotaea diabolus, assembly GCA_963513945.1. Classification (NCBI taxonomy): domain Eukaryota; kingdom Metazoa; phylum Arthropoda; class Insecta; order Diptera; family Muscidae; genus Hydrotaea; species Hydrotaea diabolus. The sequence continues at coordinate 185,059,927 of OY740718.1, forward strand.
CAAGATTGGTTGGAAATTTGAATTTTAGCGAATATTAGATTTTACAGGGTAAAGATGTGTATTTTCAGGGACAAAAATAAACATACATAAAAATATAAATTGAATAAAAAATTAAAATCATTAATAGCAACAAAATTATTTGAATATTTTTTTTACTATGGACTGATTTTATTACGTAAATAATTAATATTTTTGTAAAAAATTGAGAAAATTTCAATTGAAAGTAGAGTTAGGGACGGATAACCAGGGTAATGATATTTGAACACCTTGGTAGGAAATTTTCTGAAGAACAAATAATTTTTATAAAAAGCAACTTTAATGACTTTAAAGGTCCTATAAAGATTTATTGTATAGTTAATAATAAAGTATAATATATTTTATTTTTCCCGCTTCAAACAACCAAGGACAACAAAGTGGCCCGAAATCTCAGAATCAACCATATATTCTAGAATACAATTTTTTGAAGTAGACTGCAGGTGATCGCCTGTATGTGCAATCGACTTCCGGCGAATATATTTTTCACCATTTACGACGTGCAGAAGTTCAAGAAAGTGTCAATTATCACTACTCCCTTTTTCCCACTTTCGACGACTTACTCTTCACTAGCCACCGAATAGGGGAAATCCCCTGAGTGTTGGTAACAATAAATAAGAACGATTTCACGAGTACTGCGTGTACTTACTTCGTGTCAAAATTTAAGGCACTTCCACTAAATGTATTGAAATAGCTTGAAAACGGTTGGAGTTTAAAAAAACCGGGTTTCTTAAAAACAAATTTTGTTTCCTTTAAAATTCATAAAAAATAAAAATGGGACAAAAATGTGTTGTTCAAAAGCCTTAAGCTATAATATTTCGAAAGAAATGTGCTTTACGAAGGCTGTTATATATTTCTGGCCTAATAATGAAAATGCGAATATTTGTCATCAAAAATGGTTTTATTGTTTTTCAAAGTATTCTCCAGCATGATTTATACACTTTTGCATGCGCTTAAACCAATTTTCCACTCCGATTGAGACACTTCCAAAACATGGTTTTGAACGCTTCAACAGCATCTTCTGGCGACGATGTGCGGGAATAAAAAGAAGTCATTGGGCGCCAAGTCAGGGCCGTACGGCGGATGACCCATCAATTCGATGTTTTGGCCGGTCAAAAAGGCGCTAGTTTGAGCTGCTGTGTGAGAGCTCGCATTGTCATGGTGCACAATGACTCGTCTTCTCTAGTTCCTTTTTTTTGAGTTTCTCCGAAGACTTCAGGCGAACAAATTGTGGTTGTGGTCAGAATTGACCGTCCCACGTTGCTCAAGCGGAACAGTCGCCACATGACCAGTTTTGACGAAGAAACAGGCTACCATTTGCTTTGAAGTGCTTCTTCCACAAACAACTTTCGTTGGATTTGGCTCGTCTTCGGGCTCATACGCATAGATCCATGATTCGCCACCTGTGACGATCTTATAAACGCCTTTTGAAGCACCGCGATCGTATTTTTTTTCCAAATTTCTTTGCAACAATCGACACGAGCCTTTTTTTTGAGCGATTGTCAAATTGTGCGGAATCCAACTAGAACAAACCTTTTTTACGGCCAGGTGTTCATGCAATATCGAATGTATGCTGGTGGAAGATATGCCCAAGGATGCCTCTATCTCACGGTATGTCACATGTTGATCTGGCATTATCAGTTCACGCACGACATTAATGTCTCTGGCACAACGGCCATTTATGGACGACCTGCGTCTTTGAGCAAGAGTCGGCCACGATTGAATTCATTAAACCAGTTTTTCTCAGTGCTATAGGATTTGTGTTCATCGATGCACACTTGTCGTGATGATCCACGTCGAAAGTTGTGAAAAATAATCGCACGAATCTTTTCACGAGTTAATTCCATTTTTTTTTGTGCCAAATTGATTTTTTTAAGTCAAAACGTTCTAAGTACGTTTATGCTAAAAAATGTCAACCTTTCCAATGGAAATGTGAGATGGCGCCAGGCAACACTTAGTGTTGCCTAGTCCAGAAATATATAGCAACCCTCCTATTTCATTGAAAATAAAATTTTTATATGGAGAAGAATGCATGCAGGATTCCTCATTGAATTATAAAATTAAAGATTCGTACTCTTTTTGCTAAATTCAAAAATAATAAATAAAGCATATTAAAGAAAAATTTCGGCCTGGCCCAATCATATGCACCCTTCACCATGGATTTGCTATAGAATTGCAGTTCAGCAAATAAAACTTTTAAGTTTGGCCAGTCCGAACATTATATACTTTCCACCGTATATTATAGATCCGTTATAGGTCTCTTGAGTCCGACTCCAAGCTTAGTAGCTTGATTTCTGTACCAATATGTCCATCCTTATCGATGGTTCCTTCTTTTAAACACAAGGGGCGTTACTAGGGCCATTTCGTCCGATTCGTATCTCAGCCAAAACATCAAAACAAGTGAATATTAGGATCCGCAGCAATATTTCCTTTAATTTGATTGCCTAAATGCCTATATAGACTTTTGATAGCCCGCTCTGAATCTACAGTTTTAAGTGCGTGTTGCCAGTGCAGCCGATGAGCATACAAAGTTGGGCGTGGCCCACTATGAGGTATCCTACACCACTATGCAATCCAGAAGTTTTCGCGCCACTGTCTTCAGCTTTAGATTGATTGGGTTTACAACGTTGCCAATGGAACGGCAGGATCTAAAATCGGTTCGGACCTTTTCAAAAACATAGAATGAACTTCTTCAATATCACCAGAGATGGGTGTTGGTAGCTCATAACGCACCGTGAGCAACTTGGTGGGAATCAAATGTAATATGTGGCTTCTAAAGCTGAAGGTTCTGAAATTAGAAAGGACCTTTGTATAGGGGCTTTACGAAAATGTGGACCTATATGGTCCAGTTCCACCAGAGTTCATAACTGTACCATCCAAAATTTAAACGTGGTCGCGTTTAATTTGTTGTTTTATTAAGAGCTGCAGGACCTTTAATCGAGGAGGACGTTTGTATGGGATCTGTTCGAAAGCATGGCCCAAATGTTCTTATTTTACAATACATCGGTGTTTTGTTACTTGTAACGCTTTGTGCGAAATATTGTCAGAATCGGATGTAATACATGGCTTTTAGAGCTATGCATTCTGAAATCGGGAAGGACCTTGGTATGGGACTATACGAGTATGGACTAAATTCACAAAATTAAATTATTTGCCGCTTATAACGCACCATCCAAAATTTGGGAGTGAACGGGTTTATTTTGTGGCATCTAGAGGGAGCTATTCAAAACGTGGACTGATATGGTTTCATCAGAGATGAGTGCAGCATGCTCGTAACGCTCTGTGCGAAAGTCAGAATCAGATGTAATATGTGTGGTATAAGAACATGGACCGATGTGGACCAATTTCAATAGGATTCGTCGTCGGTCTAAACTTAAAGAAGGTACCAGGTGTCATCGAAATCAAATCATAATTGCTACCTTCATATTGATTACAACGGCAAATGGACAAACGGACATCGCTCAGTGGAATCAGATAGTGATTCTGCATCGATCAGATATTGATGCCTAAAATATGGCTTAGCTTAATTCCATTGAAGTTAGAAACGTCCACGCAATGTCATAATACCCTGTTCCACAGCGTGGTGTAGGTTATAAAAAAGGGTTGAAAATTACTAAGTAAGGAAAACCTTAAGTCGGACGAGACCGATTTAATGATACTCGCACCACTCAACAAAAGTTATTACTTTTGAAATTTATATTTTAGATTGTGGTAATACTAGTGTTGCCAGATGCAACCTGGAAACTCAGTTTGTTATTTGCTCAGAACGTTATATTTTTTGAGCTCGTATTGTTTGCTTTTTCATCTTGAAAAGACTTACACCGTAACGTCTCAAAATTCTGCAACTATGTAATGGAAATGAGCGTTCGCACACTGGTCCCAATGGCCTATCTAGCTGGAATAAAGTCAATTTTTTAATACTTCGAATTTATGAAATTTGTTTGCTAGATGATTGACTAATGCCCACTGTTGATAACGGTGTATGGTTTTTTTCATTTATCATGTTCTTCGCTTTGCTACGCTAAAGCAAACATTAGTAATTGAGTTACTGCAGTTATACAAAAGCGTAGTCTATTTTTAGCAGCATATTTAAAGAGTTCGTGTGAAAAAACTACAAAACATTTTTACAATATTTTTTCTTTGCTAAATTATGTCAGGTATTTATTATTTTAATAGCAATTATGCGTTTTGGTTTAATATTCGTTTGTGTGTAAAAATAGTGTTAGAAAATATATTGTTTTCTAAATGTGTTTTTGGTGCGGCGTCAACTTTAGTTAAACTTTTAATTGTTGTTTTATCGCTTCAGTGTAAAAGTGTTTATGTTATTTAAATCTGTGAAATGCCACCTTTCCGAAGAACAAAAAATTAAGTACGGCTTTTTGCGGTTTTACATTTTATTATATTTTAGATTACACACCATTAACACGAAGAGAGCTGTACAATGTGTGGTCTATCGAGAAGCAAGGAACCAAAATGGTTAATGATGTTATTAATCACTTTTTCAATAAAACTGGACTGGGCAGCAGTCAAACAGAACAGTATTGTGAAAAAATAAACAAGTCTCTTAAGAATTTCATCTATGCTTTAAAGGGAAAGTGGATTCGGGCAAGCAGAAACAAACGAACGTTTGAGTCAACAAATAAAGTGTGGCTTGACGGATATTTTCACCTTCCCTCTGAAGAAGTAGCAACGCAGCCTTCCACATCACATTTTGGTCGACCCCAAATGGAGTTTTCGGAAAAAGGTGAAAAAGCGAAGCGTTTGGAAGTAGCGCCTCTTGTAAATGCATGTTCTTCAGAAAAGTTATGTTTTGCTGCTGGTGTTAGCCTTTATCAATCTGGTAAAAGAGATGCAGCTACAATTGTAAAAAATGTCAACATTTCACCGACAAGAGCTGCCAAAATTAAAAAAAAATCTATTCTTCAAATAGAGAACCAATACCGTATGCAGATGAAGAAGCATTACGCATGTTTATTGATGGCAGGTATACAAAAAACACTTACACTTCAATGCGCATTGGTGCTAAAAGCCGTAATGCCAATATCTATCCTTCATACCATAGGATTTTGAAAGCCAAAAATAAGTGCTACCCAAGCAGTGGTATAAGGATATCAGATGTATCAGCTGAGGTCACTCTGCAGGATTTAGTTAACCACACTGCAAGTCGAATTGTAGAACATACGTGTATACTTCAAGAAGAGCAGCTAATACAATCAAAATGTTTCGAGTTGACTTTAATCTATAAGTGGGGATGCGATGGAAGTAGTGGACATTCCACTTATAAACAACAGTTTAGTTCAAACATTTCAGGCGAAACAGACGAATATTTATTCGCAATTTGTATGGTACCATTGCAGCTCAAGCAGAATGCAAAAGTCTTATGGGAAAATCCACGCCCATCTTCCACGCGGTTTTGCAGACCAATTAAACTTCTTTTTGCAAAAGAATCTAAGTCTATCATTAAAAACGAAACTGATTATATTAATGCTCAGATAATTAAAATTGTTCCAACGACAATTAATATTGGGGATAATAAAATAATGATTAATCATACTTTCCATTTGACAATGATCGATGACAAGGTTTTTTCAACGCTCACTGATTGTGCTCCTCAAACTTGTGGCATTTGTGATGCACCGCCAAGTGCGATGAATAATTTAGATAAAATAAGAAATTTTAATGTTAAAATCAGTTTTTACAAATATGGATTATCGACATTACATGCATGGATACGTTGCCTTGAATGTGTATTGCATATCGCATACAAGCTTGGAATAAAAAAATGGCAAGCGCGTGGAGACTCTGATAAAGCCTTGCAAAAAGAAACTAAGATCAAAGTTATTGATAATGTGAGATCAGAAATGCATTTGCTTGTTGATATTCCAAAACCAGGACGTGGAAGTACGAATGATGGCAACACAGCCAGAAAATTTTTCAAGCACCCAAGCTTAGCATCTGAGGTAACCGGTGTAGATAAAAATCTTATTCAAAGATTAGGAGTAATTTTAAGAACTATGACATCTGGCTATGCAATCAATGTGGAAGCATTTAGAACGTATACATTTGACACAGCGAAGTTATACGTACAGTTATACCCATGGTATTACATGCCATCAAGTGTCCATAAAATTTTGATTCATGGTGCAGACATAATTCAAAATGCAGTTCTTCCTATAGGAATGATGTCCGAGGAAGCGCTTGAGTCTCGAAATAAAGACTTCAGGTATGTCAGAGAACATCATACTAGAAAAATGTCGCGCAAACAAACAATGGAAGATCTGTTCCATCATTTGCTGTTATCATCGGATCCTTTGATATCATCCTTATCAACAAGTCCCTCTCTTCGCAATGAAGACACAGAGCAACTAGGTGATGAAGTAATGTTGTTGCTGCTAGATCCTTTTGTACCGGAAGAGGAAGATGAAACAGATTCTGAATAACAAAACATCTATGTATATATGTATGAATTACTGGAAAATAAAATTTGAAAATCATTTAGAATTCAAATTAAATCTTATTTTTAAATTCTTTATACTAACTTACAATAGAACTGAAACTTTTCAGACAGAATCGTGGCGACGACAAAAACTTTTTTAAAAAAAAAAAATTTTTAAAAAAATTTATTTAAAAAAATTAATTTTTTAATAAAAAATTTTTTTTAAAAAAAAAATTAATGCTGTAAAGCAGCATTTAGGCAAAATATTTCATACTCAAAAATTTCAAGTTTCTACCTACTCCCAAACAGGAGTTATGACTAGATTGACCATTCGGACCACTGTGGTTCGGTGAGAAACTATTTTCAACCACAATTTTGTTCAGTGATGGAGGCACATTTCTGGCCAACGACAATGTCAACAAACATAATTGCCGCATTTTGGCTGAGGAGCAACCATAAGAGGTGGCATTATACCCAGAGAAAACCACGGTCTGGTGCGGTTTATGGACTGGTGGAATAATCGGTCCATATTTTTTCAAAAATGGTGATGGTCGGAACGTAACCGTGAATGGAGCTCGCTGTCGCGCCTTGATATCGGACTTTTTGCTTCCTGAAATTGAAGCCCAAAATCATGACGACATTTGGATTTAACAGGACGGCTCCCCTTGGCATACAGCTGCGGAAGCAATGGATCTATTAAGAGGTCATTACGAAGAGCCGCCAATTTCACGTTTTGGACCGGTGAGTTGGCCGCCTAGATCGTGTAATATCACAGCAATATAATTTTTCTTTAGGGTTGCTCAAAGTCCGAATTCTATGCTGACAAATAAGCTACGATTCAGGTTTTGGAAACCAACATTACGCGTGCCATTAAAGCCATACTGGTCGAAATGCTCGAACAAGTCATCCAAAATTGAACCCCAAGAATGGACATCCTGAAGTGTAGTTGCGGCGAACACTTAAAGGAAGATATATTCAAAAAATAAATTGCATAAAATGCTCTTTCGAAAGAACCAGAAATATTCCACATTTTATTTGATTTTTTGAATTTTTTTTTATTTTGAAAAAATACCATTAGATATAACTGGCTATCGCTCATTTAACACAATTTTGTCGCAAATCACACATGACACTAACCAATGGAATTTAAGTGTTGTAAAATTGTACGCTCTTTTATCGGTTTGACCCCAAATCGGGAGGCATGAGGGCTGTATGAAACCATGGAGCGATCTGGTCTATATTCTGGAATGCTTGTCGTGTGTGCAAAATAACCCCCCCAGCCAAATTTCGTGGAAATCTAAAAAAACAGGGATCTACACTGTAGATCCCAGGTACATTTGTGTCTAGGCTACATCAAGATTTGGACCGATTAAAACTATTCTCAGCAATGTTAATCCTATGTGAAAAATAACGCCACAAAACCAAATTCTTTGAATTCTGATCGCTATTAGGTCGGCTAGACCCGAAATTAGTAGGAACATTTATATAAGACTATATATAAATTTGAAACTATCTGGTCTGTTTATCCTGTGAGCAAAGTGACACCACAAGCCAATCCCCCCCCCCCCCCTGAACATGCACAACTTCAGGTTTTTCCCAGACACAAGGACAGACAGACATGCCTAGTTTTCCGATAATCAAAAATATTTACTTTATAGGATCGCGGATTGATATTTCGAGGTTTTGACAAATTTAGTATAAAAGTATTTGAGAACATATGTCTACATCTAAAAATGGCCTCTTGTTTTGACTACAGCAGTCATTATTTGGGCCACTAGTCCGAGCGCCATTCACAATCAAGTCATTTAAACAAATCCATGTTTGGATTCGTGTTAAAAGCTGCTGTATTGTGCTTGCTTAATTTATATCTATACTTATATATAAATCCCCGTCCTGTGACGGGCCCAATGTGAAGCATAGGGTCGCAATGATTAAGCTAGAACGTCCGATTTAAGGGCCCCTGGTAATTTGATTTTACACTTCCTAAACCATACCTATTTAGGATGGTAAAATGCGCCTCCACTACAGATCAGCAAACGATGTTGATCGAATGTTAAAATTTCTCCTTTTTTCAGTTGTACTTTTAGTCCTTTACGGGGAAAATAATATCTCTATAGGCCGATTTCGTCCACCTACAATTCCCAGAAGCTTATTAACACAAGACATAATTGTGCACAATGTCTAGTCCAACCATATTTTTTCACCACTATCGTGCGCTCAACATATACCAGACGAACGGAACGACATGACTAGATCTTAAAATTTTACGACGATAAATAATTGTTAATGTAAATATTTTACAGGGACGTTGATCTATAATTCGAGGCAAACATAACAAATTTATTCAAAAAAATTATGTACAGGGGTGCATTGATTTTAAAGAATTATGAAGAGGGCATCCTGTGTTCGACAACGGTTGTTGAAGGTGTTTTGCATCACCCTATACATAAATTTACTTGATTGTCTACACACAATTAATATTTCGTTGTGTTAAAAATGGAATGGACAAAATAGAACAACTGCCGATGGGAAATGACAGATGTTCTTACTGACTTAGATATTGAACAATGTTACTGTTTTTGTTTATAAAGTTTGTCTTTTTTGTTCTCTCCAGATACTAAGTAAATTCAGTTCAATGAAAATGCCTTATGGAAAATTTTTGGCGAAAAAGGATCTGTGTCTATTACCAATGCCGTCATATTTTCAAATTTTCTATTTTATAAACTAAATGCTTATGTTATCGACTATGCTACTATAGAAATATATTGAGACTCCTGTATAAGTCATTTGATTTATATCTGAAGTAACCATTGCCAAAGACTGCTAAAGAAAAACTTGGCGGGTTTAGAAACAGCTCTACAGCAGAAGCCAATACATTTCACCAATTTTTTAGTTGATTCTAAAAAGAAACAACAAAAACGTCTCGAACCAGAATAACCTGTTAAAGTCATAATAATGATAAAAGACCGAATAAATGTAAACAAAACAAAAACATAAGAAATAATTTTAATGTACTATAATAGTGAAATAAAGATAGAGAAAAATAACAAAATATCATTGTGATTAACTCTTATTTTTACTTTGAAAATAAGTGTTTTCACAATACTTTTACACGGTCAATTAACAAACAACAGACACTACATTTAATCAAACACACATAACATTCTCGTCAAAGGTATGTGGGTTAACATATCTTTGGCCTATATTTATGTCTTTTCACCGCTTCCGTGCTTTAAACAGACATTATGAGATCGTCTAAGAATTTTGCGACGACTAATAATATATATTGCAGAGGATCTTCGATCAATATTTCCTGGTGTAGCAAATGGAATGACAAATTAAGAAAATCATCCACCCTAAGCCATCGTCACTTTATGGACACGTTTCTTCAAGGGTTACACATAAGTATGACAATACTTTTTTATCGAGCTTACCAATTATCCATAAAATGTAGCCTTTTTCGGATGGAGCTTACATTTAGACAATATATACTTCTTTTACAGTCTTAGAATTTTTTTCTGTCGGTTTATATCATTTATTTTCTAAAGTTGTTACATTCTCACAAAATATATATTATACTTTTTCCTTAGTTTTCTGATTAAATTTTATCTGAAAAGGAACAGGTTTCTTCAATATTATTGATTTACATTAAAGATTTCAAGTTTTGTAATGTTTTACTTTACTTTACTCCGCCGATGACTTGAACGCAAAGTAGCAGCAGTTGCATTTGTAGTTCCAAAAACTTGTATTGAGAACAAAGATTGATTCATTTTATCCAATTGTAGTTGCAAAAACTTATATTGATTCGATTTATTCACATTTCCACTGATAATTTTTTCTTTTCATTTCAATTTACTTCGTTGATAAGTGTCAAATAAAGAAGATAAAACAAAAAAACAATTGCTAAATGAAAGAAACCAAAACTGATAAAACTGAGGTGCGTTTAGTTAATGCAAGGCAGCGGCTAAAATACATACATATATACACTTTGCCTTATTCCAAGTTAATGTAATGGAGTGGTTGTAAGTGCTATTGAAGTGTAGAATAATGATTTTTGTTTAAGGGTAGGTATACGTTGAAATTAATTATACTTATTAAATTAAAAAAGTATTTAAAGTTAAACAGTCAGTCGCTACATTTAGTTACACTTTAAAAAAACAATTTAAGCAAATCAAAACGAATGGAGAAACCAGCACGAAACCACAAGGAAGGTAGTAATTCCATAAATAAGGCTGAAAATATGATGGGTTATGCAACTAGATGTTTAATGCTTAAATATTTTCAAAGTTTTGTATAACTGTTCAGTTATTGTAACGCTTATAGAACTGTTCAGTTATTGTAACGATTGAGGTCATGAGCAAAAACAGAGTTTGATGTTTTTATAATTTATTTAAATTAAAATATCCCAATATTTCGAACTGGCTTCGTCGTCCTTTATCATCAAGTTTGATTACAATTTAAATAATTGATAGCTTCTGTCATTCAGTTGAATATTAGAAGTACTACAGGACAGAAGCTAACAATTTTTTAAATTGATTATCCCTGATGATAAACGACGAAGTCAGTTCGAAATATTTGGATAATTAAATTTTAAAAACTTCGACATTTGTTTTTTGCTCATGACCTCAAGCGTTACAATAACTGGACAGTTATACAAAATTTGAAAAATTAAACAACAAAAGGTCAACTATACTAATGCCTATAAATCTGAAGAGCCAAATCTTAGCTGTTTTTCCATCATTGACCTTCTTTTTGTATACAAACACCACAAAACTCTGCGTACTTTAACTGGATGTATCTACAAATTGTCAAAAAACCCCATATTCTCAACGTCCCAAGCTGGCATACAACTCCATACCATTAAGTAGTTTCGTAACTATGCAGCAAAATGCTTCAAACTAGTACATAATTCCTTTAGGTTCTTTGGACACTTAATTGATGTTGGTTCAAGTTTTCTGATATCAATGTTGAGATTATTTATATTCTTCCACTTAACATCAGTAAACGGCACATTACCATACTTTGTGTGATAGAAATTTGTTTACCAATAAATCAAAATTCTCTTCTAAATAATTGATATCGTTCTTCTGTCATCCGAAATCAGAACCTCATCGGTGGAATGCTCTAGCGAGACTGAATGAGTTCGTTTTCAGAATGTAGGAGAGAACCTCCCGCGGCTGCTGCTTTACGTGTAGTAGGTAATAAGATCTGAGTAGACTATGGTTTTATAGTTTCAAACAATTCTATTTCTGTTTTACCATATCTGCAACAATTTTATGACGATATCGAGTTTTAGAAATAGTATAAATTGAAATTATTTTTTTTTCATTTTAAGTTATTTTTATTTGTATCTTGGGCCGAATATTCCATTTGCAACTTGGTATAATTTAAACAGGAATTCAAACATCCTTGTCAAAAGCAAAATATTTGTATTCGTTTTTTTAATTGTTCGCTGCTAAAACTATACCATTTTCACTCAATTTATTATCACTCATTCTCCATTCCAATGGAACACTATTTTTTAACACATTCATGGCCCTCGCCAACTATCTATCTCTCTCTATCTTTTACCCACACATACATATGTATGTACAAATATCTAAGAAGCGTATGCAGTTAAATCAAGATGACGTAAGCACAAAAACATAGCGACATCCCAAACTTCTTTGCATACTACCAATACTAATTTTGTCTCTATTCCGTACACGCCCCATATATTTTTAACTTTACATAAACAGAAAATATAATAACCACGTTAACAAACAGAAATGTTATATACAACACACAAATGATGAAATATAATGAAAATGTACGAAATATTAAATGTCTACCTTTTATTTATTTATTTTCTCACGCAGCAAATCTTTTACACAACCGACGCTTTCAACCAACAAATGATAACTGGATAATTCCATAGAAGAAACCAAGCATCGAATACATATCAGCGTTACCTTAGGTGATAACTTTACTACCAGTTCGGGCAAGATGTGGTAGCACCGCAAACTGATACATGCAGAAACCAAAGACTATGAAAATGTGTATACGGTATCGTTTGGAAGATGTCGCACAAGTCAATTTTTATGATAAACACGTTCAAGCGATTGTACAGTACAGTCGTAAGTGTTCGCCATCTAACGTAGACTAGATAAATTAAACCGTTTGATAGTCTGTGGAACAGGCTATTATGACTTCGCGCTGATGTTTATGTGTTATAAACATCAGCGCGAAGTTAAAGCCTAGTATTGAATTAAAACGAAATTCTCGCTCACATAAGAAATACATAAAGCGAATCAAACGGAATTTACCAATGGTAAATTTACCATTGGTAAATTCCGTTTAGCTATTTTCGTTTGGTGGTACTCAGCTAAAACGAAGAAGTGGCGGAATTGGAAATTGTTACAGGGATGATTTTAAGAGCAGTGTAGACTTTTTTCACCATCTACAAACGAAAATAAATGTTCTGATAATTGTTTGGTCAAGGAATTTTTGAAATTTACAAAAAAAATAAATAAATTAAAAATGTTGTGAAGTCGTTTTTGAGGGTATATAAATGATTATGATTAAAATTAAATTTTTTGAAAATGAATAATTTCTGCTTTCTCTACACTACTATTTTTTCGTGTAGAGATGTATGAAAACTCCTTAGCGAAAATTTCTTTTCAGGTGAATACTTGGCTTAAACGGCAAAAACGAAGACCGTATGTTTTTTTTTATCGCCCGACTCAGAATTTCTAGCTGATTTGATGATGTCCCTCCTATCGGTCGTTCGGTCATCTAGCGTTCAAGTCAAAGTACAGGTTGTATTGTTCTGATTTGAGCCATGACCGAATACTTTTGTTTCCTTAACTAGCTGCTCTTGAAGCCATCCGATCGCTCAGAACTGTACTAGCGGTCCAAAGAGTATTTATTATTATAAAACATTTCACAACTCTAAGTTTATTTTTATTTTTGCAAGCTAGTTAATTGATAAGATTAGAAGGAACTAATTTCAGTTTAGTCTATTTATATAGTACGTGGCTGAAAACACCTCTGAGTGAAGACTGGCTGACTTCCTAAACGTTTATTTACATTGTATCAATACAGTAGTAAACCAGCGTTGGTACATTGTGTAGTTACTTTTTTAAAACATTGCATAATAATACTTTGCAACACTGAAATCGTTTAGGATCATTTATATGCATTGTTCATCAATTGTTACGAATAAGAAAAAATGTTTTCTTATTTTTCTTCGTCGCCATTGTGTAATGTGTTGCATTTGTTACTTTTCCTTGCGTTTTAACTACAACAGTGTTTCAAAATAAACCCTGCAATGTATTACTACAAATCAACATGCGTTTAGGAAGTCAGCTGCTTCCTAAACAGCTAACGCGGCTAATGAACGCATTCTCCTCGTAATGCATTGTGCGGTCAGTATAATCGACCATTTATACCTTCCGACGAAGGGTGGGTCCCCACAAGGATATATGTATGTATGTATATTCTTGATCGTCGTAAAATTCTAAGACTATCTAGCCATGTTCGTCCATCCGCCCGCATGTCTGTTGAAAGCACGGTAGTAGTCAAACGAATCAACCTAGGATTCTGAAGTTTTGCATGATGATGGCTTGTGGTCATCAGCTGTTTGGAGTTGTAAATGGTCGAAATCGGACCAGGAAGAAACAAGTTTCCCTTTAGGAACTAAATGTACCTCAGTAAAAATTACTTTCTTGAGTATTTGCTTAGGAAATATTTTTTATGAACTAAAAAAATTTTTTTTTGTTAACGGAAAATGATTAAAATTTAAGCTGTTAATTGGGACGCACTAAATACCTCAAAAAGAACATAGCTGCTGCACATACCGCTTGGTTAAAAACGGGCGATTAATAGTCATTGCTGATTACACTGTGCGACAGCCACAATCGGTTTGGGATGAAACCACCGGGGAAAGTTATATCGGTCAAAAAAAGGTCATACGTGTCCCAGCGTTTCGTTGGGTCTCATCTAGGAATCGAGATATATCGATTTGAAGTTAGTAAGTATCGTATAGGGGAATTTGTCACGTTTTTGGCTCTTTTGCATCGATTTTCATGATTTACGTCTCATTTTGGTCATAGGTTATGTGACTTTACGTGAAAGTAATAGGACTTGACACTTTTTACCGTTTTGGATTTTTTATGAATTAAAAAAAAAAAAATTTTAATTTTTAGGCAAAAATAATTTTTTTTTTTCATACATTTATTTATAATTGCGAAACTGTTGCTTAAGTAGGAAAACGGTTTAAGAACAGATTAGAGGAATTGTAATTCTTAATTTTTCTAAATTTGTTTCAGCTAAATCGGACGAGTGGTTCTCGAGTTATGTCAAACAAAAGAGCCTAAAACGTGACAAATTCCCCTATACGATACTTACTAACTTCAAATCGATATATCTCGATTCCTAGATGAGACCCAGCGAAACGCTGGAACACGTATGACTTTTTTTTTTACCAATATAACTTTCCCCGGTGGTTTCATTCCAAACCGATCACTGACCCTTACCATTTGTCGCAGAGTGTTATTAGTACTCAAAATAAGGCAATTTTCACGAATACAAATTTATTATTATTTTGTAATTATGGCTGAGACTAGGAATGGACCAAAATGGCCGAAAAACTTACCGAACTCAACGACGTTTTTACTTGTTCCGACTAAAATGGTAACTTGATTAAATAAAGCAAGAACATTGGTTTATTGTTTTCTTGTTACTTGTGGTAGAAATCGTAGTTCTTATTTTTGTCCACGGACCGTATTGTTAAATTTTAATGGTTTAGTGCCGGGTCTAGCCAAAAGCTTTATTATGTTAAGTTTCTGCTTTTCTTAGCTCCTTATAGGAGTAAAATGAACTCCACAATACCAACGAGTACAAATGTACCACAATGGGACATTTGAACTCACGAAGCATGAACAATTAATGGAAGTATCTAAAGAATAAAAGATACACATTTTAGAATACCTGCCAGCGAACACTTTGGCTCATATTTGGTAGTAAAAACTGCCGTTTCTTCCACATAATCAAGGACTCAGTATGGACGAATATTATGGGTTGCTTCATCGACGGCAGCAATACAAGCATAGCTAATAGTCCGGCTGAAGGATATTTCAATATCTTCAAAAATTGCACATTGGAAGGTGCACGAAATATTCGTGGAACTGAATATGTCCGAAAATCCTTTACATATAATAAAGCAAAAATGGTTGAAATTGAAGAGGAGTATTTAACAGGCAAAGAGATGAGCCTAAACAAAAGAAAAAAACAATATAAAAATGGAAGAAGATATTTGAAAACGAACTCGAAAAAAAGTCAAATCAAGGATTAACAAAAATAGCATTTCGAAAAATTTTGTTTGCAAATTTAAGGCATCTTCCTCGGTAAGATATGTTGTTTTGAAATTCCAAGAAGTATTCGACAACCTGAATAACACACTTCCTTTTACTTGTACACTTCCTTCACTAGATCTAGAGGAATTCAAATCGTTGGACGAAAGGGAGGGATTGTATAATTCTGTTGTTGATATATACATCGCCGTACTTATTGGTTGTCAAAAAATCTTTTTCAACAACTTCGGAAGAAGGCAACAATTTCTTTTTTCGTCGAAATAAACTAAATTTTAAATTTTATAAGTTCGTCCACATATTTATACCAATTTTAAATGCGAGACATTTTACGTTGGTGTATTTAAATACTTAAAAAAAACATTTCTATTTTTTGGATTCACTTAATGTCAGTTTTAACGTCTTAATTTTATTAAAACGTTTAATGAAAATAGTGACTTTTGGTTGGAAATGCATGACATTGGCTTACGATAAGCAAAAAGATGAATACAACTGTGGTGTTTTTGTGTGCCAATATGTCGAAGCATTTTAAATAATAAAGCACTTTAAAAAAATAGTTAATATGGAAAATCCAAACCAATATCGTATGTTAATGAAGGATGTTTTTTTTCATATTCAGACAATATGCTGCATGTATGCTTGCACTGTGGCGATTATTGTGAGATATAGAAAAAGGTTTGTCAAGACTGTGGACGACCATCATGCGACGGTTGTATAAAATATTACTACAGTAGTATAGACATATTTCAATTTAAATGTGGCAATATGTTAGAGCATTTTTAAATAATAAAGCACTTAAAAAAAATTAGTCAATATGGAAAATCCAAACCAATATCGTATGTTAATGAAGGACGAACAGATTAACATATAAAAATAATTTGAAGCTCGTGGTGAAATTATGACCTATGTTTGGAACCACAGCTCGTATGTATCACTGTCGAGATTCGCTGCCAGCGAACACTCTTTGGCTCTTATTTGGTAGTAAAAACCCAGCCGTTTCTTCCACATAATCAAGGACTCAGTATGAGATTTTTTGACGATAATAGTGTCTGCAACAATACCAACGAGTCTTCCAATGTACCACAATGGTACATTTGTACTCACGAAGCATGAACAATTAATGGAAGTATGGCAAGAATAAAAGATACACATTTTAGAATACCAGTTGTTACCCGGCTGTGGTCGCTGCCAGCGAACACTCTTTGGCTCATATTTGGTAGTAAAAAACTGCCGTTTCTTCCACATAATCAAGGACTCAGTATGGCCGAATATTATGGGTTGCTTCATCGACGGCAGCAATACAAGCATAGCTAATAGTCCGGCTGAAGGATATTTCAATATCTTCAAAAATTGCACATTGGAAGGTGCACGAAATATTCGTGCAACTGAATATGTCGGAAAATCCTTTACATATAAAAAATCAAAAATGAGAAGAGCCTAAACAAAAGAAAAAAACAATATAAAAATGAAAGATATTTGGAAATGAACTCGAAAAAAAGTCAAATCAAGGTTTAACAAAAATAGCATTTTGAAAAATTTGTTTGCAAATTTTAGGCATCTTCCTCGTAAATTGAAAAGAATTCGAAAATATGTTGTTTTGAAATTCCAAAGAGTATTCGACAACCTGAATAACACACTTCCTTTTACTCGTACACTTCATTCACTAGATCAAGAGGAATACAAGTTGTTGGACGACAGGGAGGGATTGTATAATTCTGTTGTTGATATATACATCGCCGTACTTATTAGTATTGGTAGTGAAAAAATCTTTTTCGACAACTTCGGAAGAAGGCGACAATTTGTTTTTTGATAGAAATAAAATAAATAATAAATTTTATGAGTTCGACCAAATATTTATACCAATTTTAAATGCGAGACATTTTACGTTGGTGTATTTGAATACTTATAAAAATCATTTCTATTTTTTTGGATTCACTTAATGTCAGTTTTAACGTTTTAATTTTTTTAAAACGTTTGAAGAAAATAGTGGTCTTTCTGGTTGGGAACGCACTGGCTTACGATAAGCAAAAAGATGAATACAACTGTGGTGTTTTTGTGTGTCAATATGTTGAATCACTTCTAAAAAATAAAAATTTAGTCAATATGGAAAATCCAAACCAATATCGTATATATATGAAGAAAGTTTTTTTTTTATATTCAGACAATATGCTGCATGTATGCTTGCACTGTGGCGATTATTGTGAGATATTGAAAAATGCTTGTCAAAACCTTGGACGACCATCATGCGACGGTTGTATGAAATATTAATGCAGTAGTATAGACATATTTCAATTCAAATGTGAAATTTGTAGGGCGAAATAATGAACAAAAATATGTTTCATCCTAATGCATTAGTGGCTTTACAAAACCTAAACAACTAAGACTGAATAGCAAAAACGCAATCGATAAGTAATTTTTTTCACAAAACGTGTCAATTTGGTAACGTACATATATAGAAAATTTCCAATAGTACAGGACAAACAGATTAACATTTAAAAATAATTTGTTATTCAGGCAAAGTACTAAAATAGCTCCAACTATGAATTTTTATTGTGAGATATGTGACAGTCTTTAATTTGAAGCTTGTCGTGGGATATGCCCTATGTTTGGACCACAGCTCGTATGTATCAATGTCCAGATCAGACAATAGAAATTCGGTTAACATTGCTCAATTTGGAGCATTTTTGACGATAATGGTGTCTCCTTCCTCATTTCGAAAGTAATAAGGTCCGATGACGTCTCCATGTCGTTCATTGAACCACTTAATCAATCTTTCTGAAAGCATTGATGCAGAAATAAGTTATTTTTTGACATAGCCGTTAAGACAAAATTGCCTTTTTGTGAGTTTTTTTTGGCTTAAATGTGCATATACTTCTTATATGGATGCATAATATGGTCAATTGATCTAATTGCTTTCAATTCAGCATTTTTACGTCTTTCTTAATACAGGTAGCTACATATGTTTGGCGGGTAAGGACAAACATTTTTAGATTGTGCCATAGATTTTTCGATAGCTTTGGCATGAGGAAAAAAATTTTCGTATCATAACACAGTACAACAGGGGTGAGAAATTCCAAGTCAGGGTGATGGTACTAGGTCAGTATATTAAAATCATAGAAATCGATTAACGCGTTCTGCTTTTGTTTACAATTAAGTAAACTTCTGCTTTTATTTACAACTAAGTAACATCACTTAATTGTAAATAAAAGCAGAACGCGTTAATCGATTTCTATGATCTATGTCGCATTTTGTTTATAGGTTTTGTGACTTTACGTGAAAGTTATATGACTCTACACGTTTTTCCGTTTGGGATTTAGATGTTTTAAAAAAAAAAAAATTTTTTTTTGGCAAAATTTTCTTCATAAATTTATTTCTAATTGCAAAAATGTTGATTTGGTAGAGAAACAGTATATTAATGGATTAAAGAAAATGTAATTATTAATCTTTCGAGTTATGTCAAACTACGTTTTTGCCAACATTTTACAACTAAGCGAAAAAACATCAAGATAAGAAAAAAAAATGTAAAAGGTCATAAAACTGGCACATACGAACGCAAAACCCTTTGAGGGTTTTAATATACTGACCTAGTACCATCACCCTGACTTGGAATTTCTCACCCCCCAGACAATAACCCCAAAAATGTTCCACAGTGTAATCAAACCATATCAAAGTATCATTTTCTTAATGGATTTTCATACTAGTGATAATGGGTGGCATGTGGGTGTGGACACGTGTATTTCCAACACAAATAAAACGAAGATAAACGAAACAGCTTTTTGCCACAGGCGTTCTTAAGAGTTATTTCAGAGTACAGTTGGAATTTTTCTGATAACATAAATAAAATTACTTTTGCTGTGTTGCTGACAAGTCTTAGTTATCAGGACTTAGCAAAGAAGTCAACTAATAATAACAAAAATATAAAAGAAATTCAGCGACCAGACAAAGAAGTTCAATGTATTTCTGTGTGAAGCGAATGTAGTGTCTCCAAAATTCCGGTGGAAAAAAACTCCCCTTTTATGATAAGTTTTGGACACTCCTATATGTTTAGAACAAAACGCTGTAAATGTAGACAGATTTTGGAAACAAAAAGTCATTTGAAATACCTTTGACCCTAAACACACTTTTCTAAATGGTTTATCCTTATGCGGAATTTAACTTTATCTATTCAAAACGTCTACGCCTATTCGCGTTACAGTTTGTTGTGAATTGACCTGAAAGTCCTTAACAACAGGCGATAAATTAAGGTTCTAAAAAATAATCAGAAAGCATGTACCAAATAGTATTTCTGTATTGCTGTTACTAGGTGGTTATCTGTACAAACAAATTATTAAAAATTATTTAATAAAATGTAGTTTCCATTTAACAAAAGTTCATACTAAATAAGTTAAAATGATCAAATACAAAAACCGAGCGATTAAATAAAATTAGCTGCAGCTAGTATTTATTTTTGGAGAGGAAAAAATTCTCACCGTTGTCCGTTGTTCTAACGGAATTTTGCTGACATAACAAGTAAATAAAGGGTGTCCCAAGAAGAGCGCAATTTTTAAATTTTAAATAAAACAAAGATATTTATGAAAAAATCGTGAAACTTTATTATATCGTAAAGTAGACAGAATGAGGTTATGTATGGAACAATATATCGTGTAGATGGATGCCGCGGCTTTGCTGGCATGCACGCGATCTTTTAATGAAATTTCCCATGACCGTTTTGCATGAATGCTGCGGTATTTCATTAATGCAGCGTCCAATTTCGTCTTTTAAGGCTTGAGTCGTCGTCGGCTTATTCGCGTAAACCATCGACTTCAAAAAACTCCAAAGAAAAAAATCTAATGGTGTTAAAACCAAAACGCGAAATAACACGACCGGGAAATGACTGATGCAGCAATTGAATTGTTTCTCTGGCTGTATGACATGTGGCGCCGTCTTGTTGGAACCACATGCCCTCCACATTCATTTCTTCAATTCTAGGCAAGAAAAAACTGGTTATCATTTCACGATACCAAACACCATTGACTGTTTGCGCTTGACCTGCCTCATTTTCATAAAAAAAAGGTCCAATGATTCCTCCAGCCCAAAAACCACACCACACAGTGACACGTTGAGGATGCATTTGCTTCTCGTGAATCACTCGAGGATTTTCCGCACCCCAAATGCGACAATTGTGCCTATTGACGAAGCCATCAAGATGAAAATGGGCCTCGTCACTGAAGATGATTTTATCGGCAAAATCAGCATTTGCATGTTGTCTCTCCAATACCCAATTAACGAACTCCCTTCGCTGTCCATGGTCAGCTGGCTTCAGTTCCTGAGTCAATTGAATTCTGTATGCATGAAGATGCAAATCTTTCGTCAAAATTCGCTGCAAAGTGGATTTGGAGACACCAATTTGCTGAGCTCGGTGTCGAATTGAGGTGGATGGAGTTTCAGCGACATCATCACGTACAGCTGCGACATTTTCGGTCGATCGATGGCGCGTTGCTGTCTTTACATCACTAAAAGACCCAGTTTCGGCAAATTTATCCATTAATCTCTTTACAGTTGACTCTTTTGGAGCATTATTGTGACCCCAAATTGATCGCAATTTGCGAACTGTAGCCGCAAAACTTTCACCATTTTGGTAAAACAATTTCACAATGAGAATGCGTTGTTCATTCGTGTAGCGCTCCATTTTTACTAACCTCGAACCTTCTACTAACAAACAATAACAATTGTTCAAATGTCAAACAATGACACTTCGAATGTTGCCAGATTTAAAAATTGCGTTCTTCTTGGGACACCCTTTATAACAATCAAAAAGACTGCGTTAATTTTTTTTGGAACTAATATGTCGCTGCTAACCCGAGATTTGCAGCACTAAGTTGAAATATCCCCACTTATGCATTGTTGATTCAATAAATTTCAATTAGCCCACTTCACCAGCAGCCATACACCCCCACACCACAACTGATTGTTTTTTTGCATTGTCATTACAAGTGATCGTTTTACAAAGCATTCTTCGTCGACGAATGGAACTGAACGATTAACCTTCAAGTGAGTGTACCCTTCGTCACTCAAAGTGTCGTAGGCCTATAAATTGCCCTAAAACAAATCTCACAAATGTTTAGCTATGCTTACCTTCCAGCAGTCGGACATAATAATGAATCCCGAGAGATTATATTTTTGTATAAGTGGCAATAGTGATATACGGCTCCTTTTTTCAACGGGAGCTATAAAGCACTTACCCTTTCCACTCCCCCAAAAATCCATTGCCTTTCAACTCGATGTCCTCGGTTAAATTTTCTTTTTCCAATGTTTGATACATCGAGCTCTACTACAATACCTGGCCCTCCAATATCTAAATTTCTTTGAAAGGACCCATAGATAACCATTTCGCGACAAAAGCTATTTCAATCGTCGCCAGTTAAGAGCCCGGTGTGCACATTACCGGGCTTAATGCAAATTTAATGTAATAGGTACATTGTACACACACACCACATAAATATATAAGTATGCAAATGTAGCATTTCGAATACCGTTAAATGGGACCTAGTGAAGAATGTGCCTTTTCTGAAGGAAACGGAATAACTGCACCGTACAGCTTTCTTTTTAGTGCCTTTTGATATTTCGCTGCATCTAATTTATTTGTATATTTTACTATTCTTTTCACACATTTCTTACTAATTTTCATGTATTTCTTAACTCCAAATCCAAAAAGCGTTTTAAGTAGAAATATTCCCTCATTTCGAATTAAGCCCAGCCCAAATGAAAGCTTAAAGTATTGGCTATAAATCAGTCATTTTCCGAGTTTTGACCTATTTTTCAAAGAAACTTGGGTCAAAAATATACAAAATTACCCCAGCAATGGGTTAAAGAGTCCGTAAAATGTTAGTTGGGTAACTCAATGCCAAACGGACGAAGTGATGTCTTTTAACAACGTGGCTATCCAAAAATATTAAAGATCTTTTTTATGATATTAATTAAATGGTGTGGTACTAAATTTCCATTAATACAAAAGAGCAACACGAAATCTGGCTATACATATATAGCTTATAAGAAAAAATATATAAATTATATTTTTTATTGTTTGTTATGATTTTTAAATTAGTCAGGTGAACGCAGACTTCATGAAATGTGTATACGAAAAATTAGTTGATATTGACCCTTTTGAAACAATTCCTACCATATTGAGAGACTGTCCCTGTCCGACTGAAGGTTTTTTCAGTACGAGAACATTTACTTTCGATCATACACCCACATATGCCGAAGATTTGAAAGTTTCTTTTTAAAGAAGAACGATGTGTTTAACACTACAATGATGGTGGGCTTTACTTTTGTTACATTCTTTGGATTTCCTGTTATGATCATTTCTTTTTATTAATTTTGATTCTGCAAATTACTATACAAGCTTTGTTTTTTTTTTGTAAAAACAAGCCATAGAACTGAAAAAAACAATTTGTAGTTTGCTCGATAAAAATGCAGTAATTTTCTTCACTTTGGCTTAAAAATTCCCATGCTTCAGCATTTTCACTCAATATATTTTTCTATTCAGCACACGATCTCAATTCCAATGGGAAACACATTTCCCTTCCATCCCTCACACACTTTTAACATAAATATTTATGCACAGGCAGAACAAATGCCGACATAAACAAAAAATAAACAACAACAAATGCAGCACACAAATTTTTTCCTCACATTATGCAGCTCACAGGCCAATGCATTTCTTTCAACGTAGGTGATTTTGCGGCAGTCCGCCATCGCGCACTTTCATATGAGTTGGAGAAATTCAAGTCTACTGCACCGCATGCGGTTAAAAAAACGCCTCGGTATGTTGTCTGCTTTAAAATGAACTGTTAATTTTGATCCTTTCAGCACAACTTTTACAAAAAAAAATATACCCACGATAACTAACATGAAGACATATTTTACACACACACACAAATGAAATGTTTACCTTTTACTATCTTGTTTTAATACACACTGTCACTCGCACACAACCGTCGCTTTCAAACAACAAATGATAACTAAATAATTCAGCGAAGAAACCAACGGCAAATATACAAGTGTTGCCATGGTAAAATTCGTTATCAGTTGTGCGGGCAAGAAGTGGCAACAGCACGCGATGATATGTACAGAACTGTAAAAACGTTCATAGAAGCGAGTGAATGTAGATGTCGCACATGCTGATGTAATGATAAACGCTGTCAACTTACAAGTACGTACTGCTCATTTAACCACTGGCGCCACCTAACGGAGGCTAGACATATTACGTCGGATGGAACAATGATATAGAACCCAGCACACCAGTTTATTTTTTTTATTATTTTAGAGTTGGAACAAATTTTGTTTAGATGCAATTACAATAAAAAAAACAAGTATAAACGTCGTTAAGTTCGTCCAGGCCGAAGCTTATATACCCTCCATCGTCCCTACGCTATTAAAGCGAAAAAAATAGTTAGTTTTTGGGACTTATCGGCGTAGGCGTCCGTCCCTAGCCAAAATTTGCTTTAATTTTAGTACCCACATACATGACCATATTGACTATTGATCGCCCGTTCTAACCATGCGGGACGTTTTTTTTGGGTCCCATGAGCCTGAAAGTTCAGCAAGTTTTTGCGGTATTTAGTGCGTCTTAACTCCTTTTAACTTTTGTTTTCCTACAAAAAATTACACAGTGTAACAAAAAAGAATGAAGTCAAAATACCTGGGTAGTGATATTATTTTTCTTGTAGATCTTGCTTAGTACAACAAGAAACCGGTTTTGGAATTTCCCAAACACCTCCGAAATCTGGAGTTACGGGTTAAACCCGGGTTTTCGGATTTTTAGCACTTATATGCCAGTAACTTGGTTGAATATCAACCGATTTTATGTTTTTCGGCTGATTTCCTGTAAACTCATTTTTTTTTACTTTTTTTGTAATTTTTCAACTTTGGGTGGTTTTTACACAGAATTTTTTAAAGGAACCGAACAATTTTTGAACTAAATAATAAAGAAGGTATTAATTTCTTGACAAATCTAATATTTGTTATCGCTTTTATCAGTTCGGATGAATTTCAGGTATATTCATTGGACCTCAAATTCGTGAAGTTATGAGAGATGAGAATTTTATCAACAAGCTCAGTTCCGTTGAAAAACGCGCATGGAAGAGTTTTGTTGCACTACGTGATAACTTTCTTGGTAATTACAGCAACGTTTGATGATGAATTTTTGAGTGCGTTTGGTGAAATGGGCTGCAACATGTCATTTCCTCCATTCACATCTAGACTTCTACCCAGAAAACCTGGGCCAGTTCAGTGATGAACAAGGCCCCTACTTTCATCAAGAAATAATTATAATGGAAACTGTTTTGAAGGAAAAGTTAAAATAAAAATGATTTCCGAATATTGCTGGTCACTTAAACGGGATACTGATGATGTTGAATTAAAAAGAAAACGGTCAAACAAACATTTCTAACTAGTATTGCCAATAATTGTATTTTTTCAAAAAATGTTGTTTTAATAAGTTGATTAACTCAATTAGTTTCCAACGGAGTTTAAAAAATGACACCGAATTGTATTCGTAAGAACACTCTTTATAATTCAGTTCAAAAATTGTTTGGTTCCTTTTAAAAAATTCTATGTAAAAACGCATCCAAAGTTAAAAAATTACAAAAAATTTTGTTTAGCTCGTTTGTTTTATTTGGTCTGTTGCTTTTACACATTGAACAATGATTAAACCGGCTCAAGACCTCTTGCTTCTATATTTAAATAGACGACAAGTTTTTAACATAATGGCAAAGTGACATTGATTTTCGTGGCTGCACAATACTGTTATCATGATTTCGGGTCCGTGACAACCCTCTTCAGAAAGCCTTGCTGCAATTGTTGAAAGTAAAACCGAACTCTATAAGGCCAGGCTCTCCACAAACGAATGAGAACTACTGGTGTAAACCTTACTTTTCAAGTTTTCTTCACACAATTGCCCACGAAAATACAACTCACTCTTGCCACCTCTAAAGAGGATCCACATCGAGGGCCATCAATAGATTTCTTTTACAACGTGTGTGTGTGTGTTGTAAAAAGAGTTTAGTTGGCTATGTCAACTTGTGTGCCTGCCGTGCGAAAATCAATGTCACTTTGCCATTTTGTTAAAAACTTGGCTTCTATTCAAATATAGAAGCTAGAGGTCTTGAGCCGGTTTAATCCCTGTTCAATTACAAAAATTTTTAAAAAAAAATGAGTTTACAGAAAAAATACACAGATTTTTTTCAGTGCGATTTTAAAAGTGTGTACACCATTCGAAAGGCCGCAGTTTCTTCTTTTTAAATCAACCGAAAAACTTAAAATCGGTTGAGTGAACTCTCTACCGAGGTACATTAAGTCCTTTTAAGGAAATCTTTTTACCCCTAATCCGATTTTGACCATTTACAATTCCAAACAGCTTATGACCATATATAATTATCATGCAAAATTTCAGACTCCAAGGTTTGACCGCTATCATGTTTTCAGCAGTCGCACGGATATGGCTAGATCGTCTTTTTGGCTATCAGCCATATACATATGTTCTTTATAGGGTCTTAGATCACCGTTTTTTTTTTCACCACTAATTTAGGTTTGTATCTATGCTAGACGATGGTTGCGCCACCTTGCGACGGTTGGTGCAACTCCGACTCTGGACTCTAATTTGTTTTTGTGTGCTAAATGATGAAATGAAATTAATGGTTATGCCTTTTCCCCTCCCCCTCCCATTACTTACCCATTTTATGTTTACAACAAATATTGTGGTTTCCAAAAATTTTGTTTTGTTGATTAATCATTTCATACAAAAATATGATAATCGAGAACTTTCTATATTATTCTAGAATTTTCTCACGCACCTACCTTTGCAGTTTTCAAATTATGTTGTTCTAATTAAATGTTGTGGTTTTTAAAATATTTTTGTTTTGTGATAAAACAATTGCTACTTCCGTAAAAATATTTTTGTGGTTTTATGTTTACAAAAAACAAATGTTGTGGTTTCCAAAAATTTTGTTTTGTTGATTAATCATTTCATACAAAAATATATTAATCTAGAACTTTCAGGAATAATCTAGAATTTTCTGACGCATATATCAGAATATATGTTTTTATTGCTTACACTCATTTATATTAAAAGCAAGACAGTAAAAATTCATAAATTCGTTGTTTTGTTGATTAATCATCTCAGTTTATTCCCTTTCTCTTCCTCTCTCTTCCTACCACTCTCTATCCCTCTTCCCACCCATCCGTCCATCAATTTTCTTCCGCCCAACACTTTGATGTAAGTAGCATTCTCACTAGTTTTTCAAATCATTCAACACTTAGCATCCAAAATGTCAATTACACTATCTTTGAGTGGGAAGTCATCAGAATTAAGAGCCTGCTACTTTCCTTCCATCGAATTAAATGGAGAATATGAATGTGCTCTTATCGATTTTCATGCATATAACAGTATACCCAACGTCGATGCCCAAACCAATTTATTTTATATTGGTGATGATGTTATTGAGTTACCTATTGGATCATATGAATTAGATGATATTGCAGAAACAATATCTGAACATTATGAAATGAGGAAGATTATAGATATAGAGGCTAATAACAATACAATGCAAGTGATATTGAATAGCTCTCATGATGTAGTTTATTTTGATAAACCAAATTCGATTGGATCATTGTTGGTATTTGAAGCGAGGAAATTAAGTGGAGGAGAAGATCATTACTCAGATGTCCCAATACAAATTTCTAAAATAAATCTGATACAAATTGAATGCAATATTGTGGTAAATTCATATATGAATAATTCACCTGTTCACACACTACATGAATTTGGAATCAGCGTACCGCCTATAAAATTGATGAGATTCCGAGAACCTTAATCTATGTACCGCTCAACTGCAAAGAAATAAGTTCAATAACAGTACGCTTACTTGATCAGGACAATCATTTAATACATTTTCGTGGAGAAGAAATTACACTTCGCATGCACTTAAAACCAATAGTACAATGATTATTTATAATAAAAAGAGTTTGATACATGCGCCAACACACATTCTAGCACCAACAGTCAATCACTCACGATCAAAAATAATAGATAAAGTTTTAACTTTCGAAAACAAAATTTTTCTACAATCTTTAAATCTAAAATTAAAATGTGCGGAATTATTGACGTTTTAGAAAAACCCTCCCATACGTCCCAATTTATGGCATCAATGAGGTGGTTCACCTTAATCCGCTTTAGAACTAGCTCAGCCTCGCTAATTAGGTCGAAGCAGCTGGTGATGATCTCCTCATCTTCAGTGGTATATGTAAACTGCATTGTTAGTAGAGAGTATTTAAATTCTCATAAATTTTTGATCTCTATATATTTACTATATTTCAATTTTTTTGTAGATAACAAAAATTTCGACACTACTATCTTTTGCGGTTTACAAAATATTGTACTCTAATTAAATTAAACTCTAATTTCTAATTAAATGTTGTGGTTTTCAAAATATTCTAGAACTTTCTGAAATAATCTAGAATTTTTGACGCATATATTAGAATATATGTTTTTATTGCTTACAATTATTTATATTAAAAGCAAGACAGTAAAAATTCTAGAATTCATATATTTTCATAGACAAATGATGATTTTACTACCATTCATTTAATAACTTTTTACTCTTCCATCTCCCTTCTTCTGTCTATAAATTTCACCCTCTCTATTCTTCTCTCCCGTTTACTCTCTTCTTAATTTATAGTTCAGACATTTTCTGATTCGGTACACATCCCCTGACTGTGAAAATGTTTGTTATACAAAACATTTCTAGTAGTATATGTATATATAGATTGTGGATAATGATTGACAGGTCAAAACACATTAATCAAGTCTAATGAGCTTTGGTATAGGGAATCCTATATAATTAATTTTTATTAGCTTTTGACATGAGTACGTGATGTGACCCTTTTTTTATTTGGTAATAGGAAATCCTATGTGGTTTTCAGATAGTCCAAGATAATTAATTTTTATTACCTTGGGTATGAGTACGTGATGTGACTTTTTTTTATTTGGGTATAGGAAAATCCAATGTGGTTATCAGATAGTCCAAGATAATTAATTTTTATTAGCTTGGATGAGTACGTGATGTCCCCCCTTTTTATTTGGAGATATAGGGAGATAGATAATAAATTTTTATTAGCTTGTGTATGGGGATCGTGATGTGACCCTTTTTTATTTGACATGGTGTATGATTAAACATCGAGTGCAGTCATTGCTTCCTCGATCGTCATAGTTCTGAGCCTTTCTTTGGAACTTTTCCGTCAACATGGCGCTTGTGTTTAGAAGTATTCAAGTTATTGTTTTAGAGTTGCAGGTGTTCATATGTTTTGTCGTCATTGTTTTTATGAACCCTATTTTTCTTTTTTGCTGTCTGATAGAAAATTTCTTATGTCCATGTTGTGTGTGTGTGCTAGAGTTCTGTTGTGTTCGTCATAGTTTTGAGCCTTTCTTTCGAATATTTTCGTCAACACGATGCTTATGTGTATGCTTGCGTTTGTGTGTTTTGATAATTCAGAGATCTTTATTTTTTCTGTTCAATTTCAATTCGTTAGAGTACTGAACCTTTCTTTGGAAATTTTCCGTCAAAAAATGCTTGTGTGGTGTAGGGGTACGTGCTCGTCTGTTCTATCGTCATTGTTTTGATAACCCTGTCGCTAGAATTATATTTTTGTTTTTGGGTTTGACAATTTGTTTCCCTGTTTTGATTTTCAAGTGACAATGTACTTGATTTTGAATGTATGTGAAAATTGTGGCTTGTGACACGTTTGAAAGGTGCACTGTGGGGTGTTGGATGGTATAAATTTTCTCTAGTCTGTCGCAGGTGATTATTTCGATTATCCTGTGGCATGAAACTGAATGCATATGATAATTATGTTGTTTAATTTATAACCACTTGTTTGTATCGAAAAGGTTCGATGGAGGAATTTAATATTTACCTGCAAAATAATGTAATTCCTTTCATATTGGACGGAGGATTTTTTTTAATATAAAGCCTTGGACATCTTAAACGAAATCAATCAGTTTGTATCTAAAATCAACAAGGAAACATGTCTTTAAGCAACGAGTCAGGGGTTTTCAGTGAAGATAGTGGGGAGTTTAGATTTAGTAACGAATTCGTTAATCGAGGATTCATCGTCATGTACGACGACGAAAGTGTAGAAGAGCTAGGGGTCTTAATTGAAAATGAACCAATCGTTATTGAGGACGATGGAATCATACATATAGAAGATAGACCAGATAACGTTGTTATTGTGGTTGATGACAACGAATAAGCTATGGAAGCTGAAGACATTCCAAATGCTCAACCATTCCTTATAGAAGAAGACGAGGAAGATATCAGTGGAGAGGATGAGGAACCAATCGTTATTGAGGACGATGGAATCATAAATATAGAAGATAGACCAGATAACTTTGTTATTGTGGTTGATGACAACGAAGAAGATATGGAAGCCGAAGACATTCCAAATGCTCAACCATTCCTTATAGAAGAAGACGAGGAAGATGTCAGTGGAGAGGATGAGGAACCAATCGTTATTGAGGACGATTAAAGCATACAGATAGAAGATAGACCAGATAACGTTGTTGTTGTGGTTGACGACAACGAAGAAGCTATGGAAGCCGAAGACATTCCAAATGCTCAACCATTCCTTATAGAAGAAGACAAGGAAGATATCAGTGGAGAGGACGAGGAACCAATCGTTATTGAGGACGATGAAAGCATACAGATAGAAGATAGACCAGATAACGTTGTTGTTGTGGTTGACGACAACGAAGAAGCTATGGAAGCCGAAGACATTCCAAATGCTCAACCATTCCTTATAGAAGAAGACGAGGAAGGTCAAGCGCAAATGATACCGTGTCCCCTTGCAAGAGCTAAACAATTTAGTGTCTGGATCTGTACAGGAAATTGTAATGGAGCTGTTAAGAGAAGATTTAAATTTGCAACAACGTCAAGAAAACCGACGACTAATCGAAAGGAGCAGAGATCTCTTCGAAGGCTATGAGGATGAGGAGGATTATATTCCATGTGCCCAACCGAGAGAAGACTAATAACCACTGCAGGTTTTAGTCTAAATAAGATGTCTTTAAAATAAAAATTTTATGCATAAATGAATTTTTTTTATTTTAACAATCATTTATTTTTCTTGTAACAATCATTTATTATAATTAATATTTTTGATTTAAATAAATGTGAATACACAACATTCATGAAAAAAGAAAATAATTTTTATTTTTATATTAAGTATTCTATTTCATCAAGTATAAAGTTTTCTATTTGATGATAATTTGTCTCAATAAAAACAAATAACTTATAAAAATTGTTAAGAGCACATTTAAATCTCATATCATTATGAAGAATGCAAGAAGTATAATAGTTTGGTAAATTCTTAAAGTTGATTCTATTTTCCAGGTTTATAACAGTTGTTTTGATATATTTGAGTAGAAATTCTTTCTTTGCTTTGCCGAAAACAAAAATGTATTTATAGTTATTCAATGGAGAAATTACCACATTAACATAACTTATGTTTCCACTCTGCCACTCTAACCCATTTACATGATTTCGAAAGTAAGCATTCTTCTTCCGTCCCTCTTTAGTAAGTTCTCTGCCGTCAAAGGTTGTTGGGTGCAACGCTTCCCCCACACATGAATGCCAACTCCTTAATGTAAATGTCACTCTGATTGCCATGACAAAATTGGAAATCAACCAATGCGATTTCAGATCTCTCAACTTTAAACATTTTACGATGAAGTTTTATGAAGAACTAAAGTATAGATTAAAGAAAGTCTTCCCTTTATATAGCGGATAAATCTCCCGACAAACCATCAGTGCTTTTTTACTCATCAAAGTTAAATGGAGCCAACTGTTAAGAAGGAGGAGAAATATTATCAAAACCATGAAGTCGTCTTCGAATTTGAATATTTTATAAATTTAAAATTGAAAGTAAAGTGTGGATTTTGAACAGCGTTGAGATTCAAAACTCTCATATGGTTTCAAGATAAGAAGAAAAATTATATAGGAATCTCACGAGAAATATGGCTCCATTTAATGATGTACAAGGACTACATTCTAATTCGACTAGATCAATACGAGTTTTTTGATTCCTTCAACTTGCTGAATGATCCACAGATTGAAGACATTTCGTTTGGATTTCGACAAAAGAATGATATTTCTTACCTTGTGATGAAGCAAAATAATCATAAAATTATGATAAATTGTGAAGAATGGCGCAACATTAGATGTATTGAAATATTTTTAACTACTTTTATATGTTGGAACAACATACTACAAAAGCAAATTGTATACTTTTATAATAATCATTATATTCCCACTTGTGTCGCTTTAAATAAGACGTACATTCAAGTTAACGATATCAAAGGATTTTATGAGAAGGATGTTGAAGTAGATTTAACGAGATTATGTTTTGAGCTAGGTCAAAAAATGAAAAAAACTATTGAACATGATATTAAAATTTATAAGCTAAACTTGAGAATTAAAAAATAAAACCTGAAATACTATTGAATATTAAACTTGTGTTTATTAATTAGATATTACAAAGAAATATAAACATAAATGCCCACAATTATATGATTGAAAATTTTGCTCCCTCTTATAATTATATTTAATTTTATCACCTAAGTATAGTAAAATTTCGAGAGGCGGCTGAAGGTTTTTAAAACTATCATAGTACTCAATATTGTTGTTATTTTTGTTGTATGCTACCCAATGTGTACCATAACCGCTATATGAGTCCAAATTAACTATTCCGCATTCTTTGCGTCTAGGTGTTTTCGGAAGTTTGTCCCTCATATAGACTCCTCTAAAATATGGTAAATGTTTTTTTTTTCCAAATTCTCTAATATCGATGTCAGTCAGAGGCCTTTTGGGTAGCTGCTTTATTAGTTTTTTGATGATTTCTTGTTGTATGTGATTCCCATTCCCGTTTTGTATGGTTTTAGATAAAGTCCTTTTCCCATGGCTATCCCCTCCAATCGCTTGTTGTGTCGCACATTTTCTTCAAATTGTTGTTTTTATCGGTCTTAATTGCTTTTGCGATGGAAGCTGCACCCGAAGTTAAAGCTCCCAATGCACCAAGAGCTGACATAATAGGTATAAGAGGTAGAAATCCACCAACTTTTGGCACACGAACAACTCTAGGTATACTGACTTGAGATTTTCTACCTTTAAACGATTTTCTAATCCATTTGAGCAAGGCGAATGACACTGTTGATATCATGTGGTTTTTCTTTCTTTAGGACTACAGATGTACTTTTAACTGCAGTATTAAATATACTTTTTCGACATTTTGTTTTAGGGTTTCTCTTCTATATTCCCATACCAAGTTTTACTTTAGTCTTCATAGCGTTTGTAACTAAAAATGCGTTTATCTTTTCTCCAATTCTACTATCTTTAGCCTTTACTCTTTTCCAAGCTCTTTCCGCTAGTTCTTTGTCAGCTTGATGTCGTTTGTTTATATCTTTGTTTTGTGTATATGCAATATCATGAGCTTTACATGCCTCATCCAAAATATTTATACCCTTATCACCCCTTTCAAGGATTTTTTCTAACTTTGTTCCGGTGCCGCAAAATTGATATCCAGGTAAATGTAATTCAAAGGGTAAATTCTGAATTACGTTATTGATCAACACACTCCCTTGTACTACACTTTTGTTATTAGCAACCTTTTTATGATAGACAATCATTTTATATCTTTTCTGAAATGATTCGACATAAATTGAAATGATATAATAAGTTTACAATCATTATTTAAAATGCGTCTAATTAAGCAATATACAAATATTAACGTGACAAATATTATGCTTAGTCTTATTGAAAGTCCGAACGGATTGAAATTTAAAAATATTTATCTATACTCAAAGTCGTTATATCAACCGAAATATGAGTATCTTAAACAGCTTGTTACACCTATAAAAGTAATGGGATATTATACATATACAAATGGAGAAGATGTTATTGAACCTGAACATGCCAACCCTAATTCAATATTTATATTTGATGATATTGCATGCGAAAAACAAAACAATATAAGATTATACTTTTGTATGGTCGACATCGCGATATAGATTCATTCTATTTATGTCAAACATATACTCATATTCCAAAACATTTAATTCGCGATAACGCTAATATTATAATAATGTTTAAACAAGATGAAAAGAATATGAAACATATATATAATGATCATGTTGGAAGCGATATGACTTTTAATAACTTTCGTGATATATGTCGAGAGTGTTGGAAAGATTTTTTAGTTATAAATAAAGAAGACGTTATAGAAAAGGTTTCAATGAGTACATTCATAATTAGTAATAAATCAACCTCTGATTCCAACAGACGTCGATCAAGTTAAATAGTCCAGTTGAAATAAACAACCCACCAGTTGAAATAAACAGCCTACCAGTTGAAATTAACAGCCTACCAGTTGAGATAAACAGCCTACCAGTTGAAATAAACAGCCAACCAGTTGAAATAAACAGCATACCAGTTGAAACAAACAGCCTACCAGTTTAAATTAACAGCCTACCAGTTTAAATTAACTATCCATCAGTTGATATAATCAATCTATAAGCTACAAATCAACCTATAAGCAGGAGGAAACCCTTCTAAAGGAATTAATTAAGTCGAGAAAAATCTTAAAACAGAAATTTAATAGCATAAAATTAGGGGAAGCGGAAAAAAGTGAGAGATTATCTAATACCTTTAAGCCAGTGATCGAACCATTAAATGAAATATTAAAATTAACTAATACTAAAAGACCTGCAGCTACAACCCAACAGAGCCTAAAATTCGACAGCAGTACTCCGATAAAGAAATTTAAGGAAGACAATGTTGAAACCCCTATTGTAAAAACATTTAAGAAAGATCATTGGAATTCTAAGGATGAAACAAATGTGAATGATTTCTTTTCTCAATCAGATGAAAATGAATCGGACGTTATCAATTTATCATTTCTTCATAACGTAAAAAAACTTGATACAACATATGGTCCACATAAAGATGAGAAAGGTGACTGGAAATTCGCCAACAACAACCTTCGATTAAACAAAAACAAAATTATTATCGGAAATAATTCGTGGGCTTATACACCAGGTTTATTTGAACTTATTTTTCATAAAATCCCTAAGAAATATGACAAATTCGAACTTGATATCTATATAAGAATTCTGATGAATACTAACTTAAAGGAAACAAATGCTATAAGTATAAAAAAATTATAAAAAGACTCTTTGAAGCTACTCACACGGGTAAAGGTTTAATGACTGTTAATCGTGAAAAGTCCAACTATATATACTGGGATGACCCCAACGAGTTAGTGGAACGTCTAAAGCTTTTGTTGGCTTCACAAAGCGCTGGTAATACGAATCATAATAATGAAATAGTATCCATAATTGAGGAACTGAGGGAAGCTGATATAATTTACTGATATTACCGAAAAATCTATTAATCGCAACATGAGTGTCGACAAGTTCGGTCACTTTTCTAATAATAGTTCGTTAGTTTAACGTGAAAATGTGCTAAGTCAATTTTTTGGAAAAATGAGATTTTGATGCATTCTTAGAAATAAATTCAAAATACACTCTTTAAAAAAAAACTATGAATTTGAATAATTTTTACTTGATGTTGGCAATGATGTGTAAATGTGCTAACTTCACGACTGTCAAAGAAATTGCGCTAAGTCATGTTTTTTCTTCTTCTATTGTTTTCTTTCTGTTATTGTTTTTTCTTCTTGCTTTTCGTGAGCTTTATTTGTACAAAAGAAATATTATTTGTGTTTTATTTTAAACGAAAAAGGTAATAAATGACTTTAATGACTTAATTAAACGAAGAATTAAATAAATTAATTAAATGGATTTGCACGACAATAACAACGTTACAGCACAATCACTTCAGTGCATCGATGATGCGTCTTTTGGAATAGAATCTGACGATGGTGTGGTTGGTTTGGTTCCTTATGGCTTCAACAGTGACTCTGACAATTACAGGTGGAGAGAAATACATGGCTCGTTGCAAAAAATAAAAACAGAAGAGAATGTGGAAAAGCTATTGGGGAAGAAAAAAAGATAGTGACGTGTGGAATTATAAAAAAATAAAAGTTGCACGAGCGATAAAGGGAAGATGTAAGTGTGCTCAAACATGTGATACTGCTACCATGAAATGTGCATTGGTGACTGATGCTCAACGACAGCAGATATTCAACACGTTTTGGAAGATGGATTGGAAACAAAAAAAAGTTTATGTGAATACATTAGTGCAAACGACTAAACCATCCAATCCTCGAAATAGAACAAATCCTAATGCGTCTAGAAGAGTACAAACTTTGAAATATCACTTGAAAGTGGATGGTTAAAATTTGCGCGTTTGTAGAATTTTTTTTTTAAATACCTTGTGCATAGGTAGATGCTCAGTGCTTAGTTGCGTGAATAAACCCGTGACTGCACATAATAATGTCATGAGAAATGTTCAAAAAAACATTTCAGAAGAAAAAAAAAACATAAACTTATTTTTTGATTCTCTGCCAGTAATGGAGTCTCATTACTGTCGTGCTGTCACGGAAAAAAATATCTATTACTTAATTTCGTGTTAGTTTATTCGACCTGTTTTTCAAAAACTCTTTATCATTTTTCTTCAAGCTTGAGGTCAGTATTTTATTTATTTATTTCGATATTTCGCTATCCTTCGGATAGCATCTTCAGGAAATCTTAATCTATAACAAATTATAAAACACGTACATTACATTATTATTTCAATTAACAAACAGAAACATAAGAAACTTACAGGAGTAACAATAACCAAACGTCACAACAATTCAACATCTAATATTGTACTAATTTGAATTTCTCTGTTTGTTTACAATATGTCTAAAGCTGTGAGCAATGTTCTCTGTGTCCGTTTTGAAATTCATTCTTTTCTCTTGTGGTGTATTTATGATGTGTAACATTTCTAATGTGAATCTTTTGTTGTAATGTTGTTCCGTCTGTAATATGTCAATGTGTTCGAAGTTTGGTGTGTGTCCGTTTTCTGCACAGTGGGTCGCAAGTGCTGTTTTTTGTGACGTCGTTTTATGTCTGCATCTAATGTCTGATCTGTGGCCTGATATTCTAGTTTTGAGCATGTTTTTGGTCGTACCTACATAAACTTTGTCACATGTGTTGTTGTCGCTACCAGAGCAATGAATTCTATAAATAACATTGGACTTTTCCATTTTGTCAATCTTGGATTTTGTGTTCGAAAATAACTGTCTAAGTGTGTTATGTGTCGTCGGGGCCATTTTATATTTTTCCGTGTCGTATAATCCCGAATATGCAATCCTTTCTGTGATTCTAGGAACGTATGTCATCGATTTGTAAGTCTTTTGCGTTGTTGTCTCCATTGTAATGTATTTTTGTTTGTTGGTTGTGGCGATTAAATTGTAAATGATATTTTCGGGAAATGAGTTCTTTCTTAATATGTCTTTAATTTTGGCTATGTTCTTTATGTGAAATTGTTTATCACTGGTGTCCAGTACTCTTCTTACAAGGTTCATCGCGGTATTCATTATTAAATTTCTTGGTTGACATGAGTAGTAATTTATTATTCTTCCTGATGCAGTTGGCTTTTGATACCAGTCCAATTTAATTGTATTTCCCTGTCTTACCAGCAGCGTGTCTAAGTATGGTAGACTACCATTCCTCTCAATTTCCACTGTGAATTTAATCTGTCTATGAAATTTGTTTAGTTGGTCCAAGGTTTCCTGTATTGCACTTTCCTTTACTATCCCAAACAGGTCGTCCACGTATTTTGTAAGCATTCTTGGCTTACATTCTAAGTTAGAGAGACATTTTTTCAAAAGCGATTCCATCACGATATCAGCTACAATGGGCGATGCTGGCGAGCCCATTGGAAGTCCTTTGCATTGTGCATATATGCGGTTGCCATATTTAAAATATCGATTGTCTTTGACACAAAATTTCAATATCTTAAAAAATAATTCTTTATCCATGTTCGTATGTCTTTCGATCTCTTCCCACTTTTCTTTGATCACGTCAATTGCATAGTCCACCGGTATACTTGGAAATAAAGATATTACGTCAAATGACACAAGTCTTTCATCATCGTATATTGCACAATTGTTAATTCTATCTTTGAATTGCACTGCATCCCTGACATTGAATTCTGAATCATTTGTAAGGTTTTTTAAAATGTTTGTCAAAAACTTACAAAGACCTATAGAAGGCGAGTTTATCGAAGAACAGATTGGGCGAAGTGGGAATCCTTCTTTATGGATCTTAGGAAGCCCGTAAATTCTATATATTACCGGAATGGCGTTATAAGCAAATGCTTTGCACCAAAGAAGGACCAGTGTGAAATATGTGCACGTTATTCTGCCGGCACTACTCCACTGGAAGAATATTCTTGTCACCAAGAAAAAAAAGAAGAAGCAAGAATGGAAAAGAACAAAGACAGGTGTGACGAATCCAATGTGTTTACGGTAGATCTTCAAGCTGTACTTATGGCTCCGAAATCCCAAGTCAGCAGCTTGTATTATAGAACGAAATTACAGGTTCACAATTTGGTTTTTATCAACATAATAAACAAAAAAGGGTATTGCTTCCTCTGGAATGAAGCTGAAGGAGGTGTGAATGCTGAAGAATTTTCAAGCATATGGGTTTATTTTATTGAAACCAAAATTCTTCCCAGCCTTGATAACAGTGATAACCCTATTAAGATTATATTTTATAGTGATGGATGTGGTTACCAAAACCGGAATAGTGTTATGAGTAAGCACTTCTAAATACTGCTATTAAGCACAACATTGTGATAGAGCAGAAAATACTGGAGACCGGGCATACGCAGATGGAGGCCGATAGTGTCCACTCTACCATAGAGCGTGCTATGAAGAATAAAAATATCGATGTTCCTGCCGAATATATCGCAATATGTAAAGCAGCAAGAAAAACGCCTATGCCATACGATGTGACTTATTTGACACATGATTTTTTTAAAAAATTTAACAATATTGAATTCTGTAAAAGTATTCGTCCTGGACGTACCAAAGGTGATGCCAAAGTCACAGACATTCGTGCATTAAAATATACACCAAATCGAGAAATTTTTTTCAAATTACGGTTCACCACTTTATGGAAAATTCTGCCGCAAAGCATTGATCAAAAAGTAGTTGCTTTAAATTGGTGCAATTTAGAACAACTGTACCAAAACAGAATACCAATTAAACGTAAGAAATATGAAGATCTACAATATTTGAAACTTACTTTGCCTAAGGACCATCATAAATTTTATGATGATTTGCTTTTCGAATAATAACATTTTTACTGATTTTTTTATATAACTTTTACTAGCAGCAGGAGTAAGACTGCAAAATTGTTCTTTGTGATAATTTTTATATAATTTTATATAAAATATTAAATAGCAGCAATGAAATAAGACTGCATATAATTTGTGATCAATGTTAACAAATAAAGAAGTACCTTTTTATTTTTGAAACTACATTGCTTTAATTTTATTTATTAATACTATGAAGAAATAAGTTTAGTAAAATGTGCTAAGTCAAACAAAAAAAGAAAAAACTAAGTAAGAAAAACTGCTAACTCAATAAAAAGCTGATAGGGGTAAAATGCATGTTTTTTTTAGTCTTTTTTTTTGTCCTTTGCGTTGAGTAGTTATGACATTGAGGTTACTGCATTTACAGTTTAATAAAATAATGTTTTATTTAAAAGTTATTAGGTTTTTTGTCTCTCCTGTAAAATTTGAAAAAGATGACTTAGCACATTTTCACGTTAAGCTAACGAGTTCTTTTATATTAAGGAGCAATGTTACTGAAGTATTTGGAATTACTATGGATTGGAATAATAACATCGATATACAAAATAAAAAAATCAAAAATTTGGCACCGCCGTCAGCAGAAACAGATGCAGTCAACACAGCTTACTTACAAACACATATCTACGATTCACAAGAAATATTAAGAAGTGAATTTAATAAGAAAATAAATAATGCCATAGAAGAAATAGCAAACTTGAATAAGAATCTTAAAGATATTATAACGATATACATCCAACCATCCAACGATTAAGAATTTATTTATTGTTTACATCATCAAAAATGGAAAGACGATCTATAGTAAACGAACTGCATGCCCAAGCAAGAAAACATTTTCAGCGACGAAGAGTAGTAATGAAGGGAATTGATGACTTATGGCAAGCTGACTTGGTTGAAATGGGAAATTACTCAAAGCTAAATAGAGGATATAAATATATGTTAACAGTTATTGACACTTTTTCAAAATTTGCTTGGGTTGAGTTGAAGCAACTAAATCAAAAAATGCCACTGAGGTAACTGCTGCATTTCAAAGAATATTAAACTTAGGGCGTATACCCAACAATTTACAGACTGATGATGGAAAAGAATTTTTTAATAAACAATTTGAACAACTTATGAGAACACATTCAATCAATCACTACTCAACATACAGCGTTATGAAGGCTTCAATTGTTGAACGTTTTAACAGAACGTTAAAGGGTATGATGTGGAAAGAATTTAGCTTCAACGGTAACTACCGTTGGTATAATAACTATAAAAAGTTGGTGGAAACTTCTAACAGCAAAGTGCACAGAACAATCAAAATGACTCCAAGCGATGTGAGTGTTTCGAACGAAAAAAAATTGCTGAAAACCGTATATAATCGCCTAAAAATATACATACAGAAGAGCTAGGAACGTTACCGATGGTGAGGAAGAATTTTGTGCGACTGTTCTCTTTCGGTTTCAACCTAGAACTCGTTTATTTATTAATCTTTCTAACCTCGAAACCTACAATACAACAAAATAGATACAAATAGATAAAAATGCACCAATGCATATAGCTCTTATCAAATACAAGACGGTTCATGAATCGCCGCTCAGAATCATACTTACATAAATACACATAAAAGATAAGAGATATTTGGGTCTTCAGACTATACATACAACACTTCTTCAATGACACACAGTGGCATCGACACTACGTTGTTTACATGTTCATACACATAGTTCTAATCAGCATTTATAATTAGATGAACCCTAACGTGGAGTGCCTGACAGAGTGCATGACAGCAACCAAAGAAAATTGATTTAAAGAACTGTATACAGAACTGTACACATACCTTCCAAACTTCATGTGGGAAATTATGTCCGTATAAGTAAATATAAACACATTTTTGAAAAAGTATATACACCCAATTGGACAACAGAAATATTTAAAATAAGAGCTATCCAAAACACAAACCCAGTAACGTGTCTTCTAGAAGACTATCAAGGCAACCCAATCAAAGGTGGATTCTACAAGGAAGAGCTCCTACGTACTCGTTTTCCGAACACATATCTTGTAGAAAAAGTATTGAAATCAAATGGTGATAGAGTATATGTTAAATGGTTGGGCTTCTCGAATCATCATAATTCATGGATAAACAAAAATGAAATACTATAATTTTAAATAATTTCAATAGAAATGAATAAAACAATTAATACAAAACATTTATTTTCATTTATTATTTAACTTTCATAATGTCAGTAACATTATCTTTGAGCGGAAGATCTTCTATATTAACTGCTAATTATTTTCCCCCTATTGAATTGTATGGGGAATATGAAGCATGTTTGGTAGATTTTCATTCATACAACTCAATTCCAAACATTGATTATGATAAAAATTTATTTCATATTGGTGATATGGTAATTGAATTACCGATAGGTTCCGACGAGCTAACTGACATAGTGAAAACTATAAAGACAGCATATAAAAAGCAAAACGAAAACAAAACAATAGAGATAAAAGCAAATAATAATACATTGCAAATTGAAATATTTTCCTCACATGACGCAATTAATTTTAATAAAGATCGTTCTATAGGAACTCTTTTTGGATTTGGTGAAAGAATACTTATATCGAATACAAGACATATTTCTTATCTTCCCGTCAACATTTTAAAGGTCAATGCCATACAAATACAGTGTAATATAACAACTGGAGCTTATATGAACAATTTAACGGCACACACTATTCATCAATTCGCAATTAACGTTTCTCCAGGATATAAATTGGACGAAACACCTAGAAATCTCATTTATTTGCCAGTAAACTTCAAAGAAATAAGTATGTACTCTAAAAGTTTGGAATGACGATTAATTAATTTTCGCGGGGAAGAAATTGCACTTCGACTTCATCTTAGACCAATATCAAAATGATAATTTATAATATATATACTAATAAAAAGAAAGACTTAAACATTCCCATTCCAGCAGTCAAACCTAAAAGACCACAGTTAACAAAAGAAAATCAAAAATTTTTGAAATCTTTAAACCTGCATTTAAAAAAAAAATGATGTCTGAACTGCTTGATGAACCTGATGAACCCCTTTCGGACGAAAGCATAATAAAAAAGGAATATCATAGCTATATTCCATATATACAATCGTTTAAGCATAACGATGAAATTAGAATTACAATTCAAAATCAAGGCTTATATGTT
The DNA here is from genome assembly GCA_963513945.1 of Hydrotaea diabolus. NCBI lineage: Eukaryota > Metazoa > Arthropoda > Insecta > Diptera > Muscidae > Hydrotaea > Hydrotaea diabolus. The sequence continues at coordinate 185,102,286 of OY740718.1, forward strand.
CTACCGAGTGAAAGTTATCTGTATATTGAAGGAAATGTAACGCTATCAGGTGGTGACAAATCTTCAAATGCCCGACTACGAAACAACTGTGTAGCTCACATGTTTGATGAAATACGCTATGAAATTAATGGTATAGAAATCGATAGAACACGAAATTTAGAAATATCAAGCACAATAAAGAATTTTGTCTCTCTAAGCGAATTTGAAAGCAATATGATGAAGAATGCTGGATGGAATGTTGGTGAAGATTTATCGGTGGAGTCATTTAACTTTTATATTCCCCTTAAGTTATTGTTGGAGTTCGCTGAAGACTTTAAAAAGGTTATTTTAAACTGCAAGCATGATCTTATATATATATTATACTACGAAGCTCAAGTGATACCAATGCTTGTTATTCAACTGATAAAAATGAAAATTTAAAATTAGCTATAACAAATTTAACATGGAGAATCCCTCACATTCATCTATCCGATTCCACAAAACTAAAAATGATGAAAATAATAAGAGATGGAACATCTTTACCTCTGGCATTTAGGAGCTGGGATTGCCATTTTAATCCAACCTTTGCAGGCGCAACAAAGTGTAATTGGAATGTAAAATTATCGACTAATAGAGAAAGACCACGTTTAATTCTGATTGCATTTGAAAATAATAAAAAATTTATTCAATGTAATCTTACAAATATGAAAGTTTACCTAAATTCAGATATCTACCCCTATGATGACTTAAATTTAAAGTTTGATGATAACCGATATGCTGTTCTCTACGATATGTATGCTAAATTTCAACAAAGTTATTATCTGAGAGACCCACAACCAATTATTTCATGGGAACAATTTAAAGAGAAACCAATTATGGTTATCGATGTCAGTCATCAGAATGAGACAATCAAAAGCGGGCCAATCGACGTAAAAATTGAGTTTGAAACCGGTACATCAATCCCAGCAAATACATTTGCATATTGTTTAATACTACATGATCGATGGATGGAGTACACACCCTTAACAGGAATTGTTAGAAAAAACTTTTAAATTTCTCTCTCCCTCAATTATTTATTTATATTTAATATTGTATACTTACATAATTTCCATAATAAAAAATCTAAATTAAATATTAATATTTGAAATAATTTTTTTTTCTTTTATTAAAAAATGTCTTATAAATAATTAACAAAAATAATATAATAAACTTAATTACTCAGGTGATTATTATAAATACATTTCAATTCCCTCATCGGTAAATGAAAGATTCATTAAGTCAACTCCATCAAACATTTCAGAATTAATAGCATTTTCGTTTGATATTCTAAAGTGACCCCAAGCATAGTATGTGGTTACACCATCAGGTTTAATCTTTCTCTTATTGTCATCACAACTCAATGTGATTTTATTTTGTTTATTTGTATAAATAACATGATTTTTAGATTTAAATGTTAGCATATCACCCGTAATTCTACTTTTGTTTAGTAAACAATCTCTAAAAGTATCTATGTTGTATGTAGAGAGGATGGACTTTTTAACACCCTTAGATTTTAAAATTTTAGCACCATGTTGTACACTTATCGCATACATTTTTGGTCTCAATCCTATGAACTCCTTCATAACTCTTCCACAGTTTTCGTCTTTCATCATTCCTAGCTTCTTTTTATTGACCAGTGCAATATTGAATATATTCATCGACGGATACTCTGAGGTGTCAAATCTCTCCTGAATTATAAAAATCTCTTCCCTTTAACAAATATATAAATGAATCTGTATCCATATAATTTAACGATAAATCATCTTGAAATTTAGGTTTCATAAAACCATAATGGAAATCATACATTTTCCACTTTGATAGTTCTAGAACACAGAATCCTAAATATATTGGTTTATTGTAAATGGCCTTGACTGGATTGCGAGAGCATTATCAGAGAACTGAGTTAAACTATGAAAATTAGGTTTGGCTACCAACGATCGCGCGCCTAACTTTCTTTTATTTATGGTCTCCCAGTGATTAACAATTTTAACATCTTTTCTTTTGTCTACATTCTCCATTGTCTTTCCATATACGGCATTATTTAACAATATAAAGAAATCTTTATCAAACGTATTTTTTGCTTTAGTTCTGTACTCTGTATTAACATCAATGTACTCTTTCAACCATGCATCTTGGTTGAATGCGAGTATACGTTTTACATCGCTTAAGATCATTCCTTGTTGTAGTGCTTGACGAAGATTTCTGTAGTGTATTGCATATCAGTTTTTAGAAGAAAAGTCGGTTATTAACTTTTTATATTTGGATTCACCCACAATTTTATTTTGCGCACAAAAAGGTAAATCGTTATGTATATCGTGAAGGTGAGTAGGGTACTCTAAATCGACTTCATAAATATAACCAACTGGAGAATTATCTCCAATATTTAAAATATTTTCACTCTTAGATAGTTTTGCAAATTCCGTTCCTTCAACCCACTTGAAATAATTTATAGGGAGATATTCGGACATTGCCCACCCATATAGATTGTTGGCATCAAGATACATAAGATATTCAGTTGGTTTACTTTTGTCATAATCATCTAAATACTCGTTATTCGCAACCGTATGCCTTTTTGAACATTGTAATATACCTCCACGAATTCCATTTTTACAAAAATTATACATGTCAATGTCTGTTAGGAGTTCCAGTTCTACCTTCGTCATTTTTAACATTGCATCCCAGGAAAGACCTGGTGCTGTGTAATAGTGACATGCGTCTAAATTGTAAATTGATTTACAAAGACGTCTAAAGTTCTCAAATACATCAGTTAGTATTAAAACGTCAGCCTTAAAATATATCTCCATATATTCTTGTAAATTTTTACAATCAAATGTTCTCCAAACGTTAATGGCATGTTCATATTCCTCTAATGAACAACTTTTATTCGTTAAAGTGCTAAAAAATGTTTCTATCGATGGAAGTTCTGTCTCTTTCAACACATCGAACGATTGCAGGTACTCATAAGGAAATTGACCTTTTCTACTCATGAGATTAAACTCATTATCGCTTACAAATTGACTGCGAACTGTATGAAAATCATCCTTTGAAAGATTTTTAGCTAAGGAGTCTAAACTGGCTGCCATAAATCTAATTGAATCTAAAAATCTCAACTCTAATCGTTTTTTACCATTTATTGGAATGAAATGTGAGAGGGATACATATAATTCCTTGTTTAATGGAATAACAGTTGTTTCCCCATCATATTCCAGCCACTCTTTAACAAAGAGATGACAGTCGTATGAAGAAAAGTTATGGAAATATATGGGGATGAATTTGGCAACCTGATGGTTGAGATTGCAAATATTATGGGCTGCCCCCCTATATTGACCGCTTAATTGACAGTGATCTCTAACTCTATCATTGCCTAATGCTTCCTCACAAATGTAGCAATTGATGCTATTTTCAAATTGCTCTTCATCTAAGGGTGTTAAACTATTCATTTCGACAACTACATTTAAATGTTCCATATATATATTTTTACAGTCTGCAATAAGATTTTCTAAAAATTTTGTTGGTGCATCTAATCCTGTATAAGTTTTAAATTTATCTAACTTACTATTGAACCCACATTTTATATAGTACGCAAATGCACATGGAATATGCTTACTAATACTTTCAGTTTTTGAATTATCTGTTTTATTAGTAAATTCTCCAATATGCACTCAAAATCAGCATATACCACAAATGATACATCATGCTGTCAATGATGTCCCTTAAATTTTAAAACAGCAGCATCTCCTACGGGCAGATGCGTCACAATTCCTCCACACTCAGGTTTAAGGCGATTAAGCAGTTTAACACTTCCAAATGATTGTATGCAACTATTGCATACATGGCTTTGATAGCCGGTCTTACTATATTGACTGCTTAAAAGTCTATAGCGTTAAGAGAAAGAAAAAAAGTGGTTAATTAATGATGATTAAAAAGATAAATAATTAATATATTACCTTGACATATTCTTGGTCAATATGAAATGAAATTTTCCTTCTTCATGTAGCAGCATTAAATTGACATGTTGCAACTTCTCTTCTTTTGTTAAGTAGTATGGACCAACAATTTCATCTTTCTCATATCCAAAGACATTGACACTTATACCGACGTTGCTTTCTTCGAACATTCGAATGTGTTGCAAAGCTAGAGGAAATTGCATTCCGGTAAAATTGAAGATAACACCACTTTTAAGTGTGATGAGTTCACTATTAATGTCAAAATTATATGAAGAAGTGAGTCCACAGTTGATTGTTGGTTTGCAATCCAATGCTGCTACCATACACCATTTAAAACAAAAATCATCATTAAGGTTTTTAATGTTGATGCAGGCTGACTTGTTTCGGAGCGTTTTTGGAGTAACTATATATTGGGAACCTCTAGTTAATGAAGCTTTATTAACATTAATCTCGAGCTTAAGAATCCGTGTTAGAGACCATCCAGAATCTCTCTCTTGGAATTCACCCATTTTGTTTGCTAGCATATCAGCATGGTCATCGAAAATGCTACCAATATCATCCGATAAAGTTAGCAACTGCATTTTTGTGATATGTTTCATAGTTGTGCAGGCTTGACTATCTTCATTAGTTTTCTTATTTGCATTTTGATCTCCATTATCCGTTTTGTTTACCAAAGGGTGCTGCTCTTTATTTTTTTGCGAAGGCATTGCTGAAGATTCCGTTTCTATTAATGGTTTAATGTAATCAGCATCCAACTCCACATTAAACTATCTCTTAATAGTTGAACTAAACATTTTTTGCTGCTTATTAAAAACTCTTCAGGCAAAATAATATTTGTAGAGTTTTTGTATTCATAAGTTGCAATTCTTTTATTATAAATACTCTTTATCACATTAATATTTTTATTAATGCAAACTGCTGCATTTTTCCTATGTTTAGTTATTCGATTGTGTGAATATATGCTGTTGGTGGGGATATATATTTTGCATTCCTCGCATAGGGTGTTTGCTCTACTTGAGGAGGGTTGTTGAGACCTTTTAAAGGTTTGAGGTATTTGTAGCTGTTGCTGTTGTTTTCGGTTGTCGGAACGCGTTTCCTCGTTATTTGACATCTGGGGGTGTCCACTGACCGAAGTTGTATACGTACATTCATTATTAGATATTGAGTTTGTTGTTGTCCATCATAGTAACCCCATCCAGGTTGTCCATGATTCTGATATTGAGGGTATAGACTATTAGATGTTGTCGGCATATTTTCGTATAGGGGGTATTGTGTTTGTTGTTGCCCACTATAGTAACCCCAACCTGCTTGTTCGTGATTTTGATATCTGATGTTGGTATATTTTCATATAGGGGGTATTGTGATTGTTGTTGTCCACCATAGTAACCCCATCCTGATTGTCCGCGACTTTGCATTGTCGAGTTATGTGTAGACGCATATAGGGATGATGAAGGTTTTACTCGTTTTGCATTTAACTGAGACGCCCTCTCTGTTTTCCTTTTTGCGGCGGACTGGGAAATCACGTTTCCATCATCATGAGCAATCGTATGATGAAACTTCATCGCGTACGCACCTTCAATATATTTATTACACATTGAACAATGATTTTTTAAATGCTTTTTGTAAATAACACTGGAATTAAATTCCATTTTACAAATAGCACAGATATAAGACATTTTTAGTATATTTATTACTTTGTGTTGCTTCGTATTTCTTCTTTCTTTTTTTCTCTCTTTTGTTTATTTGTATTTTTTTTTCTTCTATTACACAATTTGTTTAATAATAATATAAGTATAATTAAATTTCCTATCGGAGTTAAAATATGTATTCGTGTTTACAAAACTGATTTACAGGTGAAATGAGTAATTCTTTAAAATATTTTGATGTGCCACTCACAATGTATCAACAAAGACTAACTTTAAAAAACAAAAACAAATTTAGACAATCACCGTGTTAGCGGAAAAATTCAAAAAAAAATTGTCCAACACCACAGTGCATCTTTCAAACGTGACACAAGGTCACAAGCCACAATTTTCACATACATTCAAAATCAAGTACATTGTCACTTGAAAATCAAAACAGGGAAACAAAAATATAATTCTAGCGACAGGGTTATCAAAACAATGACGATAGAACAGACGAGCACGTACCCCTACACCACACAAGCATTTTTTGGCGGAAAATTTTCAAAGAAAGGTTCAGTACTCTAACGAATTGAAATTGAAAAGAAAAAATAAAGATCTCTGAAATATCAAAACACACAAACGCAAGCATACACATAAGCATCGTGTTGACGAAAATATTCGAAAACATGGACATAAGGGATTTTCTATCAGACAGCAAAAAAGAAAAATAGGGTTCATAAAAACAATGACGACAAAACATATGAACACCTGCAACTCTAAAACAATAACTTGAAACACAAGCGCCACGTTGACGAAAAATTCCAAAGAAAGGCTCAGAACTATTACGATCGAGGAAGCACTCGATGTTTAATCATACACCATATCAAATAAAAAAGGGTCACATCACGATCCCCATACACAAGCTAATAAAAATTTATTATGTTTCTCCCTATAGCTCCAAATAAAAAGGGAGGACATCACGTACTCATCCAAGCTAATAAAAATTAATTATCTTGGACTATCTGATAACCACATTGGATTTTCCTATACCCAAATAAAAAAAAGTCACATCACGTACTCATACCCAAGGTAATAAAAATTCATTATCTTGGACTATCTGAAAACCACATAGGATTTCCTATTACCAAATAAAAAAAGGGTCACATCACGTACTCATGTCAAAAGCTAATAAAAATTAATTATATAGGATTCCCTATACCAAAGCTCATTAAACTTGATTAATGTGCTTTGACCTGTCAATCATTATCCAGTATCTGTATATATATACTACTATTTCTCATGAGATGAAATATTGTTTGTGCCAGGACTCTTGGGAATCCTTTAAAATATTGGACATGGATATAGAGAGAGCTCGCATACATATTCGTTTTCAAAGTTCCGGGGGAACTAGAACACCGTTGTTGGAAATGAGTAGATCATGCGACATACCAGAATATTTATACAACACAAACATTAAGTTCGCTGTGAATGAGCATGTTAGAATTGAAGTTTTTGGAGGAAAAATTCTTTTAATTGGTTTGATGTATCTTCATAATCATCATCATCATTGGCTTGTGAGAAATCGTTTTGAGAGAAAAATTCATCGTTTGACTCATCTTTTTCTAATCTTTTGGGAGTACTTGATTCCATCTTTATTAATGATTTATTAGACATATCATTATATTCAACTTCATCATTGCCATCAACTTTTCTCATCCTTTTTTTGTTCATATCATCATAGGGATCATCTTCTAACGATCTCTTTAACGTCATGTTGGGAATAAATTTATCTGCTTTTTCTATTGTGACGCTTCAATGGAACTTTCTTACTTTCACTAATGAATTGTTTTATTGGCTGTGTTATAGGTTTAAATGTCTCCTCCAATTGATTTAGTGTGTCTGCTTCACCCATTTTTATACTTTGTCCCGTTGAAAAACGCGGTGAAAAACGTGCATGGAAGAGTTTTGTTGCACTACGTGATAACTTTCTTGGTAATTACAGAAGCGTTTGTTGAGTGCGTTTGGTGAAATGGCTTGCAACAAGTCATTTAAAATTCATTTCCTCCATTCACATCTAGACTTCTACCCAGAAAACCTGGGCCAGTTCAGCGATGAACAAGGCGACCACTTTCATCAAGAAATAATTATAATGGAAAATGTTTTGAGGGAAAAGATAACATAAAAATGATTTTCCAATATTGCTGGTCACTTAAACGGGATACTGATGATGTTCAATTAAAAAGAAAACGGTCAAACAAACATTTCTAACTAGTATTGCCAATAATTGTATTTTTTCAAAAAATGTTGTTTTAATAAGTTGAATAACTCAATTAGTTTCTAACGGAGTTAAAAAAATGATACCGAATTGTATTCGTAAGAACACGCTCTTTATTATTCAGTTCAAAAATTGTTTGGTTCCTTTTAAAAAATTCTATGTAAAAACGCATCCAAAGTTAAAAAATAACAAAAAGTTTTTAAAAAAAGAGCTTACAGGAAAAAAGATTTTTTTCAGTGTGATTTTGAAAGTGTGTACACCATTCGAAAGGCCGCAGTTTCTTCCTTTTAAATCAGACGAAAAACTTAAAATCGGTTGAGTAAACTGTCTACCGAGGTACCTTAAGTCCATTTAAGGAAATATTTTTCCGCCCTAATCCGATTTTGACCATTTACAATTCTTAACAGCTTATGACCATATCTAATTATCATGCAAAATTTCAGACTCCTAGGTTTGACCGCTATCATGTTTTCAGCAGTCACACGGACGAACGGACATGGCTAGATCGTCTTATTGACTATCAGCCATATACTTATGTTCTTTATAGGGTCTTAGATCAACATTTCTAGGTGTTGCACTCTTCGTTGGAGGGTATGAATATCAAAGTGTAGATCACAATATTTAAAATTGTATTACCCAACGCACAAATGTTCACAGTTGAACATTTGTGCGTTGGGTAATATTGTTTTCTTAAGTGCAACCCATAAAATTGTACATTAGATACTATTTGTACGCTCGCACAAGATCATGCGATTCCACATGGTGATAATGGCCTGTGATAAGAGCAGCCCGCACACACAAGAAATGTGACACTTTTGAGTACTTAGGACGAATACCAGCCTATGGGATGTTTTGTACTATTAAAAATTGTATTGTATATTTTGTATTGTACGAGTATATTTTGCATTCGCTTTGATTTGTAATCTTTGCTGGAGGTTGTACTAGATGACTTGAAAAATTTTCAACATTTGATATAATCACTTTTTGTATAAATAAAATTTAGTATCTTACAAATACTCAAAATGGAGTGACGTATTTTAGTCACAAATGGTAAAATGAATGACTGGATATATGAAAATTTAGATTACGGCACTGTTTATCCAGTTGAAAGTCTAGTGGGAGAAATAAGTTGTGCAGACGAAACCATTGTTGAGCTTGCTCCGACTTTATCGAAAATAAAGCTGAGACTGTCATTACTTCATTCAACACTTGCATTCAGAAGGCAGAGGAAAATGAAATCCCATTAAAGGACCTACTGCTACTTCAAGATATTCGCGAAATGGCAGAACAAAAAAAATATTTCATGTAACAAAACACAATCAAAAATTTCCGATTTTTTTTAAAAAGAATTAATAAAACAAAATGATTGTTCTCCACATTTCTACAAACATGTAAATTTTATTTTAAGTTTATTTTATGAAATTTATAATTTATTTTACAGTAACAAAACAAATCTCGTTTTATATAAATAAAATTGACTGAACATTTAATAATTGATATCAACATTTCTACAAACATGTGAATTTGATTTTTATTTAATTTATGAAATTTAAAATTAATGATTTAGTTTAAAGAAAACAAAATAAATATCGTTTTATACAAATAAAAGACTTGTTACATCAATCAAGTAGTGGCCTAATAATTTGTTGACTCGGTTTTCGCAACTACCTCAACTGACTTGATTTCTATTAATTGCGTTAAGCGAGGCCCCACTGTTTACGTACATATTTGGATTTGTTAGCATATTTCACTGTTTCTGAATGCATATATTTGCGGCCCAGGGCCAATGGACGACGCCCATTAGTCAAGGCCTCGGTTTAAGACAAATGGTAAAAGGAATGTCATACTCAGATTCTTTATAAAATTCCACTGTTTCTGAGTAACCGTATGTTTTTGTTCGAAGGGACCAATCGGCTCTCAAGGTGCCTTACCCCAATGGTTCAAGGCCTCAAATTTTTTCGAAAAGTAAAGCTCAAGGATGACGATATTTGGGTCTTATGGGTCTATAAGTATATGGTCCGAAAAGCAAATTGGTCCAAATATTAAATTTTCACCGTTTCTGAATAACCATATGTCTCCGAACATAAGTGAACGATTTTTGGGATCCAGGACCTAATGATCACGCCCATTACGGGAAGGGTAAACAATCTATGTCTACCACACCAAAAAAACTGACTAAAAGTTGTTTAATCAAATTTTATAGCAAAAATGTCGAAAAAATAAAAATGTTTGCTCGCTTTAGTCCATTATCAATACCAACCCATCGCCGACTATAAGACATACGAGGGTTGCTATATATATTTCTGGCCTAATAATAAAAATGCGAATATTTATCATCAAAAATGGTTTTATTGTTTTTCAAAGTATCCTTCAGCATGATTTATACACTTTTGCATGCGCTCAAACCAATTGTCGAAGCACTTTTTCAATTCCGATTGAGACTCCTCCAAAACATGGTTTTTGAAAGCTTCAATAGCATCTTCTGGCGACGAAAATTGTTGACTATGCATTTTTTTCTTGATGTGCGGGAATAAGAAGAAGTCATTGGGTGCCAAGTCAGTGCTGTACTGCGGATGACCCATCAATTCGACGTTTTGGCCGGTCAAAAAGGCGCTGGTTTCAGCCGATGTGTAAGAGCTCGCATTGTCATGATGCACAATGATTCGTCTTCTCTTGTTCGTTTTTCGAATTTTTCAGAAGACTTCAGGCAAACAAAGCGCAACAGTCGCCACATGACCAGTTTTGCCGAAGAAACAGGCGACCATTTGCTTCGAAGTGCTTCTTCCACGAACAACTGTCGTTGGATTTGGCTCGTCTTCGAAGAACCACACGGTCGATTGCTGTTTTGTTTCGGGCTCATAGACATAGATCCATGATTCGTCACCTGTGACGAACCTATAAATGTCTTTTGAAGCACCGCGATCGTATTTTTTTTAAAATTTCTTTGCACCAATATAAGTAGACACTAGCCTTTTTTTGAGCAATTGTCAAATTGTGCGGGATCCAACGAGAACAAACCTTTTTTACCAACAGGTGTTCATGCAATATCGAATGTATGCTGGTCGAAGAAATGCCCAAGGATGCCTCCATCGCACGGTATGTCACATGACGACCTTGCATTATCAGTTCACGCACGGCATCAATGTTCTCTGGCAAACTTTCCAATGGAAATGTCAGATGTTGCCTGGGCCAGAAAAATATACAGCAACCCTCGTATATCTGGAAAGTTTAAAGACTTTAGCGAATAGAAATTTCAACAGACGGACATTTCTAGATCGATACATAGATTGCATTTTATGACAATCGATTATGACGGAGATACGTATTTTTAGGTGTTACAAACGGAATGACAAATTTATATATACTTCCTTTCAATGGTGGCGAGTATAACAAAAAACCAATTGTAAATATGGCAAATCAAAGCAAATGTTCCTACAAACTCACAAACAGATTTTTTAAGATTCAACTGATGGGATAATAAATAATAAAAAACGGTGGGTTTTACTTGACCTAAGCGTATTTTGCTGAGTCTTACGCAACGGAGGAGTCAGAATGCACTGCAAAGTTCCAGTTTTTGGGGTAAGTTTGGGCAAACATGCTTATGACATTAAGAAAATTTTCTGCTTCTTATTAGAATGCTTATCTAGCAGTGTAAATAAAATTACATACATCTCATTTTTAATAGAAACCTATAAACCAAACAACACTTTTGAGACGCGCAATGATTGAAAAATCACAAGCTCACACAATCGATAACAGTTGAACGTGACTTCCGTTTAGCACAACTCGATTAATGCAGAGTCCATGGCAACTGCACAACAAGGACACGTTTTTCACAAATATGTATGTGAGCACAATTTTAATCTCGACGATTGTTGATATTCGATTTTGACAACAACATCCTATGAATGAAAAATGATTCCATGGGATACTTTTTTGTTCACGGCCTTTAAAATACACATCGATGAAATGCGTATTTTATTACCGCGGTTGTAAATGAAAAATTAAAAACAAACCTTTTGGTAAAATCTAAAAAAAATAAACATAAAAAATGGAAACCAAATGCCCTTGAAAAGTGGAAAAACATTAGGTTGAAGTGATTTTTGCAAATCTGCGACATAGTCCAAGCTTTTGACAAAAAAAAACGAAATTGGAATTTGAATAAAACGGAAGACTTTCAAACGAAGATCGAGCACAACATAAAATAAATATGTAAATAAAGCTATCGGCTGACTCTGTGATACCCTACACTTCTCAGCCGGTCAGAAGACTTCGCGCCTCTGTTCGGAGTTTGAGCAGGCCATTCTAAGTATGTGACTTCTAGAGCTGGGGCACATGTGTCGTGGGCAAATATGGTCCATTTTCCCCAGGATTTATTTAAGCAAGAGAAAACTTAAAACGTCTACTGTGAAGAACAGGGCATGAAATAGAAAAGAACCTTTGTACGAAGGCTTTATCAACAAATGGACCAATATGTCAAATTTTAGGAGAACTGGTTTTACGAGGGTTCCTATATATATTTCTGGCCTAGGCAGCACTTAGTGTCGCCATCTGACATTTCCATTGGAAAGTTTGACATTTTTTATCATAAACGTACTCAGAACGTTTTGACGTACGACCATCATTTGTGTTGTTTACAGTGACTTGAAAAAATCAAATTGACAAAAAAATGGAATTAACTCGTGAACTTTTTCGTGCATCGGTGAACTTAAATCTTTGTATGCCGATGAAGCACCATCCTATAGCACTGTGAAATACTGGTTTAATGGATTCAATCGTGGCCGACGCTCGCACAAAGACGAAGGTCGTACAAAAAAGGCCGTTGTGCCAGAGAACATTGATGCCGTGTGTTTGTTTGCGAGAGGAACAAAGAAAAAAGAAATAAAACAACGTATTTAGATTTCAAATTAAATCTGTGTGTGCTGCTTTATTGAGCGAGTATTTTACCTTTGTGCGAAAAGGTGGTTATGCGAGATGATCGATTGGCGATTCAAATAGCGATTGATCGCAAAGACCGAGTCATGGATGTCGCAAGGGCTTTTCAGCAACCCCCGCTACTCGTTGTAAACCACTCTCTTTATGCTTTTATGCGGATAATCCGCATAGAGCAAAAAGGAAAGCACAAAAGGAGAGTATAAGACGAACCCGAAAGGGTTGCCAATCAATACGTGACGTTTACGCTAGAGTGGGGAGTTGTGGGCAACATTAAGGATTAAACATTGCCGGCCTCCTTGCAACATCGGACTGTGTTGCAACTTATTTTAAACTTATAACTAGAGATATTTCTATTTATATTAATAAGATAGGAGAAAGGAACGTAATTCAGTTTCAGTGAGCGAAATTCATATTTTTTTTTTTTTTTTTTATTATTTATATTTTTAAATTATAAACCGCGACTAATGAGCAGGTCCCGAGAGAACCCACCCGAACTTCGTATATTGGGCTTACGGGAGCCCAGGCTGCGCGAAGACACGACCGACAATAATTTTGGCGTAAACTTCCGGTCCCAATACCAGCGCCACTGCCCCGGAGCGGTAAAACGAAGCCTTTAAAATTGTCCTTTATGGTCTCAGGAAGGGACACCACGGGAGTGGCACCCTGATCTAGCTTTGCCACCTTAGCTGTTATAAAAAGCCGTTCTGAGGTATCGTGGCACGAAGCTATTTCGAAGTGGCAGTACGGGGCGCCCTCAACACGCGCAACCGGCCACCGTAACTGATGCACCAGTGACTCGCACACATGACTTATTCGACAGCACGGGTCCAACAGGGCCCGTGCGATGATCATTTTCTCGGGGAGACAGAGTCGAACAAGTAATGTGGGGGCCAGGGTGATCAGCCGGCTTATGGCGATCGTGGGCGTTACCGCAGCGCGTATCGAAGACACCGACGTACTTGACACTGGCGACCGGAGCGGAGCAATGGGCTGAACAAAGGCCGGGGACTGGCGTGGTTTGGGTGGCTGATGTTTTTATTTTTGCCGAGTTTGGGTTTCGAGGCGCGAGATCGAGAATGCAGAAGCGTATGATGGGCCTGTCCGCATGATCGACAACGGCTCGACGGAATCAAAAAAAATAATGGAAAGGGCGCGATAAACTAATAAAAATTAATCAGTCAATATGACCAATTTAGTAACAGGTCGTCTTGCAATTCCCAATGATGTTGGAATATCGACGACCCGAACATGACCGTCATCTGCCAGATAGAGGCGAACGACCCGACCTAATCTCCACGACGTGGGCGGTAGCTGTTCGTGACGAATGACGACTAAATCGTCCACCTGAACAACACGTTGTGGGAGTTTCCATTTGTACCGTTTTTGAAGACTATGCAAATATTCTTCCTTCCATCGAATGCAAAACTGGTGGGTCAATGCTTTCATTTTGCGATAGCGATTAACTAAAGTCAAAGGCGAATCCTCAGAAACAAGTTCCGGAGGGGATAAAAGGGGGCGCCGATCAGAAAATGACTAGGCGTAAGAGCGATTATCTCATGAGGACTATCAGTCATAGGGCAAAGAGGGCGGGAATTTAAACATGACTCAATACGAGCCAGAACAGTGGAAAGTTCTTCAAATGTGTATCTGAGGTCCTTTGCATGCCGACGAAAATGAAGCTTGAAGCTTTTTACTGCTGCTTCCCAAAGGCCTCCCATGTGGGGTGCACCTGCAGGTATGAACTGGCGAAGTGAGCCTTTTGCGCTAAGATAGCCAGGCGGAGCTTTACCGCTTTAATTTCTGATGAATCGAGGGTAGTAGATGTAAAACTACGACGTCCTTTATTGACAGGACAAGTACGATGAAAGAAACGAAATACATATGACAGAACCCGTAAAGCCTTATCAAGTGAGGAAAATCTTTCCAGAACATCTTCATACCCAGCAAAGAATGTGACGTGAGTTTTTACTGCTCGCATCTCAAGATCAGTATCGAGTGAAGTTAGGTCTGAAGTGTTCCAGTCAGAGGATTCCGAGCACAACCACTGAGGCCCGTGCCACCAGAGATCCGAAGAGGCAAGTTCTGCGGGCGAAGTTCTGCGACTACCTAAATCGGCAGGATTGTCCTCTGACCTCACGTGGTACCAATTGTTGTTCCCTACGTTCTCCTGAATACGACATATCCTGTTTGCAACAAATGTTGTCCATGTTGAAGGAGTCTTTTTCAGCCACGAAAGAACAATTGTTGAATCAGTCCAGCAATATACCTTTTGAATGGGTATGTCGATTTCTCCTAACACTGATTTAAGAAGATCTGAGGCTAACACTGCTCCACAGAGTTCCAATCGAGGTAGTGAAACAGACTTTAATGGCGCTACTCTCGTCTTGCTCGAAAGCAAATGAGTATGAAAAGTTCCAGATAAAGTCTTAGTTCGAATATATATCACCCCCGCGTATGCCTTTTCCGAGGCATCAGAAAAAACATGTAGTTCAGCCGAACTGGCAGGGGAATAGTGAACCCAACGCGGGATCCGTATAGAATTTACCCCAGTATACGTGTCGACAAATGTTTGCCACAAGTTCTTAGTCCCAGATGGAAGCAAATCGTCCCAGCTGATATTATCCAACCAGATCTTCTGCATAATGATTTTTGCGACGACAATAACCGGAGCTAGCCAACCTACAGGGTCAAAAAGTTTGGCGATAGTAGAAAGTACTTCCCTTTTCGAATAACTGGACTTTCTTTGTATTGATTCCACACAGAAGAAGAATGTATACAGTTGAGCGTTCCACCTAATGCCCAAGGGCTTGGAACTACTAGATTCAACAAAAGACAAAAGCTGGGCATCTACAAGATATTCTGACGGAAACCCGGCTAGAATGGACTTATGATTAGAAGTCCATTTTCTCAATTCAAACTTGGCCGAAGACAGACATGAAATAAGCTGATCGCGAGCAATCAGAGCTGTATTAAGATCGTGGGATCCCGCTAGAACGTCATCAACATACATCGACTTACGTAGTATATGCGCTGCGAGTGGATATTTTGCATCCATGTCATCCGCTAACTGGAGTGGTGTCCGAATGGCTAGAAAAGGGGCACAGTTGACGCCAAAAGTTACAGTATGTAACTCGAAGTCTTCAATTTCGTTAGAAGGAGAATCCCTAAACAAAATCCGCTGAAACGGAGCGTGAGCGGGGTCTACCCGAATTTGCCTGTACATTTGAGTTATGTCGCAGTTAAATACAAATTGGAAAAGACGCCAGCGCAAAATCAATAAAACCAAATCTGACTGAAGAGTGGGACCGACCTGAAGAATGTCGTTAAGGCTAATCCCATTTGACGTCTTATTGGACGCATTAAACACAACACGTTGCTTGGAGGTCTGTTTGTCCGGATTTTTGACTGGATGATGAGGCAGATAGCAAGAACGTGAATTACCAACGTGGGATCGAGAAACGAGCCGCATGTGGTCCAGCTGCGAATATTCTCGAATAACGCTGTCATATACATCCTTAACCAGTGGTTTGCGAAGAAGCGAGTTTTCATTTCGAATAAACTGCTTGAGGACATTAGAACGCGACTCACCTAACTCCAAGATATGAGGGTAGTCAGATTTAAATGGAAGGGTTACCACGTAGCGGCCTTCTGAATTGCGGCGCGTTGTGGCCCTATAGTTTTCCTCACAAAATTTATCAGCGGGGGACAAAATTCGTCGTTTAGGAGCTTCCTCTAATTCCCAAAATCGAAGTAAAGTTTTATTTAGACTGTCTTCCTCTGCGAATTCTAAAGTGGTAGTAAATACCTGAACAGGTGAGGGCGGAATTGGACCAGTAATGATCCAGCCGAATACCGTGTTCTGCGCTAACAACGATCCCATGACATTTTGTTGGGTACCACACAACAAAATGCTAGGATACAAATCTGCGCCGATCAGCAGTTCAACAGTGCGACAATCAAAAACGTGAGAATCGGCTAAACGAAGGTTTGGTAAACGGGAGGAAAAGTCTGAGCTAACCGAAACAGAGGGTAAATTACCCGAAATTTTCGGAAGCACCACCGCAACTGTTTCCAAAGATAGGGATGAGTCAAACCGAGAGCCTATGCAAATCGAACAACTTTTACGAGACGTGACCGAGAACGACTGATTTATGCCAGAAACCCGGGCAATGGTAGAATGGGTCGACAATCTAAGTCTATTTTGTAGACCTTCAGTTATAAACGAAGCTTCTGACGCAGGGTCGATAAGAGCACGAGCGGTATACGAATTACCCTGGTGAAGAATGTTCACCATTGCTGTTCCCAACAGTACTCTGCGATCTTGTGAGGTATGATATACCTGCCTATTTATAGAAGTGGAAGGTGGAACATTGGCGGATGTCGATGGCAGAAGGTTGGTATTAAAATTTTGAGGGGGCCGACTTGCAACAGGATTGGCTGAGGCAGCAAGGGCACGGATCGATTCCTGCGGACGATGCAAAAGCGTGTGGTGCTTCTTATGGCATTCATTGCAGGTATTTTTACTCGGGCAGTCTTTAACAGAATGGCCACGCGATAAACAATTTATGCAGCAAATATGCTTTTTAATGGCCGAAAACTTTGCATTGACAGAAAATGCTTTAAACCGAGGACACGTGCGCAAAAAATGATTCTGCT
Source organism: Hydrotaea diabolus (assembly GCA_963513945.1). Classification (NCBI taxonomy): domain Eukaryota; kingdom Metazoa; phylum Arthropoda; class Insecta; order Diptera; family Muscidae; genus Hydrotaea; species Hydrotaea diabolus. The sequence continues at coordinate 185,119,742 of OY740718.1, forward strand.
CTGGGCAAAGCACGCACCAAGCTCGCGATTTCACCTGCTTTTAACTTTTTGGCCGGTGGGCTTTTTTGCAGTGTCAATACCCTTCAGATCCCGAAGACAAGCCAATGTTTGAATTCTTTCCGTAAGGAAAGAATCCAAATCTCGCCACGAGGACAAAGCTGACTTGTCTTTTACGCTTTGCTCCCATAAAGCCACGGTGATCTTTGGTAGTCTTTGAATGCACACGAAGACTAAAATCGGGTCCCAGTGGTCAGTGATTACGTCGTACACTGCCATGGCCGATAAACACCCATTTATACCACGTTGTATGGACTTCAAACCGGCATTCGACTCGTTGTCTAAAACCGGAAGATCAAAAAGTAATTTTAAGTGATTATTCACAAGAATACGTGAATTATCGTAGGTTGCCTTTAAAGCTTTCCAAGCGAGAGAAAAGCTGCGGTGGGTCAAGGGAAATTTAGAAACGATTTCCTTAGCTTCCCCACTGGTTTTGCGCACCAGATGGCATAACCTTTCGATATCACTTAAGCGCGAGTTGTTTATGTATACAGCGGTAAAAAGATCTCGGAACGTTGGCCACGAAAAGAAATCGCCCTCAAAGACATCAGTATCACAGGGTGGCAACGCGAGATTATGAGTAGCGAGATCATTGTGTGTTAAAACCGTATTTGTTTTTTGCGTGTCTTCACTGTGAGCATTGGATCTATCGGAATAGTTCGATATTGATACGTCACAGGAAGACCTATCTCGATTTCCCACAGTGCGAGGAGAATCTACAAAATCCTCCAACACCGGGTTAGCCAAACGTAAGGGTGTAGGAGGCGATGGTTTTGACGATGCTCGAAACTGATCAAGTTTACGATTAAGCGGCGTCATATTTACTATCCGCAGCATCTATATCGTCCCTAGTCGCATCCTCCATAGTTTGGAGATGTGTAAGACATGAGTCATACATGTCCTTGGCTTTACTCCACAAGGCTCTCGCTTCTGAGCTCTGTATTTCCAGTGAATAAATGTCGAGATCTTCATCTCGTAGAGCACTAAAGTTAGCATCAAATTTCACTAGAGCATCAGAGGCACTTATGAAGAAGTCGAGAGGAGTGAGCGATATTGTAAAGGCAAACTAAGCAAAAACCGCGGAGAAAAATTAATTAAAAGTCCTAAAATGCAAGAAAAATCTTCTTCAAACTGAAAATAACTGCCAAGGGTAAAGAAAACTTCAACTAAATTTCGCAAAAGATTCGGAAAAATATTATAAATTAGTTGAGAGCACGAAAATACCTTGAGTTTTCTTGTTTTGATAGTCGTTTCTATCTTCGAAATCGATTACCGAAGCGATTAAATCAGAAAACAATGCAAAATGTAGAAATTTGTCGTATAGCCCGGTTGTAGGGTAAACAATCAGTTAACCAACCTATTACTGGTAAAGACCAGAAAAATAGAACAAAATTCTTTGTAAACAATTTTATTTAAAAAAAAACTATGTCTATGTCGACCGACTGTAGGGTACTAAGCGGAACAAACTACACGACACTGTCCAAAAGCGATAAAAAATAAAAATTTTGTTAAAATTATTATTTTTAGTCTTTTATGTCTACTAGACCGACTGTAGGGTGTACGTAGTCTAATAGGACCGAACGAAGATCACTGTAGCGAACCACGACAAGAATCAGTACAAAATAAAAAATCCCGAAATGATCAACAAAAATCCTACACAAAAAATAAGCCGTACTTATTCACCGGCACTAGGCTGTAATATGTAATAACGAAATAAACTAAGCAAAGTAAGAAAGCGAATGTACGTTAATATGTGCGTATGGTATGCGTGCGTCTATGCTGTGACGTAGGCACCCACGCAATAGAAATTCAAGTACGCGTGCACTTACAAACCGAATGTAGGTAAGCGGAGTGTGTATGACGTAGGCTACCACACAATGCAGATGATCAAGCGTTGACCGTGGTGGTTGATTCTTCTTCGTTTTGGGAATTGTTGTTGTTATTCCGCGAAGGTTTTTCTCTATGATAAATAAACGACACGGAGAGAGCAAGTAAACGAAAACACCACCAATTTTAAACGGTCAACACTGGATGCACTTGCACTGTATATTTCGCGAGGATGTTTTTATTATATAAATTATTAATTTATTTATTTTGAATAAAAACACTGATACGAAATTAAATAGAACTAACAGTGGACTGTAATTTACGCGACTTATAGCGACAACCGGGATAAATAATTTAATTTTTAAACAAAGGAAACGCGATAAGGGAATTGTAAGTCGACCAGAGTTGGTCGAAATTGTTCTTTTGTTTTAAAAAAAATATCACTCGCGAAGGTCACTTAATGGAAACTGATTACGTACCTTTTTGTTGCTGGAAAGTGTATGGATGAGGTAAATTTGATGATTGGATGTGTCCAGTGTTGTCAGATTAGGGGATTTTCCCCCAATTTGGGGAATTTTTTTTTAAAATGGGGTACAAAATTTCTGTTTGGGGATCTGGGGATAACAATGGATTTTTGGGGAATTTTCGGGGATAAACTAAATCGAAATGTGTTTGCATACACATTTCGACTTACTTGCCTATTTGACACAAATGTTTGTGCAAAAGTTTTAGGTTAGTAATAAATTCAGTTCGATTGAATGGATTTGCGCAAATATGGTGTCTGTCTATTTGCCTCATTCAATTTGGTATATGTACAACACTGGATAGCAATGAATTATATAGTCCTCTCTCTTTTTCATACGGTAAGTAATAGGCAAATGTGTAATGCAATTTTGGGAAGTCCCTAATTCATTGAACATTACAGATTATTTATACGTTTTACCAACACTGGATATCAATAAAATATATAGTTCTCCCTTTTCTTCTTACGCAATACGTATGGTAATAAACATGTAATAAACGTTTGTCTTTTATCATTAGCGACTAGAATATTAAAGCCTCCATAATAGCAGACTTGAGATATGAAGAAGATCTCGACAAAGTTGATGATATTGATACTGAAGTATTCGATGTAATACATTATGACATTTGATTTGACGTTTTAATATTTTCTACTTACTATTATTATTATTAAATTCGTTATTTAGTAACTAACTAAAGCCCCCTGGAGACGTACCAAAAAACACATCAATCAGTGCATATGTGTGAGTGTCGTATATTTGAAGCTTTTGAGGAGACGTACAAATAAACACATCAATCACCATTTCTATTTTGACTTCGTAGCGTTCGCACCTAATCATGTCGTCGTCGGATGATGATTTATTATTATTGACTACTTGTGCAGTGTTGTTGAGGAAAAAGAAAAGTATGAAAGAGAAAAAAAAAATTTGGATGAAAACTTGGTATAAAAAAAGAGAGAAATTTACGCACGAAAATCTTTTAAGTGAATTGAGGCTAAATTGTACGGACGATTATGGGAATTTTATGCGAATGGATTCCCAGACATTTGATGAACTTTTATGTATGGTGAAGCCTTTCATAGAAAAAAAAAATACTGTGATGCGAGAAGCAATTACAGCCAGTATGCGTTTGTCAGCCACATTGAGGTATTTGGCGACTGGGGATAAATTTGAAGATCTCAAGTTTATAACGGCAATCTCCCCAAGATCCCTTGGATTAATCATTATGGAAACTTGTGAAGCTATTTGTAGATGTCTTTCCAGTTTTATCAAGGTGATTATATTAAATAAAACTTACCTTTGTAAATAAAACTTACATAGAACACATCATTTTTTATTGTTTCATAAATTAAGGATTTTATTTAATAATATCTACATAAGTATTAGTTAATCTGAAAATGAGGAAAAAAAGTGTTGAATTGGTGAATTTGTAAAATTTTCTTCTGATTGGATACTATTGCTGCCGGTGTAAGCATGCGCTAGGTTGGAACTGCTGCCTCTGAATGTGTCGGGTGTTGGATAGTCGTTATCACAATTGATTTTCACAGAGTTCCTATGCAAAGTACCCATTTGTCCTTCAAACATTAAATCCTCCACAAATTTTTCGCATAGGATTCGTTGTTCTGTAGTCATTCGTTCCAACTTAAGAGCCCAAGATTCGGTTATTGGATCTGATTTCTTTTTGTCGTTGGATAAAAATTTCTTAGTGGCAATTTCTACTAAAACATCCCCTGGGTCAGGTTTCCTTTTTGCAGCTTTACTTGTACTCTCCTTAAATGGTGTCTGAAATTATAAAAAAAATGATGTGATAATGACATAAAAACATACTTATATATCTACATGTGTATAATTTCTTATTTTATTATTTTACAGGTGCCAGAAACAGAATCCGAATGGAAAACAGTAGCAGAAGGCTTTAATAAAGATTGGAATTTTCCGAATTGTGTAGGAGCGATCGATGGCAAACATATTGCCATTAAAAAACCACCTGACAGTGGGTCAGTGTACTTTAATTACAAAAAATTTTTTAGCATCGTTCTTATGGCAACTGTGAACGCTAATTACGAATTTATAGTTGCGGATGTTGGAACGAACGGGCGTATCTCTGACGGTGGTGTAATAAAAAACACAGATTTTGGGAAGGCAATTTACACCAAATGTTTAAAAATTCCTGAACCATCACAATTGCCAAATAGCGACAAAATAATGCCGTACGTTTTCGTTGGAGATAATGCTTTCCAAATGCATGAAAATCTTTTGAAGCCATTTTCCGGAACGAGTTTCACGGACAAAGAACGCATTTTCAATTATAGGTTGAGCAGAGCCCGCAGAATTGTGGAAAATGTTTTTGGAATACTTGTTTCAAGATTTGGCGTTCTACAAACAACAATTTCACTGGAACCAGATAAAGCTAAAACAATTGTTTTAACTTGCTGCTATCTTCACAACTTCTTGCGCAAGAAAGAATCACACACATTTGGTCAATTAATTGATAGAGAAGATACAACTTCAGGTGATTTCTTTAGTGGAACTTGGCGCGAAAACTTTGAACTCAAGGCTCTAGAATATACGCAAACACGAAATTCATCAAATAAAGCGAAACAAATTCGGGATAATTTTGCGGAATATTTTATAAATGAGGGAGCAGTGCCTTGGCAAACAAAATTTATGACTTAAGACACTTACTTATACTAAACAAAGTGTACATTTGTTTCTTGGCATAATAAAAAAACTGAATTAATAAAATCAACAAAATGTTTTTATTTTACTTACTGTTGTACTTTTTGATGTACAGGGTTTCTCGACGTCGTCCAGAAACTGCATTTCGTCATAGTAAAATAAATATGACTCCAGCGAATCCTCAGCTCCAGCTCCACTTTTGTTACATTCGGCCAATCTTTGTTTTTCTCGTCGATAATTAGTCCGCAAAAGATTTATCTTTTTTTTAACATCATCCACTGTTGCATTGCGGTATTGTTCTTTATACATCTCCAACAAAATTGCATACTGCTTCTTTTTCTCATCTCGATTACTGTATGCTTCCAGTTTTACATTCCATAAAGCTGGCAAATTTTGATAGTTTTCAATGAAACGCAATATAAACTTTTGTTCATCTAAGCACTTTTCCATTATTTCACTTATTTTCTTTTCACTTGTTTTCTTACCAAACACAAAATATGTACGTATGTATGTATGTTTATTTTTTGTTTTCGTCCGCGCACTTGTTTACATGACGGGAAAAACAAAGCAAATGAATTTTTTTTGTCAAAACAACAGGAGACATACCACAAATCAGCCATCAAATAGAAATATCAAAAATTTTTGATTTTCATCAATCAATTGCCGACAACATGTACGTGTAGCCGAAAAAGAACGAACGCACGCACACAACTTTGTGATTGATGGGTTTTTTGGTACGTCTCCAGGGGGCTTAACACTTGTATTGAAAAATACATTTAATTTTTGTTTTTTTAGAAAGAATTTGTTTTTTTTTTATTAATATATGTATCTATAATTAAATTGAATTTAAATACAAATTGAATTTGAATATGTTTTCTATTAAAATTAATTAAAATAAGTTTGGGGATTTTTTTGGGGAAAACATTTTTGGCATGGGGATTTTTGGGGAAAAAAATTTTAATTTGGGGATTAGACCCAAAAAAAATCTGACAACACTGGATGTGTCTGTGGTTGGTGAGTGGTGGATGGAATCCGTGATGTTTTTCTCTGCAGGGAGAAAAATAAACAAACGATGGTTAGCGACCAAAATCCGAGATATCCGGCTCGTGTGGACCAAATGTTTGTCCACACGATGGCTTTTCAGCAACCCCCGCTACTCGTTGTAAACCACTCTCTTTATGCTTTTATGCGGATAATCCGCATAGAGCAAAAAGGAAAGCACAAAAGGAGAGTATAATAGGCTGTTTCCACTACGGTCGCGTCCGCGTCCATGATTTATCGATAAATTTGTAATGGTGTTTCCATTGTGTTTTGCGTCCACGTTTGCGTTCAAACAGCTGTTTGTGTTTATTTGTTTTTTTAGGGGTGCGAAAAAGTTTAATATTTTTGTGGCCCAACTAGCGCCTGCTCCTTTCTGCAATAAACACAATCGATTTAATTCCAAAAAAATATTGGTATATAATTTATATTTAAAAAATTACCTGTATTTTTTCGTTAAATTGTCCAGTTTATTTTTTACTTCGGCGCCAGTCACTCCCAACTTCTCGCCCATCTCTTTGTGTATGTGGGTGTTTTTCCGAGCACCCCTCAGGCCATCAATGTTTTCCTCCCGGAGGTCCAACAGATGTAGTGTTGTTACTGCTGTCCATTCCGTCTTTTTAAATTCTAAAATAATTGGAAAAATTAATATTATTTAAACAAAAGCAAAAATATTAACTTACCTCCCGTTTTTTGCATTTTGGATTTTTTTTTATTTATACTGATTGACAGCTGTTTTCATAGGGATGTGCAATTTGCGATTTTGCCATTTATAGGTATGGGTGGGTTTCGATTGCAAAAATAATCGATTTTATAGTAAACGCGACTTATCGATAAACGCGTCCAATATGAACGCGACTTTTTCCCATACCTAACTGCCTATGTGTTTTGTATGGGCCTTAACGCGCGTTCATTGATTTTTGGATAAGACGAACCCGAAAGGGTTGCCAATCAATACGTGACGTTTACGCTAGAGTGGGGAGTTGTGGGCAACATTAAGGATTAAACACCGTGTGTGAACTGATAATCCAAGATCGTCATGTTACATACCGTGAGGTAGAGGCACCCTTGGGCATTTCTTCTACCAGCATACATTCGATATTGCATGAACACCTGGCTGTAAAAAAGGTTTGTTCTCGTTGAACCCGCACAATTTGAGGCTCGTGTCGGTTGGTGCAAAGAATTTTAAAAAAAATACGATCGCGGTGCTTCAAAAGGCGTTTATAAGATCGCCACAGGTGACGAATCATGGATCTATGCCTATGAGCCCGAAAGACGAGCCAAATACCAAGAAAGTTGTTCGTTGTTTCTTCGGCAAGACTGGCCATGTGGCGACTGTTTCGATTGAGCAACTTAGGATGGTCAAGTCTGAGTGGTACACCACAATTTGTTCGCCTGAAGTCTTCGGAGAAATTTGAAAACCGAACAATAGAAGACGAATCATTGTGCATCATGACAATGCAAGCTCTCACACATCGGCTCAAACCAGCGCCATTTGGTCCAGCCAAAACTTCGAATTGATGGGTCATCCGCCGTACAGCCCTGACTTGGCAACCAATGACTTTTTTATTCCCGCGTGGTCAACGTTTTTCGTCGCCAAAAGATGCTGTTGAGGCGTTCAAAAACCATGTTTTGGAGGTGTCTCAATCGGAGTGGAAAAAGTGCTTCGACAATTGGTTTGAGCGCATGCAAAAGTGTATAAATCATGCTGGAGAATACTTTGAAAAACAATAAAACCATTTTTGATGATAAATATTCTCATTTACATTATTAGGCCAGAAATATATACTCGTATACATATCAGCCCACGTATAACCTCTACATAAACGCCCTTTATATGCGAGCTGCTGCTTTGATTTAACAAATGGGTAATTTGCTTTTCTGGATCTTTGGCGCATTTATGTCCTTAATATCGTAATTTTCTCTTTATTGATTTTATTGAACTTAAGCACCATGTCATGTCATCATCAGCAAACTAAACGACATCTTAATAGCATCCGCACGCCCCCTGTTCTTTGTTGCAGAAGTTGGAAAGGCCCAAATAAAAGATATGTTAACCTCATCGTTGTTCTTGTGTAATTTTTGGTTGAAGTCAAGGATATATAACAGCTACAGGGGGAACGTGTGTTGTTCTTAGATTAACAGAGACTATTTGAAGGTCGGTATTGGTATTAAACACACCCAGATATTTGATGTTGCGATTGCATTTTTATAATGTTTAATTTTGAATCTACTGATTTGATCAAAGGGCCAAGCATCATAAACATCTTAAATGTCATCTTAACGATCAAAAACGATTTTAAAAGTTTTAGCGGGATTTTGAGCAGCAGGATCTCAAATCGATGCCTGGGGTATGAAAGTACCATATCACTTTTAGGGTTTACTAGAAATGTCATACTTATACAATGCATTATGTCAAATTTAGGTAAAATTGGATTGAGTATGTGGCTTCTATAAGGGAAGGTCCTTAAGATTGAACTCGGAAAGGACCTTGCAAGAGTGCTATATGAAAACTTGGATGCGATCGGTCCAACTTTACTAATATAAGTTGTACTTTTCCAATGACATGCTTCATTTAAACATGATTGGATCTAAAATTGCAAGGGAGCTGAGCTGGCCAATCATAACGTATGAAGTAAAATTTAAGTATTATCGGGTAAACATTGGTGCTTTCAGAGCACGTGAGGATCAATCAGCTCTTTTGGTTCCTTATCAATGCTACGCTCAACAACAGCAATTGTTTTTTCGGATCACACTGTCTGACATCTTTGCGAAGGTGTATTACTATTTTGACGAGGCCCTTTCAGATGGGGAGCTGCGGTTCCATGAGAGGGGTTCATCACAATGACACTCTAAACAGTAGCAGTAATTTATTTGCTTCACACTGTATGACATCTTTGCGAATGAGTATTACCATTTTTAGCAAGCCTTCTTAACCGGGATGCCGCGGATCCCTGGCAGGCCCTATTAAGCTTCCTAAGGGTTTTAAGGACTTTCAGGGATTCACCTCAAACCTCATAAAGTTTACAGTCGCTTAAAAATTCTTTATACTAAGGACTATTGATTGAAACAGTACTGTGGGTCATTTAGAAAGAAATAAGTTAGGATGATTGCGCCTTACCAAAAATTGGCGAACATACTGGGTTGCATTTATCTGGTTAATGGCTTTCTGTATAAAAGAGTGTATTCCCGCCTAAACAAATTCATTGCCTACGCACTTAAAACGACCGAATCAATGCGAAAATCAAGTTTCGTCAACACTTAGAACAGATTCGTTCGGTTGTGAACCAAATTCATTGCTAACTGAATGATTAAGGTTGCATATACCTCCAGTTTTCTATTAACCGAATGTTAGTTGGTGCTCAGTATTTTTGATTAATTGAAACTGAAGTATTGGTTGAACATTCAAAGTATACATACCTAATGAAAAGTTTTTTTCGATCTAAAAAAACTTGCTAACAGAGGCAAAAATTTGTTTACACACTTGAAGTAACCTTGAAGGGTGGAGGAAAAAGTGAAAAATATAATGGGTGATTGAAATTGTATTTTAATTGACAAATTATTTTATTTTTGCCCATTTGAACCCAAAAATGCTTTTAAACAATCCGTTTTTTTTTTTTACCGATTTCAACTAATTTTTCCCTGTGTGTATATAAAGCGTGTTTTTTTAGACGAGTGATTTTGAATCTGGCCACACTTTTTTTGAAGTTGGTCTTTTTGACAGCTGTCACTTGATTTCTGCTCAGTTTGGTTTGCCGTTTCATAAGAAATAGACTTACTCCGGAACAACGTTTGCACATCGTGGTGAATGGACCTAAAACAAGATGGCCACCGATCCTGATGTGAATTGAATTCTTTCCTTTATTTATTCAAATTTAATTTTAACATTCGATCTCTTAAATTTAAGTATAAAGAAAAGGTAATAATGACTATGTTTCATAGCGAAACGTCTGTCAAACTTATAACTTTACAATAAAAGAAAGTAAATTGCATAATTTTTCAGAATTCATTGATTAAAAAGGCTCTATAACATAAAGCGTTTTTCAAATATCTAACTTACTGGCTCCAATCTCTTTCATCACCACCATTTAGAATATCAATTATCTCTGCCGGTGTTAATGCGGGTTTTCGAAAACACGCGACTCTATATTCATTGAGAACAGGACATAAACCAATAAAGTGTTCTATAGATTCTTTCGCATTCGTGTTACATAGAGTGCAGTTATTTTGTTCGTTGTCATAACCAAACCTGTTGCCGTTAAGATTTAATAGATCTAATCTTGCCTTAAAAATCAATGAAATTGTATCTTGGCTTATGTTGTCAGCGCAATATGATAGGCCCTTGGTATGGTCTAGGTGTTTATATATGCGACTTACACTACCATTCTTTTTTTCCATCCTGTCTTCGAAGATTTTCTGCTCCATTGCTGTTGTAAGCTCGTTTCTAAAATTGTGCCATTGATTTTGATCACTGTTTGTATCCGACATTGTATATTCATACTTCTTGCAGTACTTTTTAGTTCTTTTACCCAGAATATATCTTTTTGTAAAAGCAAGCGGGAAAGTTGAAACGGCAGCCTTGCTTCAGGGTATTGAAATAAAGTTTTTATTATATAATTTATGTGCAGCTGTAGGGTGTATAAGTGTTTATCTTCGGCAGCAGTTTCCAACATAAAGGCGTAGGTGGGCGAGTGATTTGGCAGTTTTAGGATTTTTTTCATGAACGAATATTGCAGTTTGTCGACTTCTTGGAAATGGCTCGCACCCCATACTTGCGTCGAATAAGATTGAATGGCTCTGCATACAGCGAGGAACACTTTTCACTTCATTGATAGACTGATTTCTCCTTTACACAAAAAGCTCTTCCATGTCGTATTTATCGCATTCTTTGCTTGTGTATTTCTTCTTTCGACATGCGTTTTGAATAAAAGTTTTGGGGTAAAAACCACACCCAAGTACGTACATTCATTGGAAATTTTAATACTTGTGCCTTTGAACTTCCACGTTTCCTGTGCGCTTCTGATGTTTACAAGAACATTTGGTTTAGCGATGAAGCTCACTTTTGATTGAATGGGTACGTTAATCACCAAAATTGTCGCATTTGAAGTAATGAAAATCCACAAGCCATTGTTTTACAACAGAATCAATTGATAATATGTATTTATTTAACTATATCTACACGTTTAGAAGGCATAAAACGATAGGTGATGAAATGACAAACCTTGATGGATATTTTCACAACTAGATGGCATTGGTAACTTTAAATTCATCTGAATTACTACAATATTGCATATTTTTTCAACATGCACCCAGAGAAAAAATATGGTTACTATATGGTCACTGCAATAATAATATGTTCTTAGCAATAAAAGTATGTTCTTCGGAACCATAGTACTACTTTTTGAATTTTGACTATAGTATGATTGGCGCAATATTTATATTATTGAAATGTTACAATAATATTATTGCCAAATTTAAAATAGAAAATATGGGTGTAGCAACAATATAAATATGGTTAATGCGACAAAAGGACTGTTTTTTTTTTTGGATAAAAACGTTTTTAATTAAAGTTTTTTAAACTGATTTTTCTACTGTTTGATCACTCCCATTGCTTTGAATTTGATGTATTTTTAAATAATTTTCGTAACTCAAATCTGTTGTTGATAACTTAACTTAGTTCTAATAAATAATTTTAGGGATCATAGTATAATTGTGTGTTATCATACTTTGGTTGTAGAGATTATAACATGGTTGCGTATGAATCATACTATGTTTGTGATGATCATACTATAGTTGTATGTGTAACATACTATTCTTCTGAGGACCATAGTATGGTTATGTGTGAATCATACTATTGTTGTGAGGATCATAGTATGGTTGCATTTGAATTATACTATTGTTGTGGGGATAATAATAATGTTGTAACACAACCATAATATGATGCTCTTCGAATATTGTTATCCCAACCATCCATTTTTCTTCGTGTGTGATTGAATGCTTTCTGCGGAGGGGAGAAATGACGAGTTTTTCATGACTTTTGGGAGCTGTCCGCTTGAAAGGGTAAGAAGCGAGTGTGAGCGGTGTGAAAACGATCCACGGTGCACTCAAAGGGAGACTTATTCAGACCGAAAACATCATATTGTAAAAAGCACAGACTGTGATATAAATAACACAGTACAACAGCCAATCTGGGGGGTGAGAAATTCCAAGTCAGGGTGATGGTACTAGGTCAGTATATTAAAACCCTCAAAGGGTTTTGCGTTCGTATGTGCCAGTTTTTAAGTAACTTCACTTAATTGTAAATAAAAGCAGAACGCGTTAATCGATTTCTATGCTCTATGTATAAATACCAAACGGAAAAACGCGTTCTGCTTTTATTTACAATTAAGTGAAGTTACTTAATTGTAAATAAAAGCAGAACGCGTTAATCGATTTCTATGATCTATGTCGCATTTTGTTTATAGGTTATGTGACTTTAAGTGAAAGTTATAAGACTCTACACGTTTTTCCGTTTGGGATTTATATGTTTTTAAAAAAAAAAAAAAAAAAATGTTGGCAAAATTTTCTTCATAAATTTATTTCTAATTGCAAAAATGTTGATTTGGTAGAGAAACAGTATATTAATGGATTAAAGAAAATGTAATTATTAATTTTTCTCAATTTATTTTAGCAAAATCGAACTAGTCGTTCTCGAGTTATGTCAAACTACGTTTTTGCCAACATTTTACAACTAAGCGAAAAAACATCAAGATAAGGAAAAAATGTAAAAGGTCATAAAAAAAAAACTGGCACATACTTGGAATTTCTCACCCCCCAGACAATAACCCCAAAAATGTTCCACAGTGTAATTAAATTAAGGCATCTTATTATGCTAATGACTTGTATATTTGTACAACTTTAGAAACGGGTTATGTTCCTTCTGAAGCCTTCTTGTATTTGGCTAGAATGGGGTACATTCAGAATAATCTGAGTGAACCAATATTCTATCATCTGCACAGAAGAGCTAATGTTAAAGCTTTCAATAGTAATATAATAGATAACAACGACATGAGAGGCGCTAAAAGTATAACACAAGAAGATCGCCTTGATCGGTCGAATCTTCAAAGTATCGGTGGCTGAACTATTTTTCATTTCAATTGAAAGACAGCGCATAGAAAAAGGGACCTAAGGGTAAAAAAATCAATTTTAATATTTTTTTTTTGATGTGGACAACATCTGAGCATCGAATGAGACCGATCCCATGCCCCAAAAGTGTTTCCTCCCAGAGATATGCGCGTTTTAGGACAGTGAAGTCGACGATTCTAAGCACAAAGAGAAAGGGACCTAATATTTAAAATGGCTCTCCTGAACAAAACTTTTCATCAACTTTTCACTTTTTTTTTGTTGATGTGGACAACATCTGATTATCGAATGAGACCGATCCCATGCCCCAAAAGTGTTCCCTCCAAGAGATATGCGCGTTTTATGAAAGTGAAGTCGACGATTCTAAGCGCAAATAGAAAGAGACCTAATCTTTAAAATGGCTCTCCTGAACGAAACTGGTGTTTAACCTTAGGTCCCTTTCTATTTTGCGCGTCACATATAATGGGTGGTTAAATTTAAGGGCCGATGTTGAATATGAACCTCACCTAAACGTCCAGTTTTTTCCACTTTATTTGATAGTTGTCAATTTCAGATTAATTCAATTTGTCATCATCAATGGTGACAAGAAATGGCAACAGAGGATGATCAATATTCGAAGAAAATCATCTTCAGTGATGAGGCACATGTTCACCTCAAGGGATTCGTCAATAAGCTGAATCGCCGCATTTGGGCGAATGATAATCCAAGAGTGATTGTCGAAAAAACAATGCACCCACAAAGAGTAACTGTTAGGTGCGGTTTATGGGCTGGCGGCAGCATCGGGCCGTATTTTTTCCAAAATGAGACCGGTCAGGCAGTTACTGTGAATGGTGTTCGCTATCGTGAGATGACAACGAACCTTTTATGGCCCGCATTGGAAGTTGTGGATGTGGACGATATGTGGTTTCAACAGGACAGTGTCACTTGCCACACAGCTAATGAAACAATGGCTCTTTTCCGCGACAAATTCAAATGCCGTGTTCTCTCACGTCGTGGCGATGTTAATTGGCCGCCAAGGTTATGTGATTTGACACCGTTGGACTTCTTTCTTTGGGGTTATTTGGAAGAAAAGGTGCACGTCGATAGGCCAGCAACAATTCAAGAGCTAAAGGATGTGATAATTTGGTACATTAACGGCATAGAACCTCAATTATGCCTCAGCCATGGAAATTTGGACCAACGGATGTAGGTGTGCCGCCGGCAGCCATTTTTCCGATACTTTGTTCCATACATAATTGAACCATACCAATATTATCATAATAAAAAGAAATCACAATAATTTCCTAAATAACTTGTGTTTTATTGAAAATTAACATCGGCCCTAAACATTTAATACTTTAAGTAACGATTAATATCGATGTACTCGTATTTTCCAAACATATTTAATTTGTAGATCAAATTTCTAATACTTTTAAGTTCATATAAGAAAAATGCTTGAGTGGTAAAGTTCATTCTTTCAGATTTATATACACGCAGAAAAAAAGTATGGTTGGGGTGACAATATTCGAAGAGGATCATACTATTGTTGGGTATATGGTTGTGACACAATAATATTATGATCCTCACAACAATAGTATGATTCACACATAACCATACTATGATCCCCACAACCATAGTATGATTCACACATAACCATACTATAATCCCCACAACCATAGTATGATCCTCACAACCATAGTATTCTTCTTATACAACCATAGTATGATCCTCACAACCATAGTATGATTCACACGCAACCATACTATGATCCCCACAACCATAGTATGATTCACACTCAACCATACTATGATCCCCAAAATTATTTATTAGGATTGTTTATTGTTGTTATTCAAAAATTGAGGTTTTTATTAAATTGTTTTTATTAAATTAAATTGCATTACTATTAGTTCATAGCCAGAATTGAAGCCATGTTTTTTGTTAAACATTTCATTCAAGAAACAAAAATATATATTCCAACGGTCAAAAATACTTTAAGTTGCCAGCAGCGGTGAATGCTACTTCACCATCCGTAGACACCAAGTAACGAATGTGATTAAACCATGATCAATGGCTATAAACTTAAGTGCAGGCAGATTTTAAATAAACGAGAACCAGTCGGTATTAGAGTATTTCACCGAACAAAGTAAACACAATTAAAATCCCTCGAACTACCTTCCGATTGTTGTTGTCTTTTTTAATGGACAGCAACCATTCACTGTATCGTGTGTATGTGTTTTTTTTTATATCAACAAAACATACGCACACACATACATGTGTGCTCTACAAAACCTGTTTTGTTATGTTCATAGTCACAACCATACTGTATGATTGCCGTAATCATATTTTTGTTAACGTACATTTTAAACAACAATACTTTTGTTGCACCAACCATGTTTATATGGTTGCTACAACCATATTTTCATTTCTAAATTTGGAAATAATACTATTGTTACATTTCAACAATAGCAATATTGTCGCAATCATACAATTGTTAAAATGAAATTCAAAAAACAATACTATGGTTGCGACGAACATGCTTTTGTTGTAGAGAACATATTATTGTTGCGGTGACCATAGTGTAACCATATCTTTTCTCTGCGTGTAGTAAAACTATTTGTTTATTTGTAGTAATAAGCACATATAATTCAAAAAAAGAAGAAAAAAATGCAGACCGCAAAATAAAAGATAACGTAAACGAACTTGCACAATTTCAGACTATTAAAACAGCTGAACGAAGGTGGTCAAATATATATTACCCTGTACTTCTGGATATTCAGAAATGTCAACTGAAAATTGGTTTTTGGTTGAATATTAGTGTGGGAGCTATAACTAAGTACTCGTATGAACCGGTTCCTTCAAATTTAGCAGTTCAAGGAAATTACTTGCGCAAAATGATATCAAGATTGGTATTATGTGGCTTCTAGATCTAAAGACATAAAATCTGATGTATCTCAATATGAATCGATTTTCTTTAATTTAAATTGCGCTCGTCCTTGGTCCAAAAACTTCCTGCCAAATTTCATGAAATAATTTTTGTACTTTAGTTTCGGACATTTGCCATGAAAATAACTGTACCCTGCACCAACCTGTTACACCGAGTGGTGCAGGGTACAAAACTGAAATAATTCATTTAAAAACAAGAAAAAAAGGTTAAGGTAGGGCGAGGCCGACTATGTAACACCCTACACCACTCTGCTATTTAGAGAATTGAGAACCTCAATAGCTTGCGCAAAGTCGGACTCAATATGTTAGAGTTCATTACTTGTAGCTCATAAATTGTTGGGTGTAAATTGTGGCTTCCAGAGCTGTTGGGAGAATGGCTATACTCGTACCTTATTGCCTGTACCATGGTTCTGTCCAATAAAAAGAAAATCATGTATTCTACATAAATTGATATTTGATTTGATTCCTGTTTAATTTGCAGCCATTTCTGTTGATGTCGGTATCCCAATCAACAGCATTACAAATTTAAATATGGCTAGAATGTTTTTGGAAAGCTGTTTCAAATACCAAACAACTTTCGAATTTTATACATTTCATACGTATTTCGCCATCGACATAAAATTGCTTGGGGGACGAAGGAAAAGCATAAACTATGCATTTTAATGTATTGCTTGTCTCATCGGACACATATTTGAATACAAAATAAATTAAGTCTGTAACATTTTTTAATGAAGTCCGGTCATCTGTTGCGGTGGAAAGAAAATTGGGAAATAACAGCAAAAGCCACAGGGGAGCGATTGGATTAGGAACATTTTTAAGCCATGAGCGAAGGTAGAAGAAATTAATGGAAATTTCCAAAGAAAAAAAAATAACTTTACTTGTCAAGCATAATAATTCAAATTTCCGTTAGTTAAAAATAAGGGAATAACTCCTAATAGTCTATGGTTAGAAAAATAAAAAATTTAAGCATATTCTAATACTACGGTCACATCACTTTCTCAGGTACATGAAGCAATTCCAAATAACAATGACTAGAATGATCAAGGATGCAATACTTTCAGGAATGAAAATGTTGATTTTTATTGCCTCATTATCAAACAGATTTTTGAGGTAGACCGAAGTTTAGCCGACTTATATACATATACATGGACATTAGGGCGGGTCGATTTGTAGGGAGGAAAAAAAAGTGACAAGGAAAATCGTATTCTACGGATCAAAATAAGAAACTTTGTCCGATGAACCATAGCTCTAAAACGAATTCTGATGTCCCGACTTTTGACACGTAGGGTAAAATTTTGAAAAATCTTACTTTGACCCATATAGAGTGCCCCAATCGAGTCCAAAAGATTTTTTTTGAAACAAAGAAATTTCGTCTTTAGAGCTATTTCAGAGATACCATCTTTGTTTTAACAAGGTATTTTTTTGCGTGAGTGTGCTTAATTTTGTTGCTACTTTTTCCTGGATTGTTATCAAAGTTTGAAATGTGAATTTTTTCCCGCTTTTTTATATTTTCTTTAGTTTCCAATGAATCCACCATTCTCTACACCGCAAGCTGAAGCAACAACAACATCAACAAATATCGAAAACCCACTAGTGGATTGGGAGTGGGATTTTTCAACAATATACCCTACGGGACATCAGAAATCGTTTTCGAGGTATTATTCCTCTGGCAAAGTTTCTTATTTTGATCCGTAGAGTACGATTTTCCTTGTTACTTGGGCGATTTTTAATTCCACCCGCCCTAATGGACATAGTTTGAGAAAATTTCCAAGCAGCGATGTAAGAGGTACTGAAAGTGCGAGGGTTGCTATATATATTTCTGGCCAAGGCAACATTTCCATTTGAAAGTTTGACATTTTTAGCATAAACGTACTCAGAACGTTTTGACGTACGACCGTCTTTTGTGTTTTTACACTGACTTGAAAAAAGCAATTTGGCAAAAAAAATGGAATTAAATCGTGAACATTTTCGTGCGATCATTTTTCACAACTTTCGATGTGGATTATCACAACAAGAGTGCATTGATGAACCTTAATCCTTGTATGGCGATGAAGCACCATCCTATAGCACTGTGAACTGGTTTAATGAATTTAATCGTGGCCAACGCTCGCTAAAAGACGAAGGTCGTGAAGGTCGTCCAAAAACGGCCGTTGTGCCAGAGAACATTGATGCCGTGCTTGAACTGATAATGCAAGATCGTCATGTGACAAGAAAATTTCGACACGGATCCTTTTAAAATATTAAGATTATGATTGGACTATCTTTAAGTCATTGGCCCATGGATATAAAGTTCCAAGGATGCCGATAAATATGTGCTTCCGAAACTGGACATACTCAGAAACTAAATAATTTGCATTTTGTGATTTAGCTGAACTAGAGGCCATGGCCTAAGATCCATAGGCCCTTAAACAATACAATTGTTCACTAATATATAAAGCAATGGTTTATAGGGATCCAAAATGTAGTTCTCTCGAATGTGGACCCACCACATCAAAAACAAACCCAATCCAGTCAATGTTGTAATATAGGGTGATCCATCTAGAGGCGTTTTATTCAAAATAAAATATATACTAAATTTAAAATAAATACTAAAATTCAAATTAAGTGTCGAATCTTTTTTATTCATTCGAAGGAAATTTCATGCCATTTATTTCTTGAATATAATTTCCTTCAAATGTTGGCCGCAACTACGCCTCAGGGTGTCCATTCTGAGGGTGCAATTTTGGATAACTCGTTCGAGCATTTCGACCGGTATGGCGTGAATGACTCGCGTAATGTTGGCTTCCAAGACCCGAATCATAGTTGGTTTGTCAGCATAGACGTTGGACTTTCCGTAGCTCCAAAGAAAAAAGTCTAAAGGTGCGATATCACACGATCTAGGCGGCCAATTCACCGGTCCAAAATGTGAAATTAGCTGCTCTTCGAAATTACCTCTCACTAGATCCATTGTTTGACCAGCTGCATGGCAAGTGGCACCGTCCTGTTGAAACAAAATGTCGTCAAGAATACGGGCTTCAATTCCAGGTAGCACAAAGATAGATATCATGGCGCGATAGCGAGCACCATTCACGGTTACGTTCCGGCCATCATCATTTTTGAAAAAATATGCACCGATGATTCCACTAGCTTATAAACCGCACCAAACTGTGGTTTTTTCTGGGTATAATGGCATCCTTGAACCTCTCCTGGTTTCTCTTCAGCTTAAATGCGGCAATTTTGTTTATTCACGTTGCCGTTGCGCCAGAAATGGGCCTCATCGTTGAACACAATTTTAGTCGAAAACAGCGGATCGTTCGGCGAACGCTCATTTTCATATTCCAGTTGCCAACATTTGAAGAAAATTATATGCAAAAAATAAATAAATAAATAAAATGTCCTTTCGTATGAACAATGAAAATTCCACACTTGATTTGAATTTTAGTATTTTTTATTTTGAAAAAATACCTCTAGATGGATCACCTTATACAACACAATCCATGGTGGTGACTTAACCATTTTTAACTTGTTCTATCCTCTCGTTTTTCGGTCCACCTCAACGTACTTAAAATGTATTTCATTAATATCAAAACACGGAACAAAGGTATAATGCTTTCGGGGATCAATTCCATTTAATTCTATTTTTATAAGAAAAAACACACAATTTTAATCTGTTGTAAAGTTTAATCTGTTGATGTGTTCTTTTCAAATAAACCAGTCCTCCAGAGACCGTAAAAAGTGATTAACAATAGCTTGTTTTAAAATATAATAAAGTTTCAGAGCCAACTGCAAATGTAACAGGTAGCAGTTTGTACAATTAAAAAATGAATAATCAGAGATAAACCACAAAACCAAGACAATAGAAAGCGTTTGCACTACCTTCCACTTTATTTGGTTGCTTTTATGTGCTGGACACAAGGGTCCAACAAGCACTCGTATCTCTTTAAGTGACATTTCATTCACACAAAAGAATGGTTTGGGCGGTGACACAACTAAATAAAATAGCAATCCCTGATGGTCTTCCTATTAAAAGAACTGGGAAATGGGGAGATTAAAAGATTACTTTTTTCTACTGGGCAAACTTTTTACTTTTTACGGTTACAAATGCGGCTTATCTCTTGCTACTGGTGAGTTTGTGGTTTCAAGCTGCTTATATGTATTTTTCTTCTCCCTGCTAGAATCTTTTGTATTGTGTTCAAACATATGTGCATGCCCCCCATTAATCCCCATTTGTCGCACTCCTTAGAGCCGAGGTGTAAAATTGGCAAAATATGTTACCGACAAAAACAGAGCCACCTTCTGTAAAGTTACCTTGATTTATTGTGAGCTTTTGTTGAAAAATTTGAAAAAAGTTTCAAGTTTAATTTGTGGCAATTTGTATGAGTCAACTGTAGCATACAGGATTTGTTCGCTTGCGTTCTCATATGTACAAATGAGTGATTTACGCAAACATCGCCACAAACAGCTGGTTTTTAGTAACTTGTCATGCTGTTCATTTATAGTCCTTTCATTTCATCGTTTCACTTATGTTCTTAAAACAAATGGAAAAAGAAAAATTGGAGAAGGGAAAGAAGAAAGCCATTACCTGAAAGTTTCCCAGGAAAATGTCAGCTTACCAGAGTCAGGGAAGATATTGACAAGTACAAGGTGGAGCGTGCTAATTTGCTTATTTGGTAATGAAATAAAAAATATGATTCTTAGAAAAATTTATTTCATATTTTAAATATATTGAACAGTAAGGGAATCTTAAGATTACATATTATAGTGTATTACATAGTATAGTGTATTACATACAATAGTGTATCTGGCAAATGTCGACCTTCGCCATCCACACACTGCTGCATACGTTTTCCGAAGTTTTCCTGAACTCTAACAAGCATGTCGACTGGTATTCCTGCCAATTTCAGCCTCAATATTGTTAATTGGGTCTTCCAAGGTTAATATACACCTTCGACTTCAGGTAACCCCAAAGGAAAAAATCGCACGGGGCTCAGTCTAGTGAGCGTGCCGAATAGTTCACATCACCCCTCAAAGAGATAAGCCGTCTAGTAAACATTTGCCTCAAACAGTTCAGGGCCCGCCTTGTTGTTGTTGTTGTAACAACAATATATTTATTTTGAAGTCTTGTTCGTCTATGGGGGATCTGCTTCGATATCCAGGTGAAGGAAACGCGCCATTTGAACTGGATGCGTCCACAGAGACCTGGGGGTCAGCTGAGTGGGCTTGGCCGGACAATTGAAGAGGTGCAGTACATCATGTGGTCCCTGATGGCAGGCGGGACAGATGTCCGGAACGTTAGCATCAATTCGTGCCCAGTAAGAATTGAGGCGGCTGCACCATCCGGATCTCAGCTGCGCCAGAACCACGCGCGTCTGCCGAGGTAGTACCTTCTCCTCAGGTGAAATCTCCGGGGGATGTTCCCCTAGCACTGCATTCACACGGTAGCTGGATACTGCTGCTGCGACATCATCGGCGTGAATGTTGTTCAAACTTGCCTGATAGTTTCGATGATCTAAAGGTTCTCTCTTATACCGCTGGACCTCTCTCTCTAGATCATCAAGATCGTTCCTGATCTGCCTGGGTGGAGGCATCCTATTCAAGAGATGGTGGTTAGGATGACTGCTGCGAAAACACCCTAGCAGGTATTGCTTAGACAACAGGAAATTGTGTCTGCGCACGGTAAGGTCCTTCGTCTCCTCATGTAGATGGTCCTCAGAGGACATAAGAAGACACCCTGTTGATGTTCTAAGGGCGGCATTCTGGCATGTCTGAATTTTCTTCCACTGCGTCGTACTCACGTTCGCCGACCATACAGGTGCTGCGTAGTTTGCTACAGACCGACCTATCGTTTTGTAAGAGGTCAACAAGGTTTCTTTGTCGGCTCCCCAAGTACTGCCGGCAAGTGACTTGAGGACCTTGTTCCTACTTTTGAGTTTATCGCAGATAGCTGTAGCTTGTGCAGAGGATCTAAAAAGGCTGTCCAATGTGACCCCAAGGATTTTGGGGTAGTTGGTGGTCGGGATGTTGACGTCATCGACTTTCACATTGAGTGACAACCGCACCTCTGCGGTCCAAGCAGTAAACAGTGTGGCTGATGATTTGGAGGCGGATATTTTCATATTCCTCGCAGTGAAGAAACGTGCTAAGTCAGTGAGGTAATAGTTGATTTTCTCGCAAATGTCATCCACTTTAGGTCCTGACGCCAGAATTGTGCAATCGTCAGCGTACGACACAATTTCAACGCCGTCTGGTGGTGCAGGAATTTTAGAGAGGTAGAGGTTAAACAGAGCCGGGGATAAAACTCCACCCTGGGGAACTCCTTGTTTAACTCTACGGGGCTTCGACTTTCTGTCCCTAAATTCTACATATGACTGGCGCCCACACATATAGTTTACGACCCAACGTTTCAAACTGGGCGGAAGGGACGTTTCTTCAATGTCCTCGAACAGAGTGGCATGATTGACCGTGTCGAAGGCTTTTGTGAGGTCAAGAGCCACGAGGACCGTCCTGTCGTTAGGCTTGTTCTGGTTAAGGCCGCGACTTATACGTGTGGTGATGGCGTGTAAAGCAGTTGTTGTGCTATGCTGCTTGCGGAATCCATGCTGATGATCAGCACTAAGAAAGTGTTCGATCAGGCTGGGGAGGAGCAGTGCTTCAAGCGTCTTTGCTACTGGAGAAAGCAAGGAGATCGGCCTGTACGAATCTCCTTTACTTGCGTCTTTGCCTGGCTTCAGTAGCGGGACCACTCTGCCCATTTTCCAGGCATCGGGAACTTCGTGAGTGGCTAGCGACAGATTGAGCACTTTGGTCATGTACTCTACTCCCGGAGTATCCAAGTGCTTTAACATCAGCATTGAGATTCCGTCCGGACCCAGCGCCTTTGATGACTTTGCGCTGCGGATGACATGGGCAACTTCGCCAACGGTAAATTGTGGTGGTGCCTCTTCGACTCGGAGAGCGCGGATACGACGCAATACTCTCCTTTTCGCCTTATCACTCTCTGGGTGCTCAATAAAAACCCGGTTAAAATAACACGCGCACCGCTTCGGATCTGTCACTGTTCTATCACCGAACGTGACAGCTGTCCGATCATCCTTCCTTACAGGGATAGAGAGTGATTTGACCGTTGTCCACAACTTACCGATTCCGGAACTCAAGTTGCACTGCTTTAAGTGGTCTAGCCATTTGTTCCGCTTATATTCGTTGACCAACCTACTGATCTCGGAGTTGAGATCCCTAATTCTAGGGTCAGTAGGGTTGGAGCGACGAATGTCATCACGCTCGTCTGCGAGTCCCGCTGCCTCCGCTGGGAAGTTTGGTCGTACTTCGGGTATTCGACCAGCAGGGATATGGCGAGCGGCTGCTGCGTTAATGATGGCCCGGAACTTTTTCTCGGCTACCCGAACGTCCGACGGAATAGCTAGATTATTAAAGCTGCGGTTGGTTGCTTCTCTGAAGGCCTCCCAATCAGCCTTTTTTTGATTGAGAAACGTACGGCGTTCAGAGGTTATGAAATCGGGTGGTCTATTAATGGAGAGAATTATGGGAAGGTGGTCCGATCCTAGTGAGATGACGGGTTGCCAGGTGACGTCGTTGATCAGGCCAGGCGATGCCAAAGTGATGTCTGGCGAGCTATGGCAATCGCCCATAATCCGCGTGGGGGCGTCCTCATTCACTGTGCAGAACGTAGAGCTATCAATTTGCTCTGCCAAAGCTATGCCCCTCTGGTCGTTGTCTAGGAGAGAATGCCACAGTTCGTGGTGAGCATTAAAGTCTCCTAGGACCAAGCGGTTATTGCCTTGTAGCAAATTGCTAATGTCTGGCAGATAACGCGGGGCACAGCTACCAACCGGCGGGATGTCTACGTTGTACAGCTCTATTTCGGCAGTTCCAGACTTGACTGCTACCCCCATACATTCCATGTATGGGTCTCTAGAGTCAAGCTCAGGCGAAATAGGTCTGTACTGCACAGAATGGTGTAACAGGAAAGCAAGTCCCCCACCTCCACTTCTGGTGCGATCCTTACGTAGCACGTTGTATCCGTCACAACTGTGCAGGCTGCAGGTGGCATTCAGCTTAGTTTCTTGGATCGCGGCGACCATGATGTTTCTCCGATTCATAAATTCTATGACCTCACTGATTTTGTTGCGTAGGCCATTACAATTAAATTGCAAGATTGATGCACTGTCAGGAGTGGCAACAGCAATCTGTGGTGTAAGATGCTGTATGTGTTGATGCTGTTGCGAGGGCGACTGCGGGGGAGTCTCGTAGTTAGATGATGATGATGACGACGACGACGAAAATGCAGACGACGATGATAACACCAAATCCAGAGACCCACTGCTAACTTCGTTGATACAGCATGAGGCAACAAAGTCTGCTTCGCTATACTCCCTGATGTGGTTCAGACCTGAACAGCTCCTGAAGTGCACCCACTCCATGCAACGATTACACCTTACAGACGTAGCACGATGGTGTATTCGGTTCTGACAAACCGAGCAGATCCAAGGTCCGGGGTTTTGTTCGATCCCGGCTCGGACCAGTAGTATTCGGAGCAGGCATTCCGGGAAGTGCTGCTCCCACGACGAAAAAATGGACGAACAAAAAACATATATTGTTGAGGTGACTGCCCCTGGCCGAAGAGTTTCGGGTCAATCCGGTACATAGAACCGGCAGTCGCGGGATTGTGCCCGCCTTGTCAAATAGTCCCGTGCTGGCAATTGTTGGACCACGCACATTTTATATGGGTGAAAATTCAGTTCATAATGAAGAATCCGGTGGAGAGAACGTCTGGAAATACCAAGAGCTAGTGATTGCTTTCGAGCAGAGAATTTCGGAGATTGCAGTACTGCTGTTCTTACTCTCTCGTTGTTTTGTGGTGTTGTAATCCCTCTCTCAGGTCCCCTTCGTACACATGACACATTCTCTGCGGTTCTGAATGAAGTTACCCAATTTACAATTGATTGCCGTCCGGGAATACGTCCGCGTGGGGAACAGCAAATCGTAAACGAAAAGCACGCTGCACTGCAATGATCGAGTGCGCATTTGAAAAATATGATTCAATACTTGTTTTGTATTGAAGCATATTTTTCAAATATGCCTCATCACGTGTCCTATGTATGATGGCAACTGAAAGGTAAACGAATACAAATCTTCCGTCAGCCACTATAAGCCACGCATACTCTTCACTCTCTTCGACCAACAGTGCCGCCACAGCCTGCAGTGGAAAAAAGCAAACGTCCGCGCTCCATCCTGTACTATCATGAGAAAAACTGAAATGTACTCACACAACACCTACCATTGAGTAAAAAACTTGTCACGTTTTTTTTTACTTTCTCAGCCATTTCAATAGCTGCAGAGTTCATTTTTCATTCATTCATTTTTAATTCCGAATATGGTGTGAAACATTCAGAATTAAAAATTGAAAAATAAAACCTAACGGTCTTTTTTCCAGAATTTAGGGAGCTAGAATCACCAAATTCGGGGAATAATTTAGATTCGAAGTAAAATGGTATTTCTGGAAGCTTAAAACCTAAGGGAATAAAACGGGATAAATACCGTACCTTCTTATCTAGAGTACGTAAAAACGTGAAATTCGACAAGTATTTCCGTTGTGACAAATGAAAAGTGCACGCGAAGCGATTTTAAGAAATTCATAACATTTAGGACAAATTTGTAGCTAAAAAGTTGAAAAAGGGTAAAAAAGGATTTTTTGTACTTTTTTAAATCCTTGAGTTATACGTTTAGGTGGTATGAATATTGATGACGCTAGAAACGAAAAGAAGGGCAATTTTTAGCGTTGAATAAATTTGTGTGGTTAAACGGAAAAAAATTATTCCCATCAGTTTGTAATCATTGTTCCTGGTTTTTGGTAATCCCAAAAGTCGAACATTTCAATGGGTCTTTTGATATAACAAATTGTAAACAATTACAAAAGGGGACAAAAGGGAATAAAAGGTGCAAACCGGATAAAATACAGAAAAGAGGGAAAACCCATATTAAATTGTTAGCTTGACATAGGAAATAAAAAGGGGAGTAAAAAAGGGATAAAAAAATTTCAAAACGGGCAAAATTGCAGAACGTGAAAAAAACAGTATAGTTGGCGTGGAAAATTTTAAAAGGGAGAAAATGGGGCAAGAGGGGCGAAATATGATAAAATGAGAAAAACCACATTAAATTATTATAGCAAAAAGAAGGGTTCAAAAGGGGCGATATATAAAAAAGGTGAAAAACTATATTTAATTGAAAGAATGACATAAAAAATGAAATGGAGATAAAACGAATTAAAAACGGACGAAACTGCAGAATGTTAAAAAACGTATTAACTCAACAGAATAGCATGGTAAAGAGAAATGGGGCTAAAAAAAAAGTCCGCTGACTGAAATTTCTGCTCTCTTGCGGTTTTGGTTGTAGAGAATTGTTGGAATGTTAATAAGCATTTTCTCTCTCAAAGTAAAATAAACGTTAACATTTATTTAGTGTCGCCAAATGTTTCGAAGCAAAAATCACTACGGATGAGGTGTGCAAAAAAAAAGTGCCAAAATTATGAAAATGTTTCAGATTTTTAAAAACCGTGTGCAAGCAAATATTTAAAAATTCTAATCTTTTCTACAACTTTTATCCTTAATTAGATGACAAGATACTACCTCAAAAATTCCAAAGACTTTTGATGATAATAAAGAAATGCAAGTGTTTTAAGTAAAAATTGCTGCACACGCTGCGTGAAAGAAGTTAATATCTCCTGCTGAGGCGATCCAAAACTATGTTCTTTGGAGATGAAAAATCACTGCAAGTAGTGATATAACCACCAAGTTGGCTTTGCTGGGATTAGCGATTTTATGCATAACATCATGTCACTTTTGTTTGTTGTTTGTTTGTTGTGTTCCATAGTTCTATTGTGTATCGCGTAGGAGTCAAAAGGCGAACTCCTACATTACTTGTAGCACGAGAAGTAGTTGATCCGGTTTTTCGCTAGCCCAATGACTTACTACTAAAAGTCACCGGCTACTACTGCAGGGGTTTTTAAAGAACCACAATAGATTCCAAAAAAAAGTTTAAAAGGGCTTGACCGACTTTATTATACCCTGCACTTCTGAATGTTCAGAAAAGCCATCTATAAAATAGGGTTTAGACCCCTTGAACTTTAATTTTATTTTACAACTAATGTCATATCTGAATTTGTCAGAAAATTGCATTGTTTCTGATAAAATCGTTGAACTTGTTTGTAGTAACTGTAGTCAATAGCGCCCATCCTTGGCATAAGGACCTTGTGGCAAATTTTAGTAAAATTGTTCAAAAAAAAAGATTGGATGTTACATATGGCTTTCAGACATTAAGATACGAGTATAAACCTGCTGAACATCTTTGTATGTTTCTGAATCAATTCAATCATTAACGTCAATAACGCCCTTCATTGTCCAAAAAACTTACTCGTCCTAAATTTTATCTAGATTGGATGCAAAATGCGGCTTGTAGAGCTAAAGCAGAAAAATTAAATGAACATATGTGTACGGGAGCTACATCTAATTTTTAACCGATTATCCTCAGTTTCAATACCGTCCTTCTTTGGACCAAAAAACTAACGTATGACAAACTTCATCAAGATGATTGATGTAATATGTGGCTTTTGGGGCTAAAAACAGAAAATGCGAATGAATTTATATAAGGGAGCTATATATAAATCTGATTCGATTTTTTTAAAACAGTAGCGTCCGTCCTTGAGACAAAATAATTACTTTTGTCAATTTTCTTGAAGATCTGCTAGATGGTACTGGCCGAACCGATAAGGCAGTCCTTTGCGGCTCTGACAATATTACGTCGGTCGCTGTGACGTTGTTCTTCTTAAACTAGGTTTGTTTTTCCTGCGTTTGTTGTTGAAATTTAGACCCACCATCTGAGCTTGGTTGCAGGTTTCATTCATCGACAGAGGTTTTATTCATCGACAGAGCTTCAGCCGCTAGTCGCCTTTAGTCAAATTTTACGTCCGGTGTTTTTATTCGTTTATAAAGTTTTCTGATCTTCTCGTTGTTGTTTTGCTGGCGTCGTTTCTATTCTGCTCAATCTCATCCCATTTGCGTCCTTTTATTTGTATTTTTTTCTCGGAATAGACGTATGTTTTTTCTCTTCTCAAATACCCGCTTTTGTTGTTGTAGCGGCAACTGTGTGCCGGGGTGACAGCCCTTAGCCAAAAACTTGCTCTTCGGATCAATCCGGTCCATAGAACCGGCTGTCGTGGGATTGGCCCGCTTTTGTCATTGATGTCAGTGTTGATGCTTAGCTTCTGTTGCGACTTTAAACTCCATATCGATTTAATGGTTCTATTCTCATCGGTTTTGATAACTACTTTATTTTTCGGCGGGGCTTTATTGGAGTCTAGTATGTGTTGCCACTGAGTGCTGATGTCATCTGTTGAAGGGTTTTTGCATGGCGATTTTTTGAGGAGTAGGTCTGAGCAATCTACTGCGAGTGCAATAAATGAAAGTTCTGCGACACAAAACAGATTTTTGGTCTCTTCGTTCTTGTCTTCCGTCGGTGCATTTGTTTAAATTAGACTAATGTAGGGTAGGCCATTTATATTTATTAATTTGTATCGGTAAGACGACAAGACGGGGCCATATGTCACACAGCCAGTCAAGATTGTGATGTCAATTGACCGCTTCGGAGCTGTGCTTTGAGCCCTTTGGATTATATCTGAGGGAACAATTAAGAAAAAATTTTACGCAAAGCATCCATAGACAGCCCGAAACAGTCGAAAATGTACTAACAAATTTGGTTGATCGGATGAAGCACTGCCGAGCCAGTTGTGGCAGTTCTATGAATGATATTGTGTTCCATTATTAAATGACAAAGTTCAACCTTAACCTTTAAAATCTTTTTAATTGAATTAAGCATTGATTTTGGACTCGACTTGTTTTAGATGTACCAAATTCCGCAAACCGTTAAAGGGTTACACCTTATCAGATTTGGCAAACTGTGCTACGTTGGTTTGCCATTTCGTCATAATTAGATTGACGCCTTAACAAACCTTGACAAGGATACCCACAATGGACTCGGTATGGGTCAGAAAGTTCGTGTATCGATTGCAAAATTTCAAGCTCGCCACAGTTTCGTACTCTTCCAACCATTCGTATAGCCCTGCTTTTGACGCTGGGAGTACATGTATGTGCCTAATCAGGATATGCCAGTTAGGAAACATCCCTAGGTTTGCCAATATTTATCTTGCACAAATAGTCTTCTGTTCGTATGTAGTATGAACACGATGTGACACTTTTCGAAAACAAACTCCGTTTTCTTTTTTTAGAAACTCTGAAATAAACAAAACCAACAAAGCTGGCTTTAAAGCCTCTAAATAATGCAAAGCAGGCGAAATACTTAAAGCACAAACTATTTTGTGGTAAACATAAAAAAATTTTGCTGTTTGCTGGGCCACAAATGTAAGCCAATATTTACCCAAAAACCCACTTTGCTGCCACAGAAAGGGATTTGGTTTCACTTCAGTTCACATAACCCAAATGGGCAATGGGAGGGAAAATGAAAAAGGCACGTGTATGCAGATGATCAACCACTCATCTGTGGGAATGGAAGTGTCATGTGGGGCTCTTTGTGTTACAATGCAAGGCGGCAAAGTAGTTTGGACCAATTTTGTTCGTTTTTAAATAAACTTTCAATGCCACGTATGTAAGTACACCACCAAAAAATGTTATAGAAGTTGGCCACAACTTAATCAAGTCCTGTTGAAAATAATCGTGGCTTAACACAAAAAAATTAAAAAGTATAATATATTAAATGTACTTAAAAATTTTTGCTCGAATAGTTTATAAACCCTTCTTTATAATCGTATTATTTGCTGCTATAATGTTTTCTTTTTGAAAATATTTCAATTGCCAAAAAATAAATTTGTGGGTTTTACTAAAAATCTTGATGTTCTGAAAAGGATTAACAGTTATTTGGGCTAAATAACCGGCTATCTGACTACATGACTACGCTGATGACCTATGTCTGTTTACGCACAGCTACTCCGATATGGCCAAAAACCTAAAGCTGGAGGAACCGAAGCAAAATAAGCGGGCCACAGCTTTCAAAATTCAGAATGCTGAACTCAATTTAAAATATAGTTAAATATTAAGGGCCGATGTTGATATTGAATAAAACACAAATTATTTAAGAAATTATTGTCATTTCTTTTTATTATGATAATATTTGTATGGTTCGAATTTGTATAAAAGAAAATATTGGCCAGATGGCACCCGCGACCTCGGCAGCACACCTCCATTCGATGGTACAAATTTTCGATGACGCTGAGGCATAATTGAGGTTCTATGCCGTTAATGTCCCGAATTATCTCATCCTTTAGCTCTTGAATTGTTGCTGGCTTATAGACGTACACCTTTTCTTTCATATAACCCCAAAGAAAGAAGTCTAACGGTGTCAAATCACATGATCTTGGAGGCCAATTAACATCGCCACGACGTTGATAACACGGCCATTGAATTTGTTGCGCAAAAGAGCCATTGTTTCGTTAGCTGTGTGGTAAGTGGCACCGTCCTGTTGAAACCACATATCGTCCACATACATATCTTTCAATTCGGGCCATAAAAAGTTCGTTATCATCTCACGATAGTGAACACCATTCACAGTAAATGCCTGACTGGCCTCATTTTGGAAAAAAATATGGCCCGATGATGCCGCCAGCCCATAAACCGCACCAAACAGTCACTCTTTGTGGGTGCATTGTTTTTTGGAAAATCACTCTTCATGCAAAGAAAAGATATGGTTACTATATTGTCACGGCAACAATAGTATTTTCTCTGCAGTAAAAGTATGGTCGTCGCAACCATAGTATTGTTTTTTGAATTTCATTTTGATAATAGTATAATTGCGGAAATATTAATATTGTTGAAGTGTAACAAAAGTATTGTTGCAAAATTTAAAAATAAAAATATGGTTGTAGCAACAATATAAATATGGTTGGTAAGACAAAAGTATTATTTTCATGGGTTTTATGTTAACGACAATTATACCGGTAAAACCTTAATTTTTTTTTAATTTGAGAATGGTAATAAAAATTATATTTTTTAAAAAAAACTACGGATTTGTATAACTAATATATTTTTAATAAATGATTTTTTTACTGTTAAATAAATCACTCCTATTGTTACATAACTTACTTACTAAAATTCTTTATTGTTGAATAACAACGTATTCCAGTCTTTACAAACAATTTTGTCGATCATAGTATGGTTGTGCGTAAGTCATACCATGGTTGTGAGGATCATACTATGGTTGTACGTTAAAGAAACTATGGTTATGAGGATCATAGTATGGTTGTGGGGATCATAGTATGGTTGAATCTGAATAATAATATGGTTGTGGGGATCATAGTATGGTTGTGTGTGAATGATTCTATTGTTGTGAGGACCATAATATTGTTATGGGGATCATAGTATGGTTGTGTGTGAACCATAATATTGTTGTGGTGATCATAATATTGTTGTGCCACAACCCTATAACCAACAATAGTATGGTCCTCTTCGAATATTGTTACCCCAACCATACTTTTTTTCTGCGTGTTGGATTATCATTAGCACAATTGCGGAAATTCTGCTTATTGACGAATCCACTGAGGTGAAAATATGCCCCATCGCAGAAGATGATTTTCTTCGAAAATTGATCATCCAAGCTTGAATAACTTTAACGCTATGCTCGCATGTGTATCTTTCTATGGTTCAAATTGAGTTAGTCTGAAATTGAGAAATATCAAATGAAATGCAGAAAAAAGCTTGACGTTAAGCTGTGGTTCACATTCAACATCGGCTCTTAAACTTTAACCACCCTTTATATACTAAGTAGGGACAAAAATACTGTTACACACGTTTTATGCTGTAAAATAAAAAGTACTGAATGTGTTTGGACCAAATATTTTTTAATATATTTATTGATGTATATTGCATTCAAAAAGAATCTACTTATTCGAAATGTCCGCCTTTTGCCTTTACACACGCCTTAAATCGCACTAGCCAATCGTCAATAGCTGCTCGAACCTCGTCCATTGGAAAATTGGCCACAGCTCGAAACCAAAGCAGTCTTAATAGATCCAATGTTGGGTATCTTTTGTGACAAACCTTGTCCTATAAAACGCTCCACATTTTGTTATCCAATGGATTCAAATCTGGACTGCCTGAGGGCCAGTCTTCAGAGGAAATGAACGCTGGCAAATTGTTTCGAAGCCAGGTCTGGGACGTTTTAGCCATATGGGCCGGCGCAGAATCCTGCTGGAAAGTCCATGGCTGGTTTTGGAACAGGGAATTGTTAAGAGGCTTCACAACAGCTTCCAAAACGGTTTCTTGGTAAACTTTGGCCGATGTTTTGACTCCTTGTTCGCAGAAATGCAGGTCAGTGACCCCATCGTAAGAGATACCCCACCAAACCATGACTGAAGCTGGGTGATGATCCTTTTCTTGGAATCAGTTCAGATGCTTCCTTAGATGACCGCGCATACACTCTATTATTTTGCTTGTTAAATTTTTCCTGAACGGTAAAAATTTTTTCATCGGTGAACAAAATTTTTCTGTGCAAGTTATCAGCGTGCTTCACCAAAAGACGTTTGCGTTTTTCAATCCTATTTTTTTTAAAGCTGTCCCAAGTCCTTTTAGTGATTCGACTCATGGACTTTTGCGTGATATTCATCTCACGGGCCATGGTTTTCTGTTTTCGGAGCGGATTTCTGTGAATTCTTGATTTAACGGATTTGATGACATGCGGTGTTCGAACAGAGGGTGGGCGGCCCTACCTACCGGTGGCGGTCTTTTACATCTCCAGTCTCCTCAAACAGTTTTATGCATCGGTAGACGAACATGTGGCTAATCCCTAGTGTTTTTTCATTTCACACTTGAAAAGCGCTATTACAGCGATACGGTTCTCATTATCTGACCACTCCATGATGAAAGTTGAAACAATTTTATCGTCCCCTTACAGACTAACGCTATTGAGGTTAGCTTTCAAAACCCATATGACATTAACGGGGTATGTTCAGTTCTACTATTGAAATGGGTGTGTTCAATGTTGTAACAGTATTTGTGTCCCTACTAAGTACAGGGTGGAGCGCCTAAATTTGCATTTTTGCACTACAGGCTGTGGCGGCACTGTTGGTCAAAGACAGTGAAGAGTGTGCGTGGCTTATAGTGGCTGACAGCAGATTTGTATTCGTCAGCCTTTAAGATGCTATCTTGCATTGGACACGTGAGGAGAGGTCATTTTGTGTTGAAGATTATTTTTCAAATGCGCACTCGATCATTCCAGTGCAGCGTGCTTTTTGTTTACGATTAGCTGTAGCACCACGCCGTCGTGTTTCTGGTAGGCAATCAATTGTAAATTGGGTAACTTCACTGAGAACAGCAGGGAATGTGTCATGTGTACGATGGGGGACCTGAGAGAAGGATTAGGATTGAGAGAGTTAGAGCAGCAACTCCAATCTCCGAAATGCTCTGCTCGCAAGCAATCACTTGCCCTTGTTTTTTCAAGACGTTCTCTCAACCGGATTCTTCATGATGAACTGAATTTTCACCCGTATAAAATGGACGTGATTCAACAATTGTTAACACGGCCGACCTCTTGTCAAGACATTTTGGCAACTATACCCAGTGACGCAATTGTGTAATTTTCTAATGAGGCACATTTTCACCTCAGTTGGTGTGTGTGCAAACAAAATATGCAATACTGGAGTTAAACAAACCCCAGAGAACTTCAGCAGAGACCTCTGCATTCTGACCTCGCCACTGTGTAGTGCGCCATATCACGGGTAGGCATCATTGGCCCTTACTTTTTCAAGGATAACCGTCTTGCCGTAACTGTGAACTCCGAACGGTACTTGACTATGATACAGGATTGTTTTCAGCCGGCTCTTGAGGCAATGCAACTAGAGGATACATGGTTCTAACAGGATGGTACCACAGCGAGGGTTACCATGAACTGTTTGAGGCAAATGTTTCTTGGACGGCTTATATCTTTACGGGGTGATGAGAACTGGGCGTCAGCTCACCAGACTTAGCCCCATGCGATTTTGTCCTTTGCGGCTACCAGAAGTCGAAGGTGTATATCAACTGTTCCAGCACCTTGGTAGATCTAATTAACAATATTGAGAATGACATTGGCAGAATTCCAGTCGACATGCTTGTTAGAGTTCATGAAAACTTCATAAAACGTATGCAGCAGTGTGTGGATAGCGAAGGTCGATATTTGCCAGATACACTACCTATATTTAAAACCATGTACTGTAAAAATTCCCTTACTGTTCAATATAATTAAAACATAAAAATTTGAATGATTTTTTTATATCATTCCCATTAAGCAAATTTCCGCGCTCGACCCTGTACAATATTTTTCTTTAGATCCAATGACTCTGTGGGTAGTGCTGGGAATGGCTTTGGGTAGTTTTGGACCAAAACTTTTGGTAAAGGTTTATGGCTTACCCGCCGATTAACTTACAGAAGCTTGATTCTTTTTGGTCTACACAGCACTGACTTCATACAAAGGTTTGAATAATTTCCCAACGTTATTTAAGCGTTAAGTGATTCATGTCATTCCAAAAAGATTTGAAACTAACTTTCTGTCAAGATTTCTTGCGGGACACTGTCAAAATAACACGACTCAAGCTAGTGGACAGTAATGCCGGATACCAGTAGTACCGGATATAGTTAAATTTACATCTTTTGTCACTGTCGTTGATTCAACTTGAGTATCTCCTAAGCCACAGGATACTCAAACCCATTTCTGTGTCTCGTCTTCACTTAATTATATTTAATTATCTTGTATCTTCCAGTTTAAGTGTATGCAAGAGTCAACGTGCAAGGGAATTGCGTAATTATTACATCGTTTAGTCACATACTTATCAAAGAAATATAACATTCGCAATGTTATTCAAAAACTTTTTCAATAAACGCAAATTTTGGAGTGTGTTCAGCATATTGTTTGCCTCATTTCCTGAGATTTTGTGGATTTGAATGGATGTAAATTATGATTTTTGCCGCAGATTATAATGAATTCTTAACGACATAATTGAAGAAAACAAGTAAAAAGTTTTTGTCTAGTTGACTGACTTGCACTCTCACCAAGGCGGTTCTATTAGGGAAAGACGAGGATATTCTCTAAAATCAGTATACTACGCACGATATATTTCTTATCCTCAGTGACCGGGACCTATACACCTTTGCAAGGCACATGCATTTTCTAGAGATGCTATGCTTTGTTTAAGAGATTAGCCTCTTACTCTTGTAGGCGCCAATAAAACAGCTTTTTGACCTACATGGTAAATAAATCGTGGAGCTGACGCCAATATTTAAGGATATCTTGAAAAACATTCTTATTAACTAACTAGTAAAAAAAAGCTTAAGCCAGTTGAAAACAAAGTTTTGAAACCCATAGAAGAGCTCAAAATGTCTTTAGATTTTAACAATAATGTCACATTTCAATTTATAAGCAAATTTTA
The DNA here is from genome assembly GCA_963513945.1 of Hydrotaea diabolus. NCBI lineage: Eukaryota > Metazoa > Arthropoda > Insecta > Diptera > Muscidae > Hydrotaea > Hydrotaea diabolus. The sequence continues at coordinate 185,155,367 of OY740718.1, forward strand.
TGGTTTTTGGAACCAATATGTCAGTCCTTGGGACCTTTACCCCTTGCCCATAGGCAAAAATATGCCTCCTTGATCTGTGTAAGTATGGATATCAAAAAGCAATAAAATTAAGTCACGAATCAGAAATTTGAGGCCTTGACTCTAGGGCCCAAGGGGCCCAAAAATGGGCCTCTTTGAACAATGGATGTAAAGGTATTAAAAACCAATACAATTTCGTCACGAATCAGAACAATGGATGTAAAGGTATTAAAAACCAAAACAATTTCGTCACGAATCAGAATATCACATAAATTGTTCGATTCGAAGACATTTAAGGCCTCAATCCATGCATGCAGAGAAAAAACATGGTTACTACATGGTCACGCCAATAACACTGTTCAGCACAAAAAAAAATTATAAGGTTCTGTCAACGGATTCTGGTAGAGGGGGTAAAAAAACAATATACGTGTATCGGCGTTTTAAAAGTTTACGTCTGAATCTTATTTTAAGGGGGGTCAAAGTTCAAATCCAAAGACATTTAAGGCCTCAATCCATGCATGCAGAGAAAAAACATGGTTACTACATGGTCACGCCAATAACACTGTTCAGCACAAAAAAAAATTATAAGGTTCTGTCAACGGATTCTGGTAGAGGGGGTAAAAAACAATATACGTGTATCGGCGTTTTGAAAGTTTACGTCTGAATCTTATTTTAAGGGGGGTCAAAGTTCAAACCCCTTGAGAACATTCTTATGACGAATCGGCCTAGAAAACCATGTGATCCTTAGATTTTAGGTGTAGGGTATGTTCAGCATTTTTACTTAAAATATTACAAGGAACATTTTTGTGGAACATGTTAACCCTCTAGCGCCTCACTGTATGGGTCTTTTGGGACCCTTTTGTCGAAATGGGTACGTAAACTCCCCTAAAACAGGGATATAACGGGATACAATGTTCTACAAAAATGTTTGCCATTAAATTCTACAATAAGTCTCTGAATACACGAAAGCTCAAAAATCAACATCAATGGTAGAAATAAGGCAAAACTGAAAATCGGTTTTAGGGTTAATTTCGTACATATTCTGAATAGGCCTAAACTGACCCACAAAACATAAATGTAGAGGGTTGATGTGTATGGATGAAATATTCTACGTAAAATTTCACTATAGGTTACTGAACAAAAGAAAGTCGTAGATATAATATCTATAAATAAAATTATTAGACACAATGTTTGTAATATAAGCAGGAATATATTTATTAACGTTTTGTTTTTGCTCTTGGTACTTCTTTGCCGTTATCGAACAATGTCCAGCATATGTCAGCTATAAGATAATGAATACTTTTGCCATTATAGCGTTCTTCAAGAGGTGCACATATTTGATGGAATCGTTCACCATGTTCATCGGACTCTGTTGGCAACTGATACTCAAAATAATCCATATGAGAATTAAGAAAATGAATTTTCGTCGACATATGAACACCTAGTTTTTCAAAATCGCTTAGCATAGAGTTGACGTATATATCAAGACCCTATATTCAATAAATGCTATCTCAAAAAATTCAATTTCTCAGGAGAGCTTAAAAACTAGTTATTTCGCTTATTATTGAAAAAATTAACAATGTGCCTTCCATAAGTTTGTTTAAATATTGCGGCTAATTTATACTTGTGAAAAAAATTTGATATTTTGCACTTGATTGCGTATTTTTTTGAGATAGCATATTTTATTATATCAAAAAACAAATATTTTGTAAGAGATAGCATATTTTGTCGGAAAATAAAAATACGATTTTTTGAACAATATTTATTAATTAACCATTTAATAAGATGTTTTATTGAATATTAGGTATAACAAAGGAAAAAACATAACAAAAAATGCTAAAAAAAAAGATAATACATAATAAAAACTGATGTTATTATAATGATGTTTATTTATACTATTTCTGGCATAAGTTATCGTAAAAGTAATGATATTCTTGCGGAATAACTTTTTTTAATTCTTGTAGATGTTTAAACTTATTTGGTTGTATTGGAAGTGGTCCAGAATGCAAAGGATTTGGTTCCTGCTTGCCTCCATATTTTTTTATTCGACACGGTATATCAGTGTATTCATCGTCGAAATTAATTTTAAATTTGACGTTGCCGTTTGGAAGATAAATAAGCGAACGTAATTGTGATACTGTTGGATCATTTTTGCCTTTGCCAGGTCTTATACCATTAAAACGAAGTAGTTGGCTGTCATTATAATCTTTAAAAAAGTCGTGGTTTAAATAAACTGCATCGAAAGGTTTTTTTATGATCTTGTCATCAATTTTAACGGTTTTTCGAGCTTCTTTAGTATAATGTACATAATCAATAGGCAAATAAACCGAGTTGTTTTTCAATTTTTTCTCTATTTTGGCATGAGCGCTATCGCACTCCATCTGGGTATGGCCCTTTTCTAGATACTTTTGCTCTATAATTTTATTATTTTCTATTGAAAAATTGGACAGCGCGTTAGATAAGAAGTTATTTCGGTTTTGATACCCGCAACCATCTGAAAAAATTATAATTGGCAGCTCATCAGATAAACAGTGCGTCTCAAGATGACTTATTATACAAGAAATAAATGACGAAGCAGTTAAGTCGCCATTTATTTCGCTCCACCAATAGTTTGTACACTGAAGGCTTCCAACATTGTACATGGTGAAATTGTGCACTTGTAAGCGTTGTTTATAGTATATAGCTGACGCATTAATATCAGGACAAAGTTTAACTGCTTCAGCATCCATTGTGAAAACATGGCATAATCCATTTTGGGCATCAAGCTTATCTTGTTTTTTCTCAGTTTGAGCACGATCTTTTTTTTACCAGATGTTCATTGTATACCTCTGAAGATATTTGTTTCGTTTTATAGCCCACACATGTGTCGCATTCGTCATTGCGAGGTCTAAATATAGCTAAATTTTCTGCATCGAAGCATTTGGAAAATGTAAAATATGACATTGGCTTAACTTTGTTCGTTGAGCAATCAGTAAGGTAATCATTATATACATCAGCTTTTGATGTAAAAGTTGCAGCGAGATACCTTTTGCAGGTTTTGTTACGACAATAATGACTTTCAACTCGGTCCAAATTATGCAAGTAATTTATTAGAAACGTCTTGGAAACAATGTTTTTAGAATCATTAACACCTTGTTGGTCGAGTATTTCAGGAGATGAAACTGGATTAATCAACCATCCTCTTAACATACCGCGTTTTATGGATAGGGTTGACAGGAACATAAACTTACATACCTAAAGAGATTCACATTTGTGGGGAAGTTTAAAAAAAAATGTAAATTTACATACCTGCACTAATTCATTTTTGAGAGGAAGTTTGTAGAAAAATGAAGTTTGTTTTTTTGAGTTTTCTGTTGTATTACATTTTTTAGCCGATTGCGAAACATGATCTTTTACAAACACCTTCTTAGCTTCCCAGGAATGCTTCCAAAAATCCTCAAAAATTTTGATTCTGTCCTCTTCCTCAAATTGATGACACTTTCTCAATTCACTATTTAAACAAAATGTTGAAGAACATTTGGGTCCTTTTTTCTTTGAGGTTTTGGTATGTCTTGATGGATTTTTGTGTCTGATGTGGAAAATCCCAAATATTGTTTGCCTTTCATGCGTTTGATAGAATTAGTTTTACGCATCTTTGAACGAGAGTCGTGTTCTCTTTTAGATCTTTTGGAAACTATGTTTTCTTCATCCGATGAGGACTCATAATCCCTAGCAATAAGTTGTAGAGCATTGCCGTTCCAAGTATGTTCATCCATCATACTAAACCATATTGGGTATTTTATATATTTATGTGTAAATACATTAAGAGGATAACTTACCCAATTTGTAGTTATAAATTTCACGTAAATTGATAATAATTATGAATTATTGTTTAAGTCACCAATTTTTGATTTTTATTACATTTCACATTTGACATTAACCGACATTGACGTCTAATGACATCTATCCTTTGTCGATACACACAAGTGGCAACAGTCGATGGGTTATACTTCCAAATACCCATGAAGTTATAGAGTGTAGTTGTAAGTGATGGAGGTTGTTGTTGTTATTTGTAGATTCAATAATAGCAATGTGATCAGAGAGAGAGAGAGAAAAATCGGTTGGAAAATGTAGCTACTACAACAAAAACTAAAATTAGGAAATATATCTATCATTCGTCGCCAAAGGATTAAAAACTGCAATATCTCAAAAATTAGCTATTGGATAAAAAAAATTTCACCAGATTCGTGTTCAGCATGTCAATTACAATGAGATATGATGTAGATTTATAATAAATAAATTTATTTCAAAAATATTGTATTTTTAATATGAGAGATAGCATTTATTTCCAACAAAAAAAATGTATTTTGAGATAGCATATTAACAAAAATTGAGATAAAACGAGAACAAATTATGTTTTTGAGCTGAAATTTATATCACAGATGGGTATTGCATAGGGAAGTTATTTCCCATCAAAAACTCATAGCGCCAAAAATTTAAGATGACATATTTTGAATATAGGCTCTCGATATGAGCAGTAGGGGACCGATGCTTTCCTAGAAAGTTGTGAAGAACTTCTTTAATGCTTTTCCATGCGGCAAGTTCCTTTGGTGCGAGCATTTGCTCAAATTCAGCATTTTTCGTAAGCTTTCGTATGTCAGGGCCAACAAAAACTCCTATAATGAAAAGAGGCAAATTGTATAAGGTATAAAAGCAATTTGAAGTATTCATACCTTCTTTTATCTTTGCTTCGCTAAGTTTTGGAAACAATGTCTTCAAAAAATTGAATGCCGCTCCAGATCTATCTAAACTTTTAACAAAGTTTTTCACCACACCAAGTTTTATATGTAGTGGTGGTAAAAGAATTTTTTCAGTTGGTACCAGCGGTACCAGTATTCAACAACAAAATTGCTCCGCACAATAAGAATTTTAGGCAGAACAACGAAAATTGGGAAACAGTTTGTTGTTGTCTAACGGATCTTAGCAGCTGATAAGCTTCCTTTCTATTGCTCTGTATGACGCGACAAATGATAAACATTTTCTCGTATTATTTTAGCTACAGTTATTATATCTACGACTTTCTTTTGTTCAGTAACCTATAGTGAAATTTTACGTAGAATATTTCATCCATACACATCAACCCTCTACATTTATGTTTTGTGGGTCAGTTTAGGCCTATTCAGAATATGTACGAAATTAACCCTAAAACCGATTTTCAGTTTTGCCTTATTTCTACCATTGATGTTGATTTTTGAGCTTTCGTGTATTCAGAGACTTATTGTAGAATTTAATGGCAAACATTTTTGTAGAACATTGTATCCCGTTATATCCCTGTTTTAGGGGAGTTTACGTACCCATTTCGACAAAAGGGTCCCAAAAGACCCATACAGTGAGGCGCTAGAGGGTTAACATGTTCCACAAAAATGTTCCTTGTAATATTTTAAGTAAAAATGCTGAACATACCCTACACCTAAAATCTATGGATCACATGGTTTTCTAGGCCGATTCGTCATAAGAATGTTTTCAAGGGGTTTGAACTTTGACCCCCCTTAAAATAAGATTCAGACGTAAACTTTCAAAACGCCGATACACGTATATTGTTTTTTTACCCCCTCTACCAAATTCCGTTGACAGAACCTTATAATTATCGAAAAAGTTTCATTTTGTTGTACAGTGTAATAATATGTTTTCCGCAATAAAAGAATGTTCATCGCAACCATAGCATTGTTACCTGAATTTACTTTTGACAATATAATTGCTGCAATATTAATATTGTTGATATGTAACAATAGTATTATTGCCAAATTTAAAAACGAAAATATGGTTATAGCAACAATATTAATATAGTTGGTGCGACAAAAGTATTGTGTTTGGCGTTTTATGTTAACAATAATTTGATTACGGCAATCATACTGTATGATTGTAATTTTTCTTCATTTAAATATGCTTTTAAGAACAAATGTTATTGGTACGGATCTAATGCAATAATATTACTTTTTTTTTTATTACTTTTCATTTTGTAAACAAGCTGCTGTGGCTTTGTTTAACTGAATTTTTTTTAATAAAAACGCTTACGTTTATTTAAACTTATTTTTTCTACTGTGAAATAAATCACTCCTATTATTTTGAATTTAATGTATTTTTGAATAATTTTCATAATTCAAATCTATTTGTGACAACTTAAACCAATTCCTATTGTTGTGAGGATCATAGTATGGTTGTATTTGAATCATACTATTGTTGTAAGGATCATAATATTGTTGTACCACAACCATATACCCAACAATAGTATTATCCTCTTCGAATATTGTCACCACAACCATACTTTTTTTCTGCGTGTGGAGAAAAGTTCTATGGAAAAATTGTTCCCTTTGAAAATGGACATATGGATACTTAGAAATAGTTGAATTTTATAAGGAATCTGAATATGACATAAATATTACTATTCGGCCGAATAGCCTTGACCTATGAGAATAGGCCCTGGGCCTAAAAACCGTCCCCTAATGTTTGGGGGCATTTGGGTATCCAGAAACAGTTATGAAATTGCCAACGATCCGGTCTAAATGTGTGCAAGCGTGGTAGAATATTAAGTCCAAACAATAGATCGCTGCTCACGGGCTCGTGGTGGTCATATGACTGAAATCGAATTTCATTCTTAAATGTAACATATTCACTACACCTGGATTAAATTTGAATTATTTTCAAATTATTATTATAAAATATATATATATTTTTTAATTATATCTTAAATATTCTTTGTTTTAGTAATAATTTGTCTTAGTATTAACTAAGAAACATGACAATGGGCCAGTAGGAGACGCGTAGGTTTGGCCCTTAAGTTTAGACAAATCTTAAAGTTAAAGTATATTGATATAAGTGTAGAAATAACACTGTTTCTTATGCGTTTATGTTTCCATTCTATACTTCATTCTTTCGTTTTCCCTGAACTTTAAAAATTTGGCTTAAAAGTTTTTTTGCGAAGAAAAAAGAAGAACCACGAACGAGCTATCAACGAGGAAGAAGTATCCTAGATAACTTGTGGACGTTTTCGTTTCCTGCTTAGGTTAACAAAAACTTTTTTTCTTTTATGTCTATCTCGGCCTGGTTGTCAATGAATAGTTTGCCATCCCGTCAGGATCATATGTTTTGCTGCCACGTCATCACCAACAGTTTTGAGAGGCAAAGTTTATAGCCATTTGCTGAAAGAATTCAAATAAGTTTTTCTTTTTCGATCGTTAAATAATTTTATTTGGGGGTTTTCTGAGTAGGGAATTATACGAAAATTTGAAAAGTCTTGCATTGATGATTCATGGAACGCGGTTTCATAAGTAGAGTACTACTGTCAGATAATAAATATTTAGTTTGAAAACGGACGTTGAAATACATATTTAAGTGAACACCATACATTCTATGGCAAACCTTTAAGATCTTATTCTATGTCAAGTATTTAACAACGATAAGACTTAGAATACTAAAAAAATCGGCTGAGTCCGTCTTTGTTATTGCCTGCACCGCTTTAAAACAAGTGGCCAGTTCGTAGGTCCGTCCGGGCAGAAGTTTTTATACTCACAACCATTGATTGCCTTCTAATTTAGCATTTGCAGTATTTAGAGATAAGCTGCTTATTCCCAGGGGAAGGGTTTTGGGCCACATCCTTCAAAAAGATAAAATTTGGATTTGTTAAAAAAAGCATTTCATGTCAATTGACCCAACTTTTAGAATCGATGTCTTCCGAGCGAAATGGAACTTGCACCAAGGTTAGTGTTATTGGTTAGTACACAATCATAGAACAAGATCGGTCAAGAACTATCGGAGTTAGAGGGGATCGAATTTTGACATTTTGGCCTAACAGCTGTTTTTTCGCAGCCACGTTAATTATTACCTATTGATTCTAAAAAAAATAGTCCAGAGTGTTTGAAATACCTATTTACTTAATCTTTTTAGAAAAAATTAAAAGAAAATGTTCACTTCTTTTTTGCAAAATCAAAATTATTTTTCCTTCCTCCGTTTTCGTTTCGCCAATGGCATGAAGATTGTTTGGCACCAAGTGAAGAATTTTGCCGAAAAATCGTGTTTTCAGATGAAGCTCATGTTCATCTCGATGACTATGTCAATAAGCAAAAAAGCCGCATATGGGGTTCAGAGAACCCTCCTGAGACTATTGAGAAGCCAATGCATCCACAACGATTCATTTCAGTCCCGCAAAGCGACTAAAGATACCATCATTATGAAACATTTCAGGATCTTATATTGATTACTTTAACCACAATTGTGCTTTCAATAGTAAGAAATTACTCAAAGAAGTGTACTCTTTTAACTCCTCAAAGTGGTGCAAACAATCTGACAAATTTAGTATACCATCCACTCATCGGTGAAAAGTATGAATAAAAATAAATCTGAACAGGGATTAAACCGGCTCAAGACCTCTTGCTTCTATATATAAATAGAAGACAAGTTTTTAACAAAATGGCAAAGTGACATTGATTTTCGTGGCTGCTCACTACTTTTATCATGATTTCGGGTCCGTGACAACCCTCTTCAAAAAGCCTTGCTGTAATTGTTGAAAGTAAAACCGAACTCTATAAGGCCAGGCTCTCCCCAAACGAATGAGAACTACTGTTGTAAACCTCACTTTTCAAGTTTTCTTCACACAATTGCCCACGAAAATACAACTCACTCTTGCCACCTCTAAAGAGACTCCACATCGAGAGCCATCAGTAGATTTCTGTTACAACGTGTGTGTGTAAAGAGTAAAAGTGTGATCTAGCAAAATTATATGAATTGCTTCCCAAACCGAATGTGACCAAACAGACACCACATAGTGGGAGAATTCGAAAAAACATTATATAGGGTGAACAATGAAATTCACTAGTCTGGACTCTAGGACCTTAAGAATGAACCCACAACTAACAGTCATAATCCCTGATTATGACCATGTCATACTACAACGTAATCCATAGTGGAGAGTTTAAAAGATATCGGCCCGGCCGAACTTACCAAATATGCACTTGATCTAATTATTATTTTTAGCAGAATCGTATGAATAGCACTAAAATTATTATAACGAATAACAAAAGTGAGCGGAAAGGCGCATTTTCATGGGAGGATTCAAAACGGGGCTTGACACGCCCCTTTTCAGTACTGACTTTCATGTACGCGTAAAGCCGTTACTAAAATATATGGGTGTTCACGAATCTTACTTATTGCTTGAAAAATTATGTGGGTTTTAATCTGCCCTGAAACAGAGTCATTTTTTAGGCGGTAGGAGAAGGGGCGTGGCTAGGAGTATAATTTTTTGTCACCAAGTTTGCCTTATAACGTCATTCTTACTATGGATTTTTAGTGAGATCGTGTAAATAGTATTAACGATATTACAAGAATGCCAAAGGTGAGCGTAATTGAACATTTATTTGGGAGGTACCAGAAGGGGTGGGGCCATATGAACCATTTTCAATCCTAAAGGCAGTTTTGAAAAAATATTATGTCATGCTAAATTTACTCCTTTCAAGAGTTATCGTGGAAATTAGCCACACAATCAGATATGGCTTAAATGACTTCAAAAGTCATGAAATGGATATGGCCAAATAATGATTTTTTATTTGGAAATATGGTGTATCGCCTTTGCTTTAAGGTAGTTAGTACTAAATGTGGGGTATCAAGACCCATTGGTATAAAACCCTTCTTCTTTTTAGTTTTCCATATTTCTCTTCATATTTACAATTTTTTTGGACTCAAATTAAAAAATGGCGATCAACAAATACACTGTTCGATAAAATTGATTTATTTGTTTTATGTATAGGGTGATCCATCCTGGTATTTTTTCAGATCAAAAAAAAAATATAAAAAAGTGTGGAATCTTTATTGGTAATTTAAAAGGCATTTATTTTCTGAATATAATTTCCTTCAAATGTACGCCTCAGGGTTTCCTTTCTGAGGGTCCAATTTTGGATGACTCGTTCGAGCATTTCGCCCGGTATAGCTTTAATGACATGCGTAATGTTGGCTTTCAACAACTTTGGACTTTACTTAGCCGAAAGGAAAATGTCTTAAGGTGTGACATCACATGATCTAAGCGGCCAACGCACTGGTGCAAAACATGAAATTAGCTGCTCTTCGAAATGAACTCTCAATAGATCCATTGTTTGAGCAGCTGTATGGAACCGTCGTGTAAAAACCAAATGTCGCCAAGATTACGGGCTTCAATTTCAGGTAGCATAAAGATCGATATCATGCGATAGCGAGTACCATTCACGGATACGTTCCGGCCATTATCATTTTTTTAAAAAGTATGCACCGATGATTCCACCAGGTTATAAACAGCACCAAACCGTGGGTTTCCCTGGGAATAATGGCACCTCTTGTACTTGTTGCTCTTCAGCCCAAATGAGGCAATTTTGTTTACTGACTTTGCCGTTGAGCCAGATATGGTCGAAAAGAGCGGATCTTTCCGTTTCTCACCGAACGCTCATTTCCATAATACAGTTGCCAACATTAAAAAAAAAATTATTTTCAAAAAATAGATAAAAATGTCTAAAAATGTTCTTTCAAATTACCAATAAAGATTCCACACTTGATTTGAATTTTTATATTTTGTTTTTGTTTTGAAAAAGTACGTCTAGATGGATCACCCATTATATGTGACGCGCAAAATAGAAAGGGACCTAAGGCTAAAAACCAGTTTTGTTCAGGAGAGCCATTTTAGAGATTAGGTCCCTTTCTATTTGCGCTTAGAATCGTCGACTTCACTTTCATAAAACGCGCATATCTCTGGGAGGGAACACTTTTGGGGCATGGGATCGGTCTCATTCGATGTTGTCCACATCAAAAAAAAGTGAAAAGTTGATGAAAAGTTTTGTTCAGGAGAGACATTTTAAAGATTAGGTCCCTTTCTATTTGCGCTAAGAATCGTCGGCTTCACTTTCATAAAACGCCCATATCTCTGGGAGGGAACACTTTTGGGGCTCGATGCTCAGATGTTGTCCACATCAAAAAAGACAAAAAAAATGAAAATTGATTTTTTTTACCCTTAGGTCATTTCTCTTTGCGCTGTCACATACGAGATTTACATTGAGCCACCTGCAGTGACAACTTATTCAATTTGTATTTCGGCCAAATTCTCGTATAAACCTCGATCCCAGGCAAAATACTTTTGTTGCAACGAATTAGAATGTGATGTTACAGTGTTCAGTGAAATCTCAGTCATTTTCTGCCAAAAGTATTGACTTCAAATTTCAATGAAAAGGTGTGTTTCAAACTAAACTGAATGTTTACAACGTTAAATCAGATTGTTTGCAATTAATCGATACCATTAAAGACTTCCAATAGTTGGACCAAAAATATTTAATATTCATCCAATGCAGTTGAATGTTTTTATGATAAAGTTTAACAGTTTGCTTTTGTGCAATGTATGTGGGGCAATTGTAGGTGGAAATTTTCCACTGACACGCCACCCATGCGTGTGGATTTTTCCTTTTTGACAGATTACACATTTTTACTGAGCACGCGCCGCACAAAAAAATATACGGCGGCTTTTTACATGAAAATATTCCGATGTGGGTGTCCGAGTGAAATAAAACATATTTTACTGTTGGGAATAAAAAAGTGACATTTCAGTGAAACACAGAGTGTGCTGGTTGATGTGGGCACCCAAAACGCCAACAATATAGAAGTGCTGAGCCTCGGCACAACAAGTCAGCAATTTCCACTTAAATGGCATGTGTCGTGCTGACAAATATGCGGCTGGTAGATATTTAAACAGAAGACTTACAGTAAATATTTAAAAATAGTTACAATTATTCATACATACTTTTCCCCCAAACTGTCATTTCTGCAAATGTTGCACGATATAATTTCATCGACTTCCATAGCGCGGCGCATGATGGGTATGTACCGACAGGGAAAAAGATAAGGTAACAATTACATGTGCCCTACAATGGAAATATTTTTGCTGTAACAATTTGGCATTTTTTGTTATTTGAATTTCATTTTTACAGTAGTAGAATTGTTGAAATGTAGCAATGGAACAAGTGTTAAATTTGAAAATAAAAATATTGCTGCTGGAACAATATAAATATGGTTGATGCGACGAATGTATTGCTTTTTATAACCTCCATGTTAATGGTTTATGGCCATAAGCTATTTGGGATTATCTGTATGCTATAAGCCACATTTGCACATTCTTGTGTACTTATGAGTGATCTACAATCAAATTGAGGCTCTGCGGCTCCACAAGTCACCTAATAGATTCAACATTTTTCCGTTTTTTCCGTTTTTTCCAGAAAAAGCGGGAAACATTTTTAGCATTCCTAGAATTCCGGTATAGAAAAATAACAACAGTAAATTAGCTAGACGTTGAATCACTTTATATTAGAAAAAGTAAACCATCCTTACAGCAAGCAAGCCCGCTCCTTGAAATAGGAACTTAAACTGCACTGTTGAGCACCAAAAACTTCTCCGGACGTTTTTGACAATTATACATTTTTTATGTCTTAATGACAATTCAGTCTTAGGCTATTTGCAATTAATCTTAAATATTTTTGGAGATATCTTTATAAATACATATACGAGGTAAATGGTTTTATTGTTTTTCAAAGTATTCTCCTGCATGATTTATACACTTTTCTACTCCGATTGAGACACCTCCAAAACATGCCTTTTGCACGCTTCTGGGGACGAAAATCGTTGAGCACGCATTTTTTTCTTGATGTGCGAGAATAAAAAGAAGTCATTGGGTGCCAAATCAGGGCTGTACGGCGGGTGACTCATCAATTCGACGTCTTGGGCGGTCGAAAAGGCGCTGGTTTGAGCCGATGTGTTGTCATAGTGCACAATGATTCGTCTTCTCCTGTTCATTTTTCGAATTGATTCCGAAGACTTCAGAAAACAAATTGTGGTGTACCACTCAGAATTGACCGTCCTACGTTGCTCAAGCGAAACAGTCACCACGTGACCAGTTTTGCCGAAGAAACAGGTGATCATTTGCTTCGAAGTGCTTCTTCCACGAACAACTTTCGTTGGATTTGGCTCGTCTTCGAAGATTTACTCATACGCATAGATCCATAATTCGTCACCTGTGACGATCTTAGAAACGTCTTTTGAGGCACCGCGGTCGTATTTTTTCAAAATTTCTTTGCACCAATCGACAGGAGCCTTTTTTTAACGATTGTCAAATTGTACGGGATCCAACGAGAACAAACCTTTTTTACTGCCAAGTGTTCGTGCAATATCGAATGTATGTTGGTGGAAGAAATGCCCAGAGATTCATCAATCTCACGGTATGTCACATGACGATCTTGCATTATCAGTTCACGCACGGCATCAATGTTTTCTGGACCAACGGCCGTTTCTGGACGACCTTCGTCTTTGAGCGAGCGTCGGCCACGATTGAATTCATTAAACCAGTTTTTCACAGTGCTATGGGATGGTGCTTCATCGCCATACATAGATTTAATTTCATCGATGCACTCTTGTCGTGATAATTCACGTCGCAAGTTGTGAAAAATTACCGCACAAAAATGTTTACGAGTTAATTCCATTTTTTTGCCATATTGATTTTTTCAATTCTCTGTAAACAACACAAATGATTGTCGTATGTCAAAACATTCTGAGTACGTTTATGCTAATAAATGTCAAACTTTCTAATTGAAATTTCGGTGGCGCCAGGCAACATTAGTGTTGCCTAGGTCAGATATATATAAGTATAGCATATATACAGCAACCCTCGTATCGTATGCAAAATTTCGTCGAATCTTTAAAAAGAAAATAGTCCCCGGTCCTATATAGCCTATTGTAGATATCAAACAGTTACCAGTTTTCAAACAGTAACCATATTTTTGCTAAATTGTATCTGCTTAACAGACATATTGTCGTAGTTTCTAGCAGAAGGCCTATGTGTAAATTTTGAATTTTTTTATTGTCACTTTTAGTTGACCTATTGGTCATACATATATCCACCAACCCGTTTTTCGGTATCTTCATTGGTTCAGGATTTCGAAAAAAACCTATGTGCATTGCTTTATAGAAAATATCATAAAACTATTGTAAAAGGGTTATATCATGGGACTTTTCAATATCCAAATCAATAATCCTTTATGGTTCAGATCCTTAACAGTTAATTGCCATTCCATAGAACTACTTTGTCAAGATCTGACAATAAAGGATGCTTGCAGAGTGTCAGAACTTAAATCGGAAGGGTCCTTTGTATAAGGACTTTATAATACCATGAACCGATATGGTCTAAATTATAAACAGTTCATTACCATGCCATGAAGATCAGACTATAAATCCAGTTTATAGAGAACCGGTACCTGAACTTGGGAATGTATGGGCTTTATATCAAAACATTTATCGATTTGGCCCATATTCAATCCTAAATAGGCATTGTTTAAAAGACAATTTTATACCAAGTTTCTGCAGTCTAGGCCTATCCCATGGTAATGACTTTTATAGAAAATACCCCAAAAAAGTGTGATTTTAACAGATGTTGTTGGATAGAGAAACTTGTTGCCCTTAAATGGATTTGGTTCATTATAAATCTCAATCAGCATGCAACAACAAAACAGTTTTCCGCAAAGTTTGGACTTATTGTGACCACTATCGTGCTCGTATCTTAGAATTGTACGCTGATCAAAAACATATACTTTATAGGGTATCACATCGATATTTTGAGGTGTACCAAACGAAATGCCAAATTTTGTACACCACCGTCATACGGCGGGGGATATGTAATTAAAAAAAGGGCCTATGTGGATAATTATCAATTTCTTTTTATTGTAATACAGAAGAGGCAATACAAAAAGGGCCTATGTGACATTTTTGTACTTATATATTGATGTGTCATTCACAATCGCGCCTACTAAAACTCAACATATTTTATAGGTCGGAACGTGGGAAATCTGTAAGTGAATTGACTGCAATTACTAACTTTCGAAAATTCCGCGAAATAAATAAATGCAACAGTTTTTTGGCTTTCCTGTTAAGTGTTCGTCTGCTGGGAACACAGGAGTATTATAATTATTTTTTGCGGGTATGAGAACATGAGATTAATTATATTCAACTTACCGAGAACGTAAATATAGGGTGACCAATCTTGATGTATTTTTTTGAAAATAAAAAATATATACAAAAATTCAAACAATGTGTGGAATCTTTATTGTTCATTCGAAACGATTTTTTATGCCATTTATTTTTTGAGTGTAATTTCCTTCAATTGTTGGCCGCAACTACGCCTCAGGTTTCCATTGTGAGGGTCCCATTTAGGATGACTCGTTCGAGCGTTTCGGTTAGTCATCATTAAGTTTTAAAAAAAATTATTAAATAATAATATTATTAGATGTATTAATTAATTCCTTAACTACATTGATAATTACATTCTGAAATACTTTGGGATTTTAATTGAAAGCATAAAGTAAATTTGCATCCTAAACACATTTATTTCTAACTTTTTTAAAAATTGTCTCTATTATGGATATTATTTAAATTGTATTTTCCCATTTCCACCAATCAATGTATCATTGTACGTATTAATCCTTAAAAAATCGAAAATTATCCTCAATATCTAATGTCAAATTCGCTTAATTTTATGTCCTTCTAACAAGAATATTAAATAGGCTTTGAAAGATTTTAAAAAATTCCCCGGATCCCGGCATAAAATTTGCCGGGAAACTCCGTAATGGGAATTTCCGTGAAAAAAAACCCTGATCTGATCTTGCTCAAATTAGGCACAGTGCATGATATACGAGCATGTTTTTGTATAGCTAGCTTTGAAATGGCTTGTTAAAGTCCGTACAAAGGCGATGAGTATACAACATTGTTGTAGGGTATGGTTCGTCCTGTCTTACTTAAAACAGTTTAGACCCTACACTGAAGTATAGGGTGAATACTAAGTATATCATTACTTTTGCAACACCTCGATATATTAGTATTTATCATAGAGCCTATTAAGTACATATGTATATTATCAAAAGTCGTAAGTTTTAAGGCGATCTAGCAATTTCCGTCTATCGTCATTACTGTCCGTAGAAAACACAATAGCTGAAAAAATAAGGTTAGAATCCCATAATTAAAAATAGTGTTGGCTTAAGGTCACACGGTATGAGGGTTTGTAAATAGGCGCAATCGGCCCAATGGAAAAAAAGTTTTCCTTTAAGGGACTAAAGCTACCTCGGAATAAGAACACTTGTTGAAGTAGCAAAACAAATTGTATTATTTACGAAAAAATTGAGACTTTAAGCCGAGACGAGATGATTTGGTTCATGTGACCTTAAACGTGCAATCAATACTTTAAGTACCCAAAATTTTGCTATGATTTCAATGGATTTATTTTGAAATTTTGGCTGAGATAAGGGTCTGACATATGGACCAAAAAAGGGCCTATGTGTAATGATAAAACAAATGATTCTCTGTTAAAATTTGGCATATGGGTAATCTAATTAAGTCCTGTTTTACTATGAATCGAAATATGGATATAGAAGTAAATACCCGCTACTTCGAGAGCGAAAAACTGTCATATAAAACCATAGTTCACTATTCTAGATTTAAACTGTTCTTTTGAGTGGCCATCAAAGCAGTCATTAGTTTTTGTGCATTTAGGTTCCTTTAGCTTATATAAGTTCCTTTATTTTCTACTGCTCGGACATCTCTGATCTAAATGGATGTAATTGCGCTATGTATGCTGACGATACCGCTCTGTTTTTTGCTGACGAATACGACCAAAATATACTCGTAGTAATAAAATTGCAATATGCTTTAGATATATTGGTAGAATACTTCCACAAATGGAAAATTAAGTTGAATAAAGACAAGGCACAAGCTGTATTCTTTAGTACAAAACGAAATCCACGTTTCTATCCACAAGATCAGCTTAAAAATAAACGGGTAGACCATGGAGTCCAGATGTTAAGTATTTAGGTGTCTACCTTGACAAAAACAGATTCTCAATGTCCATATTTCTCGGCAAATTCACAAATTTAACGTTGCAAGAAATTTGCCTAACCCACTCATTAAACGTTATTCTTCCTTGAAAAGAGAAAATTAAATAATCTTAGCAAAGGTTTTTTTTTTCAATCAATGTTATTGTACGCTTTTCCCGTTTGGGGGGTTTGTGCAAAAACATACATCAAGAAGCTTCAAGTCTGTCAGAATAAACTTTTAAAAATGATGTTAAATTTACCATCTTTGCACCAATCCAACAATATACTCGTATGCTTAATACAAACCAGAATAGAAATGATCACAGAACGTTTTAAAATTATTCTGCAGTTTATCAACAAATCCTCTAATTTATGACACATATAATTATATATAATTCATATTCCTACAAATCGGAACACATTTGTTTACTTAAACAATGAAACGAATGTAAAGGGTTCCCGTAAAATAAGAGGTGATAAATCAGAGGTTTTTAAAAAATTGAACTTTTCTCTGAATAACAAATTTTATAAAAAAAAAATTTAATCAAACTGTAAATAAAAAAAAACAATGTTCTATATGAAAAGTTGTAATAAACAACTAAACCTCTGTAAAATATTTTGATAGCTAGATTAAGAAAACTGATTTCAACAAAATAAAAAAAAAGTTCCTATAGCTTAGTAACTAATAAGGTTTCTGTCCCTGTCCTCTTTACCTATGTTCAAATTTTTAACCTTTCTGGCTAATTAAACCAGCTTCGCTCACTTTGTTTTTTTTTTTACATTTATGGTGCAGTCTAAGTTTATTGCGAGCTTTTCATTCCGTTCTAATCAGTTCCGAATTATGTTGGCTAAGGTTCTTGTGAAGCAATTTTCCGCTTCCTTCCTTTTTTGTCATTTTTAATTTTGTTTTTTTTTTACCCATGTTATCAAAATATCCAATCATCTCTTTAGCGCCTAATAAGGACAATAATCCGTTTTTGACCCTTTTCATCCCATTTTTTCCATTTTTATTTTTTTTGTCGTTTTTTTGATTTTGTATCATATCGTATCGCATGGTTTCGATAGAATTTTGTTTTTCATTTGCTTTTTTTTCGTTTTATTTAAACTTTTGTAACCAAATTTCTATTGCACTCAGTTAATTTGGTGCTCTTTTTCTTCCGCATTGGCCCATTGTGATATTTTGCCATTAACCTTTTGCTTCTTTTTCTCCCCATTGCTTTAATGTATACTCTCCTCTTGATTTAATGCCGCCCTGTTTCGGTTCTTTTTTCTCCATTTTTATTCTATGCTATCCAGTTTATATGATATTGTTTATTTTACTTGTTTATATTTCGACCGTTTTGGTTCCCACTTTTCCACATTTTTATCAAGGTTGGAGAATGTTTTTTACCTCATTTTGTTCATTTTGTTAAATGTTTTTTACCTCATTTTTGATATTTTGCCCTTCTCTACCCTAATTTTTATTAGCTTTACTCCATTTATAATTAAATTATAATTTGAAAGAATTCCTGTTGCTTTGATATTATTTCTCTCACATTTTGATTGCACTTCTCTCACATTTATTATTTTGCACATTTCTTAACGTTTCGCCCGTTTTGGTCCTTTTTTACACCCTTTTCATTTTTCATTACCAACTGCTTGTTTTGGCCCTATCCCCTCATTTTTATTCCCATTTCTATTTCTACGCATATGATACTGTTTATCTCAGTTTTTGATAATTCAACCCCTTCGCCACACGTTTTGCCCTAAAATGTATTTTCTATAAAATGCTATCGATTTTACAATGTTATTACTACAATTTTAATTTCGCTCATTTTGTCCCTCCTAATCCCTTTTTCTGTTTTCTATGCAAACCTGGCGATTTCCCACAGTTTTTCTCACTTCTTGCAGTTTTGTTTGTATTGGTATTATTTATTTAGTTGTTATCCCCATTTATATTTTCAATGTCTTTACCTTAGTTTGACATTGTCTGGTTATTTTCTATGTTATCTTTTTGATTTAACCTTGTGTTTTATATTTTCTAATATTTCGCCCTTTTGACCCCTTTTTATCACTTTATATTCCAATTTTTTGTTTTCTATGGCATCTTCTTAATTTAATGTTCCCCTTAATTTAATTTTCGCCCCCTTTTGACCTTTTTTAATCAACTTTTATTTCAATTTAAATTTTCCATGCCATCTTGTTTATTTAATATGTTTTCTCTTTTATATTTCTCCCCTTTTGGACCATTTTTATCCCCATTTCTGTTGATTAAATATAGTTTTTCTTACATTTTTACATCTTTTGGCACTTTTGGACCATTTTTTGTTTTATCTCTTTTTATCCCCATTTCTATTTTCCATGTCGTCCTGTTGATTTAATATTGTTTGTCTTACTTCCTGCTGATTCGCCCTTTTTGCCATTTTTAATTGTTTTTAACCCCATTTCTATTTTATATACCATGCGACGATTTGACATAGTTTTCCTACTTTTCTGTCACTTGTTATATCTTTTTTACCCCTTTTATTATCTACAATTTGTAACAACAAAATGCCCATTTGTTCTAAAAGTTTTGCAAGTGTCGAACATTTTTTTAAATGTCGACTTCAAGGATTACCAAGAACCATAATAAAAGGGATCAAATTTACCCCAAGAATTTGATGCATCTCTAAAAATATTCCTACTTTTCGATTCTAGCGTTTCAATGGTCTTACCACTTCAATTTTAATTTTCCAACTAAAGTATCCCCATTTTAGCCAAAAAATCCCCATTTTACCCATATTTACATTTTCGACCTTCAAATTTGTTTCTTATAATTTGAATTTGTCGAAATATTTTGTTATAGACGTCCTAATTGTTAAAAGCGGACTTCTAAATTTCTTGGTTGTAGGTGCCGTGCATAAGAAGGTACGAAATTTCCACCTTTTTATCCCCTTAAGTTTTAAGTTTCCAAAAATCTCCTTTCACTTCGAATAAAAATTATAAGGGGCACCCATTCCTAGAATTTGTTGATTCTAACTCTATAGAGCTACACGCAGAGAAAAAATATGGTTACACTATGGTCACCGCAACAATAATATGTTCTCTACAATAAAAGCATGTTCGTCGCAACCATAGTATTGTTTTTTGAATTTCATTTCATGATTGCGACAATATTACTATTGTTGAAATGTAACAATAGTATTATTGTCAAGTTTAGAAATAAAAATATGGTTGTAGTAACCATATAAACATGGTTGGTGAAACAAAAGTATTATTGTTTAACAATAATATGATTACGGCAATCATAGAGTATGGTTGCGACTATGAACAAAACAAAACAGGTTTTTAGAGCATACATGGATGTGTGTGCGTATGTTTTTTGATATACAAAAAAAACATATACACACGATACAGTGAATGGTTGTTGTCCATTAAAAAAACAACAACAATCGGAAGGTAGTTCGAGGGATTTTTATTTACTTTGTTCGGTAAAATACTCTAATATCGATTGGTTCTCGTTTATTTAAAATCTGCCTGCACTTATATAGCTATTGATCACGGTTTAATCACATTCGTTACTTGGGGTCTACGAATGGTAAAGTAGCATTCACCTCTGCTGGCATCTACAAGTATTTTCGACTGCCGTTGGAATATATGTTTTTGTTTCTTGAATGAAATGTTCAATAAAAACATGGCCCCAAATCTGTCCATGAACTAATTGTAATGCAATTTAAAATTACTTGCTTGTTAAAAATATCTTATTTTTGAATAATAACAATCAATCCTAATAAATAATTTTGGCGATCATAGTATGGTTGATTGCATTATTCTATGGTCGTACGGATAATAACATGGTTGCGTGTGAATCACACTATGGTTTTGAGGATCATACTATGGTTGTATAAGAAAAATACTATGGTTGTGAGGATCATAGTATGGTTGTGGGGATAAAAGTATGGTTGAGTGTGAATCATACTATTGTTGTGAAGATCATAGTATGGTTGAGTGTGAATCATACTATTGTTGTGGATATCATACTTTTGTTATAAGGATCATAATATTGTTGTGCCACAACTATATGTCAACAATAGTATGATCCTCTTCGAATATTGTCACCCCAACCATACTTTTTTTCTGCGTGTAGAATCACCAAACGGTTATATCCGCTTGTTCCTGACACTGTTAATGAGGAATACGTTTTTTCCCTTTTTACCCCCTTAAAGCTCGAAATACATCTAGACCTACACCTACCCCACAAATGTTATGATTCTAGCTTCAGCCGTTAAGCCTGGGGGTCGATCAGTCAATCAGCAACACTGGCTAGTGATTCAAAGATTTGTCTTAGATTGGAGTCGGAGTCATAGACTCAATGAGTCCAAAATCGATCCACTTCAATAAAGAGTTCTCGGCTAAGGATATGGCCGAACATAACGACGTTTTTATATGTAAGGCTTGATTTCGTTGTTTTTGCGCGATTATATTGCTTTTTCGAAAATGAAAATACTGCTCTGGCGGCTTTATTGTCCTTAGTCTTAGCCAAATATATGCTATTGCATATTGATTGTAACAATAGATTAACTGAAGGACAGACTATTTCTTACAGACTCTATAAGTGATTCATTGATAATAGCAAAGAATATAAATCATTCAATTTATATTCTTCGATGAAAGCCATGTGGTTCTTTATGGTGTTTCAAATTTCTGCACTAGAAAACATTACTTTGCACTGTGACACTTAGTGCCGATCACTTAGTGATGATATTATATTGAGCACAACCTAAAGATTCCAGAGAAATTTCCCAGCTAATGACATATTTGAAACACGTTCAATTTAATATTCTCATTAACATGAGACACATTAAAAAAGCCACGTGATGCCATGCTTTGGGGCATGATATAAAAAAAGACTAGTGAACCGTTGATGGGTGAAGAAAGCAAACGAGAAATTATTTTCACTTAACGCCGTCAACATTCGTTAAGAAAGCCAAACACACACAATCCCAAGTCGGTCGGTTACATCCTCCGACGGTCTTTGTCTGTTTATTTTTTTTTTAAATTTTATTTGCCTTTTTACATCCTTTGGAATTTCGCCACCAAAAACTGCAACGTATACATTGTTTTTCTTTGGTTGGTATTCTCAATCAAAACTTGCCGTCCATGAACTCGTACCTGAAGAGACGCTTACTCCTTCATTTCTACCAACGCTTGTTTCGCAGAAAACATTTTCTTATCCGCTTCGTCCCCATCAAGATAATTCCAATTCGTCCTTAAGTTACACAACAATTTGTTTCTTTTGTCCCCTGTCCTTGGAAGCGGTACGCTGCATGACCTCGATGAACCGTTTATTGCTCTTTAAAGGCAACAAATAATTTCAATGAAGCGAATGGACTTTTTAAGATGGGTCATATTTTAGATGGTTTACGATACTTGAATTTTAAGGCTTTTTCATTTGTGGCAATAACGAAAATAAAAAACAAGCAACTGATGACAATGAAATATAACATCAGCTGCGAATTGTAACCCTTTTCAAGCCAGAAAGCGGTTATAAAAAAAATTGTCTTACCTAACAGAAGTACTGGTGTTTGTTGTACCCTTGTTAAAGTGGTGGACATTTCAAATTTAAATGGTGCCACAATAATAAAGTACTTCAGCTTGTTATATTCACATGTTCTAAGCTAAAAACAGGTGGAAAAATTAAGTTCGGCCTTGCCGAAGCTTATATACCCTACAACATGGATTTCGGTCCAATATGAACATTTTGTCAAGAGTCCTTGACACGGTTTTTTTTTCTCTCAGCTTTTCTACACCAGCTTCTATGAGCATATCGGTATTAGTTCACGATATATAGTCTTTCAAAGTTCAAGGCTGTTGTAACTGGGCGTGGCACTGTCTTTTTTTCCAGGATGTGTTTCGATCCATGGCAACATCATCTGTTCCAAACATCATATTTCCATATTTATTAATTCATGAAATATAGTATTTTTTAATTCAGGATTGAGTGGTGGTGCCACGCCCCCTCGTCCAATTCTCGCATAGCACAGACTTTAGTAATTTCTTAGTCTTGAGTGTAATGTAACGTGTAACGTGTGTAACGATCAGTCCATTACATTTGCAATAAATGTTATTTTTACTACTTTTCCCCCAGGATGTTTTTTGATCCATGACAACATCGTTTGTTCCAAATATCATCGTCATATTTAATACGGTTGCTATCTATATTTTAGGCCTAGGCAACACCTAGTGTTGCCTGGCGCCATCTGACATTTCCATTGGAAAGTTTAACATTTTAAGCATAAACGTACTCAGAACGTTTTGACGTACGACCATCATTTGTGTTGTTTACAGTGACTTGAAAAAATCAATTTGGCAAAAAATAGAATTAATTCGTAAACATTTTCGTGCGATCATTTTTCACAACTTTCGACGTGGATTATCACGACAAGAGAGCATCGATGAACTTAAATCTTTGTATGCCGATGAAGCACCATCCTATAGCATTCAATCGTGGCCGACGCTTGCTCAGAGACGAATGTCGCCCAAAAACGGCCGTTTTGCCAGAGAATGCCAGAGAGATGCCGAGCGTGAACTGATTACGCAAGATCGTCATGTAACATACCGTGAGATAGAGGCATCCTTGGGCATTTCTTCCACCAGCATACATTCGATATTGCATGAGTACCTGGTCGCCAAAAAGTCTTGTTCTCGTTGGATCCCGCACAATTTGACAATCTCTCAAAATAAGCTCGTGTCGATTATTGCAAAGAAATTTTGAAAATATACGATCGCGATGCTTCAAGAGACGTTTGTAAAATCGTCACAGGTGACGAATCATGGATCTATGAGCCCGAAACAAAACAGCAATCGACCGTGTGGGTCTTCGAAAACAAGCCAAATCCAACGAAAGTTGTTTGTGGAAGAAGCACTTCGAAGCAAATGGTCGCCTGTTTCTTCGGCAAAACTGGTCATGTGGCGACTGTTCAGCTTGAGCAACGTAGGACGGTCAATTCTGAGTGGTACACCACAATTTGTTCGCCTGGAGTCTTAAGAGAAATTCGAAAAACGAACAAGAGAAGATGAATCATTGTGCACCATGACAATGCGAGCACCGGATCAAACCAGCGACTTTTTGACCGGCCAAAACGTTGAATTGTTGGGTCACCCGCCGTACAGCCCAGCACCCAATGGCTTCTTTTTATTCCCGCACATCAAGAAAAATGCATGGTCAATGATTCTCGTCGCCAGAAGATGCTGTTGAAGCGTTCAAAAACCATGCTATGGAGGTGTCTCAATCGAAGTGGAAAAAGTGCTTCGACAATTCGTTTCAGCGCATGCAAAAGTGTATAAATATTAGCATTTTCATTATTAGGCCAGATATATATATAGCCCCGTATTCCAGTGTGGATCATATATAACCAATATATTCTATTATGTTCTGTTAAAAGCTAACAGCTTAATTTTATTCCCGGTTTTATTTAATTTCGCATTCGATACAAGTGGGGTTTTGCCAGGTCCTCTTGCGGTTTTCGTAGTATGTGTCCTAACCATTTCTACTTACGTCTGAGGGTTTCTGATGCAATGGGAGAGTGTCCTGTCGCTAGCCATAGGTCGGTGTTGGAGATTGTGGCAGGACAGAAAATCTTAATTATTTTCTTAGGCTTCTGTTGGTAAAGACTGTGTGTCCAAATGAGAAGTGATGTAATTCTGCCCTTAAACGTCTTTAAATTAACGCGGATTTTAAAAATAATGTCATATTAGAGTTTGTGAAAATATTTCATTGTTTTTGGTACCCTTTGTTCAAAGTTCAACATGTTTTAAATTGTATGTTGGGTAATGTTGCATTCTCAAGTGCAGCCCATAAAATTGTTAACTGTATACATTAGATAATATTTGTACGCTCGCACTTTTCCACATGGTGATAATGGCCAGTGGTAGGAGCAGCCCGCACACAAAAAAAATGTGACACTTTTCGTGTACTTAGGATGAATACCAGTATTGAAAATTGTATTGTATATTATGTTTTGTATATTTGGCCTCCGCTTTGATTTGTAATCTCTGCTGGAGACTAGATAACTTGAAATATTTTCAACATTTGATATAATCACTTTTTGTATAAATAAAATTTAGTATCTTACAAATGCTCAAAACTAAATGACGTGTGTTTCACTCACCCTTATGTCCATGATTAAATGGGTCTGATTTTCGGACAACCAATTTTGTTTAGCTTTTAAAAAAGAATTTTTATTTATTTTAAAGCCATATGTCCATGAATATGTAGTGGTGGCCAAAACATATGCAACTAAGATTGACTGACTTTAACAGGATCTGTAAGTTGGCAAATTTGTACCACAAATAAGACAATGATATTTAAATAATTATTAATACGGCATTAAGATTTTAAATAATTATCAGAATGCACAGCTTTTGTTTACATTTCTTTACTATCGGCATTTTTATCGATAAATAATAAAATCGGTATGGACAAAACATATGCAACTCAACAATTTTGTTTTAAATATCGGCATTTTTGCAATTTCTTTTTATCTGTTCTTCTTCATATTAATAATTCGAAAGCCTGCGTAAAGAAATTTGTAGGAATATTCAGTATTATTTTGCTACTTTATTTCAATTAAAGCTAAAATAGAGTTCGTTTTCAAATGGCACGCGATAAATTTGGATTTGAGCTCAGACAGCGAATTGTGACTGATTATTCTTCTGGAATATCACAGAAAGACATTGCCGAGAAATATAATGTTCATAAAAGTTCAATATGTCGCATTATTGCTAAGTTTAAAAAAACTTCACAAATTTCTGTTAAACACCGAGGTGGTCGACCGCGCAAGACAAGTGATCGGACGGACAATTTGATAATCAGACACGTGAAAAAAGACCCATCTATCTCTTCCTCCAAACTAACTGAAAAATTGCAAGTATCAGTTTCTGATCGAACAATTCGTAGACGTCTTTTACAGGCCTCTCTACGCGCCCTGCAAAAAAACCGCTCATATCAAAGCGTAATCACAAAAAGCGTTTACAGTTTGCTAAAGACCATTTAAATTGGCCAGAAAGTAAATGGAGGTCTATCCTGTTTAGTGACGAATCAAAATTTAACATAATTGGCAGCGATGGCATGTGTTATGTACGACGACCAGCTGGAAAACGGATCGAAGCACGTTACTGCAAAAAGACGGTCAAGCATGGAGGGGGCAGTGTAATGGTGTGGGGCTGTTTTTCTGGTGCTGGTGTTGGTCCACTGCATAAAATTGTTGGCATTATGGACAGATTTATGTATAAAGACATATTTGAAAGGGTAATGCTTCCATATGCAGAGTATGATATGCCGTTGCGGTGGGTCTTCCAGCAAGACAACGATCCCAAACACTCATCGAAAGTGGTTAAATCGTGGTTTGCCGAAAATAGAGTTACGGTATTGGAATGGCCACCGCAATCTCCAGACTTAAATCCCATCGAGAACCTCTGGGAAATCGTAAACCAAAAAATTGATAGAGAAAATTGTACAAGTTCGACTATTTTGTTTCAACGACTGGAAGATGCGTGGAAATCAATCCCAACAAGCGTCATTGACAACCTAATAGCATCAATGCCTCGAAGTTGTCAGGCTGTAATCAACAACAACGGATTTGCTACAAAATATTGAGTTCATTTGCATTGCACTGCGCTCGATTTTATTAGTTGCATATGTTTTGGCCACTGAAAAATAAGAATGAATATGTATTTTTACTTAAATATCTTAAATATCTATGGAGTAGATCACTTTTTCTTAATTTTAAAGCAATAAAGTATAAAATTTTAAAATACAATTGGCTAATTTTAATTTCAGAAAATTTTTACGAAATATTTGGTAAAAGATGTATTTTGGTTGCATTTGTTTTGGCCACCACTGATATGGGGACTATATCCAAAAATGATAATACATGATTAATCGGTCTTTCGTTATATACCATACCTAATTTGATTGAAATCGGAATTTACATGGATATTATAGAGCGGTTGTACGTCTATAATATGGGGAGATCTTCGTACTGGAGCTGTTTTGAAACGTAAACCGGTATGATCTATTTTATCTGAGCCGATAACTGAACCGTGCTAAATTTCCTCAATACTGGTTGTGGCTTCCAAAGCTAAAGACATACTTATACAAATGGTTGAATATCTTAATTTAACCGATTTTTTAAATATTGCATGGTAGTTTAATAACAAGCAGTAGATAGACTGCTGTTCAAAGTTGAACATATTTTAAATTGTGTGTTGGGTAATGTTGCATTCTTAAGTGCAACCCATAAAATTGTACATAAGATACTATTGTAAGCTCGCACAAGATCATGCGATTCCACATGGTGATAATGGCCTGTGATAAGAGCAGCCCGCACACACAAGAAATGTGACACCTTTCGAGTGCTTCGGACAAATAACAGCCTATGGGATTTTCATATGCTATTAAAAATTGTATTGTATATTCTGTATTGCATATTTGGCCTTCGCTTTGATTTGTAATCTCTGCTGGAGTTTATACTAGATGACTTGAAATATTTTCAACATTTGATGTAATCAGTTATTGTCTAAATAAAAGTTAGTATCTTACAAATACTCACAATGGAATGACATGTTTTTCACTCAACTGAAGACGGACACATATACCCTTCAATCGAATCAACTTCTGACTTTGAGTCCATCGGTACACTTAAAGGTGTGTGTAGTTTAAACATTTATGGTTGTTACGTCTTCTGAAAATTATAAATTTTCTTTGCTCTTAGATTTTTTTTGTAATCTTTTATTGAATGAAAACTCTTTATCTTTCTGGAGATGTGGCAGCGCCCCCTACATATGAAAATATAGGGTAATAATAATTTATTGTAGTATAGAGCGCTGTCTATTGCAATTTAAAAAAACTAATTAAGAGATTAATTTAGGGTGGTCCAAGGTCTTTCAACAATGGTACTGTTCTTGGCTGTTTGGAATACAAAACGAAAAACGAGTCATTTTACGTAAGCAATACAAAAAAAACGTAAAAATTAAAAAAAATTAAATTATAAAAAAATTCTATAGGGTCAGCTGAAGGTCATTCAGCTTAAAAAAATAGGGGTCTCCTTATATTTTTTTTTAAATAATCAACACCCTATACATGCGGTGCATTGCGTTGGCGAGTGGAAAGTAAAGGATGGGACTGGGGAAAGAGGGAGTAATGATTGAACTTCTGGATTTCGAAATTAGTAAGAAATACATTTGCCGGAAGTCGATTCCACATACGGTCTGTACGAGCGAAAAACGAATTTGATCTGTAGTGTATAAGTATAAGTATAGTGCGGTCAACTGGCCAATCGATAACAGACGGGTGTGAATTCCTAGAAAGTCGCGTATCCCTGCCGAACATCCTCACTTCAGGAATAAGGCGACGGATGTCTGATGAACACACACCATGAAAGTAACGATAGAACAGCGTCACGCAACCCACATTCCGACGATGCTCAAGGGAAACAATAGAGTTGGATATCCCACTGTCACCTATCAGCACCATCGCTCTCCTTTGAACACGGTCAAGTACCTCCAAGGATGATTTTGGAGCACCTGCCCACATATGGAAGTTGTATTCCATCTTTGGCCTGATGTACTCGTATGTTGTATAGATATCGAAAAGATCAGAAGGAGTGAAATATTTCTTGCACCGCTTTAAAAAGCCTATGCACTTGAGTGCTTCTTTCGACACTTCGAATACATGTCTCGCCCAACGAGCGTCACATTGTATTTTCATGCCCAGAACATCGAGAGCTTCTGAAATTTCAAAATCCGTACCATCGATAGAAATTGACGATATTGTTGGGTCAGCGAATCTCTTGTGAGACAACAAGCACCACTGTGTCTCGCACTAAAATCTACTCTATTCACTCGACCCCATTCGGAAATGGCCAGTAGATCCAGGCCAAGAGTCTCATCCATAATTCCCCTTTTGTCTTCAATATCTTGAAGACTCCGCCTACGGTCGAATGAATTTGAATGACAGAGGTTACCATCATCTGTGAAAGAGTAGATTGGATTCACGGTCTGACCCAAAAGATCGTCAATGAAAATAAGAAATAAAGATGGAGAAAGGACAGAGCCCTGTGGTACACCTGCGGTCAGCCTATGTGTGTTGGATGAGTTCGGTTTTACTTTCAACAATTGGAGCAAAGCTTTCTGAAGAGGGGTGTCACGGACCCGAAATCATGATATTTTGTTGCCATTTTGTTAAAAACTTGTCTTCTATTTAAATATAGAAGCAAGAGGTCTTGAGCCGGTTAATCCCTGTTTAATGTGTAAAAGCAACAGACCGAAATAAAACAAACGAGCTAAACAATTCTGAATTCTGCATATAGTCGAAAAGGTCAATTTCTCCTTTATACACCGCTCTCAAGTTTTTGAAATTCGGTTCACTAATAAAGCAGTTACGGGTTCCTTTTTTCCAAAAAAAAAAAACAAAAATAATAGTGTATGTAAATATCTCTTAAACTAAAGCGAATTTTGCAAATCGGCCTGATTTGTGATCAGCATCCTCAAATAAACTGAGGTTAACTATCAAACCTTTTGTTGCAGGTTTTCTTTTTTAAAGTGTGTGGCCCACTGGTATTAGTCGCTCGTAAGTTTCCATTACCGGATTTCAAAAGGATTTAACCTTTTGAATATATTCTTTATAACGTTTTTGATCTATATTTACAAGAGTTACAAACGGAAAGACTTAGTATTTATTCAATACTTTAAAATGGGTAGAGTAAGAACGATTTTTGCAAATTGTATTGGTATAAGTTCTATTTTTCTATCTATGTACAAATGTTAGATATTTTCTTACATTAACTACATTTAGGGTCAATTGAAATAGATTCAGATGACTGTCGACAAACCTCATTCAATACTGTTTAACGATTTTTTATATAGAACTTTATTACTTACAAAAACTTTGAACGATGTTTCATCTGTATGGTGTGGTGCTTCAAACTTATGTTTAACTATCGCGTCATTGCTTCAATAAGCATTTCTAACCTCTCCACTTTACTCAGTTTAGTTCTAACTGCTGCCCTTGTGTTCTACTGCATAAGTATATGTGATTGTCTGTATGCATGTATACGTGAAGGACATTTTTGAGATCATCGCATTGATGAAATACTTCTAAGCGCTTAAATCACATAATTCCGATGAACGAGTAAGATGTTCAAAGTTATGCATAAATCTTTTCAATAAAGTAAAGTTTTACATTTGTTTATTTCGTCCTTAACTTAAAGACATTATTTCAATTTCCAATAAAAAAGGTAAAGGCCACACTCAGAAAAAACATTTGTTGAACTCGTAGAAAATGGAACAATTTATGCAGACGTATACTAGTCCTAGAGCTATAGCTACAAATACAAAGAAATATTTCATTTTTTTCTAGAGCTGTGGCCATGCAGGCAGATAAACGTATGTTTGTGGTGACAATGTTTGAAAATCATCAAACAGCAAATAATGATCCTCACATCCACAATAATGTTTTACTACAACCATATACCTGCCAATATTATGGTGCTCTTCGAATATTGTCACCCCAACCACATAGTATTTCTAAACGTGTGTAAAAGCTGTTTAAGAACCTGAAAACAATTCTACCACCCTGTCATCCCATATACTTTATATAAAAGGCCATTACGAGAGCTGCTATATATATTTCTATCCTAATAATGAAAATGCGAATATTTATCATCAAAAATGGTTTCACTGTTTTTCAAAGTATTCTCCAGCATGATTTATACCATTTTGCATGCGCTCAAAACAATTGTCGAAACACTTTTTCCACTCCGATTGAGACACCTCGAAAACATGGTTTTTGAATGCTTTAACAGCATCTTTTGGGCACGAAAATCGTTGACCACGCATTTTTTTTTCTTGATATGCGGGAATAAAAATATGTCATTGGGTGCCAAGTCAGGGCTGTACGGCGGATGACCGACCGTTTTGGCTGGTCAAAAAGGCGCTGGTTTGCGCTGATGTGTTAGAGCTCGAATTGTCATGGTACACAATGTCTCGGCTTCTCTTGTCCGTTTTTCGAATTTCTTCGAAGACTTCAGGCGAACAAATTGTGTTGTACCACTCGGAATTAACCGCCCTATGTTGCTTAAGCGAAACAGTCGCCACATGACCAGTTTTGCCGAAGAAACAGGCGACCATTTGCTTCGAAGTGCTTTTTCCACGAACAACTTTCGTTGGATTTGGCTCGTCTTCGAAAACCCACACGGTCAATTGCTGTTTTGTTTCGGGCTCGTACGTATAGATCCATGATTCGTCACCTTTGACGATCTAATAAACGCCTTATGAAGCACCGTAATCCTATTTTTTAAAAAAAACTCTTATAGTGCGATACAACAACTCTTATAGTGCGATCTCTCAGAAAGCTCGATATAAAACGAGCGAGAGTATTTACCAAATACACCAAATACAATTACAATAAAGAACGCAAAAAAAAAATAAAATCGTAGAGTAAAAGGTGGCGAAAATCAGCTAAAATATAGAAATTTCACTCAAATACACAATATCTTATATAAGTATTTATATCTTTTATTGTAAAACGGTAAACCCGTCACAAAAAATTTGGAAAGCGGACATGTCGGGCTTAAGCTATATTTGAGAACCGACTGCCAGGTTTAAATCTCGGCCAGGTTGAATCTCGGGTTTTCAGTTTTGGTTTTGGACACTCTATTTCCCATACTTTCAATGCCATACTTGTCTGAAAAAGGCTTAACATTTTTGTCGTAACACTACCCAACCAACAACCATATCAATGGTGGAGATAAAAACTAAAAATGACCCGCTTGTTTCGGTCGCTCTTATCTACTAATAAATATCCTTTTTGATTTTAGTCTCTGCCATTCTAAAAGCCACATATTGAATGATGGTCTTTTAGTTAAATTTTTTACAAAACCCACGAGTCTTAAGGTGGTGTAGGGTATCATATGATCGGAACTGTACGATTTTAGGTCTGTCTTGCTCGTTTGTTTTTAAATGTACTAGATTCCACATGATTTTGTGCTCCTTTGCTATATTTTGGAAAATTTTTATGCTTATTGTCTTTCGAAAAGTCCCACTTTTACGCTTAATGGCTGTTGATTTAGAAATCAAGAAATCATTCAAGATTCCCCCACTGTGTACCAACTCACAAATAATTATTTTGTGATAATACGAATTGAAATAATAATTATTTTTCATAAGTAATCAGTTGGTGTTTTCCTAACTAAACTAGCCAGCAATTGTTGTCCGGAAACAACCTGGAAATAACTATTGTGAGTTTGATTCATTTCATTTTTAAACTGAACGAAGAAAAAGTGTTTTCTATTTATCTTAAAAGAACATTTCTAGTTAAGTACATTTAAATGCCAGCAGAAAAGGGAGAAAGAGAAGAAATATAGGCAGAAAAAAATAAAGGGTGATCAATCTAGAGGTATTTATTTATATGATGTTTTTTCACAGATTACGCGTGTGTTGTGTTAAACTTTATTTGTTTTTCTTTTCAGTATTGTTTGCCATTTTATCATGGAAAGACTTAAGGTCCAATTAGTCTTGACGGTTGACGGTTGATTCTGCAACCTGCAGAAGTCTACCGCCGTCAACCGTCAAACTGTAGTTATCTCCCTCTAACACATGCAAAATGCAACCCCCAACTGAAATAGATGATTGCCTACCGTCAACCGTCAAGACTAAAACCAGGGTGCGACCGGTATGGCGAAAAGCTCGAATGAGGCATCTAGAATTAGCCTCTCAGAATGGATACCCTGAGGCGTAGTTGCAGCCAACATTTGAAGGAAATTATATTAAAGCAATGGCATAATATTTCATTTCAATTGAACGATATAGACTCCAGACTTGATTGTTTTTTTTATTTCTTTACTTAAAAAAATACCTCCAAATTGATCACCCGATATTTGTGGCAATAATCTTGAATTTTCATTTCCCTAAAGTGTTTGTGTACCGTCAGCTGCTCCACAATTGTGAATAAGACAAAACAATTGAAATATGGCAGCATTAACTCAGGCCCCACCCTTAAAGAAACCTCTCCTCTTCTAGGCGTTGAACACCCTCCCTCTCTCTACTTTCTTCACAAAAGACGCAACGGAAATTAAACCTGATTCTTAACATTTTATGGCCTTTGATCATTTTGGCACAATTACCAGTTCGGCGTACAATAAAAGGTGAAAACGTGAATTGAATTTCAAGATTTATTTCTAAGACAAACGTCTTCTTCTTCTTGTGCATTTTTTCACTTGCTTACTGTCTTTTGTCTTTTCGATTACATGTTTCTGCAAAAAGTTCCAAACTAAGTGAAATATTTAATTCTAGTGAATGAAAGTTGGAGTTCAAAGCGATTGCCCTGACGCATATCGAGAGGAATAACAATGAGATGATGTCATCTAACATCGGAAGAAATCTCAGTATTTAGCATTGATTTGAGCATCATTGTTGAGAAATTTGATTTGAAAAGTTTGCCTTTAATGGCATCAGGGCTTCGTTGTTAAGGATAATTATTATGTTTTCAAGGATTTCTCGCTGAGGATGTTGGCGTTAAGTCGCTGATGGCATATTTTGTTAATGGCTTGCGGTGTCGATTTTCATGTCAATTAAATTCCGCAGCAGCTCTGTTCTCATTCCAAATTAAACGACTATAATGAAGCCAAAAGAATATGGAGTGAAATTAAAGTGCATGTAGTATACTTTTGAACTCTTACATGTGAGCGATGTGGTTCGAAAGTTTTCTATTCAAGTTGCCATTATTATCTCCAAGGATTAATGCTGGTAACTTTATCTTTCTGACCTTTTAAATTGGTATATACGCATTTTTGGTTTTAACTCCCGCAGATTATTTTCTGTTCGAACCATAAAAAGGAATATTTTAAAATGAAACGGTTTTGAAAAAGGATGTAACATAAATTAATCCCATATCTAACTTTGTTCCTTTGTGTTATGTGGTCAGCGTTCTGTGTCGTTCTAATCAGATTCGAATACTTTGGTATGAGTGTGAGCCATTTATATCCTGCTGCTCACTGTTATACAGGATATTGTATTTGTTTGTAACATGTAAGGGAAAAGCTGATAGATAAAATTAAAAATAAGTATAAACGGTTTAAGGCAAGCGACTCCGACTACGAGATGCCCTTTATTGCTCTGCTATACAGAAAATATGAAAACATAGGTAGATATGGTCCAATTTCACCACAAATAACTGAAGGAATAACGAAACATACAATTTTGATACTACTACTTTAGATGGAATTTAAAATGGGGCATGTACAGCGGTAGGACCTCAAATAGAAAAGGTCCTTTGCACAGGGACTATATAAAAAATGGACCCATATGGTCGAGCTTCAGTAGAGTTAGTTATGTATATGTCGCTCATCACGCACTTTCCTAAATTTAGGCAGAGCAGGATTGATCTGAGGTTTCTGGAGTGTAAGGGCCTCAGATCACAAGTGGCAGTTGTATAAGGGACTACATAAAAGAATAGGATAAAATCCAATTCAACCTTGGCTTATTATACGAGGGTTGCTATATATATATATTGCTAGCCTAAGTGTTGCCTGGCCCCTTCTGACATTTCCATTGGAAAGTTTGACATTTTTTAGCATAAACGTACTCAGAACGTTTTGACGTACGACCATCATTTGTGTTGTTTACAGAGACTTGAAAAAATCAATTTGGCAAAAAAATGGAATTAACTCGTGAACATTTTCGTGCGATCATTTGCACAATATCACGACAAGGGTGCATCGATGAACTTAAATCTTTGTATTGCGATGAAGCACCATCCTATATCACTATGAAAAATGGTTTCATGAATTCGATCGTGGCCGACGCTCGCTCAAAGACGAAGGTCGTGAAGGTAGCCCAAAAACGGCCGTTGTGCCAGAGAACATTGATGCCGTGCGTGAACTGATAATGCAAGACAGAGGCATCCTTCGGCATTTTTTCCAGCAGCATACATTCGATATTGCATGAACACCTGACCGTAAAAAAGGTTCGTTCTCGTTGGATCCCGCACAATTTGACAATTGATCAAAAAAGGCTCGTATCGCGGTGCTTCAAAAGACCTTTATAAGATCGTCACAGGTGACGAACCATGGATCTATGAGTATACGCCCGAAACAAAACAGCAATCGACAGTGTGGGTCTTCGAAGACGAGCCAAATCCAAGGAAAGTTGTTCGTGGAAGAAGTACTTCGAAGCAAATGATCGCCTGTTTCTTCGGCAAAACTAGACATGTGGCGACTGTTCCGCCTGAGCAACGTAGGACGGTCAAGTCTGAGTGGTACATCATAATTTGTTCACCTGAAGTCTTCAGAGAAATTCGAAAACGAACAGGAGAAGACGAATCATTGTGCACCATTACAATGCGAGCTCTTACACATCGGCTCATTCAGCGCCTTTTTGACCGGCCAAAACGTCGAATTGATGGGACTTCCGCTGTACAGCCTTGACTTGGCATCAAATGACTTCTTTTTATTACCGCACATCAAGAAAAAAATGTGTGGTCAATGATTTTCGTCGCCAGAAGATGCTTTTGAAGCGTTAACAAACCATGTTTTGGAAGTGTCTCAATCGGAGTGGAAAAAGTGCTTCGACAATTGGTTTTAGCGCATGCAAAAGTGTATAAATCATGCTGGAGAATACTTTGAAAAACAATAAAACTTTTTTTGATGATAAATATTCTCTTTTCATTATATATAGCATTCCTCGTAACATTACATGCATGTAGTTATTTTATAGTCATTTCAAAGCCCCTAGACAATTATCGCAGGGACTATATTAAAAAAATACGCCCATATGACTTAAATCAGTCCATGCCATACCAAATTTTATTGAAATCGGAATTAAAATTTCACCGGTATGACTCATTTTAACTGAGCTGATTCCAGATCGATCGTTATGAGCTGGTGACTATTCGAGCATGTGACTTCTTAAGTGACAGGTCGTCAAGTCGGAATGGTCCTTTGAATGGGCTGGTAAGAACGTATAAACCGATGTGGTAAAATTTTAGAAAAGGTCAATTTTCTCCATAGTTGATTATAAGTAGCTTATGTCGTTTTGTGCAAAACAATCAACCCAATTTTTCAGCACGTTATCAATTGTTTCAGGTCGTTCCTCTTCAAAGCAAATTCGATTTCATGTTTTAACGCTTCAGTTTTCTTTGAATGCTTTGCGTAACATTTATCCGTAATGGCTCCCCAAAAATTTTTTTTGCTGATTATTCGATTTTAAATAACAGGGCGTTAAATGTCGATGGTTTCGTTGGCTGTCTTGTTGGAAACAAATGTCATGCCACTCTCTTGAATTTTGGTAACAAAGATTCGTTGAGCAGGGGGCGGTACCGCTTACTGTTGACGGTAACGGTGGCTCCTTGCTCATTTTCGAAGAAAAATGGTTCAATGATGCCGCCAACCGTTACTCGTTCTGGATGCATTCGCTCCTCAATAGTCACGTGTGGGTTCTCTGAAACTCATATGCGTCAATTTTGCTAATTGACATAGCCACCGAGAACAAAATGAGCTTCATCTGAAAAAAATGTGTGAGTCAAATTATTCATCTCATGCCAAACAATCTTCAGCCCATAAGTCGAAGCGAAAACGCATCGGACGGTGATCCATTATTAAATGACAAAATTCAACTTTTCCAATAAAACCAGAAAAAATTTAGACAAATTATTATTCCTTTTTTTGCAGCCGATTCAAATTTAAAATTGTAAGTGGCCCACCCTAAATTATATTAAAACACGGTCTGATATATAGAATGACCAGTATTTTGATTGCAATGATACATGGAGAAAGAAAGGATGGACAGAATCACTGAATCAATGTTAGTCGTTATAATAAACATGGGGTTTATTTCCATTTATTTAAGGTGTGACAAACTCAGTGTTGATGTGCCCTCCATCATTATACAATTTTTGACCTAGCTATGACGCTTCATGGTGTTTTCAGAGGTCAAACATTAAATTTGAGTCAACATTTTTTTCAAACGTAAATTAATAATTTTATTTATAAACGTTTCAAGAAAATTTTAACTAAAATTTGAATTTTGACCTCTGAAAACTCCATGAAGCGTCATAGCTAGGTCAAAAATTGTGTAAAAAATGCTTAAGGTGTATTTTCCGAAAGTCAAAGCTTGCAACTAGTTTTACTCCATTTTTAGAGCTAAAAGTCGTGACGGGCTGGCCGGTTTCCATCCGATTGAAAAATATTTTGCACGGATATTATTTTTGATGCCCAAAATACTAGAAAATTAGCGAGGAGCGGAAAGAATAACACTTTTCCATTTTTCTATGTTCATGGGCGCTCTAATGCCCATACGGTACTAAAGTCCACACTTCCCCCAAAAAATGGTCAGTTTGTTGGGGCCTTTGACTCTTTATGTGGATTCGTAGAAAAATTTGCTTTAATTTGAGTAATTCGTATTTTTATAATAGAATGCAGTCAAGGTGTTGGTGTTCAACCGATTTGGTTGGTTAGTTTTTATAAAGTTTGGTACAGAGAAAAATCGCTGTCAATATTGTTGGTGTAGGGGATATCGTAAGCAACGCGCTATACAGATTATCCAAAGGTTCTGTTCGTTTCAAGTACTTCTCAAAATATTTAAATTTATCTGAGAACTCGTTGTTGGTTTTGGCGTCATGTTTTGGATTTGTTCAATGTTTTTGTTCACATTTTGATAAAAGACATTCAGGAATGTTAAGTTCTACATCTAGATCTATGTTTGGTGAATCGTTAATACTACTCGAATCGTCAGCAAAATGTTTGACATCTCTTTTCCTTGCATATAAGGTATTCGTAAAGAAGTCGACAACGTTATACCTCTTTAAACCTTTTCATTAGACCTTTACATAGTTCATGAGCAAAAACTAGTAAAAACAGCTAAAGTTCGGCATGGCGGACTATACTTAGTAGGGACATAAATACTGTTACACACGTTTAATGCTGTAAAATAAAAAGTACTGAATGTTTTTGGACTTAATATTTTTTAATATATTTATTGATGTATATTGTAAACAAAAAGAATCTACTTATTCGAAATGTCCGCCTTTTGCCTTTACACACGCCTTAAGTCGCACTGGCCAATCGTCAATAGCTGCACGAACCTCGTCCATTGGAAAATTGGCCACAGCTCGAACCAAAGCAGTCTTAAGAGATCCAATGTTGGGGTATCTTTTGTGACAAACCTTGTCCTCTAAAACCGTCCACAATTTGTAATCCAATGGGTTCAAATCTGGACTGCCTAAGGGCCATTCTTCAGAGGAAATAAACGCTGGCAAATTGTTTCGAAGTCAGGCCAGGGACGTTTAAGCCATAAGGTCTGGCGCAGAGTCCTGCTGGAAAGTCCATGGCTGGTTTTGGAACAGGGAATTGTTAAGAGGCTTCACAACAGCTTTCAAAACGGTTTCTTGGTAAACTTTGGCCGATGTTTTGACTCCTTGTTCGCAGAAATGCAGGTCAGTGACTGACCCCATCGTAAGAGACATAAGAGACGTAATTCATATAAAAAAAAATTAACAAATTGAATTTTAGAGCCTCATCGCCCTAAAGGCTTTATAGAGGCTAAATGGCAACTATTGTTAAATATTTACATTATTTAGCTTAAAATTTTCATTATATATTTACAAAAATATGCTATATGTAAATAAAATTAAAAAGTGTACATAATATAACAAATAATAGTTAAGTTCAATTAGTTTCAACATTTTTGGAAAGTGCAAAACTTATAGCAGAAATTTATAGAAGTGTTTCAATTCTATGTAAAACGTACTTTTTTAAATGTAGAAATAACTGGTATATTTTTCAAATCCTCAGGCAAGTTGTTGTACTCACTTGGTCCAGCAAAGCCAATGCGTTGTTTCGTTAAATCTAGACGACATCTGGCTACTACCATATTATTAGCTTGTCTGGTATTTCTACCAGTTCTTACTCTATTAAGAGTAAATTCTATAGTTCTAGCACCGCTTCTAGCTTTGAACATACATATATAGTATAATTTGGTTTTTGTATATCAAATCAACTGTTGGATATCTGATTGGTAAGTTATAAACTGTTTTAAGTGCCTTATTTTGAGCAGACTGCAAAGATTTTAACGAATTTGTCGATTTACAAGCATATATTATAGGAAGGTAAGTTAAATGGGAGTGAACAAGAGCCTGATATATGAGCTCCTTTGTGGGAGTGTTTAGCTTGTTTTTGAATTTATACAAGATTCCAGTGGCTGAGGAAATTTTTGACTTTAATTCATTGATGTGAGCATCCCACAATAAATTACTTTTCAACGTAACACCTAAATACTTCACGGATTTAGATTCTTCAACTGCTGTACCATTAATGTGAACAATCATGTTATCTTCATTTTGACTAACATGCGGTTTGAATCTTATGAATTTCGTCTTACCAGAATTTAAAACCAACTTATTTACACGAGCAAATTTAGCCAAAATTGCAGCGTCATATTCAATCTGTGTTTGCAGAACCTTTTCGTGGTTGTACTTATAGAAAAGGCAGATGGCATTAGCAAAAAGATATAGCTTTCCATAAAAATTAATATTTTTGATATCATCAATATAAATTTTGAAAAGTAAGGGACCTAAAACACTTCCCTGTGGAACACCATGCATAACCGGCAACATACTACTACTTGAATCACCAACTTGAACATACTGAAATCTATGGCAAAGGTAATCTTTAAATAATGCCAAAGTTTCATCCAACAACCCTATATTTTCCAGTTTTCGCACTAAAATATCATGTTGAACCAGGTCAAACGCTTTCGAAAAATCAAATACTCCTGCTACACCTCTACATCCAACATCAAGTTCACTACAAATATGTTGCACAACATTTACCAAAGCCTCCTCCGTACCTAGTCCCTTCCTAAATCCATACTGTCTCTGAAACAAAATGTCATTTTCTTGGAGATAACGAGACAACTGTTCAAATATAAGTTTTTCCAGAATTTTTCCGATAACAGGTAGAACTGATATGGGTCTGAAATCAGAGACATTAATAGATCGAGACTTCTTTGGTATTGGTATAACCTTATGAATCTTTAGAGCATTGGGATATATACCGTCCGTAATCATGTTATTAAAAATTTTGACTATAATATCAACTACTGGCTGTTCTCGAATGAGTAATATTTTCGGTGTTATTTGGTCATAGCCAGGACTTTTTTTTAAACGTAATGAAGCCAGAATATCTCTAACTTTTATTGCATCAACTTGTTGAAGATTGAAAACATTACGCGAAGATATCAAAGTTCTAAACACGTTGATGTCATCATTTGGGTATTGTTGTATTTTATTTTTCAGTTCATTCACAGAGTAATGAAAATTGCTATTGAAAACAAGCGCTTTATCTTCATCATTTATGATACTTCTACCATCGGCTGTAACAATTTCCTTCACTAAAACTTTAGAACGACCCAATTCCTTATTCAGAAATTGCCATGTTTTTTTCGTATCTCCTTTGTATAAATTTAAATTACGCATATAATAATTATCCATTAAGTTTTTATTGCAAATCTTAATTACTTTGCTCAATCTTTTCAGTTGCTCTAAAATCATATTACTATTTCTATTCTTTCGCCTTCTCTTTAGCAACTTGTTCTTATATTGCAGTAAAGCAATCAACTCGTCATTCACCCATGGTGTCAGTTTTGCACGCATATTTACCGATTTTGATGCTATCTTCGTACTCTGCAAGACAGCCGAAGTAAGAGTCTGCATTAATTTTTCACACAATTGAGATGATTCACTGATATCTGTAATAGTTGGCAAGGCAAGATCTAAGATCTGTGAAAGGTTTTCGAAATCTATAATTCGCTTTTGCTCAACAATGTGGTCCCTCGAATATCGACTTAAGTGAACACAACAACTTAGAATATTGTGATCAGATAAGCTAGTCTCAATGCTGTGAATATCTATATCATCGGGATGATTACTCAACACACAGTCAATTGATGTTTTGCTCTCAGGTCGAGTAATAAGCTTATGACAAGACTGCATATTAAACTCATTAAATAGGTCTTTCAATAACTGGCAGTTCCTACTGTTAACTAACAAATCAACATTAACATCACCAACAACTATGACGGGACAGATTCCGATATTTTGTAGATAATTTTCCATTCTGGTTAAAAACATATTAATCTCACAACGCGGTGATCTATATACTGACATTACAACTATCTTAGAATTGTTCACATTAACATTGGGTAACTCTACCGCAACAACTTCTAAAAGACTCTCACTTTTTTTCAATAATATTCTATATTTGATGCATGAATTAACGTACAAAGATGTTCCTCCAAATCCATCAGGTCTTTCACAATGAATCGCATCGAACCCACATATGGAATATAAGTTTATATATTGACTATTGAACCAAGTTTCCTGAATAGCAATAATTTCAGGCAGCTTAGAGAATTTACTTATTTCATTTTTAAAACGGTTAAATTTACCAATCGATGAAACATTCTAGCATTTAGAGATAATATATTAAAAAAATTTTGATTTGTAATATAAGAGTTATAATTATGTATGTTTTTGAAATAATTTGCATTCATAAAGATAATAAAAGGATTTAAACACATAAAATTTACTTGTAACGATACAACCCCTAGCTGGGTGACAAGAAACCGCCATCCTCATCATCGTCTTCATCATCATAATTATCATTTAAGTTAACAGCACCGGTACAAGTAGGTTTAGGGCGCTTCGAAACGGAAGATTCTAGCAATTTATCCACATCATCCAGGTCTCTCAAAAGTATTTGTCTGGAGGTAACATCCTTCTTGGCAAAAATTTTTCCAGCACGAGAATAAATAAATTTGAAACCCACAGACTTCAAGGTTTTCGCATAATTGAGAAGGTCAAGACTCTCTTTAGAAAGAAAATCGTTGACATAAACTGATTTCATATCGTTTAAATCTTTAAGTTTCTTCTTCGCTTGCATAAAAACAGATTTTGGCTTTTTACTTGTAAACTTAACAACAACAGTCGAATTGTTTGTCTGTTTGTTACGGTTTAGAAAGTAAACATCATCAATTTCATCTTCGCATATATCAGCACCGGCTCTTTTTGCTACATCAAGAACCACATCTAAAGGATTTGAATTAGCATCAGCTTTAACTCCATTAATGATGCAATCATTTTGCACTCTTACACCATTTAAAAACGCTACATTGGGTTTCAGTTTTTTTACATCTTCCTTCAGAGATTTGTTTTCTTTTTGCAACACCTTTATCGTTTCAGTATTCCTTTTGACACCCTTCAAAATAGAGTCGTATTGGTTTGACATAAACTGCATTGTCTGCTTCATCTCCCTCATCTCGCTTAAAACCATTTTTATTTCTGTTTTGTTGTCATTTTCTGGTTCACAAAAATTACACTTATACTCCAGAGAGGGATTATCCACTAATCTCTCAATCGCAACTTTATCCAGCTGAGTGCACAAAGAATGGAGAGTTCTCTTACATAAGTCACACTCCATAGCGTCATCGCTTTACAACACTTGAGTCTTGCATTGAAGGCACACAATTTTATTTTTCTTGTTATCTACACTTCTACGCGGTTGTTTAGGCATCATTTATATTGTTCTGAGAGAGAATCACACACTCTTTAAGCACGAACTTAGTTTAGACGAGAAACCCGTTTCTTTAATAGACAAAATGCTATTTTTTTATCACAGCCATTCGCGCTCTCAAAATATGACGTCTGATCACAACAGTGCTGCCAACCTGGGGATCAGTTCAGATGCTTCCTTCCTTCCTACCGCGCATACACTCTATCATTTTGCTTGTTAAATTTTTCCTCAACAGTAAAAATTTTTTCATCGGTAAACAAAATTTTTCTGTGCCAGTTATCAGCGTCCTTCACCAAAAGACGTAAGCATTTTTCAATCCTATTTTTTTGAAGCTGCAGTCCATAAATGTCCGGTACGTCGTTTGAAAGCCCCAAGTCCAAAGTCTTTTTTAATGATTCGACTCACGGACTTTTGCGTGATATTCATCTCACAGGCTATGATTTTCTGTTTTTGGAGCGGATTTCTGTTGATTTGTTCTTGATTTAACGGCTTTGATGACATGCGGTGTTCGAACAGAGCGTGGGCGGCCCGACTGGTGGCGGTCTTTTACATCTCAAACAGTTTTATGCATCGGTAGACGAACATGCTGCTAATCCCTAGTGGCCGGAGCGTTTTGAAAATATCGTTTTTTTCATTTCACGCCATCTGTGAATGATTTTAACCTTTAAAAATGACATAGCAAGCATTGATTTATTGGCTCGAATAAATAAATGTACTCAAAAGGAGGTCTTGCATTAACCTCTCCCTCGTGGTTGAATGCAGCTCTGTCTCCGCCGTTCATTCTTCGCCATCAAATCAAAAATGTAAGTTAATTATGATAAACGTTGTGAAACTACAGACAGCATCTCATCATCACACCCGAGCTGATTGTGTTGGCCTTTCTCTTAAAGCAAGCACGTGAGCCCTTGATTCAGAGTCAAATTACGGATGTCTTCCAATGCTATGCTGTGCTTTTCGTGGCAAAGGCATTGTTGACTTCAACGGAATTTTTTAATGCTCGATATTTCAGTCATCACTCGTTCAACGAATCGTTCCGGAATAAAATGTAGAGTACGGCAAATCATACGTGGAGTGTAGCCGAAGGAAAACCACTTGGGTGGCCGCCTGCCTGAAAAGTTATAGCTACCTTTGTACAGAGCCTACGCAGGAAACTGTGGCGCCGCAAAATGGAATTGCTCAGTGATGGCGACAGTTCAGTTTATACTCGATTAAGCATAAAATGCGACGTTTGTAAAAGCAGGCAGCATTTCGTGTAAAAATCAATTCATGTATCCTTCGAATACATTTCGTATTGGATTGTGGTTTACGTCGAAGCTGTCACTGTCCAAAACATCCAGGGAAATATGCAAATATTTGATAAATTTAAACGTCACCAAAGCATTTTGGGAATGTTGCTGCCTTCAAAAACATTCACAGGACATTCGTGTTTTTTCT
This sequence comes from Hydrotaea diabolus, assembly GCA_963513945.1. Lineage (NCBI taxonomy): Eukaryota > Metazoa > Arthropoda > Insecta > Diptera > Muscidae > Hydrotaea > Hydrotaea diabolus. Next base: position 185,199,291 of record OY740718.1, read on the forward strand.
TCATCTTACAAGGATAAATGCTGCGGAAAGGGATCTGTGGGCGGTAAGGACAATAAACAGTTACAGTATGCTTGAATTGTTAATGTATCATCGGACAGATGATTAAAAGGAAAAATTAATATATTCCGGAAATTTTTATGAATAATGTCCAGTCATCTGTTTTGGATGTAAAGAAAATTGAAAAGTGACGACATTCATCAAGGGAGGCAGTTATGGGAAGGTGTATGCCATTGGTTATATTTTATAGCAATTTCGGGATGTACGGGCGAAAAACAATAGAATAAATAAAAGGACAACGCGTAAGTTAGGCTGGAATTTAACTTTTATACCCTCCACCATGGACTGCTTTCAAGTATGGCCTAAATGACGTTAGAGCGTTATCTATGGGTACTTAACATGTGTTGGGAATTTATAATTTGTGACTATCAGCAGTACCGTAGAGCATTCGCCACCAAAAATCGGTGGCCCTCAAGAATGGACCTCCAAGCTTTATCTCGGCTAACCTTACCAGTTTGGTTCCTTTCAAAATTCTGCTGAAGATTCCATTTCAGTTAACCGCGGTGTGATAAACTATTTTTTGTGACCGATTTAAAGTATACAACAACCAACGTTTTTAGAAAACCGGCATTTCGGTTTTTTTTTTAAAACCCGTGTTTAAAAAAACCGACTGTCGGAGTTTATTTTTAGTAAAAACCGGCATTAACGGACATTCCAGTTTTCCTTAGAAAGTATTTTTTATTTAGAAATGAAATGATTAACCCTATTTTTAGACTCTGAGAATGCATTAAAATCAATTGCGACATAAGGAGGTTTGGGTTTTTTCTTTTTAAAACAAACTGGGCTTATTTGAATAATATCACATTTGAATTTGTGTTATTTAATTTGTGTTGTAATAATAAAATGGGCCTATTTTCGGCCGTCGCACAGTGGCGCCATTTGAGTTTTTTCGTTGCAAAAATAAATCTTTTAAGCCGAATAAGATAATCAATTAATTTAAATGGCATATGATAGATACAGGGTGGGCCATTTACTTTTTGTGGAGAGCCATTAAGGATAAATGCTACTTAAAACATCCAGAGACACTAAAAGCGTTAAAACATGAAATCGGATTTGCCAGTGAAGAAGTTTAACGCGAAACAATCGAAAATTCACAGAAATGTTGGATTGACCGGATGAGGTACTGGCGATCCAGTTGTGGTAGTAATATGATTGATATTGTCTTCATTTTTATTAGACAAAGTTCAGCCTCTCCAATACCAGTAAAACCAAACATTTAATAACCCAGCGGTGGAATTGGCAAGGGCTTCTAAACATATGCCTTCTAGAAGGCCTACTGGCTCCTTCCAAAATATCCGACACACATTCTGACCAACGTTCCACTTCAAGGCCTTCTAGCATGTCTATTCTCCCTTTCTAAACAGATCTGATACACATGCAAACTTCTCTGACAAATCAAGGCCTGCTACAGGCCATCTATAGGATGCTGATCAGAATGTGTTCGCTCTCTGAGACGAAATAAAGTCAGTTCAGTCAAAAATACAGTTAGAAGAAATGATTTTGTTTGTTTTTTTTTTCATTGGAATTTCGTCACCACAAAATTCCAAAGCAAAAAAACAAACGTAAAACAAATTGAAAGCTAGACGCATTTTTAGTTTTGTTCAAGTTTCATTGAAGTCGGTTGTGAAATCGGAGTTGTAAGTAAATAAAAAAAGTGCAAAAATGAGTAAAAGAACATTAAAACGTCTAATTAAATTGGAAAAAGAAAATATTTTAGAGAAATTTAGAGGCAGCGAAGGAGGAGATGCAAACAAAATAAGAAAAGTATCAGAATTAAAAACAAATGCATTAGAAGCTCCTGAAATATTGGAGACGTTTAGAGAAGTTGGCCCGTGTGAAAAAGAACAAAATGAATTAGTGTCTCTTGAAAGAGTAGACTCATCTGAAACTATTGACAAGTGTGAAAATATAGATGATATAGGCCCAAGCGTAAATCATGAATGTGCAACTCTTCAGGAAAAATTGGTGTTATGGTACCAACAATTCTATCCAACAAGAAGCTGTGTAAATGGTTTACTTAAAGTTTTAAAATCCGAGAATCTGAATGTGCCTTCCTCTTATCACGGGCTTTTAAGACAACGGAAAGATAAAATTATTATCAGAACTGTTTCTCCCGGCACATATTACTACTTAGGGTTGAGAACTCAATTAGAAAAACTGCAAGAAAACATTTTAAAAGATATTGAAGTTATTTATATAGATATTGGAATAGATGGTATACCACTGTTTAAAAGTTCTAATACGTCTCTGTGGCCCATATTGGGTAAAATAGTCAATATAAAGAACATTGACGTATTTTTAATTGGTTCATATGTTGGAAGCAAAAAGCCAGGCGATGTAGATAATTACTTACATGACTTTGTGTATGAGATAAAATTTCTTAAAGAAAATGGTCTGATTTTGTACGGAAGATCAATTAAAATAGAAATTAGAGCATTTATATGTGATACTCCAGCACGAGCATTTCTTTGCAACGTTGTAGGCCACAATGCGTTTGTAGGCTGCATGAAGTGTTATCAGAGCGGTTCAAGAATAAATAATGTCACAACTTATTCCTCATTTTCATCCGAATTAAGGACAGATGAGGATTTTTATAACAGAAAACAAAAAGCATTTCACAAAGAAATTATTGGAAGTACTCACAGTTCGCTAGAAATGCTCGGGATAAAAATGATAACCCAATTTCCTCTAGAACCGATGCATTTGTTGGACTTAGGAGTGACAAAAAAAATTATTTCTTCTTTAATTAATAACAAAACCAAAACGATAATGACAGTTGCAAAAAAAAACAATCTATCAAAACGATTGAATGAATTATCTCCCTACATTCCAGCAGAATTTCAAAGAAAACCTCGTGGAATTGATGAACTTCCTAGGTGGAAAGCTACTGAATTCAGACAATTCATTTTATATTATGGACCAATTGTTTTGAAAGATATTGTCGACGACGACTTTTATTATGAATTACTTTTACTTCACGTAGCTTATAGATTAATAACCACACCAAAACATTATCAATCCAACTTAAACGCATCAAACGAACTTTTTGAATTATTTGTTGAAAATTTTAACAAGATATTCGGCGAAAGTAGCATTACCTTTAATGTCCATAGTCTACTGCACTTGAAGCAAAGCGTCAATGATTTCGGACTTTCGTCTAATTTTTCGGCATATAGTTTCGAAAATTTTCTACAATTTATGAAGAATAGAATTATAAGTCCAACAAACATTTTGCAGCAAATTCGAAATAAATTTAGTGAAGCACCAGTTAAAGTTAATAACAAACCAACAATGTTTAAGAAATCTCGCAATAATAAAATATTGGGCTATCAAACTGACACCTATTTCTTAAGCACATCTTCCCCGAATAATTTTTGCTGTATTGAACCATTTACTCCCATTATAATTACTGGATTCTCTGATGAAAATTCTGGATTTATCAAGGGCATCAAAGTAGACAACTTGAGAAATTTCTTTGAAGAACCTGTAGAGTCTTCTAATCTTGGAATCCAGGTTGGAGATATAGTGTCACAAGAGGAGGAATATTTTGAAATAAAAAGTATTTACTGCAAAATTGTTGCTTTTCCCATTGACAGTTCTTTTCTATTAATTCCTCTCCTCCACTGCTGCCAATAATTATTATTATTTTTTTTTGAAATATTTAAATTTATTTTAATTTTGATACCTAAGTCGGGATAGATTGGACGTAATAACGAAGATACAAAATGTCAGACAAAGCACTACGAAGTTTAGAATCCAAAGTTAGAGGTAATTTTTTACATTTTTTAAAGCGTATACATTATTATATAGTTATACTATTTTATATTATTATACATTTTTTCCATTCAATTTTCAGACTTGGAAACCCAAGTAACATGTTTACGAGGAGAACTAAGTACTCATAACACTGTTCTTGCGGGAGAGATAGCTCAAATAAAAGTATATTTGGAGCAAATAATTAAAAAGAAAGTCGTAAATAACAATTTGATTGACATTTTCCCAATTAAATCCATACAAGAATTGAAGAGACTTCAGGACAATATCAGCCAATACGACGAAAGCGAGCTTATACAAGTCATAACCAAAATAATAAGCAGAGGAGGATTGTTTAAAAACTTTCACAACTTAGTTGGTGAAGCAATTATAAAGTCGTTCAATTATGACGGCTTACAAAACAAAGAGTCTTTCAAAAGCTTCTACAGCGTTGACAATTTATTTTTTAAAGCCTCAGAACTGGAAGTTGTAACTTTCGATAATTATAAATCAATAATAAAAAAGGCTTTTAAAAATGAAAAAAATAAATTATATAAAGACAAATGTTTAAAAGAGAAAAATAATTCAAATATGTAAAACAAACGATCAGTTCATAAATTTAACTTTTCATACAACAGAAATTGTATTCCATTTCATTATACATTTCCATTTCATATAACATGCTGAATTTTGTGTAAACCTTTAGTTACTTTTTATGTTTTGTAAGAGAAAGATCCTCAAAAAAATTTATATAATTTTTATTTTTATTCATTACCTAAGACTGAATTATCTTTTATTTATGTTCAAATAAAACTAAAATAAAATCACTTGAATTTAACTTTTTCTGCAGTCCTTTATTAATTTTTCTGGTTTTCAGTAGCAGCTAATTTAGTAGGATATACTCTAGAAGGCCTTCTTTTTAAGATCATCTATAAGGCCTACTCTGACAGCCCTTATATAAGGCCTTCTGTAAGAGGCCTTCTTGAAGGTCTTCTCTTGCATGCCCTAAAATAGGCCTTCTTTCGGAGGACTTCCAGAAGGACTTCTCTTGCAGGCCTTCTGCTAGGCCTTATTTTTGAGACCTTCTAGAAGACCTTCGAATATAATGGAGAATGGAAGGCCTTGGTCGCCAATGCCACCATGTGTTAAAAAGAAATGAGTATGGAATGGGACTGACAGGCCTTCAGACTCCAAATGAAGGCCTACTTGAAGGCCTTCTTACTCCTTCTTTCCACCACTGGGAAATGATATCAGTACTTTTTTTATAATCGATTCAAATTTAAAATTTTTATTTCCACCCTAAAATTACCCAGCTCATGATATGAGTGTATAGAAAATACCCTACGCCTTACTTATGGGTTATCAAAGTTAAAATCAATTTTATGGTAACTAAAAAGAATTGTTTTTCCGATTTTAAGATTTTTATTCTTTGTATAGTATTTATATTTTTTACTTAACAAATTACAATAAAAATTATTTTTTTATGTTTTTGTTTGGTTTACATTTATTTGGTCTTTTATCATTATTATGACTTGAACAGTTTTTATTTTGGTTCGAGACCTTTTTGTTATTTCTTTTTTAACAACTAAACTAAAAACAACTAAAGTATTAGGGAAATATATTGGCTACGGTTGCCAGGCAGACTGTACAGCTGTTTCTAAACCCGCCAAGGTGTTTTATAGCCGTCCTTGTTTTATAGCCGTCCTTCGGCTAGGAATCAAATGACTTATACGGCAATCTCATTAGAATAACTGAGAATTATCCTTTGAGTATAGTCTGCGAACTGTGCGTAGAGCAATCTTCATAGCGCAATATTATTTCCACCAAATCCGTTTCGCATGGGCTTTCGTTGAAAACCACAGATGCAAAAGAACAGAGTATGTACGAGTATGTTGTACATGTACATGCGTTGCTCATTAGGGCGTGCCAATCCTTATTAAATATGTTTTTGTTTTGTTTACATTTTTTCGGTCTTTTATCATTGTTATGTCTCATTAATTTTTTTTAAATTCATTTTTCAACTTTCTGTGAAATACTCCGTCACAATTCGTAATAGAAGGTTTATTAAACCCGTAACTGCCCGTCCATATATCGGCTCGTACGATTTTTATGAAATTTGGAAATTTATGCCCAAAAGACCAAAGAAGTTGAAATAAAAAACATCCTCAATTTTTACCTGAGATATGACATGGGTATTTAAATACTGTTCAAACGCCAATACTTTTAAAAACCAAATTTTCTTAATAAAATTACAAAGTATTCGATTTAATTATGTTTTTTATGCATTTCCAACATTTTTTTTATATAGCAAAAAATAGACAAACTCACCATGTTGGATATTCAAATACCCATTTGCATTTGACCGGATCTGGGGGCTAGGTGTGGTTTTCATTACATAGTAGACAACTTATTGGCAAAATTAGAAATTTTTAATTTGTACCATTTTCCTATGTTTGACAGAACTTTTCCGGAGCATTTTCCGAAATAAAAATCTTCGATTTTTGCCTGCAAAAAACAAAAGATAAAAAAATAAATAAAAAAACCTGATAAATGCTTTAATTTAGCCCAATATTTCCTCTTTTCTATAAAAAAAATTACCGCGATATCGCTCACCTTTCCCACGTTAAAATTATTTATAAGTATGTATCAACATTTTCATTGGTATTTAAATACCCGTTAGGCAGGAATCATTTCTAAACTAAAGTTATTTTCTAACTCTATTCGAGATTTCACATGCTGCAGAGAAAAAACAAGAGAATCGGAAGATGCTGGCAACATGTTGAAGAGGGCCTCATCTTGCCCTACCCCTGATACTTTGAACGTGTTCTGCAACCTATATTTTTTTATTCAATTTGTTAAAAAAAATCCTGTGCTTCTTGACATGCGCTAATATTTTATGGACTTTCGTGGTCAACTTTTTCTGTGGATACATTTCCGCTAAAAGTAAAGCGTATTCTTCTTACTTTGGAGATATTCTTTGCAGTTCTCTTTACTATCGTTCCCAATCTGTTCACTATTTGGTTGTCAATCCCAGTGATTCTGTTTACTGCCACATCCTTTTCAAAAAATCTCCTAGAAGTGTTTCCATTGTTTGAGTTTCCGTTTCCATATTTGGGAAAATCTTCTTGAAGTCCAACTTGTTAAATAATAACTTCCTGTATTAGCTATTTTCTGATTTTTAGAGTTTCAAACTAATTGTCAGTCAAAATATTTCAGATAGAAAAATACAAGCAATGGGTTCCACCAGACGCAAAAGTGGCGCCTGGAGGCAGATAAAACCTTTTAAATTACTCGTATGTGAAGGTATAATCAGAGATTATATTTTGAGAATATGGTAAATATAGATATTTTTATATTTCGTCAAAGTTAAAAAATAGGCAAAAAATTGATAGTTTTAAACTCTTATTCATCTGGAAAACACAAACCAAACATTACTTTGTTTTATTATTATACATTTAATAAATTTGCCAATGAACAAAAACAGAAAAAAGCGTCATATCAATAGTTTTCGTGATATTACACCAAATTACCTAAAAATGGTGTATTGTTTTGAATATCGAAAATCGGTTCTTAACTAAAAATCTGATATTATAAGGGAACCATATTAAAAGTCGTTGACAAATTTCTTATAAGATGGGTTAATTTGAAATATCATATTCACATATAAAAATTTAGATTTTTGCAACATCGTTTGTTCAAATTTAGCCAAATAACAAATTGGCTAAATAGTTAGTTGGTATCCATATGTCCAGAAAGAAACCATTATTCGGGCCTTCATATCATTTGTATGGGAATTATAACAAAATAATGGATCTGTATGATTAAAGATTGATTTTTTTCATAGTAATATATTTTATAAAATTTGACCGAAATGAGAATATTTGTATTATTGAGCTTTAACGAAAAGTGGTCCAATATGGTCCCTTTTTATCTTAGCTGGTTACTGATCTATCGTAATAATCTGACAATCTATGTTAAAAATTAAAGTCATGAAATTCTTTGGTCTTGGGTTCCATCAAAATAGCGCGCCATGTCACACAACCCACGCAACAATCGTTCATTTACGAGCCAAGTTTGGCATCTGTGCAATCAGCCTTATCGTCGATGTAACGAGTAATTGCAACATTGAAGCTACGATTTCTCGTCGATTGTAGTCGTAAAGGACCGATATTATGCGAACCGATATTATGCAAAATATCCTCGAGTTTCACAATATGTGACGCGCAAAATAGAAAGGGACCTAAGGGTAAAAACCAGTTTTGTTCAGAAGAGCCATTTTAAAGATTTTAATACGTGTATCTTTGGTGTACCATCACATTCATAAAACGCACAAATCTCTGAGAGGGAACACTTTTGGGGCATGGGATTGGTCTCATTCGATGCTCAGATGTTGTCCACATCAAAAAAAAAAAGTAAAAATTGATTTTTTTACCCTTAGGTCCCGTTCTCTATGCGCTGTCACATATTCCATTCAACACCTCCGAAGTGTAACTCGATGAAATATCAAGTATCGGCAAAGGGGATGAAAGCTAAAAATCCCATTTAATATAAAAGTGATTCATGTCTAAATGTATTGGCAAAGCAAGAAAAGTGTTTGACTCTTAATTTGCAGCAATTTGTTTGCGTCAACAGATGAATTGCCAATTATTACTGAGTCGTCCAGCATTTGAGTCACTGATTCACTTAAGCATAACAGAGAACATCTGGTTGCTAATAACTACTAAGTTATAGTACACTATTTATTCTCTTATTTTTTAAGGACTGCGAACGAAAGTGTAGTAGCCATTTCCTGACAGGTAACAAAAATCACAAAAGGCATTAGCACATTTGGGGCAAAAACTGAACTTTACCGACAAACAGAAAAATTACACATCATTTGTAAAGAGGGCAATATATACTCGTATTAAGTACTTTTGAATTCCTGTAAGGAATATGTGAGGCCACAAGGGGGAAACAGCTCTTAGCTTTTTTCTGTTTAGCATTTTTATATGTGTGTATTAACTTTGTATTGGTTTAGATTAAAACACTTCTCTTATCTTAGGGTTACAATGTCGAAGCAAAAGTCGGCATTAGAAAAATACGAGTAACACTTTTTTGAGTATTTGCTTTAATAATAATATTTTTTTTTGGACGAAGAATGGTTAAAATGGGTGCTGTCAGTTGAATCGCGCTTAACACAGGGAGGAACGCGGTTTTTTGCTTTTTTGCACTGCAGGCTGTGACGGCACTGTTGGTTGTAGAGAGTGAAGAGTGTGTGTGGCTTATAGTGGCTGATGGGAGATTTGTACCCGTCTGCCTATCAGTTGTCATCATGCATTGGACACGTGACCTATCATTTTGTGTTGAAGCTTATTTTTCAAATGCGCACTCGATCGTTGCAGTGCAGCGTGCTTTTCGTTTACGATTCGCTGTTTCCCCACGCGGACGTGTTCCTGGGCGGCAATCAATTGTAAATTGGGTTACCTAATTGAGAACAGCAGGAGAATGTATCATGTATACGAGGGGCACCTGAGAGAAGGATTACAACACCACAAAACATCGAGAGAGTTAGAGCAGCAGTACTGCAATCTCCGAAACGCTTTGCTCGGAAGCAATCACATATGAAGACTTTTTTTCAGCCGGCTTTTGAGGCAATGCAATTGGAGGATACATGAAGCCACTACACGTACAGCGAGGGTTACCACGAATTGTTTAAAGTAAATGTTTCCTGGACGGCTACCTCTTTGAGGGGTGATTTGAACTGGCCGTCACGCTCACCAGACTTAGCCCAATGCGATTTTTTCCTTTGGCGGTACCTGAAGTCGAAGGTGTGTATCAACCGTCCCAACACCTTTTAAGACCTAATTAACAATATTGAGGCTGAAATTGGCAGAATACCAGTCGACATGCTTGTTAGAGTTCTTGAAAACTTCGGAAAACGTATGCAGCAGTGTGTGGATAGCGAAGGTCGGCATTTGCCAGATACACTATCTAAAACCATGTAATTTGAAAATTCTCTTACTGTTCAATATAATAAAAATCTAAAATAAATTTTTCTAAGGTTCTTAATTTTTTTATTTTACTCCCAAATAAGCAAATTCCGCGCTTGCAAAAGAAAAAATACTCAAAGAAAAAAATAGTTGCTGTACGTTTTGGTACATGGGCTCAAAACAGCCCGCTTGATCAAACAGCCGATCAATACTGTCATATAAGGTGTAGTGGGAGGAAATCGCCTCGCTAATGATTTCCACTGGATTTTGAATAAAGAAGAGATTGGTTTCAACAAACAAATTCAATTTATTAAACCAAAATTTCTTATATTAAAATTCCTAAAATACAAATTCAACTTAGGATATTTTCATCGTTTTTCTAGTAGGTACAACTTACTTTTTGGTATGGAAACCACTAGATAATTATTTTCAATAAATAGTTCAATTGGTATGTAGAAAATATTTAGAAATACTCCTATTCACAGCGTCCAGCCAAGCTAATTACCAATTTTATCTTAAAAAATGGCGCTGTACTAAGACGCTAGAACCGCCAACTCCGAAAATCGAGTTGCCGCCGTAGCATATATTTTATTTAACGAATGTATCTTAAACTAACTAAACATATAATTATGCAGATTTGCCAGTGACGGCAACATTCTCCCCCACAGTATGACAAGAAGGATCTTTGCTGGCATACTCCTCTTGGGAAGTCACGTCCAAAACTGCTAGTTTCGCCACAGGTCTATCTAGGATTCCATGTGATGTTAACACCTTAGCACTTCTTACTTGTCCATCTTTTGCCAATCTTGTCTCAAGTACTTTACCTCGAGGCCAAACATTGCGAGGCATGGAAGGGTCAACAATTACTACTAAGTCCCCCTGACGAAGAGGTTCCTGCCTTCCGAACCACTTAGACCTGCACGTTAGCGTAGGCAAAAATTCTGCCAGCCACTTTTTCCAAAAAACATTTGTGTACTGTTGCGATGTTAGCCAAGTTTGCTTTAGGACCACGGCACTGTCATTACATCTGGACATTGGTTTGAGTCCATTGGCGCTTCCCAGTAGAAAATGGTTGGGGGTCAATGCCTCTTCGATTTCGTCATCGATAGGAACATAGGCGAGAGGCCTAGAATTAACAATATTCTCTACCTCGATCAACATACTGGAAAGCAATTCATCACTTGGCGCTCTTGATGACATTATTTTATATAGCACAGTTTTTACCGACCGTACCAATCGTTCCCAAGCACCTCCCATATGAGGGGAAGATGGTGGATTAAAGTTCCATTTTGTTGTAGTGCTGGTGAACGTTTTAACAAACTCATTTTGATCATTGTCTGCAAGAGCCTCCCGAAGTTCTCTTTCTGCCCCGATAAAATTTGTGCCGTTGTCGCTATAAAATTCTCGAGGAATACCCCTTCGCGCCATAAAATTACGGATGGCCAGGATGCATGAACTGGTGTTCAGGGAATGCGCAAGTTCAACGTGGATGGCTCTAACTGTTAAACAAGTAAACAGGCAACCATACCGCTTTTCTTTATGGCGATTCACTGTTACTATAAGAGGTCCAAAGAAATCCACTCCCGTATAAGTAAATGGTGCTTCATATGAGGCCAAACGAGCTCTTGGTAACTTCGCCATCTGTGGAACACGTGGAACCGCCTTTTTTACTTTACACCATTGACATTTTCGCGTCACCGATTTATATATAACCCGAAGTTTAGAAATTGAATATCTCTGACGAAGTTCGTTAATAACCGTTTCATGGTTTATGTGATAGTATTTGGCATGATAATGAAGTATTATAAGACTCGTTATATAACTGGATTTGGGTAAAATTACAGGATGTTTCCTTTCTTCAGAAACCCGTGCATTATCGATCCTACCATCAACCCTCACAACGCCAAGTTCGTCCATGAATGGTGATTTGGTAAAAATTTCACTTGACTTCGGTATCGCTATTCCCGATTTTAAAAAAGATATCTCCACAGAATATTTTTCACTTTGAGTTTGTCGAATTAAGAAGCTCTCCGCTTTTATCAACTCAGCTTGAGTGAATTCGCCTTTTACTATTATCTTGGTTCTGATATTATTAATAAAGCGTAAAAAATAAGCAGTAGCTCTCAAAAGCCGATTCCAATTTGAAAAACGTCCTTCATCAATTAACTTTATGGAAAAGGTTATTTTAAATGAGTGATGAATCATCTCTTCAGGAGTTGTCTCTTTATGAACGTAGGGTTCATTCCACTTATCTTCCGTTTGATATATACAATCAGGTCCTTTATACCATCTTCTCAGACTGGATACCTGTGGAACCCGAGTCCATTTCGTAGCCTCATCTGCTACGTTTTCTTTAGTAGGTATCCAACGCCAGTCATTTACGGAACTCAATTCTAAAATTTCTGTTATGCGAAAGGCTACAAATTGGTTATATTTTCTATGGTCAGAATTGATCCAACTTAAAACAGTTTTAGAATCTGACCAGAAAATTTTCCTTGAAATCTTAATATTATGATTCTCGCAGATGTATTTTGCGTAACGAGCCCCAATTAAAGCCGCCATAAGTTCGAGGCGGGGTACTGACGTAATTTTTATTGGGGCAACCCTGGTTTTTGAACCAATTAAAGAACATATTATGGTTTCATCGGATACCAAGCGCAAGTAGCAAACAGCTGCATAGCCATCTTTACTGGCGTCGACAAAGGTATGAAGCTGTACATTAATACCATCATATGTGGGAAAATTTTTCATATAACAGCGAGGTATTTTGATCTGTTGAATATTCGGTAAAAAATTGACCCATTGAGTCCACTTAATCATCAGTTCTTCAGATATTTCTTCATCCCACTCTATTCTGCACCTCCAAATTTCTTGTAGTAAGATTTTTACGTACATGATAATGTTACCAATAAGTCCCAGTGGGTCAAATATTGACATAACTAGACGAAGTACTTCACGTTTTGTAGGCCTTTTAATACAACAAAATATATCGCTTTCTATCAGCCACTGGGAAACCTTAAAAGTAATAACGTCTTCCTGATGTTCCCAATAGACACCAAGAACCTTTTCCACATTTCCAGAATCGTTGAAGTTTAAGCATTTCGTAGAATCAGAGCAGCTGTCGGAAATCATTCTCAGTACCTCCTTATTGTTGGATATCCAATTGCGTATATGGAATCCACCTTGACGATGAACATATTTTACATCAGATATCAATTCAATTGCCTCTTGTGGAGTGTCCACAGAAATCAAAAGATCATCAACATAGTGGTTTTCTTTTATAGCCTTAACTGCTAAAGGATAGTCGTTCTCAAAACGTTCCGCATTTAAGTTTTTAATATATTGAGATATGCTAGGGGCACATGTTGCCCCAAAAATCATCACATCCATTACGTAAATTTCCGGACTGATATTTTGGTCACATTCACGCCACAAAAAACGTTGTACATCTCTATCTTCAGGCCTTATGCAAATTTGATGAAACATTTCTTCGATGTCACCGCAGATAGCAATAGATTTCTGACGAAAGGAAAATAACACAGCTGGGAGAGACGTTAACATATCTGGGCCCTTTAATAAGAATGAGTTCAAAGAGACCCCTCGAGACTTTGCCGCAGCATCCCAAACAACGCGAGATTTTCCCGGTTTATTCTTGTTAAAAACTGCGAAGATTGGCAGATACCACACTTTATGACCTGCATTGATTTCTTCCTGGGATAATTTACGAATGTATCCCTTCGAAACATATTTCTCAATCGTAGTTGTAAAAACATTCAAAAGATCCGGACTTTGCTTCAGTTTACGCTCCAGACAGAGGAGACGTTTAATTGCCATCTCATAGCTGTCGGGTAAATTTAGAACATCAAATTTCCACAGTAGTGGAGTTACAAAGTGACCGTCTTCCCTCTGTTGTGTATGTTGTTTTAAAAGACTTAGGGCACGCTCATCATCTTTATCAACTAGTGGATCATTACAACAAATCCCAACACTATCGAGTGAGTAAAACCACTTACCTGAATCTTCTAAATTTCGATCCCTATTGCTACATTCGCATACGTGGTAATTAAAATGCTTACTTGGTTCTTTATTGTCAGCAACAGTTCCATATATCAGCCAACCAATTTGTGTTCGTACGGCTACCGGTTCGTGGGGAGATCCTTGCCTTACTTTTGATGATATTCCCAAGTTGAAGTGATTGAGGCCGATAAGTATTTTAGGTACCGCATCATAATAACTTTGAATAGGCAAATTTCTCAGGTGTGGGAATGTTTGTAGAAGATTCTCATAATCCAACGTCTGTGTCGGTAGGTTTAGCGAAGACACTGTGCTTACATTCAGCGGTATACGTTTGTTATTGCCACCTGAAATATGAATCGTTAACTTTTTTGAATTGCTCTCACACCTTTCCATACCACCGGTCCACTTAAGGCACAATGGATTAGCAGCTCCCGACATTTCTAGGTCTTCCATCAATGATTCATCCATTAGGCTTATGGATGAACCCTCATCAATAAAAGCATAGGTGTTCACACTTTTGTATTTTCCGAACACTTTTACAGGTATTATTTTAAATAAAACTTGTTTCACAGCAGCAGAATGTGTATTAATTATTTCAATATTATCCACCACATGTGTATTGTTTACTTCTTTATTACAGCTGTTGGGGGTGTTATTGTTATTCTCTTCCACTGACGTATATCGATGCAACGAAGAATGATGATAATACTGGCACCCCTCCACCCCGCACTGAGATCTTTTCTTACACTCCCCACTGTGTTTGTGCAAACAACTTTTGCATAGTTTGTGCTTTCTCACAATATCCCACTTTTCACCACGGTTTAGCGAAAGGTATTTGGTACAATTTGCAATTGCCGTACATCTGTTAGAGCTACAGACAAAACATTTACGTTCCTCAGTATGGGCATGAACAAAGGCCTTTTTAGAAGTGTTATTGTTTACGTTGTGTGATCTATCTCTTCTGCTGTTATAACAGTTTTCGACTGTTATACAGCTGGCAGAGATACCTATGTTGAATATCCAATTAGCAAACTCGTACATATTGGGGTTTTTGTTTTGATCCAACAGCTGTAACTTTTGAATTCCCCACTGCAGCTGATATGATGCTGGTAATTTTTGTATTAACTCTTGTAGTGAGGAGTTGTTTATTTCATCTAATAAATTAGATGATTCAATTGTAGCTATTAAGCTTTTTACATTTACAGCAAAGGTGGTAAATGAAGGTAAGTAATTTTCATCAATTGGAGGGGTTGCTTTAATACGATTTTTGATAGAATTTACGATTTTTTCAGGTTGACCATACAGTAACTGAAGTATTGACATAACCCAAGTTACGTTCGTTGGATGAACTAACATATGTTGAACATTTTTAAGAGCATCGCCACTCAAGGATTTCTGTAATCGAATAAGATTTTCGCTATCTGTGAATCCACATATTTTTGTCGACCAATCATAAGTTGATGAAAATAATGAATGCAGTGTTGCGGTTCGACGGTTGGAGCGGTTCCTGCTGCAAAGTTTTGTGTGGAAGTAAAGATTGAAAAGTTTGGAGGATTTAAATTAAAGGTTTGTTGTGGCGTATGGCTGATAGGAGCAGCAGTGTTCCTATATACGTTTTGAACGTTGGAAGACAATGTCGTCGGATTACCTGGATTCATGCTGACGGTTGTTGTGACGGGTGTAGGAATTTGGAAGGTTTGATGTAAATATTGATGTCGTTGTTGAACTCCAGTGTGGGCGGTTGCGCCGGGAGGAAATGTTGGTTCAATGGAGGCAGAGGTTGAAGTTGTGGCGACATTCGCGTTAACTTGCGGAATATTATAAAGTAAATTGTTACTAACTCTGTTAGAATTATTCGTGTTGTTAGTGGCATTTAAGCCACCATTCACTTGAGATTGATTATTGAAATAAACAGTTTTATCTGGCAAGTGGGATAATGCTTGCCGCGCCGTCGTTCTGTTTTCAGATAATGACGTAGGATCGGATTGAACTTGTTTAGAAGAATCAATCGTAGGTGGAAGTTTTTGCAACCAATTGCGAACGGACTGTGATCGACGTGATGACGCCACACTAAGGCGGTCTTCTTCTTGAAGTTGTAAGAGTTTATATTTTTTGTTAAGGTAATCTTTATTTAGAGCGGTCTGGCAAGCTAGGGAAAGGGATCTTTCCTCTTCTAGTCGTTGAAGCTCCAGTTGAAGATATCTGGACTGGGAATCACTTGATTGAACTGTGGCACGGCTGCAAACACTATGCTCGGATTGAGGCGATGTAGCATTAACCGGTACTGAATTACAAGTTTGGCATTTGAAGGTTAGGGTTGATAATTCCTCGGGAGTGGCATTTGTGCATGACGTATGATAACTTTTTTGGCATTTACTGCACGTTATCATATTTTGGTCAGGGGGGTTTGCGCATAGTAGACACTTAGAACTATTTTGTTGACCCTGGTCTTCCATTTGTACTTACTTTGATTGATTGAATAGGACGCTGTTAGGTGCTTCTGTTGTTCTTCTTGACTTTACAGGAAACGTTAGCCACAAAAAGAATTTTAAAATGTAGTGGGAGGAAATCGCCTCGCTAATGATTTCCACTGGATTTTGAATAAAGAAGAGATTGGTTTCAACAAACAAATTCAATTTATTAAACCAAAATTTCTTATATTAAAATTCCTAAAATACAAATTCAACTTAGGATATTTTCATCGTTTTTCTAGTAGGTACAACTTACTTTTTGGTATGGAAACCACTAGATAATTATTTTCAATAAATAGTTCAATTGGTATGTAGAAAATATTTAGAAATACTCCTATTCACAGCGTCCAGCCAAGCTAATTACCAATTTTATCTTAAAAAATGGCGCTGTACTAAGACGCTAGAACCGCCAACTCCGAAAATCGAGTTGCCGCCGTAGCATATATTTTATTTAACGAATGTATCTTAAACTAACTAAACATATAATTATGCAGTTTTGCCAGTGACGGCAACATAAGGGTAACCAAAATTTTGCTACGGACGCAAATACATTTACAGGATGCGTCAAAAGTTACAATGGGCTTAAAAACTTTAATAACTTTTTCGTTTATTTTTTTTTTTATTTTTTCTCAGATTATTTAATCGACAAAATGGAATTTTTTCTACACTAAGTATGAAAAATAATGTCTCAATGTTGGCCTTGAGTTAAAGAATTGTCTTGTACACATATACTCGCTCCTTCAAATAACCTCAAGAAAAATAGTCGGTTGCTGACAAATGGTCATCGCACTGGCCAAATAATTTCGAATTTCTGGAAATTATTCGCTCTCCAAAAATATGACTTATATGAACAGTGTCATTGTGTCTCGGTGTGGGCAGTGGCTCCGTCCTGTTGAAACCACATCTCAGGTCTCAGGTCAGGTCAAGAGCACAACGTTAAAGATTTTCTGTTTTCTGGCGTTGATGAATGGCTGTTGGATTTTCAGAAGCCCAGAACCTACAGATCTGCTTTTTAACAAAGCTATTTAAATGAAAATGAGCTTCATCACTCATCACTTTGCGTTGAAATAATTGATCGCTGATTTAATAAATAAAATTCCATTATTCTGGTTCTTTGTTCCGTTGTGAATCTCTCCATTATTTATTTTCCATGCGTTATTTATATAATCTGCAAAAGAAAATAAAAAATATATGAATGAAAAATTTAATAAATTTTTAAATCCCGTGGTAACTTTTGGTCCACCCTGTAGATTATATTTTTTGTTGGCTGAGGTAAGGGTCAGATGCACAGCCCGAAGGGACCCACTCAAAGACCCCTCCAGTATTGAGGTCCTGCAGCAAGCTACGATATGAGCGACTACAGTGGTGAAACTGGACTACATGGGTCCAAATTTTCCTATAGCCCCAAGCAAAGGTCCTTCCTGATTTCAAAATCTGCAGCTTTAGATACCACACTCATACGGAGCGTTATAAGCCGCCTACACCCATGTCCTGTAACAATGGACCTTATCTACACAGAGATCCTATCTACGTAATGTACGACTACTAATTAACTGTGGTGATACTAAACCCCATAGGTCCATATTTTTATATAGCCCCCACACAAAGATCCTTTCAGGTTTTAGAATCTACAGCTTTCGAAGCCACATTTTACATCCGATTCCTACTTAATTTCGAATGGAGCGTTACGAGCGACTTACGGCTGTAACATTGAATCATATCCGTCCATGGTTTCGAATAGACTTAAAGGTCCCTCACGATTTGAGGTCCAGCAGCTTTAGAAGCCACAACTTTTACCCCATCACTAATATGTCCATCAGATTTTATGATTTCAGCTATATGTTTCATGTTTTAATTCTTGACTTGAGTGCTGAGTATTTTCTTAATGAAAGGAAACCAATAACTTAAATATACGAGGGCATATCAATAATTATGTGACTTTTCGAAACAGTTTTTTTTTGAAAAAGAAATGTTTTCAACATATTCTCCTTTTAGCTCAATACACGTTGTATTTTTGTGTTATGTGACATTTCGAAACAGTTTTTTTTTGAAAAAAAAATTATATATCAACAAATTCTCCTTTTAGCTCAGTGCACTTCCAACGTTTCTGCAATTTTTGTATCCCTTTCAGAAAATAGCATTTTTCGGGGTACATAGAAAAGGCATTTGTTTAATCAATAATTTCATCGTTGGAGCTGAACTCTTTCCTCCGAGCCATTTCCTTAGGCTTGGAAATAGTCAATGGGGGCTAAATTCGAAGAATATGGGGTACCAATTCGTAACGCAATTCATGCAATTTTCCATTATCTTCATTAAAAAACAAATTTTTCTTGGCCATATGGGGTCGTGTTTTTAATTCATCTTTAAATCGGTCCAGTAAGTTGGCATAGTATTCGCCGATTATTGTTTTTTCCTTGAAAGGTAATTAATGTGAATTTTTCCACGTGCATCGCAATAAACTATTGCCATCACCTTATTGGCCGACAAAGTCACCTTGGCCTTCTTCGGACCCGGTTTACCCGGAGAAACCCATTTTTTAAAACTGCTGCTAGATCTCCAGAGTGTTGTAATGGATCCATGTTTCATCCACAGTTACAAAACGACGCAAAAACTCATTCGAATTGCGGTTAAATCACTCCAAACAATCCTTTGAAGTTGTCACACGATTACTTTTATGGCCAATTAAGAGCAAACGCGGCAGACAACTAGCAGACAGCTGTTTTAAACCCAACTGATCATGTAAAATCAAAACCACACTGCCTTATAAATTGAATTAAAATAGAAAGGGAACTAAGGGCAAAAACCAGTTTTGTTCAGCAGAGCCATTTTAAAGATTTAAATACGTGTATCTTTGGTGTACCATCACTTTCATAAAACGCGCATATCTCTGGGTGGGAACACTTCTGGGGCGATGCTCAGATGTTGTCCACATCAAAAAAAAAGTGAAAATTGATTTTTTTTACCCTTAGATGGCATCAACAATCTCACGCACTTTTACTCTTTGATTGGCCTACACCATAACGAGGATTTTAATCGACATTTTCGGGTGTATTGACCTCAATCGGCCGTCCAGAACGTTTCACGTCATTTGTACTTGTGCGACCACAACGAAATTCCGTAAAACACTTCATTGCCATTGAAATCGATGGTGCAGAGTCCCATAGTACTTATCAAGCTTTTCTTTGGTTTGATTGACGGTTTTTTTCGGCAAAAAATATTGTTTGATGAGCACTTGAAATTCTCATTTTCCATTCTTAACAAAATCCACGAGGTTGTATGTTTTGAACAGATGTTTAACACAAACTTAAAGACGGATCTCTCTCAAATTTCACAGTAGCCTATTAACAGATGGTTGATGGGAGCAGTGCTGCATTTTATATAAATACGAGGGAAGTTGGAAAAGTCAGGAAATTATTGGTATGCCCACTTACAATATTAAACATAATAGCAAAGTAGTTTTTATTTCACAAGTTGTTATTTACTGCACTTCTCTGTGAATTTTGTTTAAAAATCTAGTTGAATTTAGAGCTGCACGAAGTGGACCAAAAACTAGTTTCAATTGGATTTTCTGCACATGCCGAAGTGCAGGGTATAATAATCTGCCTCGCCAGACTTTTTTTTTACTTTTTTGTGGGGTTGAAACAATTAATTGCGAAAAAATAATTTTTCAACTATACTTGCTGTTCTGAAATGGTTTGACCGTATTTTACCGAAATTTGGGTCACTTAAAAGAGAACACTATAATATAATATGTAATATATATATTATATGTAGTCAAATTTAAATTTTAGTTTTTTTTTTTAAATACAATAAACAGGGATACCCTGCTCGAGACCTCTTGCACCTACATTTTATTAGAAGACAAGTTTTTAATAAATGGCAAAGCGACATTAATTTTCGTCGCAGCACACTGTTGTTGTTCCACATATTGCTGCGAAGCTTTCTTATAAAGCTCGTCACGGATCCGAAATCGCCATAAAAACAGTGTGCAGCCGCGAAAATCAATGTCATTTTGCCATTTTATTAAAAACTTGTCTTCTAATTAAATGTAAATGCAAGAGGTCTCGGGCCGGTTAAGCCCTGTTCAATATGTTAAAGCAAAAGACCGAAATAATAAAGCGAGCTAAACTTTTTTAAAAATGTCATATAGTCTTACAAATCCAAAACAATAATTGTAGGGTGACCCATCTAGAGGCTTTTTCAGAACAAAAAAAAAATAAAAAAATTCACATCAAGTGCGAAATCTTTATAGGTATTTTGAAAGGACATTTTATGGCATTTATTTTTTGAAAATAATTACCTTCAAATGTTGGCAACTGTATTATGGAAATGAGCGTTCGATGAGAAACGAAAAGATCTGCTGTTTTCGACCAAAATTTTGTTTAGAGATGAGGCAAAGTCAATAAAAAAAATTATCGCATTTGGGCTGAAGAGCAACAAGAAGAGGTACAAGAGGTAACATTGTACGCAGAGAAAACTACGGTTTGGTGCGGCTTATAAGCTGGTGGAATCATCGGTGCATATTTTTTCAAAAATGATGATGGCCTGAACGTAACCGTGAATGGTGCTCTCTGTCGCGCCATGATTTCGATTTTTATGCTAACTGAAATTGAAGCCCGTAATCTTGACGACACTTGGTTTCAACAGGGCGATGCCACTTGCCATACAGCTGCTCAAACAATGGATCAATGGAGAGGTCATTTCGAAAAGCAGCTAATTTCACGTTTTGGACAGGTGAGTTGGCCGCCTAGATCGAGTGATATCACACCTTTAGACATTTTTCTTTGGGGTTACCTAAAGTCCAAAGTCTATGCTGACAAACCAGCTACGATTCAGGTTTTGGAAGCCAACATTACACGTGTCATTAAAGCCATACCGGTCGAAATGCTCGAACGAGTCATCCAAAATTGGACCCTCAGAACGGAAACCTTGAGGCATAGTTGCGGCCAACATTTGTAGGAAATTATATTCAAAAAATAAATGTCCTTACAAATCACCAATATATCTCCACACTTGATTTGAATTTTTATATTTTTTTTTGTTCGGGAAAAAATACCTCTAGATGGATCACCCTATATATTCTTGGGAACGCGTTATTTGTTTACATTATGGGCATATGTGACAGCGCATAGAGAAAGGGACCTGAGGGTAAAAAATCAATTTTCACTTTTTCTGAGCATCGAATGAGACCGATTCCATGCCCAAAAGTGTTCCCTCCCAGAGATATGCGCGTTTTATGAAAGTGATGGTACACCAAAGATACACGTATTAAAATCTTTAAAATGGCTCTCTTGAACAAAACTGGTTTTACCCTTAGGTCCCTTTCTGTTTTACGCGTCACATATACTGGCGTAAATCGGCATTTTTTTATGAAATTTTATATATATTTTTTTAAGATTTCAACTTTTATAAGTGTTTGCCATTTCTTTTTCGCCCTTTTTTAAATTTATGAAATTTGAATATAAGTCTAACATATATAAAACAGTAAAAGAGATTTTGCCCTTTCGGAGTACGAGGGCGACCGCAAAATTAACTGGCCTGGCACATTTTCTGTTTTACTAGCAACTTTTTTTTAAAGCAATCTTTTATAATCCATCTGTCAAAATTTCCGAAATATTTAATGATTATTTTCTTTGCTACAGGTGATTGAAGTAAACAAGTTTTATAATTTTTGAAAAATGGAAAATAAAGAGTTTCGTGCGGTAATTAAACACTTTTATATGAAAGGTTATACGCCACAATTAATCAAAGATGAATTGGATTCTGTTCATGGTGATAATGCACCATCATACTCCACCGTGAAATCCTGGGTTCAACAATTTAAAATGGGTCGTTCAAGTACGGAAGATGAACAACGCTCTGGAAGACCGAAAACTGCTACTACTATTGAAAACATTAGAAAAATATTTAATGAAGTGACTAAAGATAGACGAATAAAGCTCAGAGAACTTGCTGATATTGTTAAAATACACGAAAAACAAGTTTGGAGTATTTTACATGATGAACTCCACATAAAAAAGCTATCCGCAAGATATGTGCCGCGTTTGTTGACTTTGCCCCAAAAAATCGTCCGTTGGACCAATTCCGAGGAGCTTTTAGCGATTTATCAGCGTAATCCAATAGAGTTCTTGCGCCGATTCATAACTGTTGATAAAACATGGATCCATCACTACATTCCAGAATGCAAAGAACAGTCAAAACAATGGATTGAAGCTGGTAAAAGTGGTCCCAAGAAGGCGAAAACTGTTAAGTCAGCAGGAAAAGTAATGGCCACAATATTTTGGGATGCAAGGGGTATTATATTTATTGATTATCTTGAGAAAGGAAAAACTATAAATAATGAATATTATTGTGCATTATTGGATCGGTTGAGTGAAGAAATCAAGATAAAACGACCGCATTTAGAAAAAAAGTTATTTTTCATCAAGATAATGCTCCTTCACACACTGCATTTTTAACTCAACAAAAACTGGCCGAATTACAATTTGAAATTGCTCCGCATCCAGCATATAGTCCAGATTTAGCTCCTTCTGATTATTTCTTGTTTCCAAATTTAAAAAAAAATTCTCGGTGGCAAACAATTTTCGTCCAATAGCGAGGTTATTGCTGAAACTGAGGCATATTTTGAAGGTCTTGAAAAAACTTATTTTTCGGATGGAATTAAAAAACTTGAAAAACGTTTGATGGAGTGTATTGAGACAGAAGGAGATTATGTTGAAAAATAAATAATAATAATTCCAAAAAAATGGTTCTTTTTTTTGTTAGGCCAGTTACTTTTGCGGTCGCCCTCGTAAATGCCTTGACGCATGAAAAGTTTTATACTCAATTCCATTCAAATCCAGAGCTTTGTTGGATGTCATGTAGTCGGCTGTGGAAAATTGAAGTGTTCTTTACTGGTTTGACCCCTTTTATGTTATAGTTTCCCACATTCTCGAATTACTTTGTATTATCCACTATTCACTATCTTGTGCCCCATTTGCGACGTTGGGAATCTTTTGGGCATTTTGTACTTCAAATCAGTTCCAACGTCAATTGCAATCGATATCATTTTTACCATCTTTTAGTCAATTGTTGAACCACTTATTCACAACTCTGTATTTCACCCCCTGCTTCAGTTTATATCCTTTTCCAACTATATTTCAATTTAACCCGTTTTAGCTAAACATTTGAAATTTTAATCAATCCCATTATCAATTATCACACTCAAAACCGTCAAATTGCACTCAATTTTATTAATTAAAGGGCCATCTACAAATTTCAAAGTAATCCTTAATGCTTCCCTAATCTGATTTGCTATCAGCAACCGCACAATTCATAACGTTATGAAGAGGAGCAACTAATTTAGAATCTCGCTTTGGTTAATGCGGTGAACACTTGACTGCTGCTTAATTAGGATTGCGTAGGTAATTGGCTTGTTAGCCTGTGTACAGGAATGCATGTATGGTACAGCTGAGTGTGCCTTTACCGCCAGCATATGTTCAGGGTGGTCCAGATACAGGTATCTTTCAAAATTATATTTGAAAGTTTTGTTGCAAGCAATTTTTTCAGTAGCTTACTGGAGACACATTTTTCAGAAAGCGTAACTTAAGCCGATGTTTTTCCAATTTAGATGATCGGAGTTACGCGCACATTTTTTTAGAAGATTTTTTCGAACGAGAAGGAGTAATGGAAGTTAAAATGAACGAAACAAATGCTTCCATTTTTCGGTAATGAAATTTCTCTGTAAAATTACAAAACTATATTTAGCAGACTAGCAAACATAGGGAAAAATTAACTTATCATTATTAATTAAGTCATCAGTCGCATTCAGGTTCAAGTGAATCAGCTATTGAACAAAAATGACCATCCACTTAGTTACTGATCCTATGCTGACCTCGTCCTATCATCAGTTCTTACGGGACGTCAAACTGATTGAAACTGACTGAAATGCAGGAGACAGTGACCATTTAATCACGGGGTAAGGCTTTTTTTATCTCTGTGTTGGTTGGATGAAGATGGTAATCTGTAAAAAACAATATATAAGTAGACTCAGTGGGCCCCTGTGATACCACGAAAACTTACTAAGTCAGTTGCTTTTAACCATTTTGAGCTCCTTAAATATTTGGACTACGCGTAAATAAAACAAAAAGTTTTCGGAGAATTATCTTAATGTTGTTTATTATGATCGAAGGACCCACGTCAATTATGTGCAAAACCAAATATGAGACAAATGTACGCCACGGCTTCGGTGATATACAGGGTGGGTCGCGGTAATTTGCTTTTTTGCACTACAGGCTCTGGCGGCACTGTTGGTAGAGAAAGTGAAGAGTGTGCGTGGCTTATAGAAGCTGACAGGAGGAGATTTGAATTCGTTATGCATTGGGCACTTGAGGAGAGGTCATTTTGTGTTGAAGCGTATTTTTCAAATGCGCACTCTTTTATTGCAGTGCAGCGTGCTTTTCGTTAACGTTACGACGTTCCTCCACCCGGGCGTGTTCCTGGAGCGCAACCAATTGTAAATTGGGTAACATTATTGAGAACATCAGAGAATGTGTCATGTGTACGAAGGGGACCTGAGAGAAGGAATACAGCTCCACAAAATATCGAGAGAGTTAGAGCAGCAGTACTGCAAAATCCGAAACGCTCTGCTCGCAGCCATCACCTGCTCTTGGCATTTCCAGACTGTTTCAGCCGACTCTTGAGGCAATGCAATTAGAGGATACATGGTTCCTACAGGATGGTGCCACT
This sequence comes from Hydrotaea diabolus, assembly GCA_963513945.1. Classification (NCBI taxonomy): domain Eukaryota; kingdom Metazoa; phylum Arthropoda; class Insecta; order Diptera; family Muscidae; genus Hydrotaea; species Hydrotaea diabolus. The sequence goes on from OY740718.1 coordinate 185,224,285, forward strand.
GCACACACAGCGAGGGTTACTGCGAGGAGAGGTCATTTTGTGTTGAAGCGTATTTTTCAAATGCGCACTCGTTTATTGCAGTGCAGCGTGCTTTTCGTTTACCAACGCTGCTCCCCCACGCGGGCGTGTTCCTGGAGGGCAATCAATTGTAAATTGGGTAACTTTATTGAGAACAGCAGGGAATGTGTCATGTGTGCGAAGGGAACCTGAGAGAAGGAATACAGCACCACAAAATATCGAGAGAGTTAGAGCAGCAGTAATGCAAAATCCGAAACGCTCTGCTCGTAGCCACCACTCTTGGCATTTCCAGACTGTTTCAGCCGGCTCTTGAGGCAATGCAATTAGAGGATACATGGTTCCTACAGGATGGTGCCACTGCACACACAGCGAGGGTTACCATGAATTGTTTCAGGCAAATGCTTCCTGGACGGCTTATCTCTTTGAGGGGTGATGTAAACTGGCCAGCACTCTCACCAGACTTAGCCCCATGCGATTTTTTCCTTGGGGGTTTCCTGAAGCCTGAAGCCGAATATCAACCGTCCCAACATCTTGGAAGACTCAAGTAACAATATTGAGGCTGAAATTGGCAGAATACGAGTCGACATGTTTGTTAGAGTTTATTAAAACTTCAGAAAACGTATGCAGCAGTGTGTGGATAACGAAGGTTCACATTTGCCAGTTACACTATTTAAAAGCATGTAATTCAAAACTACCCTTACTGTTCAATATAATTAAAATATAAAATAAATTTTTCTAAGGTTCATAATGTTTTTTATTTCCTTCCCAAATAAGCAAATTTAGCGCTCCTCCCGTACCTCTATAAAATGGTCCATCTTTTCAATGACTCTGAGACATAATAGAGGTTCAAAGTCGTTAATGTGCTGCGCCAAAATATCTCATACTTTAGCGTTTGTTTAGCCGGTGTGCTTATATACTGAATTCAAGATAATTTTTACTCATATGGAAGGCAATCTACAATAGAGTAAAAATATACTAGGTGCCATATGAGAATGTAATTTTCTCAATTTTAGATTCTTATGCGCTGCACCATTACGTGAAGTTAGTGTCTTGGAAAATGTTTCGCACTTCCCCATGTAAGTATAGTTGAGCTAGACCCACATTTAAATATACCGATCGACGGATGACCTGCTGATTTCATATAACCATGTCTGTCTGTCTACCTGTCTATATGTTCGTCCGTTCTTTCATCTAAAGTATGTAATCAACCTAAACGTCGCACTTTTTGTCCGCCCTGCAAAAAATTAATTAAAATTAAGTTTTTCGGGCCAAGGATGGATGCTATTAAAATTGAAGAAACTCGATTCAGATTTAGATATAACTTCCATACATAATGTCTGATCGATTTTATGTTTTTTTAGCTCTAGAAGCCACATATTTGATCTAAACTTGATGAAATCAGGCACAAGTCAGTTTTTTGGACCAAGCTCCACAATGTTATGGGATTTGGCTCAAGAAGCCACACAGTTCATCCTATCTTGCTGAAATTTTGGTACGACGAAGTTTTTTGAGCCAAAAGAGGTAATTTTAATATTAAAGAAAATCTGTTCAGATTTAGATATAGCTCCCGCACACATACGAGGGCGACCGCAAAAGTAACTGGCCTAACATAAAAAGAACCGCTTTTTGGAATTATTATTATGTATTTATTTTTCAACATAATCTCCTTCCAACTCAATACACTTCATCAAACGTTTTTCAAGTTTTTTACTTCCATCCGAAAAATAAGATTTTTCAACACCTTCAAAATATGCCTCAGTTTCAGCAATAACCTCGCTATTGGAAGAAAATTTTTTGCCACCGAGAATTTTTTTTAAATTTGGAAACAAGAAATAATCAGAAGGAGCTATATCTGGACTATATGGTGGATGCGGATCAATTTCAAATCGTAATTCGGCCAGTTTTTGTTGAGTTAAAAATGCAGTGTGTGAAGGAGCATTATCTTGATGAAAAATAACTTTTTTTTTTCTAAATGCGGTCGTTTTATCTTGATTTCTTCACTCAACCGATTCAATAATGCACAATAATATTCACTATTTATAGTTTTTCCTTTCTCAAGATAATCAATAAATATGCATCCCAAAATACTGTGGCCATTACTTTTCCTGCTGACTTAACAGTTTTCGCCTTTTTGGGACCACTTTTACCAGCTTCTATCCATTGTTTGACTGTTCTTTGCATTCTGGGATGTAGTGATGGATCCATGTTTCATCAACAGTTATGAATCGGCGCAAGAACTCTATTGGATTACGCTGATAAATCGCTAAAAGCTCCTCGGAATTGGTCCAACAGACGATTATGTGGGGCAAAGTCAACAAACGCGGCACATATCTTGCGGGTAGCTTTTTCATGTGGAGTTCATCATGTAAAATACTCCAAACTTGTTTTTCGTGTATTTTAACAATATCAGCAAGTTCTCCGAGCTTTATTTGTCTATCTTTAGTCACTTCATTAAATATTTTTCAAATGTTTTCAATAGTAGTAGCAGTTTTCGGTCTTCCAGAGCGTTGTTCATCTTCCGTACTTGAACGACCCATTTTAAATTGTTGAACCCAGGATTTCACGGCGGAGTATGATGGTGCATTATCACCATGAACAGAATCCAATTCATCTTTGATTAATTGTGACGTATAACCTTTCATATAAAAGTGTTTAATTACCGCATGAAACTCTTTATTTTCCATTTTTCAAAAATTATAAAGCTTGTTTACTTCAATCACCTGTAACAAAGGAAATAATCATTAAATATTTCGGAAATTTTGACAGATGGCTTATAAAAGATTGCTTTTAAAAAACAAAACAAAAAGTTGCTAGTAAAACAGAAAATGTGCCAGGCCAGTAAGTTTTGTGGTCGCCCTCGTATGTTTATCCGATTTTATGTTTTCTGCTTCTAAGAGCCTTGATGAAATTCGAAGATTTTTTGAAACAAGGTAGTTTTTTCGCTAAGAAAGGATATTGTAAAAATTAAAGAATATCGATTTATATAGGGTGATCCATCTAGAGGTATTTTTTAAGAACAAAAAATGTAAAATTTCAAATAAAGTGTAGAATCGTTATTGGTAATTTTAAAGGACATTTTATGGCATTTATTTTTTGAATATACTTTCCTTCAAATATTGGCCGCAAGTACGCCTCAGGGTTTCCATTCTGACAGTCCAAATTTGGATGACTAGTTCAAGCATTTCGTATGGCTTTAATGACACGCGTAATGTTGGCTTCCAGTTTTTTCTTTTTCTTTTTATTTATTTAATTAATGAGAATTAGGCTTTGCGGTCACGAACCAGAATAAAAAACCAGAATACAAAGCTCCAATACTCCGCTGCAATAAGTTGAACTAAACAGAAGTGCGTTAATGTGATATTAGTGTAAAGTTTTGCTGTGATTTTTACATTTATTTATTTTTTATTATTTTATTATTAAATTGTTTCGTGATGTCCAGTTTTTTAACAGTAATAAGAAATTATGACGAATGAAATGTTAAACTAATTGATTTTCAAATAAACATCCCCTGAAGAAGTTAGAAAAAAGCTGACGAAACGTGGGGAAAACATGGAATAAATTAGTTTTATTTAATTTATTAAGGAAGACTGACCAATCAGCCCAGTCAAAAACGAGTAAATATAAAAAAAGAAAAAGCAATTAAAAAGGATTGGTACGCCCTAATGTGCACCGCATGTATGAGTATATGTACGAACAAAACATGCACACTTTGATTGTGATTTGTGGTTTTCAACGAAGACCCATGCGAAACGAAGACTATACGCAAAGGGTACTTTTCATTAATAAAACTGAGTCTCACGTATAAGTCATTTGATTTGTTGCCGAATTAATCGTTGCCAAAGACTGCAGAACAAAAACCGCGACCAACATTTGATAGACTTACTTACTTACTTAAGTTGGCGCTACAACCTATTGTTGGTCTTAGCCTGCGTCAGAAATGTTTTCCAAGCACTTCGATCTTGTGCGTGCTGTCTCCAGTTCGTAATACCAAGGATTTTCATATCTTCATCCACTTGGTCCTTCCACCGGAGCCTCGGTCTACCCCGTCTGCGCATTCCGTGGTAGTTGTCGTCCAACGCCTTTCTAGCTGGAGCATTCTGATCCATTCGACTGACATGTCCTAGCCAGCGCAATCGCTGTATTTTGATTCGCTTAACCACGTTCATGTCAGGATACAGCTCATACAGCTCACGGTTCGTTCGACGTCTATACTCTCCGTTAGCACAGCTGGGCCCATAGATTTTGCGAAGGATCTTTCTCTCGAACACACCTAGCATCGCTTCGTCTGCTTTCGCAAGTACCCATGCTTCAGCGCCATATAAAAGCACAGGTAGAATAAGCCTGTTGTAAAGCGTTATTTTCGTTCGTCGAGAGAGGGCTCTGTTCTTTAGCTGTTTGCTTAGCCCAAAGTAGCATCTATTTGCCAGCACGATCCTTCTTTTAATTTCGGTGCTGACATTATTTTTCGTATTAATGGCGGAGCCGAGGTATATAAACTCATCAACTACCTCGACTTTGCAACTGCCCGCCTCAACAATGTCGCCTTTCTTCCGTCGCGACGTTTCTTTTGCAGTTGCAAGCATAATCTTAGTTTTGTCCTCGTTCACTTCTAGACCCATCTTTGCCGACTCCTTCTCAACTCTAGAAAATGCAGCAGTTACCTCTCGCTCTATTTTTCCGACAATGTCGATATCGTCGGCATACGCGAGGAGAATGTGGCCTTTGGTGTTAACAGTGCCAGTTTTATTAGCCACTGCATTTTCTAGTACCTTTTCCAACAGAATGTTGAAAAAATTACACGACAAGCTGTCACCTTGTCTCAGACCTCTTGTAGTGGTGAATGTCTCGGAGAGGTCGCTTCCTATTTTTACTGAGGACTTAGTGTCACTCAGTGTCATTCTACAAAGGCGTATAAGTTTTGCAGGGATCTCATACGCAGACATGGTTTCAAACAGTTTTTCTCTTATCGGAGTATCGAAGGCGGCTTTATAATCGATGAAAAGATGGTATGTATCGATTTGCTTTTCGTGGGTCTTTTCCAGGATTTGGCGTAGTGTGAATATCTGGTCGATTGTTGATTTATTCGGCCTGAAGCCACACTGATAGGTTTGAATCAGGTTGTCTAATTTTGGCTTAAGTCGTTCACAAAGTACGCTCGCTAGGATCCTGTATGCGATTGATAGGAGACTTATGCCGCGGTAATTGGCGCAAACGGTCTTGTCTCCTTTTTTATGAATCGGACACAGTATACTGAGGTTCCAATCATCAGGCAAGCGTTCATTCTTCCAGATTGTGCAGACTAGCTGATGCATGCACCTTATCAGTTCGTCTCCTCCGGTCTTATACAGCTCTGCCGGTATACCGTCGGAACCTGCGGCTTTGTTGTTCTTCAGCCGGGTTATCGCTGCTTTGACCTAATCTGTATTAGGGGGTGGGCATTCAACACCATCATCTATGATTGGTTGCGGGTTGTTTTCTTCAACTGGATCTTCGTCCGCTAATAAGTTGGAGAAATGTTGTCTCCATATCCTCAGTACACTCGACGTATCTGTTATCAGATTCCCATTTTCATCTCTACACGAAGTTATGCCAGTAGGCGAGTCTGTTTGGAGTTTTACTCGTTGGTAGAATTTTCTGGCATCATTTCTATTCCCGTAAACCTCAATCTCCTCACACTGTCGTCTTTCCATTTCTCTTTTCTTTTTTCGGAATAGACGATTTTCCGCCCTCCTCAACTCCCGGTATCGCTCCAACACTGCTCGCGAGGCGCGAGAGTCGCCTTGTAAGCTACGTTTTTAGCTTCAGTGACGACTTTACAGTCCTCATCGTACCATTGATTCCTTTCTCGCCGCTTTCGGTAACCAATTTCTTCTTCGGCGGCCTTTCTTATGGATTCTTGTATGTGTTGCCATTGTGCGCTGATATCATCAGGTGGTGGAGGGTTCGCTAGGAGCAGTTGAGATAACTTCGTGGAGTAGGCTTGAGCTGTCTGTTGTGAATGCAGCTTCTCGACGTCTAGCTTTCTCTTTTTGTTGTTACGTACGTGCTTTGCGGCACTTAATCGAGTGCGTACCTTTGCTGTTACAAGGTAGTGGTCCGAGTCGATGTTTGCAGTTCGGAATGTTCGTACGTCCAACACGCTGGATGAATGCCTTCCGTCTATCACAACGTGATCGATTTGATTTTTTGTTTTTCGATCAGGTGACAGCCATGTTGCCTTATGGATTTCGCGATGTTTAAATCTGGTGCCACTTATTACCATGTTCCTTGCGGCGGCGAAATCGATCAGCCTCATTCCGTTATCGGAGGTTTCGTCATGGAGACTGAACTTACCGACTGTCGGACCAAAAATGTTCATTTGATAGACATAATCTTCAAAAAATAAATGCCAAAGAATGTTCTTTTAACTGATAAAAAACATTCTCCATTCAATTTGAATTTTCTGTGTATTTTTCATTACTAAAGTAGGGAACCTCAAAATAAATCACCCTATATAACCAAGCCATAAAACATTTTCTTTTAAAGTCAAAGTAGGCAGGGAGTAAGTATCTCTTGTCAAGAAAATCAGCTTCTACTTAAACATCCTCGAAATGGATTATGAAAATAAGCAGCAACAGATATTGAAACTAAAACATCCATAAGGCTATTGGTTAAACGCAAAATCAAATTGATTTGTAATAGAAGAAAGACGAATTTGTCGTTTCATGACTAAAACCCGCTAAGATTAGTAAAAGCCGTTCAAGTAAGTTAATTTTTTAATACCCTGCACCATTCTGTAAACCTTTTTTATACCCTCCACTATACAATAGAGGCTATATTAGTTTTGTCATTCTGTCTGTAACACCTTGAAATAATCATCGGAGACCCAAAAAAGTATATCTATTCTTGATCCTCGTAAAATTCTAAGACGATCTAGCCATCTTGTCCGGCTGTTCGTCTGTCCGTCTGTTGAAAACAAGATAGAGCCTGCATGAATACAGCGAGGGAGCTGAAATTTGGCACAAACATGTGTAGTAAACCTAGTTGGTATTGAAAATGGGCTATATAGTTTTACCTGATGTTGGTGTTGGAGACCCTCAACCGACACTACCTCACCTCCTACCTTTTATTTGGAAATATACGTCCAGTTTCTTGAGCAAAATCACAGAAATTTTCAAATAATAATCTCTATATAGGCGCAATCATCTATGTAAAATGGTATAGATTGGTCTACCATTGCTTGTACCTCCCATACAAACGGCCTTATGGGCCTTGAGAAATACTATGACTATAACTCACCACAAACTTGACCTATCGAAATGAAATTTTACACATCAAGATTTCTATATACAACACACTTCTACGCTGAATTCGTTTGAGATCGGAAAAGTCCTACTGATACCTCCCACACTAACGGTCTCATGGGCCTTGAAAAATAATATGACAATAACTCACCACACACTTGACCTATCGAGACTAAATTTTCGGCATAAAAATTAATATATAGAACAGACTTTTGCGCTAAATTTAGCTAAGATCGGAAAGGCCCTACTGGTACCTCCCACAGAAACGGTCTCATGGGCTTTGAGAAATAATATGACGATAACTCACCAGAAGCTTAACCTATCGAAATGAAATTTTGCACATACTCGTAAAGATTTCTCTATAGAACACACTTCCGCACCAAATTTGGTTTTATTTGCGAATCTGGTGGAGGGTATCCAAAGTTCGGCACAGCCAAACTCAAACTTTTTTTTCTTGTTTAGCCTTTTTTCGTTATGCGTGACTTTAAAGCATTTTTTTTTTTAGCAAATATAATGAAATGACAAAATCGTAGAGTTAAGCTAAATAAAGTAGAATCAGTAAATGAACAAACGTCATGTCATTCCTTGCCATAAAGTTGACCTCTTGTGTAATGCTGACAAATGTCTACAAAGACGAGAAAACCGTTCACATGAAGGCTTATGTCTTGTGCCCGAAGAAGAATCCTTTCGACTGCAGAACATCGACTACGCGTTCATTCTCATGTCTGGCAAGTAGGGGTGTGGAATTTTCTGTTGTCTATCCACATAAATATAACAAGCGCTTATGAAGAGATAAATATCTTAGGAAACTCTTATATACATAGACATTTTCTACAAACATGAACACACACAAAGTATCCAAGATGTAGGCAACACTTTGAAGGGAGGACCAGTTTGCCAGCTGAATACAAATGGACTACAAGAAAAGTGCTTTATATAAAGTGCTTTTAACTTTGTAAAATACTGTGAGCGTTTGTTATTTTTGCAAGTTTCCTTTACATAGTTTTCACATGACTCACGGATGCAATTGGGGTCACTTTCGGAGTTCTAAAATGAAATTTAAATTTTACAAAATAAACCGTGCATGTTAACATGCTTATTATACTAACGTGTTTTCCTAAATATTGCACCGAGGAACAAAAGTAGAGCTTCTTTAATATCACTGAAAAGCCTTCGCCATAGTCGCTATAGCGTCAGAATATGTAATATTAAGGTTAGGAACCTTAATATTTTTTTGCTCGAAAAGTTCATAACATACAAATGGTTGCAATCATTTGTAGTTTACTGAGCTTTGCTAGAAATCATGGTCTTCTGGAGCGGTTTGACCGATTTGTACGAAACTTGGACATATGAAAAAAACCCTATAATCTATAAGTATATTGAATGTAATTACATATTAATTTGTAAAAAATTTGAATTTTTATATTAAAATAGTTAAATTTTTTTTAATTTTACCAAATTTGTGCATAATTCTTATAAATACAACACAGAATTAGATTTGTTAGATCGCCATAATTGTTAAAGTTATGGGCAAAACATTGACGTAGATCGGTATCCACTAAAAATATTCACGAACATGGTCACCTCGAAATGTTTTAAGCATCATAAATAACGGTTATGCCCTTAAATTACAGTAAATGCAGGTAAGCTTCTAGGAAAAGTTTCCTGTATAGATTTGTCGAATAGCATAACAAAGAATCAGGCTGTCGTCAACGCCGTCCAGAAAATACGAATACGAGGGTTGATATTTATATTTCGGGTCCTGACAATACTGGTGTTTCCAGATGCAAACTGGAACTTCCATTGGAAACGTTGACTTTATTTATTTATTTATTCTCTACAATTTCATGCTTAAATATTATATTACATAAATTATATATTATAAAAAAAATATAATATTTGAAAAATAATATTTGTAATAGCAATCTACATAATTGATAATGAAGCCTCAGCGTCTTATCGACATTACAGAGGCAAGTAGGCTTTAATTTTTTTTAAATATTTAGCTACACTTTACTTTTTTTTCGAAAAACTCGGCAAAAACATTTTAAATTATTGAGATTGGACCATAGTTTTTTCGTTTTTTTTGTTATTTATTCGGTCTTTTATCATTATTATGACTTGAGCAGTTTTTTATTCTGGTTCGAGACCTTTATGTTGTTTCTTTTTCAGAATCAACTTAAAAAGAAGAAATTGGTGAAATGTATTTGCTACGGTTGCCAGGCAGACTGTACAGCTGTTTCTAAACCCGCCAAGGTTTTTCTTCAGCAGTCTTTGGCAACGATTACTTCGGCCACAAATCAAATGACTTATACGGGAGACTCATTTTTATTAATGAGAATTACCCTTTGTGTATAGTCTTCGAACTGTGCGTAGAGCAATCTTCAACGCGCAATATCATTTCCACCAATTCCGTTTCGCATGGGTCTTCGTTGAAAACCACAAATGCAAAAAGCACAATCAAAGTGTGCATGTTTTTTGTGCGTACATATACTCATACATGCGTTGCACATTAGGGCGTACCAATCCTTTTTAATAGTTTTTTCGTTTTTTTTGTTATTTATTCGGTCTTTTATCATTATTATGACTTGAGCAGTTTTTTATTCTGGTTCGAGACCTTTATGTTGTTTCTTTTTCAGAATCAACTTAAAAAGAAGAAATTGGTGAAATGTATTTGCTACGGTTGCCAGGCAGACTGTACAGCTGTTTCTAAACCCGCCAAGGTTTTTCTTCAGCAGTCTTTGGCAACGATTACTTCGGCCACAAATCAAATGACTTATACGGGAGACTCATTTTTATTAATGAGAATTACCCTTTGTGTATAGTCTTCGAACTGTGCGTAGAGCAATCTTCAACGCGCAATATCATTTCCACCAATTCCGTTTCGCATGGGTCTTCGTTGAAAACCACAAATGCAAAAAGCACAATCAAAGTGTGCATGTTTTTTGTGCGTACATATACTCATACATGCGTTGCACATTAGGGCGTACCAATCCTTTTTAATAGTTTTTTCGTTTTTTTTTTGTTATTTATTCGGTCTTTTATCATTATTATGACTTGAGCAGTTTTTTATTCTGGTTCGAGACCTTTATGTTGTTTCTTTTTCAGAATCAACTTAAAAAGAAGAAATTGGTGAAATGTATTTGCTACGGTTGCCAGGCAGACTGTACAGCTGTTTCTAAACCCGCCAAGGTTTTTCTTCAGCAGTCTTTGGCAACGATTACTTCGGCCACAAATCAAATGACTTATACGGGAGACTCATTTTTATTAATGAGAATTACCCTTTGTGTATAGTCTTCGAACTGTGCGTAGAGCAATCTTCAACGCGCAATATCATTTCCACCAATTCCGTTTCGCATGGGTCTTCGTTGAAAACCACAAATGCAAAAAGCACAATCAAAGTGTGCATGTTTTTTGTGCGTACATATACTCATACATGCGTTGCACATTAGGGCGTACCAATCCTTTTTAATAGTTTTTTCGTTTTTTTTTTGTTATTTATTCGGTCTTTTATCATTATTATGACTTGAGCAGTTTTTTATTCTGGTTCGAGACCTTTATGTTGTTTCTTTTTCAGAATCAACTTAAAAAGAAGAAATTGGTGAAATGTATTTGCTACGGTTGCCAGGCAGACTGTACAGCTGTTTCTAAACCCGCCAAGGTTTTTCTTCAGCAGTCTTTGGCAACGATTACTTCGGCCACAAATCAAATGACTTATACGGGAGACTCATTTTTATTAATGAGAATTACCCTTTGTGTATAGTCTTCGAACTGTGCGTAGAGCAATCTTCAACGCGCAATATCATTTCCACCAATTCCGTTTCGCATGGGTCTTCGTTGAAAACCACAAATGCAAAAAGCACAATCAAAGTGTGCATGTTTTTTGTGCGTACATATACTCATACATGCGTTGCACATTAGGGCGTACCAATCCTTTTTAATAGTTTTTTCGTTTTTTTTGTTATTTATTCGGTCTTTTATCATTATTATGACTTGAGCAGTTTTTTATTCTGGTTCAAGACCATTTAATTTATAAATTCATCAACATGTTGCAACAAATAAGTTTTTAGATGATTCTTAAATGTGGAAATTCTGTTCATAGTCTTCAAATCATTTGGTATTTTATTAAATTCATTACAGCCCATATATTCAATTCTCTGTTTTGTAAGCTCAAGCCTACACCTGGCTACCCTCAAGTTTGTATTATTTCTGGTATTAAATGAACTTTGGTTTATGGCAAAAGAAATTGTATGATGTCCAATGTTGTGAACATCTAAATACATACAATAAAAGCTGCATTTTATAGATTCCATAAAGAGGTAACACCGATGGAAATACATTCTTGTATAAAGACATAGAAGAATATGTTAACGGAAGGTTCCCAACAGTTTTTAACGCTCTATTTTGGAACCTGAACAGAGATTTGAAATCAACACTTTTTTGTAACCGTACAGTAAAGCTAGGTAATTTAGGTTACTCTGTACTAATGCATGGTAAATTAAAAATTTGGTTTCATAATTGAATTTATTCTTAAACTTATATAAGCTCGAGATAATTTGGTTTTCAATTGCTGAATATGTAGTTCCCAGGAGAGATTGCTCTGTATTTGCAATCCCAAGTACTTTAAAGATTGAACTTCTATAATTTCCTTACCATCAATGCATATGGCAAAGGAATTCCTGTGTTCAAAATGTGGCTTAAAACGTATAACTTTAGATTTATCCGCGTTTAAAAATAATTGCTTTATTCTAGCAAATTCACTTAATAGGGCTGCATCTCGCTCCATATATGCTCTAGCTACTGTTTCGTGATGGTAAGGATAAATAAGGCAAATATCATCTGCATATAAAAACATTTTACCGGTCAGACCCAGGTTTGTTATATCATTAAGATAAATCTTAAAAATCAACGTTCCAAGTTCACTTCCTTGTGGTACACCATGTTCCACAAATTCACATGAGCTTTTACACCCATTTATTTCTACATATCGTATTGTTTCCTGTTCTGTAAATAACTCTTCAAAATCTTCAATGTGTTTCCACAAATTCCATAATACTTAATTTTTTGTAATAAAATGTCATGATCAACAAGATCAAAAGCCTTGGAAAAGTCATAAAAAACTCCAGCCACTTCTTTCAGTCCCTCATCGAATCCTTTACAAATATGAGTAACCACATTTACGGCAGCCTCTTCAGTGCCACATCCCTTTTCTTTACTTTTTTTTAGCATAACTTCACCCAGAACCCTTTTGTCATTTGAGGGCAAATTGTATTGTTTACAATGTGTTGAAAAATTCACCTGAGTCAAAAAATGGAATTATCCCGTGAACTTTTTCGTGCGATGATTTTTTACTATTTTCGGCGTGGCTTATCGAGACAAGAGTGTTTAAATCAACTTGTTTCGACTTTTGGCGATGAAGCACCATCAAAAACCACTGTTAATCGCTGCTACCAAGAGTTCAGTCTCAAACGCCGTTTGATACAGGAAGAATTTCGTGAAGGACGTCCAACTTCGGTCACTTTGCCAGAAACCATCGATGCTGTGCGTGAACTGTTTAAGCAAGACCGACTTGTGACATACCGTCAGATTGAGGCATTCTTGGTCATTAGTATGACAAGCATCAATAAGTTACTGCATGTACATTTGACCGTGAAAAATTTGCCTCGTTGGATCCCACATAATTAGACGAATCCTCAAAAATAAAAGACTCGTATGGATTGGTGCAAAAAGATATTGCAAAGGTATAACTGCGCTAGCTCAAAGGCAGTGTATAACATTATCACAGGTGACGAATCATGGATCTATGCATATAAACCCGCAATCGACCGTATGGGTCTTTCACCACGAGCCAAATGCAACAAAAGTTGTTCGTGGAAGAAGTACATCGAAGCAAATGATTGCGTTTTTTTTTTTGGTATAATCAGCCATGTTGCCACATTGCCTTTACTGGAACGTAGGACGGTCAATTCTAAGTGGTATACAAACATCTGTTTGCTAACAGTGTTCGAAGAAAAGGGGAAAGGTAATAAGAGAAAACGGATCATTTTGTATCACGACAATGCGAGCTCTCACACATCAGCTGAAAAGATGAGCTATTTGACCACTCAAGTTGTAGAACTGATGGGCCATCCACCGTACAGCCCTGAATTGGCCCCCAATGACTTCTTCTTGATCCCTAGCATCAAGAAAAAAATAAGTGGTCAACATTTCGCATTGTCCGAAGCAGCTGTTGTAGCTTTCAAAAATCATGTTTTGGTGGTGTCTCATTCGGAGTGGAAAAAGTGCTTCAAAAATTAGTTTGTGCGAATGCAAAAGTGTATTGATCTTTAAGGAGAATATTTTGAAAAACAATAAAATCATTTCCAATGATAAATTATTGTGTTTTTATTGCCGGACCTGAAATATAAATAGCAACTCTCGTATATATTATACATTATACTATATTGCACCTGTCCTTTCTGGTGCTACCCAAACAAAAAGTCTAACGGCGTCCAAATGCAGCTCTGAGAAGGTTTATTGGCTTTGGGCAACATTTCAATTTGGCTGAAATGTTAAGTTGTTGAGATCAGTAATGAGTCGATGTTTCTGGACTTGGTAAAGCGCACCGTACGGCGACAGGTGCCCTTATTATCGTCCATCCTGCCTATTATAATAGTCTCAAGAACTTTTTACACAAACTTTCGTACACCAAACGCCGTAAGTGCCGTATTTCGGTCAGTAATGAGTCGATGTTTCTGGACTTGGTAAAGCGCACCGTACGGCGACAGGTGCCCTTATTATCGTCCATCCTGCCTATTATAATATTCTCAAGAACTTTTTACACAAACTTTCATACACCAAACGCCGTAAGTGCCTTATTTCGGTCAGAAACATCTTCGCATATGTGACAGCGCATAGAGAAAGGAACCTAAGGGTAAAAAATCAATTTTCATTTTTTTTGATGTGGACAACATCTGAGCATCGAATGCGACTGATCCCATGCCACAAAAGTGTTCCCTCCAAGAGATATGCGCGTTTTATCAAAGTGATGGTACACCAAAGATACACGTATTTAAATCTGAACAAAACTGGTTTTTACCCTTAGGTCCCTTTCTATTTCGCGAGTCACATATGCAAAATCTGAAAGCTCCGTTCGATCCACACAACATTTAATTTGAAAATATGTTTTGCATTATTTCCCAACGTTGTTCAAGCCCTAAGTGCTTAATTTCGTTCCACAGAGATATGCTACTGAATTTTCATGATTTTTAGTATGGAAGAGCTGCTAGCATATGCTTCGCAAAGAAACAACTAGATGGATCACACTGTTTGTGCATGTTTCAATATTCCGCTTAGAGAATATTTAGAGTCTCCATTTTAATCGATTTTAGGCCACAGACAAGTTTGTTTGCCATTCTGCAGCAGAACAAAGCCATTACCTATTTATGGTTACATTTGGATTGGTATTACACAAAATTAATGGCATCAATTATGTACACATTCATGCTGCGCTGCTGGCCAAATTGGAAATAGGCCAATAAAGATATCAGTTTCATACAATGACAGTTTCATAACAATAACGACAATCACAGACCGATCATTCTCTACCACAAAAATTAATTCCATAATTTTGATTTTCGATTATGTCGAAAAACTTACCAAGCATATCAAAAAACACACACTCAGAGGTCACATGACATGTATGTGACCTTTGTGCTAAATTAATTGGTCCTGTGTGCGTCCGACGTACTTGTTTAAACCATAACCATCATATTGCAGTTGTTTAACAAAAGGGTATTAACTCAAAATGTTTAGTTTCTCAGTAGAGCTTAAAACGGTTCGTCTACACCTTTGAAGAACTTTTAAGCTTTAAAGGTGTCATGTCCATTTTTTGGCGAATAATTTGAGGCACCGAAGTGAGATTTTTATATTTTGATACTAAAAGGAGAAATTCTGAAAATTTTGAGTTAAAATTTTTGTTAAGCAATTGCTATATGTAAGAGTTCATGTAGACTGGTCAAAAAATAAAAATAGTATCAGATATCAGACAAAGGATGAGTAAAACTTTTGTCAGATGTTCGTCAAAAATAAACAGATCAGATAAAAAGTTCTTAAAAACACAAACACAGTAGGAGCGAGGGCCGCTTTTTACATATTTTAATATGGTTGTTCTTAGGTTCGTTGCGTGAGTATCATACTTTTGTTGTTGTGCCGCAACCGTATAGCCGATATACTTGTTGTATAATGCTCTTGGAATATTGTCATCCCAACCATACTTTTTTTCTGCGTGTACTTACAGTGCCACGTGATTGTGTTGTTTGTTTATAAAGTCATTCGTCCAAAATTGCTACTGGTCTTTAACGGTAATATTAAAGCCAAAAAAATATTTTGATAATAAGGCTTTTTCATTTGCACCGGCTGCTCAATCTTAAAACTGGATGTGATAAATTGGCGTAAGTGACTAAAAAATATACAACAGATTAGACATACAACGCCATGTTTTTTAGAGGCGCGCCATTGACTGTAAACATTGTGTGACCATAATAGGGAAACCCCTTTACATTGTTTATTTGTCAGTAGAAGCTTTTTTCTACTTTTACGCGACATGGAATCATCTAAAACTAGGAGGCGCTGGCAAAATCTATAGGTACGCCTTTGCACCGACAAACCCTACAAGTTCTCTAAACCACTCGCGTGCAAATAAAAAACATAGCAATTTGCTTTCCTGACACAGCTTCTTTCTACTACTTGAGACGATAACCACCAACATGGCATCACATAATATTTGCAATTCATGTCAGATTTCTGTCTGTCATCTTCTGTTTAGATAAGTAAACATTTCACAGTGGACGGAAGGATGCGTTACGAGCAGGATCTGTAGCGCAACACTCGCTTAATGGAAGAAATCACCAACAACTTCTCATGATACTTCTTCACTAGTTCACTATAAGTTGTAATGTTGCAGAAAATATCCTAGCAGCCAACACCAAGGCAAAGGACACTTAGGGAATCAAAATGAAATGCAAAACAACATAAAAGAAATTGTACTTGTCAGTGTAAATATTGTATAATGTAAAGATTGTTGTTCATTTATTCAGCGGAAAGCAAATGGATATATGTCGCATTTCCCCGCTATCACTGGGACCACCACCCATTCCTAACCCATCGGCAAAACAAACAAACCAACAGTTGTCTATGGACTGACAGCCGGAAGTTGCAATATTCATAAATTTCCATAAGGATACGAAAGTATGAACATCCACTCACAAATGTATCCAATTTTGTGTAGATATACGAGTTCTTACCACTCTGTCGTAACTCTATAAAACATGAAGTTTATATCGTAGAGCAGACTTTGTCATCACCGTAGCTGACAACTTTGTGCAGCGTTGATGTGAGCTGGGTATGCTGACAATTGGCTGAACGTGGATTGTGTTGCTGTTGATAAAAGCATTTCTACAAATAAAGCGCACACAGTGTTTTGAAGTCAAAACCGTGTTTTATAATTTGGTGTAAACCAAACTTGGATCTCTTTTTCATTATCCCGAAAGGTGTTAGGAGGCATGTTCTATTTTCTGATAGCGATTAAACGGACTTAAATTACAGCGATCTAAAGGGTGGTTAGATTTTAAGGGCCGATGTGGAATGTGAACCACACCTAAACTTCAAGAATTTTTCTGCATTTCATCTGATATTTTTCAATTTTAGAGTAACTCGATTTAAACCGTGGAAAGATACACAAGCAAGCCACGCGTTAAAGCTATTCAGGCTTATTAAGAAAATGGGCGTTCAAATCAAAATGCATATCGTGCACTTCGTGTTTTTTTGGTCAATTATATCGTCAAAACATGCGTACAATTGGAAAAATCGTGCGAAAACTTAAGCGAACCGGTTCTGTAGGAGATGTAAAACACTAGTGCATGCTCGTACAGCTCGTAGTGAAGAAAATATTGCTGCTGTTCGCTGTAGTGTGGCTGAAGACCTCAACTCGCCGTCGTGCCCAAAGACTTGCATTTACACGCTTACGTGTAAATAATATGTTCTCCGCAATAAAAGTATGTTCGTCGCAACCATAGCATTGTTAACTGAATTTAGTTTTGACAATAGTATAATTGCTGCAATATTAATATTGTTGAAATGTAACAATGGTATTATTGCCAAACTTAAAAATGAAAATATGGTTAAAGCAACAATAATAATATGGTTGGTGCGACAAAAATATGGTTGGTGCGTTTTATGTTAACAATAATATGATTACGGCAATCATACTGTATAATTGTAATTTTTCTTCATTTAAATATGCTTTTTAGAACAATGTTACTGTTACGGATCTAATGCAATAATAGTACATTTTTATCGAAATCAAAATTTTTTAAACGACCTGCTTTGGTTTTGTTTAACTGAAATATTTTTAATAAAAACGCTGACGTTTATTTAAACTTATTTTTCTACTGTGAAATAAATCACTCCTATTATTTTGAATTTAATGTATTTTTGAATAATTTTCGTAGTTCAAATCTATTGTCGACAACTTAAACAAATTCTAATAAATTATATTGGGAATCATAGTATAATTGTGTGTGACCATACTATGGTTGTAGGGACATAATATGGTTGCGTGTGAATCATACTATGGTTGTGAGGATCATATTATGGTTGTATGTGAAACATACTATGGTTGTGAGGATCATACAATGGTTGTGGAGATCATATTATGGTTGAGTGTGAATCATACTATGGTTGTGGGGATCATAGTATGGTTATGTGTGAATCATACTATTGTTGTGAGGGTCATAGTATGGTTGTATTTGAATCATACTATTGTTGTGAGGATCATAATATTGTTGTACCACAACCATATACCCAACAATAGTATTATCCTCTTCGAATATTGTCACCACAACCATACTTTCTTTCTGCGTGTATACAAAAGAGAAACGGGAGATACCAAGTCTCCTGTAAAAGTTGCATATATGGTAAAGCAATGGACTGATAGTTACAACATTTTAACAGAACGCAATCAATGATACTATGCTTTGTTAAAATTGGACTAAATGGCGTTGCCCCGCCCATACAACGCAGAACTTTGAAAGACTATATCTTGTGGACTAATACCGATATGACGTTAGTTGTTGGTAATGATGTTACTGAATATTTTTATGTCTGTGTTCGAAAGTACCAAATTATCGGCACCCTAAGGACCTTTAATACCTATATGCTCATAGTTGAAGGAGGCCGATATTTGGAACAAAGTCCGAGTACATATCCTGTGAGAAAATATCACTGTTTCTGGATATCCATATGTTGCCGAATTCTCGTATAACTGGTCGGTTTCAGGGCCCATGGCACACATATCACTCTCATTGGTCAAGGCCTCGAAATTAGCCATATTTATTTCATATTCAGATTTTTTTTTAAATTCCACTGCGTCTGAATACCCAAATGTCCATATCTGAAAGGACCAATTTTCGCCACCCTAGGGACCTTATATTATTGGGACAATGACTTAAAATTAATCGAATCTTAATATTAAATTGATATTTGTATCCGTGACAAAATGTTATTGTTTTTAATACCCAAATGTCCATAGTTAAATGAGGCCGATTTTGGTCCCCTAGGACTTATAGGGGTCGGTCCGATGTTTAAATTTGCACAAATATTAAATATAGGTACATATTTGGATTGGTTAGAAAAGATCACTGTCTTTCTATACCCATTAAAGGAAGGTTTTTAGGCATCAGGCTCAAACCGAATCCTTAAAATGTAACTGAGTACCCATGTGTCCATTTTCGAAGGGACCAATTTTTCGGCCCCTATGGAGCTTACACCATATAACCCAAGAGGGATATATATTGGGCCACTAGGGCAAAGTGCTGATTTAACAGTTAATTAATACAATTTCATAGCAAAAATGTCAAAAACTAAAATTTTTATTAGGACTTTGTTTATCCCTTAAAGGGATTTTTTTCCCTAGTATTCGATTCGATAAATTTTCAATGCAAACCCAACGCCGTCCATAAGGGGAGTTTGAAGACTCTTACTCTTTTCGTTTAGACTGCAACTTGCTTTCAAGAGGCGGACATGGGTAGGATTTCGCAGATAAGTAATTCGATGTGTTTCAAACGGAATAACAAACTTTTACATACTGCCATTCTGCAGTGAAGGGTATAAAAATACAAAATCGTAAAAACATAAAATATATGCGAACCGATTTTCATTAATTTCAATAACGTTCTTTCTTCCTCCACCGGACAAAAATTGCGACCTGTAGTTTGATTGCCAACTTTTATGGAAGGATGGACAAACGATCGGATAGACAGACATCGTTATACATAATCCGCTGCTGTTATACGTCAATCGATATATAAGTAGTAAAAGGTGGGTTCAGCTCATATATTTTTGGTACTTACCGAGATTTTCCATGAAACTATCTTAAAGCACCCTCTTCCACAGATTGGTAAGGGGTATAAAGAAGTAGTGGTATATTTTTTATACAAATTCCAAAATGTTAGAAGATAGCAAAAATTTAGCACCAAATTAAATAAAAAGCAGTATTTCATACATTCAATATTTTTGTTTAAAACCACTGTATGGTGTAAACTTATTAGTAAACAAAGAGGCATTAACAATATAGTATTCTACAGAGCATCTGGCATCCAGATTGCCTAGCAAAATCAATGGAATTGGAAAACTGCTATTGGTGAATAACTTAAGACTTCTTAAAGCAAATATGTAGAGAACAGTTCAGATTATTTTTGAATATTAAGTCTTTAATTTATTGTTAATTATAAGGTGAAATGTGGCCTACTAGGAATGCATTTAAGAATAATGTGATATTGGTATTGGCCTTAATAAATTGGCGTATAAGGCAGGTAAAGGGTACGAGTAAAGCCAGTGGTAAGGACATAGAGGGCTGCTATATATATTTCTCGCCAAATAAGGAAAATGTGAATATTTATCACCAAAAATGGGTTTATTGTTTTTCAATGTATTCTCCAGCATGATTTATACACATTTGCATGCGCTCAAACCAGTTGTCGAATCACTTTTTTCTCTCCGATTGAGACACTTCCAAAACATGGTTTCTGAACGCTTCAACAGTACCTTCTGATGATAGATATTTATCATCAAAAATGGTTTTGTTTTTCAAAGCATTCTCCAACATGATTTATACTTTTTTGCATGCGCTCAAACCAATCGCCGTAGCTCTTTTTCCTCTCCGATTGAGACACCTTCAAAACATGGTTTTGAACGCTTCAACAGCATCTTCTGGCGACAAAAATCGTTTACCACGCATTTTTTTTTGATGTGCGGAATTAAAAAGAAGTCATTGGGTGCCAAGTCGAGGCTGTATGGCGGATGGCCCGTCAATTCGACGTTTTGGCCGGTCAAAAAGGCGCTGGTTTGAGCCGATGTGTGAGAGCTCGCATTGTTATGGTGCACAATGATTCGTCTTGTTCGTTTTTCGAATTTCTCGGAAGACTTCAGGCAAACAAATTATGGTGTACCACTCAGAATTGACCGTCCTACGTTGCTCAAGCGGAACAGTCGCCACATGACCAGTTCTGCCGAAGAAACAGGCGACCATTTGCTTCAAAGTGCTTCATTCACGAACAACTTTAGTTCGATTTGGCTCGTCTTCTAAGACCCACACGATCGGTTGCTGTTTTGTTTCGAGCTCATACGCATAGATCCATGATTCGTCACCTGTGACGATCTTATGAACGTCTTTTGAAGCACCGCGATCGTACTTTTTTAAACTTTCTTTGCTCTAATCGACAAGAGCCTTTTTTGAGCGATGGTCAAATTGTGCGGGATCCAACGAGAACAAACCTTTTTTACGGGCAGGTGTTCATGCAATAGCGAATGTATGCTGGTGGAAGAAATGTCCATGGATGCTTCTATCTCACGGTATGTCACATGACGATCTTGTATTATCAGTTCTCGCACGGCATCAATGTTTTCTGGCACAACGGTCAATAAATGCTATAAGCGAGTTATTTCCGAGTTCGTTTAAGGTTATTATTGAATAAATTTTTTCTTTAAAACTTAAAATGTTAAAATAAACTTAAGGATGCATATTGTAAATACTTTTCTGTAAACAAAACCTTTTTTATAATGGCGTGACGTTATCGCAAAAGCAACCTCTTGCTAGTTTTGCTTTTTCGGGGGGTCTTTTTCGGTTTTCATTTTACTTATACTCACAAAATTTCTATTGAAAGATATTTACGCAGATGCTTTTTGCTGGTGTAGGCGTTGACAAATATTTAACGTAATAAGGAAAAGTGTTGTTTGCATGACTTAAATAATTTTGGCTATTTATCATGTCTTGGCAAATATTTGTGGTCTTCTATAAAGGGAGACCATGATGATAAAAAAATAAAGATGTGCATAAATAAAAGTAGTACTAGAAGATTTAATTAACTAATTTAATTTAAATGGTTCGATGCAGCTTACTTAAATAAAAAAACTAGTAAAAAACTGAAGTCGGGTGTGATCGACTATACTTATTATACCCTGCACGCCTGGATGTGCAGAATTCCCAATAAAAAGCTAGTAAGGGGGTCCAAACCCTTCGACGAGCTCTAAATTTACCACTATTTTCAATAACGGTGTAGTACGGGTAAAGTGTGGCTGATGATTAATTAATGATTTAGAATCTCAAATATGGAGTTAATTTTTCTTTTATTCATGTTCAAGCTCATTCAATTTCGATTAATACAGTTAAATTAGTTTTAAAAATAATGAAATTTAAATGACCCCCAACCCCAGCTCGTTGATGCATCTTCTCAAAAAGTTGTTCATTGCTGCTGGGAGAGGCGAGACAGGAAAAGCTGCAATTGTTTCTCGAATCAATTACTTTAGTTCATTCAAATTTGTTGGTTTTGCTATGTAGATTTCCTGTCTGCAATAATCCCACAAGAAAAAGTCAGGTGCAGTAGGGTCCGGCGAGTTGGGTAGCCAACGGAATGTGAAGTTTCTGTATATCAGCTTATTGGGAAGTTTACGTCACATTTCTACAGGCCGGCCTATGTACGGAGTTGCACCATGTTGCTGCAACCACACGAAAAACTATCTCAAGATGATCAAGTTAAGATTAAAGGAAAAAATCATAGACAGATATCGTAAAATGAAACCACACGCTGAAAAAAGTATGGTTGGGGTGACAATATTAGAAGAGGATCATACTATTGTTGGGTATATGGTTGTGACACAACAATATTATGATCCTCACAACAACAGTATGATTCACACATAACTATACCATGATCCCCACAACCATAGTATGATTCACACTCAACCATACTACGATCTCCACAACCATACTATGATCCTCACAACAATAGTATAATCACACTCAACCATACTATTATCTTCACAACCATATTATGATCCTCACAGCCATAGTATGTTTCCCAGACAACCATAGTATGATCCCCACAACCATAGTATGATTCACACTCAACCATACTATGGTCCGCAAAATTATTTATTAGGATTGTTTATTGTTGTTATTCAAAAAAAGAGGTTTTTATTAAGTATGTTATATTAAATTGCATTACTATTAGTTTATAGTCAGATTTGAGCCCATGTTTTTATTAAACATTTCATTCAAGAAACAAAAATATATATTCCAACGGTCAAAAATACTTTTATTTGCCAGCAGGGGTGAATTTTACTTCACCATCCGTAGACACCAAGTAACGAATGTGATTAAACCATGATCAATTGGTATATACTTAACTACAGGCAGATTTTAAATAAACGAGAACCAGTCGGTATTAGAGTATTTCACCGAACAAAGTAAACACAATAAAAATCACTCGAACTACCTTCTGATTGTTGTTGTTTTTTTTAATAGACAGCAACCACCCAGCAAACCAAACCTTCAGAATTCGGTCAGAATTCTGTACGACAATCGGCAAAATGTTCCGATTTCGGATCAGAATTCTGAGCGAGTTCGTAACGAAAAACATATGAGAGGATTGACACGATTTCGGAACTTCTTCTCTGAGGGAATTCTGATAATTTTGCAGACATTTCGAACCGATTTCTGACCAATTTCTGAACTGTAGTCTTGGGAAATTCGGTCAGAATTCTGGCATTAAGTCTTATTAAACTCTGATGTTTTTTTCCGACATTACGAACCGAATTTTGAGCTTATGTCATTGTAAATTCTGAATGTAAACAATCAAAAAGAATAAAATATTTTTGTTCTACAAGAAAAAGTTGTAAAACATTTTCAAAAAGCGTTCGGAAAGACTTTTAGTTATAAGCAGGGTGCCTGCAGTTTCGCAAGCAATAATTGTGCTGTATGCACTTAAGGGCAACCAGTTTTGCATCTAACGAGAACTGCCGGCAGTAGAGTTTTCCTCCGGACACAATAAAAACCCCTCGCACAGCTAAGCTAAACAAACGTTCAGAATTTGAATTTGAAATATAAAAATACCTCAGAAAAACAGTTAAGAATTCGTTTAGAATTAGTTCCGACATATCTGAACACAAGATCAAGAACTGTAAAATATGAAGAAAATAACAAAAATGTTAAACGAATAGACTACCTCAAATAAATAGTTCAGAGTTCGTTGAGGGTTCGATATGAGAAGTCTGAACAAAAAATTAATAAAAATCCCACAGACAAATCTAACAGAATTCGGGCCGGATTCGTTCAGATATTTCTTAACATAATAAATAAAAAATCCTCAGACAAATCGAACAGAATTTGTAACGATTTCGGTAAGAATTCTCGATAGAGTTCAGATATTGTTCAGAATTGTCTGATATCAGACATTGTCGGCAAATTTGGTTTACTGGGCATTCACTGTATCGTGTGTATGTGTTTTTTTGTATATCAAAAAACATACACACACA
Organism: Hydrotaea diabolus; assembly: GCA_963513945.1. NCBI lineage: Eukaryota > Metazoa > Arthropoda > Insecta > Diptera > Muscidae > Hydrotaea > Hydrotaea diabolus. The sequence continues at coordinate 185,248,437 of OY740718.1, forward strand.
CATACATGTATGCTCTATAAAACCTGTTTTGTTATGTTCTTAGTAGCAACCATACTGTATGATTGTCGTAATCAAATTATTGTTAGCGTAAATTGTAAACAACAATACTTTGGTTGCACCAACCATGTTTATATGGTTGCTACAACCATTTTTTTCTAAATTTGGCAATAATACTATTGTTACATTTCAACAATAGCAAGATTGTCGCAATCATACTATTGTCAAAATAAAATTCAAAAAACAATACTATGGTTGCGACGAACATGCTTTAATTGTAGAGAACATATTATTGTTATGGTATGGTTGTGGAGATCATAGTATGGTTGAGTGGAAAAAATATTATATTTGTGGGGATCATAACATGGTTGCGTGTGAATCATTCTATGGTTTTGAGGATCATACTATGGTTGTATGAGAAAAATACTATGGCTGTGAGGATCTTAATGTACTTGTGGGGATAATAGTATAGTTGATTGTGATTCATACTATTGTTGTGAGGATTCTGGAATGGTTGTGGAGATCATAGTATGGTTATGTGTGAATCATACTATTGTTGTGAGGATCATAATATTGTTGTGTCACAACCATATTCCCAACAATAGTATGATCCTTTCGAATATTGTCACCCCAACCATACTTTTTTTTTCTGCGTGTAGTTATAAACAAGCCTGATTATGACATTAACTTTTCGATTGGTAATGGTCCGTATTGTCCTAAAAATGAGATCGTTTTAAAATTCATCCCACATTCAACAACCCTTTCCCCCAATACTGCTTATGCCTAACTGAAACGCAATCCGCGGTGGAAAGTATAAAAGCTTCGTCCCGTGCCCGGCCGAACTTGCGAGTTTTCCATTTGCTTAAGATAGTCTTTCCTAGATTTGAACTTTTGTTTGCTTGTAGGATTGTCGTACACACTTACATTCGCAGACGACCACCCACACGATAAGTCAAACAAAAATGTTTGATTTCTTTAACTACCTGAGTCTATATCACCTTCTTTTTCATGGGGTTCTTAGGGACACCTACTCTTTGTTGACATTAGGCAACTTGTTTCAATAAAACTTTGCAATTTGTTCTATTTGCCATAGAACTTTTTAGATTATATGAATCTCATTGTGCCAAATAAATATTGTACAATTGTTTTGCACTCGTATTGTCTTTGTGCGCCATAAATTATGCAAAGTGTCTGCACCCAAAAAATAAATTGGCCATAAAGGCAAAGTACGGAATTGCAAATGAAGACCACAACCAACCATCGCTGATGATAAAAACACATTCAAAATTGTTTATGTTCGAAGAATTTATGCGATTCAAATTGGTGAAAGCTTGTTTGTGTTTAGGTGTGCTGAAAGGCAATTGCGGGACATTAATTAAGATATAAAATAGTACTTAATGTGCTTAACGTTTTCTTACAAAACAACAAAAAAAGAAGATAAGTTATTTTAAAGGCAATGGTGTATAAAATTACTTTTTGCGGGTTTCCCTAGAAATTTCATGGTGGTTACCTTGCTTTATGTACAGTCGAACCTGGATAAGTGGGATCGCAAGTGACCGACTGTTTATTCAGACATAAAGAGGTTTCCCACTAATACAGTTTCCCACTTGTCCAGGTAATTATATTTTTATCTGAGTTATTAACCTCTTATTTTTTTTTAGAAAAAGTAGTTTTTGCGAGATATATTCTCAAATTCTGTTTATTGGCATTAAATTCAAATTCCATACGATAGTTTAACATAGAAGACTACAAATAGAAGAATGTGCTTTTATAAATATAAAAAATGTAAAAGTAAAAAAAACGGAGTGCATATCTGGATCCAAATTGTTGGTCAAAATAACCCCAAAACGACAAACTATATCAGCAGTGATACTACGGGGGTTGCTTTATATATTTCTGGACTAGGCAACACTAAGTGTTGCCGAGCGTCATCTGACATTTCTATTGGAAAGTTTGACATTTTTTTAGCATAAACGTACTCAGGACGTTTTGACGTACGACCATCATTTGTTTACACTGACTTGAACAAATCAATTTGGGCGATAATTTTTCACAGCATTCGACGTGGATTATCACGACAAGAGTGTATCGATGAACTTAAATCTTTGTATGGCGATGAAGCAGCATCCTATAGCAATTTGAAAAACTGGTTTAATGAATTCAATCGTGGCCGACGAACGCTCAAAGACGAAGGTCGTGCAAAACGGCCGTTTGGCCAGAGAACATAGATGCCGTGCGTGAACTGATAATGCATGATCGTCATGTGACATACCGTGAGATAGAGGCATCCTTGGGCTTCTCTTCCAATAGCATACATTCGATATTGCATGAACACCTGGCATTAAGAAAGGTTTGTTCTCGTTGGATCCCGCCAATTTGACAGTCACTCAAAAATAGGCTCGTGTCGATAGGTGCAAAGAAATTATGAAAAAATACCATCGCGGTACTTTTAAAGAAGTTTATAAGATCATCACACACACAGAAAAAAGTATGGTTGTGGTGACAATATTCGAAGAGGATAATACTATTGTTGGGTATATGGTTGTGGTACAACAATATTATGATCCTCACAACAATAGTATGATTCAAATGCAACCATACTATGATCCTTACAACAATAGTATTATTCACACATAACCATACTATGGTCCCCACAACCATAGTATGATTCACACTCAACTATACTATGATCTCCACAACCATAGTATGATCCTCACAACCATAGTATGTTTCACATACAACCATAGTATGATCCTCACAACCATAGTATGATTAACACGCAACCGTGTTATGATCCCTACAACCATAGTATGGTCACACACAATTATACTATGATCCCCAATATAATTTATGAGAATTTGTTTAAGTTGTCGACAATAGATTTGAATTATGAAAATTATATATAAATTCAAAATAATAGGAGTGATTTTTTTACAGTAGAAAATATAAGTTTAAATAAACGTAAGCGTTTTTATTAAAAATAATTCAGTTAAACTTAACCAAAGCAGCTTGTTTCAAAAAATTTTATATCAATAAAAAAGCACTATTATAGCATTAGTTCTGTACCAATAACATGTGTTCTTAAAAGAATATTTAAATGAAGAAAAATTACAGTGATACAGTATGATTGCCGTAATCATATTATTGTTAACATAAAACGCAAAACACAATACTTTTGTAGCACCAACAATATTTATATAGCTGTTATAACCATACTTTGATTTTTAAATTTGTGCAATAATACTATTGTTACATTTCAACAATATTAATATTGCAGCAATTATACTATTGTCAAAACTAAATTCAGTTAGCAATGCTATGGTTGCGACGAACATACTTTTATTGCGGAAAACATATTATTATTGCCGTGACCATGTAGTAACCATGTTTTTTCTCTGCGTGCAGGTGATGAATCATGGATCTATGCGTTTGAGCCCGAAACAAAACAGTAATCGACCGTGTGGGTCTTTGAAGACCAGCCAAATCCAAAAAAAGTTGTTCGTGGAAGAAGCACATCGAAGCAAATGGTCGCCTGTTTCTTCGGGAAAACTTGTCATGTGGCGACTGTTCCGCTTGAGCAATGTAGGATGGTCAATTCTGAGTGGTACATCACAATTTGTCTGCCTAAGGTCTTCGGAGAAATTCGAAAAATGAACAAGAGAAGACGAATCATTGTTCACTATGACTATGCGAGCTCTCATACATCGGCTTAAACCAGCGCCTTTTTGACCGGCCAAAACGTCTTATTACTCCCGCACATCAAGAAAAAATGCGTGGTCAACGATTTTCGCCGCCAGAAGATGCTGTTGAAGCGTTCAAAAACCGTGTGTTGAAGGTGTCTCAATCGAAGAGGAAAAAGAGCTTCGACAATTGGTTTAAGCGCATGCAAAAGTGTATAAATCATGCTGGAGAAAGAATACTTTGAAAAACAATAAAAGCATTTTTGATGATAAATATACGCATTTTCATTATTAGGCCACAAAAATATGTATAGCAGCCCTCGTATTGCCGATATATACGCCTCTCTATCCTATGATGGAAGATACAAAAATACTTAGAACGGAGTCATTTAATTGGATATGAGCCAATATATCGAAAATGCCGACTATTAATTGAGACTTTTGGCATTTTAGAGTAAGCTACTTTTAAGACCTTTAAAAATTAAATTACGGCAAAAATCACTAAAATATAAGTCGCCATAAGGCTGATGGCAGAGTGCGCTCTCAAAGCGGAGCCGAGCCGAACTTATTTCATGCTTAAATGAAATTTGGGGATGGCAGAGTGAACGCTGAAATCGGCGCTGAATCTGCACTGTTTTTACTATTTTTTCTGTGCGTTTTATGTTTTTTTTATATTTTTTATTTATGAATGTCATTTTGTAGTTGATATTTGTTAGTCAAAATTTTGTCATTAATTAATTAATGTCATTAATTAATTAATTTAGTAGTGGAAATTTCTGATTAATCTCAACTATCAATAATCTGTTAATTATAAGTATGATTGATCAAATTTAAATAATTTTGTTCAATATTCGAAAAATTTGGCAAACAAAACAGAGAGAATTATTTCAACATCATCAAAACGTCAAGAACCATTTACAAATTACAAACAACTCATATCTTTACACATACAATCAAATATCAGCACCAATCAGCAAGAAAAAACGCTTCAAAACAGTTTTGTTCCATTCAATCAGATTTCAGCTCGGCTCGGTGCGTACTCTCCCATCCCGACGCTGATTTCTACTAATTTGTATGTACACAGTTTTAAGAATTTCAATCAGCTTTCAGCTCCGCTCGGCTCGGCTCGGCTCCGCTTTGAGCGCTGACTCTGCCATCAGCCTAAGTCTTCAACCTTACCATATTTGGCGAGACATTGCCAAACCTGACAACCATGAGTCACACTCCGAAAAAACTCCCTTTGTAAAAAGCAAAAACATGAGTGAAAAGAGTAAAAATACAAAAATCGTACTTTTAGAGTTACAGCATAAAAAGGAATATCCCACTCATAGAGGTGACCGAGTTAAAATTACCAAGTCCCACTTAAAGATGTTCAAACTCCTGCTTAAAGAGTTTTTTTTTACTTTTTATGTTCGAAGTGTGCAGGGACCGCTAAAACTGTTCCATGTCTACACGCAGAGAAAAGATATGGTTACACTATGGTCACCGCAACAATACTATGTTCTCTACAATAAAAGCATGTTCGTCGTAACCATAGTATTGTTTTTTGAATTTCATTTTGACAATAGTATGATTGCGAAAATGTTTCTATTGTTGAAATGTAACAATAGTATTATTGCCAAATTTAGAAATGAAAATATGGTTGTAGCAACCATATAAACATGGTTGGTACAACAACAGTATTGTTGTTTAAAATTTACGTTAACAATAATTTGATTACGGCAATCATACAGTATGGTTGCGACTATGAACATAACAAAAAGGTTTTATAGAGCATACATGCATGTGTTTTTTTGATATACAAAAAAAAAACACATACACACGATACAGTGAATGGTTGTTATCCATTAAAAAAACAATAACAATCGGAAGGTAATTCGAGGGATTTTTAATGTGTTTACTTTGTTTGGTGAAATACTCTAAAATCGACTGGTTCTCGTTTATTTAAAATCTGCCTGCACTTAAGTATATAGCCTTCGATCATGGGGTTTAATCACATTCTTTACTTGGTGTCTACGGATGGTGAAGTAGCATTCACCCCTGCTGGCAACTAAAGTATTTTTGACCGTTGGAATATACATTTTTGTTTCTTGAATGAAATGTTTAATAACAACTTGGCCTCAAATCTGGCTATGAACTAATAGTAATGCAATTTAAAATAACAAACTTAATAAAAATCTCTATTTTTGAATAACAACAAAAACCAATCCTAACATATAATTTTGGGGATTATAGTATGGTTGAGTGTGAATCATTCTATGGTTGTGGGGATCATAGTATGGTTGCGTGTGAATCATACTATGGTTGTGAGAATCATACTATGGTTGTATGAGAAACATACTATTGTTGTGAGCATCATAGTATGGTTGTGAAGATCATAGTATGGTTGAGTGTGAATCATACTATGTTTGCGGTGATCATAGTATGGTTATGTGTGAATCATACTATTGTTGTGAGGATCATAATATTGTTGTGTCACAACCATATACCCAACAATAGTATGATCCTCTTCGAATATTGTCACCCCAACAATATTTTTTTTCTGCGTGTATGCAGTTTCTACTTATCAAGGTTCGACTATATTGTTTTTCTTTGTTTCTTTTCTACTTTAGTAGACATTGATGACAAATCAATGTTTCGACCTAGGCGTTAGCCAACAAGTTTAAATAAAAATTAGTAACAGTACCTGTAAAAAAACGGCAGTTTATTGCAAAAGGTCGGTTAAAAGGTTCTTCGGTTTTCGTTGCATCTTAGGGGTTTTTCTTGAATCATATGTAGTTTTGACAATAATAGCTTTTCTCAGCCCAAATCTTGACAGAAATTCTCTTTTATGTCTCCATACAACGAAACGAATCGATTTACGATTGAAAAATCTCAATTTACAATTTCGTGAATATCGATCATTCCAGTCGTGAGGGAGGCAGGGAGAAATCGTCATTATGAAGTTTGAAATTGGGTTGATAGGATGCGCTACTGCAAAAAAAATTAAAAATAAAAAAGATAAATGAAATTGTGTTTCACAAATGACTTTTGGATCCATAAATAAATGGGATAGACTCTCTTTCAAAAAAACAATTAACATGATAATGAAAATAATAAAATTAATTCTAGTTCTTTTTTAGAAATTTAAAAATGAACTTCGATTAGTCTTACTATCTGCATTTATTACCTACTAAAGTGATAAATGACCAGCTAACTAATATCACAAGTTTGCTTCTATTCTTAAGAATTTAATTTGTAGCTCATACTCGTAATCAATCCCTTTGTCATCCTTCCTTCGAATACACTTTCGCAGGCATCACTCAAGTCTGTTTTGAAATTCAATTTAATTACCTTCATCGTCGATTTAAATTCAAAATCATTTCAATCCCAAGACTTCTTAATTTAGTTCATTAAATAAATAACGATTTATTAAAAACGAGTCACAGTGTCAACTACGCCAAAATCGTCAACTTATTAATTTGAAACCTTATTAAGGTGGAAGGGGTTTTTTTCAACAACTCATGCCATTGGAGATTTTAAAGGTACCTGCGTTAAGACATCATCCCTCCAAAGTCGTCATAGAAACCTCGAAATTTCACTAAACTAAGCTGGTGATAAAAACGAAAATAATACACTGAAGGGGATGTATGGGAAATTAAACAATTACACCTTGATAAAGCTGATATATCCATGTGAAATTTTCTAGAGTATACTACAGACCTAGTGGATGACTTTTGAACATTTTCATGAAGAGGCAAACAAGAAGGCGTGTTCGATTGGTATTCGCTTACTAAGCCTATTCGCTAACGTACCAAGCATAATTTGTGACGTAAAGTACCACTCAGTGACTTAAATAAACAACAAATGCTGAATTTCATTACGTTAAGTACGATTATGTAAATTATAAAAAGACAATGGAAATGTTGTATAAAATAAATATCAGTTCAGGTTTAAATTAATTGTTACTATAGATTTTGGGGAAAAATGTGTTACGAACTTTTTCCTGTAAAATCTCAAAATACTTCAAGGTGGAATCAGCGTCAAATCAATCAATCAGCGGTGATTTTCTCGATGTGAATAAAAAGTTAATACCTGTTGAATCGATACTATAAGTATAACCCAAGTCAACTTTTCACAAAAACATTAACATAAAAAAATCTCGAGCCAGTTCTTTCAAAAATAGTTTATGACGAAAAAAAAGCATATGATATACGTACACATGTACGAGACTTCAAGAATGCTGACTTTCATGGCCTAACCCAACTTATTTTCTTAAATGTCAGCAGCCTCCAACCTTTGTCTAAAAAACGTACTTCTGCCAAATTTATGAAGATCGGGCCTGTAGTTTAAACACAGTCGACCGGTACACTTAAAAACGTGTTCTGTATTTGCAATTTATGATTTTTTTTGTGCTTTTTACATTCAACAACCAGAAAACCGTTTGATTTCAAAATATGTAAATTGTAGAAAAAAAGCAATTCAAAAAATGCTACACTTGGAAGACAAATATGGTTGGGATAACCATATTCGAAGAGCATCATATTATTGTTGGGTATATGGTTGTGGCACAACAATACTATGATCCTCACAACAAAAGTATGATTCACATACAACCGTACTATGATTCCCACAACCATATTATGATCCTCACAAAATACCACGATTCACACACAACCATACAATGATCCCTGTAACCATGGTATGATTCACACTCAACCATACTATGATTGTCACAACCATATTATGAGCCTCACAACCACAGTATGTTTCACATACAACCATAGTATGTCCACACAACCATAGTATGGTCCACACAACCATAGTATGGTCAACACTCAACCATACTATGATATCCACAACCATATTATGATCTTCACAACAATATTATAAGGCAAATACAACCATACTATGAATCTCAAAATCATACTATGATCCTAACAACATAGGTATGATTCACACTCAACCATACTTTGATCTCCACAACCTTATTATGAACCACACAACCATAGTATGTTCACATAGAACCATAGTATGATCCTCACAACCATAGTATGATTTACACTCAACCATGTTATGATCCCTAAAACCATAGTATGTTAACACACAATTAAACTATGATCCCCAAAATTATTTATTAGAATTGGGTTAAGTTGTCAACAATAGATTTGAATTATGAAAATTATTAAAAAATACATTAAATTCAATAATTCAATTCAAAATATAAGAAGTGATTTATTTAACAGTAGAAAAAATCAGTTTAAGAAAACGTAAGCGTTTTTATAAAATATATTGCAGTTAGACAAAACCAAAGCAGTTTGTTTTAAAAATTTTAATTTCCATATAAAAAGTACTAATATTGCATTAGATCCGTAACAAAAACATTGTTCTAAAAGGCATTTATAAATGAGGGAAAATTACAATCATACAGTATGATTGCCGTAATCATATTATTGTCAACACAAAACCCGAAAAACAATACTTTTGCCGCACTAACCATATTTATATTCGATTAATATTGCGGCAATAATACTATTGTCAAAAATAATTCAGTAAACAATACTATGGGTGCGACAAACATACTTTTATTGTGGAGAGCATAATATTATTGCCGTGACTACACGCAGAAAAAAAGTATGGTTGGGGTAACAATATTCGAAAAGCATCATACTTTTGTTGGTTGTGGCACAACAATATTATGATCATCACAACAATAGTATGGTTCACACATAACCATACTATGATCCCCATAACAATATTATGGTCCTCACAACAATAGAATTATTCACACACAACCATACTATGATCCCTACAACCATATTATTATTCACATTCAACCATACTATGATCCCCACAACCATATTATGGTCCTCATTCCCATAGTATGTTTAACGTACAACCATAGTATGATCCTCACAACCATAGTATGAATTACACACAATCATACTATGATATCAAACATTTTTTTGTAAAGATTGGGTAAAGTTTGTATTTAACAATAGAGGATTTTATTAAGTAAGTTATGTAGTATTAGTATATATTGAAAAGTAAAAAAATTATTTATTAAAAATATTTCAGTTATACTAATTCGTAGTTTGTTTGGAAAAACTTTAATTATTTTTACTATTATTGCGTAAGATTCGTAAAAATAACATTGTCAAACTTAAAAAAAATACAATTTTGTCGGTATGAATGCCGTAATCATTTTATTGTTAACATAAAAGCAATGAAAACAATACTTTTGTTCCACCAACCATATTTATATTGTTGTTACAACCATATTTTCATTTTTAAATTTGGCAACAATACAATTGTTACATTTCAACAATATTATTATTTCCGCAATCATACTAATGTCAAATTGAAATTCAAAAAAGAATACTATGGTTGCGACTACCATACTTTTATTGCAGAGAACATACTATTGTTGCCATGACCATATAGTAACCATATCTTTTCTCTGCGTGTATATAGTAACCATGTTCTTTCTCTGGGTGTAGAGTACTAAAATGTAGTCGCTTTGAACAAATCGTTGTACGATAATCCTCAAATCCTAACCAGAGGGAGGATATGCTCTCACAGCTTATCTTTATATTTGTAACCGCCAGGGAAACCTTGAGAAACCTTCAGTTTTAATTTACCACAGTGCAATGAAGCACCGTGATTGAAACCAGATCGGCGAGAATCATGTGAAACTGCAACAAATTTATTCTATCGCAACACATCGTAAGTAATTGGAACCAGATCCGATTGGATTTCTAACTTTTAGAGCAGTAGAACTTCAAATCGGGATGGTCCTTTAATAGCACTTATTGAAAACATAGACTGAAAGTAAAATTGGAACCTATCAATGTTACTACTCGTATACATACTTAGTATATCGTTACGTTCTATAAAAAATGTGCCCAAAATCATTTTCTATCATACAAAATTCTAAGATGATCTATTCGTGTGTCGCTCGAAACCACGATAGCGGTTATGGCTTATGGCGATAAGCTAATTAGGATGGTCAATAGGTGGCTCAGGGGAAAAAGGTATTCCTTTAACGTATAAAGTGTACCTTTACCAAAAACACTTTTAAAGTATTTTCTATATAAAGAATTTGGCCTGGCCTGGAACTTTACTTCATAGTATTTGCAAGTTCCATAGCATGTACTTAATGCTTACCCCGCCTCCTTTGGAATACAAATCCTCATGGCCAAATTTATTGTCAGGAGCGGGAAATTGACCACCTGTCTCCACCTAATTGGAGAAGAATGTACGATAAAATATCCATCTTTCTGGTCTGAGGATTAGGTTAAACATTTTCTATTCAGGGTGTATGAGTAAATACCTAGATTCATCACAGTGATTAAAAAGGACATGCCATTTTTCAATTGAAGTATTTCTGTTTATCTTGAAATGTGTAAGCACCAGAGTCCCTTCTTCGACAGGGTTGAACTCATTCATGTCAAGCACGTACAAAGTATTGCTATAAATTATTTAATTAATCTTTTTAGTTCAAGTTGTTCTTTTGAATGCGTAGCAGATTTCGTCTCAGATTGTGGTGGCATCGGAAATGCGCTTCCAGTTAAACATTAAAATCCGATTAAGCCTCCTTTGTCGAAGTAGTGTAGTTGGACTACCGTAAGGCTATTTGTCCTGCGACACACTCTGTTAACTCAACAAAGGATCATCTTTACCTGGAATAAAAATATTTTAAGCACAATGGAATACGCCAGCGACAATGAATATGGGATGTGCCATTCACTCATTATTTCAGTGGCATTAATCGCTAGACTCCCCGCGGGACAGGACTAAAGCCTTTTCTTTCCTACAACAACAGTGGGAGGCGCACAACAATTGTGAAATTATTATGAAAGTTGTTTAATCTCCAGTATGATTCCCATTTATCCATTTGTAGATTTATTTTTTGCTTAGTTATGCTGCCAAATAATTAAATTATTCTGCTGGGCTGACAAGTCGTCATTTCGTCTTTCTAAAAGTTTGTCAAACTAAATGCCAATTGGGAATTATACGACTGACGCATTAGTGGCTCAAATTGAAATGTTTGTCGGTGTCGATTATGTCGTGGATGTGAATCTGTCCTATTTTAATTGGAGTGATATATTCAAATGAGCTATAAATGACGATTTCAAGTAATTTTCAAGATCTAACAACAAAGAGTAGAACCAGCAACAAAAAACTTAGGCTGAAGGATTTTAGAAAGGAGCTTATAATAAGAAGTTGTAAGGGTGGACTACATTCATAGAAAATATGAGTGTGAGTGTGGATTTTCAGATCTAAAAATATTTGAATACAATTACTTGGAGTGAATTTAAAGTTTTATAATCGCGAAATAAAATATAAATTGGAAGTTTTTAAATTAGAAAACAAGCAATGAAGGCTAAAGTCGTGCGCGGTCGACTATGTTATACAGTACACCCGCACCTCTCTTTGGAGCATGTACAAGATCGCAATTAATATATAAGTATAATTTCTAGAGCTCGAATGTCATGTTTCGTAGGACTATATAAAACACAGACCTGATAATTTTAACAAAGATCATTATAACACACACAGCGGTAGTAACCTTTGTGTGGGAGCTATTTTAAAGCTTTGACCGGTACGAAGGTTGCTATATAAATTTCTGGCCTAGGCAGCACTAAGTGTTAACTAGCGCCATCTGACATTTCCTTGGGGAGTTTGACATTTTTTAGCATAAGCGAGGGTTGCTGTATACATTTCTGGCCTAGGCAACACTAAGTGTCTGGCGCCATCTGACATTTCCTTGAAAAGTTTGACATTTTTAGCATAAACGTACTCAGGACGTTTTGACGTACGACCCTCATTTGTGATGTTTACTCTGACTTGAAAAAATCAATTTGGCAAAAAAAATCGAATTAACTCGTGAACATTTTCGTGCGATCATTTTTCACAACTTGAGTGCATCGATGAACTTAAATCTTTGTATGGCGATGAAGCACCATCCTATAGCACTGTGAAAACTGGTTTAATGAATTCAATCCTGGCCCACGCTCGCTCAGAGACGAAGGTCGTGTAGGCCGTGCGTGAACTGATAATGCAAGATCGTCATGTGACATACCGTGAGATAGAGGCACCCTTGGGCATTTCTTTCACGACCATACATTCGATATTGCATGAACACCTGGCATTCGATATTGCATGAACACCTGACCGTTAAAAAGGTTGGTTCTCGTTGGATCCCGCACAATTTGACAATCGCTCAAAAAAAGCTCGCGCCGACTGGTGCAAAGAAGTTTTGAAAAAATACGATCGCGGTGCTTCGAAAGACGTTTATAAGATCGTCACAGGTGACGAATCATAGATCTATGCGTATGAGCCCGAAACAAAACAGCAATCGACTGTGTGGGTTTTTGAATACGAGCCAAATCCAACAAAAGTTGTTAGTGGAAGAAGCAAATCAAAGCAAATTGTCTCCTGTTTCATCGGCAAAACTGGTCATGGGGCGACTGTACCGCTTGCCTGAAGTCTTCCGAGAAATACGAAAAACGATGCGAGCTCTCACACATCGGCTCAAACCAGCGCCTTTTTGACGTCGAGTTGATGGGTCATCCGCCGTACAGACCTGACTTGACTTCTACACCCAATGACTTCTTTTTATTCCCGCACAGCAAGAAAAAAATTTGTGATCAACGATTTTCGTCGCCAGAAGATGCTATTGAAGCGTGTTTTGGAGGTGTCTCAATCGGAGTGGAAAAAATGCTTCGACAATTGGTTTGAGCGCATGTAAAAGTATAAAAATCAAGCTGGAGAATACTTTGAAAAACAATAAAACCATTTTTGATGATAAATATTCGCATTTTCATTATTAGGCCAGAAATTTATATAGCAGCCCAAAAGTATGGATGGGATAACAGCATCATACTATGTTTGGGTATATGGTTGTGGTAAAATAATATTATGATCCTCGCAGCCATACCATGATCCCCACAACCATACAAACATAGCATGATCCTTACAACCATAATATGATTCTCACGCATGTTAAGATCCCGACAACTATAGTATGAACACACACATTTATACTACGATCCCTAAAATTATTTATTAGAATTGGCTAATGTTGTCAACAATAAATTTGGATTATGATAATTATTAAAAAATACATTCAGTTTAAAATAATTGCAGTTGAAAAAAGCAATTTAAAAAAAACGTAAGCGTTTTTATAAAAAATTATTTGAGTTTAACAAAGCCAAAGCAGTTTGTATGAAACAAGTTAATTTCCATATAAAAAGTACTATTATTGCATTTCAATTGGTACATTTCAACCATATTAATATTACCGCAATCAGACTTTTGTCAGAAATAAATTCAAAAAACCATACTATGTTCGCTCATTGCATACCGTACACAATACTTGCACGATTGGGTTTTATTTGTGGCTTCTTGTGCTGCAGGACGTCTTATCGGTGGACCTTTGAGTATTTGATTTTTGGGAACACGGTCCGATAACGTCCAATTTCAACAAAGATGGGCGTTGGTTGCTGGAAACCCTTTGTGCGATATTTGCGCATGTAACATATGTTTTGTTTTAGAGGCCAGGGTGTTTATATCGGAAAACCCCTATGAAGGATATCAAAACATCGACCAATGTGGAGTAGTTTTAATATGGCTTGTCCTTGGCCCTAACTTGGGGATTCATTGAAATCAGTTCACTGTTCGATTACAACAAGAGATAGACAGGGCGGACTGAGGTAAAGAAAGTATGTCGAACATCAGATACTGATTCTGCATTGATCGATATACTCAACATGGGGTCTGTCTCCGTTCCTTTAAGGTGTTACAAAAAATGCCCTGTACCACAGTATAGTAAAAACAGCTAATGTAAGACACGGACGTATATATTACACCCTACACTACTGAGGTTCTGAGAGCGTTATTTTTCAGAAATCTTCAGTAACACCACTTCTTCGAGAGAACTTTAAAATGACATTTTTTTTATACGTAACTATTATTGAGAAAAACAATATTCGTGCCAAAATTGTCGTTTCTGGCGTTAAGAAGTTTTGGACATCCACCAAATTCTGCGTAATAATCAAAAACAAAATCGATAAACCCATGCGAAACGGAATGATACTGCGCGTTGAAGATTGCTCTACGTACAAACAGTTCGAAGACTATAAGCAAAGGGTAATTCTCATTAATAAAAATGAGTCTCCCGTATAAGTCATTTGATTTGTTGCCGAAGTAATCGTTGCCAAAGACTGCTGAAGTAAAACCTTGGCGGGTTTAGAAACAGCTGTACAGTCTGCCTGGCAGACGTCGCAAATACATTTCACCAATTTTTTTTCTTTTTACGTTGATTCTGAAAAAGAAACAACAAAAAGGTCTCGAACCAGAATAAAAACTGTTCGAATCATAATAATGATAAAAGACCGAATAAATAAAAACAAAACGAAAAAACCGATAAAAGAGTATAAAGAAGAAAGAGATTTTTTTTTATAATTTTTCGCATTTAAATACATGCTGGGCCAAAAGTTACCATGGGTTTAAAAACTTTAATAACTTTTTCATTTATTAATTTTTTGTGCTCTGATTATATCATACACAAAAAGGAATTTTTTTACCCTAAGTATGGGAAATAATGTCACTTAAATGACCCCCGTTTTCAGCTTCGCCATGATGGGCTCATTTTAGAGCATTTTCCATAACATCTTTTAAAATTTGTGGCTGTAGTCTTCGAATTTCGGCAACAATGTAGGCCTTGATATGAAGTTTTGTCTCGGGCTAATTTACATATACTCGCTTCTTCAAATAACCCCAAAGAAAATAGTCGGGTGTTGACAAATCTGGCGATCGAGCTAGACAAATAATTTCCGAATTTCTGGAAATGATTCGCTCTCCAAAAATTTGACTTAAAAGTGCTATTGTGTCGCGGGCAGTGTGGACAGTGGCTTCGTCCTGCTTAAACCACATCTCAGGTCTGTTTTCAAGAGAAGGACGTAAAATGTTTCTATCATAAACATGGTAACTTTTGGCCCACCCAGTATAAGCACATACTTTTGATATATTAGTACATGTTTAAGTCCGTCAGAGGTATTGGTTCTTGGACGAATACAGGGTCATTCATTAGCGACTGGGCAAATTTCACCAGCGTTTTCCTTGGCTAATTTCATCAACATATGTCCATCTACTGCCATGCCCGAAAATTCAACGGGGCAAAATGACAGCGGTTTGAACATTTTCGGATTGGTAGTCGAAGGGTACAAGGTAAACTTGCTAAGTTCTAAACCAGTGGTCGCATTTTTTGGTTTTTTTTTCTTTAAAAAGGTAGCTCTCTTACCTTTCCAAAATTGCCAATCCGAAAATTTATATTTGTGTGTTTTTATGGAATACCAAAAAAAAAACACAAACCACAGTGCATGGTTGTTGTTCATTATAAAAAACAACAACTAAAAGGCAGTTCGAGAAATGTTTATTGTGTTTACTTTGTAGGGTTCTCGTTTATTTAAAATCTGCTTGCACTTAAGTATATAGCCATTGATCATGGTTTAATCACGTTCATTACTTGGGGTCTACGGATGGTGAAGTTGCATTCACCCATGTATGCAACTAAAAGTCTTTCCGACAGCCTCTGGAATATACGAGTATTTTTAGTATCTTTAATATAATGTTCAATGGAAATATGGTTTCAAATCTGGCTATGAACTAATTGTAATGTAATTTTTAATAAATTGCTTAATTAGTTGAATAACAAATAACCCAATCCTAATAAATAATTTTGGGTATCTTAGAATAGTTGAGTATCATCATACTATGGTTGTAGGGATCATAACATTGTTGCGTGTTAATCGTACTATGGTTCTAAAGATCATACAATAGTTTTATGTTATATGATTTGGGGATCATAGTTTGGTTGAGAGTGATTCGCAATTAAATTAAAAAATAAATATAATATTGTAATTTTTAATTGTAAGATTGTTTTTATTTTTTATTACACATAACAAAATTAAAAATTTTATTGAGGTTATTTGATGTTTTAGGATGATGATGTTTTAGTAAAGCATGTTGCCGTAACATATCTCCGTATGTAAAAAAAAAAAATAAAAAATAAATGTTAATAAAAAACTTAAAAATTTATGTATTTAAGCATAATTTCATGTTCAAGCCGATTTTGTAGTCACAAAAGCAAATTTGTGATAGCGCATAGAGAAAGGGACCGAAGGGCAAAAAAAAAACAATTTTCATTTTTTTTTCTTTTTTTGATGTGGACAACATCTGAGCATCGAATGAGACTGATCCCATGCCCCAAAAGTGTTCCCTCCCAGAGCTATGCGCGTTTTATGAAAGTGAAGGCGACGATTCTACACCAAAGATACACGTGTTTAAATCTTTAAAATGGCTCTCCTGAACAAATCAGGTTTTTTCCCTAAGGTGCCTTTCTATTTTGCGCGTCACATATGAGTATTTCATTTATTGATATGCAGTAAGACATTAGTTATTGATCAGTATTTTATTTGGAAAATATCGAAACAGATTTTTCTTAAGCACTTTTTATTTTTTCGTCTCGATGGAGATTCCGCTGAAAATGACCATATGTACTTATAATTTTGTATTTGCTTATACAAACAGCATATATGATATATGTAGACTGATACATGTAAGTGGACTCACAAATAGCCTATATATAGGCAATATTTGACTTCCACCAGACTGATTTTAGAAATTGCACAAAATTCCGCTGTCTACTTACAATACAATGTTCCACAGAGTGATACAGTTACGAGTTATACGAGTTACGTTAAGAGTGGCAAGTTAAGAAAATTCTATGATCTTGAAATATTAAAAAATATAATATTTTGCATATGAATGAACATCACAAATTAAGATTTTTTTAAGTATTAAATTATTTCATATGAATCGTAAAATGTTAAAATCACACATTTCGAAATACTACATCACTCAATGAGCCCTTTGCCCTGCAAAAAGATTGCAAGAGAAGTTGAGTGGTTTTAAACCGGCGGTGACTCTTCCAAGAGACTACATTCTGATGTTTTTCATATTTAAAGTCCACAACATTGTTAAGAATATAAAGAGAAATGAGTATTTTTTGCCAAAGCTTAAAACACTCAAACTGTTTTGTGTATATAAATGCGGCAACCCGGATATGAAAGCAAAAGAAAGAGAAATGTGTTCCACAAAACCAAAAGCACTCAAAGTACAGATTGAATCAACAAATGTTTTTCAACCAAAGTAAACAAACTGAAAACACTACAGGACAATAACACAAGTCGGAAAAGCTTAGTCAGTCATCTGGCATTTGTCATCATGAACGGTATTCGATGTTCTCGATGATACTCGTATCTTTGTCAATTTATACATTCTACGTAATAGGCAACTAAAGGAAAACGAAAAAAATATTGGCGAACTTTTACTAGCATAAAAGGGGGATAAACAAAAAAAAAGAGCCAGAGCTGTATGAAATTCCACACCCAAACCGAAAAGTCTTGACGAAAGTTAGCGATTGTTTTGACAGTATCGCAATGTGCGACGACAACAAAGCAAAACCAAAAAGAACCCACCCAGTCACATGGGGAAAATATCAAAGAGAATAATCTAATGTTTCAAAAACCAAGCATTGCGAAGTTTTTTAATGGGGCATCACATCAGAAGTGCCAACATCAAGGATAGCCATTCGTTTGTGTTGTTGTGGTCCTTAGGGTAAGAATAATGTTGCTTATGATGGATATTCGAGAGTACTCTATCGAAAGTTTTTGTTGTTGTGGTCCCTTATGTAAGAATAATGTTGCTTATAATGGATATTCGAAAGTACGCCTGGAGGCTATCGTTTTATCCGCCTGCCGATCGCCGCATGTTCATGCTAGAGGCGAACGGAAAATAACAAATTAAACAGCTAAGGTCCATATGGGCCAGCCCGAGTTCCAAACTGGCACAAATTTGGATTTGTGAACAAATTTCAGAGTTTCTGGATACCCGTACATCTTGGATGTAGGGTCCATAGACCTTAGAGTCCATAGACCACGCACATAGGTCGAGGTTTTCAATTCAGTCGAGTGATGAATTGAGCGGAATGCCATTAGGCCTCACAAAAATATATCCCAAAGTGAAAATAAAATTAGGCCCCCAAAAAAATGTGGAAAACAGCAACACGGAATTTTATTGTTTTTGGGTCCTAATTTCATTTTTTAATTGGGGTATATTTTCATAATGCAATTAGACCCTAAACGTTTGTATGATAATAAACCCCAAAAATTTGTTGGACATAACTTCATAAACATTTTGGGGCCAATGTTCGCATTTTGGGGTCCAATTTCATTTGATATACTTTAGGCCCACACTAAATATTTTTGGGGTCTAATTTCCTTCGGCGAAGAAAAGAAAGCATTGGTTTTTTATTGAAAATTATATAGTTCATAACCTCCGAACTCAATTATAAACTTGTGTAATATCTTGCATGGAGGCACGACAGCAAGGACAGTACCGCAAAACAGTTCAAGTAAATCTGGTTTACGGCTTTGCATTCCAAATTCACGTAGAAACTATTAATAATAACAAATGAGTAAGTGCAAAAAGAGAATATGTTTCTGAAGAGGGTTGTCACGGACCCGAAATCATGATAAAAGTAGTGTGCAGCCACGAAAATCAATGTCACTTTGCCATTTTGTTAAAAACTTGATTTCTATTTAAATATAGAAGCAAGATGTCTTTAGCCGGTTTAATCCCCGTTCACTGTGTAAAAGCAACAGACCAAAATAAAACAAACGAGCTAAAAATATGTCAAATATTAATATTTACACACAACCGAAACTGTACGCAAAAGATTTTCTACACGTTTTGGGGCCTATTTTCGTACTTTGTTGTTACATTCATTCTGTAACACATACTCGTAAATAAATTAAAAGTACACCCCAAACTGAAAAATGAAAATAGACCCCAATTTTATACTGAAAACAACAACTCGATACTTACCTATCTATACCTTCAAATAACCACTACGAAATTATACCCCAATAAAATTTTTGGGGCCTATTTTAATTTTATGTTTGGGGTATAATTTCGTGGGGTCTATTTAAATAATACAATTAGACCCCAATTTTGGGGCCTAATTTTTTATACCGCCGCAGAATTGACCCAAATTTGTAAGAAAATGTTACTGTTTCTGAATAACCATATCTCCCCGGTAATTACGGGCTTTTGGGCCTCTGGCTCATATTTATAGAACCTCTTCCTCTTTTGGTAAATCTTAATATTAATGTCATATTCATAATCAATTATTTCCATTTTTTCAGGTCATCAAAAAGTCTTATTTTTCGGCACCCTATGGATTTTGACCCATGGATATAAAGTCCCATAGATAAAAAGTCCTTAGGGTCTATGGGTGATCCAAGTAGAGGTACTTTTTTCAATAGCCTTTTTTTGACAGATCACGTGTGAGTTGTGTCAGGCTGTCATGTTATTTTTGTTTAGTACGAGTATTGTTTGGCATTTCATCGTGGAAAGACTTAAGCCTGAACAACGTTTACAAATCGTTCAACTTCATTACGAAAATTCACGTTCTGTGAGGAATATGTTCCGTGCATTTCATTCAACTTATGGTCAACATAATCGGCCTACTGAGCGTACTATTTGCAACACCATTACCCATCTTGAGACCCAGCATTCATTATTGGATAATATTCGACTGAATAGACCACGTCCAGCACGCAGAGAAGAAAATGTAGCGGCCGTAGTTGAGAGTGTACACCAAGACGGTGGAGAGTCGTTTTGGCGCCGTTCGCAGCAACTCGGACTGACGTATGAAACGACTTGGCGCATTTTACGTCGAGATGTTAAATTGAAAACGTACAAAATACAGCTTGTGCATGAACTAAAGCCGTCCGACGTTCCCAAGCGACTATGAGCTCTTGAAAAGTTCCAAGAAGATCCGACGTTTTCGAGCCAAATTTTGTTCAGCGATGAAGCCCATTTCTAGCTCAATAGGTATGTAAACAAGCAAAATGGTGTGGTTTGTGGGCCGGTGGAATCGGCCATATTTCTTCAAAAATGATGCCGGTGAGAACGTAACCGTCAATGGCGACAGTTATCGTGCCATGATAACCGACTATTTGATGCCTGAAATTGAAGCTCGTGATGTTAGCGACATTTGGTTTCAACAAGACGGCGCCACTTCCCACACATCGCATCAATCAATGGATTTATTGAGAGAACACTTCGGTGAGCAGGTAATTTTACGTTTTGGGCCGGTCGATTGGCCACCAAGATCGTGTGATATCACACCGTTAGACTTTTTCCTGTGGGGATATGTAAAGTATAAAGTTTATGCGGACAAAACCGCTTTGATTCAGGCTTTGGAGCAAAACATCACGCGTGTCATTCGCCAGTTGCCGGTCATCGAGTTATCGAAAATTGGACTCAACGGATGGACCATCTGAGAAGTAGCCGCAGCCAACATTTGATAGACATAATCCTCAAAAAATAAATGCCAAAGAATGTTCTTTCAAATGATAAAAAACATTTCCCATTCAATTTGAATTTTCTGTGTTATTTTCTTTAAAAAAGTAGGGAACCTTGAAATGGATCACGCATTATTTGGATCCGTGGCATAAAATCTAAAGTATCGGTACATATTAAGATTTGTGAAAACATTTTACCATTAGTATCGTCCTCGAGTATTAGGGGATATTTTTAAATCCAATGACCAAGCCTATTCTTGGGGCGTTAAATGCCTTTGCGATTACAGCCTCCAAGCAACATTATTTTTTAATTACGTTATTACAGCAATATAGTGGAAAAGGGCAAAAAATAACACTATGGAACATTTTTGGGGTTATTATCTGGGGGGTGAGAAATTCCAAGTCAGGGTGATGGTACTAGGTCATTATATTAAAACCCTCAAAGGGTTTTGCGTTCGTATGTGCCAGTTTTTATGACCTTTTAATTTTTTTCTTTATCTTGATGTTTTTTCGCTTAGTTGTAAAATGTTGGCAAAAACGTAGTTTGACATAACTCGAGAACGACTAGTTCGATTTTGCTGAAATAAATTGAGAAAAATTAATAATTACATTTTCTTTAATCCATTAATATACTGTTTCTCTACCAAATCAACATTTTTGCAATCAGAAATAAATTTATGAAGAAAATTTTGCCAAAAAAAAATTTTTTTTTTTTTTTTAAACATATAAATCCCAAACGGAAAAACGTGAAGAGTCTTATAACTTTTACGTAAAGTCACATAACCTATAAACAAAATGCGACATAGATCATAGAAATCGATTAACGCGTTCTGCTTTTATTTACAATTAAGTAACTTCACTTAATTGTAAATTAAAGCAGAACCTAGTACCATCACCCTGACTTGGAATTTCTCACCCCCCAGATTGGCTGTTGTACTGTGTAATTTTGGTCATGACTTTTTTTAGTTAATCAAAAGGGAACATTTTAAACCCACAACCGATCTGCAGCTATAATGCATATATCTGCTTAGTTATAAGCCTCCAGCTCTTTTTGTTTAAACTTAATCGTGTTTTTAACAGACAGAAGGATCAATAATAAATATACTTTATGGGGTTGCAGTATTTCGAGATGTTACAAACGAAATGATAAACTTTAGCTTATGATTATATTCACCTTAGGAAATGTACCTTCTGGGCCCGCAGTCATGGACCCTGTCGATGATGTTGCCCACGTAGTGACGATCAACCTCATCAGATGAGTGTGTGTGTTATCGAGTTGAAAAGCGAAGAACAACCAATAATGTGAGTGTTGCGGAAATTCTCAAGACATTCTTTGAGAATTTCTTGTCTCATCGTCCCTCCTTACATTGGCTGAATTTGAGTGTCCTTTGGACAAAATCTTACTCAGTCTGGCTAAATCTTTTGTGTTCTCATTGAGCTACAGAATTCCTCTCAGGATTCTTTCTTAGTCTTTTCAGTCTTATTTTTTTTGCGCGACGATTAGTTTGATGAATATCCAATTATGATCGGAACAATATGTGACGCGCAAAATAGAAAGGGACCTTAGTATTAAAACCAGTTTTGTTCAGGAGAGCCATTTTAAAGATAAGGTCCCTTTCTATTTGCGCTAAGACTCGACTCGACTTCACTTTCATAAAACGCGCATATTTCTGGGAGGGAACACTTTTGGGACATGGGATCGGTCTCATTCGATGCTCAGATGTTGTCCACGTCAAAAAAAGAAAAAAAAAGAAAATTGATTTTTTTTACCCTTAGGTCCCTTTCTATATGCGCTGTCACATATCTCTCTTTAGAAATGTGTCTGTTTTTTACAATAAATGGTGTGTTGACAGATGTAAGCAACTGGCCTATGACTTCTTACACCCACAGAAATTATCTGAGCTCTGATGAACATATATAAGGTTAGTACTTCAATTCCATATAGTAACATAAATAGGATTGATGAAATGCAGGACAGACTCACCTTGATTGTTGATAGGCCCAAACCTTAATAATGCAAACTATTTCAAAATTGTTCACAATTGTGACCTCTATTTTGATTAAATCGATAGATAGACGGGTGTGATTTTAGGATTTATCTATGTAAACATGTACCGCAGTGTACCTAGGCTATAACTCATGACGATATGTAATACAAAAATTAATTTGTTTTTTTTAGGACGGATTTTTGGCGTCTAGAACCTTTGCTTCCACAACCTTAATCGTAAGAATAATTAGTGTTGACGGATTCGTTCATTCACGCGCTGAAAATATGTTAGATGTTATTCCCAGGATTTGAACGATGTTTACTTGTATTATAGTCGTGTGCAATAACCTTATCACCACAGCTTTCTCCAGTTAGATGTTTTGATTAGTTTTGATTAATTTTGACGTTGGTTAAAGAAGTCCAAATACGAATATGGTCGCTATTTATATCTACTCGTTGTATTAAGTATGTCTTTACCATTTTAAAGTTGGCTCCTAGAATATTTCTTGAAAATCACTCAAATTCGAAGAGTTCATCATTCATTCAGTAATTTCTAATGTCCTTTTGTTGTAATTGTCATGAACTGTGTTTGTTTTCCACTCTCTTTGTCGTTTTGCAATAAAATGCACTTGCAATGAAAACAATTTTCCTTTCGATGGTCAGCCAAGTGGCGATAGTGTTACCTGGCTCCAGTCGTTGTCTTTTGTATGAGTGTCAGCTTGTCACACCTTCGATATTAATTTGTGGACATACACATCAATCACACTTTACAGTTTTGCCACTTTCTTATACTAGCAGGACATGGCAGGTGATAATATTTCAAAGACGGGCCGATTTATTGTGTCACCATGGAACAAAGGACGCAATGTGTTTTCTACTGCCATCTGGTCTTAAGTTCACTCATTTGCGATGGCCATGTTTAAAAATAGTATGCGGCGATAAATAAAGCTGACACCATTGAAAAACTGTGAAATGCATTCAATTATAAAATGTAGGAACGCCATTCAGTTTAATCACGTTAATTCGTTTTAACGTGGTCAAATATATTTTTTCAGTGTAAAAATCTACTAAGATTTGCTATTTATGAGTTTAAATTCGTAACTTTTGAAGGCACGATGGCAATCGAACGAAACAGAGACACGCTGCTAGGGTTGTTTTGTAGTTATTCGGCTAAGAGTTAATGAAGTTGTGCTTTAAAGGACTACAAGTACTATTAAAAATGGCTGCACTATTTTGGGTGTTTGGTGTAAGGATATTAATTTAAAAATTTGTCATTTTTCGTAAAGGCATAAATAAATCATTATTTTTTGACAAACTAGTGGAGAAAATTTTAAACGAAATTGGTTGGGACAAAAATCTCGAAGCCTCATATGAAGTTCTATCTTCCTCAAATTTGGAATAGTACGTAATGAGCAAGTTCTAAAGGGTTTTCCAATAGGGACATAACAATTTCGTATCTATATGACAACACACCCTCAAGCATTTTTAATGACCTTTAAGTGTCAAAAAATTAGTCGATGTCAACATTTTTGTCAGGGGAAAGTTCACTTTTGAAAATCATTAAAAGTTAATACCGAATTTCTGAGTCGGTGGCTTTGGCAAGGTTTCATGAAAATCCAGAATTTCATCGAAAAAATCTCTTCAGCAATAAAGCTCATTTCTGGCTGAGTGATTTTGTCAAAAAAACCAAATATGTGTTATTGGACAGTAACAAATCCACATGGCTTTAAGAGACACAATTGCATCCGCAAAAAAATGGTGTGGTTTTCATGCCGGAGGTGTAATTGGGAACTTTTTCGTCGATGAAAACCATCGTCATGTTACCGTGAATGGAGAGCTTTATCGTGCCATGTTAGAACGAGTTGGCCATATTTGTCCAGAATTGGATGAGATTGCCGTCGCCGATATGTGGTTTCAACACTAACCACACAGCACGCGTTCCAATCGATTTACTGAAAGGCAAATTCGATGAACGTGTTATCTCAAGAAATGGTGCGGTGGAATGGCCAACTCGTTCATGCGATTTATTTCTTTTAATGGGGCACTTCAAGTCATTGGTCTATGCCAACAAGCCAACAACTTTAGACGAGCTCAGAGACAACATCCAACGTGAAAGTGCCAACATTTCGGTCGAAATGGGTCCGAAGAATAGATTACTGTACATTAGGGTGGAGTGAAATTCAAAAAAAAAAGTTAACCTCGGAAAGAGATGTAGTCTGGGGTCCTAAAGAGGGGAAAAATAAAGAAAAAAATTTAAAAAAATATTTAGGGGTCGCGCCACACCCTAGAAATTTTGAAATTATCGCTATTTTGGCGTTGATTTTAGAAAAATCCTAAAAATTAACGACTTAACTTATTCGAAATTTAAAAGTTTGAGCTTGTTCAGTGCCCAAACAAAAGTATTTGAGGCAAATATGAGGATAATCGACTAATATTTGTAGCTTTGGTGGCGATTTCATTGTTCAGTCAATTTTCTGAAGAAGGGACGATTTGACTTATTTTACTTTTTGAAATTTTTGAACAATGAGAAAAATTTTTTTAAATTTTTTCATGCCCTTATTTCATTGTTTACGCTATTGCAAACATTTATTGACATAAAACTTTAAAATCGGTTCAGGGGTTAGGAAAATTCACGCCTTCAAACATGTGTATTTGTTTATTTTGGCGCTACCCCTAAAATTTTTTTTACATTTTTTTCTTTATTTTTCCCCTCTTTAGGACCCCAGACTACATCTCTTTCCGAGGTTAACTTTTTCAAATTAAAAAAAAAGCATGTTTTCACTCCACTCTACTGTACATGGACTCGTGGTGCTCATATGACCCAAATCGAATTACATTCTTAAAAGTTCGAATACCATTAACAGGAGTAGAACTAATGGATTTTTAATTTGTGATTTGTTTGGGAGGTACCACGTCCATGCCCACTGGGCCGATTTTATGCAAAGTGCACATAAACCATCTGCAGACCATTCCCACCCTAAGATTTTGTAACAATTGTCAGCCTTCTAACCCAAAAACCAGGTTTGTCCCGCCTGCTCCGCCCACAGTCCAAAATTTTCTTTTTCCTATACCTTCACGTAGCAGTTATGAAATAACCCGCAGAAGAACGTGTTCAGTTTGCCGCAGTCGTTTTCAAGATTTCAACGGCGAAACAAACCACATTTCATTTTTATATTATACTCGTACGAGGGCGGTTCGGAAACTTCTTAGCCTAGCACAAAAAGCGCGGTATAAACCGAAAAAAGGTTAAGTGTTTTGGACACTTCCATCTCTGCTATGAATACATGTTAAATTTTGTTTCGATCTGGCAACTCCTTCATATAGAAACAGGTGTTCACAAAAGACGCATCCGCGATTTTTTTACAATGGAAAAAATAGAAATGCGTGATGTCATTAAATATTTACATAAAAAAGGTTTAAAGGGACAAGAAATTCATAATGATATGGTGAATGTGTTACGTGAAAGTGCTCCTTCATATGCAACAGTAAAAAATTGGGTTGCTGAATTTAAACGTGGTCGTACAAGTATAAAGATGAACCACGTAGTGGACGTCCAACAACAGCAACAACAACAGAAATTGTAGCCAAAGTGCATGATCTGGTATTAAATGTTCGACGAATAAAAGTGCGTGAAATGGCTAATATCATGGGCATCTCAAATGATCGAGTCCATTTAATTTTGCATGAAGAACTACAGATGAAAAAGCTTTCTGCATGATGGGTGCCGCACTTGTTAACAGTCGACCAAAAACGCATAAGAATGAACATTTATCAAGCTTATTTGGATCGTTTTCAGCGAAATAAAATGGATTTTAAGCGTCGTTTCATAACTGTTGATGAGACATGGATCCACCACTATACTCCAGAGACAAAAGAACAATCCAAACAATGGACTGAAGCTGGAGGAAGTGCCCCAAAGAAGGCAAAAACAATTCAATCGGCTGGTAAGGTTATGGCAACGGTTTTTTGGGACTTCAAAGGTATTTTATTGATTGACTATCTGCAAAAGGGTAAAAACAATACATTCAGAGTACTATTGCAACCTTTTAGATCAATTAAATGTACAAATTCAAGCAAAACGTCCTGGCTTACAACACAAAAAAAATAATTTTTCGTCAAGACAACGCACCAGCGCACAAGAGTGTTTTAACAATGGCTAAAATCAACGAATTAAAGTACGAGTTGCTTGACCACCCACCTTATTCTCCTGATTTAGCTCCCAGTGACTTTTACCTGTTCCCAAATATAAAAAAATTCCTTGCTGGCAAGCGTTATACCTCAAATGAAGATGCAATTACAGTTGTAAACCACTATTTTGAAGACCTTGAGGAAAACTATTTTAATCAAGGGATAGAATTGCTCGATAAGCGTTGGACTAAGTGTATTGAAGTTTCAGGAGATTATATTGAAAAATAAAAATATTTTTGAAAAACTAACTATTCTCTTTCATTGATAGGCTAAGAACTTTCCGCCCTCGTAAAGATAAAATTGTTATGTCCTTAATGGAAAACCCAGTATATAACTCATGTAAAATAGACCCTACACTATGAAAAAAGTATGGTTGGGATAACAATATGCAAAGAGCATCATACTTTTGCTGAGTATATGGTTGTGGCACAACAATTTTATGATCCTCACAACAGTAGTATGATTCAAATACAACTATGATCACCACAACCATATTATGATCCTCAGAACAAAAGTGTGAGTCTCACACAATCATTATATGATCCCCACAACCATAGTACAATTCACCAGCCACCATGTTATGTTATTACAACCATAGTATTACTTCAGTCAACCATACTCTTATTCCCAAAATTATTTATTAGGATTAAATTAGGTTGCTATTCAACAGAAGATTTTAATAAAGTAAAATATTTAAAAATACATTTAATTCAAAAGAAAAACGGAGTGATTAATAAACAATAAAAAATCCTTTTAAAAAACGTAAGTTATTTATTTAAAAAAATGTTGCAGTTAATCAAATCTAAAGCAATTTGTTTGAAAAATTTTAATTTTAATATAAAAGGTACTATTATTGCATTAGATTCGTAACAATAACATTGTTTTAAAAACCACATTTAAGTTAATTAAAATTGCAATCATACAGTATTACTGCCGTCAATGGATAATTGTCATTTAAAACCTCATAACTGTTAATATAAAACCCATGAAACAATACTTTTGCTGCGCCAACTATATTTATATTGTTCCTACAACCATATTTTCATTTATAAATTTGGCAGTAACACTGTTGTTACAGTTCAACAATATTAATATTGCCGCAATTGTGCTATTGTCAAAATGAAATTAAAAAAACCATACTATGGTTGTGACGAACATACTATTATTGCAGAGAACATATTACTATTGCCGTGACCACATAACGGGTGATCAATCTAGAGGTATTTTTTTCAACAGGGTTTTTTGCGCGAGTTATGTTAAACTTTATTTTTGTTTCTTTTCTGTATTGTTTCCCATTTCATCATGGAAAGACCTACACCGCAACAACGTCTCCAATTTGTGCAACTGTATTATGAAAATGAACGTTTGGTAAGCAACGTTTTTCGACCAAAATTTTGTTCAGTGATGAGGCCCATTTCTGGCTCAACGGCAAAGTCAATAAATAAAATTGCCGGATTTGGGCTGAATAGCAACAAGAAGAGGTTCAAGAGGTGCCATCATACTCAGAGAAAAACATGGTTTGGTGCGGCTTATAAGCTGGTGGAATCATCGGTGCATATTTTTTTAAAAATGATGATGGCCGGAGCGTAACCCTGAATGGTGCTCGCTATCGCGCCATTTTATCGATCTTTTGCTACCTGGAATTGACGTGCGTAATCTTAACGACACTTGGTTTTAACAGGACGGTGCCACTTGCCATACAGCTGCTTAAACAATGAATCTATGGAGAGGTCATTTCAAAAAACAGCTAATTTTACGTTTTGGACAGGTGAGTTGGCCGCCTTAATCGAGTGATATCACCGTTTAGACATTTTTCTTTGGGGTTACGTAAAGTCCAAAGTCTATGCTGACAAACCAGCTACGATTCAGGTTTTGGAAGCCAACATTACGTGTGTCATTAAAGCAATACCGGTCGAAATGCTCGAACGAGTCGTCCAAAATTGGACCCTTCAGAATGGAAACCCTGAGGCGTAGTAGCGGTCAACATTGAAGGAAATTATATTCAAAAAATAAATGGCAGAAAATGTTCTTTCAAATTACCTATAAAGATTTCACACTTGATTTGAATTTATATATTTTTTTTGTTCTGAAAAAATAACTCAAGATGGATCACACCATAGTATCCATTTTTATGATTGCATCTAGTCGCTATGCAAAGATCACACTCCACCACCTTGCCCACCTTGGGGAAATTGCACTGTCTATGTTATGCTTTAGCCAACATTCAGAAGTACTTGCTGATAGAAGGCCCTGACACTTTGTAACTAATACTTACTGAACAAATTTCCACATTGGCGACAAATCTTTCGCTTACCAGAGCGATAAAGGGTATAGTGGGCCCAATCAAAGTATAGTATTTTTTTATTTTTTTTTGCATTTGTTTATCTCTGCGTACCAATCTCAGTTATACGAGTATCTTAAAAACTAATCCTACATACTAATATTGCACTTTTCTAAGAAAAGGGTATTTACCCAATAAAAGTCTAAACTCGAAAGGTCCAAGGAAAACGAGGCTACACCCCAACATGCACCGATAAAAACCTGTTCCAATGGGGTTAATATGCAAATCTGCTCGGCTTATTGTAGGTTCCTGTTAGAGACCATAACTTTGATTACAAATAATCATCAGCACTGAGTCATTATTTTCAGTACCACAGAGGATGTAGGTTGTTAAAGACGTCTCGTTTGGTCCAAAATAAGCGACTAATACTCGTAGTAAAAAAAATAACTGGTAGGATTTTTAATTAATGCTAATATTGTTACAAATCCAAATTTTGCTTTAATGGTCTAGATACGTTTTGGTCTTGGACTAATGGAAGCCACGGGACAAAAACGGCCCTTTTGCTTAGAATGCTCGACCTTACAGAGAACAGATAAGTGACCTTAACCGAATTTTTGCCAACCAATTGTTGGTGGTTGCACGTACTTTCTATATATTTTGAGTAGACGGAACCGACACTATCGATTGAAAAGACAAAAGTATTGGAAACCCTAACTAACTAAATGATTTTTGGAACTAAAGTTGATCATGCATTGGTTGCAGTTATTAATATTTGTAACAAGTAGTCTTTGAATTCGGTTGTCATTATCACAAACATTAGTTAACTGGACTATTGGTCAAAATGCATGTATTCGTTTTTTATTTAATTTTTATATTTTATTATTCAAATCGGTCAGTCGGTCTGTGAAACGCAAACTACAGGTAGCTATGTAAACTCTAGGTGACAGATATATGCTGTTAATGCTTTTAAAAGAGTTGGCCAGATACTTAGTGGGGACATAAATACGGTTACAACATTGAACACACCCATTTCAATAGTAGAACTGAACATACCCCGTTAATGTCATATGGGTTTTGAAAACTAACCTTAATAGCGTTAGTCTGTAACGGGATTTTAAAATTGTTTCAACTCAGATACTGCGAACCGTATCGCTGGAATAGCGCTTTTCAAGAGTGAAATGAAAAAAAGCGATATTTTAAAAACGCTCCGGCCACTAGGGATTAGCCGCATGTTCGTATACCGATGCATAGAACTGTTTGAGGAGACTGGAGATGTAAAAGACCGCCACCGGTCGGGCCACCCACGTTCGAACACCGCATGCCATCAAAGGCGTTAAATCAAGAATTCACAGAAATCCGCTCCGAAAACAGAAAATCATGGCCCGTGAGATAAATATAACTCAAAAGTCCATGAGTCGAATCATTAAAAAAGACTTGGGACTTGGGGCCTTCAAACGACGTACAAGATATTTATTGACTGCAGCTTTAAAAAAAAAATGGGATTGAAAAATGCGAACGTCTTTTGGTGAAGCACGCTGATAACTTACACAGACAAATTTTGTTCACCGATGAAAAAATTTTTACCGTTCAGGAAAATTTGAACAAGCAAAATGATAAAATGTATGCGCGGTCATCTAAGGAAGCATCTGAACTGATCCCAAGGGTGGAAAAGGGTCATGACCCAGCTTCAGTCATGGTTTGGTGGGGTGCCACTTACGATGGGGCCACTGACCTGCATTTGTGCGAACAAGGAGTCAAAACATCGGCCAAAGTTTACCAGGAAACCGTTTTGAAAGCTGTTGTGAAACCTCTTAACAATTCCCTGTTCCAAAACCAGCCATGGACTTTCCAGCAGGATTCTGCGCCGGCCCAAATTGTGGACGGTTTTAGAGGACAAGGTTTGTCACAAAAGATACCCCAACATTGGATCTCTCAAGACTGCTTTGGTTCGAGCTGTGGCCAATTTTCCAATGGACGAGGTTCGTGCAGCTATTGACGATTGGCCAGTGCGACTTAAGGCGTGTGTAAAGGCAAGAGGCGGACATTTGGAAAAAGTAGATTCTTTTTGTATACAATATACATCAATAAATATATTAAAAAATATTTGGCCCAAAAACTTTCAGTACTTTTTATTTTACAGCATAAAATGTGTGTAACATTATTTATGTCCCTACTAAGTATGTCAAGAGGTAAACAGTCTCCCAGGCGGGACTGTTTCAATTCTTGGTCATATCTTATATTTGTGGTATAAAGAATTTATATATATCTTTACAAAAGAAAAACGGTATTGTACTGTACACGTAGAAACTTTCTTTTATCATAAATAGATACGTTTATCGTTTTTATATATATTTTCCTGGAATACACTATAAATGCTACAATGGAATTGTTTTTTGATTAGCCTCGAAGAAATTTGAGATTTACCTCAGTAGTGAACCGTCAATGAAGACTGCAATCTGACCAGCTTCAAAAGCTTAGTTTACGGCTGGTTTTTCTCTTATCGGTATAGAGAATTTGAAAGATTTTTTAATTTGTCTTTGGTGCCATAAAGACAATATTTTGTTAACGATTGCCGTCCCGTACAACTCCTGAAATAAAACTATAAAAAGGTGGTCGATTTTTCTACCATTTTAGTAGAGTCCGCGAGGTAGGCGGCAGTGTAATTTATTCATCGATTTCTGTCAGCTTTTCATACATACATCCAGTAGACATGAATGAATACTTAAACGTGCAGGAATAGATAAACGTGAATTGTCCCTTTCTATGGTGTGGTTGGTTATTGAAACTTTACTAACAGATTAAAAACATAATCTTTACTTATATGTTGATATATTTTTAAAGTGTTCGTATGTTTTGTATATTTGTACCCTAATGTACATATTTCTTAAACGCATGTCTTAAAAAAATCCCATATGGAAATGAACTTGTAGAAACGTAAATGTACATGGGGGTACCCTCAACTCGTCTAGTAAAATTTCATTCATCGCTGTCAATTCATCAATTGTTTTATGCAAATCAGGGCAGAATGATACACGAGCACGCATAGTGAGTCCTACTTGGGTATACTCGTGGGAGTAAAATGGAATGCAAACACCACCTACTCATTGGAAAGATAGTACTTCAAAATAGGAGTGATAGAAAATTAAAAGCATTTAAGAGAAGCTGCTAAAAGGTTAAATTTTAAAAGGAAAATTAAGAAACAAGAAGTTGATGGACTAGCCGCTGAAGTGGGATGGTAGGGTGAACGACTATAATATCAGTAAAAACAAGTTAAAATCCGGTTAAGAATATGTACCAGCGGCGGTTTTTCCACCTCGTAATTGTTTAAGCTTCTCTAAAAAAGAATTAGCCATTCAGAGCCGGCGTTGAACAGTAGATCCCGGTTAGTCTGTTTAAGAAGAGACGTTCTGAGAGAAGTTCCCGCTTATTCCTTAGTGGAATGTTGTGGGAGTTAGGTTAGAAGGTGATTTTTAATTAGCTGGTCCGGAAGATACCAGTTGATCTATATTTTTAAGACACCAGTTGCTCTAAGTTTAATCGTTTTATAACGACTTGGTGTAATTAGAGTGTCCCAAACGGAAATCCGACATTCCAGTTTTAATATCCAAACCCGCCAGTTAGTTTCTTAAATATAGCTAAAACCCAACATGTCAGTTTACCCGTCAGGTTTTCCGCTTTTCGAGGCTTTCAAGCAAAGAAAATTCAGAAAATTTTGGTACGAAATACGGAAATATCAAAAATATTTAAGCTAAGTGTATCGCTCGACTTAAGATCACAAGTTGATTTGATTGTACGGTATCTGTGCGTCCGTCCATCCGTCTGTATGCTGGCTTTCTAAAGCTTGTTTCAAACTGCGAGTCTCAATTGTTTACCGATCTTGACGAAATTTACTGAAGTAAGTTTTTTGGATAAAGACTGTTGACTTTTATAAGAATCAGTTACAGTTTATATATAGCTCCCATACACATGTTTAACCAATTTTATGTCCTTAACTCTCAAGGCCACACAATACAAAGGTTGCCATATATATTTCTGGCCTAGGCAACAATAAGTGTTGCCTAGCGCCATCTGACATTTGACATCTTTTAGCATAAACGTACTCAGAACGTTTTGACGTACGACCATCATTTGTGTTGTTTACAGTACCTTGAAAAATTCAATTTGGCAATAAAATGGAATTAGCTCGTGAACATTTTCGTGCGACCATTTTTCACAACTTTCGACGTGGATTATAACGACAAGAGTACTTTATATCGATGAACTATAAATCTTTGTATGGCGATGAAGCACTTATCTTATATAGCACTGTGAAAAATTGGTTTTACGAATTCAATCTTGGTCGATGCTCGCTCAAAGACGAAGGTCGTAAAGGTCTTCCAAAAACGGACGTTGTGCCAGAGAACATTGATGCCGTGCGTGATATGATAATTCAAGATCGTCATGTGATGTACCAGCATACTTATACATTCGATATTGCATGTACACCTGGCAGTAAAAAAGGTTTGTTCTCGTTAGATACCGCACAATTTGACAATAGCTCATGTCGATTGGTGCAAAGAAATTTTGAAAACTTACGATCTTGGTGCTTCAAAAGACGTTTATAAGATCGTCACAGGTGGCGAAACATGGATGTATGCGTACGAGCCCGAAACACAACAGCAATCGACCGTGTGGGTCTTTGAAGAAGAGCCAAATCTCTGAAGAAGAGCCAAATCTAACGAAGGACCATAATTTGTTTGCCTGAAGTCTTCCGAGAAATTCGAAAAACGAACGAGAGAAGACGAATCGTTGTGGACCATGACAATGCGAGCTCTCACACATCGGCTCAAACCAGTGCCTTTTGGACCGGCCAAAACGTCGAATTGATGGGTCATCCGCCTAACAGCCCTGACTTGACACCTAATGACTTCTTTCTATTCCCGCACATCAAGAAAAAAATGCGTGGTCAAAGATTTTCGTCACCAGAAGATGCTGTTTAAGCGTTCAAAAACCATGTGTATAAATGCAAAAGTTTATAAATCATGCTGAAGAATACTTTAAAAACAATAAAACCGTTTTTGTTGATAAAAATTCGCATTTACATTATTAGGCCCGAAATATGTATAACAGCCCTCGTACATCCAATATTGTTGAAATTAGGTACACTTCATTACGATCGATCAGAAATCATCTCCGACCAAAATGGGTCGTACCGGTCCACGTTTAAGTAAAGCCGCATTGCAAAATTTCTCCCCAAATAACAATCGCTATAGAACATTAATTTTAATTTCGATTTCAATCAAACGTGATATAGATTATTTCGATTGACAAACAACTACTTTTGGAGCGATTTGAGTCATATAGGCTTATTTTTTTATATAGTCTCCGTAAAAATTGTCTGAGGCCCAAAAAATGAATACCCATATACATGAAAACATGGCTTTAAAATTACTATTAAATAAATATAAGAGTATAAGTTAAATATAATAAAATAAAAAAATGAACAAGGATTAACCGGCTCAAGACCTATTTTCGGTCCTACAGCTCAAGAAGCTACACAAAAAATCTGATGTGGCTTTACCTCCGCATGGTAAGTTATGGGCGACCAACAAATAACTCCAGTGACCACACGGACCGATATTGTCCATTTCATGCAAGCTTAAAGTAAAACGTGTCTTGGGCAGTGACAGGAACTCAAAACGGCAAATACCCATGCAAAGGTATTGGCCGTTTTAAGGTCCTGGCACTGCCCAGGACACGTTTACTTTAAGCTTGCAAGAAATGGACAATATTGGTCCGTGTTTACATATAGCCTCCATGTAGGTCCTTCCTTATTAGGTCTAGTCACTACGTTAGCCACATTTTGCAAAGTGCTGTAAGTGAATGTAACTTAAAATGGACTGTATCGGTCTATGTTTTAGTATAAAATATCCCTTTCGATTTGAACTTCTTAAGCTTAATTATTTTTTTTATAAGATTGTATTAACATGGTATGGTATATACGATGGAATTATACCCTTTTGGTTTATGTTATTCTATAGACTTATGCAAAGGACTCTTTTAAATTAAAGTCCTTCAGCTCTACAAGCTAGATCTCAATGTGTATTCTTATATAGTTTTATAGCAGTATTTTCAAGAAATTTCATATAGAAAGAAACAAAACTTACTGTAGTTAGTTACCAAATCTGCTGAAACTGCATCATATCCGTACAGTTTTGAACTTTCCATCAAAGAATAGAGGATAGTTTAAAAATTCCGTATGGAAAACAAGGAAATACTGTCCGGAGACTCCATATAGTTTATATATTGTGAATCGTCGATAAATTTTAAGATGGTATAGCCATGTCAGTCTGTCAGTCTTTGGAAAGTAAACAGATCGCAGCATTGAAGCTATGTGGCTGAAATTGTGCAAAAACATGTGTTGATGGACTGCAACGGATGGGCCTGATCGGTCAAAAGGTACAAATTTTTCCCTCGGACTGGTTCAACTTCCAGGAAAATCAACAATCCTGATATGACGATAATATTTGGAACATAAGATGTTTGCATGGAACGCAAATCCTAATGGAGGAAAAGTGGGCGGTGCCACTTTAAAAAAACGCATTTTTGCACAAACTATTGGAGCGATCGTTTTAAAATTTTTACAGAATAACTAATGACAAGCTTATTATTATAGACTTTGTTATGAAAAAATAGGACGAGGAAGCGTACCGCCGGTCACTCAACCCTGACCTTGAAAATGCAATATCTCACGAATGATCAAAGATATGTATATGCTATTTACAACATATGTGACTCGCAAAATAGAAAGGGACCTATGGTTAAAAACCAGTTTTGCTCAGGAGAGCCATTTTAAAGGTTAGGTCCCTTTCTATTTGCGCTTAGAATCGTCGACTTCACTTTCATAAAACGCTCATATCTCTGGGATAGAAAACTTTTGGGGCATGGGATCGGTCTCATTCGATGCTCAGATGTTGTCCACATAAAAAAAAGAAAACAATTAAAATTGATTTTTTTAACCTTAGGTCCCTTTCTCTATGCGCTGTCACATCAGTATTGTCGGTGACTTTGCTTTGTACAGACGTATTGTTCTCTAAGCTGTTCTCGCACATCTTTGTCTCACTGCTTTGTTTACATTTCGTACAGTCCCGCAGTAATTTTACTTTTTGTTCGCGTTTGTTTTGATTGCCAAAGCATTTGTTGTTTGGTGAAGTTACTATTTAACAATCACCCACGTGGACTACAGTTCACATTATGGTGGGGAAAAAGAAACGTAAGGTATCAAGGTCATTAATATCGGCCAATCAAATAGAGATGCACCTTAAAAACCAGGCGCATTCGACTAGACGTAGTAATTCATTTGCATTACTGTCAGGAAATATGAATATTGATCCAACGCCCCCAACCAGTAATATGGAATCTTCCGTCGTCTCGAAGCCTCGGAAACCACCACCCGTAGTAATTGACTCATCTGCTGAATTCACGAAAGTTATCGACCACATTGGAACTAATGGATATTTTTACCGCAGAACCTCAATGGGAACCAAAGTATTCTCAAGTGATATGGAAAAGTATCAACATCTTTTAAGAGAGCTGAGGACTACTTCTTTTAAATACTACACGCATAAAGTGACAGACAACTCCACTTACAAAATGGTTTTAAAAGGCCTCCATAAAGTTTCCTGTGAAACGATTAAAGAAGAACTTGAAACAAATCACGGTGTAAAATGTTTGGAAGTCAGAGAAATTATAACTTCTAAAACGTCTCCAAGCGATGCTTTATATTTGCTATCTTTCAACCGAATGCAGGTGAACAAAAAGGTGCTGTACTCTATCAGGTATATCCAACGAGTAGCTGTTATTTGGAAGAACCAGAAATCCAAACCTGACAAAGGCCCAACCCAATGTCGCAAATGTGGACTTTACGGCCACGGCACTGAAAACTGCTATCGTCAAAAAATATGCTTCCTTTGCTC
Source organism: Hydrotaea diabolus (assembly GCA_963513945.1). Classification (NCBI taxonomy): domain Eukaryota; kingdom Metazoa; phylum Arthropoda; class Insecta; order Diptera; family Muscidae; genus Hydrotaea; species Hydrotaea diabolus. The sequence continues at coordinate 185,285,942 of OY740718.1, forward strand.
AAGCGTAACTCATGATACTGCCTATTGCCCCATGAATAATACTCCCGGAGGAAAAATTTTCAAATGTTTCATATGTGTTGCCAAAGGCCTTCCGGATTTCACACATAGAGCAGATGATCCGCTTTGCCCTAGCCGAGCAATGTATATTCAAGCTCGTTTGAATGCTACTCAGAAGAACACATCCGTTCTGCGAAGAGATATAGATGTTCCGTTTTCTCAAGTTAACAACCAAAAAATTAACGTTCCAGTTTTTAATGAACTACAGACTTCACAAACTCACAGTAAGGAAACATATTCAAGCCAATTAAAATCACAGAGTCTATTTTCTATGGATGAATTATTCAACATTTTCAAAAATGCTACAGTGGAACTTAAAAAATGTACCTCAAAACTTGATCAATTAAATATAATAGTTAGTTTGCTTAAATATGCAGTGTAATGCTGAATTAAAATTCATGTTTTGGAATGCGCAGGGCATCAACTCTTATACTAAAAAATTACAATTGCAACATATTTTAAATGACAAGAATATAGATATACTATTTTTAAGTGAAACATTTCTTGTCGAGGGTAGTAGATTCTCTCTCCCGGGATATCGTATATACCGATGTGATAGAGCTTCACCTGGAGGAGGTGTCGCAATTGTTGTCAGAAGTTTCTTGGATACTTCTCAGCTTCCAACTTATCGCACAGCTAATGTTGAAAACGTGTCTATAGAATTGAGGTTACGGGATCGTACAATAAGCCTAACAGCGGTATATTCCCCACGATATAATGACCACTTTAAGGAAGATATTCGAAAAATTACGTCGAACAATAAGGAATTTATAATTTGTGGTGATTTAAACGCAAAACACAGAAGCTGGAATTGCTTAAGAGCGAATACCTCGGGGAATGTTCTCTTTAACATGCAACTAAGCTCCAATTTTTTTATATATCACCCTGTGGGTCCTACCCGCTACCCTCAGAGCACTAATGGTTCCCCTTCTACAATTGATTTATTGCTTACTAACTCGAATCTTTTCATATCACCTCTTTTAACTCATGAGGGCATTCTACCTTCTGATCACGTCCCTATTTCCTTTACGTTGAATGCACAGTCTCAACACTGCACTTTAACTAGAATTGACTTTCGTAATGCAAACTGGACTCAATTTCGAAATAATATAGAATGTTTATTATCAGTGCCAAATATAGAGCTTAATACCCTTACGACAACAGAACAGGTTGAAAATGCTATAACAAAATTAATTGGGATAATTAACACTGCTAAGGCTTTGTTGCCAAAAAGAAGGTTTAAACCCGCACAGATAAATATGTCGCATAATACATTGCTTTGCATTGGTACAAGGAATATGTTAAGACGAAAATTCCAAAGGGAGACAAATACGGCAACAAAGGCTCTCTTGATGTCAATACACAGACAGGCAAACAAACTTGTGGATATCAACATAGTTAATGATAACAATAAACACTGGAGTAGGGTACTATCGAAACTACCTAAATGTTCGAAAAGATTCTTTCAGATAACCAAAGCTTTTAAGGGGAAAAGTCCCAGCAGCGTCACGTCTCTAAGGCATAATGGAGAAACCATACTTGGCGATGAGGATAAGGCTCGGCTTATTGCCAATCATTTTGAAAAAGCCCACACTCTAACTGCGAATACGACCCACAGCAACGATAGAGTAGTTTCGAGAAGAATTCGGCAACTTAGTTTTGCCAATCTCTTTAGCATTGATCCTGATGATCTAGTAACGGAGATTGAAATTGAGACCCATATCAGGAATCTAAGGAATAATAAGTCGCCAGGTTTTGACGGGATTCCTAATATTTTACTGAAAAAACTTCCAAGCAAAGCGATTAAATTCTTAAGTAATATTTTCAATGCTTGTCTGAAACTTGCGCTGTTTCCATCTCACTTCAAACGAGCAAAGGTGATCGCCATACCAAAACATGGAAAGGATCCCAGAGAGGCTTGCAATTACAGACCTATAAGTTTGTTGAGTAGTTTAGATAAAATATTTGAAAAAGTTATTTTAACCAGAATAAATAATTTCGCATTTGAGAAAGACCTCATCAATAATGAGCAGTTCGGTTTCAGGCCTCAACACTCTACAATCCATCAGATTAGAAGGCTAACTGACATCATCAGGCATAATAAACGCCATCGGCAAACAACAGGAATTATAATGCTCGATGTGGAGAAAGCTTTTGACAGCATATGGCACGATGGTTTAATCTATAAACTGGATAAATATGGATTCCCCCTGTACCTCATTAGAATTATACAATCATTTCTAACAGATCGTACATTTCAGGTTTCTCTGAATAACTCGATTTCTTCTTCCCGTAATATACCTGCTGGCTTACCGCAGGGCGCAGTATTATCGCCAATACTATATTCTCTCTATGTTTCTGATTTTGTACCAAGGAAGGGTTCCCAGATCGCTTTATATGCTGATGACAAGGCTTTAATTGTTAAGGGTAAGAGTTCTAACTGTGTGGTTAAAAGACTAGATAACTGCCTTCGTACATGTATGCAGTATTATAGAAAATGGAAAATTAAGATTAACGTAAACAAGACACAAGCAATCTTGTTTCCGTTCAACAAGTCTTACAGAAGAATTCCATCACTGCAACTTCGCAATGACAACCATGTCATCCCATTTAATGATTGGATAAAATACTTGGGAGTTGTCATTGATAAGAAGCTTACTTTCCAGAGACATATCGAATATGCTGCTAATAAGGCTCTGAAATATTTTCGCAGTCTTTATCCGCTTTTGTGCAAAAAATCCAGATTAAATACGGACAATAAACTGATTATATACAGAGCCATTATAAGGCCAACTATGATATACGGATGTCCCGTATGGGGTAATGCTGCAGTTTCACATATACGAAAGCTTCAATTAATTCAGAATCGGGCCTTAAAAACCATCTTTAAACTTCCTCGCTTATATCGTACATACCATCTTCACACCAACTATTGTCAAATGATGATATTGGACTTAATCAACACTCAGAATCTAAAGTTTTTTGATAAATGTAGAATATCTGATTACGAACTTATTAGAAGATTAGCAGACGACACTATATAATTTAGCGACAAATTATTTTTAGTGTTTTTCATACGATATATGACTCGGTATTACTAAGAATTTTTTATGATATCACGCAGAGGTTTTTACTATCTTTTTTCCTTTATCTTTCGCTACTTGTAAATATGTAATTTATTTTTAACTAAACCTAAGGTATATATGTTGCAATATCTTTCCGATAGTATCTCATAACTTAGATTTGTAAAATTGTAGTACATAATGATAGAACAATAAATAAATAAATAAATAAATAAATATGCGCTGTCACATATGATGATAACATGGATTAAAACAGATCCTCGAGGAAAAGAGGCCTGCGCCACAGAATTTGTGAAAATCCGCATATATGGTAAAGTAATTTACTAGTCCCTAGATAAGTTTGACAGTATGAATTAAATGATTAGCATATTATTTTCGGCTGTATTGTGATAAATTGGAAAAAAGGAGTGGCCCCGCTCATACTATCCTGAACTTTCAAAGGCTATATGACTATGACGATAGCAGTTGGTATATATGATGTTGGTATAGAAAGAAACCATCCGGATAGGAAAGAGGTATGTGCCACGCCCCTTATCAAAAACGCTATATTGAGGGGTATATAAGCTTCTTAATTTTTCCACTTTTTAATATGGACCCAAATAAAGTGTTGATGTTTTTGTATAGACCCCATGCCAAAAGACCCTTCATTTGGAGCCAGTTCTTAAATTCGATTTTGCAAAAGCTTATTTTAATAAGTATCTAATGATCTATAACCAACTCAGCTGAAATTGATCGATATTAGTTAAATGTAGCTTTTATACAGGAGCGCTCTTGAATTGAGGCCCTGCTGCTCTAAAGGCCACATTAAACCAAAGCATATTGGCTCATCAATTAATGCAGGCCCAATGATTCATTAAGATTTAAAGTGATGCCGCATTTAAATACAACCGCATGTTAAACCCAAGTTCAGCGTAGTGCAAACTAAAAGTAACCTTGATTAAAGTGGGACATATCAGCCGATTTTTTCACATAGCCCACACGAAATATATGTCTCCTGCTCCATTTGTCACATATTAAGGCCGGTCGTTTTCAATTCAAAAAAGGTCCTGAGTCTTCTGAATAGCACAGTTTCGTATGGAATCCATTATTAACTTTTGTTATTAAGTTTTCAGATCTATTTGTCTCCAATGGAAATATCCGATTATAAAACAAATAAGATTTGATGGAACACCATTGGTGCTGGCACATCGCAGAATTTATAAACTCACCCTCGTATATTTTGATATTCGTGAGAAATAGTCCTTACAATTCCCTTTTGAGTATCTTTAATCTGACTATGTCTTGTTTGATCGACTTCTGCAATTGTAAAGCATTCATGTGTGTGTGTTTACCAGGTCTTTGCAAACCCTCCTCGTCCTTGGGGAGAAAACAGATTTAAAGTATATATGGAAAAACGAAGACGACTCATCGACGACATATGTTGTTTATTGCCTCGTTTACATAAAGTAAATGGAAAATGAAATAAATCTTTTACTAAAGTCCCTAATAATCATAACGAAATATTGAAAAAACTGGCACCAAAAAGGGTATCCGAAATGACAGTGATCCCCGACAAAGGGTTAGGCCCAATGTAGTATTCAAAAAAGTATTTCCCATGAGTCTATACACTCGACGGCATACATCGGGTGATTTATTTGATTGGATGAAGCAGGCAATGACAAGGAAATAATTGGTATTAAATCTATCTCAGCCGATGTCTCTTGATTTCGCATTCAAGGTCACAGTGAAAAAGCAGACAAACAAAACGAACGGAAAAGAAACAGACGGAGACAGAAGACTACGGCATGAAACTCAATCAAAATGTAAAAAAAATACCAAGGAGCGTTTTTCACTGAATGGAATTGTCACTGTTGTTGTCAATTCCATTCCCTACTGGCTAAGAGGGTATACTCGTATATGATTTCATAAATGATGTTTTTGTGAAACCTCGATAACTAAGATTTTCTGTACAGAATGTGCCAAATTTATTAAATAATCGGACCTTGAGAACTCAACTGCAACAAAAAAATAAGTTGTAGCTTTTTTAATGCTAAGCCTGGATAAGTTCGTATACTTGGTACTTAAAGACCCTTGGTATAAAAACGACTACCAGATATTAATTTGGTATAATATTTTTAAAGATAGATACTGAAGGACAAAATTGTCTGGCACCCCCTATTAATACGAAATGACTTCTATATACTGGACGTTTTTGTAGTGCTCGGTTGTAAAGTACACAAGGAACAGATTCGTTGCCACAACCAAATTTCGTAGTTTATCAGGACAAGTGCACAGTTTGGATTAAAAAATGCACATGGTGCGTTTTTATTTTCATCTAAAGGGTGTTTTTTATTGAGGTGTAGAACTTCGAATTGAAATAAAACACAAGAATATCGTTTTAATGTCTATGAATTTGGCTTTATTGGAAGGATAATTTTATGCCATTAATGTTTAAATATGATTTCGGGCATGTGGCCGCCGCGGCTGGCTCGAATAAAGCCAATTCTACGGGTCCAATTTTCAACCACTTTTTCTAGCATATGGGGCCGTATGTTGGCAATAACGCCACGAATGTTGGCTTCCAAGTCCCCTAACGTTTCTGGTTTGTTGGCGTAGACGAGCGACTTCACATAACCCCAAAGAAAATAATACAATGGTGTCAAATCACACGATCTTGGTGGCCAATTGACAGGTCCATTCCGCGAAATTATGCGCTCATCGAATGTTTCCTTCAATAATTCGATTGTGACGTGCGTTGTGTGGCATGTAGCGCCACCACAACTCATCCACATTCATGCCATCCAATTCGGGAACAAAATAGTCGGTTATCATGGCTCTATACCGGTCTCCATTAACGGTAACTGACTCTCCAGCATTATTTCGGAAGAAGTATGGCCCAATGACTCCACCAGCCCATAGAGCACACCAAACAGTCAGTTTTTGTGGATGTAATGGCGTCTCAAGGGTCTCATGTGGATTCTCTTCACTCCAAATGCGGCAATTTTGCTTGTTGACGTAGCCATTCAACCAAAAATGAGCCTCATCACTGAATAAAATTTTGTGATGAAAATCAGCATCGAGATGAATCTCATTTTCGGCCCATTTTGCAAGCGTTGTTCTTTTGTCAACCTGTTCATGATGAAATGGCAAACCAAACTAAATATTAATCACTTGACAGCTGACAAAATGGCCGCCAGTTAAAAACGTGATGCCGACTTAAAGCCCCATACCCCAATAAAAAACACCCTTTAGTTGGTAATACTTAAAGTACTCTATAACATACTTAAAGTACTCTATAACAGAAAAAAAATCGTTGGTACCAATTATTGGTGGTAACAACAAAAATTCTTTTTAGTAACTAAGCCCCATTTAGTTAGCGGTTTAAACATATTACACTATCGGTTATTCGGTTTGGACTTTCTCGATTTTGGACTTTGACTTTTTCTTGAAGTTAAAGACTTAGCTGATTATAGTAATTTTCCAAAAGCACCCTCCTCGTAGGACCGAGTAATTTTTTATGAAATAAGTTAAGAATTAGTAAATATTTTTTCGTTCTACCGAATTTTCATGATGAGATGTCTTAAGTAAAATTGTATAGATCTTATTTTCCATTTCCATAGAACATATTGACATCCTATCTCTAAGATTTTTGTGTTCTTTTCGTCTTTTTTTCGAAAAACTAAAAAAAATGTTGCTCAATTAAATTCTGCTAGAGGCTGTCTTTTTTTAAAGAATTTGTAAATAAAAATGGACGTTCTTGGTTTCAAATGTTTTTCCAAAATACTTCTTTAATCTTATAAGTATATTATATATCGTCTACAAAGTACTGAAAATATCATCAGTATATATTTTTTTATCACATGTAGCCTAAGACCTAAGGAGACGGAAAATTTTAGCTTTATAACTCCACTTTACTTTTTTTAAACACGGGGCGTCAGACAACATTAAGTGTTGTCTGGCGCCATCTTACATTTCCATTGAAAAGTTTGACATTTTTTAGCATGAACGTACTCAGAATGTTTTGCCGTACGACCATCATTTGTGTTGTTTACAGTGACTTGAAAAAATCAATTTGGAAAAAAACTGTAATTAACTCGTGATCATTTGCGTGTGATCATTTTTTACAACTTTCGACGTGGATTATCTAGAAAAGAGTGCATCGATGAACTTAAATCTTTATATGGCGATGAAGCACCATCCTCTAGTACTGTGAAAAACTGATTTAATGAATTGAATCGTGACCGACGCTTGCTCAAAGACGAATGTCGAGAAGGTCGTCCCAAAACGCCGGTTGTGCCCGAGAACATTAATGTCGTGATTGAACTGATAATACAAGATCGTCATGTAACATACCGTGAGATAGAGCCATCCTTGGGGATTTCTTCCACTAGCATACATTCGATATTGCATGAGCACCTGACCATAAAAAAGGTTTGTTCTCGTTGGATACCGCTCAAAAAAAGGCTCGTGTCAATTGGTGCAAAGAAATTTAAAAAAAAATACGATCGCGGTGCATCAAAAGACATTTATAAGATCGTTTTACAGGTGACGAATCATGGATCTATGCGTATGAGCCCGAAAACAAACAACAATCGACCGTGTGGGTCTTCGAAGATAAGCCAAATCAAATGAAAGTTATTCGTGGAAGAAGCACTTCGAAGCAAATGGTCGCCTGTTTCTTTGGCAAAACTGATCATATGGGGACTGTTCCGCTTAAGCAACGTAGGAGGTCAATTCTGAGTGTTACAAAGCAATTTATTTGTCTGAAGTCTTCGGAGAAATTGCTGGAAAGTCCATGTTGGAAAGTCCATGGCTGGTTCCTGCTGGAAAGTCCATGGTTGGTTTTGGAACAGGGATTTATTAAGAGGTTTCACAACAGCAAAACGGTTTCTTGGTAACTTTGGCCGATGTTTTGACTCCTTGTTTGCAGAAACGCAGGTCAGTAAGAGACACCCCACCAAACCATGACTGAAGCTGGGTAATGACCCTTATCCACCCTTGGGATCAGTTAGATGCTTCCTTAGATGACCGCGCGTACACTCTATCATTTTGCTTGCTAAATTTTTCCAGAACGGTAAAAATGTTTTCATCGGCGAACAAAATTTTTCTATGCAAGTTATCAGCGTGCTTCACCAAAAGACGTTTGCATTTTTCAATCCTTTTTTTTAAAGCTGCAGTCAATAAATGTCCGGTACGTCGTTTGAAAGTCCCAAGTCTTTTTTAATGATTCGACTCATGGACTTTTGCGTGATATTCATCTCACGGGCCATGATGTTTTCGGAGCGGATTTCAGTGAATTCTTGATTTAACGGCTTTGATGACATGCGGTGTTCGACCAGAGCGTGGGCGGTCTGACCGGTGGCGGTCTTTTACATATCCAGTCATCATCCCTAGTGGACGGAGCGATTTTTGGCATTTAATATCTGACCACTCCATGATGAAAGTTGAAATAATTTTAAAATCCCGTTACAGACTAACGCTATTGAGGTTAGCTTTCAAAACCCATATGACATTAACAGGGTATGTTCAGTTCTACTATTTAAATGGGTGTGTTCAATGTTGTAACAGTATTTATGTCCCTACTAAGTATAGCAGACATCTTATTTATCATTTTAAAATATTTGACACTTTAAAACCAAAAGATTTTTTTAACCCACTTTTGAACCATAAACTCGTCCCACTTGTGTATACAAACTTTAAAAGATTCGAAATTAAAAACCAAGTTTTAAAAAAACCTGATCATAACAGAACAAGTATTTTTAAATCGTAAAATAAAATAAGTTTATTATTTCGGACGGGTACATAAAATTTAACCATCAGTTGGTTCAGTTAACAAATTCTCGTTGTAAAGGCAACCGATTTCAAAGAGTTCTTATACTCGTATCCAATAATCTATAACAACAACCAATACGTATAAAAATTAAGTTCTAATAAACATCCTAATTAGTGAAGGGAACCGATATTTTGTCCCTTCACCCGATACTGCCAGTTCCCACTTCTAAAATTTGTTGTGTACCCATTCTACAATCAGTTGTAGTGATGAAATACATTGGTAGTACTTGCAACCACAAACATTCGGTTGTCAAATAAGTAAAAGAGATGATGGAAGATTTTTACAAATAAACTGAATAAATCAATTGACTAATTTCTTTTTTTCCTAACGGCTATTCAAACGAAAAAAAGTAATTAGCATTTAACAACCCGATTTTGGTTATGATAAAATTTATCATAACACCAATAGTTACTTACAACATTACAGCCACCAGTTGTCGTAACTTAATATCTTTCCGCGTTTCATAGATATGACCGATTACTTAGTTGTGTATACAAGACAATTATAATTATCATCTGGTGGTATGTTCTACCGAATATCAATTACGATTTTAACATTTGAAGATTGCAACGAAAATACATTCCTTGCAAATGAATATTTGTAGTTCAAACAGATTTCCAACTAATTTTTTCTCTGTGTGCGCGAGTAAGTGGTCCTAAGGCGATAACTTTAAACATTTTTAAAAAAATGTAGAAGTTTCTTTGCAAATAAGACCTCAACAAGTCTATGCACCGTAAACCGTTTAATATGATAAAAATTATAAGAAAAAAGGATATTATAGTCGTGCGATACCGAGGTCGCCAAAGGCCATTCTTAAATAACTTTTTTTCTAAAAACTTAAAATTTTCAAAAACAATCTGTTTGTAAAGCAAGTTGTAAATATTCTTTTGTATACAAAACCGTTTTTCAATATTTGTGCAATAGTGCGAAGTTGTCTTATAAGCGACTCGCTAAATAACCGAGCAACAAAAGAACTAGCCTATTGTGTCCAGTCTTATTTATCGAGGTATCGCAAAAAATACTATCATTATTTCGGTTTATTGTGTCGATCTTTGTTTAAAAATTTATTTGTTTTTTCTTACACACAGAGAAAAAATCAGTCCGAACTATAAAAATTATATTGGGCAAACCGAATTTCTGTTGCAATAACCAACATTCCATAGTATTGACGGCAACATCGCGGTATTCACAGCCAAAAACACAGTTATACATACCGAATTCAGTTAAACTATTGTTTGCGACAACTGGCGGTTATGGCAACCAACCAATTGTGATATACATGTTACTTTAATACCAATAATTGGTGGTGACAACAGATTAGTTCTTTGTAGTGAATAAACTCTGTTTAGTTGGCTGTTGTAACATAATAATAAATTATATGATATTTTATCGCTTCTAGTCACAAAAAACCGCAAAAATGTATAAAAATAAAAAAAAAAAACTGTCAGACAGCTTTAGTTTCTTAGGTTAGACTTAGACTTAGGTTAGAATGCTTTCAATGTAAATAAAAAATATTTTAAGAATATAGAAACAGTCTTACCTGTGATTTCGAGACATTACTCAGATTTGATCAGGTCTAATAGATAGACCTCCTTATTATTCAAAATAACAACCAATTCTTTTTGGTGGCTACCCATTTTTCCCTAGCTACGGCCACCTAACGCATGTTATCAACCTTAATTAACTTTTTTTGATTGACCCATTGCAAGGCGTTAAATATAAAATTTTTTTAAAAGTACTTATAACCAACAATCTATAACAACAACCAATACATGTACAAATTCAGTTCTAATAATCATCTTAGTCCGTTAGGATTACCAATACCTATTTTCTTCAACCGAAAGTGTCAGTTCCCTCTACTGAAAATTGCTGTGTACCTAACTAACATTCGGTTTAAATGATGGAGTACATGGATAGTTCTTGCAAGCACCAACATTCGGTTGCCAAAAAATTCGGTTGTGGCAACAAATCTTTTCTCAGTGTGTATGTTTTCTGCCATAAATATGGGGTTTCCAATAAGGGCGGATAAATTAAAAATTTAATAAAATTAGTTTGTTAAGGCAACTTCGCTGGATGTATCGAATCTTAATGGTCTAACATTCGATAACTCTAATGCATAAAACAGATGCAGATTTTGGGGAAATAGGTAAGTTGCAGCTCATTGGCGTGCGGCTTGCTAATGAAATTCAAAAGGATAAATAAAAAAGGCTAAAAGAAAGCTGGATACTGGGCAGCTATCATCATTTCACGCCAGAGAAAGAATATCAAAAATTGTTCAGCGGCTGGACTCCACCTCGTAAGAGTCGAAGACTTTACGAGGAAGGGATTAATTTCAAAGTCATTTATATCAGGGAAACAATTTAGAGTTATTTTTTTCAGAACTTTTTAAAAAACTACGTGTACAAATCAATTCTGGAATCTTTATTGTTCATTTGTAAGGACATTTTATGCCATTTATTTTTTGATTATAATTTCCTTCAAATGTTTGCCGCAACTACGCCTAAGGATGTCCATTCTAAGGGTCCAATTTTGGATAACTCGTTGGAGCATTTCGACCGGTATAGCCTTAATGACACGTGTAATGTTGGCTTCCAAAACCTTAATCGTCGCTGGTTTGTCAGCATAGACTTTGGACTTTACGTAACCCTAAAGAAAAAAAGGCTAAAGGTGTGATATCTATCACACGATCTAGGTGACCAACTCTCCGGTTCAAAACGCAAAATTATCTGCTCTTCGAAATAACCTCTCAATAGATCCATTGTTTGAGCAGCTGTATGACAAGTGGCCCCTTCCTGTTGAAACCAAGTATCGTCAAGATAACGTGATTCAATTTCAGGTAGCATAAAGATCGATATCATGGCGCGCAAGCGAGCACCATTCACGGTTACGTTCCGGCCATCATACTTTTTAAAAAAATATGGACCGGTGTTTCCACCATCTTATAACCGCATCAAACCGTAGTTTCCTTTGGATATAACGAAACCTATTGAACCTCTTCTGGTTGCTCTTCAGCCCAAATGCGACAATTTTGTTTCTTGACTTTGCCGTTGAGCCAGAAAATCATCACTGAACAAAATTTAGTTGAAATCAGCGGATCTTCTTCGAGCTTTTAAAGAGCCTTAACACTGTAGCGGCTACACTAAGAAAGAAGTGCAAGTCTTTTCACAATGAAATTTCAAACAATACTGAAAATAAAAGTTTAACACAACTCACGCGTAATCTACGAAAAACCCCTATTGAAAACATACCTCTAGATTGATCACCTGTTATATACATAATATAGTGAAGGGAATTATTTTCAGTGCCTAGTACAATAGAATAAATGACTTAGTTACTGAGTTTTTGCTAACTGTCGAAGCTTTCACAAAAACAACCCTATTATCTGCAATTAATGAAATATCAGCCAGATAGTTCGGACCATATGATACCCTAAAAGTAAGACCCTTTGCTGTGCAACATTTGAAATGTAACTTTTAGAGCGGTAGGCCCTTGAATCCACATGGATCTTTTTAATAGAGGATTTCTATAGGAGCTTTACCAAAAAATTGATATTGTCCACGCTTACTTTATTGGGCTTATTTATAGGTCTTCCATAATGCAAGTGCACGAGGCAACTTTACTTGCCACGACTGTCAGTTTGCAGGAGAGGTTGGTTAGGGTAAGGAAAGGAGTTCATTTCTATCGCACATAATATACTCGTACCACAAGAAATTTTATCAAGATCGTATAGAACTTGTAGCTTCTAAAGAGGTAGAAACCCCAAGGGATAGGGGTCTTAGTGTATACATTAATTAGGTATAAGTTCACCAGAATCGATTACTAACCACGTATACCGTCCTGAGCAAACTTTAAGCTTGAATGCTACTGAATTGTAGATCTTAGAGCAATAAGACAACAAACGAGATGGACCTTGGTAAGCACGCTTCGCAAAGATCGGATTATTTTTGCGAACCTCAGTTTGATTGCAAACAATCATCAGCACTTAGTAATATGAACCTGTGGTGTAGGGTATAAATACAAACACGGATGAACATACCCCAAAACTACAAGACGTGGCCACGCACCAGTCATCCAAAATAGTCAAGTATCCTATCATTCACACATACTTAGAGTCATTCATTCATCCATCTATTTAAGAATCTATAGCCACTTTCCCTCTTTCCGTCCTCAGTTTGCATGTATGTGTGTGACACATATTTGTGTGCGTCTGTTAGCGACGATGTTTGTATTTCAATACGAGTTGTTTGCTTTTTGGTGGATTCCTCCGATGGCAACGGATACGCCTCTTCCAAGCAAATTTGCAAATTCTTCACATCGTAGTCGGTGTCACGTAGTGGATGCTTTTTTCCATTTCAACAAATTTCAGTTTGTTATTCATTCCTTGGGTTGTGCCGTTACTATTACGGCCAAAGGACATGTAAATATCTCTCTAGATACATGTGAGAGTATGTGTGTGTGGGGTAATCGAACTTGTAATATAATTTTTCACACATACGTACAGTAGAGTGACTCACAGACAAGGAGCGTGACAATTAATTTATCAGGAGGAAATTTCGTTAATTTTGAGTACCCGTATACCCATAGTTGAAGGGGACCGATTTTTGTCCTAGTTACCGTGGTTATACATTTTAAATTTATCTAGATTCTAAAAATATGGAATTAAGAAAAAATATATATTCGCCTGAAAACACGACTTTTCGGTAAATCTCCTGTCAAACAATCGTTAGCCCATTGGGCAAAGCGAAAATGCATCGGATGGTCTTCCATTATTAAATGACAAAGTTCAACCTTTCCAATAAATCCAAAAAATTTGAAAAAATTGTCCGCACTTTTTATACCCTCAACCATAAAATGGAGGGTATATTAGTCTTGTCATTCTATCTGTAACACCTTGAAATAATCATCGGAGACCCAACAAAGTATATATATTCTTGAACCTCGTAAAATTCTAAGACGATCTAGCCATGTTGTCCGGCTGTCCGTCTGTTCGTCTGTTGAAAACAAGATAGAGCCTGCTAAAAACAGCTATGGAGCTGAAATTTGGCACAAACATTTATAGTTAACCTAGCATGTTTGGTATATAAAGCTATATAGCTTTTTGGGAAGTTGGTGTTGGAGACCCTCAACCGACACTACCTTATAAAAATTAGTTTTTATTAGGAAATATCCGTCCAGTTTCTTGAGCAAAATCACTGAAATTTTGCAAATAATAATCTCTATACAGGCGCAATCATTTATGTAAAAATGGTTTGGATTGGGCCACCATTTCTTGTACCTCCCATATAAACGGCCTAATGGGCCTTGAGAAATAATATGACTATAACTTACCACAAACTTGACCTATCGTAATGAAATTTTACACATCAAGATTTCTATATACAACACACTTCTACGCTGAATTCGGTCCTACTAGTACCTTCCACACTATCGGTCTCATGGGCCTTGAAAAATAATATGACACTAACTCACCACACACTTGACCTATCGAGACGAAATTTTCGGCATAAAGATTAATATATAGAACAGACTTTTGCGCTAAATTTGGCTAATTTCGGAAAGGCCCTACTGGTACCTACTAGTACTGGTACCTTTTATATAGAACACACCTCTGCGCCAAATTCTGTTAAGATCGCAAAAGTCCTACTGGTACCTCCCACACAAACGGTCTCATGGGCATTGAGAAATTATATGACGATAACTCACCACAAGCTTGACCTATCGAAATGAAATTTTGCACATAAAGATTTCTATATAGGACACACTTTCGCACCAAATTTGGTTTTATTTGGGAATCTGGTGGAGGGTATCCAAAGTTCGGCACAGCCAAACTCAACATTTTTTACTTGTTTTTTATTGCCGATTCAAATTTAAAATGTTAAAACGGCAACCCTGTATATTTACCTTGATCTGCATTTTTAATTAATCAATTCTAATTTTCTAATGCCTTATTAAATTCATGAGAAAATTTCATAACATTTTAGTATCCCTATGTCCATATTTGAATGGGACCGTATGACTAATGCGGCTGGGGCTAATACATAATTAAACAAATTTTAACGTCGTCCTGTGCCGCGAAAAAAAACCATAAATACAAATGGACGCTTGTTCTCAAAACGTACTTCCTGCTAACAACTGTTCAGTTAATCTATTATGGCAAATGGTAGACAAATATTGGAGTAGGCTTGTTGGCAATATTATTAAATTTGAATGGGCTTCAAAAAAGTACTGATGGTTTTTTCAAACTTCTGAATTTATTGGAAAGGTTAAACTTTGTTATTTAATAATGGAACACAATATCATTCATATAACTACAACAATTGGCTCGGCAGTACCTCATCCAATCAACCCAATTTTACAGTACATTTTCGATTATTTCAGGCCGAATATCTTCAATGTTAAATTAAATTTCATATTTCGACTCTTTAAATGTCACTAGATGCTTTACGGAACATTTATTCTCAATGGCTTCCCACAGAAATTAATCCAAAGGGCTCCAATCATAGCTCCGAGGCGGCCAATTCACATCACAATTTCGGCTGATTATTCGACCAAATATCATCCATATCAAGCTCTTCAATTTTTTGCGCTATAACGTCGCTGTTGACGATAACGGCGACTCATCTTCGAAGAAAAATGGCCCAATGATACCGCAGCCCAAAATCCTAACCTAATAGTGACTCTTCAGTCCTATCTTCCAAGGGGAGAATTTCGGACAGCAAAAGTTACCCCAAAAAATTGAAAACCTTTTCAACTTTCCGAACATGGTACTGCAATCCCTAAAGGCTTTTAAGCAAAAAAATTATGTTGGTCCAACATTATTGGTACATAAAAATTTTTGGCGCCATATAACAGATAACAACCCTTGGTAATTAAAAACAAAAATAGTTCGGTTTTACTTTCAACAATTGCAGCAAGGCTTTCTGAAGAGGATTGTCACGAAAATCAATGTCACTTTGCCATTTTGTTAAAAACTTGTCTTCTATTTAAATATAGAAGCAAGAGGTCTTAAGCCGGTTTAATCTCTCTTCAATAGTGCAATAGCTCTTAAAATGTATGAGTTACAGTTCGACAAATTTGTAAAATTAAATCTCACTGTTTCAATTTCCTAAAAAAGTAAAAATTGGACATTAAGAAAAAAATTTTTTTGTGCATTTTATGAACAGTGACAACATGCAAATTTGTAGGAAAAACTTAAACGAAAAACAATTGTTTACTTTTCTTTAAAATCATAAAATGCGAAAAGTAGTCAACCTCAGGCTAATTTCCAAAATAACCCAATAGCCCGATTTTAAATGGTAATAGCTTAAAATAATCCCTAAGTCCTTGGCTACAAAGGCCTTTTTTATAGAACTCAAAACAATTTATGAGGTCAAAAGTGATAGAATTTTGGCCGATGGGGATCGATCCTTGACCATTGCGCTCCGCCAGAGTTGATTATTATATGTGACAGCGCATAGAGAAAGGGAATTAAGGGTAAAAAAAATCAATTTTCATTTTTTCTCTTTTTTGATGTGGACAACATCTGAGCATCGAGTGAGACCGATCCCATGCCCCAAAAGTGTTCCCTCCCAGAGATATGCGCGTTTTATGAACGTGAATTCGACGATTCTAAGCGCAAATAGAAAGGAACCTTATCTTTAAAATGGCTCTCCGGAACAAAACTGGTTTTTAACCTTAGGTGCCTTTCTATTTTGCGCGTCACATATGGTTTTATGGCATTTTCCATCACTCTTGCCAGAACTTTAGGCGATAGGATGTAAATTCGCGACTTTACAAACCCCATAAGAAAAAGTCTGGACTATTTAATTCGGGTGATGTTTCCGACCCGGAAATGCGTCCTTCAGAATATCGGTTGTCCATTTGTATTTCAGTGTGCACCGTTCTGTTCTCCAGTCCCAACACATTAAATTGATGAAGAAAAAATATTCAGTAATCACGAAAAAAATGGCCAAATGATTCCTCCTGCGTAAACAGCACACCATGCAGAATTTTTAAGCGAGTGTAATAGCTTTTTGTGGGTGATACAAGGATTTTCGGTGCCCCAGAAGCGATTATTTGGTTTATATACGTAACCGCTAAACAAGAAATGAGTCTCTTCGCTCATGATAATTTTTAATGAAAAATCGTCAACCTCTTATTTCAGATTTCGATAGGTTAGACTCGTTTGGCGTAAAATCTACGCTGTCTGCACCATGTTAGGAAACATCTTTAAATCTTGCATCTATGTATATCAAAATTCTGCGTAGGGACCGCCGCACAGTGGCTGAAAATCGTTTTTCGGTGGCCAAAATTCTGTAACTTTTGAACCGACCAAAATATTTATGTTATTTTTTTGTAATTGAACGATATTTACTTCAGCTTGACTCAGTTTTAATTACATTAAAATTGATCGAGGACTTTTTAAGGAATTCTAGGTCAAAGTTAAACATTTGATTTTTTTATCTTTTAGAGTGAAATATGGGTTTATTATTTTTTATTTATTAAACACTCATTTATTATTACACTTATTTATTATTACACTCAAAAAATTGTTTAGACTCAAAAAAAAATAGTAAAATCAACCGGAGATTTTGCTATTATTACAGAAAAATTAAAAATATTTTGATGTCAAATGTGCAAATTTGTTAACACTCAAAGAATATTTATACTTAAAAAAAATGTTGATAATATTATCTAAAAATCTTGCTATTACTACCGAAAAATTTATTATTTTTTGCTGTCAAATTTGATAATTTAAAAAAACATTCTTAAAATAAAAACTGCCAATACTATGTTTTTCGTAATTAAATAACAATGAAAGGCCATTATAATTATTATTCATTTGACTCAAATATCGATTGCAAATATTCCACATTTTGTTCTGTGCTATTTCTGTTTTTAGTAGTTTTTTTGGCTTCTTTATCTAAATCCCGATGTTCCACTTTCCATTGATTGCGAATACTGGAGATGAATGGATCTGACGTTGCAAATAATATATTAAATAGATCTTCATTTGTGGAATTTCGTGAAATTTTTCTAGTATTGTGCTCTCTATAAAATCTGTAATCCTTGTTCCTTGTTTCCTGAGCCTCCTCTGATAGTTCTCCAAGTGGGGCACCAAATGATATTTAATGACATCTTCTCCGTGGTAAAGGATTTTGTGAACTGTTGCAGGTATATATCTCCATGGGTAGTTGGTTGTATATGTGACCCGGCCTATGAAAAGGTGGCTTACATATATTTTACATATATTTTTGTTACATATATTTTTGCAGTTTCCTTTGCATAATCTCCAAATTTTCTATAGTCAATTTCGTCATTGCATGCAAGTACTTCTAGGATTATTTTAAATCTGAAAATAAGGCATAAGTCCACTCCTGTTATTTCAGATGCTGTTTTTGGATCTGAAAAGAATCTTCTTGCGGCTTTGCCATCATTTGTATTGCCTGACCCTTGTTTTGGCTGATCTATAATCAATCAAAATTTCCGATATTCATCTTGAACATGTTTCTTTTTTGAACTTCTTAAATCTTTGTTGGTTTCATTGTTTCTTTTTGATACTGAAGACCCGAAATCCAAGTCATAGCTGATTTTTAGTATGTGTTCGATAAGTCGTATTCTTGCATGTAGTGGTGATAATCCAAATTCATATGCATCGGTATTATCTAATGATTTTGTCGGGACTTGATTTAATTGGGTTGATGTTGCCTAAATCATATATTTAATACACCATTGTACACGAATACTTATATGACTCTTTAAATTATCGTAATTTGAATTTGTTTAGAGTAATTTCATTAAAATGAAAAAAGTGTTCTACCCGCGGGTCGTCGAGGGTACAAAAGTATATATGCAAAATAGAAAGGGACCTAAGGGTAAAAACCAGTTTTGATCAGGAGAGCCATTTTAACGATTTAAATACGTGTATCTTTGGTGTACATTCACTTTCATAAAACGCGCATATCACTGGGAGGGAACACTTTTGGGGCATGGGATCGGTCTCATTCGATGCTCAGGTATTGTCCACATCAAAAAAGAAGAAAAGTGAAAATTGAATTGTTTACCCTTAGGTCCCTTCCTCTATGCGCTGTCACATTTATATAGTTAAAGAAGACACTTTTACTTTTCTCCGGGTGGTACACGTTTCTTGTTCCCTAGAAGTTCTATTTCAAAATATATAAATATTTCATAACGCCCTTAATATTAAACGCTAGAGCTGTGACCGCTTACAACGACTAAAGACTATAATTTTACCAACATTATAAAAAAGACCGCAGGCCATTATCGATGATAGCTTGCGAGTAGTAACCATTTATTTTTGAAGAAAAAAATCCAAAAAAACACCTTTTTCTGAAATTAAAATAAAACAGTTGATTTTGACAGCATGTCACGACCACAATTAGCAATAGTTTAACCTATGTATTTGGCTACCTAAATCTGGATATGTAAGCTACAAAAAGGAGTAAAAATTTTAAATATCGGTGATAAAAAAATTACACTTTTGGCCAACGAAATCAAAATTTCAGCTACAGTGCGCCGTCTAATGCCCCATTGCTTGGCAGAATAATTGACACTATTATTTCGTGTTTTTGCGGATTAACCCGATTCATGGCTTGTCGATGTGTTTTCTACGTTTTTTTACTTTACAAAAATGTTAAACCCGAATTAATTTTTGGAGTCATTTGCAAAAGTTATGGCGTTTTCCAACAGGAAGATGCCTGTTGCCCCACCTTTTTAATCGAGTGTGGCCTATGTGGTCTTTATTTTTGGGTATTATATTATTTTATATTTGAGTGATTTTTATCTGCCTAAAATGCGAATCAGCAAAAATTGATTATACAATAAAAATTACTTTCGTAGGTGTTTCCAAATTTTCTGTATTGGAAATTGTGAAAAATATCAAAATTTTTGATTGCAACACAAGATTGTAAAGATGAAGAATCCATTAACAATGGAAATAGACGTTTTTGAAAAATAAAGACAATAAATATTTAGTTTTATGTGTTTAAAAACACCGATTAATTCATCTATAGCGATTATAGCAGCTAAGCGTAATTTTAATTTTTTTTGTGGAAGAAATATTCTTTTATATTAAAGTATATTTTCTTTTACATACCTAGTGAGTCACCCTAACGTACATAGTCAGATTGAATATTTATTGAGCACCTATTATTCATTCATTAATTTCGAGGGTAATAGACAAAAAACTGACGAAAAAGGGCCGTCGATGGCTCTGAAATTCGTAGATAGTTAAGGGATGTCATTTGAATAAACAAGTAAATGCCTGAATGGTTTCTGTATCTCTCGGGTGCCAAATGTCATGTCAGTGATATTGTGCTGAACGAAAATTGGGCTTATGTTTTCAGAAACTAATGGCTGTTTATCACGTGTAAATGGCAAAGTTATTTTTGGAGGTCGTTACTCTAATGACCTTTACGAAAATGAAGAGCACGCTACACAATTACAGACAACATTTGCAAAACGCGAAAGTTGTACAGCGCCGAAGATGATTTTGTAAATACTCGTATATAAGGCTCGAAGTTGATCTTAAAAACATTCCAATGTTATTTTTCCTTGAGATAGTATGTTTTGTGGCTGCAACGTCTACGGTGGTTATATAACAGGTTTTAGATAAGGTTTTTGAGACAATTAAAAACAAATTGCAATAATTAAGTATATAGGCAAATGATAGGCGCGGCCGGCAATGTCTTAGTCTACCGCACTTTGCTGTTTAGAAGACTACGCGACTTTAGCCGAAATTTTTTAATTTCGGAATTATTTTGTAACTTCTACAGTAGGAAGGACATACAGTTTTATAGGTTTAGTTAGAGGTCCCTGAAATGCACACTGCAGAAGTCGAGCTTGATCTCAATTCAAATGCTTGTCGCAATAGACCTTTGCACGGGGAATATATAAAAATATGGAACAATATCGACTTGCGGTAGGCTTGGTTATAAGTCGTCCTGATATTCGAAATGATAAATTTGATCAATATTACTTTAATGTATGGCTTTCATAGTGACAGGATATATTATCGAAGGGGGCCTCACGTCGGAAATGACCATAAAGTAGGCCATATTACAACGAAGAAACAAATAATCCAATTTCACCATATGTTGTTATTGATTACTCATAACACAGTGTGCTAAATTTGAGCAAGATCGGACTTCAAATGTATTTTTTAAGCGATATGAAGTTAAATCGAGGGAGCTTACAATGTACGTTACAAAAAACTATTAAGCGATGTTTACCTTTTCCCAGGGTTGCAAATAGACTTATTACGCACTTTGCTAAATTTGACAAAATTAAACTTGTAGAGCCGGGGAAAAATAAAAAGTAGACCAATATGTTCCATAATGTACTTTTTATGTTGGTTGTGGAGTGTCAGGAACCCAAATCGAGTATATCCTCATAAGGGACTAAAAAAGTAAGAGGTTATATGTCCAAATTCAATAGTTTAATCGCTTCTTATCGAACGTTATATAGCTAGCAAAAATACTTGAGGTTTCTAGAGTGGCGAATCTCAATTCGAGTGAAACCTTTGCTTATATCTGAAAAACTTCACCGATATGGTTCAATATTACCACTATTGATTAAAAATTTCCTGGAAAGCACTATACTAAATTTCAATATTATTTTATGTAAAATGTGGCTCGAATAGTGGCTGGACTTCAAATAGAAAAATACCGTTCTTGAAGGTTTTATTAAAACATGGTCCACTATGATTTAATTGCATCAGAGTAAATATTTACCCACATGTCCTTATATGAATGAAAATCTCTAGGGTTGGTTATAGATAAGATATAAAGCAGATATATTTAATCTATAACGGATTTAAATCGTTGATCTAGATTGGCAATACCTCAAATCGGGAGGCACTTGAGTGTGTGGGCCACACTTAACGTTACCTAAAAATCTTAAGCATAATCGGGTGGTATTTAAGGCTTCTTGTGCTATGGGTTGTGAAATCGGATTAGACCCATGTATGACAAAAACCATAGATCGATATTACCAACTTCAATAGGGTTAGTCATTTACCAACATAGACAATGCGCAAAGTTTCATTACAATTGGTTCACTTATTCGACCTGTACTTATACATTAGTTGCAACATTGGATGCACATGACATAATGTCAGCTGTTTTGATATTGCTTTAAACCTTTTTTTATTTGTCGTGTGATAGTCGCGTACTGGTTTTTTACATGATTAACCATATCGGTTCGTCTTATCTCGAATAGGTACCATACAAAAGTTCCACGCGATTTGAGTACTGCAACTGTAGAATACAATTACATCCTATTATGCCCAAATTTAGCATAGTACGATGAAACTGGACTACATAGATTCATATTTTCGTATAGCCCCCATGCAAAGTTCCTCCCAATTTAGAACCGACAGCTCTAACAGACTCGAATTATCCGATTTCGCACAGAGGAATAGACAACATATATCTCTGCTGAAATAAGACCCTATCAAAGTTTTCGAATAGGTCCCACACTAAGGTCCCTCCCAATTTGATGTCCAGCAGCTCTAGAAGCCAAAAATTACACCCGATCACGTCCAAAATGCACCACGAATTAAATGTGGCAAAACTGACTACATGGGTCCACATATAGCCACCACATAAAGATTAATGCTGATTTTAAAATCTGCAGCTTTAGAAGGCATATTTTACATCGGAATCCTACCAAATTTTTTAAAGAGCATTGCGCTAGACCAAAACTCATGCCCTGCAACATTGGACCATATCGGTTCATGTTTTCGAATAGGTCCCTTACAAAGTAATTTGAGGTCCGGCAGCTGTAAAAGTCACAAATTACACCCGATCAGCCTACATTTGGTGTGCTACGTTATGACCGACCATTAATTAACTGTGGTGAAACTGTACCACACAGGTCTTTATTTTCCTTTAGCTCCCACACAAAGGTCCATACAGTTTTTAAAATCTGCTGCTTTAGAAGCCACATTTTACATCCGATTCCTGCTTAATTTCGCATAGAGCATTATGACCGATCAACACACATGTCCTGTAACAATGGACCATACTTTCGATTAGCATTCACGCAAAGCTCACTCCCGATTTGGGGACCTGTAGCTTTAGAATCGAACAATTTTACCTTATCACTCTCAAATTTTGTATGATGCGTTATGGGCGACAAAAAATTAACTCGAACATATTGATTCCGAACTTGTTCAAGGTATGATGCGTTATGGGTGACAAAAAATTAGCTCGAACATATTGATTCCGAACTTGTTCAAGCATTATTAATAGATGTATAATCCCCTAAATAGCCGAGTGGCGTAGCGTATCTCATAGTCGGCCAAACCTGACTTTAACTTTTGACTTGTTTTTCTGATGATTTATAGCATGGACACCGCCGACAAGAGCAAGCCAACTCGTCGCCATGGTTATGGATTAATATGATGACGAAGCTAACCGCGTCAGTGACATAAGGGAAGTGTGCTCCATAATCGGTTGAAAAACTGATGATTTTTTGTTAATTTTTTTGAATTTATTTTAAAATAGATTTTGACCACCCTATATGTAATCTAATTGCAGTTTTCCCTCTCAAATATGCTGGGAGTGTTGTGTCGGACAATTGATACATATGATGAATATTTCTAGATGTATCTTTTTTAAATTGTGGCTTATCTACCAATTAATGTGAATTGTTGAGTATGTGAGAATATCTTTTAGTGTTTCCAAGCTTTAGTGAAGATGACTCCTTTGCTTCACTGAAACGTAATAAAATCACTATATCGTAATGACTTAGAGTACGAATCCTAGATGTGTTGTGCTTTCCATTAAAATATAGCAAAAATGTACCTATGCCATAGACAGACACACATACGTCGATTAGGTGGATGGTTTTATGGCGAAGAATTCCCGGTGAAACCTTAAAAAACTTCATTCTATTCATCCTTCATTAGGCCAACGATTAAATATGTTGTAAGCGTCACAAGATATAAAAGGTAATTAAAACTACTTCACACATACTGAGAAATTCTTTACGGCAGAAAAATAAGGCTTGAATCTAAACATTTGAGGAAATCTACGATGGTAGTATTTATTCTGAAACAGATGTGGAGTTACCCATTGCAGGAAATATCGCAAATCATTTGGTTGTAGAATTTCCGATGGTATTTTCCGTACTTACACATCACATATGTATTAAGTACACAGTGAAACTTACTTTTTTGGCGTAAGTTTTGTAAGTGACCAGAGGAAGCACATCCTAAAACTTGATTTTTGGCATAATAATTTTTTGCCAATTTGGACCAAGTTTTTTGATCGCACAGTTTTTGGTTGGAAGTGAATTTTTAGCACTTTTTGTTACTTTGAGACGGCTATATCTCGGTAAACCCCACGAAATATTGCTAAAGTGCCTTAATTAAGTTGAATGGAAGAAAAAAATATATATAAAAACAAATTTGCCCGAAAAAATTCATCTACTACCTTAAAATTACAAAAATGTCCACTTTCTGAAATTTCTATTCGCACCAGAGACTACCTCAGAGTCTGTGAGAATGAAAACGAAAGTATACAATATTTTCCTTTCACAGAATATACTGGCAGCTAGCAAACTTTGCAAATATCAGTGTTATTCTTTTCAGGATCTAAATTTGGAACGGAAAGAAATAAATACTTTTTTGGCTTTTCATTTTTAATAGATAATGTTAAATTTTTACTTTAAGTTAAGAAAATACTCTGGATCAAGCTACTTTTGGCTTGTTCCTGTGGCATCAGGATAGACTTCAGAGACCAAATGATTCTGCTCGCATGGATATCCAATTGAACCTTACCTAGGATAAATCAATTTGTACTTAACGTCATGTCTAAAGAAAATTCTTAAAAATTTATTTTTTCCATTTGAGAAAATTTCAACCTTATTCCGGAGCTTTGGATTTGTAGGATTCGAATTATTTAAGTAAAACACTTACTTTTTTTAAACGGATTATTTCTATTGGTAATGAAATCACTGCTATTATTTTGAATATAAAGTATTTTTAAATAATTTAGTTCACTTGATAACTTTAACAAGAATCCTAATAAAAAATTTTTGGGATCATAGTATGGTTGAGTGGGATACAACTATAGTTGTGGGGATCATAGTATGGTTGTATGTTAATCATATTTTGTTGTGATTTTGGTATATGGTCAAACCATGTACCATAGTACCATTATGATGATCTTTGAATATTGACATCCCAAAAATACTTGTTTTTCTTGGTGTACCTCACGAATGGCTTGCTCGTTTGAATAACATCGCTCATTCCCGGTACCCTTGTCAACACACAGAGAAAAAACATGGTTACTACGTGGTCACGATAATAATAAATGTTATCCGCAATAAAAGTATGTTCGTCGCAAACATTGCATTGTTAACTGAATTTAATTTTGACAATAGTATAATTGCTGCAATATTAGTATTCTTGAAATGAAACAATAGTATTATTGCCAAATTTAAAAATGAAAATATGATTAAAGCAATAATATTAATATGGTTGGTGCGACAAAAATATGGTTGGCTTTTAAGAACAAATGTTATTGGTACGGATCTAATGCAATAATAGTACTTTTTTATCGAAATTAAAATTTTTAGACGAGCTGCTGTGGCTTTGTTTATCTGAAATATTTTTAATAAAACGCTGACGTTTATTTAAACTTATTTTTGCTACTGTGAATAAATTACTCCTATTATTTTGAATTTAATGTATTTTTTAATAATTGTCATTATTCAAATCTATTATCGACAACTTAAACAAATTCTAATAACTTATATTGGGAATCATAGTATAATTGTGTTGTGACCATATTATGGTTGTAGGGATCATAACATGGTTGCATGTGAATCATACTATGGTTGTGAGGATCATATTATGGTTGTATGTGAAAAATACTATGGATGTGAAGATCATACAATGGTTGTGGAGATCATAGTATGGTTGAGTGTGAATCATACTACGGTTGTGGGGATCATAGTATGGTTATGTGTGAATCATACTATTGTTGTGAGGATCATAGTATGGTTGTGTTTGAATCATACTATTGTTGTGAGGATCATATTATTGTTGTACCACAACCATATACCCAACAATAGTATTATCCTCTTCGAATATTGTAACCACAACCATACTTTTTTCTGCATGTAATAGCGTCGTTAAGTTGATCAATTGGCGTTGTTGAGACTGCTGGTTACATGATTGCCGAACTTTGCGCACAACATATTTATTATGGCTTGGCGCGCCGTGCTGGTGAATCCAAAGATCATCCATTAAATGTCTTCAATCGCCGGCCACAAAAAATGGTTTATTATATCTCTGTGGTAATGACTTTGACCGAAAAGGCATTTTTAACAGCATTTTTGAATAAAAATGGTAAAATGATGCTACCACTTTCTAAAGAACGGCGAAATTATATATGATTTAAGACGAAAACACTATATGGATCACCCTGTTTATGTCACCATTTTAAAAGTCCTACTATACGAGTACATAGACAATTTTGTTCTATTCCACTTGACAAATCTAATGGAATGTAAAATAAACATTCAAATTGCTATTGTGCGAGTAACTTTTTATATATTTTAGTGTTCAACCTCCTCTTCGCCAAAGCTGGCTCTTTGACAAACACAAGCAACCGTGACAAATTTATTAGAACGTTGCCATTGAGTACAAGACAAAATAATGCTGAAATTATCCAAATTCCAGATAAAATTGTACAAATTTGGGTTGTCATTTAACTGTCACAATTATACGAATATTTCGAAATATATTTCTAAAGTCAATTTATTTTTTTAACACGCTCACAACAACAAAACGTTTCAGTTCAATAAACTTTTTGTGGTTTCTATTAAAAAGTTTTGAAACCGAAACATACTTGAGAAAGAAACTGATGTCTAAATATTTGTATATGGGCATTTCCACAGAAGGTTCAACGGTACAGAGAGTAAAAATGTTTATAAACAAATGAGTTTTTCTTTACATTATAACTAAAACTCGTCTAATTGTTTATATTTGTTTATATTTACCGTTTTATCAGTTGTTCTTTTAAGAAGATTGATTTGGAAACTGAAAAAAATTTGCATGCTTGTACCTACTTTTAATGACATTTAATTTAAAATAATTGTGGTTTACATACTCATATTCACACGATGAGTGCAAATTTCATATAAATTTTTTCTATCGCCGATAGAGTAATAAATAAACAATTAAAAAGTTGCAGTCGGTTGATCCGTCTAACATATACCTTCACTCAAAAGTGGGCGGAATGGTGTGAAGTTGCACTAGAGGTGCCAGAATGGGGCGTGGTATCAACTCTTTTCGTACACGTAGAAAAAGCCGTTATAAAATGTTATTGAGTTCGCAATTTATGAGAATTTAATGCACTAGGAGAAAAGCTATTTAGGTTGTGATCTCTACTAAAGCGGTTTGTTTGTGTGGGAGATTCCAATAGGGGCGTGTCATTTGATTCAGTTTTCGTCGCCATGTTTACCTTATGACTCTTTTTTAGCAGCATATTTATCGTACGAATAGTAGCAAGGATATTACAAGAATACCAAAAGTGGATGCTTTTGATTGGAGGTACCGGAATGGGGCGTGTCAACCAGATCTTTTTATATGCAACTACAAAGCCGTTATTAATATATTATGTAGTTTCTAATTTGCACTGAAACATTGTCACTTGTATGGGAGGTGCTAGAATGGGCGTGGCTAGGAATCCATTTTTTAGCCAAGTTTATGTTGAATTTTTTTTTTATTAAGTATCATTTTTTTCATGATTTCGGGCTAATAGTATTAAAACTATTTCTAGAATACAAAAATTATTTGTAATGGAAGATTTGTGTAGAAGGTACCAGAAGGGGTGTTTCTATATCTAGGCAGTTTTGAAAAAAATAACACGATGTGCAAAACGATTGCTAGCCCCTTCGAGAGTTCTCGTGCGAATCAGCTACACAGACGGACACACCGGCATATCTCAAATGACTTATAAAGTCATGCACGTAATTGGTCAAAACATATGTATGGTCTTAAATGCTTTTTTTTAATGCGTTATACTTTTTGTCTATACCATAGTGGGTATACTCTTACCCAGTAGGTTGAGGGTATAAAAATGCGAAAAATTCATGAAGCCGAAAGTTACGCGTAAAAAATACTTAACGCCACCCAGAATGTGGTAAATATTTTGGGAAAAATAATAAACAATAGCGCTCGTGTATAGGGGGCTTTAGGGTCCTTGGAAATGATTTACTTATCTAAAGCTGTGGTCAGGCGTAATCAAGGGATGTGGGACAGTAAAGCCTTTTGTTGTTGTAGCAACATTATATTTATTTTGAAGTCTTGTACGTCTAAGGGGGATCTGCTTCGATATCCAGGTGGAGGAAACACGCCATTTTAACTGGATGCGTCCATAGAGACCTGGGGGTCAGCTGAGTGGACTTGGCTTGGAAAAGGTGCAGCACGTCATGTGGTCCCTGA
Source organism: Hydrotaea diabolus (assembly GCA_963513945.1). NCBI lineage: Eukaryota > Metazoa > Arthropoda > Insecta > Diptera > Muscidae > Hydrotaea > Hydrotaea diabolus. The sequence goes on from OY740718.1 coordinate 185,314,353, forward strand.
TGGCAGGCGGGACAGATGTCCGGAACGTTAGCATCAATTCGTGCCCAGTACGATTTGAGGCGGCTGCACCATCCAGATCTAAGCTGCTGGTGCTAGGGGATGTTCCCCTAGCACCATATTCACCCGGTAGCTGGATACTGCTGCTACGACTTCATCGGCGTGAACGTTGTTCAGACCTGCCTGATAGTTTCGATGATCTAAAGGTTCTCTCTTATACCGCTGAGAGGGAGGTCTCTCTAGATCATGAAGATCGTACCTGATCTGCCTGGGCGGAGGCATCCTGTCCAAAAGATGGTGATTAGGATGACTGCTGCGAAAACACCCTAGCAGGTATTGCTTAGACAGCAGGAAATTGTGTCTGAGCACGGTGAGGACCTTCGTCTCCTCACACGTAGAAAAGAAGTATGGTTGGGATACCAATATTCGAAGAGCATTATACTATTGTTGGGTATATGGTTGTGGTACATCAATATTATGCTGCTCACAACAATAGTATGATTCACACATAACCATACTATGATCCCCAAAAGTATAGTATGATTTACACTCAATCATACTATGATATACACAACCATATTATGATCCTCACAACCATAGTGTGATTCACATACAACCATGGTATGATCCTCATAACCATAGTATAATTCGCACGCAATCATGTTATGCTCCCTAAAATCACACTTAATTAAAATATGATCTTCAAAATTATTTATTAGAATTAGGTTAAGCTATCAATAATAGACTTGAATTTTGAAAACTATTAAAAAATACATTAAATTCAAAATTAAAGTAGTGCTTTATTTAACAAAAATTGGGTTTAAAAACGTAAGCTTTTTTATTAAAAAAATTTCAGTTAAACAAAGCCAGAGCAGTTTGTTCGAAAAATTTTGATTCCGAAGATTAACATTGTTCTAAAAATTATATTTAAATGAAAAAAAATTACAATCATACAGTATGATTGCCGTAACTAAATTATTGATAACATAAAACCCAAAACAACAATACCTTTGTCGCACCTACCATATTTATATTGTTGCTACAACCATATTTTCATTTTTAAATTTGGCAACAATACTATTGTTACATTTCAACAATATTAATGGTGCGGTAATCATACTGTTGTCAAAACTAAATTCAAAACACAATACTATAGTTGTGACGAACATACTTTGATGGCGAAGATCATATTATTTTTGCCGTGACCATATAGTAACCATATTTTTTCTCTGCTTGCATGTAGATGGAAGAAGACACCCTGTTGATGTTCTAAGGGCGGCATTCTGGCAGTTCTGAATTTGTTTTCAGTGCATCGTACTCACGTTCGCCGATCTTGCAGGTGCTGCGTAGTTTGGTACAGACGGTCCTATCGCTTTGTAAGAGGTCAACTAGGTTTCTTTGACGGCTCCCCAAGTACTGCCGGCAAGTGACTTGAGGACCTTGTTCCTACTTTTGAGTTTATCGCAGATAGCTGTAGCATGTGCAGAGGATCGAAAAAGGCTATCCAATGACAGCCACCCCTAGGATTTTGGGGTAGTTTCTAGTCGGGATATTGACGTCATCGACTTTCACATTGAGTGACAACCGCACCTCCTCGGTGTGGCTGATGATTTGGAGGCGGATAATTCCATATTCCTCAGTGAGGTAAGAGTTTATTTTCTCGTGCGTTTGGTATTGGTTGCTGTCGCCAGAATTTGAGTAAAATTCTTCTATAGGGGAAAATATATTCACGCTTAAAACAACTAAAACTCGCGAGCGTGGTTGTTTGAAACTTGAAATTGAATTTTTTTTTATCCTTTAATTGCGAAAGTCGGCGATTTCACATACAGTGAAATTGATCCACGTCCATTTCATATGCTTTTGCTGCTGCAATTCCGTATATTTTACATGTTGAGTCGTTTGAAAGCCCGTAGCGCCTGACGTTCCACTAGTCTGGGTCTTAAGGACCCCTTTTTTGCATTTCTAGCACCCTTGTACAATTCCTTTCCGTTTGAGTATTAAAGATGAAAATGGGCGGTATTATTTTAAAGATCCTGAGGGCCCCTAGACCCAAACGCATTATTCATTATTTTTTCCGAAAAACTTGAGTCATTCTGAAGACACAAGCATATTTTTTTAAGTTACGTAATGCCCCATAAACAGCACATCAGCCCAAAGATGATGGAAACAAAATTTCGCGTTATAAATGTCAAGTGGTTAATCATACAAATGGTTATATAAAGGAACGAATGCAGATATTTCAATATTTTTGCACGAAAACTATCAAACGAAAGCCTAATTTTGTCTTGTACTCGTATAGTAAAAAAATCGCTTTAAAAAGTTATGTTCCAATTTGCAGATTTTTGCCTCTTTTTAATAATGTCGAAAACAAATTCTACTTCGAGTCAATTTCTGCATCTTATGTTTATTGCTAATATATCCGAATCCAAGAATAGAAGAAACTAAACTTTTCGTACTGACTATTGTGGTACTAGAGCGCTATCGAAAAACGGAAACAAGAAAAAGTTTTTGAGATTTCTGTGTTTCATTTATTTATTCTGGAAATGCCCATATACAAATGATTGGAAGTCTCTGATATGAAAGGGGGGCAGACTACATAATTGCCACTGGATGAACTTTGTAAAAGTTTGTGAAGGTTAACGTTAACGAACGCATATTAAATGTTTTATTAATAAAATGGTGGCAAAATATTTGTGTTAAGACTCAAGGCGAATTCTCATGCTATTAGTGAACGCAACAAGTAACACAAGTCGTTTCTTTCGAACAGGCAGAAATGGCAAAAAATTATCATTTACCCTCCACTGAAGGATGGATGGTACGAGTATATTCAATTTGTCATTCCGTTTACAACACCACGAAATAATGATCAAATGCTCCGTAAAGTATATACCCTACTAATCGTAGTAAAATTTCTAAATTCTAAGACGATTTGCCATGTACGTCAGTCCGTCCGTTCGTGCATCTGTTTAAAGCACGATTGCGGTCAAACCTTCGAACCAGAAATCTTCTTCAAATTGTTTTTGTCACTTTAAAGTCAAAATTTAAGTGTTTGACCCACTAAACCAATTTGATACAGACCATCGGTCTACTTGTATGATCAATCTAGAGGTATATTTTTCAACTAAAAATACAAACGTTTAAATCAATTGTTTATTAAAAATGACATTTTATGCCATTAATTTTTAAATATAGGTCGTCCCAAAACATCCATTGTGCCAGAGAACGTTGATGCCGTGCGCGAACTGATAATGAAAGATCGTCATGTGACATACCGTAAGATAGAGGCATCCTTGGGCATTACTTCCTTCAGCGCTCATTTGATATGCATGAACACTTGGACGTAAAAAAGGTTTGTTCTCGTTGGATCCCGCACAATTTGACATTCGCTCAAAAAAAGGCTCTTGTCGATTGGTGCAAAGAAATTTTGAAAAAATACGATCGCAGTGCTTCAAAAGACGTTTATAAGATCGTCACAGGTGACGAATAATGGATCTATGCGTATGAGCCCGAAACAAAACAGTAATCGACCGTGTGGGTCTTCGAAGACGAGCTAAATCCAACGAAAGTTGTTCGTGGAAGATGCACTTCGAAGCAAATGGTCGCCTGTTTCTTCGGCAAAAATGGTCATGTGGTGACTGTTCCGCTTGAGCAACGTAGGACGGTCAATTCTGAGTGGTACACCACAATTTGTTTGCCTGAAGCCTTCGAAGAAATTCGAAAAACGAACAATAGAAGACGAATCTTTGTGCACCATGACAATGCGAGCTCTCACACATCGGCTCAAACCAGCGCCTTTTTGACCAGCCAAAACGTCGAATTGATGGGTCATCCGCCGTGAAGCCCTGAGTGCTCTCCCAATGAACTCTTTTTATTCCCGCTCATGAAGTAAAAAATTCATGGTCAACGATTTTCGTCGCCAGAAGATACTGTTGAGGCGTTGAAAAACCATGTTTTGGAGGTGTCTCAATCGGAGTGGAAAAAGTGCTTCGACAATTGGTTTGAGCGCACACGCAGAAAAAAAGTATGGTTGTGGTGACAATATTCGAAGAGGATAATACTATTGTTGGGTATATGGTTGTGGTATAACAATATTATTATCCCCACAACAATAGTATGATTCAGATACAACCATACTATGATCCTCACAACAATAGTATGATTCACACATAACCATACTATGATTCTTACAACCATAATATGATTCGCACTCAACCATACTATGATCTCCACAACCATAGTATGATCCTCACAACTATAGTATGTTTCATATACAACCATAGTATGATCCTCACAACCATAGTATGATTCACACGCAACCATGTTATGATCCCTACAACAATAGTATGATCACACACAATTATACTATGATCCCCAATATAATTTATTAGAATTTGTTTATGTTGTCGACAATAGATTTGATCCCCAATATTATTTATTAGAATTGATTTAAGTTGTCAACAATAGATTTAAATTATAAAAATTATTCAAAAATACATTAAATTCAAAATAATACGAGTGATTTATTTCACAGTAGAAAAAATAAGTTGAAATAAACGTAAGCGTTTTTATTAAAAATATTTCAGTTAAATAAAGCCAAAGCAGCTTGTTTAAAAAATTTTAATTTCGATAAAAAAGTACTATTATTGCATAAGAGCCGTACCAATAACATTTGTTCTTAAAAGCATATTTAAATGAAGAAAAATTACAATCATACAATCGTTGCCGTAATCATATTATTGTTAACATAAAACGCAAAACACAATACTTTTGTCGCATCAACCATATTTATATTGTTGATATAACCATATTTTCATTTTTAAATTTGGCAATAATACTATTGTTACATTCCAACAATATTAATATTGCAGCAATTATACTATTGTCAAAATTAAATTCAGTTAACAATGCTATGGTTGCGACGAACATACTTTTATTGCGGAGAACATATTACACTGTGAAACATTTTTGGGGTTATTGTCTGGTGGTGAGAAATTCCAAGTCAGGGTGATGGTACTAGGTCAGTATATTAAAACCCTCAAAGAGTTTTGCGTTCGTATGTGCCAGTTTTTGACCTTTTACATTTTTTCCTTATCTTGATGTTTTTTCGCTTAGTTGTAAAAATTAGTACCATCACCCTGACTTGGAATTTCTCACCCCCCAGATTGGCTGTTGTATTGTGTTTTTATTGTTGTGACCATGTAGTAACCATGTTTTTTTCTCTGCGTGCATGCAAAAGTGTATAAGTCATGCTGGAGAATACTTTGAAAAACAATAAAACCATTTCTGATGATAAATATTCTTTAGAGGTGACAAGAGTGAGTTGTATTTTCGTGGGCAATTGTGTGAAGAAAACTTGAAAAGTAAGGTTTACAACAGTAGTTCTCATTCGTTTGTGGAGAGCCTGGCCTTATAGAGTTCGGTGTTACTTTCAACAATTGCAGCAAGGCTTTCTCAAGAGGGTTGTCACGGACCCGAAATCATGATAAAAGTAGTGTGCAGCCACTAAAATCAATGTCACTTTGCCATTTTGTTAAAAACTTGTCTTTTATTTAAATATGGAAGCAAGAGGTCTTGAGCCGTTTAATCCCTGTTCAACTATTCGCATTTTCGTTATGAGGCCAGAAATAATATAGCAGAAATATTAAATATACTCAAAGTACTCTTTAGTTTGGGAGGGTCGAACAGAAGAGGAAAAAATAATGAAAGTTTTTACAGGTTAAATTAGATTAAATGATTTACTTTAAGCAGTTACGAGTAGATAAGGATTGTTTAAGCTTTTGGTTATAATAAACGTTTAGATGTCATCACCAATATTCGGTTACAACGGCATAATGTTAGCAAAGTTATTGGTTATCACAACCACCAGTTATGCATTTCTTTGGTAAAACCGATCAATTTGTTGCGCCCACAATACCATTATAATATTTATTATCCTTTGTTTGTTGTCGTACCGAATATAAATTACGATTTTTAAATTTTAGTGATTGCAACCAAAACTTTTTGATTACAACGAAATTAATGTAGTTGCAACCGATTTCCGACTTAATTTTTCTCAGTGTCTTGTTTAAATTAATTTGTCTATATGTAATTACAATATCACAATATTCCATCAACCAATTCAAAAGTAGTTGTTTCAACAAACTTTTATACACGAATCATTTTTAGGGTACATTATTATATTGGAGACCTTTTGTTGTTTCTTTTTTAGAATCAACAAAAAATAGGTGAAATGTATTGGCTATGGTTGTGTGGCAAACTGTACAGTTGTTTCTAGACCACTCAAGGTTTTCCGTTAGCAAACTATGACAACGATTACTTTGGCTACAAATCAAATGACTTATACTTTACTTAAAGAAACAAGAAAAGTCTCGAAACACAATAAAAAAACTAGTCAAGTCATAATAATGATTAAAGACCGAATAAATGTAAACTAAACGAAAAAAAACTTTTTAAATTATTTAAGATTTCTATGCGGAAGCGGAAGAAGGAAAAATAACAAGGAAATGGAGTCCCAAGGTGTTTATTTGTTTACTGTTGGGAAAATTGCTATTTAATTAAATTTTAATACACTCACAGACAAAAAATAAACACGAAAAGCAGACAAGCCAACGGGAGGCACCAACAAAATTGATGGAACACAACGCTTTGGATAAGTGCATTGCTCCACACAGTGTTAATATTTGTTCAATCACTTACTAATGAGGGTTGTGGCAAACAATTGGAATTCCTTATTCCCCCTGCCCAGTCTTGCTAGCCTCATTCTTCTGCAGCTATCTTGGATCCTGCTTTTTGCGAAACGAAAATCGATTTGACCGTTCTAGGGCTCCTTTTCATACTTAAGCTCAATTATAGGTATTATGAGATGAAATGGAAAACGTGTATAGAATTGAATCATTTATTCCTCAATGGTCTATCTTTCTTGCCATTCTCTTCATTAAGAGCTGTGTAGTTTTCTTTATCGTTTCATTGGAGGATAAGTCTACCACAACTTCTTCATTTTCATTGATTACTTAAATCAAAAATAGAAATTATATGTTACAAATTGAATGGTTTCGCTCCTGGGAGAGTGGAGGCGTTTAAGGAGATGACCTTTTTTGGAAACTACTTTAGAATATTTTTTTGAAAATAATGGCGATATTAAGTAAATATAAGCATGACCAATTAATTTTTTGACTATTATAAAACTGTAAGCCCAACTCCGGCTTAAAACTTGGAGGGTTTTTACCGTCGCCTTGATAACAACTTACGTAATTTCGATTTCAAAACCAATATTTATCTCTGGGAGGGAACGCTTTTGGGGCATGGGATCGGTCTCATTCGATGCTCAGATGTTGTCCACATCAAAAAAAAGTGAAAAATTGATGGAAAGTTTTGTTCAGGAGAGCCATTTTAAAGATTAGGTCCCCTTCTATTTGCGCTTAGAATCGTCGACTTCACTTTCATAAAACGCGCATATCTCTGGGAGGGAACACTTGTGGGGCAGGGGATCGGTCTCATTCGATGCTCAGATGTTGTCCAGATCAAAAAAAGAAAAAAAAATTGTTTTTTTACCCTTAGGTCCCTTTCTCTATGCGTTGTCACATATGCACTCGAGATTCAACGACAGTTTGCACTGAGTAACACTTATAATAAATGTATGGTTACAGTTAAAGTAAAAAAGTTAAAGTCGGGCATGGACGACAATGAGATACCCTATATCACTCTGCAATTCAGAGGATTATGTTCCAGTGCTTGGAGCTTGAGCAAGGACGGATTTTTGTTAGAGTCAATTTTTTGTCGCTCATAATGAATTATAGAAAACAGACCAGACGTACCATCAAGCTGCAGGACCTTGAATCGGCAGGGGGCTTTATGTAGTAGCTAGTCGAAAACAATGTTGCAGGATATAAGTATTAGTCGCTCGTTACGCTACATGGAAAATTTGAGAAGAATCGGATGTAATAATTGGCTTTTAAAGCTTCAGATTCTAAAATCTGCAAAAACTTTGCGGACTAGATTCTTGAATCTGGAAGAACCTTTGTGTGTTGTGCGGAGCTATACGAAAATATGTACATACGAAGTCCTGTTTCACCGCGTTTAATTAATGGTCGCTATTGGCGTGGCCGAGTGTAATTTGTGGCTTCTAGAACTGCAGAACCTTAAATCTGGAGAGACCTTTTTAAAAACATGGACCGATATAGTCCAATTTTACAATATGTGTGTGTCTGTCGCTTCTAACGCTCCTTGCGAAATTCGGTAGAATCCAGATTTAAATGTGTAAGCTGCAGCTTCACAAATTTCAAAGGATCTTTGTGTGGGAGCTTAAAAAATATGGACATATTTACTCTTGTTTCACCACAGTTCATAAATGATTACTCATAACGTTTCATGCTATATGGTCCAGTTTCTCCACAGTTTATTAATGGTTATTCATAACGTAACATGCAAGTTTGGTGTAATCGGCTATTAATTGATTTCAGAGGCCCCTTTATGTGGGAGCTATTTAAAAACTTGGACCGATACGGATATATATCACCAGAGATGGCTGTTGGTCACTCGTTTCAGTCTGTGCGAAATTTGATCGAAATCGAATGTAATATGTGTCTTTTAGATTTGAAGGTTCTAAAATCGGGGAAAGCCTATGTATGATATCAAAATATAAACCCATGTTGACTAGGGTGTCCCAAAAAGAAAATTTTTTTTTGCTCACGCGTTTTTTGATAGATTTTAGGGTAAGGAAATTTTGAATTTTGTTTAAAAATTTTTTGGAAGTGGTTTAGAGGTCGCACAAATTGGGTTTTTGTCAAAAAACGTGGTTCCCTGCCATATTTTAAAAATAATTTAAGATTTTGTCATTAAATCATTTTTTTTAGATCTTAAGTTAACAGTTCATAAGAAAAACGTCCAATCTTTCATTTTATGTTCAAAAACCGCCAGGTTTGTCAGCGATTTTTTCGATATGGCAGATTAAACTAAAATTTTTTTTGTTTTTTTTTTTCAAAAACATTGACTTTAACGATTTATAACTTTTAAAATTTCTATTAAATTTACATAAACTAATGATGCAGTTTAAAAGATAAATAAATTCTAAACAATTTTTGTTTAATTAGTCGTTACTAACCCAGAGTTATCTACATTTGTCGAATTCAATCCATTGAACCGAACATGATTTCAACTGTTTTTTTATTATTTCTTTTGAGTTTCATTCACAATGCGAGCCTAAGCCTCATTCACAATGCGAGCTACAATTTAGGTTTTATTTCATCACTTTCTTTCTCTTTCTCTTCTTTGTTTCTCATCTTTCTGTTTGTTATCTTTCAATCAACTGTTAAATGGAAAAATCGATCATCTGTTATTTCTACATTCGTTGGTACAAAAAACTGAAATAAACTTTCTGTGCTACAAAAATTAAAAAAAATTTAAACAATCGTGTCTTTTTCAAGAAATAAATCGTAAAACTGAAGTGTTATTGATCAGGAATATCGGTGCTATAGTGCAGTGAAAATATTTATGAATTTAAAATCGAATTATGGCTATGTTAAAAACAAGAAATGTGTGGCTTGTGGGTAAAATTATTGATGCATTTGACTTGGCAACTTGGCTTCAACAAATATACTATAACAGAAAGTGCTGAAATTGTAGCAAAAAATATTAAAGCATTGTGGAAAACAAATCAAGAGATCCGAAACATGTCTCGAAAAATCACAAAATTGCACTCGAAGTGGGTATGTCTAAAAAAAGCCAAATTTAGAAATAACAGCAGCCAGATTAAAAAAAAAAGAATTTTCTGGACGACTTGAATTGTTTGTTCGAGAAAACACCTCCCGTAAAGTCTTTGAGGCCAAAAAGAGATAAATTTTAGAACGTGCCAACTGAAAACATTTGCAGCGATGAAAGCGACGATTGTGCCGTTTCAGTTGAAGAAGAAGAACAAAATGTCAAAATTGACCCTCCCATTTCTCAAAAACTACATCAGATTTGCGGAAGTCTTGACAGAAGCGGAATAAGTTGCCGTAAAGCTTCACTTATATTAAATTCCTGCTTAGACCCTGAACAATGTAGCACAAAAGTTGCGTGCTCAAGGTCTTCGATATGGAGGGAACGAAAGAAACAGCGACAGGTTATAGCAAATTCAAATAAAAATTCTTTTGTTGGTTCAAATTTCATAACAGTGCATTGGGATGGAAAAGTAATGCCCGACTTAAAGAACAAAAAGAAAAAAGTTCATCGGCTATCAATAAATGTCAGCGAAAATTCAGAAAGCAAGATTCTTGGAGTTGTAAAACTTCTATCGGAGAGGGGAGAAGATCAGGCAAATGCTGTTTTTGAAATGCTAAAATCATGGAATTTAACGGAAAATATTCAATTTATGTGTGCAGATACAACAAGCTCCATAACTGGTTGCCGAAATGGGGCATGCGTTTTACTTTGCCAAATATTAAGAAAAACAACTAACATATTTAGCATGTCGGCATCATATGTTGGAACTTGTGGCTGGAGCAGCGTTCAAGGCACTTAATATTGAAGAACACGTAACATCACCACAACCAAAAATATTCGTCACTCTTCAGCAAAGGTGGGACTACATTGACAAAGTAAATGTTTCTTCCTGTATGGACCACCAAATTTTTAAAAAAATTATACCGGAAGTAGTTCGCGAAGACCTAATACTTTTCATCAAAGACCAACTCAAAAATATACAACCCAGAGAAGACTACAAAGAATTGCTTCAATTAAGTTTTTTTTTTTTAGGTGATAAATCTGAGCCTCAGCCAACAATAAAAGCTCCAGGAGCGATCAATCGAGCTCGCTGGATGATGCAGCTTATTTACTCTTTAAAAATATGCATTTTTCAAGACCAGTTGCAGTCATTTATAGACGATTCAAAAATCAATGCGTTGCTACAATTCAATTCTTTTATTTTAAGGGTTTATATAAAAAATTGGTATCTCTGTCAGTGCCCTAGGTATGCTCCCCTCAACGATCTTAATCTCTTAAAGCAATTGGATGACTACAAACGCTTTAATGACAGTGTTGCAAGAGCTGCATTAAAAACGTTTTTGCGGCCTCAGTGGTACTTATCGGAGAAATTGGCTGCCTTAGCATTTTTTGACGAACGTATAGACAGCAATACATTACGTTTAATGGTAAAAAATCTACTTCGTCCAACTATAGACAAGGAATCAGTAAAGGCCAATTTGAAAGAAGAATTGCTTAAAAATGCAGAAATTTACACATTTATTTCTGAAGCTAGCCTTAACTTTTTTAAAGCCTGCGATATTTCGACAGCATTTTTACAACTAGATCCAGAAAAATGGGAAACCAACGAACACTTTCTCCATGGAAGAAACAAAATTCAACAATTGTATGTGGTAAACGACGTCGCCGAACGTGGTGTGGCCTTGGCAAGCAGTTACGCAAATTTGACAACTTCTGAAACAGATTTTCAAAATTTATTGCAGGGCATAGAGCAGCATCGAAAGAGCCGCAATAAATAACTTTTAAACAACTAAAGTATTGTGTTTTCTGTTTTTCTTGGTTATGATTTGTTGGGAGCCTAAAGGTTATATTTTCATGCAATGGATTGAATTCGACAAATGTAGACAACTCTGGGTTAGTAACGACTAATTAAACATTTTTATGAAAATTGTTTAGAATTTATTTATCTTTTAAACTGCATCATTAGTTTTTGTAACTTTAATAGAAATTTTAAAAGTTATAAATCGTTAAAGTCAATATTTTTGAAAAAAAACAAAAAATTTTTAGTTTAATCTGCCATATCGAAAAAATCGCTGACAAACCTGGCGGTTTTTGAACATAAAATGAAAGATTGGACGTTTTTCTTATGAACTGTTAACTTAAGATCTAAAAAAAATAATTTAATGACAAAATCTTAAATTATTTTTAAAATATGGCAGGGAACCACGTTTTTTGACAAAAACCCAATTTGTGCGACCTCTAAACCACTTCCAAAAAATTTTTAAACAAAATTCAAAATTTCCGTACCCTAAAATCTATCAAAAAACGCGTGAGCACCAATGAAAATTGAAATTTTTGTTTTTTTTGGGACACCCTAATGTTGACCAGTTTTAATATGGGTTATCCGTGGCCCAAACATGTAGAATTTATCAAATTTCATTGAAATTGGTTCATAATTGCGACCTGTACTTTGATTACAACGTTAGATGGACAGACGAAGGGGCGGACGGATATCGCTCAATGGAATCAAATTGTAATTCTGAGTCAATCGGTATACTTAGCATGATGTCTAACTCCATTCCTTAAAGATGCTCTAAATATCAGAACTGAGTCATAATACCCTGTACCGCAGTGTGTAGTAGGGTAAAAATAAGTAAAACCCGCTCTTATTGCTATATGAGATACAGACCATTTTCACCAAAGATAATAAAAGGTCTCACATAATACACTACACTCGTACTTTACTTGAGATAGATTAAGCTTACATTGTGGTATTAACAGTAGATCCGGAACCTTTGTGTGGGGCTGTTCGAAATCATGGGTTGATGTATTCAAATTACACCAGAAATAGGTTTTGTTTGCTCGTAATCATCCGTGCGAAATTAGTTGTGAATTCAGTGTTATGCGCGGCTTCTAAAGCTGCAGGTTCTGATATAGGGATTGGCCTTTATTGGTGGCTATACAAAAATAAATAGATATGTCCAGTTTCATGAAAGTAAAGTATTTGTCGCTCAAAACGTACAATGAAATGTGATGTGGTTTCGAAAGCTGGACCACAAAATGGGATTGACCGTTGAGTGGGTGCTATTCAAAAAAATTTCACAGAAGATGGGTATTACTTGCTCGTAACGCACTTTGAGAATTTTGGTCAGAATCGCATGTCGTATGTGGCTTTTAGAACTGTCGATTCTAAAATAGGGAAAAACCAAAGTATGATATAAAAACATACATAGATCTCCACCAAATTTAAAGTTTCATTTAAATCAGGTCATATTTGGGGCCTGTATTTTGACGACTATGGGAGAAGAATACACGGAAGGACGGATCGCTTAATGAAATCAGATGGTGATTGGTATACTTAACTTATATATATTTGTTTCTCTAAGGTTTAAAACTTTAAGCACTTGGTCTTACTACCTCGCGTCACAGCGTAGTGAAGTGTATATAGACAAATCATAATTTATGTTAATAAGGCCGATGCCTTTTATTTTACCCGCAAAAGTAAAATTTTTTGTCATAGCCGATTTCTTAAATTTTAGTGCCATTCAAAAACAAAAATATACAAGGGTTGAAATATATATTTCTGGAATAGGCAACACTAAGTGTTGCCTGGTGCTATCTCACATTTCCCTTGGAAAGTTTGACATTTTTAAGCATAAACGTACGTATAACGTTTTGATGTACGACCACCATTTGTGTTGTTAACAGTGACTTGAAAATTAATTTGGCAAAAAATGGAAATAACTCGTAAACATTTTCGTACGATCATTTTTACAATCTTCGACGTGGATGATCCCGACAATAGTGCATCGATGAACTTAAATCTTTGTATGATAATGAAGCACCATCCTATAGCACTGTTAAAAACTGGTTTAATGAATTCAATCGTGACCGACGCTCGCGCAAAGACAAAGGTCTTGAAGGTCGTCCAAAAACGGCCGTTGTGCCAGAGAACATTGATGCTTACGTGAACTGATACTGCAAGATCGTCATGTGACATACCGTGAGATAGAGTCATCCTTGGGCATTTCTTCCACCAGCATACATTTGATATTGCATGAACACCTGGCCGTAAAAAAAGGTTTGTTCTCGTAGGATCCCGCACAATTTGAAAATCTCTCAAAAAAAAAGGCTCGTGTCGATTGGTACAAAGAAATTTTGAAAAAATACGATCGCGGTGCTTTTACAGACGTTTATAAGATCGTCACAGATGACGAATCATGGATCTATGCGTATGAGCCCGAAACAAAACAGCAATCGACCGTGTGGGTCTTCGAAGATGAGCCAAATCCAACGAGAATTGTTCGTGGAAAAAGCACTTCGAAGCAAATGGTCGACTGTTTCTTCTGAAAAACTAGTCATGTGGCGACTGTTTCGCTTTAGCAACGTAGGACGGTCAATTCTGAGTGGTAAACCACAACGAACAAGAGACGAATCATTGTGCACCATGACAATGCGAACTCTCACACATCGGCTAAAACTAGCGCCTTTTAGACCAGCCAAAACGTCATCCGCCGTACAGCCCTGACTGACTTCATTTTATTCCCGCACATCAAGAAAAAAATGCGTGCTCAATGATTCTTGTCGCCGAAGGATGCTGTTGAAGCGTTCAAAAACCATGTTTTGGAGGTGTCTCAATCGAGTTTGAAAAAGAGCTTCGCCAATTGGTTTGAGCGCATGCAAAAGTGTATAAATCATGCTGGAAAATACTTTGGAAAACAATAAAAACATTTTTGATTATAAATATTCGTATTTTCATCATTAGGCCAGAAATATATATAGCAGCCCTCGTAATAAAACTAAGGCAGCAAAAAAATTAGATCAAAATATTAGTAATGGTGAGCGTGGTGTCTGCTAAAAACAAATATTTTATGATACTTGTATTTTATAAAAACGTAATTTTTGTAAATTTGTTTACAAAAGTTTGCGACAATTGGCATTTGTCGCAAACTTTTATCGATAACGATATTTTTTTTTGGGTAGGTAGGATAAGAGTCTTTAAGATTTTACTGGACGTACAGGTAGAAAAATATTATAGTATACTGATTATATAATCTCCACAACAAATTTATGATCCTCACAACAATAGTATGTTTTACAAACAACCATGGTTGCGTGATTCACACGCAACCATGTTAAGATCCCTACAACCATTACACACAATTATACCCCCAAAATTATTTATTAGAACTATTTAACTTAATTCAAAATTAATTCAAAGTAAGAGGAGTGATTTATTTAACAGTAGAAAAAATCAGTTTAAAAAACTTAAGCGTTTTTTTAAAATGTTTCAGTTAAACAAAGCCAAAGCTGCTTGTTTGAATAATTTTAATTTTCATATTTAAAGTACAATTATTGCGTAAGATTCGTAACAATACATTGTTCTAAAAAGTATATGAGTATTCAAAAAATTACAATTACAAAATTACAATAAAGCGCATAAAACTATACTTTTGTTGCACCAACCATACTTATATTATTGCTACAATCATAATTTTATTTTTAACTTTGATAATAGTACTATTGTTTCATTTCAACAATGTTAATATTGCGGCAATCACACTATTGTCAAAATTAAATTCAATAAACAATACTATGGTTTCGACGAACATGCTTTTATTGCGGAGAGCAAACTATTATTGTTGTGACCATATAGTAACCATATATTTTTTGCTGCGTGTAATACTACACGTGGTGTACTTATATTATTATTTTTTTACATGAACTATATTTTGGTTAAATTGGAGTTTTAAAGGAATCGAACGTCTTAGGATCAGAAGGGGTAAAGAAATGACCAGATAAAACTGCCTGTATATACTTTTGCAACTGTTTTGAGGGAAAAATTACGTTTCATATTTATATGACTATGTATCAAAAAAAAATCAAAAGTTCAACATTGACCTTAAATTCCTAAATAACTACTGAACCGATTTTATTAAAATTACTAAAATATCTCTATCGGTTTGAAAGTTACAAAGTTTTGGCCATTAAAAAATCGATTCTGAGCCTCTGTGCGACGCAAGGCCTTGATCGTCTCTTCTACATCCGATTATTCCATTTATGGCAGCTATTTAGACTAGTTTCATGGCCGTGTTTTGCTAATTGCCATTTTACCCATAATGGGTATATTCTAAAACCATTACGCACGTACAATTGTTCTATAAATTTGTTGTCTTCAACTTCAAGCAAACACAAATTAAAGCGATATCATCATTTTGTCCGAAATCACTTAAAGGTCTCCCCTTTAAAATGTATTCTCTAACTTCCTGCTACAAGTCATCACTCGAAGAGAACGGTTAACACTGTACCAACAACACGGCGCTCAGAAGCATTGAAGCATTTTGTTTAAGCTTTTGACGGAAACGGCAACAAGAAGTTCTAAATTAAATTTGTAATTAAAAACGACGAAGAAGTTACTTAGGCGTAATTAAAAGTATTTCTTTAATGAAAAAAGAGCCGGGCAAAATGATAAATTAAAGACATTATTTCCTTTTTGTCATCATCCTTATCATTCATCATAACCAAGAGCACGCAGACTATGGCGACATTACCACAGCAACAATGACCAACCGTTTTTCAGGGGGTCTAGGGACGCATCATTGTCAAATAGTGTTTTTCTGTTGCTTTTGTTTTATAAAGCCTTGATGTACATCAATTTGTAATATATGCATCATTATTATTACGAATGGAAGTGATATTTTCGAAAATTTTAAATAAATTCAATTTAAAGTAATTTTTTGCCAAGAATGAAAAGCATTTAAAACTGAGGCAGTAATTAGTCGGGTTAACGAAAATAAAATTTAAAAAAAATTATAGTCACAATAAAACTGGGTTAAGAAGCTATTTGATTTTTTAATTCTGTACAGTGGAGGAATTAAAATGAAACATCTTTTGACATTTCATCTTAGTGTTTGAGTTTTCCCCATAATTTTCTGGTCATCAGCTCCCAATATTTAACTGCGTGGTTTTTGCAGCTTTTTATAGTACAATGCAGCGGAACATTTAACATGTTTCACCATAGATTTTTACCTTGCCTGAGGCCTCAATTTATACCGAATTGTTGGAAGTGGTCCTTCTCTATTTAACGAATAATTTTATGTAAGGTTTAAAAAAACTTGTATTTTATTGGGCTGTTTAAGACGCCTTATAACTGATTAAAAGATTTTTTTTCTCTGGAATTTTTCAGGACTAGGCACCATGTAAAGATCTGATCAGTTGTACTGTTACCGGGCCTTAAGATACACTTTTACAGGTCAATTATTTTGTTGACGTCAGGCTTCAGTCTGTTATATAATACGCTCGAGGGGACCTAGTAAGCTATTTGTCTTGAACTTGTAGTATGTTGGCGCACACCTTGCGGCCCACTTTTTTACAAGACAATATACGGCACACTAAGATTCCAAACATTAGGCATGCTTTCTTTTAACCAAACTGTGTAGAAGAGTTGGTGCAACTCTTAACCCAATCATCGCCTTCAGCCCTTAACAGCTCAGGCGATTACCCATCGACTTCTGCAGCCTTACTTGTGCGCGATTATATAAGTAGATGATGTGTACATGGTCGACTTCTCCAACAGAATCTTTAGGTGTCAATAGTTGAAAAAGTTTACTCTGAATATACCGAGCAAACTAGCCGTTTTCGCCGCGATATTTTCATTTCTATCTCTACTGGAGTTTTTGCCATTAAGTGTTCCCTCAGTCTTATGTTTGCTTCTTTTGTAGCATTTTCCGGCATAATTTCCGAAATTCTTTCATATCTCAATTTCTTTACACTCACGCAAAAAAAATGTATATTTCTCGTTTATTTCTTCGTATATCTGTCCCATGCAGTTCTTGTTGCTACACCCTGCATCGTTGCGTTTTGGACAGCAATATTTCGTCGTCGCGCATTTGGTTTCGTAGCAGTGGTGCCACGTACCTTACTTTTTCATCGGCTGCTGACGACAATGCATTCTACGAGTAATATCATATATCATAAGAGTGTTTTTATAGCTCCCACCGAATAGTGGACTGTCCACGAAATAATGATCGGAGATTCTACAAAGTATTATAGATCTTAGTAAAATTCTAAGACGATAAAGCCATATATGTCCGACCGTCCGTGTGTCTGTTAAAGGCACAATAGCTGTCAAATGAATTAACTTAGGATTCTAAAATGTTGCATGATTATAGCTTACTAGCAAATACCCGTTACTTCTGAGTAGAAAAGAGTGATTTCAAAACACTATCCTAATAATTACTTTCTAGAATTATAGTATTCTACTTAGTAGGGACATAAATACTGTTACAACACTGAACACACCAATTTCAATAGTAGAACTGAACATTCCCCGTTAATGTCATATGGGTTTTGAAAGCTAACCTCAAGAGCGTGAGTCTGTAATGGGATTTTAATATTGTTTCAACTTTCATCATAGAGTGGTCAGATAATGAGAACCGTGTCGCTGAAATAGCGCTTTTTAAGTGTGAAATGAAAAAAACGATATTTTCAAAATGCTCCGGCACTAGGAATTAGCCGCATGTTCGTCTACCGAAGCAAAAACTGTTTGAGGAGACTGGAGATGTAAAAGACCGCTACCGGTCGGGCTGCCCACGCTCTGTTCGAACACCGCATATCATCAAAGTTGTTAAATCAAGAATTCACAGAAATCCGCTCCGAAAACAGAAAATCATGGCCTGTGAGATGAATATCACGCAAAAGTCCATAAGTCCAATCATAAAAAAAGACTTGGGGCTTTCAAACGCCGTACCGGACATTTATTAACTGCAGCTTTAAAAAAATAGGATTGAAAAATGCAAACGTCTTTAGGTGAAGCACTTTGATAATTTGCACAGAAAAATTTTGTTCACCGATTAAACAAGCAAAATGATAGAGTGTATGTGCGATCATCTTAGGAAGCATCTGAACTGATCCCAAGCGTAGAAAAGGGTCATCACCCAGCTTCAGTTATAGTTTGGTGGGGTGTCTCTTACGATGGGGTCACTGACCTGCATTTCTGCGAACAAGGAGTCTAAACATCGGCCAAAGTTTACCAAGAAACTGTTTTGGAAGCTGTTATGAAGCCTCTTAACAATTCCCTGTTCCAAAACCAGCCATGAACTTTTCAACTGGATTCAGCGCCGGCCCATAAGGCTAGAACGTCCCAGGCTTGGCTTCGAAACAATTTGCCAGCGCTAATTTCCTCTGAAGAATAGCCCTCAGGCAGTCCAGATTTGAACCCATTAGATTACAAATTTTTGACGGTTTTAGAGGACAAGGTTTGTCACAAAAAATACCCCAACATTGGATCTCTTAAGACTGCAGCTATTGACGATTGGCCAGTGCGAAATTAAGGCGTGTGTAAAGGCAAAAGGCGGACATTTCGATTAAGTAGATTCTTTTTGGATACAATATACATCAATAAATATATTCAGAATATTTAGCCCAAAAACATTCAGTACTTTTTATTTTACAGCATAAAACGTTTGTTACAGTATTTATGTCCCTACTAAGTATTGAGTGGCTATCAGTGCAGTCTAGCACTTATTAGATTTTGCGCATTTGTATCTCTTATGACTAGTTTGTCCTTTATACTGTGTTTCTATTTTCAAACCTCTGTCTGTCCCACTTTTTGTTTTTTAGCCATTTCTGGTTCGGTTTAAGTTTATTGCGACCTTTTCATGTGATTTAAATGCGATCGTTTACATTGAATATTGGTTTAGCATTCCTTCTATTTCGTCTATTTCAGCCTTTTGTATACAGTTTTCCGTTTTCTACGGCACCCAGTTGATCTGATACGTTCTTTATTTTTTCTCTTTTGGTTAATTTTTGGGCTGATAATTCGCCATTTTCACGTTATATCTTCTATGTCAGTTAATTTAATATTATTGTGCTAATAATTAGTTATCTTTATTCTTAGGTAAGTTTAATACAGTGTTCTCGCGTTTATCTATTTTGCCCGAGTTGCCCTTTTTATCCCATTTTGTTCCCAATTTATTTTTCTCTGCCGTTTTCGGAAATTGCTCCGGAAAAGTGCTGTCAAACATAGGAAATGGTACAAATTAAAAATTTCTAATTCTACCGAATAGCTTAAGTCGTCTACTAAGTAATGAAACAAATCAGGCAGCGATACGTCAACACACCTGGCCTCCAAATCCGGTGAAAGGCAAATGGGTAATTTTATTAAGAAAGTGTGGTACTTAAAACAAATAAATCACTTAGCCTTAGCAATTTTCTTCTGATCTGGTGCAACACCATTGTGATAATCCAGGAAGCAAGTAGCGGTATGCAAATTCACCTTGAACTTCAAACATCGTATTTAAATACCAATGTCATATCTCAGGTAAAAATCGAGTTTTTTTTTCTTTCAACTTCTATGGTCTTTTGGACATTTTCCAAATTTCATAAAAATCGTACGAGCCGATCTATGCGCAGGCAGTAACGGGTTAATATTGTTTTTCACATTTCCTGCTATTTCGCCCATGTTGCACCCTTTTTTATTCTCTTTTCCTTCCCGTCTCAATGGTTTTTCTCATTTCTTTGATTACATTTTTTTCTCTCACTTTTTCTTAGCGCTTTATCCTTTTTTATACCCAATTCTTTTTTCCATGCCATCTTATAGATTTATATTGTTTTTCCCAACACTTGATGTTTCTTCCTTTTTCGACCTTTCTTGATCGCCATATCTATTTTCTATGTCATCTGCTTGATTTAATCTTAATTTTACACCTTTTTATATTTCGCCCCTACTGATTTTTTTACTTCATTTCTATTTTCCCGTTGCTTTAAAAATGTTTTCTCAATTTCTGATATTTGGTCCCTTTTAGACTTTTTATATTATTTTTCTACGACTTTTTATCTACATCAATATTTTTCATATTTTCATTTTCTTGATTTAATATAGTTTTTCTCAATTTTTTTATTTCACACCTTTTGAATAATTTTTATACAAACAACCCCATATGTGACGCGCAAAATCGAAAGGGACCTAAGGTTAAAAACCAGTTTTGTTCAGGAGAGCCATTTTAAAGATTAGGTCCCTTTCTATTTGCGCATAGAATCGTCTACTTCACTTTCATAAAACGCGCATATCTCTGGGAGGGAACACTTTTGGGGCATGTGATCGGTCTCATTCGATGCTCAGATGTTGTCCACATCAAAAAAAAAGTTGATGAAAAGTTTTGTTCAGGAGAGCAATTTGAAAGATTAGGTCCCTTTCTATTTGCGCTTAGATTCGTCGACTTCACTTTCATAAAACGCGCATATCTCTGGGAGAGAACCCTTTTGGGGCATGGGATCGGTCTCATTCGATGCTCAGTTGTTGTCCACATCAGAAAAAGAAAAAAAAATGAAAATTGATTTTTTTACCCTTCGGTCCCTTTCTCTATGCGCTGTCACATATACTCGTATATTTTCCATGTTTTGTCGCATCTTACCGTTTCGCCCGTTTTTGTCCTTTTTATCAACTTGTATCCAAATTTCTTGAATTAATATCGCTTTTCTCACTTTAAAATTTTTGGTCACTTTAGTTCTTTTTATCCCCATTTTTATATTTTAGACATCCTCTTGATTTAACATTGTTTTTCTTACTTTGTGATATTTCGTCCTTTTTATCCCTTAATGCCCCCATTAATATTTTCGATGTGATTCTCTTGATTAATATGTTTACCTACCTAAAGCAACTATTTCTTCGAATCCAAATGTAGAGTAATTTTTAGATCTGGATGAGATTCTGCCACATGGACAAAAAGTTATAATAGGACCTTTTTTGCGCTTTAGTAACGTATTGACGGAGGAGTTTATAAAATTTTCAGCCTGGCCGACTTGGCTAGTAAATTCTTACGAGGTCTTGTATCCACAAAAATTAACCCTAATGTATCTGACTCAATGTTGGTCAATAATTTCTGCTATCTTCTTACTTTTCTTGTTGGTATACTGCGGTCGTTTCCGCCTAACTCCAGCTTCATTTAGATGTTGTATTTTATCTAAGCTATAAGCTAAAATTGCACATATACGTAATGCACATATAAAGGGTATTCAAAAACGTCAAGTTTTTTGCCCAACTTAATTCGACATTTCTTTGTTTCAGTGCTTGGCAGAGGTTGAGCAGCTCGCTAAGATTGTGAAAGCCTTTTACGAAAAAGGGCGTTCAATTTAATGCGTTTCGTGCACTTCCACCAAATGTGCTTACAATCGGGAGAATTGTGTTTTAGTTGGAATACCCTATATTTTTGTATTTGTCAGAGGTACTTTAAGCGTTCAGTGTCCGTTGTGACTTTTAGAAAATCATGAGAAAATGGTGCATTTTGAACCAAGTATTTATGCAGCAAATGTGCTCTTATCCTTGTTTCACAAACCATTCCTTACAAAATATTTAGTACAACTTTTTTCAACAGTTTAAAAAAATCTGCGGAATTCCTAAAGTTGTGTAGCAATAAAAAACACCAGAGCATAAACAGAAATATGTTTCTGCTATGTTGAGTTTCCCCATTAGTGCTGTAGCGTTTCCTAGCCCTTAGAGCAAATGTATCCGACATTACTTTATTTTCACAAGCATAACTTTCCAAAATATAACTTTAACATTAAGCAGTTTCAGCACGTTACGAGGATGATTTGTATGGGCGGTGGCACATGGCGTCATACAGTGGTTAGCCTTTTTTTGTACGACATCTGCAGCAAATCGCAGATTTTGCATTTGGATACCAAAAAAACAATGTAATTTAAACTAGAAAGGCCGTACGGGCCGAAAAATCTGTTATAGTTTTCGGTCGAACCCAATGACCTTTAGGTCGTTGGCAAACCATTTATAACTAGAGGTTCAAAAGTCTGGAGGTTCATAAAAGCCAATTCGAAATCATCAATGACCTTTAGGATGACAGGCGTAAAGAGATTTGGCAAACCATTTATTACTAAAGGTTCATAAGTCGGGAGGTTCATAAAAGCCAACTAGGTTTTTGGACCCAATTTACCCGCATGTTAAACCGGTCTTTTTTATACCCAGGTGTGTTTCTCTCCACACCAACATCATATATACTCGTACCAACTTATATCGTCATAATGGTATTAGTTTATGAGGGTTGTTCATGGTTGTATGGGCGGAACGCCTGCCCCTTGGACAATTTTAAAATATAAATTAATGTAATTTATAATAACATGCTTATCATTGATTTTATTTTGTTAAAATGTATAACAATCGGTCTATTACTTTCGGCTTAAATGCAATTTTTTAAACAGGGCGTGTAACCGCCCGATATCGTATTTTCCAAATATCAGGCTTATATCTCTAATAGTTAATAAAATTAAGAAATTTGTATACCCTTCATCATAGGATAGTGTGTATATTTAGTTTGTCATTCCGTTTGTAACACTTTAAAATACTGATCGGAGACCCCTTAAAGTCTAAGATGATCTTACCATGTCCCTCTGTCTGCGAAAGCAAGCTACAGGTTGGACTATTGAAGCTAGGTGGCAGAAACATAAGTTAATGGATCACGACGATTGGTATTGAAAATGTACCGGGTTGGTCTAGAGGTTAAACTTTTCTTACTAGGAATGGGTCAACCTAGGGAAAAATCAACAATTCTTAACAAATAACGCAAAATCGCATTAACAATTACGTAGAGATATGAGGCTGAAGGAGTGTCACGCTTCTTAAAAAATCACATTAGATTGCTTTATACATTCAGACAGACACACGCAGAGAAAATATATGGTTACACTTTGGTCACCGCAACAATAATATGTTCATTACAATAAAAGCATGTTCATCGCAACCATAGTATTGTTTGTTGAATATCACTTTGACAACAGTATGATTGCGACAATATTACTATTGTTGAAATGTAACAATACTATTAATGCCAAATTTAGAAATGAAATATGGTTGTAGCAACCAAATAAACATGGTTGGTGCATCAAAAGTATTGTTGTTTAAAATTTGCGTTAAGAATAATATGATTACGGCAATCATGCAGTATGGTTGCGACTATGAACATAACACAACAGGTTTTATAGAGCATACATGTATGTATGTGCGTATGTTTTTTGATATATATAGAAAAAAACACAACACGCGATGCAGTGAATGGTTGTTGTCCGGTAAAAAAAACAACAACAATCGGAAGGTAGTTCGAGGGATTTTTATTGTGTTTACTTTGTTCTGTGAAATACTCTAATACCGACTGGTTCTCGTTTATTTAAAATCTGCCTGCACTTGAGTATATAGCCATTGATCATGGTTTAATCACATTTGTTTCTTAGGGTCTACGGATGGTGAAGTAGCATTCACCCTGCTGGTAACTAAAAGTATTTCTGACTGCCGTTGGAATATATATTTTTGTTTTTTTTTTGAATGAAATGTTCAATAAAAACATGGTCTCAATTCCGATTATTAATTTATTGTAGTGCAATTTAATAACTTGCTTGATAAAAATCTCAATTTTTGAATAAGAACATTACCCAATTGCGTGTGAATCATACTATGGTTGTGAAGATCATACTATGGTTGTATGAGAAAAAATACTATGGGTGTTAGGATCATATTATGGTTGTGGAGATAATAATCAATCATACTATGGTTGTGTGGATCATAGTATCGTTGCGTGTGAATCATACTATAGTTGTAAGGATCATACTATGGTTGTATGAGAAACATAATATGGTTGTGAGGAACATAATATGGTTGTGAAGATTATAGTATGGTTGAGTGTAAATCATACTATTGTTGTGAGGATCGTAGTATGGTTGTGGAGATCTTAGTATGGTTGAGTGTGAATCATACTATGGTTGTGGGGATCATAGTATGGTTATGTGTGAATCATACTATTGTTGTGAGGTATGATGTTAGAGTATGATCCTCTTCGAATATTGTCACCCTAACTATCCTTTTTTCTGCGTGCATAGCTAGATTATCGTAGAAATTTACGACGATTCCTAATACTTAAAAGGGACATAAATACTGTTAATGCTGTAAAATAAAAAGTACTGAATGTTTTTGGACCAAATATTTTTTAATATATTTATTAATGTGTATTGTATCCAAAATCGAAATGGCCGCCTTTTGCCTTTACATACGCCTTAAGTCAGACTGGTCAATCGTCAATAACTGCTCGAACCTCGTCCATTGGAAAATTGGCCACAGCTCGAACCAAAGCAGTCTTAAGAGATCCAATGTTGGGGTATCTTTTGTGACAAACCTAGGTTCAAATCTGGACTGCCTGAGGGCCATTCTTCAGAGGAAATGAACGCTGACAAATTGTTTCGAAGCCAGGCCTGGGACGTTTTAGCCTTATGGGCCGGCGCAGAATCCTGCTGGAAAGTCCATGGCTGGTTTTGGTACGGGGAATTGTTAAGAGGCTTCACAACAGCTTCCAAAACGGTTTCTTGGTAAACTTTGGCCGCGCATACACTCTATCATTTTGCTTGTTAAATTTTTCTTGAACGGTAAAAATTTTTAATCGCTGAACAAAATTTTTCTGTGTAAGTTATTAGCGTGCTTAACCAAAAGACGTATACATTTTTCAATCCTATTTTTTTAAAGCTGCAGTCAATAAATGTCCGGTACGTCGTTTGAAAACCCCAAGTCCCAAGTCTTTTTTTATGATTCGACTCATGGAGTTTTGCGTGATATTCATTTCACGGGCCATGATTTGCTGTTTGCGGAGCGGATTTCTGTGAATTCTTAATTTGATGACATGCGGTGTTCGAACAGGGCGTGGGCGGCCCGACCGGTGGCGGTCTTTTACATCTCCAGTCTCCTCAAATAGTTTTATGCATCGGTAGACGAACATCCGGCTAATCCCTAGTGGCCGGAGCGTTTTGAAAATATCGCTTTTTTCACACTTGAAAATCGCTATTACAGCGATACGGTTTTCATTATCTGACCACTCCATGATGAAAGTTGAAACAATTTTAAAATCCCGTTACAGACAAACGCTATTGAGGTTAGCTTTCAAAACCCATATGACATTAACGGGATATGTTCAGTTCTACTATTGAAATGGGTGTGTTCAATGTTGTAACAGTATTTATGTCCCTACTAGGTATATGCTTTATCCGGTCCTATGATAGAGGGTGTAAAAACGGCTTCGCGGCCTACTACGGGTGATTTTTTAAGAGCTTGATAACTTTTTTTTTTAAAAAAAAACGCATAAAATTTGCAAAATCTCATCGGTTCTTTATTTGAAACGTTAGATTGGTCCATGACATTTACTTTTTGAAGATAATTTCATTTAAATGTTGACCGCGGCTGCGTCTTAGGTGGTCCACTCGGAAAGTCCAATTTTGGGCAACTTTTTCGAGCATTTCGGCCGGAATAGCCCGAATTTCTTCGGAAATGTTGTCTTCCAAAGCTGGAATAGTTGTTGGCTTATTTCTGTAGACTTTAGACTTGACGTAGCCCCACAAAAAATAGTCTAAAGGCGTCAAATCGCATGATCTTGGTGGCCAACTTACCGGTCCATTTCTTGAGATGAATTGTTCTCCGAAGTTTTCCCTCAAAATGGCCATAGAATCGCGAGCTGTGTGGCATGTAGCGCCATCTTGTTGAAACCACATGTCAACCAAGTTCAGTTCTTCCATTTTTGGCAACAAAAAGTTTGTTAGCATCGAACGATAGCGATCGCCATTCACCGTAACGTTGCGTCCAACAGCATCTTTGAAAAAATACGGTCCAATGATTCCACCAGCGTACAAACCACACCAAACAGTGCATTTTTCGGGATGCATGGGCAGTTCTTGAACGGCTTCTGGTTGCTCTTCACTCCAAATGCGGCAATTTTGTTTATTTACGTAGCCATTCAACCAGAAATGAGCCTCATTGCTGAACAAAATTTGTCGATAAACACATTTCGAACCGAACACTGATTTTGGTAATAAAATTCAATGATTTGCAAGCGTTGCTCGTTAGTAAGTCTATTCATGATGAAATGCCAAAGCATACTGAGCATCTTTCTCTTTGACACCATGTCTGAAATCCCACGTGATCTGTCAAATACTAATGCATGAAAATCCTAACCTCAAAAAAATCACTCTTTAGAATGTATAATGGGTAGAAGAAAAATATAGGAGTAGAAAGCGAAAGAAAAGTTAAACAAATTGATATTGTCTGGATTGGTTGATGTTGGCACCCTTTGGAATGGCAAATTGAAGTTGATTGAACGCCGCAACCCTGTGAAGGCTGATGAAATTAGTATATATAAATATATTAGTATATAATGGTAATGTTAAGTAAAATATTTACATTTGAATGTTTTCTGCTGTTGGTTTTTGTTGTTGCACCTCTCGTTAAACAACTCAACAACGTTAATTTCAATAACTTTTTTTAACATTAAACATCATCACCTTATCGTCATCATCGTCGCCAAACAACGTTGTTGAATTTATTTGCTTTTTTCACAGCTTCATTTTGTCATTTTATCCATCGTTAAGAGCTGAAGATAGAAACATTTTCTTTTGTAACGGGTGAAAAGTTTTACTTTCTCCAAAAGTATGAGTTAGAGTCCATGCAGAACATCTGCAGCTTATGTTAAGAGTAAGATTTCAATCTAAAACATTGGTCTTTCGGATTTGGCCTTAAACAGTAGGTCCGGGTCATTTAGTTTTAGAATCTTATGGTGCACATCTTATTTTTTTGAGAGAACTACTCTGTCTGTTTTTATTAGATATGTTTTTAGAGTTACGTAAGAAAGTTAGAACGGAACATTTTCCGATAACGTCTACCCAGAGCAGAGTTGATAGAGCAGGCTTCCAAGTTTGAAGATTCACCAACTTTAGACTTATCTCCAAGTTTGAAGATTCACCAACTTTTGACTTATCTCCGGGTACACTGTTTTCTATAAACAATAGTCCAACTTGTGACTATTTACTGTGACCATATACTTTAATCCATGAGATGTATTTTTAAGATGAGATGTATTCGAAATTGATATTATGGTGTCTTGAGGTTTTCAGTTTAGTTAAAATTAATAAAAGTGACATTATGTTGTCTTGAGGTTTTCAGTTTCAATTCTGGGAGCAGCCATGGATTAATATGCCATGGAATAATATGATTAATATGTCTTTTTCTTTTCTATTTAGTTTTTAGGCAAAAAGCATTGAGCCTTGGGCCTAGGTACTGTTCACTACTCATTTTGTAAAATTTTAAAGTTCAGAAATAAAGAATCAATTAACATTCCAACATTTTGCTACAGGATTTTTACGCTTACATTCACCACTTCCTGTGGTCCTGCTTAACCATGAAGTGAGTAGCAGAACGGCATAGAGAGTGGCTGTAAACGGAGCATAAATCCATATTCGTCAAATGATTATTTGGCTTCCCCAACTTAAGTATCGAAAAATACATTTTTATTTTTGACAAATGTTCTAACCACATCCGTTTTATGACATTTTAATTCATCTATGGGGGTGGTTTGCACAATAACATTCGAAAGAAGAAACCAATAATTGTTGAATTTTGCATTTCCTACAATTTGTTTCTAAAACTGTCGATATATATGACAGCGCATAGATAAAGGGACCTAAGGGTAAAAAAAAATAAATTTTCACTTTTTTTGATGTGGACAATATCTGAGCATCGAATGAGACCGATCCCATGCCCCAAAAGTGTTCCCTCTCAGAGATATGCGCGTTTTATGAAAGTGATGGTACACTAAAGATGGCACTCCTGAACAAAACTGGTTTTTACCCTTAGGTCCCTTTCTATTTTGCGCATCACATATATAGATATAAGGGACTATATTGCCATACCCTTTAGGGTACTTATAATGAAACAATGGTGGCCGGTTATAAGGACAATTGTGAACAAAAAATAATTCTCTGCCACACCAATTCTGGCACCTTCCACACAATGACGCTATTACATTGACAATGCTTGTCACCAAGTGCATTAAATGGGCTTAAATTGTTAATTTCATAAATTTTTAAAACGTTTTTAAATGGACATTCGAAAAGCGTAGTACTTTAAGTTCTAAACTACAATCTCCCTTCATGCTTATGTATTATTGTATAAAAACGACATTACATTCTAAGATCCTGTCGATAGTAGGCATTTGTTATGAAATGAAAAGACACCATATTGTCATATTTTACTGTCATGGCTATTGAGTTTTTCATTCTGTCATCATCCATGCTAAGATGCCGCAACATTTTAAAAGCTTTTTTCCAGTGGTTTTACCTGTGATGGGTTCTTAACAGCCAACGTCAGTTCATATTATAAACGTGTTAATTTGATTTTCTAAACTATGTCCTGTTTGGTGGAGATGAACATATCACACTGACAGCAGGATATACACGAGGATGTCAAAAAATATTTTTCTGGACGAGCTTGAAGTCGCATATTGGGGTGGTACGAATCTTAAGCAGGTGAAATTTAGCCATGTCTGTGCAGTTTTTTTATATACACTTACATTTTTCTGATCTTGCTGAAATTCATTTGCTTCTTTTTGCAGGAAAATAAATTCTAATTAGTAGGGACATAAATACTGTTACAACATTGAACACATCCATTTCAATAGTAGAACTGAACATACCCCGTTAAATTCATATGGGTTTTGAAAGCTAACCTCAATAGCGTTAGTCTGTAACGGGATTTTAAAATTGTTTCAACTTTTATCATGGAGTGTTCAGATAATGAGAACCGTATCGCTGTAATTGCGCTTTTCAAGTGTGAAATGAAAAAACGCGATATTTTCAAAACGCTCCGGCCACTAGGGATTAGCCACATGTTCGTCTACCGATGCATAAAACTGTTTGAGGAGACTGGAGATGTAAAAGACCGCCACCGGTAGGTAGGGCCGCCCACCCTCTGTTCGAACACCGCATGTCATCAAAACCGTTAAATCAAGAATTCACAGAAATCCGCTCCGAAAACAGAAAATCATGGCCCGTGAGATGAATATCACGCAAAAGTCCATGAGTCGAACTTGGGACTTGGGGCTTTCAAACGACGTACCGGACATTAATTGACTGCAGCTTTAAGAAAAAATAGGATTGAAAAATGCTTACGTCTTTTGGTGAATCACGCTGATAACTTGCACAGAAAAATGTTGTTTACCGATGAAAACATTTTTACCGTTCAGAAAAAATGTAACAAGCAAAATGATAGAGTGTATGCGCGGTCATCTAATAAAGCATCTGAACTGATCCCAAGGTTGGAAAAGGGTCACCACCCAGCTTCTCTTACGATGGGGTCACTTGCATTTCTACGAACAAGGAGTCAAAACATCGGCCAAAGTTTACCAAGAAACAATTTTGGAAGCTGTTGTGAAGCCTCTTAACAATTCCCTGTTCCAAAACCAGCCATGGACTTTCCAGCAGGATTCTGCGGCGGCCCATAAGGCTAAAACGTCCTAGGCCTGGCTTCTTCTGGCCAGGCCAGTGTTCATTGCTTCTGAAGAATGGCCCTCAGGCAGTCCACATTTGAACCCATTGGATTTTAAATTGTGGACGGTTTTAGAGGACAAGGTTTGTCACAAAAGATACCCCAACATTGGATCTCTTAAGACTGATTTGGTTCGAGCTGTGGACAATTTTCCAATGGACGAGGTTCGTGCAGCTATTGACGATTGGCCTGTGTGACTTAAGGCGTGTGTAAAGGCAAAAGGCGGACATTTCGAATAAGTTGATTCTTTTTGGATACAATATACATCAATTAAATTTTTTAAAACATATTTGGTCCAAAAACATTCAGTACTTTTTATTTTACAGCATAAAACGTGTCTAATAGTATTTATGTCCCTATTAGGTATACACTTATATTTTTTCTGATCTTGCTGAAATTCATTTGGTTCTTTTTGCAGGAAAATAAGTTCTATACAACGATGGTCGGATATCTAACAATATCTAAGATACAAATTATATCGACTCACCCTAGTGTACAACTCTGACAATATTACTTGGCAAAATACCAAACACTTTTAGTGTTGTTCAGTAGACCAACGCTGGACCGGATGAAAATATATTCGAAACGGCAGAATGGACACATACTACCTGGACGGATGTATGGGTAAATTGGAATTTCTATGGTTATAGGGAAAGAGGCGACTGGTCGAAAGCCGTAATCCATCACTCACCTGCTCAGTCATAAGACATCATGTCTTGTGAAGCAGTTTTTTATATCTTTTAAGCACTAAAACACACAGGAGAGGCTATTGATGTAGAAGTATGGTGTGTAAGGCTGAGGAGACGGAAAAAACAACCACACAGATTTTGACTAAATCGTTATTTGTACTAGTATTAATTTTGAAATATTTCTGCATATGTGACGAGCAAAATAGAAAGGGACCTAAGGTTAAAAAGCAGGTTTGTTCAGGAGAGCCATTTTAAAGATTAGGTCCCTTTTTATTTGCGCTTAGAATCGTCGACTTTATTTTCATAAAAGGGCATATCTCTGGGAGGGAACACTTTTGGGGCATGGGATCGGTCTCATTCGATGCTCAGATGTTGTCCACATCAAAAAAAGAAGAAAAAAAATGAAAATTGATCTTTTTACCCTTAGGTCCCTTTCTCTATGCGCTGTCACATATGTGCATTTCGGGGGGAATACATTGAAAATATTTCAAAATGTGCTTAACATTTTGAAAATAAATCCGTAAATAAGTTTATTGTAATTGTTATATTCATAAATGTCCTCTATGAAATGACCACTGGAGCGGATATGCAAATATAAACGAGTTACTCATACGCATCGCTGTCCAATGATTATTCAAATATTGATCATACGTGGGGGTGACCGTACATTAAACAGAGCTTCGTGATGGCACTGTTTTATTGTCAATAACATTAAAACGTGTCGCTCGCATAAATTATGCTAATCGACCAACGGCTTTTTCAACTCGCCCTCGGTATTGCAAAATGCAAATGAAATTCATTAATTTGTTAAGTATTAAACCAATTAAATATTTGTTTAGTGCACACGTGTAACATGACATTATACGAGTACATTGCTATGAATCAAAGAATGAGTGCAATTCAGGAGGTTTTTGATTTTAAACTGTAATATAACTGACCTTTTCGGAATAAGTTCCCATCGTTCTAATATGGAGCATAGGGCCGTTGCAAATCTATACCATGCTGATTGTATATTATACCATACACATATTTTCAACTGATTTTATGTCTTTAGCTCTTAAAGCCACATACAACATTCAATCTTTCTTGAAATAATCTACATTATTTAAATGACTACAAATATTTCTCACGACTTCTAAAATAAAAAAAAATTGTCAAAAGTTTGGGCGAAGAACCAATGTCCGAAAATACGACCCATTTTACCGACCCGGGTACCAAAAACATTGACTTTTTCGACGAAATTCAAATATTTACTTATTATTAAAATCGGGATAAATTTAGAGACCGTATCATATGCATACAATTTAATTTTATTCCAGGTCTTACTCGACATTGCAGAGTCCAAGTGCGGGCTGGTCTACCTCTTCTTCAACTGCCCTGTACGTTTCAATGGCTGTCCGCCTTATTTTTAATTTGGGGGTTTGCGGAGGGTATCACCAATCCAAGACCATCTCTGTATGCAATTATTTTTGATTAGTCGAATTTCAAAGATTAGCGTTCGTTATTTTGTAAATACTTGCAAATACATTTATGTTTCGTCGGACTATATTCCATGTTTCCTTAGTTTTTGTTATATATTCTGTTTTTGTTTCACCTACAACTTCTTCTATATTTGATTTCAAGTAACAAAAAATTTGCATTATTTTTGAATTCTGCGGAAATTTCAGGAAAATGCAAAAATTGTTCCCGGTTTCCCGGGAAAAGAGAAACTCTACTCACAAGGTTTATTCGTTATTTGTCTTTTTTAAACAGATCTACGTAGACGCTCATATATATCAAATACCGACTTACGATTTTATACCCTCCACTGTAGGGTATGTTAAATTTGTCATATCGTTGGCAACACCCGAAGTACTGATCAGAGACCCTATAAAGTATATCTCTTAATGATCGTCGTAAAATTCTAAGACTGCCTAGCCCTGTCTGTCCGTTTTTTTTTGTCTGTTGAAAGCATGAATCAACGAAGGATCCTGAAATCTCGCATGATGATGGATAATGGTCATAAGTTGTTTTGGTTTATAAATGGGCGAAATGGGCCAAGGGTGAAAAAAGTTCCATTTAAAGAACTAAATGTACCTTTGTAGTATTTTCTTTACAAATCATAGTTTTTTTTGAAAAGAAATTGTTAGAAAGTAAACTAATGTTGGGGCGCATTACATACCTCAAGACAGTGCATTGCAGCTCGACGGTTTGGCTCATGGGATCCAAAAAACGTCTCGCATAGTCAAAACAAACAAATAATAGTCAATATGGTCAATATGGGTACTCAAATAATTTTTTGCTAAATCTAAACAAATCTAAATATTTAGTAATTTTGGTGTTTGGCTGGTATTAATTTGGGTTGAAGCGGCCAAAAAAACGAACCTTTTTTGCTTTTGATTAGCGTAATCAAGTTATTTTGAAAGTTTTGGCAGAGATTAGCTGTGGACGCTTGGGCCGAAACGTCCCAAACGACTGACCTTTTTTTTTTTATCGCATTTGTATAGCCTAAGGGCGAAAAAGGGTGCATAAAGTTCGGCATGGCCGTACTTGACGATGTTTCATAGATTTCAAAGCAACCTTCGCACTCTTAAATTGTTTAATTGTATCACCCCAAAAACATTGCACTGGTCTCAACAACCGCCTTTAAGCTCATCTTTCTTCACAAAGTACACTTTTAATTTTTCCAAGAAAACTTATTACTTATTTTAAATAATTTATTACCATCACAACAGATTAGTTAAAATATATTATTGATAACATTTATACATAATTCACAGAGCAAATAACCGCCAGAGTAATTTTGCCACATACAATTATCAAAGAACATTTGGCATTTTATTACCCAAAGTGTAAAGATGAACAAGAACACTCCATCATTCATAAATAGATTTATTACATTTTACCAAAAAATCACACACATATATTGCCATGAACCGGCGCAAGTTTTTGGTGAAACCACACCAAATTAAAATAAGCACAACCACAGAAGCCTCATAAATTCATAGCCACGTGGAACGTTAACGATTAATAGATCCAACGATATCAGTCATTTGTGACTAAAAGGTCATTACTTAAAACTCGTACTTTTTGATTGGAGTAATACCATATACACCTGGGCTATCGAAGTGTAATTAATAGCATGCATGACTATCACACAATTATGTGATACTGGTATGAACCTCTTTCGAATTTGGAAGTAAGGCTTCACGAGTTAAAAATGTATCTATAGCCATGTAAAACCGAGAAAGCCGTTTCGGAACCGGAAATAAACAGTAGATTCTGGTCAATGAGAATAGAACTTAAATTTGGCATAATTCATTGATAGCTTGTCACATAAATAGTAGCGGCTTTTCGTGTTTGCCATGTAAAAGCTATTCTTGTCCCGGTCAGAGAATACAAGAATTATTTTGTGCACAGCTAACTAATTTGAGAGAAGTTGTGGATTTCGAAAGAAGTGAGTTCAAGAAATAAATAAAAACATTATAGTCGTTTTACTCGGAATACGTTTATTTGAGTTATGACTGTATTGTCACCAACACACAATAACGAAAGTTTGCCTACAAGAGCTGGATAAAGGGAACAAATTCATACGTACCACTTGTGTGATGGGACTACCTATTGTTGGAATTTAAATTTCATTAAATTATTGTCAGTGCACATGTACTTGTAAGCGCTTAAAATGATTTGGAAGACCTAATACTTAAACAATTGCAGTATAGAGACGTTAAGAGGAATGTATATTTTTTTCAAGGGGTTATGTTGGTCATGTACTTCAGAATGATAACACAGTGCAACAAAAAGAATAAAGTCAAAATACCTGGGATATTATTTTTCTTGTTGATCCTGCTGAGTACAACAAGAAACAGGTTTTGAAATTTCCCAAACACCTCCAAAATCTGGAGTTACGGGTAAAAAAACGGTTTTCGGATATGCCAGTAAATTGATTGAATATCAACCGATTTTACGGCTGATTTGGAAAGAAGATACTGCGGCCTTTTGAATTGTGTATACACTTTCAAAATTACTCTGAAAAAAATCTGTGTATTTTTCCTCTAAACTCATTTTTTTTTAAAGTGACAGAACAAATTTTAACTGATTAATGAAGAGAGTGTTCTTACGGATACAATTCGGTGTCATTTTTAAAATCCGTTAGGTAGTGATTAAGTTATTCAACTTTTATTAAAACAATTTTTTTTGAAAAAATACAGTTTTTGGCCAAACTACTCGGAAATATTTGTTTGACCGTTTTTTTATTGAATAACTCAGTATCACGTTTGTCATGTAAACATATTGTTTTAGTTTATTTAGTTCGCTTAGAAACTGTTTTAATAAAAAAATTAGTAATTTGATAATAATCGAGTGTAATTAACCACCAAAAGTTGTGATAAAAGAAATAGCTTTTGTTACATATGTGGCCTATTTACGGAAATCCGTCATAGGCGTGGTTTAAAAAAAATATTAATGTGATGGAAGTATACAACAAAGTCTTCAATCGTTCTTACAAATTCAGTTGCTGATATGAGCCATAATTTGTTTGTGAAAATTGCTGTGCAACATTATAAAATTCAAAGTTTAACCTTCAATTTCTTTGCCCTTATGTATGCCTATGACTTGACATCATCAGCTCTGGCATAAACCAGATGATTGCTACTTTTGTGAAACAAATATTTCAGGGCACACTTCTAAAACCCGCAAAAATGTAAAGTACGCAAATGTTTTAAGAGTTACAAAACCGATAACTGGTAATGATAAAGTTCCGACAACGAGCATATGTGGTTGTGAAGCTGAAAAATATGTGGTGGAAGTAGAGTACCTTCCATCCAAATCTACAACGGAGCGACATTTTGTTTCAAATGCAGTTTGTCAAACGACAGGCTGAAATCCTTGGGTAGCGATTAAGGCAGTGGACTAACATTTCTGTGTACTTTCTGTGTAAGAAGTGACCGGACATTGTTATTTGAAGAAAGTTTTAAGACTGGTAAAAATGACAGTAATCTCATATATTGCGCTGATGTACCCAAACTTTTTTCGGCATTAAGTCACAATTATAAGGCATTCGAATGACGACTTTTCATTGACGGTTCATGTAAAAGTGCGTATGCAACAAACATATGTGACGCGCATAATAGAAAGGGACCTAAGGTTAAAAACCAGTTAAGTTCAGGAGAGCCATTTTAAAGATTAGGTCCCTTCCTATTTGCGCTTAGAATCATTGACTTCACTTTCATAAAACGCACATATATCTGGGAGGCAACACTTTTGGGACATGGGATCAGTCCCATTCGATGCTCAGATGTTGTCCATATCAAAAATAGAAAGTGAAAAGTTGATGAAAAGTTTTGTTCAGGAGAGCCATTTTAACGATAAGGTCCCTTTCTATTTGCGCTTAGAATCGTCGACTTCACTTTCATAAAAAGCGCATATCTCTGGGAGGGACCACTTTTGGGGCATGGGATCGGTCTCATTCGATGCTCAGATGTTGTCCACATCAAAAAAAGAAAAGAAAAATAAAAATTGATTTTTTTTACCCTTAGGTCCCTTTCTCTATGCGCTCTCACATATTGATTTTTAATAGACTTTATTTTTTTATATAAAATTTGTAATGCTTTTTCTTGGCTTGAAAGCTGTTTTAATGCATAACAAAAATCTGTTACCATCTGTTCCAATCGCATATGCGACTAGAACAAAAGACAAGTATGAAATTATGAACCAAATACTGCGATTCGTCAACTATAACTTTCATAAATGGAAAGTCGTCGCAGATTTAAGGGTTTTGACAATTTTATTTGGCATACAAGGTGCTTACATAAAGTATCCATGTTATCTTTGTGAATGGGATAGTCGAGCAATAAATCGCTACGATCGCAAGGTATGGCCACCTCGTGACACATATCTAATAGGCAGGAAAAACGTTTTGAACTCCCCATTAGTTACAGCTGATAAGGTTGTTATGCCACCACTGCATCTAAAGTTAGGATTCATGAAACAATTTGAAAAAAAAATTGATTTAAACGGTGAAGCTTTTTGCTAACTTAGAGCGGTGCTTCCAAAAATAAGCGAAGCCAAAATTAAAGAAGGTGTTAATTTTTTCACAAATCTAATATTTGTTATCGTATTTATCAATTCTGATGAATTTCGGACTGAATTTTTTGATGAATTGGACCTCAAATTCGTAAAGTTATGAGAGATGAGAATTTTATCAACAAGCTCAGTTGCGTTGAAAAACGAGCATGGAAGAGTTTTGTTGCACTGTGATAGCTTTCTTGGTAATCACAGGAGCGACAACTTTGTCGCGATTGTTGATAAATTTTTGAGTGTGTATGGTGAAATGGGCTGCAACATGTCAGCTAAAATTCATTTCCTTCATTCTCGTCTAGACTTCTTCCCAGAAAACCTCGGCTAGTTCAGTGATGAACAAGGCGAACACTTTCATCAAGAAATAATTACAATGGAAAAAACTTTTTGAAGGAAAAGATAAAATAAGAATGATTTCCGAATATTGCTGGTCACTTAAACGGGATACTGATGATGTTCAATTAAAAAGATAAGTTCAAACAAACATTTCTTAGTAGTATTGCCAATAATTGTATTTTTTCAAAAATGTTGTTTTAATAAAAGTTGAATAACTCAATCAGTTTCTAACGGATTTTTAAAAATGACAAAAAGAACACTCTCTTTATTATTAAGTTCTAAAAGTGTTCGCTTACTTTAAAAAAATGCTGTGTAAAAACGCATCCAAAGTTAAAAAATTACAAAAAACTTAAAAAAATGAGTTTACTGGAAATATACACAGATTTTTGTCAGTGTGATTTTAAAAGTGTATATACAATCCGAAAGGCCGCAGTTTCTTCTTTCCAAATCAAATATAAGTGCGTAAGATCCGTAAAACCGGATTTTTACCTGTAACTCCAGCTTTTGGAGGTGTTTGGGAAATTTCAAAACCGGCTTCAAAAATTGTTCGCTTCCGTTTAAACTTCCGTAAAAACGCATCCAAAGTTAAAAAATTACAAAAAATTTGAAAAAATGAGTTTACTGGAAAAATACACAGATTTTTCTCAGTGTGATTTTAAAAGTGTGTACACAATCCGAAAGACAGCAGTTTCTTCTTTCCAAATCAAATATAAGTGCGTAAGATCCGAAAAACCGGTTTTTTACCAATAACTCCAGCTTTTGGAGGTGCTTGAAAAATTTGAAAATCGGCTTCAAAAAAAATTCTGTATAAAAACTCATCCAAAGTTAAAAAATTACAAAAAAAAAAAAAATTAAAAAAATGAGTTTACTGGAAAATACACAGATTTTTCTCAGTGTGATTTCCTCTTTCCAGTTTCCTCTTTCCAAATCAAAAATAAGTGCGTAAAATCTGAAGAACCGGCTTTTTACCCGTAACTCCAGATTTTGGAGGAAATTTCAAAACCGGTTTTTTGTTGTACTCGGCAAGATCTACAAGAAAAATAATATCACTTCCCAGGAATGTTGACTTCATTATTTTTTGTTACACAGTGTATTTATCATTTTATACATCTGTGGCCACTTAAGAACAATTTCCATATAAGAGTTTTAAAATACATATGAATCGTACATCTTAAAAATTGGCACTGTAATTGAGTTTACAGGGTTTTATGTACCAAAAATCGGACTATTTAGTACATACAAACGTTCACTAATAAACATGAATATCGGTACAAATCGATATATTACTTAACATTTAGATATGATAAAAGGCCATAAGATCAGAATAAAAGTCGAATAAAAAAAGGGAAACATATTTTAATAACAATTATAAATAAAAAAAGAGTTTCAGCACAAATCTAAAAAAAAATATTCGTATGTTTTACCGTACCGTACGTACTCGTATGTGGCCCAAAAGCTTCCATTACATTCAAAATAGGCGACTAATAATACATAAAATTTATAGGTACTCAATTTAAAATGAATTTCGTCCAAATGTAGATAAATTAAGACTGAAGGAAAAAAAGTGCCGTTTTAGTAAAATTAAGCCACCAATGTTGAATATAGGTAAATGGGGAAATAATCAGAATAGCAAATTCGGTACTTAATTTTTTTTGCTCGAAAAATTTATAAAACATTTCTTTATAATCATATAATTGTCTGCCATCAGTTTTTTTTTATTATTTGTATTATTTTTTTGTGAGTGGAGTGGTTTGAAAATTTTAAAAAGGAAAAAATAGTGCTATATTAAAAATCTTGTTATTCTGCAACGAATTGGCCACTTTGTACGACATTTGAGAATACTACGTTCTTTGTTATGTAGTTGAATATTAGTATACTCGTATACATATTATTTAAAAAAGTTTAAATTTTTCTTTTGAAAATTTAAATTATATTAATAGGTCGTAGTCTTCGGTTTTTTCCAATTTAACGAAATTTGCGAATTTTGCAGTAATACGATTTTTGGGACCAGCAAAATTGTTAAAGTTATTAGCAAAACACTGGCATTGATCGGTTCCTTATACACATTTTCACAAAGCAAAAATGAACATTAATAATAATGTTCGTACAAATTTGCATCGGGCACCGATCTACGACAGAGTTTTTCCCTTTATTTCAACAATTAGGCGATCACGAAAATTTAAAAAAATAATCGTAGTCTCCCAACACTAACAAAAAATTTAATTTATAAAAAGAATATATAAAATTTTCTAAAAAAAAAGTTAAGATTTACAAGAGTATTTATCATACGTTTGGTGAGAACCTGGTCTTAAAGAGTTCAGGATTTCTTTTTACAATTGCTGCAAAACTATCTGATGGTGAGCCTCAAGGACCTGAAATCGTGATGAAAGCAGTTTGCTGCCACGAAAATGTAAAAAGCTTGTCATTGCCATTTTGTAAAAAGCTTGTCTTCTATTAATATGTAGATGCAAGAGGCCGGTTAATCCCGTCTTGTGGCCTGTTAAGGAACAGCTGCTAGTGCGGTATTTTATTGTAACGTTTTTTTTTTTAAATAAATTTGACTACGTAATAAAGACCGTAGTGGTCTCTTTCATATGATTTAAATTCGTACTAAATGGCCAATCCTATCCGGAACACCAATTTTTAGTCAAGCTCTAAAATGCATTAGTTTTGGCAGTTTAAAATTTTTCAAGCCCACTAAAAACATAAATATAAATAGAAAAATTATAGCAGCCATTCATACGAATTTAAAGAGCGATCTATAAACTTTTTGAGCGAAAAACTTAAACTAACCCTAATCCAAATTTCGTATTTATGAATCTTAACTCAGGCAATGATCTTTTAAGGTTGAAAACGGTCATTTAATTAAGTTTTGAGCGGGATGGACAAATTTCGTGTTATAGACCAATATAGTCCCATTTCACTATACATACAGGGTGGCCCAAATGAGACACCTATAACTCTTGTAATAACGGTTTTTTTAAATGATTTATTTTTATATGTTAAATACATTTTATGGAAATTTAACGTGACTATGTGTGAAATATGACATCAGACAAATTACCACCATTTTGCTCGATACAGGCATTGACTCTTTTTAGCGCCAAGCTGTGCTGCACAGCTGCCAAGCTGCTGCACAGCTTCCACGTTCCCTCCAGTACGAATATTTCGATGAGCACCTATTCTTGGACGGTCAGCAACTAAACCCAGTTCCTCAAAACGGCGAACTAAACTTGTAATCATGGAAGATGTGGGCTCTGATCTTACGTTAAAAAAACGGCGATAATTTTGCTGCGTCAGAACAATTGATCGTTGAGAAGAATAATAAAAATCGATAATTTTAATGCGTTGTTGTGG
Source organism: Hydrotaea diabolus (assembly GCA_963513945.1). Lineage (NCBI taxonomy): Eukaryota > Metazoa > Arthropoda > Insecta > Diptera > Muscidae > Hydrotaea > Hydrotaea diabolus. Next base: position 185,354,823 of record OY740718.1, read on the forward strand.
ACTGTACATATTCATTTTAAATTTCCAAGAGTTCAGTTAAAATCTGCAAAAACAAAAAAATAAATTATGTTTAAAAAAAAAAGTTATTTGTGTTTGTTGTAAGTGAATAGTTGACCTTTAGTGTTGCTATTTTATAAAATTATTTTTCGGCTTGAGGACATTTATTTAAACTCGTTGTTCTATGTGTTGTTTAATTTTTATTTATCCCAATATTTCGATTGACTTCGTCAATCATCTTCAGGGGTTGTCACTGACAAAATACAAAACATGATTACATTTAATAAACAAAACATTAACACAATATTTGAAAAATAATTACATTAACAAAACAATGTCGTCCGTCTGATTATCGCTGTCAACTGATTTTTGCGTTACTTTTCAGCTTGCGTCTGTGCACATTTCTATATATGTGTGCGATACCATCTTGCGTCTGTGCACATTTCTATATATGTGTGCGATCCCATCTGTGTCCGTTTTGTAATTAATTCTCCTCTCATTAGGTACGTCAATAATGTTAAGCATTTCGAGAGTGTATCTTCTTCTATAATTTCTCTCTTGCGCTACAATTTTTACGTCGGTAAAGTCAGGCTTATGTCCAGTCAATATACAGTAGGCCGCAAGTGCGGTCTTTTGTTCTATGGGCCTATTTACGGCTTTTGGGTCAGATTTGTGGGACGAAATTCGTGTCTTAAATTTAGTTTTAGTAGTGCCGACATATACCTTTTGGCATATGTCGGACTTTTCACCATTGCACTTTATTTGGTATACAACGTCTGATTTATCTTCGCTATTTATTCGAGATTTTGTCCTGCTAAATAAACTGTTTACTGTACTGTGTGTCTTTAGTGCAGTGCTGTGCAAATGGAAAAATTTAGTTGTGTTAGTGAGAAAATGAGAACTGCACTGTGAGAAATGTTGAATGGGTTAATTGCAGTATTAGTATATATATGAATTTATTTTTTGTTTTGTGTAAAAAGTGAAGTATTGTCGGTAAAAATGAAAAAGTACTACAATGTTTTGAATAAATAAAAATGAAACAAAAATAAAAATAAAACTGTTGAAAGAAAAAAAAAGTAATTCATTAGGGTGGTTTATTGGTTCCCAAATTGATCAACCATTCTTTTGACTTCTCAACAAAAAGTTGTTTGTTGGATTCAAACAGCTTTTCCTTTTCATTTAATTTACTAGTCTCGCTATGAAAACAATTCAAATGTCGTTTACAAACAAATAAATTATTTTCCTTAAATGTTTGATAGCATATAACGTATTGGGGATTACCAAACGCATTTATTATCATAAAACATTTGTCCATTATTTTTTTCAGTGCTTTCAAAAAGAATCTGCAAAAAACTGCGTACACCCGCTATACAAGTTCATTCGTCGGTGTTTCACTGACGACTGAAGCAAGAGCGTAAGAATACATGTGAATTGAGCGACCACAATTGTGCAATGAAATGAACAGCACTGCTTTAGTGCAAGTTGATATTTGTCTTCGTTATAAATGTTGGAATGGCTAAGCCTTTCTGAAAAATCCGGTATATATGTTGTTGGTTTATATATTTTTGTTACAGGTTCTGCGATGACAGCTGAGCAATTGGATTTTGATTTCCATTTGTTTAGTAGGTCTGTGATGGTTTTGTGTGGGAAGTCATTTTGCCTTAAAATGGTTCTAATTTTTACTAAATTGTGTTTGTGAAACTCTATGTCGCTAATATCTAAAATTATATTGATGAAGTTAGTCGCTGTATTAATAATTACTCGTCTAGGATGCTTGTAACTGAAGTTAATAAGTCTGCCAGAAGCTGTAGGTTTTTGGTACTAATCTAATTTTAGTGACTGACCTTGTCGACAAACTATTGAATCTAAATATGGTAATTTTCCGTCCTGTTCCATCTCCATTGCAAACTGTATTTGTTAAATTTGTTAAATGAGTTGAGTACATCCAGAGTGTTCTTAATTTCTTTTTTCTTAAAAATTCCAGAGAGATCGTCCACATATTTCGTTAATAATTTTGGTTTGTATGTCATTTTGTCTAGTGAGGTGTCTAGAAGCTCTTCCATAACCCATTGGCATCCCTTTTCGCTGCTCGTATATCTTTTCATCATATTTAAAATACCTAGTCTCCTTTATGCGAAATGTCACCAATTCTAAATAAAGGTCTTTTGCAATATTTGTAAATTCCCTTATAGTGTCCCATTTCTGTTCAATTGTCTTAATTGTGAAATTTACTGGGATGCTTGGAAATAAAGAAATAACGTCAAAAGAAACTGAAACATCATCATCATTAATACATATTTCGTCAATTTTACTCACTTACGTTGTATTTCGATTCCTTCGTCAAGTTTTTTAAAATCCCAACTAAATATTTACAGAGCCCATATCCAGGGGAGTTTATTGAAGAGTATATGGGCCCCAGAGGAGTACCATCTTTGTGTATCTTTGGGAGTCCGTAAATTCTGGGGGCATTCGTTGTCTTATTTGTCAAGAAGTTTTTGCTGTTCATGTCTGTTATTCCCAAGTTGTATAAATTGTCCACTAATCTGTTGTTTTTGTTTTGTAAGGTGGACGTTTGATCCCTTTTTAGTCTCTTATAGGTGCACAAGTCTCTAAGTTGTACCGTCATTTTCTCTTTGTAGTCATTTTTAAATATGGTGTTTCACATCAGCTGGTCTTAGTTGGGCCACCCGTTAGATATTGGTCGCACTTAATGCTCTGTGCTTCAATTGAACTAGGTAGAAACTAAAAAGTATCTTATAGCGTGACAGGTAATCAAATTTGAAATGTTATTAGTAAGAGGATTTTGGAAAGGGGATTAGTTTTAAAATAAGGATAAGGATAAGGATTAGTTTTAAAATGCACATAGCTTACTATGCTAAATTGGAGCACAATCTCTTTCCCATTTATCGTTGTAATAAAACGGCCGCAAATATATACTTAGCTTCAGGAAGCATTGTACATTGTTAAAGTTTGGGCCTAGGATGAACCGTTTACGAACTGGTTTATATTGGTTAATAATTTCATTTTATTAAAAGGTAGATGAACCTTTTACGAACTGGTTTATACCGGTTAATGATTTCATTTTATTAAAAGGTCCTTTTTAAAAAAATATATATCTCCAGGAGCCACATATGCATACGTTTCCTACTTTCCAGCTCCGGCATTATTTTACAATAAGAATTTAAAAAAAAGTCGGGATTGGCCGACTATGAGACACACTACACATCTTTGCTATCCAGTAGATTTAGCATTTCCGCCGGGAGCTTAAGTAACCTAACTTATTATATTAGAGTTAATTATTCGTCGCTCATAATGTAGCATACAACATTTGAGCGTGATGGGGGTAAAATTTGTGGACTGCAAATCGGAAGGGAAATCTGTGCGGGGCTATTTGAAAACAGCGACCGGTAAGGTTTGATGTTACAGGACATGAGTGTCGGTCGCTCGTATTGCTCCATGTGATATTTGGTAGTAATCGGATGTAAAATGTATCTTCTAAAGCTGCATATTCTAAAATCTTTAAGGACCTTTAAGCGGGGCCAATACGAAAATATGGTCCAGTTTCGTCATTCCGTCAATCGGATGTAAAATGTATCTTCTAAAGCTGCAGATTCTAAAATCTTTAAGGACCTTTATGCGGGCCAATAAGAAAATATGGTCCAGTTTCTTCATAGTTATTTAAAGGTCGCTCATAACGAACCATGTACAATTCTCGGGTGTAATATGAAGCCTCTAGGCCTACAGGGCCTAAAATTCTGGAGTAACCTTTGTGTGGGACCTATTCGAAAACGTGGACAGATATGGACAAATTTCACGAGAGTGTTGATAACTCAAAATGTTCTGTGAGAAATTTGGGCAAAATCGAATGAAATACGCTGCTTTAATAACTTCTGAAATCGGGATAAAAATGTATCATATCAAAATATGGATCGGTGTGGACCAATTTTAATAGGGTTCGTCTTTGGCCTACACTTAAAGAATGTACTTAGTTTCATCGAAATTGGTTCATAATCGAGGCCGGTACTCTAATTACAACGATACATGGACAGAAAGACGGACGGACATCGCTCGATGGAATCATATGTGACGCGCAAAATACAAAGGGACCTAAGGGTAAATACCAGTTTTGATCAGGAGAGTCATTTTAAAGATTTAAATACGTGTATCTTTGGTGTATCATCACTTTCATAAAACGCGAATATCTCTGGGAGGGAACACTTTTGCGGCATCGGATCGGTCTCATTCGATGCTCAGATTTTGTCCACATAAAAAAAAAGTAAAAATTAATTTTTTACCCTTAGGTCCCTTTCTCTATGCGCTATCACATATAGTGATTCTAAGTCGATCGATGTTGCATCAGCAACGAGTCATAATACCCTGTACCAAAGTTTGGTATAGGGTGTTGCAGTTATAAAGGTACACATACGAGTAGTCAAGTGAAGTTTAGGAAGGGGTACTGATTTTGGTTTTCCTCGAAGTACCAAGTCACTGGACAAGGCCAATTTATAGTTTTAGGTTTTAGGCCTAGCAGCAGACCAATAACATTTTGAATGTTAATGTTATGAACTCTTGATTGCTGGTTAAAAGCATAGCAGGAATATGTGTTTTCACTACTCTTCTGTTACTTCTAAAATTCTAGATCGTTTGTATGTTTTAAAAGCGATTTGAACAACTTCGATTCTAGAAATAATAATATGAATTGATTTGTTTGAAAATTTTAAAGTTGAAAAAAGACTAGTAAAGTTGTCGTATGAAGTAGATTCTGGCCTTTTCGAATTTTTCTGACTGATCTTTCAAACATAAAACAGAATTGTTGTCACAATTAATATGTTGAAACGTTTGTTTTTCCTGTGAAAACATAAATACTTTTGTGCCTATAGTTGTCAAGTATTTTGCGACCAATCCACAAATATTCAATTTATTCATGTTCATCGATAAATCCCGCAGATCCTTTGCTTTACTCTACATAAGGATGGGTAGCGAATATGGATTTGGATTGTTGCGGTCAGTAAGCACAAATAAAAAATGTTTTATTTAAATCTCTATGAATGTCCCAATGAATAAAAAATGTTTGTTTTGAGGAAACCTGGTCACTAATAAATAATTTTTATTTATTATTTATTTTTTAATGCATATAGGGAAAGTGCATCAAGCAACATTTGACTTTAAAAACTAAAATACCTTATTGCAGTCGATTAAGTTATTAGCCTAGAAGCTAACAAATACACATCTTTTTCCAGAGTAAGTACTATAGTTGCTTCAAAAAATTATTATTAATATAATTATTATAATTTTTGTTTCGTTTTTTTTTAGAGAGCTAAGTAATTAAATTTAAATAAGTTAATAAGATTTCATGGGGGCTATTTCCGCACTAAGCTTTGTTTGAGCAATTTCCAATTCGAAAGTGTCTTTAAGATCTGCTTGATGGAATCTGAAGGATTATTTATATAGAGGTTATATCATAAGATGCTACAATATGCTCGAGTTTCAGGTTGCACACATAGAAATAATCGTGAGAAACGTTTTTCTACCAAAATTTTGTTCAGTGATGAGGTCCATTTCTGGCTCAAAGGCAACATCAACAAACAAAATTGACACAGCCAGAAGAGGTGCCAAATTACCCAGATAAAACCACGGTTCGGTGGGGTTTATGGGCCAGCGGAATCATCGGTCCATATTTTTTCAAAAATGATGATGGCCGGAACGTAACCGTGAATGGTGCTCGCTATCGGGCCATAATATCGGGCTTTTTGCTGCCTGAAATTTAACCCAAAATCTTGGTGACATTTGGTTTCAATAGAACGGTGTAACTTGCCATACAGCTGTTCAAACAATGGATCTAGAAAGGTAATTTTAAATTGCAGCTAATTTAACATTTTGAACCGCTAAGTTGGCCGCCTAGATTGTGTGATGTCACACCTTTAGACTTTTTTCTTTGGGGCTACGTAAAAGCCAAAGTCTATGCTGACAAACCAGCTACGATTCCAGTTTTGGAAGCCAACATTACGTGTGTCATTAATGTCATACCGGTCGAAATGCTTAAACGAGTCATCCAAAATTGACCCTCAGAATGGACACCCAGAAACTAGTTGAGGCAAACATTTGAAAGAAATTATATTTAAAAAAATAAATAGCATTAAATGTCCTTACGAATGAACAATTAAGATTCCACACTTGATTCGATTTTTTGTATTTTTTTATTTTTAAAAAAATATCTCTAGATTGATCGTCCGATACTGATATTGTCATATATTAGCAGTATTGATTATAGATAATCGTAAAAGATAGGATGTAAAATGTAGCGAATGAAGTGCCATGACCTCAAATCGGTAGGGAACTTTGTAAGTGGCTTTGACAATCCGGCTGGTGAGAAGGTCCCTGGGGACCTTTTTCATTTTTGAAACTGAAATTACTCCTTGTTGGTCCATGGGAAGTATACCCGACCACCACATGTATTCCAAGGAAATTTTATCTAGAATTGATCCGATTAATGGTTAGTTTCTAGTGAGATTTAAATGTGCTTAGAACGGGAACGTGTGAAAAGGTCCGCTGGGACCTTGTACTGAAATTTAAAGAAATCGTTAATAAATGCACTGTCTTTTGGCTTGTTTTTATGTTTGAACACATCACAAACGTGTTCCTTGAATTTTAGTTACTTTTTTGATTATTTTATTGTGCCTTTCCTTGAAACATAATAAACTTTTCGTCCCTTTTTAAATTTTTGTTACCGTCCCTTTTGAGTTGTTTGAATTTACCCCTACTTTTTACGCATAGTCTTACCTACTCTTACTCTCACATAGACGCAGATGTACAAGCTAGAAGCCAGGTAGATGTGGAAAAGGGTATAAAAGCGGCTGTAGTTTCGTAAACCAAATCAGTGAAAGTTGAGACAGTGAACATCGGGTGCGAAATTTTATTTTGAATTTTATAAAGAGAAATAAAAAACAATGGCAGAGTAAAATTTAGACATTGCTGAAATTGTGGTACGCCGTAGTACACGCTTCCAGAATGAGTGCAGTGGTTGATAGATTTGCAGACTTCATGAGTGCGAAGATGAGTGATGACGATGAATGTGCTATTCCTGCATTTGATCTTGAAGGTACGGATGATGACGATTTCACATATCAAGCAAATTTTCATGTTGATGATTCGGATGAGGAAACTGAACCACATATAGACATCAATGAAGATATTAGTGATGACGACGATGATGAAGAGGAAGAAACTGATGCTCTACAAATAAGTTACAATTACTTCATTTCCAAAGATGGCACCAAATGGACTAAAAATGCACCACCGACTTCCCGTACTCGTGCTCATAACGTTGCCGACTACACAAGGAGGAATCCTAGACCAGTAGGAACCACATATGATCTCTTTACCATATTTCGCTCGCTCACCACCGAAGACAAGGCGTACATCATAATACGCGAATCAAATCGGAAAGGCAGGGAAGTGCATGGAATTTGGCAAATCCAACTAACATAAAGGAATGGAAACCAATCACTTTGAAAGGCGGAAAAGAGTCTTCACCCAGCTTCAGTCATGGTTTGGTGGGGAGTCTCTGCGAACAAGGAGTCAAAACATCGGCCAAAGTTTACCAAGATACCGTTTTGGAAGCTGTTGTGAAGCCTCTTAACAATTCCCTGCTAAAAAAACCAGCCATGTACTTTCCAGGAGGGTTCTGCGCCGGAAAATAAGGCTAAAACGTCCCAGGCCTGGCTTCGAAACAATCTGCCAGCGTTCATTTCCTCTGAAGAATGGCCCTAAGGCAGTCCAAATTTGAACCCATTGGAAAACAAATTGTGGTTTTTTTTAGAGGACAAGGTTTGTCACAAAAGGTACCCCAACATTGGATCTCTTAAGACTGCTTTGGTTCGAGCTTTGGCCAATTTTCCAATGGACGAGGTTCGTGCAGCTGTTGACGATTGGCCAGTGCAACTAAAGGCGTGTGGAAAGGCAAAAGTAGATTCTTTTTGGATACAATATACATCAATAAATATATTAAAAAATATTTGGTCCAAAAACATTCAGTACTTTTTATTTTACAGTATAAAACATGTGTAACAGTATTTATGTCCCTACTAACTAGAGAATCGTAATTACAAAATTTACTATAATAAATTTGAGAAGATGCACGCAGAAAAAAGTATGGTTGGGTGACAATATTCAAAGAGGATCATACTATTGTTGGGTATATGGTTGTGGCACAACAATATTATGATCCTCACAACAATAGAATGATTCACACATAACCATACTATGATCTCCACAACCATACTATGATCCTCACAACAATAGTATGATTCACACACAACCATACTATTATCATCACAACCATATTATGATCCTCACAACCGTAGTATGTTTCTCATACAACCATAGTATGATCTTCAAAACTATAGTATGATTCACACGCAACCATGCTATTATCCCTACAACCATAGTATGATTCACTCAACAATACTATGATCCCAAAATTATTTATTAGGATTGGGTAATGTTGTTATTCAAAAATAGTGATTTGTATCAAGCAAGCTATGTTAAATTGCATTACAATAACTTAATAGCCAGAATTAAAGCCATCTTTTTATTGAACATTTCATTCAAGAAACAAAAATATATATTCTAACGGCAGTTGAAAATACTTTTAGTTCCCAGTTGGGGTGAATGGTACTTCACTATCCGTAGACCCCAAGAAACGAATGTGATTAAACCATGATCAATGGCTATATACTTAAGTGCAGGCAGATTTTAAATAAACGAGAACCAATCGGCAGTAGAGTATTTAACAGAACAAAGTAAACACAATAAAAATCCATCTAACTACCTTCCGAATGTTGTTGTTTGTTTTAATGGTCAACAACCATTCACTGTATCGTGTGTATGTGTTTTTTGTATATCAAAAAAACATACGCACACACATACATGTATGCTTTATAAAACCTGTTTTGTTATGTTCATAGTCGCAACCATACTGTATGATTGCCGTAATCATATTATTGTTACCGTAAATTTTAAACAACAATACTTTTCTAGCACCAACCATGTTTATATGGTTGCTACAACCATATTTTCATTTCTAAATTTGGCAATAGTACTATTGTTACATTTCAACAATAGTAATATTGTCGCAATAATACTGTTGTCAAAATGAAATTCATAAAACAATACTATGGTTGCGACCAACATGCTTTTATTGTAGAGAACATACTATTGTTGCGGTGATCATAGTGTAACCATATCTTTTCTCTGCGTGTGGGATGTAAAATATAGCGAGTGAAATGCCATGACCTCAAATCGGTAGGGAGCTTTGCAAGTGACTTTGAGAAAACATGAACCAATTTGCTCTGATTTGACCACGTTTGGCTAGTGCTCACAATTTACATACCATGTAAAATTTGAGAACGATCAGATTTATTTGGGACCCTTAGTTTGATTACAACAACCGATGGACAGATAAACGGAAATCGCTTAATAACATACAATACAATATATCGAACCGGGATTAACCGGTACGAGACCTCTTACATCTAAATTTTAATAGAAAATCTCGGTCCAAAAAAATGGGGCTAAGTAAGTACCACAGTGTGGTAAGGGGTAATGTAAAACTCCCAGAAAACACAATTCATAGATTTGCCTTCAATCCTGCTTAACTTAAAAACAGATCGCAAAATAAAAATCACTTCAAGAAACTAAAAATAACTTAATTTTAATTTCTATAAAACAGTTGTTTGCTGTGCGTCATCCATTGTTCCAAAACAATTTTTTTACCGAAATCTCACAAAATTTTATTTGATATGGAGTTGACACATCATCACATGAAAATGCATTCTGAGTTCCAGGGAAAAGATGGTGACTTGAATGTAAGATTGTTCTTTTTTTCGGAGACCGCGACCCAACTTACTGTACACGTGTCCATCACTTTATAATGCACGTGTAAGCTGGTGTTTGCGTGGATTTAATAACATTATTATACGTTCTGATATTTGCTGTTTTTTAATTGGATTTTATCGCCTCAACTTGTACACGTGTCTTCTCACAGTCGAATTCGCACACGCTCGCATTAAAGGACTAGAGGCTTTCTGTAAGTTATTCGTATATTGATTTGATGAACTTACCAAGGATGTACGAAAATCATTTCTTCAAATTTATTACATTAAATATAAAATTTAACATTCGGTTAACGTGGTTTGGCAACTGTCGGACATTGTTTGCATACAAAATAGGAACTAAGTTCCAAATGATATTTTGGCTTACTTATTGGAAAGAAATTAAAACTTACCAAATTCGCATAGCATACCAAAGCGCATAGAGAAAGGGACCTAAGGATAAAAAATCAATTTTCATTTTTTTTGATGTGGACAACATCTGAGCATCGAATAAGACCGATCTCATGCCCCAAAAGTGTTCCCTCCCAGAGATATGCGCGTTTTATGAAAGTGAAGTCGACGATTCTAAGCGCAAATAGAATGGGACCTAATCTTTAAAATAGCTCTCCTGAACAAAAATGTTCATCAACTTTTAATTTTTTTTTGATGTGGACAACATCTGAACATCGAATGAGACCGATCCCATGCCCCAAAAGTGTTCCCTCCCAGAGATATGCGCGTTTTATGAAAGTGAAGTCGACGATTCTAAGCGCAAATAGAAAGGGACCTAATCTTTAAAATGGCTCTCCTGAACAAACTGGTTTTTAACCTTAGGTCCCTTTTTATTTTTCGCGTCACATATATTAAACTGCCTCACCCTAAAACTAAAAGTAAATATTTGCTTCCGCAATATTCTAGTAATAAAAAAAATATTAGTAGTCTTGCCAAAAACTATTTTAGAGGAAGACTAATTACATCTGTTTATGTGTCAGCTAAATAATTTGCTCTATCGATAATTTATTAGCTGACCCTTTTAATTAAACATCGTTTCATTGTTTTGAGTTTTTTAGGTTATCGCAAGTCGTATCAACATAGTAATCATCATGCATATTTAGTATGTATTTGTCAACACTAATAAAGGGTAGTTACATTTTTAGGGCCGATGTTTAATGTAAACCACACTGAAACGTCAAGCTTTTTTTTGCATTTCATTTGATATTTCTCAATTTCAGACTAACTTCATTTGAACCATGGAAAGATACACAAGCGAGCAATTTGTTAAAGTTATTATATAGTTCGAAGAAAATCATCTTCAGTGATGAGGCACATTTTCACCTCAGTGGATTCGTCAATAAGCAGAATTGCCACATTTGGGCGAATTATAATCCAAGAGTGTTTGTCGAAAAAGCAATGCATCCACAAAGAGTGACTGTTTGGTGCGGCTTATGGGCTGGCGGCATCATCATATTTTCCAAAATGAGGCCGATCAGGCAGTTACGGTGAATGGTCGGTGAGGCACTTACCATGAATCATCGTGAGATGATAACGAACTTCTTATGGCCCGAATTGGAAAATATGGAAAAGGACGATAGGTGGTTTCAACAGGACGGTCCCACTTGCCACACAGCTAACGAAACGAAGGCTCTTTTGCGCGACGACTTCAATGGCCGTGTTATCTCACGTCGTGGCGATGCTAATTGGACGTCAAGATGATGAGATAATTCAGCACATTAACGGCATAGAACATCTATGATGCCTCAGCGTCATCGAAAATTTGGATCATCGTATGGAGGTGTGCCGCCAAGGTCGCGGCGGCCATTTGGCCGATATTTTGTTCTATACATAATTAAACCATACCAATATTATCATAATAAAAAGAAATGATAATAATTTCCTTAATAATTGTGTTTTATTCAAAATCAACATCGGCTCTGAATATTTAACCACCCTTTAGAATATATATTTCGAGTTAAAAAACAAACAGTCTCTACAAACGCAAATGCTCGAAATATTTACAAATTAATTTATTTCCGTTTTATTTTATAATAGGACAATAGACTGCTTTATTTGTTAACCGATTTTCAAAAATTTTAAAAGGGAAATTTCCCCTTTCAACGTTATGAGCGTTTATTTTGGATAAGAATTGTTTAAGATACAGTGTCAGCTCGCTAGTCCGAACGGTGCTTAATCCGAATTATCCAGTAACTTGAACGAAATATATAAAGCGTGGCATACATCCTAGTCCGCATTAATTGTTGCTCGACGAACCGAATCTTTTTTTCCAATCTTTTGATTTTATTGCTGTTTTATTTTTTTTTGACAAAATTACGAAAGGAATTGTACAACTAACAAGACATCATAAGTGCATGTATGTTCTCGTATGTACGGTCATTCCTGAATGTTTTATTGTGTTAACGCAACAGAAAAAAGCTTTATTGATACTGGGCAATGCAAAATGTCATGGAGTGTTGCTGGTATCTGAATGTGGACAATATAAAACTATGTTTTTGCCTCCGAATTGTACCAATATTATCCAATCCAGGGATCAGAACGCGATACGACTGACAAAACTAAATTACAAAATAGACCTCGTGTGAGTTGGTAAATTCTAAAAACGAACATTCAGACATATTTCTAAAGCAATTCAGTTTAAAGGACACTTGTAAATTGCTTAAACGGTACTGGGACAGGGTGCCCAATTCTACTGAAAAGTCCTGTTGAAAACAAATTCATTCCCAGAGATGGACTTCAGAGGACAACATCCCATTATCATTATTTCAACAAGTATCGCCTGAGAATGATGAAGTTGAAGAATTGCGCACAAAAAAAAAACTTTTATCTCCGCAATATGACGTGCAAATTTCTGAAGATGAAATTCTTGACTGGATTAATGACTCTGGCAATTTTTTGTGTAGCAGTTCAGAATCAGATATGGAAATCATAGAGGCACAGCCTGTTATGGCTAAACGCGGTAAAAAAAGGTCAAGCTGTATTAAATATTACTTTAGATTGGGCAAAGGAACTAGGCATAAAACCAGATTACATATAAATGCTCAAAGAATTGCGAAATAAAGCTTGAGAAGCACGTGCATTGAAACAATAGCAAACAAACATTAGAAGTTTGTAACAAAAAATTACTTTTAGCTGCATACAATTTTCTTTCCAGTGTAGTATATTCATAATAACTCTATTATAGCGTATTAAAATCCGCGTCCAGCAAGCTTAAAAACTTACAATCATTTTAAAGTTAACTGATTAATTTACGATTTAGTCAAAAATTAGAACAAATCGGAAGCCATATTTGTGATCAGCAGCCCAAGTCAAGTTTAATGGTCTATCAAGCCTTCTCCCGCAGTTTATTTTTCAAATTTTGTTGCACAGTGTTATTTTACTATTGTTTACGGGTTTAAAAAGACGGTTGAATTTATATCTATTTAAAGAATTCGCAAAAAAACACTTAAAGTCGTAGAGAACTTTCCTATTTGGTTTCGAACTCTTGCTTTATACAATGATATTTTTCCGGATATTTTGCCAATTTTGTTTTTGTATATATGTCTTAATCGTATTGGACACCATACTTTGCATTTTCCAGCATTTAGAATGTATTTATTTAAGAGTTGCCTTTTGTTCAATCTGAAACAAAAAAGCAAGGCATTGATCATTCAGGCAAAAGAGAATTTAATTATTTGTCCCAGTATGTACGATGCAATATACGAGGGCCGCTACATATATTTCTGGCGAACATTTTTCATTAAAAATGGTTTTATTGTTTGTCAAAGTATTCTCCAGCATGACTTATACACTTTAACATGCGCTCAAACCAATTGTCGAAGCACTTTCTCCACTCCGATTGAGACACCTCCAAAACATGGTATTTGAACGCTTAAACAGTATCTTCTGGCGACGAAAATTATTGACCACGCATTTTTTTCTTGATGTGCGGGAATAAAAAAAAGTCATTGTGTGCCAAGTCTAGCTGTACGGCGGATGACTCATCAATTCGACGTTTGGGCCGATCAAAAAGGCGCTGGTTTGAGCCGATGTGTGAGAGCTCGCATTGTCATGGTGCACAATGATTCGTCATCACTTGTTTGTTTTTAGAATTTCTCCGAAGACGTCAGGAAAACAAATTGTGGTGTACCACTCAGAATTGACCTCGTACGCTGCTCAAGTGGAACAGTCGCCAAATGACTTTCCGAAGAAACAGGCGACCATTTGCTTCGAAGTGCTTCTTCCACGAGGAAGCACTTCGTCTTTGAAGACCCACACGGTCGATCTTTTGAAGCACCACAACGTATTTTTTTAAAATTTTTTGCACCAATCGACACGCGAGCGATTGTCAAATTGTGCGGGATAAAAGAGAACAAACCTTTTTTACGGCCAGGTGTTCATGCAATATCGAATGTATGCTGGTGGAAGAAATGTCCAAGGATGCCGCTATCTCACGGCATTATCATTTCACGCACGTCATCAATGTGCTCTGGCATATCGGTCGTTTTTGGACGATCTTCAAGACCTTCGTAGTTGAGCGAAGTTTTTCGCAGTGCTATAGGATGGTGCTTAATCGCCGTACAAAGATTTAAGTTCATCGATGTACTTACTCTTCTTGTGATAATCCACGTCGAAAGTTGTGAAAAATGTTCGCACGAAATGTTCACGAATTAATTCCTTTTTTGCTAAATTGATTTTTTCAAGTCACTTTAAACAACATAAATGATGATCGTACGTCAAAACGTTATGAGTAAGTTTATGCTAAAAAATGTCAAACTTTTCAATGGAAATGTCAGATGGAGCCAGATAACACTTAGTGTTGCCTAGGCCATCTGACAGTTCAACATGTTTCCTTCCTCTTCACCCATTTGAAGCATCTTCTCGGAAAATTCCAAGCAAGTCGGGAAGTCTGCTACTTTCAGTTTGTTGGCCATTTGAATTTTATATGGGAATACGAGTGAGTCCAAATTTTTGCATAATTTACTGCAATGACTGTCTGCTTACATCCATTTGGCAGATAAGCTTCTTGTCGAAACTCTTTGATTGTTTTGTATGGTAGTAGTTCCATCAGCGATTAATTCCTCCGGCCGAACTGAAGGGTTTCAAAGTCTCCATCTGCTCGGAGGATTGCCGCCGAACGTGCGGCTTTACTCTCTTCAAACCGAAACTACGAATTTCAGTGAGTGATAGCGGCGGACAATCCAAATACTTGTTTCAGTGTCCCAGTTTAATTTATTGTTAAATTTAAAATGCAATCTGTAAAATAAAAAAAATAACCAGATTCGTTTAATAGAAAAAAAAGTTTTTAAAGTTTTTTTTTGATAGAGGCTTTCACCAGCCACCCTGTATTTTTTATATGATAATGATTTTTTTGTAAAAAATCTGGATTTCCAGCACTAAAGTATGAACTAATGTCATTGTCTATGATTGCCCGTCGTAAATTTTTATATTACGCCAATCTTATGCGAATTTAACCTAAATCCTGTGTATGTCTTTTTGGTGGCTTAAGGTCTAAAAAAGTGTACTTACATTTTAACATTTTCACGGTGTGACAAATTCCCTGTGTACGGATGCCATGTTGATGACCGACGGAATTAGAGTTGCTTATGTTTATTGGACTGACATTAAGTGTGGCTGGGTCGTAACTTATAAAGCCCCTAGTAAGAATTCGGTACTGTATTATTTGTATTATTTATATTTTTTCTTCTTAATATAATTAAAAAAAATATCAAGTAGTTTAGTAATGACCCGTATGACAATAAGTTCACTTTTATTTGGTCCCCATGAGATCGTCGGCAGTCTTAGTTAAATCATAAAAATAACTCTATATTTGCTTTCGAAGTAAAATTTTAAAAAAGTCTTTAAAGGGTCTTTTTTCATGCGTTCATTCTAAATTAAACAGGTCTGGGAAATACAGTACATCTCTTATCACATATATCTCTAAGTCAGAAAGTTGTTGACCAAATTTTGAGAAGCGCAGGTTGGGCAGCTATTAAATATTAAATATTTCTTCAACATAAATATGTATTGAAAATTTAATATGTCTATATTCAGGTTTTTATCCTTTTTGAAAGTTGATTTCTTAACGTATCAAAGAATAGTGCTCTCAGCTAAACAAGTAAAACATTTCCGCAATCAAATGTTTCTACGCTTCATTTTATAAACAATAAAATGTTTCACTACACCCTAATGTATGTCCTTCAGTATCTCTATCTTTTTTTATCGAAGAGTTGAACTTAAAACACAAATCATTTTTTCCGTGTATTTTGTAGCAGTTATCTGAATGATATTTTACGAAAAGAGGACAAGGAAATGAAAAATCACTTAATACCAAGTAAAAGAAGATTAAATGAACTTAATCTTTTTCAATTTACTGATTCTTTTTGACAGCAGCAAATGCAACAAGCCACTGCCAGCGCAGTGATTAAGTAATGTATTAGTAGTGGTATTACTACAGCAGCCATATCAACTCAACCACACTCGTTGGTAAGTGACAGATCGTACTAACCCAACAAAAGACACCACAGCATGTTTTGTCATCAGTTTTTTCCCTTCAATTTTATCATTTGTTCATTTCGTTGCCGTGGTTTACCCGATGGCAGCTATGACAAAATATGTTCTTATGAAACATTTTCAACTTAGTACGAAAGTAATTCAATACACGCATAAAAAAAGTATGGTTGGGGTGACAATATTCGAAGAAGATTTAAATGGACTTAGTACGAAAGTAATTCAATACACGCATAAAAAAAAAAGTATGGTTGGGGTGACAATATTCGAAGAGGATCATACTATTGTTGGGTATATGGTTGTGGCACAACAATATTATGATCCTCACAACAATAGTATGATTTACACATAACCACACTATGATCCCCACAACCATAATATGATTCACACTCAACCATACTATGATCTCCACAACCATACGATGATCCTCACAACAATAGTATAATTCACATTCAACCATAGTATTATCTTCACAACCATATTATGATCCTCACAACCGTAGTATATTTCTCATACAACCAAAGTATGAATCTTACAACCATAGTATGATTCACAATCAACCATACTATGATCCCCACAACCATTGCACGAATCACTCAACAATACTATGATCCCCAACATTATTTATTAGGATTGGTAGATGTTGTTATTCAAAAGTAGAGATTTTTATCAAGCGAGTTATTTTAAATCTCACTACACTTACGTAGTTCATAGCCAGATTTGGGGTATTTGACGTATTGAACAATTCATGCAAGATACAAAAATATATATTCCAACGGCAGTCAAAAATACTTTCAGTTGCCAGCAGGGGTGAATGCTTCTTCACCATCCGTAGAACGAATGTGATTAAGCCACGATCAATGGCTATATACTTAAGTGCAGGCAGATTTTAAATAAACGAGAACCAGTCTGTTGTAGAGTATTTAACCGAACAAAATAAACACAATAAAAATCCCTCGAACTACCTTCCGATTGTTGTTGTTTTTTATAATGGACAACAGCCATGCTCTGTATCGTATGTATGTGTTTTTTAATTATAAAAAAACATACGCACACACATACATCTATGCTTCATAAAACCTGTTTTGCTATGTTTAGAGTCGTTGCTTGAATATGACAATTATACCTTATGGTTGCGTAAACTTTAAACAACAATACTTTTGTTGCACCAACCATGTTTATATGGTTGCTACAGCCATATTTTCATTTCTAAATTTTTCAATAATACTGTTATTACATTTCAACAATATTAATATTACCGCAATCGTACTGTTGTCAAAATGAAATTCAAAAAACAAAACTATGGTTGCGACGAACATGCTTTCATTGTAGAGAACATATTATTGTTGCGGTGACCATATAGTAACCATATCTTTTCTCTGCGTGTAGGTAGAGAATCAGAATTAAAAATAAAATTTATTTTTTTTTGCAAAGTTTATTTTGTTTTTGAACAAATTTACCTTCTAAGCCATTCCCCAGTTTTTTCGTGC
This sequence comes from Hydrotaea diabolus, assembly GCA_963513945.1. Classification (NCBI taxonomy): domain Eukaryota; kingdom Metazoa; phylum Arthropoda; class Insecta; order Diptera; family Muscidae; genus Hydrotaea; species Hydrotaea diabolus. The sequence continues at coordinate 185,372,683 of OY740718.1, forward strand.
CATTGTTCATTTATTTAAGCCTACACTTTATGGTGGTAATGGGTATTATGACTAAGTGCTGATGTTTGTTACACCTTAAACAAAGGAGATACTAACCGGAATATAATGATTGATCTAGAATCACTATCTGAATCCATTGAACTATGTCCGACAGTCTACCTATCTATCATTGTTATTAAGCAGCTGGTCACAAAGATGAAATGTTTTCTACGAAATTTGTTTTAGTTCCATATCGGCCCATATTTTAATACAATCCAAGGTCTTCCCGATTTGCGGCTCTACGCGCAGAAAAAAAGTATGGTTGGGGTGACAATATTCGAACATAATCATTCTATTGTTGGGTATATGGTTGTGGCCCAACAATATTATGATCCATACAATCATATTATGAGTCACTCTTAACAATACTATGATCCCCAAAACTATAGTATAATCCTTACAACCATAGTAGGGTGCACACTCAGCCATTTTATGATCCCTACAAGCATAGTATGATTCCACTCAACCATACTATGAACCCCAAAATTATTTGTTATGATTGCTTTATGGTGTTATTCAACAATAGAGATTTTCATTAAACAAGTTATTTAAAATAACATTGCAATAAGTTCATAGCCAGGTTTGAGACCATGTTTCTATTGAACATTTCATTAAAGAAACAAAAATATAATCAAAAGGCAGCCGAAAAGGCTTTTAGTTGCCTGCAGGGGGTGAATGATTCTACACCATCCGTAGACCCCAAGTAATGTTCGTAATTAAACCATGATAAACGAGAACCAGTCGGCAGTATAGTATTCCATCGAACAAAGTAAACACAATAAAAATCCCTCGAACTGCCTTCGGATTGTTGTTGGTTTTCATAATGGACAACAACCATGCACTGTGTCGTGTGTGTATGTTTTTTTTTTGGTAAAAATAAATCCAACACGAACACATACACACGAGTACTTATATGGTTGCTACAATAATACTTTCATTTCTATATTTGGCAACAATACTATTGTTAAATTTTTTTCAATATAAATATTGCCGCATTCATACTGTTGTCAAAATTAATTTCAAAAAACAATGCTAGGGTTGAGGCGAACATGTTTTTTTTGTAGAGAACATATTATTGTTGCCGTGGCCATATGGTAACCATATCTTTTCTCTGCGTGTGGAAGCCGTACATTGCTTCCGAATTTTAAGAAATTCCTACAAAGCATTGAGCAGGTGAAATTGGACCATATCGGTATCAATTGTTAAGTCCGTACTTGCAAGAACTTTAGACAGAGACGCGAGCCCTCTTACATGCAGAGAAAAAACATCGTTACTACATGGTCACGGCAATAATCATATGTTCTCCGCAATAAAAGTATGTTCGTCGCAACCATAGCATTGTTAACTGAATTTAGTTTTTACAATAATATAATTGCTGCAATATTAATATTGTTGAAATGAAACAATAGTATTATTGTATTATTTAAAAATGCAAAATAAGGTTATAGCTACAATATAAATAGGGTTTGTGCGACAGAAGTTTTTTTATGTTAACAATGATATGATTACAGCAATCCTACTGTATGATTGTAATTTTTCTTCATTTTAATATGATTTTTAGAACAAATGTTATTGGTACGGATCTAATGCAATAATAGTACTTTTTTATCGATATTAAAATTTTTTAAACAACCTGCTTTGGCTTTGTTTAACTGAAATATTTTTAACAAAATCGCTTACGTATGGTTGAGTGTGAATAATACTATGGTTGTAGGGATCATAGTATGGTTATGTGTGAATCATACTATTGTTGTGAGGATCATAGTATGGTTGTATTTGAGTCATACTATTGTTGTGAGGATCATAATATTGTTGTACCACAACCACATACCCAACAATAGTATTATCCTCTTCGAATATTGTCACCACAACTTTTTTTCTGCGTGCAATAACAAATTGATCAAGGGTATCCGATTTTAAATTTTTTTACGCGGTTTGCAGTTGGGGTTTCTGAATATAAGCATATAATGTTGATGGCTACGGCCAACTTTTCCATCTTAGAAGTTTGAAAATGTTTTGATATCTCAATGCATTTAGTAATGAGCTCAAAATCATTTTACCAGAACATTTTGTTAGTGAAACAGTATTATTAGTGGCGAGTATCTTGTGTAACAGGGTACTTTTTAGAAGAATGTTATTACCTTTTTACCCCCAGGCTACTTAAACCGTTTGCCAAACTGTCCATCTATCCTAATAGTTAGCACCATAATTGAGCCTCTAACCACTCCCATCTTGAATACTAACAACAAATTTTTATATTAATGAAATTTCACAGTTGCTAATATGTGTTTAATTGTAGGTTATTTAATGTGAGCCTCATAAGTGAGCATCTGTTCTTAACAAATTGTCACCGTAGTTGGAATTGAATGTGAACATTTATGACGACCCTACCATAAGCTCTTTTTATACACCTACTTTCAGAAAATACAATAATTTTCGGTAATATGAACACCACACGTTTTACATCACCAAAATAAAAGGCGTTAACATAAAACAATTATTAGTCACATCAGAGACATCAACACAACTACTAAATGAAAGTAAACATATGTCTAAATAATAATAAACAGGTGTGTTTATAATTAGAACGGAAGAGAACACGAACGAAAAAATATATCGCAGTTTACTTCAATAACAAATGGGAAATATTCAAATTAAGCATTTAAAAAGTGAAATATTATAAATATAGGCTAACACTGAATAGGTTCTGCCATGAGGTAACAGTTAAACCAACCTGTGTCGTAAGATCGACTTCACGTAATATGACCAATTTCCAAGATTCAAAAATGTAGCTACTTTAGTAGACCTCTGCGGTAGGAAAGTCGTTGTATGGGGTCAATGTATGGAACGGCGTTAATTTTATTAATTTTTAATAAAGTTAATTTTTATTAATGGGCTGAATATTGGAGGCTCATTAAATAATATGTGAATTTTGAACAAGTTAAATTTAGTGTGGTTTATAGAAAACCAATGAAAAGACGATTGTATGGGAGTTATTCTTATTTGAAATCTTGCCGCTCTTGGAGGCACATATTATATTCGATCTTGCTCTTATTTAGCAAAGTGTGTTGTAAGTGATATACAGGGTTTTCCATTAAGGACATTACAATTTTATATATTAATAAAACACAGAATATTTAAGATTTAGAGTTCAAATTTAATCTAAGTGTAGTACGAATGTTACATTTTAAGAATAACATTCGATTTCTATTTGTTGGATCCAATTTTCTACCACTCTTGCACAAATTTCGACCTGAACGTTCGCAATTTCGCGTTTGATGTTGTCTCTGAGCTCGTCTAAAGTTGTTAGCATAGATCAATGACATGACTTGGCTCCATAAAAAGAAATCCAATGGCGTTAAATCGCATGAACGAAGTAGCCATTCGACTGGGACATTTCTCGAGATAACTCGTTCACCGAATTTTCCTTTCAGTAAATCAATTGTAACACGTACGATGAGGCTAGTGACACCGTCTGGGTGAAATCACTTTCTAACATTTTACGATAGCGCTCTCCTTTAACGGTAACATGACGATTGTTTTCATCAAGAAAAAATACGGCCCAATCACATCTCCAACATGAAAACCACAACACACAGTAATTGTGTTTGTTGACACAATTGCATCCTCCTTTATTGTAGTGTCAACTAAATCGAGAAGTTTGTGGAGTAAATCCCTCTTTCAGAAATAACGACAAATGATTATAAAACAAAAAACCCAAAGAAAATAGAAATCATGGTTTTTATAACCCTCTTACAAATGTCTCTCCCAATGCCATGCCCAGCCGGTGTAGCAGCTACTTTCAGGGGTATATTTCTTCAAGGTATCATTGTACGTTATACGCGGCTTACTCATAAAACTTATCCAAACAAGGCTAAATATTTTGTAATAGACCCCGCACAAAGCTCGTGTCCGATTTTAGACCATGTCGTTTAGCAGTTCACATTTCAAATTCGATCAAGAATTTACAGAAATCCGCTCCGAAAACAGAAAATCATGAGATGAATATCACGCAAAAGTCCATGAGTCGAATCATTTAAAAAGACTTGGGACTTGGGGCTTTCAAACGACGTACTGGACATTTATTGACTGCAGCTTTAAAAAAATAGGATTTAAAAATGTAAACGTCTTTTGGTGAAGCACGCTTATAACTTGCACTGAAAAATTTTGTTCACCGATAAAAAAATTTTTACCGTTCAGGAAAAATTTAACAAGCAAAATGATAGAGTGTATGCGCGGTCATCTAAGGAAGCATCTGAACCAATCCCAAGGGTGGAAAGGGGTCATCAACTTCATCAGCTTCAGCCATGGTTTGGTGGGGTGTCTCTAACGATGGGATCACTGACCTGCATTTCAGCGAACAAGGAGTCAAAACTTTGGCCAAAGTTTACCAAGAAACCATTTTGGAAGCTGTTGTGAAGCCTCTTAACAATTCCCTGTTCCAAAACCAGCCCTGGACTTTCCAGCAGTGTTCTGCGCCGGCCAATAAGGCTAAAACGTCCCAGGCCTGGCTTCGAAACAATTTGCCAGCGTTCATTTCCTCTGAAGAATGGCCCCTCAGGCAGTCCAGATTTGAACCAATTGGATAACAAATTATGAATGGTTTTAGAGGACAAGGTTTGTCGCAAAAGGTACCCCAATAGTGGATCTCACAAGACTGCTTTGCTTCGTGCAGCTATTGACGATTGGCCAGTGCGACTTAAGGCGTGTGTAAAGGCAAAAGGCAGACACTTCGAATAAGTAGATTCTTTTTGGATACAATATAAGTATACATCAATAAATATATTCAGAAATATTTGGTCCAAAAAAATTCAGTACTCTTTATTCTACGGCATAAAAGGTATGTAACAGTATTTATGTCCCTACTAAGTATATGACAAATGATGAAGCCATTCAGAAAATCTAAATTATCTGTGCAAAATTAATATTCCCAATTGTAGATTACAGTTTTAACTTTCTTTGCTATCATTTTTCACAAAGTAAATGAAAACAAATAAGTTAAGTTAAGGTAAAATGTATTTGAGTCTTTAAAAATCATTAAAAAAGTATTGTATATACAATAATAGACGAAAAATTTAAATCGTGTATTATTTTAATAACATAAATGTGAAGAAAATATTACTAATTTAAATAAGAGGAATTCCTATAATTATTATTTACTAATATATAAGTGGAACAGTGCTTGCTCCCGGCACTTACATTGACTAGTAGAGTATGAATCTACTTAAATAAACTTACATCTAAGGTGTAACAATAAAAAATAATACATAAATATTATACATTTCTACCCCCTGTGGACACCAGGAGTTGTTCGTATATAAAAGTTTTGACCAGGAAGATCATCCTGCTCCCCCATTATGCCTACTGCAGACAAATAGCAAATTTGATTAATACCAAATTTGACCATCTAAACGGGAACTCCGTGGATAGCATATTCTGAATTATGCTACGCTCGAAATTTTAAAGATTTTCCACAAAACGTCGCATATTCTGCAGAGCGTATTCCGAGAAAGACAATAATGATGACTCCCAATTAAAAAATTGATTCGAATATCTCTTGTTGCACGCTTCAAAATTCTTGTTGATACACTTTTGCAGTATGTTTCTTTCGAAGCGTTCTATTTCTCTAATCACTGTAGGAGACACAGTAAACCACATTGGAAAAACATATGGGAGAATTGGACGAATGTCCACTTTGTACAACAACAATTTTGTTTTCTTCGGAAGTGCAACAATTTGGAAAAAGTTCCATTCATCCGGTTTGATTTTTGTAAATTGTGCCATGCGTGGTTATTAAATTTTAAAAGTTTGTTGAACTTTACTCCGAGATTACACAGTACAACAGCCAATCTGGGGGGGTGAGAAATTCCAAGTCAGGGTGATGGTCCTAGGTCAGTATATTAAAACCCTCAAAGGGTTTTGCGTTCGTATGTGCCAGTTTTTATTTATGACCTTTTACATTTTTTCCTTATCTTGATGTTTTTTCGCTTAGTTGTAAAATGTTGGCAAAAACGTAGTTTGACATAACTCGAGAACGACTAGTTCGATTTTGCTGAAATAAATTGAGAAAAATTAATAATTACATTTTCTTTAATTCATTAATATACTGTTTCTCTACCAAATCAACATTTTTGCAATTAGAAATAAATTTATGAAGAAAATTTTGCAAAAAAAATTTTTTTTTTTAAAACATATAAATCCCAAACGGAAAGACGTGTAGAGTTTTATAACTTTCACGTAAAGTCACATAACCTATAAACAAAATGCGACATAGATCATAGTTATCGATTAACGCGTTCTGCTTTTATTTACAATTAAGTAACTTCACTAAATTATTAAAACCATCTTAAAATTGTAATTCATTTTGCCCAAAAACATTTTCAAATGCTTGCTTTGGGGAACTACAAACCGTTTGCATCTACCTGAAGCGTTTCGCAAGCACAATGCCTTGCTTTTGATAGCATTAATCTTTATTCCCCACTCGGAGTAAAATTCTTGAACGCGTTCAAGATGCTGAAGTGCAGCCATTGGCGATTAGTGATGAGCATAAAGTAATGAATTATAGGCATAAAGTATTTCCCTATAATCATGGAACTCGTGGGGAAAGTCATATACAAGAATGCTGTATAGATGTGAACCAATACGGATCCTTGTGGAACACCACAAGATATATCACCCTGAGCTAATAATCTTTCGCCAAGTTAAATGCAGAATTTTCTTTCGGTAAAAAAGCTTTTGAAAAGTTTTACAATTAATGGTGGATATCCAATTGATAAAAACGAATAAAGAAGTTTAAATCGGATGTGGGCGACTATATTATTTACTGCACTTCTAGATGTGCCCTGAATTTGAAAACATACTCTCCACTTTAAATGGGTTTGTTTTCTGGAGCCATCAAACACTTTTGCTTAATTGCAAAACCAATTTTACTTTTAGTTTCATGAGAAAATTTTACTTTTACTTAAAACCGGACAAACAAATTATTTATTTATTAAAGTCTGTAGAGGTACAACTTCCTTCCAGACTATTTCTTACAGTTTAAATTAAATTAAATCTAAGTTATTAATAAAATTACGTAACGAATCAAAACAATCAATGTTCTGATAAGAGATACTATTGAACGCTTTCATTGCTCTAGTTATAGGCCACATCACCAATTTTTCAAAAAAAAAAATTCAGGATATATTCGTATTTAAAAAAAATTTCTGCGTGTCTTAGAACAAATTCATCCGTTTTAAGTTGTATACCTATTTTAAGGGTTTTTTGGAGTACTTTAACGAATGTAAAAAATTTATTAACAATTACTTGTGCACATGTTCGCTTTGAACGTGCCATACCTTGTGCAGTAGGCCCAAGTGGCCCATGAACCGACTCAAATAGCCATGTACATAGTCAAAAACAGTGAAATTTTCTCACAATCCCAGATATACTTAAACTCTTTTTTTCTGCATTAAATTGTGGTTGCCATACCTTGTGCAGTAGGCCCAAGTGGCCCATGAACCGACTCAAATAGCCATGTACGTAGTCAAAAACAGTCAAATTTTCTCACAATCCCAGATATATTTAAACTCTGTTTTTCTGAGTATCGATTGGCCCTTGTTACATTTCTAAAGTTGGCGCAAGAGGAAATTTCATTATTTTACATACTGTTCTACACTATTTTTTGATGAAGTATAATTTATCCGCCATAAAAATGCCATGGAAACCCAAAGTGCACTAACGCTTGTTATGAATGCATGGTGGAAGATTCACCACCATGCATCCATAACAAGCGTTCCCATTACTTCGGGAGCAACGGTGGCATTAAATTTTACAATGTTTTTGCCATAGATAAAAATATGCAAAAAGTTTAACATGCAATGTTTAAAAAAGGGAATTTTTGAACAAAGTTAAACGGTTGGCATTATTTATGCATAAACTTCTAAAAGCAAAAACTTCTCTAATTGTGGTTATAAGTATGTATGTCAGTAAGGTAGTAAATTGAAAGGGTGGAAGATCACTTGAGGCAGACACGTATACGCATCTTCTATTTTAAGATACAGAAATTATGCTGATGTGTTTAAAGCTGCTCGGAGAATTCTGTTGAAATAATTAAAGATATTATACTCCTCCATAACTTCAAGTGCCTTTTTTTCCACAATCTTTCCTCATAATGCAAATGACTGCCTATGTTTGAGCAAATCAACCACATTTTACTTGTCGTTTTACTTTTATTTTACCATACACATTAAGTCTGAACGCTTTGAATAAAATATGACAAATATTTTCAGACAATGTTTATGGATTACTGTGGTAATGAATGAATGTTCCCAAGTTTTGCTCCAGACTTGGCCACTAATTTGTTAAGGTTGATCAATCTTCTATGCAAATTGGTTACTGTCTCTAACCGCCTAACTCAATGTCATTGATCCGAAAATGTTGGAAAAACTTTGCTAAAAAATAATTTCATGTAATTGAAAAGTTTTTTGAATTTTAGCTAAGAACGTATTTTATTTTTGCATTTGAATGGGTATGTATGCATTTTTATACGTATTAGAAAAATGTCTGATAAAGTTTTCACTCAAATAGTTAGGTCTTAATGTTACCATAGGTCGGGGTAAACTATTACTCGAAGTTTATATCCATCCGAGCAGGCAAAAATTTTCTGCTACTATTTAATATTGCATTGAATATGTATACCCTACTCTCTAGAACGAAGTGTTGTATACTAAATTTATCTTTTGTTTTTAATAATGATATCATAATAATACAACAATGATGTAGCCAAGTCAGTCCATGAATAATCCATATTGACTTAGCTCAACATTCCATAAAAGAACAAAAAGGGAAGTTCTCTTAAATCAGTGAGCTATACAGGCTATCAATTTTCGGCAAACGGACCAGGACCTTCTGTTTAATACCGGCTCAGAATGACTAATTCATTTAACAGAGAAGTTTTAGCAGGATTTAGAGATTAATCTTTTACTTGTAGAACAATCTTTAAGTCAATAACCGGTATTTACGAGATTTTTCCTCAACATTTTTTACTTATTGTTGAACCTGGGTTTACCAGGTTCAACTATCAGACCATCAGACGTCGGACAATATTCACGATATCAAACAAAAAAGCTACAATTCTTCAAATTTATACGACGTCAAGTAATATTAATAAGCTGGTTGGGCTTATAAATCGGCCAAGATTGAAAAATGTTTCCTTTAAATGACTTAAATTACACCAAAAACGGTAAACATTTTTCAGGTAAAGGGTGGTCGAACCAAAACCCACGATGTTAATTGCAGATAAAACAAAAAGTTTTCAGAGAATTCCGTTAAAATTGTTTATAATAATAGATGGATCTATAACACTTATGTGTGATATGAAATATCGGCCAACTGCTCTCCACGGCTTTGGTGGCATACCTCTACCTGATGGTCCATAATTTTAATAACTCAAATCAAATCATTAATGTTTTTAATTATCTCATCCGTTAGCTCTTAAATGGATCTTGGCTCATTGACGTGCACTTTTACTTCAATACATCTCCAAACAAAAAAGTCCAACGATGTCAAATCACATGATCGTGGAGGCCAGTAACATCGCCACGACATGAGATAACACGGTCGTTGAATTTCTCCTGCAAAAGCTTGATTGTTTCGTTGGCTGTATGGCAAGGGGCACAATCCTGTTGGAATCACACATCGTCCAGGTTCACATCCTCAATTTCTGACCTCAAGAAGTCCGTTATTACCTCGCGATTGGAAACACCATTCATAAGTCGTGGTTGACGGCTCTTCTGCTAAACTATCGAAAACAACGCGAAATGTTTTCGTTCTGCGGATACATGCACAGGCATTTTTACATTTTCTACATTCCCGGTTTGATGAAATTTTGGCACAATTCTTCCGGTACACGCAGAAAAAAGTATGGTTGGGGTGACAATATTCGAAGAGGATCATACTATTATTGTGTATATGGTTGTGGCACAATACTATTATGATCCTTACAACAATAGTATGATTCACACACAGCCATGCTATGATCTTCACAACAATAGTATGATTCACACTCAACCATACTATGATCTCCACAACCATATTATGATTCACACTCAACCATAATATGATCTTCACAACAATAGTATGATTCACACTCAACCATACTATAATCTCCACAACCATATTATGATCCTCACAACCATAGTATTTTTCGTATACAACCATAGTATGATCCTCACAACCATAGTAGATTCACACGCAACCATACTATGATCCCCACAACCACAGTATGATTCACACTCAGCCATACTATGATAACCAAAATTATTATATTAGGATTTGGGTGTTGTTATTCAAAAAAATAGATTTTTATCAAGCAAGTTATTTAAAATTGCCTTACAATTTGTTCATAGCCAGATTTGAGGCCATGTTTTTCATTCATTCAAGAAACAAAAATATATATTCCAACGGCAGTCAAAAATACTTTTAGTTGCCACCAGGGGTGAAAGCTACATCACCATCCGTAGACACCAAGTAACGAACGTGAATAAACCATGATCAATGGCTATATACTTAAGTGCATGCAGATTTTAAATAAACGAGAACCAGTCGGTAGTCGAGTATTTCACCGAACAAAGTAAACACAATAAAAATCCCTCGAACTACCTTTCAATTGTTGTTGTTTTTTATAGTGGACAACAACCATGCACTGTAACGTGTGTATGTTTTTTTTTTGGTATATCAAAAAAATCATACGCACACACACACATGCATGCTCGATAAAACCTGTTTTGTTATGTGCATAATCGCAACCATACTGTATGATTGCCCTAATCATGCGTTGTTTAAATTTAAATGTGGTTGCTACAACCATATTTTCATTGCTAAACTTGGCAATAATACAATTGTTACATTTCAACAATATTAATATTGCTGCAATCATACTGTTGTCAAAATGAAATTAAAAAAAAAATACTATCGTTGCGAAGAACATGCTTTTATTGTAGAGAACATACTATTGTTGCGGTGACCGTATAGTAACCATATCTTTTCTCTGCGTGTAGTAGACACATTTGTTCGATTATGCAGAAGAAAAATATCACGAAGTCCAAGAAATTCATTTTAATGTGAACGCCCAATTTCGTAAAAGACTTCAACAATATTTACGCACTGCTCAATTGTACACCTCTCCATGGTTAATGTGTCAAACACTGAAACAAAGAAATGTGAAATTAAGTTGGGCAAAAAACATGACGTTGGTTTGGACCACCCTTTATTGGCCTAACTTTTTTATTCCTTTAATGAAGACACACTTAATTCATCCGAAATGGGAATGGTCATTGGACTTATGGGACTGAAACCTGGTCGTTTCAGAAATCTACTGACAAACAATGGGTTATGGTGATTCAAAAATAAAAAAAAAATTTGGTATTATTCGAAAAACACTGTCCAACACTTTCTGGGACGTGGATGATTCTTTTGGAAAATAAAAGACTTTGCGAGTATAGAAAACTTCCGAAAGGTAGGTCTTACTTCTTCTTCATACGCCGAGAACGCGATACTGTATTGTAAAATAGTATTATATCATTTTAGTGAATTTTCGTAATGAGGTGGTTGAAGTAAAATCCTAAGGGGGATTTTTTGTAGAATATTTTAACACCATATTTTTAAGCCTTTCGCGTCATTTTGGCATTAAACAATATTTAAATCGGTTTTTACGTTCGAGATATTTTAAACTTTTGTGCCATTTTCTCTGTATTACAAATCAAATATAAAGATCAGTAATTGTTTCTGACCTAATAATGAAAATGCGCATATTTATCATCAAAAATGGTTTTATAGTTTTCCAAAGTATTCTCCAGCATGATCTATACACTTTTGTATGCGTTTAAACCCATTGTGGAAGCACTTTTTCCACTCTGATTGAGACAATTCCAAAACATGGCTTTTGAATGAACAGCATCTTCTGGCGACGAAAATCGTTGACCACGCATTTTTTTCTTAATGTGCGGCAACAAATAGAAGTCATTGAGTGCGAAGTCAGGGCTGTACTGCGGAGGACCCATCAATTCGACGTTTTGGCCGGTCAGAAAGGCGCTGGTTTGAGCCGATGTGTGAGAGCTCACAATGTCATGGTACACAATGATTCGTCTTCTCTTGTTCGTTTTTCGAATTTGTCCGAAGACTTAAGGCTCATACGCATAGATCTATGATTCGTCAACTGTGACGATCTTATAAACGTCTTTTGAAAAATTTCTTTGCATCAATAGACACGAGCCTTTTTTTTGAGCGATTGTCAAATTTTGCGGGTTCTAACGAGAACAAACCTTTTTTACGGCCAGGTGTTCTTGCAATATCGAATGTACGCTGGTAGAAAAAATGCCCAAAGATGCCTCTATCTCACGGTATGTCACATGACGATCTTGCATTTCCAGTTCACGCATGGCATCAATGTTCGCTGGCACAACGGCCGTTTTTGGACGACCTTCACGACCTTCGTCTTTGAGCGAGCGTCGGGCACGATTGAACTCATAAAACCAGTTTTTCGCAGTGCTATAGGATGGTGCTCCATCGCCGTACAAAGATTCAAGTTCATCGATGCACTCTTGTCCTGATAGTCTACGTCGAAAGTTGTGAAAAATGATCGCACGAAAATGTTCACGAGTAAATTCCATTTTTTTTGCCAAATTGATTTTTTCAAGTTACTGTAAACAACACAAATGATGGCCGTACGTCAAAACGTTCTGACTACGTTTAGGCTAAAAAATGTAAAACTTTCCAATGGAAATGTTAGATAGCACCAGGCCACACTAAGGCCAGAAATATATATATAGCAACCTTCGTACTTTTAACATAGAGGGGGTCCTGTGGAGGGAAAAGAGGAAAATATAAAAGAAGCGACAACTACAAGTTATGGTAACTTAACACATTTTATGCATTTCATTGGTATTGCTGATCAGTTAGTTGCGTCTACAATACGATAGTCATATTTATCATCTTGTGGTATGTAGAACTGAATATCCATTATGATTATAAACATTTAGTGATTGCAACTGAAATTCATTTTTTGCTGCGGAATTAAAGTAGTTGATATAGATTTCCAATTAATTTTTCTCTGTGTGTATGATTTTTATTATATTTAAATATTTTTGTTTTAGTTTCGATTTCAGCTTACAGAAATAAAAGTATTGATGTAGAGCTTTCCAACCGCACCCTGAAATCGTAAACAAAGCTTCGGGGTTTATTTTGAATTTCCTGAAAATACTTTAAAACATATTGAAACGTAAAAATAAACTTCAAAATTTTTAGAAATTTTTGTATTTTAGCCTTTTAATTATATTTGGTTATTTCTTTGAATAAATTATAAATCTAGTATGTTTTTGCAAGCTCCATTTTTAATGGTTTTTTGAAATCGGTCTAGCTTCTAATGTAGCCAGTTAGAGATAAACTATATTGGGATTGGCTTTAAAACATAAAATTTTAATTTCAACAAACTGGCCCCTTTTAATACTGCATAAATCTACGAGAGCATATCAATAATTCGGTGACTTTTCCAACTTCCCTCGTAGTTATATGAAATGCAACACTATTTCTATCAAGTACCATCTGTTAAAAGACTGTCAAATTTTGAGAGTGTCCGTCATTAAGTTTGTGTTTAACAGCTGTTCAAAACATACAACCTCGTGGATTTTGTTAACAATGGAAACAAGTTAATTTCGAGTGTTTATCAAACATTATTTTTTGCGGAAAAAAACCATCAATCAAACCAAGGAAAAGCATGATAACTACTATGGGGACTCTGCACCATCGATTTCAATCGTAAAAAAGTGGTTTACTGGCTTTCGTTGTGGTCTCACAAGTACAAATGACGCTGAACGTATTGGATGGCAAATTGAGGTCAATACACCCAAAACTGTAGAAACAAATCCTGGATATGGTCTCGGTCGGTCGAAGGGTAAAAGTGCGTGAGATTGTTGATGGCATACGCATTTCATATGACAGTGTGGCTTCGATTGATCAGTTGGCTTTAAGATGATTTGGGTTTTTAGATTAAACGTAATCGTGCGACAACTACAAAGGATTGTTTGGAGTTGTTTAACCGCAATTCAAATGAGTTTTTGGGATGCACACGGGATAACCCACAACGATTACCTTTAAAAGGGAAAACAATAAACGGCCAATATTATGCCAACTTATTTAAGAAGGATTTAAAAAAACGGCCCAAGATAATGCACGGGTACACACGTGTGCAGTCTTTATGGCAAAATTGCATGAATTGGGCTACGAATTTGTACCTCATTCGCCACATTCTGCGGACTAAGCCCGCAGTGACTATTTCCTATTTCCAAACATAAAGACATGGCTCGTGGGAAAGAGATTTAGCTCCAACGATGAAATTATTGATCCACAAGATGACTATATTATGAACCTCGAAAAATCCTACTTTTTGGAAGGGATACAAAAATTGAAGAAACGTTGGACTAAGTGCATTGAGCTAAAATGAGATAATGTTAGAAAATAAATGTTGTTTTTGCAAAAAAAATGTGTTTTATTCGAAGAGTGACAGAATTATTGATGTGCCCTCGTACAATATTATTGATATTCGCCTACGACTTCACTACATTTTAAAGGTTTTATTAAATTTTGTCTGGACTGAATGATCCTAAAGGCAGTCATCTACATATGTGACAGCGCATAGAGAAAGGGACCTAAGGGTAAAAAAAATCAATTTTCATTTTTTTTTCTAATTTTGATGTGGACAACATCTGAGCATCGAATGAGACCGATCCCATGCCCCAAAAGTGTTCCCTCCCAGAGATATGCGCGTTTTATGAAAGTGAAGTCGACGATTCTAAGCGCAAATAGAAAGGGACCTAATCTTTAAAATGGATCTCCTGAACAAAACTGGTTTTTAACCTTAGGGCCCTTTCTATTTTGCGCGTCACATATATAGTTTTGATCGACCAAATAGATGAATATAGTATCTTTACAAATGATATCTTATATTCCTGATTCAATTTTGATTAGAATTATTAATCAGTTTTACATTTTTTCAGGTGGTTTTTCTGGCTGTATGCCATAGGCTCCACGAAAGTATATCCCAAAGTGAAAATGAAATTAGGCCTCAAAAAATATATGGAAAACAGCAACACAAAATTTTATGGTTTTTAAGTCATAATTTCATATTTTTATTGGGGTTTATTTTTATAATGCAATTAGACCCCAAATGTTGTATGATAATAGACCCCAAAACATTCTTGGGATATAATTTCATAAAAACTTTGGGGCCTACAAGGGCGGTTCGGAAACTTCTTAGCCTAGCACAAAAAGCGCGGTATAAACCGCAAATCCTTCACATAGAAACAGGTGTTCACAAAAGACGCATCCGCGATTTTTTTACAATGGAAAAATTAGAAATGCGTGGTGTCATTAAATATTTACATAAAAAAGGTTTATCGGGACAAGAAATTCATAATGATATGGTGAATGTGTTAGGTGAAAGTGCTCCTTCATATGCAACAGTAAAAAATTGGGTTGCTGAATTTAAACGTGGTCGTACAAGCATTGAAGATGAACCACGTAGTGGACGTCCAAAAACAGCAACAACAACAGAAATTGTAGCCAAAGTGCATGATATGGTATTAAATGATCGACGAAAAAAAGTGCCTGAAATAGCTAATATCATGGGCATCTCAAATGATCGAGTCCATTTAATTTTGCATGAAGAACTACAGATGAAAAAGCTTTCTGCAAGATGGGTGCCGGACTTGTTAACAGTCGACCAAAAACGCATAAGAATGAACATTTCTCAAGCTTGTTTGGATCGTTTTCAGCGAAAGAAAATGGATTTTAAGCGTCGTTTCATAACTGTTGATGAGACATGGATCCACCACTATACTCCAGAGACAAAAGAACAATCTAAACAATGGACTGAAGCTGGAGGAAGTGCCCCAAAGCAGGCAAAAACAATTTAATCGGCTGGTAAGGTTATGGCAACGGTTTTTTGGGACTTCAAAGGTATTTTATTGATTGACTATCTGCAAAAGGGTAAAACAATAAATTCAGAGTACTATTGCAATCTTTTAGATCAATTAAATGTTCAAATTCGCGAAAAACGCCCTGGCTTACAACACAAAAAAATAATTTTTCATCAAGACAACGCACCAGCGCACAAGAGTGTTTTAACAATGAATAAATATTGCTTGACCACCCACCTTATTCTCCTGATTTAGGTCTCAATGACTTTTACCTGTTCCCAAATCTAAAAAAAGTCCTTGCTGGCAAGCGTTTTACCTCAAATGAAGATGCAATTACAGTTGTAAACCACTATTTTGAAGACCTTGAGGAAAACTATTTTAATCAAGGGATAGAATTGCTAGATAAGCGTTGGACTAAGTGTATTGAAGTTTCAGGAGATTATATTGAAAAATAAAAATATTTTTGAAAAACTAACTATTCTCTTTCATTGATTGGCTAAGAACTTTCCGAACCGCCCTCGTATGTTCGCATTTTGTGGGCTAATTTCGATATTATTAGGGCCACACTAAATATTTTTGAGGTCTAATTTCTTTTCAAGACGTCACCGATGACCGCGAGGTGTGCCCCAGGAAAGCGTCCTGGGGCCTATCCTTTACCTTCTGTTTACCGCAGAGATCCCTACCAGCCCGAACGTGCTAACATCTACTTTTGCCGACGATACCGCTTTAATGACCGCACATAAAAAGCAGGATATTGCATCTATGAATCTAGGTGTACATCTCAGACGAGTAGAGTCTTGGCTCTCAAACTAGAGAATACAAGTCAATGAGGCTAAATGCACACAGGTAACATGCGCACTGAATTTTATCACTTGTCCGACATTGAAACTAAACAATATCCCTTTTTGTCAATCTGATCATGTAACATACCTTGGAATCCACCTGGATTGCCGACTCACATGGAGAAGTCATATCGAAATCAAGAAAACTCAACTGAAACTTAAGGTCCATCAACTTCACTTTCTCCTAAGCGCTAACTCAATACTTAGCCTTGAATATAAGGTCCTGCTATACAACGGTGCAATCCAACCTATCTAGTTATACGGTGCCCAGCTATGGGGCAAAGCAAGCTCGAGCAATCTCGACAAAAACCAAAGAGTCCAATCGAAGACATTGCGGCTCATTACCGGTGCCCCTTGGTATATGAGGAATGAAAACATCCACCGAGACTTAAAAATACCTCTCGTTGAAGAGGCAATTCAAAAAATCAATATAATGCACAAAGATAAGCTTGAACGTAACATACTTGCTAGACAATTATTGTGCAGCCAAGCTCTTTAAGACTTCGGAGAAACGATCGCTGTGTTTTCTAATCTACACTTGTGCTTCATCCGTAACAGTAATCGCGAACACACGCGCCCGAAAGACTGTGTATAACTGTATGTGTATAAATGCTTATATACGAGTACGTGACCTCAAAACAGTCAATATCAATCGCGGACGAACACTCAAAAAGACTGTGTAGAATCCTTTATTCTACGTCACGTGGCTTTAATGCTCTCATACGTGATCCTTAAAACAGTCAACACAAAAAACCTACAATACCTAAACTACGTCGTCCACTCTGCTATTCTAGAGTTATCCGTTATACATACATAACTAGAGTTCTTCACTCTGGCCCTTTATCACGAGGTTTAAGCCAAACCAGGTTTAAAATTCTCAAACATGTGATCCATACCAGTTATATACTATTTTGACCAAATTAATTTAAATCCCTGCCAATTAGCAGAGATCCACATAACAAGAAATCCATACTTGGATTCCTTATTGAATTATACTTAACATTCGTATACTTATTGTTAGGCTCCTTTGGAGCAGATTCAATAATTCAAATAAAGCATATATAAAAAAAATCCTTCGACAAAGAAAAGAAAGCGTTGGTTTTTTATTGAAAATTATATAGTCTATTTCCTCTGAACATAATTATAAACTTGTATAATATCTTGTACGGATGCTCGACAGCAAGGACAATACGCACAAAACATTTAAAATTCACGTAGAAACTAATAATAATAACAAATGATAAGGTGCAAAAAGAGAATATGTAAAATTTTAATATTTACGCACAACCGAAACTGCACGCAAAAGATTTTCTACACGTTTTGGAGCCTATTTTCGTACTTTGTTGTTACATTCATTTTGTAACACATAAATGAAAATTACACCCCAAACCCAAAAATTAAAATAGACCCCAATTTTATACAGAAAACAACAAATCGATACTTTGGGACATATTTGCATTTTTTTGGGGTTTATTTACATGCCTTCAAATAACCCCTACAAAATTAGGCCCCAATAAAATTTTTGGGGTCTATTTTATTTTATGTTTGGGGTAAAATTTCCTGGGGTCTATTTTCATAATACAATTAGACCCTAACTTGCGGTGTATTTTCGTGGGGCCTAATGTCATACCGCCGGTTTTTCTGCGTCTCCAGAGTGTTACAGGACTACTTTTTACTATTTTAAAATAATTTTATTACATTTCGTTACCATCAACACTTCCACAAGGTTATACCACAAGTGATTCTTTTACGATTTACAAGACCATAACAGTTATTTTACTCCTAGGATTTAAATAAAAACTGTTTGCCTTTATGTGTTCGCCAACATTTATCCCATTTTTAACAATTCCTATTCAGTATCTTTTTCACATATAAGTTTCATCTTTTCCACATTTTTGTCGTTCAAGTTTGAAGGTCATAAAATTTTTTTTCTGTTTCATTAAAATTGCTTCGCCTTATCTGGTCATGAATTCAGCACAATGTAATGGCAATTTCTTCTTTGTTTCTCGGTGTAATTCAATGGTCCTCCAGGTTGTCGTTGTGGTAATCTCAAAACAAATTGGCAATTTTTATGCTATCCCACATACTTCGTGGAAGTGGCGAGTACAATCACGCGCCAAAAATTCATTAATATCCACTCCTACAACTTGCATTTGTAGAGGCAACCACTAGGTGTAATTAAATGGTAGCGTTGATAAAGGTCAGAGTTGTACGGGTCATAGCCATTACAAGCCTTAAGGAAATGGTTCATCTTGGAAACAGATAATTGGTAATCGCGAGACATAACTACAACATCTCTTAGGCTGGCATGAGTACGTTAGTGAAGAATTCACACTGTAGTATAAATAATTCAGCCTGAAATAAATGGTTTTAGTTGAAGGTGTGTACGGATAAAAGCGTAGGGAAAAGGTCATTTAAAAGTGCCCTTTTCGTAAGCGAAACACTAATCCGCGCAGCAAAATGTAAAACAATGTCTCATCAATTTATGTCCCCATTTTTAATGCCGTAGAGGAGTAAAGGCTATAAAAGACCGCTGCAATATTTATGTGACAGTTTATTTCTGTGGCTTGGTGCTAAAAGGGCCAATTTTATTTTCCTTGCATTCGATTTATTTTCTTGCTCTCTTTAATAATGCAAAAACAGCCAATGCCAAAGTTAACCCAGAAGAGATTAATAAATGTATTGCTGGTCAATGTCATTATGAACTAATAGGGCCAATCTCTACTTTGGACCTTTTAGCAATCACTATTACCTTCTGTCCTGTCTCCAGTACTGTAAGTTTTTTAAACTGATTGTGGAATAAAGGAGACAATGGATAATTCAAGAACAATGACGATTGCACAAAAGTGTGACACTGACAAAAATGGTAGGTGATACATTAAAACATGAAGTTTAACTTTAATATGAATAACTATGCAACCTCTTATTGTTATATTCCAAAATCAGCATCAGTCAGCGAGGTTGAAGCGAAGCAACGTACAAATTCAAGCTAGAACCGCTTGAAAAAAGTGGTGTTGAATATGTACCGATAGACAATAATTCATATATGTGTTGCGCAAAATAGAAAGGGACCTAAGGTAAAAACCAGTTTAGTTCAGGAGATCCATTTTAAAGATTAGGTCCCTTTCTATTTGCGCTTAGAATCGTCGACTTCACTTTCATAAAACGCGCATATCTCTGGGAGGGAACACTTTTGGGGCATGGGATCGGTCTCATTCGATGAAAAAAAAATGAAAATTTGATTTTTTTACCCATAGTTCCCTTTCTCTATGCGCTGTCACATATAGAAATTCTTCCAATTGGACCCGAAATATAAGAAAATGATTGAAAACTCATGGTAGAGAATTTACTGCTGCTAAGGGGTATAACACAATATCTGCCAAACAAGTGAGAGCAGCGTGCAAATGCAGACGAAAGTGTTATATAAAAATAATCCCTGAGGAGCGCCAACTTATGTTTATAAGTTTTTATATTTTTTTATTGACTAGCTCAGTCGGTGGCGAATACCATACAGGAACATGTAAAATATGTCCAACGATTGAGACAGAGTGATCAGAAGAACAGTAGAAAAACTTTAGCAGAAAGAATTTTTTGGCAAAAAATACAGTGAGAAATTTGAGGTCTTTCAAACCATGAATAATCCAGGTTATGTTACTATTTGATCGACTTGCAAAAATGCTTGCCCAGTCCTTACCTAAAAAGTAGATTAATTTTTTATAAACACGTTTCACGATCTTCCAAACGATAGAAAAAAAATCAACTTCCTTGTGCTACCTATGGAATGAAACGGAGGCTGGCCATGGTGGACAGGAAATCGCTTCATGTATCTATCATTGCTTTCATAATCTTTCCAACAATAGTAATACGTGGGTTGCTATATATATTTCGGGTCCTGACAATACTTGTGTTCCCAGATGCAAACTGGAACTACTATTGGAAACTGTGCCATTTTTTAGCATACCTTCACTCAGTATGTTGAAAAATTTATCTCAGTAAAAAATGGAATTATTCCGTGAACATTTTTGTGCGATGATTTTTTACGATTTTCGGCGTGGGTTATCCAGACAAGAGTGTTAACTTTTGGTGATGAAGCACCATCAAAAACCACTGTTAGTCGCTGGTACCAAGAGTTCAGTCTCGGACGCCGTTCGTTCCAGTATGCATTTCGCGAGGGACATCCAACTTCGGTCACTTTGAGAGAAAACATCGATACTGTCTGTGCGTGAACTGATTAAGCAAGACCTATATGTGACATATCGTTTGATTAAGGCATCCTAGGGGACTAGTATGGCAAGCATTAATAAGACATTACATGTTCATTTGGCCGTGAAAAAATTTGTTCTCCTCAAATCCCACATAATTTGACGAATTCTCAAAAAAAGCCTCGTATGGATTGGTGCAAAGAATTTAAAAAAAAATTTAACTCCGGTAGCTCAAAGACAGTGCATAACATTGTCACAGGTGGCGAATAATGGATCTAAGCATATTAACCACCCCAAAAATCAGCAAATCCAAAAAAAAGTTGTTCGTGGAAGAAGTACATCGATGCAAATGATTGCGTTTTTTCGGTATAACCGGCCATGTTAATACAGTGCCTTTAGCGGAACATGAGACGGTCAATTATAAGTGGTATACAACCATCTGTTTGCCAACAGCGTTCGAAGAAATGAGGAAAGATAATAAGAGAAGACGGATCATTTTGTATCACGACATTGAGAGCTCTCACACATCAGCTGAAACGATGAGCTATTTGACCACTCAAGATGTCGAATCGTACAGCCCTGATTTGGCAACCAATAACTTCTTCCTATTACCTAGCATCAAGAACAAAATGCGCTGTCAACGTTTTTCATCACCCGAAGCAGCTGCTAAAGTGTTCAAAAATCATGTTTTGGAGTTGTCTCAATCTGAGTGGAAAAAGTGCTTCGAAAATTGCTTTTGTGCGCTTGCAAAAGTGTATTGTGTAAAACCATTTCCAATGATTAATTTTTGTGTTTTTATTGCCGGACCCGAAATATAAACAGCAACGCTCGTATACCTTCAATATAACTAAATTTTAAATCATGTTTATAAACTCATTATGTACATCGTAAAAATAACACTTTAAATGTACAAGTTCAGTGGCTGCGAATTAAATGGATGCAGTGTTGAACAAACACTACAAATAATTATAAACATTCCTTTGAGGGTGAGTTTACAATTTGTGAAATCAAGAAATCGCAAAAAACACGACGCGGAAATCTTTAACCCCTCAACAACCAACCTGTTCCTTTAAGCGCAGAAAAATTGAATGACTTATGCCATGTCCACACCACATTGCAAATTACCTAATTCGATCTCTGAATTACTTACGCGAATTACCCTGTTTACACTACACGTACGTAATTCGATTTGACAGTTGCTTTTGCTGCGGTATTCCAAAGAAAGAAATGTTTTTGTTTACATTACAATTCCTCTTTTTTTTCAATCTATAGAACTTAATTCCTATTTTGTTTAATTTGGCTATGAGCTCTAATGGTAGGTACAAAATTTAGCAATAAATCATTGATATACTTATATAATAGGTGATCCTTCTAGAGGTATTTTTTCAGAACAAAAAAAAAATATATAAAAATTCAAATGAAGTGTGGCATCTTTATTGGTAATTTGAAAGGACATTTTATAGCATTTATTTTTTGAATATAATTTCTTTCAAATGTTGGCCGCAACTACGCCTCAGGGTTTCCATTCTGAGGGTCTTATTTTGGATAACTCGTTCGAGCATTTCGACCGGTATGGCTTTAATAACACGCGTAATGTTGGCTTCCAAAACCTAAATCGTAGCTGGCTTGTCAGTATAGACTTTGGATTTTACGTAACCCCAAAAAAAAATGTCTAAAGGTGTGATATCACTAGATCTAGGCTGCCAACTCACCTGTCCAAAACGTGAAATTAGCTGCTTTTCGAAATGACTATTGTTTGAGCAGCTGTATGGCATGTGGCACCGTCCTGTTAAAACCAAGTTTCGTCACGATTACGGGCTTCAATTACAGGTAGCATAAAGATCGATATCATGTCGCGATAGCGAGCATCATTCGCGGTTACGTTCCGGCCATCATCATTTTTGAAAAAATATGCACCGATGATTACACCAGCTTATAAACCGTGCTTTTCTCTTTGGTATAATGGCACCTCTTGAACCTCTTCTTGTTGCTCTTCAGCCCAAATGCGGCAATTTTGTTTATTGACTTTGCCGTGATGGGCCTTATCACTGAAAAAACTTTTGGTGGAAAACAGCGGATCTTCCCGTTTCTCACCGAACGCTCATTTCCATAAAACAGCATTTGATGGAAATTATTTTCAAAAAATAAATGCCATAAAATGTCCTCTCAAATTACCAATTAAGATTCCTCACTTGATTTGAATTTTTATTTTTTTTTGTTCCGGAAAAATACCTCTAGATGGAACTCCCTATATAATCAATCTTGGAAGAAATAACTTATAATAACAGCATCGTGGATTAGCTGTCAGATGAAGGTATAGAAAGGAATATGAGTTAATACAGTAATGCTATTTTTTCCTTAGTTCATTACAATTTTTTGTTTTTATATCCTTTAATTACAATGGTTTCCTATTTGGTAACCATAAAATAAAAACATAAATTTATGCTAAAAGGGTCAATGCCATCTTTTTCTTCTAACTTTTGCAACTTTTTAAAATATTAATTGTACTATCGTATTCTATTCAAATATATTATATAAATGAGCCAAAGTTGATGAGTGAAACTTGGATGATTTCGTTGCTGAGTGAAAAAAATTTTTAGTAAATCATTTAAGAACAATTATCACAAAAGTGAATATTTTGACACTGGTCCTTTAAGCACCAAGACACAGATTTAATAGCACAGAAATTTTAAAGGAATGTATCGTACAATAATTTTAAATTTCTTATAGAACAAGCTCGACCAAATGTACTGACCTTAGTTTTTAGATTTTAGAAGTGCATTACAGCTCAGTGATAATAATGAAAATTATAGAAAAAAGGACTTAAAACCCCATGTTTGACTGAACAATTCGGTTTGAGGACTATTTAAATCACAGGATTCGAGTCCATCTGAACGATGATGTTCTAAAATTTTGAAATATATTTCATATACCTTCCACTGAAGGACACCTCGAAATGTTGATGTGAGACCATATCAAGTTCATATATGTGACGCGCAAAATATAAAGGGACCTAAGGCTAAAAACCAGTTTTGTTCAGGAGAGCCATTTTAAAGATTAGGCCCCTTTCTATTTGCGCTTAGAATCGTCGACTTCTTATTCAATAAACGCGCATATCTCTGGGAGGGAACACTTTTGGGGCATCGAATGAGACCGATCCCATGCCTTAAAAGTGTTCCCTCCCAGAGATATGCGCGTTTAATGAAAGTGAAGTCGACGATTCTAAGCGCAAATAGAAAGGGACCTAATCTTTAAAATGGCTCTCCTGAAGAAAACTGGTTTTTAACCTTAGGTCCCTTTATATTTTGCGCGTCACATATGATGCTGGTACTTAGAATACACACAATAAAAGAAAAGAAGGCGGTGCCACGCTCCCTTGACAACATTTTCATTGGATGGTACATAAGATTTGGCACGGCAGAACTTAATTTGTCCACTTGTTGTAAATTCTATCTTGCTGAAATTAGGCAAAGTTCGTGTGACCTTTAAAGAACCCTTGTGAGAGGATACCATATCGGGCCATGTTTACACAAATCTCGGATTGAAAAGCTCCTACCCCATTGAAGTCACATTTTGAGTAGAATTTTTGTTCAACTTAGGTTTCAGATGGTCGAGTTTTTCTTACTTTAAACTTGTTTACGTACATCTCAAATCGTGTTCATCAATCATTCCATTATTAAATTTTAGTAAAGGGTACCATTTTTACTAAGATTAGTGTAGCTCAAGAAAAATTAAGGCTTACTCATTAGTTTAATGATATAAATAATAAATAATATTTTTTATTATTTTGCAATTTCAGACTGAATTTAGGGAAAACAAAAGGTAAGTAAAATGACATTTTAAAAAAAATGTATAGGAGCCCTTTCATAACCTTTGTGTTGGTCATTTTGAAGGGAATAAAACTGCAGACTGCTTGAACGTTAAACGTTATGGAAAAACAGTAAACACTTCAGCCAAAACACTTTAACTTGATATGTACTCGTTTATGGGCTTAAAGCATTTTTCCTGCGAATTGTTTTTAAAATTTTGTCGTATTTTAAAACGGTCACATGGGTAGCGGAGGGATCCATGTGACCATTAACCCTTTGTTGTAATTTTAACAAGAAGTTTCAAAAATATCTCTTAACTTTGATATAAAATATGTCAATACTATATTTTTTTTCAAGTGGGAGTATTAAATTAAAGTATTAAATTAAATTAAATGACATTAAAAAAAATAAAAAAATATTTAGTTAAAAACATGTTTTTTTATTTATGTTCTTAAAGGTGGAGGATACATACATTATACATTGGTAGGTGAACTTAACTTTACTAAGCCTACTTTTCTATTGTTCCTTAATTTGAAGTTTGAGACAAGCTTAAAGAGAAACTCTTTTTTTAAATCCTTTTATTTACATTGCAGAATCAAATTGGCCAACATCGCGTAAAATCACCATCGATTTCTTATTTAACAACATTAATTACAAACAGGTTCACATATTTTTGAATTTTAATTTCCAACAGAAATCCAAACCGCCGAAAATCGCTTTTATAGCCAATAAGTTTAGAACACAAATTACGCAAATTAAATTTGCTTTTAGTGGATGCGTTTAAAATGTTTGACAATAATTCAATTATAAAAGTTCGTGGAAATGACGCGGACATTGTGTACAATTGACCCATCATCATTTATGCGTTAATACGAGAGCAGACGCGAAAGTCTACTTTAAAACAAGTGAACAAATTAAGTTTGGCTAGACTAAACTTTAATAAACTCCACCAAGAAGACGGTTCAAATACGAGTATGAAATATTCTTTAAAGGGTTGTGGGGCACCATTTGCCCTTTAGGATGTGTTTCTTTCGATACCCACATCATATATAAAAACTACTATCGTCATATCGGTATTAATTTATGAGCTATGGTTTTTCAAAGTTCAGGGTTTTTACAAAGCCTACAGAAATATGCTTATCATTATTTTGTTTTGTTTAAATTTTATTATTACTACCCATTACATTGGCCATAAATACTATATTTTAAGGGCATGTGAAACCGTCCACTTTTCTACCTTGATGTGTTTCGTTTAATACCCATATCATATCGTCGGTGCTCCCAGCAGAAGGCCTATGTACTTTTCCGATACTTTTCAGTAGAGTCAAAAAACTGTTGCATTTATTCATTTGGCGGAGTTTGCGAAAATTAGTAATTGAAGTGAGATTTGCATATGTGACAGCGCATAGAGAAAGGGACCTAAAGGTAAAAAAATTTTCACTTTTTTTTGATGTGGACAACATCTGAGCATTGAATGAGACCGATCCCATGCCCCAAAAGTGTTTCCTCCCAGAGATATGCGCGGTTTATGAAAGCGATGGTACACCAAAAAAAACACGTATTTAAATCTTTAAAATGGCTCTCCTGAACAAAACTGGTTTTTACCCTTAGGCCCTTTTCTATTTTACGCGTCACATATAGCTTTGTCCCTTTTTTACTGAACAAACAACTTTGAGTTTAGGCTCGATTTTGTGTGACTCAACAATATATAAAGGGTGATCCATCTTAAGGAATTATTTTCAATAGGGTTTTTATACACAGATTATACGTGAGTTGTGTTAAACTTTATATGTTTTCCTTTTCAATATTGTTTGCCGTTTTATCATGGAAAGACTTACACCGTTAGCGATTTAGTGTTTGGGCTCTTCAGAAGCTCGAAGAAGATCCAATGTTTTCGACCAAAATGTTGTTGTGATGAGGCTGCTTTTTGGCTCAACGGCAACATCAATAAACAAAATGGCTGCATTTGGGTTGAAGAGCAACCAGAAGCGGTTCAAGAGGTGCCATTATACCCAGAGAACACCACGCTTGGATGCTTTGATTGATTTTATTTTTTAAATAATAATAATGACCGGAACGTAACCGTGAATGGTGCTTGCTATCGTGCCAAGATATCGGACTTCTTGATACCTGAAATCGAAGCCCCTTGTCTTGACGGCATTGGGTTTCAATAGGAAGGTGCCACTTGCCATACAGCCGCTCAAAATGGATATATTAAGAGGTCATTTAAAAGAGCAGCTAATTTCACGTTTTGGACCGGTGAGTTGGCCGCCTAGATCGTGTGATATCACACCCTTAGACCCTTTTCTTTGGGGCTACGTAATGTCCAAAGTCTATGCTGACAAACCAGCTACGATTAATGTTTTGGAAGTCAATACGAAGCGTGTCATTAACGCCATACCGTTCGAAATGATCGAGTCATCCTAAATTGGACCCTCAGAATGGACACCCCGAGAAGCAGTTAGGGCCAACATTTAAAGGAAATTAAATTTAAAAAATTAATGTCATAAAAAGTTCTGTATCAAAATAAAAAATAATAACTTTCCTTATGTGACGCGCAAAATAGAAAGTGAACTAAGGGTAAAAACCAGTTTTGTTCAGGAGGGCCATTTTAAAGATTTAAGTACGTGTATCTTTGGTGTACCATCACTTTCATAAAACGCGTATATCTCTAGGAGGACATGGGATCGGTCTCATTCAGTGCTCAGATGTTGTCCACATCAAAAAAAAGTGAAAATTGATTTTTTTTTGCCTTTAGGCCCCTTTCTCTATGTGCTGTCATATATAGGCCTCCTCCACTATAGATACTCAAAATATTGGCCTGAAAGCATATAAGGTACTTGGTGGGCCAAAAGTTTCCATGGGGTTAAAAAATTTATTTACTTTTCCGTTTAAATATTTACTTTTTTTCATATCATATAAAAACATTTGGAGAATAAATAATGGAGAGATTCACAACTGAATAAAGGTGAATCTCATTTTTATTTAAACAAGCAGAACTGTAGCTTCTGGGATTCTGAAAATCCAAGTGCAATTCATTAGGCCTTACTTCATCGAGAATGAGGGTGAAAGTGCTGTAACCGTAAATGGAGAGCGTTATCGGTTTATGATAGAACATTTTATACGTCCTGCTTTTGAAAACACACCTGAGAGCTGGACGGAGCCACTGCTCACACTGCCTGAGATACAATGCAACTTTTAAGACAAATTTTCGGAGAACGAATAATTTCCAGAAATTCGAAAACTATTTGTTGCAGAAATTCAAACGCTACAGCCACAAATTTAAAAAGATGTTCTGGAAAAAAATTAAAATAAACTTTTGGCCCACCCTGTATATTTCATTGAAGCATTAACCTTTGTTTTTATTCGTACAAAGGTTTTCAATAGATATGTCTTAACTTTTATATAACAATTTTCAATACTATAATTCTTTTTCAAGTGTGATTGTTGTTTTAACCGCCTACATTTAAAAAAAAAAAAAAAAAAATAATTAATAAAAACACTTTTTTTGTTGTTTTCTCAAAGTTGGAGCGTAACAAGGAAAATCGTATTGTCGGGATCAAGTTAAGAAACTTTGTCGAGGAACCGTACCTCTAAAACGAATATCGATATCCCGACTTCTCTTTAGAAATTTATTTTGAAAAATCCCACTTTGACTCATTTAGAATGCCTCAATCGAGTTTGACTAAATAAATTTCTAAATTTATTTAGTCAAAGCATATGTAAATAAAAAAATTAATTTACTTAGTAAGTCGTAATCTTTTTTGCTTTCAAGTACGGATTAAAAGTCGGGACATCCGAATTCGTTTTAGAGGTATGGTTCCTCGGCCAAAAATTTTTTAGTTTGATCCCTAGAAAATGATTTTCCTTGTCACTCGAGCGTTTTTTTGCCTCTCTTTTAATCGACCCGCCCTAATATATACATATATACCTCGGCCTAGGTTAACTTAACTTAACTTATTACTTGTCTTTTCTATTATAACTAAATTTTAAATTTGTGACAAGCTTAAAGAGAAACCTTTTTTTTAAATCGTTTTATTTACAATGCAGAATTAAATTGGACAACATCGCGATAAATCATCATCGATTTCTAATTTAACAACATTAGTTATGAACAGGTTTACATATTTTTTGTAATTTTTATTTCTAACAGAAATCCAAACCACCGAAATCGCTTTTATAGCCAATAAGTTTAGAACACAAATTACGAAAATTAAATATGCTTCAGTTGGATGCGTTTAATATGTTTGACAATAATTCAATTATATTTCTCATCATAACCGAGAGCAGATGCAAAGTACACTTAAAAAAACAAGTGCACAAATTTAGTTCGGCCAGACTGAACTTAAATACCCTGGAACCGTGGACCGTGGAATTTGTGACAATATGACATATTTTTAAGGGTGCATGTGGCAGACCTTTTTTCCACCAGGGTGTGTTTCTGTCCATAGCAACACATTATAAAACAACTAATATCGTCTTATCGGTATTAGTTTACGACTTATGGTTTTTAAAAAATTTGGGGTTGTATGGGCGGAGCTACGGCTTTTGTCCAACTTTACATAGCCTACAGAAATATGCTTATCATTAATTTTGTTCTGTTTAAAGTTCATGCCCAACTTTGTACTAATTTACGAGTTATGGTTTTTAAAAATTCAGGGTTGTATGGGCGGAGCTACGGCTTTTGTCCGACTTTACATAGCCTACAGATATATGCTTATCATTAATTTTGTTCTGTTTAAAGTTACTGCCCATTACATTGTTCATAAATATCATTTTTGAAGGACATGTGAAACCGTCCACTTTTCTTCCTTGGTTTGTTTCGATTAATTTCAATATCATATCGTCTTGTACTTCTCAGGAGAGCCAAAAAACTGTTGCATTAATTCAATTGGCAGAGTAACCGAAAATTAGTAATTGCAGACTATTTGCATATAGCTTTGTTACATTTTCCTGAAAAAATTGGAGTTTAAGTCGCAATTTTGTGTGGCACAACAATCTATACAAAAATATCACATAGGCCTTTTTAGTATTGTCTTCCTGTATAAAAATAAAAAAAAATGGTACACATAGGTATTTCTATACCGTCCATCATAGGATGAGGTGTTCCAAATATGGCATATCGTTTGGTAAACCTTAAAATATTGGTAAGATACCATAAAGTATATATATGTCTTTGATCTGCGTACTATGACGATTTAGCTATTTGCGACCGTCCATGCGTCAGTGTGTCTGACACGATAGCGGTCACAGTAATCAACCTAGAAAGTCCAAACTTTGCAGAGAAATGTATAGTTGCAAGTTGTTTGGGATTAGATAGTGGACCAAATTCGGTTAGAGGAAAAGAGGTTCTCTTTACAAGGACTCAATTAACACTTTTGGGGGGGTAATTTTTTATAAATATTGGTACCATGGGATTGACGTAAGCTGCTGAAACTGTCTTTTGGACAAGGCCTATTTAGGATTTTATAGGGCCAAATCGGTAAATGTTTTGATATAGCCCCCATACAAAGTACCTTCCTGAGGTCAAGCACCGGCGCGCTAGAAACTGCATTTATGGTCTGATCTCCACTGAATTTGATACCAAGTAGTTTTATGGTAACGAAAATAACTGTTATAATGAAGACTATATCGGTCCATGATTTTAAGCAACGCTCATGCAAAGGTCCCTCCCGATTTTAGGTCCAGACGCTTTGGAAGCCACATTTATTGTCTGATCTGGACAAAATTTAGAGCAAGTAGTTCGATGGAAAGGCATTTAACTGTTTAGGCTCTGGACTATATCAGATTTTATTTAGCTAACAAACAAAGACGGCAAAATACATATGGAACGACAGCTAATTACAATAGAGCATAATCCATGGTTGGGGGTATATAAGACTAGGTCCGACCTAACTTAGCGCCCTTTTTTACATGTTACTAACTAATATTAGTTTTTTGTCGTTTAAATGTGGAATACTCATATATAGAAGGTTTAATAGAATTTTTGATTAAGAAATTGAAAAGTCCTATGTGATGATAACACATAGGCCATTTTCAAAAATTTTACGATAATTTCTATAAAGAAACGCAAATATGCCTTTTTCTAAATCCTAAACCAATAAAAATAGCGAAAATGATTTTGTGGCTACATGAATGACCAATAGGACTACTAAAAGCGACAATGAAAGAATCAAAACTGTACACATAGACCTTCTGCTGGAAACTACGACGATATGCTCTGAAATCATCGTCATATTTCTAGCTTTCATTCTTAGTTCAGGGATGTATTGAAGGTGTTACGCTGCCATGTCAAATTTTAATATAACAAAGTCTATACAGATTTCCCAGCCAATGATTTTATTCTGTTAACACACAAACGACCGTTTACGAGATTACAAAAAAAAAACGGTACGCTTCAGGAAATGGAGACTGAAACGAACAAAAATACAAAATCCGTATAGGGTTGGTGGTTGGATCAACCGGCTGAAAATATTTTTTTACTTGTTTTGTCGTTATTTTACCACTGCCAACGCTGAATTTTACGAAATTTCACATTTAATTACGTTCGTACGTTGTTAGGTATATTACGATATGATAGGAAAAGAGGGCATGGCAACGCCCATATGATGTTGGAGTTAATCGAACATATATGAGAGACAATATTTTAAAGTGTGCAGATTATTTTCGGTACAGTTCTTATGTTAGTCCTTCATATATTATCAATACCATATTGGGACAATGTTTATGGTGGAGAGGAGCAAAAAGACTCAAATAATGGCCGATATATTTGTATTTAAATAAGTTATTATTTATTACTAAAAAATACTTAATATTAGCCATAGGGAGAAAGTCCTGCCTTTTTGAATATGTTTCAGAATCTAATTTTAAGTTTCAAAAACTCTCTAAATAAAATTTGATGTAAGATCATTTTATATGTTTTTAAATCAATCTGCACTTCAATCGGAGTTATCTGGGTCTGTTAATTCAAAAAAAGAATTAAATGCCATAACATATTGAGCTGTGTAATTTGCCCTTCGATTCAAATGATTGCGTTTTTGTCAATAATTAATTAACTTCACGCGACTAAGGCAATGATTGCCTGGTACAATTGGCTTTAGTAACCGACCGCCGACGTGCGTCTGGATGAATTCAACCATTTTAATTGGAAAAACAATTTTCCAATAAAACGGTATGGGGAATGTTTTCAAAAACATTTTTTCCATAGTTACTCGTTCATCAATTACCAATGAATACAGAGGACACAAATTTGAAAAGTAAAAATGGCCAAAAATGAAATGAATTGATGCTCAGCATGTCAATGGGTCGAAGCGATTGTTTCTCGAATCAACAAATTGATTCCTACGAACAGTGATAACAGGAAAATAACGATAATACCAATCAAATAATATGTCCACCCCCGCATTGCACCCTATTCAGTTAAGCTTTGACCAAAAGCCAGCGAAGCATGCAATGACAACAGCGAAAAAAAAAACGTTGAAGTGGTCGGGCATACAAATAAACTCATGGCATTGATGAAAAATTCTTTAGAACTTTGAAATCTTAATAAAGATATTTTATGATGCTTGTATTGAAAACAGCCATTTGAGGAGTTTGTTAAACTTTTGTTTTTTTTGAACGAAAATGATTTTTCATGTTCAATTTGAAAACAGTGGGCGATTGTCAAAACATTGCCCTTTTTAAGTTGGAGAAGAAAAAAACTTGTGGAATCTCTGAAATGTTTTCGACATTCCTTAATCAGTAGTAAATAATACGTGGAAGATGTTGGATACCAAGCAACGGTTCGTTTGATTTTAACCCCGCAAAATCCAGTACTTATCTTGATCATCGTTCATCTCAAGTGCATACAGACCTCCGAGTGTTACTAAGGTGTCAACTGGACTAAGTCCCAGCACACATGAGGGTGGTGAAATAACATGATAGAGTGTTCAACATAGGAACGCTGAAATATTTTCCGTAGCCTCGGCCTGATAAGCCACCTACATAAAAACAAAACCAAGAATGGAAGAAGTTAAAAATACGGGCGTGACCGCCTTAAGATACCCTACACCAATCTGTTTTCCGGTAGATTCCGATGCTCTGTCTAGATTTTGTGCAGGGTCGGCCTGAATTTGGGACTTCTAGAGCAGGATAAACATTTGGGTGGCCTTTTTGTAGGGAAACAAGTTTGTCTATATTGTGCCATCGATTTTTTGTTAGCTTTCGGCAGGAGGAAATAAAGTTACACTGCAAAATATCAAAGAAGTCATTATCGAGACACATAAATTTAAATTTTTTCATCTTTTCGCAACCTTTATTTATTTAGGATTTTTTAGTGGGTAATGATATTTCCTTTCTAAGGTGACATAAAATACATGCAATTTCACATTGCCATATATAACATATGAGCGTGTAAAAATAAAAATACGACTCAAAGTATCTTAAGAATCAAATTGCTACATCGACCCACACTAATGAACATATCTTGGTGAAACTATCGAAAGCCATGGACCAAAGCTGTCCGCCAAATTTAACTATTGGCTGTTTATAACGTAGCATTCGAAATTTTGAGAACGTATAGGATTTCTAGAGCGACAAGACTAGATAAGGACTTTTCTATAGGGTTAATAAGTAACCACGAAACGATATGGTTTGTACAATATTGTACAAAGTTTAAGCATGTTCGGATGTAATTTGAGGCTTCTAGAATGGCAGGCCCTCAAATCGGAAAGGACCTTTCTATGAGTGATGGATGAAAATATAAACTGGGTCGAAGCTTTTACACTGAAACTTTCACAATTCTTTAAAGTAATTATATATTTAGGTTTAGTGACGAATTTTCACTGATTCAGAGTATCAATATGCCTATATTCAAAAGGACCAAGTTTTTGGTAGTAGAACTGAACATAACCCGTTAATGTCATATGGGTTTTGAAAGCTAACCTAAATAGCGTTAGTCTGTAACGGGATTTTCAATTGTTTCAACTTTCATCATGGAGTGGTCAGATAATGTGAACCGTATCGCTGTAATCGCGCTTTTCAAGTGTGAAATGAAAAAAGCGATATTTTCAAAATGCTCCGGCCATTAGGGATTACCCGCATGTTCGTCTACCGATACATACAACTGTTAAAGGAGACTGAAGATGTAAAAGACTGCCATCGGTCAGGCCGCCCACTCTCTGTTCGAACACCACATGTCATCAAAGCCGTTAAATCAAGAATTCAGAGAAATCCGCTCCGAAAACAGAAAATCATGGCCCATGAAATGAATATCACGCAAAAGTCCATGAGTCGAATCATTAAAAAAGACTTGCAACTTGGGGACCGGACATTTATTACCTCTTGGGCGATTCGACCCATTTTTAATACCAACCTCTTCGTAAAACACATATTTTTCCTTTCAGAGACATAGCTAGATCATCTAAGGTTGTTTCGACGATTGAAGATATATATATATATATATATATATATATATATATATATATATATATATATATATATATATATATATATATATATATATATATATATATATATATATATATATATATATATATATATATATATATATATATATATATATATATATATATATATATATATATATATATATATATATATATATATATATATATATATATATATATATATATATATATATATCTTCAATCGTCGAAACAACCTTAGATGATCTAGCTATGTCCGTCTGTTTGCCTATCTCTGAAAGGAAAAATATGTGTTTTACGAAGAGGTTGGTATTAAAAATGGGTCGAATCGCCCAAGAGGTAAACATTTTCCCCACAAGGAGGTGTTTAAACGTAGAAAGACAATATCTCACGGCCATGATATTTGAATCGTATGATATTTTCAAATAACAAAACACAATCAGGCTGAAAAATGGTCGGTGCACCGTCCTCTTTAACGGCCAACGTAATGGACCAACAATTTTTACAAAATAAAATCAATGATTAGCTTATTTATATAGAAATTAAATAATATAATGATAAAAGACCGAATAAATATAAACAAAAAGAAAAAAAAAAACTATCAAAAGGATTGGTACGCCCTAATGTGCAACGCATGTATGAATACTAGCCTTAGTCTGATAGGACCTGGTGTTGCCTTGCTGGTCAAAAGTGACCAGTATTGCGGTGGGAAGGGTGGTGGTAGATGGAATCGATGGAGTCTCGTGTATGTTCATTTCGATGCATGTGTGTGTAATATATGACATTCTCGGACAGTCGGACAGTAGAATAAAGGCTAAAATGTTACATACACTATGGCTGGAGACTTAAGAATTAGACTATTACACTTTATTATTGAATATCATTGATTGTTGATTCTGAAAAAGAAACAGCAAAAAGGTCTCGAACCAGAATAAAAACTGTTCAAGCGATAATAATGTTAAAAGACCGAATAAATATAAACAAAAAGAAAAATGTATTAAAATGGTTTGTTACGCCCTAATGTGCAACGCATGTATGAGTATATGTACGCACTATGTTTGTGCTTTTTGCATTTGTGGTTTTCAACGAAGACCCACGCGAAATGGAATTGGTGGAAATGATATTGCGCGTCGAAGATTGCTCTACGCATAGTTCGAATACTTTACAAAGGGCAATTCTCATTAAAAAAACGAGTTTCCCGTATAAGTCATTTGATTTGTTGCCGAAGTAATCGTTGCCAAAGGCTGCTAAAGAAAAACTTGGCGGGTTTAGCTGTACAGTCTGCCTGGCAACCATAGCCAATACATTCCACTATTTTTTTACGTTAATTCTGAAAAATAAACTGCAAGAAGGTCTCAGACTGTTCAAGTCATTATACTAATATTTCAAGATATAATATGGTCCAGTTTCCTTAAAGCAGTTAACATATAATGACAACGAAATGTACAGCCTGTGTCCGATTACTAGGCAATACAGCTTAATATCATCATGTTACACCTTTGCTTTAATCATTTTTTTGTATGACAAAGAAGCAGGTCATACAGCTGTGTCAATTTCCCAATTCTCTTTCTTCCATTTGCAGCTTAAATATACCCTTTTGAAAGGGACTTTTAGAGCATCGTATAGGATGTTATTTTGGAGTTGTAGAAAAAAAGATAACACAAATTTAAACTAAAATGAGTTTATTACGATGATAATTTTATGTCATTTGTGGTTGATTATTATTTCGGGCGTGTAGGTGTCGCGGATGGCTTGCAAGTGGCACAGCCTAGAAGTTCCATATAGGGAACATCTTATCTTAACATCTTGATCTTGAAAAATCCTACGACGTCCTAAGGACGTATATCTAGACGTCGGTATGTTGAGGACACTACTCAGACCAAACAAAAGGTGCTTTAGTCTTCTTATTGACAAAATATATTTCTTGTAATTAAATATCAGTTGGTGGTGAAAAAAGACCAATATAGGCAAAGTGGGTAAAGTTCCCCATTGAAGAACTAAAAAACTCATGAAACAACCACCATAATACATAAATAATTTACTTTTAAATAAGTATTTCTTAGAAGTCGTGGACTCACTGACCGGAACCTACCGTTTTACGCCAGCTCTGAACGGCTAGTGAATATTATATTGAAGTTTTTACAAGGCTAACAGATAAATTTCTAGCTTGTAAAGTCGGTGGTATTTACGAGGTGGAAAAACCCGCCGCTGATAAATTGTTAGATGTTTTAAAACGGCGTTGAACCTGGATTTACTAGCATGATAACCGTGCACACTTTCATCACATCACGGTCACTGCTACTTAATGTATGGCGCATATTTGTGTACAGAACAAGTAAAATTTTCCAAGTTTGTATTTATAAGTACGAGGCAGACCGCAAAACTAACTGGCCTGGCACATTTTCTGTTTTACTAGTAACTTTTTTTTGTTTTTTAAAAGCAATCTTTTA
Source organism: Hydrotaea diabolus (assembly GCA_963513945.1). Classification (NCBI taxonomy): domain Eukaryota; kingdom Metazoa; phylum Arthropoda; class Insecta; order Diptera; family Muscidae; genus Hydrotaea; species Hydrotaea diabolus. The sequence goes on from OY740718.1 coordinate 185,409,403, forward strand.
TAAGCCATCTGTCAAAATTTCAGAAATATTTAATGATTATTTTCTTTGTTACAGGTGATTAAAGTAAACAAGTTTTATAATTTTTGAAAAATGGAAAATAAAAAGTTTCGTGCGGTAATTAAACACTTTTATATGAAAGGTTATACGCCACAATTAATCAAAAATGAATTGGATTCTGTTCATGGTGATAATGCACCATCATACTCCACCGTGAAATCCCATGTTCAACAATTTAAAATGGGTCGTTCAAGTACGGAAGATGAACAACGCTCTGGAAGACCGAAACCTGCTACTACTATTGAAAACATTAGAAAAATATTTAATGAAGTGACTAAAGATAGACGAATAAAGCTCAGAGAACTTGCTGATATTGTTAAAATACACGAAAAACCAGTTTGGAGTATTTTACATGATGAACTCCACATGAAAAAGATATCCGCAAGTAGGGTGCAGCGTTTGTTGACTTTGACCCAAAAAATCGTCCGTTGGACCAATTCCGAGGAGCTTTTAGCGATTTATCAGCGTAATCCAATAGAGTTCTTGCGCCGATTCATAACTGTTGATGAAACATGGATCCATCACTACATCCCAGAATGCAAAGAACAGTCAAAACAATGGATAGAATCTGTTAAAAGTGGTCCCAAGAAGGCGAAAACTGTTAAGTCAGCAGGAAAAGTAATGGACACAGTATTTTGGGATGCAAGGGGTATACTATTTATTGATTATCTTGAGAAAGGAAAAACTATAAATAGTGAATATTATTGTCCATCATTGCATCGGTTGAGTAAAGAAATCAAGATAAAACGACCGCATTTAGAAAAAAAAGTTCTTTTCATCAAGATAATGCTCCTTCACACACTGCATTTTTAACTCAACAAAAACTGGCCGAATTACGATTTGAAATTGCTCCGCATCCACCATATAGTCCAGATTTAACTCCTTCTGATTATTTCTTGTTTCCAAATTTAAAAATAATTCTCGGTGGCAAAAAATTTTCGTCCAATAGCGAGGTTAAAAATCCTCAGACAAATCGAACATAATTCGTAACGATTTCTGTAAGAATTCTCGATAGAGTTCAGATATTGTTCAGAATGGTCTGATATCAGATATTGTCGGCAAATTTGGTTTACTGGGAGGGTACTCAGAAAAAAAGGAATTAACTCATAATTCTAGTTATGAACTTTTTTTTTAAAATTTGACTTGTTTTCGGGTTCTGGCCTTCAAATCGGTGCCATTCCACAATTGTCATGAAAAAACAATGACATTTCCTCACGATTCGAAGCTGACATTAGTTTTAGGTAATTTTTTTTATAATTAGGTCCTGCCAAAACGAGGACCCACTACTCTCAGTACTTTCAATGCAATACTGAAGGAAGAATATAAAAACTTCGGCCGGACCGAAGTTACGAGCATACGTCATACGTAAACAATCAATGTTAGTTAAATTCGTCTCTAAACAATTACGACGACTAAACTGTAAAATGGTATCATAATTTCCAAAATGCGTTGGAACAATTCACAAGCATTTTTCTTTCATTTGTTTTTATACCATAAAATGACAAACAAAACTAAGTAGATATGACCATACCGTGACCACATTTGACCAATTTTATTTAGTATAGCCGTAATCGAGAAATGGAACCTCTCAAAAGAACACCCTTTATATAAATACTGAAAATCACACTGTAAGTAAAAATGTGTATTGAGTTATTCATGAAAGTGTTACAGTCCTCCTTTGATGAACGACACACATGCCATTGTGCAGTGTAAGAATATAATGGGGCAAATGTAATGAATCTTAGTTCGGAGAAATATGAATATGTATTGGGATCTGTGTTGACGAAAGCCCATAGCCATTATAGCCCAGTGTCAAAGTAAAAATTAAAATCAAACAAAAACTGACAACCAACTACAATTCTTGGATCCCATTTCAATCAACTCCAACGAAGGGATCATCAGGGTTTTCCCTGAACGACATTAAAGAAGAGGGGAAACTATGCACAAAATATGCGACAATACTTTGTGTTGTTTAAGGCAGACTCCGGCATAAACAGAGATACATACGATGGGGTACATAAGCTACATTAAACTGATAAAAAGTTTACGGGCGCACCATCATAATCCCAAAAGTTTGCGTATCGCACTTAAATTTTACAAACTCATTCAAATCATATATCGGCGTACGCAGATTACCCGAAGTATGGCCACATTTCATTCAAAAGTGAAGCGCAGGTGAACCAATTAAAAGAGTTTGATTGCTTTTACTTTAATTAACTACTGAAAAGGAAACTTTTACCGACCTTTCACTTTTATGTCAACAGTGGGCAAGACCGGAGAAAAAAAATCTATTAAAAGTGTATACGAGGGCTGCTATATATATTTCTAACCTAATAATGAAAATGAGAATATTTATCATCAAAAACCGTTTATTGTTTTTCAAAGTATTTCCCAGCATGATTTATACACTTTTGCATGCGCTCAAACCAATTGCCGAAGCACTTTTTCCACTCCGATTGAGACACCTCCAAAACATTGGTTTTTGAACGCTTCAACAGGACCTTCTGGCGACGAAAATCGTTGACCACGCATTTTTTTCTTGATTTGCGGGAATAAACAGAAGTCATTGGGTGCAAAGTCAGGGCTGTACGGCGGATGACCCATCAGTTCGACGTATTGGCGGGTCAAAAGGGCGCTGGTTTGAGCCGATGTGTGAGAGCTCGCATTGTCATGGAGCACAATGATTCGTCTTCTCTTGTTCGTTTTTCGAATTTCTCCGAAGACAAATTTCTCAGGCAAACAAATTGTGGTGCACCACTCAGAATTGATCGTCATACGTTGCTCAGGCAGAACTGTGGCCACATGACCAGTTTCGCAGAGGAAACAGGCGACCATTTTCTTCGAAATGCTTCTTCCACGAACAACTTTCGTTGGATTTGGCTTGCCTTCGAAGACCCACTCGGTCGATTACTGTTTTGTTTCGGGCTCGTATGCACATACCCATTATTCGTCACCTGTGATGATCTTATAAACGTCTTTTGAAGCACCGCGATCGTATTTTTTCAAAATTTCTTTGCACCAATCGACACGAGTCTTTTTTTGAGCGATTGTCAAATTGTGCGGGATTCAACGAAAACAAACCTTTTTGAGGGCCAGGTGTTCATGCATATCGAATGTACGCTGGAGGAAGAAATGCAAAACGATGCCTCTATCTCACGGTATGTCACATGACGATCATGGATTAGCAGTTCGCGACCGGCATTAATGTTCTCTGGCATAACGGCCGTTTTTGGACGACCTTTAAGACCTTCGTTTTTGAGTGAGCGTCGGCCTCGATTCATTAAACCATTTTTTCACAGCGCTATAAGATGGTGCTTCATCGCCATACAAAGATTTAAATACATCGATGCACTCTTGTCGTGATAATCTACGTCGAAATTTGTGAAAAATATCGCACGAAAATGTTCACGAGTCAGTTCCATTTTTTTGCCAATTTTTTTTTTCAAGTCACTGTAAACTACACAAATGATGGTCGTACGTCAAAACGTTCTAAGTACGTTTACGCTAAAAAATGTCAATCTTTCCAATTGAAATGCATATATAGACACCCTCGTACGTCCGACATTGTGTTTGAATAAATATATAAAAAATTGTTAACGACTTGTTCATAAAAAAGGCTCTCGACAAAACGGTAAAACCAAAATTTGTGCTACAGGTTTACCAGGTAATATTTTTTGTCGCCCAGAAAGCTGGTAATAATACACATAAATCTTTAATAAAAAAAACCGTGCTTATACAAAACTAAAACGGAACGAAATTCAGCAGCAGATATTTTCGACCATAAAAGGTATATATGTATACTAGTATGTATATTATCGCTCGTCATAAAATTCTAAGACGATCTAGCCATGTTCGTCTGTTCAGTCCAAATGAAAAGTGTATTGAAAATGAACCAAATCGGGCAAAAAGGTATTTTGATTATTTATTGACCTTTTTTGTTTACATTTTTTGATTTTTCTTATGATTTCCCAAATGGCCACGTTCAACTTCATGCAAATAAGAGATTATTTTTTCATTCATTCAATCCTACGTTTTTTGGGATTTTTCTAACTTTTTCAGGGATGAGAATTTTATTTAATACATACGGCCGTATTCATAAAAAATTAAAACAGCTTTACAAACGATTGTTAAGCTTAATGTATGAAAACTGTATTCATAAACGATTATTAGCTTAATAATCGTTTTGTAAACCATTATTAAATGTGTACATTTTAATATTCTTTCGACCCTACTTTAACAGTGTTTTAAAGTGACGTTTGTGTTTGTTTGTTTACATTTGCACAAATATTTTTTGAATTTTTCGAATACAACGAAGAAAAAAATATTTTTAAAATATACGAGCAGAATGGATACGTTAATTTTTTTTGCGTTTGCATTCGCCCTTTTTCCATTTTCATTTATAAAAACTTCTTTATAAAAAAAACACAAAACAAAAAAAGAAAATGGTAAAAAGTTCACTAGTGACGTGTAAACAATCAAAATAAGAAAAATATTATTCGTTATTCGAATACCTTTTTTTATCAGTAATACTTAATTGATCTCAATTTGTCTTTTATTTAAACATGATTTTGTTTTTATTATTTTACAAGTTAGCATATATATAAATTTTTGTTTATTAAATCAGTTCTTTGTAAAATAAACAATACAAAAAATATGAAGATTCGACTACTCACATAATTGATAATCGTATTACTGCATCATTAAGATTGAAATGACAAATCAAAACGACCGTGTTGCCGTTATTGAATCGACAAATTGATTAAATTGTATATTAGTTAAAGTAGTGTTTATGAATACGTTTTCTTAACAATCGTTTGTTAGGCAAAAAGTGTTTGTTAACTAATATGTACTTTAAATCCCAATTAAGATTTTTTTATGAATACGGCTGATAATCCTCAATTTTTTTTAACAGTACTGAATAGCACTACATAAAACACAAACTATTTTAAGTATACAACTTAAAATATCTCAGTAAAAATTATTTCATTAATGTTAATTATTGCAGTTTTCCTTTAAGGGACTTAAAAAGTCCTGATCAAATTTTAAATTATTGATATTTTTAAATTACTCAAATTTCATTGATTATTTAACTTAAAATCAGTGCTTTTTTGAAAGTGGTGGAAGATGAATTAACAACGCCATAAATGGACGTGGCACTGATGTCCTTGGGGTCAAAAATGGTTAATGTTTGGGTATATAGCATCATTAAATTCGTCTTATAAATCCAATAATGTACTTTGCAGATTAGGACCAATTTGGGAATCGTATCATACGAACGACTATAGGCCCAATGGGCCCAAAACTTGGCCTTCTTGAACTGTCAACATATACTTATACATATACATAAATACTCCCAGCAAACCAAACCTTCAGAATTCGGTCAGAATATTGTACGACAATCGGCAAAATGTTCCGATGTCTTACCGAGTTCGTAACGAAAAACATATGAGAGGGTTGACAAAAATTCTGAACTACTTCTTTGGAAAAAAGTTCTCAGACAAATCGAACAGAATTCGTAACGATTTCGGTATGAATTCTCGACAGAGTTCAGATATTGTTCATAATTGTCTGATATCAGACATTGCCGGGAAATTTGGTTTAATGGGCTGTTACAACATTGAACACACCCATTTCAATATTAGAACTGAACATACCCCGTTAATGTCATATGGGTTTTGAAAGCTAACCTCAATAGCGTTAGTCTGTAACGGGATTTTAAAATTGTTTCAACTTTTATCATGGAGTGGTCAGATAATGAGAACCGTATCGCTGCAATAGCGCTTTTCAAGTGTGAAATGGAAAAAAGCGATATTTTCAAAACGCTCCGGCCACTAGAGATTAGCCGCATGCTCGCCTGCCGATGCATAAAACTGTTTGAGGAGACTGGAGATGTAAAAGACCGCCACTGGTCGTGCCGCCCACGCTCTGTTCGAACACCGCATGTAATCAAAGCCGTTAAATCAAGAATTCACAGAAATCCGCTCCGAAAACAGATAATCATGGCCCGTGAGATGAATAGCACACAAAACTCCATGAGTCGAATCATTAAAAAAGACTTGGGACTTTCAAACGACGTACCGGACATTTATTGACTGCAGCTTTAAAAAAAGTAGGATTGAAAAATGCAAACGTTTTTTGGTGAAGCAAGCTGATAACTTGCACAGAAAAATTTCACCGATGAAAAAGTTTTTACCGTTCAGGAAAATTTTAACAAGTAAAATGATAGAGTGTATGCGCGGTCATCTAAGGAAGTATCTGAACTGACCCCAAGGGTGGAAAAGGGTCATCACCCAGCTTCAGTCATGGTTTGGTGGGGTGTCTCTTACGATGGGGTCACTGACCTTAATTTCTGCGAACAAGGAGTCAAAACATCGGCCAAAGTTTACCAAGAAACCGTTTTGGAAGCTGTTGTGAAGCATCTTAACAGTTCTCTGTTCCAAAACGAGCCATGGTCTTTCCAGCAGGATTTTGCGCCGGCCCATAAGGCTAAAACGTCCCAGGCCTGGCTTCGAATCAATTTGCCAGCGTTCATTTCCTCTGAAGAATGACCCTCAGGCAGTCCAGATTTGAACCCATTGGATTACAAATTGTAGACGGCTTTAGAGGCCAAGGTATGTCACAAAATATACCCTAACATCGGATCTCTTAAGACTGCTTTGGTTCGAGCTGTGGCCAATTTTCCATTGGAGGAGGTTCGTCCACTTATTGACGATTGGCCAGTGCGTATTAAGGCGTGTGTAAAGGCAAAAGACGGACATTCCGAATAAGTAGATTTTTTTTGGATATAATATACATTAATAAATATAGTAAAAAATATTTCGTCCAAAAACATTCAGTACTTTTTATTTTACAGCATAAAACGTGTGTAACAGTATTTATGTCCCTACTAAGTGCATATTAAAAACAATAAAATTTCTTCACGAATCAGAATATCACCCCATCTCCATGGGGTACGGTCCCTAAGGCGCAGAACAAATGGTCTTTTGGAACATGGACATATGGGTACTCAGAAACACTGGGATTTTATGAATAATCTGAATAAGACTTAAGTTTCCCACTTGGCTACATTCGAGGTCTTGAGCAATGGGCGTAGTCTATTAGACCTGGGACCTAAAAATGGTCCTTAATGTTCGGGGTCATGTGAATCACCCCTATGGGTCCAAAAGCCTATGTTCCAAAAATCGTCAACATATCTCTTAAAATTGTGTGATAAGTTTGGATTGGTGGGGCGGTGCCACGCCCAATATTACCATAACACAGTTTATTATAAATCCATAAAAAATGATTTCATTCTGTTAACATTTAAAAACGATCGGACCACGACTTGGCAACAAATGCGATTTTAAAAGATTAGTAGCTCGGCCCACGTTTCTTCAACTATATGTATCGATTCATGCCACCATCACATGTTCTGAATTTTCTCATTGTATCTCTTCTAATGCATGAGATATTGTGTTTTTATATTTTGGAAAGCTGATTTTTCTAGAGGTTGACCCAGTTCTTGTAGGAGAAAATGTTTACCTATTGACCGATCTGGCCCTTTTTCAATACCGACCATTCTGATCTATCAACACATGTTAGTGGTGCAGCCACCAAGCTTCAATAGTAGGCTGCTTTCCACAGACAGAATTTTATGACTATTTTGAATATACAGGGTAGAGCGCGGTTATTTGCTTTTTTGCACTGCAGGTTGTGGGGCACTGTTGGTCAAAGAGAGTTGAGAGTGTGCGTGGCTTATACTGGCTGACGTAAGATTTGTATTCGTCTATCTTTAAGTTGCCGTCATGCATTGGACACATGAAGAGAGGTCATTTTGTGTTGTAGCGTATTTTTCAAATGCGCACTCGATCATTGCAGTGCAGCGTGCTTTTCGTTTACGATACGCTGTTCTCCGACGCGGACGTGGTTCTGGACGGCAATCAATTGTAAATTGGGTAACTTCATTGAGAACATCAGGGAATTCATATGTACGAAGAGGACCTGAGAGAAGCATTACAACACTACAAAACATCGAGAGAGTTAGAGCAGCAGTACTGCAATCTCCGAAACACTAAGCTCGGAAGCAATCACTTGCTCTTGACATTTCCAGGATGTTTATCAAAGGATATATAGTTGCAACAGGGTGGTGCCACTGCACACACAGTGGGGTTACCATGAATTGTTTGAGGCAAATGTTTCCTGAACGGCTTATCTCTTTGAGGGGTGATGTGAACTTTGAGGGGTTATGTGAACTGGCCGGCACGCTCACCAGACTTAGCCCCATGCGATTTTTTTCTTTGTGGTTACCTGAAGTCGAGGGTGTATATGTACCATCCCAACACCTTTGAAGACCTCATTAACAATATTGAGGCTGAAGTTGGCAGTCGACATGCTTGTTAGAGTTTATGAAATCTTCAGAAAACGCATGCAGCAGTGCCTGGATAGCGAAGGTCGACGTTTGCCAGATACACTATTTAAAACCATGTAGTTTAAAAATACCCGTACTGCTTAATATAACTAAAATATAAAATAAATTTTTCTAAGGTACATAATTTTTTATTTCATTCCCAAATAAGCAAATTTTGGCGCTCCACCCTTTATATATAGTTTATAGGGTCTTTGACTACTATTACACAGTGTTGCAAACGGAATAACCTAGCGCATATTTCCTCTATCCTATTATAGAGGATATTATGAAGGAGCCACATGTGCCCCTAGGCAGCAATTTGTCTACGTGTGCTGCATACAATTGTCTATGAACTTAGTAACAACATGAGCTATCCTTCAAATTTACCTAATATCAAAAGATTATATAAAGAACACTTACCTTCCAAATAATTGGAAAGACATTGCTATAATGGAAGTGTATTAATCACCCTAGAACTCTAGTCATTGACTGCAAATATTGCAATCACTCAAAATGACATTGAACAATTAAATTAATTATAAATTTAATTAATTCTATTAACTCCTGCTCACCTGGAATCATTTGTGGTTGTCTAAAGTGGATGCTGCAAAACTCCTCACAAGCACACATACAGAAGCATTCCCGCATAGGCATGAGAATCGGTTGCCACTAATGATCAAATAATACCGGCGAATGAATTTTTGTTCAAACACTAATACCATACATACTTATACTTATACATATGTGACGCGCAAAATAGAAAGGGACCTAAGGGTAAAAACCAGATTTGTTCAGGAGAGCCATTTTAAAGATTTAAATACGTGTATCTTTGGTGTACCATCACATTCATAAAAAGCGCATATCTCTGGGAGCGAACACTTTTGGGGCATGGGATCGGTCTCATTCGATGCTCAGATGATGTCCACATCAAAAAAAAAGTGAAAATTAAGTTTTTTACCCTTAGGTCCCTTTATTTATGCGCTGTCACATATGTATATAAAGACAAATACGAAATCAAATAACCTTGCAAACATTTTTAATCACAAATGAATCATCGACGAATCCTCAGGACTATAAATTATATCGCAGCTGCTACTCACAATAAAAGAATGCTCGTCGGAACCATAGTTTTGTTTACTGAATTTAATTTTGACAATAGTATGATTGCCGCAATATTAATATTGTTGGAATGTAACAATAGTATTATTGTCAAATTTAATAATGAAAATATGGTTGTAGCAACAATATAAATATGGTTGGTGCGAAAAAATTATTTTTTTTTGGGTTTTCTGTTAACAATAATATAATTACGGCAATCATACTGTATGATTGTAATTTTCCTCATTTAAAAATGCATTTTAGAACAATGTCATTGTTACGGATCTAATGCAATAATAGTACTTTCTTTATGGAAATTAAAAGTTTTCAAACAAAAAGCTTCGGCTTTGTTTAACTAAAATATTTTTAATAAAAACGCTAAGGGTTTTTAAACAGATTTTTTCTACTGTTAAATAAATCACTCCTAGTATTTTGAATTTAATTTATTTTTAATGAATTATAATTCAAAGGTATTGTTGACAACTTAGCTCAATTTAAATAAATAATATTAGGGATCATAGTAAAATTGTGTGTGATCATACTATGGTTTTAGGGATCATAAAATGGTTGCGTGTGAATCATACTATGGTTGTGGGGATCATACTATAGTTGTGATTATCATAATATGGTTGTGGATATCATAGTATGGTTGAGTGTGAATCATATCATTGTTGTGAGGATCAAATAATGGTTCTGAGGATCATAGTATGGTTGTATTTGGATCATACTATTATTGTGAGGACCATAGTATTATTGTACCACAACCATACACCCAACAATAGTATTATCCTCTTCGAATATTGTCACCACAGCCGTACTTTTTTTCTGCGTGTGGGATGCACATTAATCTGGACTGTCTGACGATTCGCGTTATTAAGTAATAGGCGTTTGATCTTGTCGAATTGCATTATTCGAAATTATTTGGAATGGAGATTCGCGAAGGAATCACTTTGCAGTGCCATTGCAAATACATGCGACTTTAAAAGAAAATTGTATTATTTATACTCTGCAAAACTCTGTAGGAATAGGTATTTTAAGTTAGCTTCATGGCAATTATTTGTTACTACCAGAACTACACCCATTTGTGAGTATACCCATAGACGTGCGTCAATCCGTCTGATGTCTATCTAACTCTTGGTGTCAAACTACAATTCGCAAATGTTGTTCTATTCCAAAATTTGGCTGAAGTAAGTATTATACCCTCCAACAAAGAATGGAGGAATATAAAAGTTTGTTATTCTGTGAGGAATGTGTTTCGTGCGTTTTCGAGCCAGATTTTGTTCAGCGATGAGGCCTATTTCTGGCTCAATGGGTATGCAAACAAGCAAAATTGCCGCATTTGGGACGAAGAGCCACAAAAGGGTTCAAGAGCTGCAACTTCATCCAGAAACAAGTAAAAAATGTTAAGTTTGGCTGTGCCGAACTTTGGATACGCTCCACCAGATTCCCAAATAAAAAAATATTTTTTTAATTTTTGTAATTTATTTATTTAAAGCAATATAACTTATATAATTTATTATAACTTAAAATTAACATATTTTTTTTTGTCTTTTTTATTATTTACACACAATACTTCTTATTAAGAAGCCTAGAAATTATTATAAATAAAAACTAAATGCCTATAGCATCATGATGACTGTGAGCTGTAGAGTACGTTTGAAATTTTACCGAATTATGTTTGGAGTTGGTGAACGGCGAATTGATATCTCATCCGCCATATTCCCCGGATTAAGCCCCCAGTAACTATTTTCTATTTCAGACCTAAAGAAAAAGCTCGGTGGAAAGAGTTTCAACTCCAACGATAAAATTATTGATCAAACAAATTTCTATTTTATGGATCTCGAAAAATCCTATTTTTTGGAAGGGATGCAAAAATTGGAGAAAGGTTAGACTAAGTGTATTGAGCTAAAAGGAGATTTTATGCAAAAAAACTCGTGTTTTATTCGAAAAGTCATTGAATTATTGATACACCCTCGTATTTTATAACATTTTATGGAAGTCCGCATTAAGTAGAGCGGTTGTATCTGAAAGCGGGTCTATGTAATGGGGCTTTATGATCAATTGTTATCTGAACTGTAGCTATCTTCACTGAGAAGGAAATGAGACGGTCTGACGAAAAGACAAGTATTGTTGAACCGGATCCGCTCTTAATTTTAGGTCCATTGAAAATTAATCTACACGAAGAAAAAGGTGTGGTAAGGTTGACAATATTCGAAGAGCATCATACTCTTCTTGAGTACAGGTTGTGGCACAACAATATTATGATCCCCACAAACATTTCATGTATCACATACAACAATACTATGAACCCCTTTTACCATATTATTATCATCACAACCTTAGATTGTTTCACATACACCCAAAGTATGATCCCTACAATTACAGTATGATCCACACAAGCATAGCATGGATTACACGCAACCATGTATGATTCTTACAACTATAGCATGATCTCACTTAACCATTCTATGATCCCCAACATTAGACACAAGGATTACATTTTGTTGTTTTTAACAATACAAATGTTTATTAAGAAAATTATTTAAAAATACATTAAACTCATAATTATGAAAGTGCATCTTTAACAATAGAAAAAATCCATTTAAAAAAGTAAGTTTTGTTTTTATTAAAAATAATTTAGTTATACAAATCTAAAACATTTTTTTCGAAAAATTTTACTTTACTGATAAAAAGCTATAGCTTAACAAATAGCGTAACGAACTTTCCTAAGTCCGGTTAAGGCCACCTAATTGTGCGTACATCACAAAGTTATTTGATTCTTATTCATATAACTATCATTACTTCTAAAAATGTTTGATCGACTTTGTTTTTCAACTAAACAAAGTCCGGTTAAGACCACTTAATTATGCGTACATCACAAAGTTAGTCGACTCTTATAAGTATCATTACTTCTTAAAATATTTGATCGAATTGACATAGGCTGTGAAGTTTTTTATGTTACATTGTACATTTTTCAATTAAACACTAATTGCTATCGACCCATATAACAACTATTTTGTCGCAAGATCCTTATATTGTTGCTGCAACCATATTTTTATTTCTTAATTTTGTAATAATACTATTGTAACAATTCAACAATATCAATACTTAGTAGGGACATAAATACTGTTACAACATTGAACGCACCCATATTAATAGTAGAACTGAACATACCCCGTTAATGTCATATCGGTTTTGAAAGCTAACCTTAATAGCGTAAGTTTGTAACTTGATTTTAAAATTGTTTCAACTGTTTAGCTCGTTTGTTTTATTTCGGTCTGTTGCTTTTACACATTGAACAGCGATTAAACCGGCTCAAGACCTATTGCTTCTATATTTAAATAGAAGACAAGTTTTTAACAAAATGGCAAAGTGACATTGATCTTCGTGGCTGCACACTACTTTTATCATGATCAACAGACCGAAATAAAACAAACGAGCTAAACATACGTACATGCACGGCATGGCACTCAAGTTGACATAGTCAACTAAACTCTTTTTACAACACACACACACGTTGTTGTAAAAGAAATCTATTGATGGCTCTCGATGTGGAGTCTCTTTAGAGCTGGCAAGAGTGAGTTGTATTTTCGTGGGCAATTGTGTGAAGAAAACTTGAAAAGTAAGGTTTACAACAGTAGTTCTCATTCGTTTGTGGAGAGCCTGGCCTTATAGAGTTCGGTTTTACTTTCAACAATTGCAGCAAGGCTTTCTGAAGAGGGTTGTCACGGTCCCGAAATCATGATAAAAGTAGTGTGCAGCCACGAAGATCAATGTCACTTTGCCATTTTGTTAAAAACTTGTCTTCTATTTAAATATAGAAGCAAGAGGTCTTGAGCCGGTTTAATCCCTGTTCAAGTGTTTCAACTTTCATCATGAAGTGGTCAGATAATGAGAACCGTATCGCTGTAATAGTGTGAAATGAAAAAAGCGATATTTTCAAAACGCTCCGGCCACTAGGGATTAGCAGCATGTTCGTCTACCGATGTATAAAACTGTTTGAGGAGACCCCGCCACCGGTCGGGCCGCCAACGCTCTGTTCGAACACCGCACTTCATTGGATTGGATAACAAATTGTGGACGGTTTCAGAGGATAAGGTTTGTCACAAAAGATACCTCAACATTGGATCTCTTAAGACTGCTTTGGTTCAAGCTGTGGCCAATTTTCCAATGGGCGAGGTTCGTGCAGCTATTGACGATTGGCCAGTGCGACTTAAGGCGTGTGTAAAGGCAAAAGACGGACATTTTAAATAAGTATATTTTTTTTGGATACAATATACATCAATAAATATATTAAAAAATATTTAGTCCAAAAAAATTCAGTACTCTTTATTTTACAGCATAAAACGTGTGTAACAGTATTTATGTCCCTACTAAGTAGTTTCGTACTCATAATATTTTCAAATAAAAATTCAAAAAACAATACCATGGTTGACACAATCATGTTCTAATTGAAAGCATCTAATTGTAGCAACCACATATTTTTTTCTAGCTATGCCCTTAAAATCTTTAATCACACTTATCGCCTACTACATTGATTTTCCTGTAGTCGTAAATTGTTTGCTGGGCTATTACCACACACATATACGTAGGATAACATTAAATTTAATGTCAATATTGTGTTAACAATACCGAGAACAAAAAATGTCCCACAATGCCAACGCAGACAACAAGCGAATCACAACAACGATACCAACAGTGTCAACATATATCCAGGATAAAAGGACCGCAACAGTTTGCGTTCAACATTTGTAAATCAAACAGATACACATGTAAGTGGTCCACCACCAATTGTGAAACATAAGATTATTTTTGATGAGCGAAATGTGTTGCGTCGAATTTATTTGAACTGAAAAACAAAAACAAGTTTTCGTCTGATTTAAAAGTAAATGACTATAATTACTCCTTAAAAGTAAAAGAGAGTTTCTTTGTGAATATTTAATTTTAGAAAAGTTTGAAAATCGGCTAGACATTATTTCCCACCATGGTTTGCGGTTTAAAGTGTCTTTGGGAGTATTCGGGAATATGGTTGTAAGAGGTGTAGTTTTCTCTGAACTACAATTATCCAAATACTCGTACTTATTTCAGTCAAATATGGCATGGGTAGGTCAGTGGAAACTAAACGGAAAAACACATTCGTAAAATAAATGTGTATTTCAATTCGTGTCCATATTGGAAGTGCCAGGTTTCTGTATTTTTATGTAGCAAGATCCGAAAAAGAAGTGTTTTTTGGGATTTGTTGGGACTGTTCGTTGTCTTTTGTTCTTTATAAATGGATCTATTCTATAAAAATATTTCTTAGGTTTAATATTGCCTATGTATATTAGGATCAGTCACAATTTTTGTAGCAAATGTTCTTTCACCACCATATGGGGAATGCTCAAATGGTAATAAAAATCTTTTTTTTAGTTACTTTCATATCAAAAACCTTCCACACCGAATGCAATTACTAAATTGAGTTTTTCGTTATTAATTTTTTTATTGATTTTTAAATTTGAGGAAAAATAAATTTTTGTACTCGCATACACGAATACTTTATTTTGGTTCTCCAATGGCCCCAATGTAAATGCTCCATTCCGCCTACTTTGGGCATTTATACCATGCACCAATCCGTGGAACATTGTGTTTTAAGTTAGGTTCACTTGGTGTTCTAAAAAAATACAGTTTAGATTTTTAAAAAAAAAAACAGAATTCTGAAAAATTCAATACGGTTTTAAAGAAACTCATAACTTTAGTTCTAGTTATGATATTTGGGAATTTTTTAAAACTATCAGGATTTAATTAAATTAGAGTTTTAAAAATTTTTTATATTTTGGGAAATTTTTGGAATTTTTTTTTGCTTTGCGGTTTTGGAAAAATTTACCTTTAATTTTTTTAAAAATAATTTTGGTAAATGGTTATTATGTTGGCAAATGGCACAAAAAGAGTTTTAGGCGCCACGTTTCTACTTTTTGAGCTAAAAATAAAAGGGTATGTCGGTCTCAACATTATTTTTAATTATTATCTCTTTGTCATGTATGAGGGACTTTTTTCCATTACAAATGATCAGTTGTGTTTTAGAAAGCTGTCTGCCTCGTTTGCTCTTAATTGACCATAAACGTAATCGTGTGACAAATTCAAAGGATTATTTAGAGTTGTTTATCCATAATTCGAATGAGTTTTATAACAGTAGATAAAACATGGATCCATTAGAACACTCCGGAGACCAAGCGGCTGTCATAACAAAGGGTTTCTCCGGGTGAACTGGGTGCGAAGAAGGCCAAGATGATTTTGTCGGCCAATAAGGTGTTGGCAACAGACTTTTGGGATGCACGCAGAATAATCCACATCGACTGCATTCAAAAGTGAGAAACAATAAACGGCGAATATTATGTGAACTCATTGGATAATGGCAAAATTGCATGAATTGTGTTATGTTTGTTGGTACCTCATCCGCCATATTCTCCGGATTTAGCCCCCAGTGACTATTTCTCATTTTCAAACATAAAGAAATTACTCGGTGAAAATGATTCAGCTCCAACGATGAACTAATTGATGAAACAAATGCCTATTTTATAGACCACGAAAAATCCTTTTTTTTGGAAGGCATACAAAATTTGGAGAATCGTTGGACTAGGTGTACTGCGCTAAAAGGAGATTATGTTGGAAAATATTTTTTTTGCAAGAAAACTTTTTTCGGAAAGTCGCGGAATTATTGATATGCCCTCGCACCGAGTATCATGACCTCAGCATGAACGTCTAATGCATTGAAAAGAAATTTTTGTTTTCAACACTTAAACTTAAATTTTAGGATGTGGTTTCTGTAATAGGATTAGTGATTAATTTCGTCAATGTCATTAGGATTTTTTTAAAGTTGCTGTAACGCACATTCTATTACGAAAAATAATTCGCATCAGCAGCGTTTTAAATTTGTTAAGGTATTTATCCTTTCATTCTAGTCAATACAAATGCTTATGGTAACAACTGATTTTATTTTGGTACTGATAAAGTATCGACACTTTTTTAGTCGATACTTACACCATTTATGAAACATGAAACTCACCCTATCATATTCGATGATAGATGTCAAAAAGAAAGTTAGAATACATTTAAACTTTTTTAAGTGTATTTATTTAATACATGTATGGTTGATGTTCTTTTAGCTTATATAAATTTAAGATTTTTATGCGCAACGTAAAATAATGTCGTTAAAAACCCTAAGACACCTTTTGATCGTATCAAGCCTCTTGCTCTTTTTTAATGCGCTCCCAATAAAAGGCTGCGACATTGTTTGGTTAAAAATAATGTAGTATTATTTACGTTATTTATTATAAAAGCAAATCGCATCATAAAAATTGAAAATCAAAAAAGGGCAAACAGAAATTTTAAGCTACTTACGATTTATTACCCCTCCAGTGGGCGGTTTTCTCGAACTGAGGACGAGTATAAAAGTGTCGTAAACAAATTAATAAGACATGCGATCCAGCTGTAGGCGAATACGCATTTAAAAGCATAACGAAAATATAATTTACAGTCGTCTTTATAATTGAAATAAATGAGCTTAATACTTAAAAGCAAGGAAAGGAAAACAAAGGAAAAATATTGCAGATACATTTTAAAAACATAACAACGTTGCATTCGCAACATTTTTACTGCAGAATTGCGAATTACATTTTATATATAAAATGCATTAAAAATTAATTGAACACCAAATAGAGTTAATTTTATAAGTTCTCTGCTAATTATAGCGCTCCAACATAGCATAACTAATATTGGAGGATATGGATGTTAGTGGGTAAATTTTTCGAAAGAACAATTATTTTAATCAAATATGGTTTTGAAAGTAGCTTGGAAGTCAAGACGTAAAATAAATTTCATATTTCGATAACATCAATTTAATATTTGGAAAGTCATTGATTTGAGATCCCATATGTCTCATATATATGTTGATCCATCTAGAGCTATTTTTTCATAAAAAATATAAAAATTCAAATCAATTGTAGAATCTTTATTGGTAATTTTAAAGGATATTTTATGGCATTTATTTTTCAGGGTTTCCATTCTGAGGGTCCAATTTTGGATGACTCGTTTGAGCATTTCGACCGGTACAGCTTTAATGACACGCGCAATGTTGCCTTCCAAAACGTGTCTCGTAGCTGGTTTGTCAGCATAGACTTTGGACTTTACGTAACCCCAAAGAAAAATATCTAAAGGTGTGACATCACTCGATTTAGGAGTCCAACTCACTTGTCCAAAACGTGATATTAGCTGCTTTTTGAAAAAACCTTTCAATTGATCCGTTGTTTGAGCAGCTGTATGGCAAGTGGCACTGTCCTATTGGAACCAAGTGTCGTCAAGATTACGGGCTTCAACTACAGGTAGCATAAAGATCGATATCACGGTTACGTTCCGGCCATAATCATTTTTAAACAAATATGCACCGATGAATCCACCAGCTTAAAAACCGCACCAAACCGTGGTTTTCTCTGGGTATAATGAATTGCATCTCTTGAATCTCTTCTTGTTGCTCTTCAGCCCACATGCGGCAATTTTGTTTATGGCGTTTGCCGTTGAACCAGAAGTGGGCCTATCACTGAACAAAATTTTGGTCGAAAACAGCGGATCTTCCCGTTCTCACCGAACGCTCATTTTCATAATACAGTTGCCAACATTTGAAGATAATTATTTTTGAACAGGGATTAACCGGCTAAGACCTCTTGCTTCTATATATAAATAGAAAACAAGTTTTTAACAAAATGGCAAAGTGACATTGAGTTTCGTGGCTGCAGCTGCTTTTTTCATGATTTCGGGTCCGTGACAACCCTCTTCAGAAAGCTTTACTGCAATTGATGAAAGTAAAACCGAACTCTAAGGCCAGGTTTTCCCCAAACGAATGAGAACTACTGGTGTAAACCGTACTTTTTAAGTTTTCTTTACACAATTGTCCACGAAAATACAACTATTTTCAAAAAATAAATCCTTTCAAATTACCAATAAAGATTTCACACTTCATTTTAATTTTTATATATTTTTTTTGTTCTGAAAAATTACCTCTAGATGGATCACCCTATATAAGATGCTGGAAAGATAGCACATATGAGCACATATCACACACCTGCCTGTTGTCTCAAATATAGTCAAAGCTTACACTAAGCAGGTATTAGGATTCGTATTAAAATTGATTACGAGTATTATGGTGTAACTTTAACTTAGCCTATTTTTCTGTTGTTCCTAAATTTTAAATTTGTGAAAAGCTTAAAGAGAAACCCTTCTTTAAATCCTTTTATTTATAATTCAGACTCAAATTGGCCAACATCATCACCGATTTCTAATTTAACAACATCAATTAAAAACAGGTTCACTTATTTTTTAAATTTTAATTTCCAACAGAAATCCAAACCGTCGAAATCGCTTTTATTGCCAATTAGTTTAGAACACAAATTACGCAAATTAAATCTGCTTTAGGTGGATGCGCATAAAATGATACAATAATTCAATTAAATATAGTTCGTGGAAATGACGCGGACATTGTGAACATTTGTCCCATCATCATTTATGCGTTAATACGAGAGCAGATGCGAAAGTCTACTTAAAAAAACAAGTGGACAAATTTAGTTTGGCTAGACTAAACTTTAATAACCTCCACCAAAAAGTCGGTTCAAACACTAGTATGAAATATTTTTGTAGGGCCTCATTTTCCCTTTAGGGTGTGCTTCTTTCCATACCTACATCATATATAAAAACAACTATCGTCTTATCGGTATTAATTTACGAGTTATGGGTTTTCAAAGTTCAGGGTTATATGGGTGGAGCTACGGCTTATGTCCAACTTTACAAAGCCTACAGAAATATGCTTATCATTAATTTTGTTCTGTTTAAATTTTATAATTACTACCCATTACTTTGGCCATAAATACTATTTTTGAAGGGCATGTGAAACCGTCCACTTTTGTACCTTTGTGTGTTTCGCTTAATATCGTCGGTGTTACCAGCAGAAGGCCTACTTTTCAGTAGAGTCAAAAAACTGTTGCATTTATTCATTTGGCGGAGTTTACGAAAAAACGTAATTGCAGTCGATTTACATATAGTTTTGTCACTTTTCTATTGAACAAAAAAGATTTGAGTTTAGGTGGGATTTTGTGTGACACAACAATATATGTGACAGCGCATAGAGAAAGGGACCTAAGGGTAAAAAAATCAATTTTCATTTTTTCTTTTTTGATGTGGACAACATCTGAGCATCGAATGAGGCCGATCCTCCCAGAGATATGCGCCTTTAATGAAAGTGAAGTCGACGATTCTAAGCGCAAATAGAAAGGGGCCTAATCTTTAACATGGCTCTCCTGAACAAAACTTTTCATCAACATTTTACTTTTTTTTTAATGTGGACAACATCTAAGCATCGAATGAGACCGATCCCATGCCCCAAAAGTGTTCCCTCCCAGAGATATGAGCATTTTATGAAAATGAAGTCGACGATTCTAAGCGCAAATAGAAAGGAACCTTATCTTTAAAATGGCTCTCCTGAACAAAACTGGTTTTTAACCTTAGGTCCCTTTCTATTTTGCACGTCACATATACAAAAATGTCACAGAGGCCCTTTTAGTACGGCCTTTTCTGTCTCAAAATAAAAAATATGATATTTTCCACATAGGCGTTCTTATATCCTGAGGATGAGGATGAGTTGTGCCAAATATGGCGTTTCCTTTGGTACACCTCAAAATATAGGTCTGATACCATATAAGGTATATACAAGGTGGGCCAAAAGTTACCATGGGGTTTAAAAATTTAATAACTTTTTTGTTTATATGTTTTATTTATTTATTTTTTCAGATTATATAAATAAAACTTGGAGAATAAATAATGGCGAGACTCACAACTAAACAAAGAATAATAGATTTTTTTTATTTAAATCGGCGATCCATTATTTTAACGCAAAGTGATGAAGCTCATTTTCATTTGAATGGCTTTGTTAATGAGCTGAACTTTATGTTTTGGGGTTCAGAAAATTCAATAGTCATTCATCAACGCCAATCGCACCCCATTAGGTGTACAGTATGGTGTGGTATCACATCTGCAAATGTCATTGGGCCTTACTTCTTCGAGAAAGAAGATGGAAATTCTGTAACCGTAATTGGAGGGCTGTATCAGTTTATGATAGAACATTTTTTTCGTCCTGCTCTTGACCTGGGATGTGCTTTTAGCAGGACGAAGCTATTACCCGAGACACAATGGCACTTTTAAGTCAAATTTTTGGAGAACGAATTTCGTGATTGGCAGATTCGTCAGCACCCGACTATTTTCTATCGGGTTATGTAAGGGATCGAGAATATATAATATTTATTTATTTTTTACGTGCTGCTCTTGAAGATGGATGCAGGACGGAGCCACTGCCCACACTACCTGAGGCTCAGTGGGACTTTTAAGTCAAATTTTTGGAGAGCGAAAAATTTCCAGAAATTCGGAAATTATTTGGCCTGCGCGATCGCCAGTTTTGTCAGCACCCGACTTTTTTTTCTTTGGGGTTATTTGAAGTAGTGAGTATATGTTAATCCTTCAATTCAAGGTCAACATTTTTGCAGAATTTGAACGCTGCAGCCACAAATTTTAAAAGATGGTTTGGAAAATGTTCAAAGGAGCCCATCATTGCGAAGCTTAAAATTATTTTCATACTTGGTGTAAAAAAGTTTCCATTTTGAATATTATATTATTTGAGAACAAAATTAATAAACGAAAAAGTAATTAAAGTTTTTAACCCAATGGTAACTTTAGGCCCATCCTGTTAATTTTATATACCACAAAAAATAACTGATAAAAAAATAACTTTAAGTTGTAAAAAAATTTACGTCAAGACGTCATCGCCAAATTTGAATCAGTTCCTAATTAATATTTCTACTAAAGGGTGGTTTAATTTTGAGGGCCGATGTTGAATGTGAACCACACCTGCATTTTCTGCATTTCATTTGATATTTCTCAATTTCAAACCAACTTAATTTGAGCCATGGAAAGATACAAAAGCGAGCAAAGCGTAAAAGTTATGCAGGCTTGCTGGCAAGAAATGGCAACAGTGAATGATCAACTTTCGAAGAAAATCATCTTCAGTGATGAGGCACATTTTCACCTCAGTGGATTCGTCAATAAGCGGAATTGCCACATTTGGGCGAATGATAATCCAAAAGTGATTGCCGATAAAACAATGCACCCACAAAGAGTGACTGTTTGGTGCGGTTTATGGGATGGCTGCAAATTGATGCCGGTCAGACAGTTACTGTGAATGGTGTTCGCTATCGTGAGATGACAACGAACTTTTTATGGCCCGAATTAGAAGATATGGATGCGGACGATATGTGGTTTCAACAGGACGGTACCACTCGCCACACAGCCAATATTATCATAATAAAAATTAAAGATAAAAATTTCCTAAATAATTTGTGTTTTATTCAAAATCAACATCGGCCCTTTAAAACTATTCCACACTTTATATAATTCATATTGTTCAATTTCTGTAGATTCTTAAGAAGTATAATATGTGATTAAGATCTAGTGTCATTTTTGGTTTCTACTTCTACAAGACAATAATTCGCAAAGCCCTTTGTATTTGAGCTGAATAATATCAGACAAGGATTAAATTATCATAGTTGGTTATTGATCGATAACAACAATCTGTGGGGTGGAGGAATTTCCACATTCCTGAAAATATGCCGAGAAAACGTTCTAAAGTTTCAATATTTGACATGAAGTTCTCTCCTGTATAACTCGTGATACGATTCCCATGTTCATAGCTCTTAAAAATTACTTGTAATAAAAAAAGAATTACTTGTAATAAAAAAAAGAATTACTTGTAATAAAATCCTTCGTTTAGGATTTTTAAAATTCAGTAGAAGTTTGCAATGGGTTTTCCATTAAGTACATATCAATTTTATATATTAATAAAGCACAGAATATTTAAGACATATAGTTTAAATCTATAACAGGTGTAGTGCAAATGTTACGTTTTAAGAATTAAATTTGATTTCATTGTTATTTGTATACGAGCCCGCATGCAGCGACCTATTCTTTGAACCCAATTTTCAACCACTCTTGCACACATTTCGAACGGAACGAAAAAAATACGACCCAATCACACCTTCAGCACGAAAACCACACCACACATTAATTTTGTGCAAATGCAATTGTGTTTCTTGAAGCACATGTGCGTTTGTTGCTGTCCAATAGCGCATTTTTTGTTAATTGACAAAAACCCCTCAGCCAGAAATGAGCGTCATCGCAAAAGATGAATTTTCGATGAAATTCTGGATTTTCGTGAAACTTGCCAGAGCCTCCAACTCAGAATTCCGTTAGTCATTTTTAATGATTTCCAAACACTGACTTCGATTAACGTGTTGACACTGAAAGCTCATTAAAACTGCTCGCTAGTAGCTTTACATATCATATTTGCTTTCTCCGAAAATGTCGGAATAAAATCGGCCTCTATCGGTGATGTCTTCATGTTGTCATGTGGCCTTTTTCGGATACTGGTTCCCTGCTAAACCCTTGTCGCTATAGATGCCTTTGGAACATCTCACATCTGTTGATTGTACTTTGGATTGTATGAGCAATATTAATTATAAATATTAATCATACGCTCCACTGCTGTCAAATTGGGTACACATGTTTATTATTAGGCTAACATTTCATTCTCTTGGGCATATTTTTATGCTTGTGCGTGAAAAACAAATGAGCATTTTATTCTATTTTTTTGGGTTACAAATTGAGAATTATTAGGCTCGTTGTTTAAAGAACACGTCATAAATGTTTTTGCACACCTGGAAAAATAGTCACACTTGCTTTTTCTGTATGTACGAGCAGATACAAAATTATTCTTCGAAATTTTTCATTTTACTGTACACTAAGCTGTAGAATAGAAAATTGTGCATCTTTTATATTTCCTCAGTGTTGAGCTTTTGTACTACGTTTTATGTACGCTGGTTGACATATATTCAAATCGTATTATAAGATAAAAGGAATGTTAACTATGCTTTTCAATCGAGTACGATGGCCGGAACGTAATCGTGAATGGTGCTCGATATCGCGCCAAGATCTCGTACATTTTCTACCTAAAACTGAAGCCCGTAATCTGGAAAACGCATGGTTTCAACAGGACGGTGCACGCAGAGAAAAGATATGGTTACACTTTGGTCACCGTAACACTAATATGTTCTCTACAATAAAAGCATGTTCGTCGGAACCATAGTATTGTTTTTTGAATTTTATTTTGACAATAGTATGATTGCGACAATATTGCTATTGTTGAAATGTAACAATAGTATTATTGCCAAATTTATAAATGAAAATATGGTTGTAGCAACCATACAAACATGGTTGGTGCAACAAAAGTATTGTTGTTTAAAATTTACATTAACAATAATTTGATTACGGCAATCATACAGTATGGTTGCGACTATGAACATAACAAAACAGGTTTTATAGATCATACGTGGATGTGTGTGCGTATGTTGTTTTTTTTGATATACAAAAAAACACATACACACGATACAGTGAATGGTTGCTGTTCATTAAAAAAACAACAACAATCGGAATGTAGTTCAAGCGATTTTTATTGTGTTTTCTTTGTTCGGTGCAATACTCTAATACCGACTGGTTCTCGTTTATTTAAAATCTGCCTGCACTTAAGTATATAGCCATTGATCATGGTAAAATCACATTCGTTACTTGGTGTCTACGGATGGTGAAGTAGCATTCACCCCTGCTGGCAACCGTTATAATACATATTTTTGTTTCTATGAACTAATAGTAATGCAATTTAAAATAACATACGAGTACTTAATAAAAATCTCTATTTTTGAATAACAACAATAACCAATCCTAATAAATAATTTTGGGGATTATAGTATGGTTGAGTGTGAATCATACTATGGTTGTGGGGATCATAGTAATGTTGCGTGTGAATCATACTATGGTTGTGAGGATCATACTGTGGTTGTATGAGGAACATACTATAGTTGTGAGGATCATAATATGGTTGTGGAGATAATAGTATGGTTGAGTGTGAATCATACTATGGTTGTGAGGATCATAATATGATTGTGGAGATAATAGTATGGTTGAGTGTGAATCATACTATGGTTGTGAGGATCATAGTATGGTTGTGGAGATGATAGTATGGTTGAGTGTGAATCATACTATGGTTGTGGGGATCATAGTATGGTTATGTGTGTGTGACAACCATATACCCAATTTAACGTTTAACGTTTTGGACCGGTGAGTTGGCCGTCTTGAAGGTGTGCTATCAAACCTTAAGACTTTTTGCTTTTTGGATACATAAATTCCAAAGCATATGCTGATAAACCAGCGGCGATTCAAGTTTCGGAAGCCAACATTACGCGTGTCATTAACGCCATACCGGTCGAAATTGGACCCTCAGAATAGACACCCTGAGGCATAGTTGCGGCCAGCATTTGTGCGGAAGTGTGTTCTATATAGAATCTTTATGTGCAAAATTTCATTTCGATAGGTCAAGCTTGTGGTGAGTTATCGTCATATTATTTCCCAAAGCCTATGAGACCGCTAGTGTGGGAGGTACCAGTAGGACTTTTCCGATCTCAACCGAATTCAGCGTAGAAATGTGTTGAATATAGAAATCTTGATGTGTAAAATTTTATTTCGATAGCTCAAGTTTGTGGTGAGTTATAGTCATATTATTTCTCAAGGCCCATAAGGCCGTTTGTATGGGAGGTACAATAAATGGTGGCCCAATCTAAACCATTTTTACATAGATGATTGCGCCTATATAGAGATTATTATTTGAAAAATTTCAGTGATTTTGATAAAGAAACTGGACGTATATTTTTAAATAAAAAACTAATTTTTATGAGGTAGTGTCGGTTGAGGGTCTTCAACACCAACTGCCCGTAGAGCTATATAGCCTATTTTCGACTAGGCTATATAGCTCTCGACTATAGCCTATTTTCGACACCATTCTAGGTTAACTACACATATTTGTGCCTAATTTCAACTCACTAGCTGTTTTCATATAGGCTCTATCTTGTTTTCAACAGACGGGCAGACGGACAGCCGGACAACATGGCTAGATCGTCGTAGAATTTAGAGAGGATCAAGAATATATATACATACTTGTTGGGTCTCCGATGATTATTTCAAGGTGTTATAGACAGAATGACAAAACTAATATACCCTCCATTGTATGGTGGAGGGTATAAAAAGGCGGTGCTGACAAAAAAATGTGAACAGCAGAGCGGTAGTGCCTCATATCGGAAAGCACCTTCGGTCTTGCCTTGGTAGGGCTGGCTATAAGTCTCACAACTCTGATTTTGTATGAAGCTTCATGAGCGACAGCGTCATATCGAAAGTTAAATTTGTATGGTTGCTACGGGAACACATATGGTCCACATTACCATGAATACCATGTTAAATTGAATCAAGATCATATTGCATTTTTGAACTTTAGTGGGGCTCGGTTCATGTAAATCATGCAAGATCATTATATTGGACTTAACGAAAGTTTTAACTAATATACATATACAAGATAGGAAGTGCCAGGACCTCAACTTCAAAGCGACTGCAGGAATCCTACAGGGAAGCTGGGACGAGAGCAGGATTAAAATGTTGTTAAACTTGAGAAAAATGGACATAGGACACATAGGATGGAAAAAGTAGAAAATCAAGAATTGGCTGGGGATAGGGGTAGAATGACGAAATGTTAGAGCACTATATCTCCCACTGCCCAGCTATCGGTGACTTAATTTTCCCGATTGCTAGAGGATGACTCTTTACGGGACTTGACCTAAACAAGGGGCATAGAATGGAAGACATTTATATTCCTAATATAAGTATAATCTCTTAAGACTAAACCCTAAAACAATTAGAGTTCACAACAAGCTTTGGAGTTTTTTTGTAGGTGTATGTCCAAAGACATGAAGCGGTGTTCCTTTACACCTCCCCATAGTGGGAATATGCACTTAAGAGCTAAAGAAGAAGCTAGCCTTGGCATACAGACTCTATACGTTTGAACGATGTCGGATGAGGTTGCTGGAAAAGTTTATGGTCTAATTCCAATACGATGGGAAAACCGAAGATAGAACCCAAAGTTCCAAGGTAGCCAGATCGCCATCTGCAAATTATGAACATTGAAGATCTATTTACTTTCGTATACCTTATAATACGGCCTGGATTCAAAAATAACACGGGGTTACAAATCAATACATCACACAATTCCTGTGACCATGGTTTTTTCCGGAGGATCCAGGAGGTTACACTGCCCAGGAAGGTTTCATATCATCAACATTTTACATTATCTGCTGAAGTTTTTAACACAACGTGATAAAAATGGAAAATGTTTTAATACGTTTGTTCAAACAAATGTTACTAGAATGTCCAAAACCGAAACCTTCGTGCTATGTCTGCGGTTGCGTCTTGTTCAGCCCGTTTATAATGCCCCTGTAGCATTAACCACCAACAGCGACCGTATTGTTGCTGGCATTTTCATTAATTTACGGTACAATTGCTCCTGACGCTAGATTACCGCACCGTGAAGTGGTAGAGGATTTAAATTATTGACGTAACAGCTTAAGTCGGCGTTAAAACTTAGGCTGCTCCAACACCACCGACCGAATATTACTCAAAAAATGTACACACTTAGTTAACGCTCTTGCGAAGTAAAGCGCTTCATTGCTTTTCTTTGCTTTTAATATCATAGAACAACAACTCCAGTTTTGAAATTTGTAACATCTTCTGAAAGGGTGATTAATTTTAGCCACCTTGTATATGGATTTAAAATAACTTTACAATTTTCACACGTTTTGCAAAAAAATATTTTGCAGTTTATATAAATAGGGGTGACGGATCCTATGTCCGAAAATCGGACCCATTTAGTTTGGACATTTAGGTAATACAAACAATGAAATTGCCACAGAAATTCAAATATGACCTAAGTTTTAAAATCTGTGTAAATTTAAAGCCCGCTCAAGGGCACAGTTACTTTACTTCTTTGATTTTTTGTTTTGTTGTGATCAGTTGTTGTTATTACGAGTACTTTTGAAAGAGGAATTACTCCATTAGCTAATAAGATCACTTTTGTTGTTGTTTGTCATAGAGGGAAGGAAAAGTAAGTCAGCGAAGTAAAGCAAACACATCACCGTCTGGTAGACGCGGCAGTTCGTCATTAGTGTGAGCTACTTTTCAATACCATTTATGTGTGCTGCCGACCTGGACCCTACTCGCTTAACGATCTATACTTATATACTTAGTAGGGACATAAATACTGTTACACACGTTTTATGCTGTAAAATAAAAAGTACTGAATGTTTTTGGACCAAATATTTTTTAATATATTTATTGATGTATATTGTATCCAAAAAGAATCTACTTTTGCCTTTCCACACGCCTTTAGTTGCACTGGCCAATCGCCAACAGCTGCACGAACCTCGTCCATTTGAAAATTGGCCACAGCTCGAACCAAAGCAGTCTTAAGAGATCCAATGTTGGGGTATCTTTTGTGGCAAACCTTGTCCTCTAAAACCGTCCACAATTTGTAATGCAATGGGTTCAAATCTCGACTGCCTGAGGGCCATTGTTCAGAGGAAATGAACGCTGGCAAATTGTTTCGAAGCCAGGCCTGGGACGTTTTAACCCTATGGGCCGGGCATTTTGTAATCCTATTTTTTTTTAAGCTGCAGTCAATAAATGTCCGGTACGTCGTTTGAAAGACCCAAGTTCCAAGTCTTTTTAATGATTCAATTCATGGACTTTTGTGTGATATTCATTGCACGGGCCATGATTATCTGTTTTCGGAGCGGATTTCTGTGAATTCTTGATTTAACAGCTTTGATGACTTGTGGTGTTCGAACAGAGCGTGGGCGTCCCGACCGGTGGCGGTCTTTTACATCTCCAGTCTCCTCAAACAGTTCTATGCATCGGTAGACGAACATACTGCTAATCCCTAGTATCCGGAGCGTTTTGAAAAAAATCGTTTTTTTCATTTCACACTTAAAAAGCGATATTACAGCGATACGGTTCTCATTATCTGACCACTCCATGATGAAAGTTGAAACAATTTTAAAATCCCGTTACAGACTAACGCTATTGAGGTTAGCTTTCAAAACCCATGTGGCATTAACGGGGTATGTTCAGTTCTACTATTGAAATGGGTGTGTTCAATGTTGTAACAGTATTTATGTCAATACTAAGTATACGATTCCGCATAATTTTCAATTCTTAGGCAAAAAGCTAAAACCGGTAAGTCGGTCTATGCCTGTTTTTTTCTTTTAAAATACTAGAACAGTAGGTTTTCTAAAATACGATTTAAGAAAAAAAACATAAAGGTAAGTTTTCTGAAAACCTCGTTTTTTTTTGACTCTCAAAAAGCAACACCTAACGGAAGACATGTTTAGGAAATTGGTAGAGGTGTGGAACGTGTGGGTTTGTACATAGGTGCCAGACATGCCGAATCGTACATATTAGTGGTATGAACTACTAGTACCCTGGAAGATTTCACACCTTCGGTTCGCAAAAAGAGACGGTCCATACAGATAGCGATTCGTAATCGATCGTTAGGAAAATAATCGCCAGGGCCGGAACGGCATTAATTTTAAATATTTCATTCTCATAAGAATTTCTTGTTTGTTTATAAAACAAACAAGTACGAGATTATTTTCTATATCTGTTGAATGCCTCTCCCGATCTTTTGTAAATGTGCAACATCCACCGCCACTACTATTGACTCGTAAACAATGGCACCGACACAAGAGGGACCTGCCTATGTTGGGTCCATTGCATCAATTCATTCCCTGTCACTCCACACACATGTGGGTACTGATGGAAACGGACCATATGTCCGTTACTTATTGTTATGGAAAATTGCAGATATTGTCGTTGTCATCATCATTGCTATGGTAATTTTTAGATATTTGTACTCACGTCAAGTACTTGACAATATAATTTTTCAATCGATGTCCCAGCTATTGTCATCGTCCGTGAATGCTGTACGAGTATGTTGAAACTCAATGTTGAAACTCAGTTTGTTGGAAGCACAAATATTTAATTGATTCTGGTGTTGGTCTTGTTGTGGTTTCTATGCCTACAATTCCCCGCAGAATTGTGTTTATAAAATATGCCCGAGCATTGCGGGATTCATTTATGTCAAGTATTGTATGAATGATGGAGCGCTTGATGACTGAATGGATGATTGAATTTCTTATTGTGTCATGTACATGTGTTTGGAGGAATGGACAGTTATTGAATTACAACTGAAAGCTTTTATGGAATTATAACAGCAGCTGTTGCAAGATTGATACAAATATTGTTTTGCTCAAGCGTTTCTAAAAATAAAACAATGTTATTAAACGCAGTTTTGTTCAAGAAGATTCTGAAATTAATTATTGCACACGTAATGTTTTTTTAATATAAATGTTAAGGCAAGTAAAAGTTGAACAAAAACGATGAACATTTACTACATCTATGTTGGCATCAAAGCGCATATTTTTATTGCTACCCACATTAAAAATTCCAAAAAATAAAAACAGCGTATTAGCTGCACCAGGTATGATGTACACGTAGGTACTGAAATAAAAGCGACATTTCCTGCAAATCTTATGTTCAAAATATTAGACCACCGATATATATTGGTAGTGAAATAAAAGCCGGTCCGGTTTTTTTTATGGAATATGGATTTATCTTGGAGATCTTTGGATTGGGGCTGTAGAGGTTATTTGGATTGGGGCTGTAGAGGTTCGGCCTGGATGATCTTAACGACTTTATTATCCCAGAATTGTATGGGAATATGATTAGTTATCCCCAAACCAATTTCGTTATTAGTCCTTTTATTTTTTTCATAGGATTTAACTACGTTTGAGGCCTTCGATTTTATGGGCTTAACGGTTTCCATATTAATCATACAAGAAAAGTTGTTCATGAAATAAATTTTGGCATAAATTTTACGACTTTTTTAATTATAGGCTTTGCTAAATGTTTCCAACAGGCTAAAGAAATAGTCCCTTCAAACATTTACAAAAAGATGTCTTGCAATAGTGAACAATTTTTAAAATTGCTAACATTTCTGAAATAACTTTAAAAATTCCTATTATTTGTTCTGTCCATTAATTTTTATTTAATAATGTATTATTTAACAAAATAATTGCAAACGATGGCTTCTTTTTTTTTGCAAAAGCCAAGAAGAAAATTATAGTGCATCGGTTTGCAATTGCTAGTAATTCCATGAAAACAAATGCAACAACGCGGTTGTTAAGAGTGGCGGAGCAAGGAATACGCAATAGGGAAATGAGGCAAGACAATATCCTTACCTCCGCACTTATTATGTTCGCCTACAAGGACATCCAACGGTATCCAGTGAAATGTCAATATAATTATTTCCTGTCAACGCATTGACATACTTTTATGTGCGGCCCATTGCATACAGACCAGCAGTCTGTATGCAACTTCAGCAGAGAGAAATGCAATTTGACAGCAACAACAATCGGAACGCATTCTTTAAAGAACTGCACTAGGACTACCATCCAACATGGACCATAAACATATTTTTCCTTTCCCTTAGTTTGCAACGACAACAGGCATTGCTATCGCGTACACTGAGATATTATCCGCATCGCTGAATGTCACAAAAGCTGAGCGGTTGAATGCCACCAACTGTGGCAGCATCAGGTTTGCCATTGGCATGACCCGTTTTAACACGGTGACTGGTTGTGGCATAAAAACAACAACTTTGGTGCCAGACAATCTTATCGAAATGGATCTAGACGCTGACTGGATGTGGGTTTGGCCGGTCTACCGGGTAATGCGGTAGTCATTCTTGGTTAGTACGAGAGTAAATTCTGTGAATAACCTTACACAAGGGAGC
Organism: Hydrotaea diabolus; assembly: GCA_963513945.1. NCBI lineage: Eukaryota > Metazoa > Arthropoda > Insecta > Diptera > Muscidae > Hydrotaea > Hydrotaea diabolus. The sequence goes on from OY740718.1 coordinate 185,440,794, forward strand.
TTGAAATGTGTAACTGTCAGTGCGAAAGTGAGTGCATCGATGTGTGTTGTACCAAGGAGGTGCGTTGCAAGTGCACTTCTGCCACATAGGCAACAAACACAATTACAAAAGATTCCTTTTAAACAACTGGGAGACGTTTAAAAATCTTTTTGTAAATAAATTTACATTGCACAGGCTTAACATGCGCTACGTTAAAGATGTTAAGCATATTCAAACTATGGGTTGATTTTGTATAAAAATATGGGCAAGTTTGTAATACGACAAAAACGAGCTAAGAAAGGTTTCAGTCGGGAAGCGCCGACTATATGATATCCTCATAACATTGCTTCTTAAGGCGTAGAATTTAACCGATCTTAAAATGGAAATATATTAACATTTCATGGGTAACAGTGAGTTGACCCGAGCACAATACTCAGAGGATGCCCCTATACATGCAGTCCATTGCGTTGGCAAGTGGAAATTCGAGGATCGGAGGAGGTAATATGTGTTGACTCTTGCCTTGAAGTTCTGGATGTCGCAATTAGTGGGAAATATATTTCCCGGAAGTCGATTCAATGAAAAACCAACTCGATCTGTTGTGTATAGTGCGGTCAACTGGCCAATCGATAACAAATGGGTGTGAACTCATAGAAAGTCTCGTATCCCTGCCTAACATCCTAACGTCAGGAATAAGACGATGAATGTCTGATGAAAACAGCCTACGAAAGTTACGTTAGAACAGCGTCACGCAACCCACATTCCGACGATGCTTAAGGATACCTACGGTCGAATATCAGCTGGTTTTGGAGCATCAGGATGATTTTGGAGCACCAGCCCATTTATACAAGTTTCATTCCATCTTCGGCCTAATTTAAGTTGTATAGATATTAAAAATATCCGAAGAGGTGAAATATTTCTTGCAACTCTTTAAAAAACATATGCACTTGAGTGCTACTTTCGACACTTCGAATGCATGTCTCTCTTTACAGACGTCACATTGTTTTTTTATGCCCAGAAAATCAAGAGGAACTGATCGTTCAATATCCATACCATCGATAGAAGTTGACCATACTGTTGGGTCAGCGAATCGCTTATAAGACAATCAGCAGCACTGAGTCTTACACACATTAAAATCTAATCTTATCACTGGACCCCATTTGGAAATAGCCAGTAAATTCCGGTCAGGAGTCTTATCAAAAGTGCACCTTTTGTCCTCAATTTCTTGAAAACTCGACCTATGATCAAATTAGTATGAATGACAGAGATTGCTGTCATCTGCTCAAAGGTTGATTGGATTAATGGTCTGACCCAAAAGATCATCAATTAAAGTAAGAAAAAGAGGGGGAGAAAGGACAGAACCCTGTGGTACACCTGCTGTCAGTCTATGTTCGCTGACTGAGAACAAATGTACAACAACTTGTATAGTGCGATCTCTAAGTAAGCTTTAAGAATCGAGCAAAGATATTACCGACACTAAAAGGCATAGGTAATATTCAGAGCCGATACCTACTCTCACTTAACTGGTAGATAGACCGACACCAACGCTCCGACAAGAACACCATCAGGTCTCCGATAGAGCGATTTCTACCGAAGCTATACTGTCGATCACTTAGCAGACCGTTGGTCTCACCTTGCTCTCTATTACTTTGGAGAACTCTGAGTAAATCGCAATTGGCCGTTAATTCGCAGGATTATTGGCTTTTTGGGGATCGGATGGCCCTTTGAAACCTTCCAACACGCTTCGAAGTTTCCCACGCGCTTAGCATTCCATCCAAGTGCATTATCTATGATTCGCCCTTTGTCTTAAAGACTCGACCTACGATCAAATGACAGTGATTGATGTTATCTACTAATGGGTAGATTGGATTCATGGTCTGACCCAAAAAACCATCAATTAAAATAAGAAAAGAGCGGGAGAAAGGACAGAAACCCTGTAGTACATCTGCGGTCAGCCTATGTTCGCTGGGTGAGAACCTATTTACAACAACTAGTATAGTGCGATCTCTAAGAAAGCTCTAATTAAATCGAGCAGAGGTATTTTACTAAATACTTTACTTTAATTAAATGGCAATTGGCCTTTAATTCCCAGGATTATTAGCTTTTTAGGATCGGATGGCCCTTCGAAACATTTCAACACGCTCCGAAGTCTCCCACAAGCTAAGCAAGATTCAAAAGGTTGCGTAAAGGACTGGCTACCATTCGGGCCCGTGGATTTATTTTTATCGAGATTCACAAGAACCATTTTAACTCCAGCATGGAACTAGATACGTTTTCGACTGCGGAAAGTGGTTGATTGATTTTCGGCAAGGCAACATTTATTGTCAACATACAGTGGGCTTACCCTGGCAGATTCTTATACCAGGTTTGCTATGTGGGAGTAACCCTTCCTCTAGATACGAAGTTGACAGCTATCCTAAATCGTCGTTAGTCTATAGGTGATAGCACGATACGTCAAAACGAAACTGTCCCTGCGTTTGTTGGTACAAACCAAATACTCTTTGAAACACCCCTAAGACCTGTTCACAGTTTAGGCAACCAGAAATCATTCTCTCTTTGTTGTTATCTTAAAACAGAGGATGAAAATAAGTGTGTAATGCATCGCATTTTTACTCTGCTTGGCGGGTTGTATGGTTCCAGCTGACACTATTAATTCTGGCCCCTCCGAGCCTGACAACTAGGATGAGTTCATAATAAATCCAGAAAACAAAAATCTGACAATTGCTTGAGTTTCAAAAAGCATTTAATACTCTCTACAATTAATTGCATTTCAAAATTTCATTAGCAAGATTGAGGGGTATGCCGTATTCAGGGCCTCAATTTGGCCAAATCGTAAGACTAATTTTACATTCTGTGCCGTGAGTAAATTTTACCTAGATATTTCTATATGCCCCCTTTATATAGGGCCCTTTTTCTTGATTTTTTTTTTCAAAATCGTTTAAGTAAATGCATATTTAAATAGGTAAGAACATTAAACAGTTTCTGACAGTTTCAGTTACCAATGCTCTCATGACACGCGCCCTAGCGACAGCGGATCACGGCATCGGCTTAATGTAAATAGTAATATCAATGTCATAATTGGTTCAGTGATGAAATTTTAGCTAAGGTGGGCGACTAAGTCCCAACTTTACCCAACCCTAGTTATTAGTATAAATTTGGATTTGTAAGAGAGTTTCAGTGTTTCATAATTGAGGTTCTATGCCGTTAATGGGCCGAATTATATCATCCTTTAGCTCTTGAATTGTTGCTGGCTTATCTACGTACACCTTTTCTTTCACATAACCCCAACGCTGTCAAATCACATGATCTTGGCGGTCAATTGCATTTTCGACAATAACTCTAGGATTATCATTCGCTCAGATGCGGCAATTCTGCTTATTGACAAATCCACCGAGGTGAAAATGTGCCTAATCACTGAAGATGATTTGCTTAGAAAATTGATTTACATTTTTATAATAAGCCTGAATAACTTTTACGCGTTGCTCGCTTGTGTAACTTTCCGTGGCTCAAATTAAGTTTGTCTGAAATCGAGAAATATCAAATGAAATGCCAAAAAAACTTGACGTTTAGGTGTGTTTCACATTCAACATCTGCCCTTATTTTATTTATAAACTTTTGCCTACCCCCCACCGAAGGGTCGATGGTGTATTAAATTTGTCATGCTGTTTGCAGCATTATGAAATATTGCTCAGAGATCCCTTAAAGTTTATTAAAATCACAATCTGCATAAAATTCTATGACGATCAAGCCTTGCCCGTCCATCGTTCGTGTGTCTGCCCGACTGAGTGGCTGTTAAAAGCGGTCAAACGAATTTATCTGGGTCTTGAAATTATGCACTATGATAGCATATGGTCAACAGCAATTGAAAATAGGTTAATTGGACCAGGGGGAAAAAGTTTTCCTTTAAGCAGAAAGTCCCGAATAACCAGCAAGTTTTTGTGCTTTAGTAGCTTAGTGACGGTGGAGGGTATACAATGTTCGGCCTGTCCGAGCTTAACGAAAGTTTTACTTGTGGTGGAGAGAACAAAAATATTTGAAGATTAAACAAGGAAAAATGTCTTTAAGTAGGCCTTGCTGAATCTTATAAATCTTCCGCCGTCTCTTCGCTACTAAACAGCAAAAGAAGAAGGTCAGTTTTGTGGCCCTTTTCGGCCCAAGCGTCTGTGCCTAATTTCAGCATAGAGAAAGGGAACTAAGGGTAAAAAAAAATCAATATTCATTTCTTTTTTCTTTTTTTGAAGTGGACAACATCTGAGCATCGAATGAGACCCCATGATGCCCCAAAAGTGATCCCTCCCAGAGATATGCGTGTTTTATGAAAGTGAAGTCGACGATTCTAAGCGCAAATAGAAAGGAATCTAATCTTTAAAATGGCTCTCCTGAACAAAACTGGTTTTTAACCTTAGGTCCCTTTCTATTTTGCGCGTCACATATTTCGATTGCACAAAATTTGCTTTAACTTGAGTACCCATATGTCCATATTGACTGTTAATCGCTTGTTTTGACCATTCGGAACGTTTCGCCCTCCTTTATCTTTTAACCCCCTAGGCTGGTTTCTGTCATTTACAATCCCAAACAGCTTGTGGCCATAAGAGATCATCACGAAAAATTGCAAGATCCTAGGTTGATACCTTCGACCGCTATCTTGCTTTCAACAAACACACGTACGCACAGACATTGCTAGGTTGTCTTAGAATTTTACAACGATTAAGAGTATATATTTTTTGTAGGGCCCCAGATAAATATTTAGTGGTGTTGCAAATGGAACGACAAATTTAGTTTACCATCTACTCTTCAGTGGAAGGTATACGCAAATTACAAAATATTATTTCTGGCTCAAGTAGTTGCACAGTCATCCTTAGTATTAGTATTAGTTTTAGTATTAGTAAGGGTTTATAAATTTCGGTTCCGCTTCCGCCGCTTTATACATTTCTAACTAGTTTTCAAATGTGTTGAGGCAAAAATGATTTCACCTGAAAGTCGTTTATTAATGACTTTCACTCAAATTTTGTGGAATTCCATTGCAAATGCAATGGAATGCGCAAGCATGAATGCACATTACTACTTGCTCAACTTTTCGAAGGAAAATCCGTCCCGCAGGATGTAAAGTTAACATGATGGCATTCACTTGCACAGACACAAAGACTTTTAGAAATTATAAGCTCTCAACTCGCATAGGTGCGAAGACGTATATCTGCATTCAGACACATCTGCATTCAGAACAGTTTTACACAGCAGCGTCAAATTGATGTGCAGCCACAAAAGAGGAAAATAACAAATTGAACAAACTTTTTAAAACGCTTACGATAGGATAAGTAAGAGTTAGGGTTTAATATTTTCTCGGAAAGGGAAATTACTCGTACTACTACAAAAATTGGGGACCCTGGGTAATGAAACAGGTTTAAGTTAGTTATGATATATGCATTTTTATTTCGGTCTTATGACCGCCCCCAAAATGTCATAAAGCATCAATGGGCATTACGTATTGCTGTTTTATTGTCGGAGTGAATGATTTTAGAATTAAAGCAAAACGCAGTTTATAAAATTTTCAAATTGTATTCAGTTATACAAGGACATAGTTTTTTGTTGAAATAAAAGATTTATTTCTACTCCAAAGCCAGAATTCGCATTCGATATTAAAAGAATCAAATATGTTTTCGACTTTGTTTCTACATTTGACTAGAGCATAGCATCATTTGTGTTTCTTTTTTTCTAGGCACAACATAGCAGTAAAACTTTTTTTTAAGATTTTTCTTGCCTCGTTCTTTGCAAGATACTCTTAAATGAAATTGTACAGCCATTACAAAAATAGTGTCAACTTCGAAAGTTTTCATTTAATGAACTAGAAGAAAAATGCATGTGTCCTAGTTATGGAAAGGGTGATTTGAACCACGAATATCGCGTGATTTTTTATTCAGACAATTTTTTCCTTGCGGCGCTTTCGTTAATACAATTTTGTAATTGTCTAAAGATAAAAATAATATAAACGTATTTGATGATGTTAAAAGGACATAAAAGAACGTAGCGCCGTAGGAAAACATTGTTTAACTATTAAATCGCGCTAGATTTTAAAGTCAAACAATTGTTCACTGTGAGTATGTTCTACTTAAATTAGAAAACTCTAGATTTTAAAGACAAACAACTGTTCACTGTGACTATGTTCTTCTTAAATTAGAAAACTCAAATTTCCAATACTGAGCTTTTTTGACCATACACACCGAATTTGGGTTCCTATCGTTAATTAGGTTCGAGCCCTTCTTTCAGCCAAATCATTCAACTATAGCCTAAAGATTTGTCCATATTTACTTACTAGGGTTTTTATTGTCGCCTTGGGCCCATAGTTATGTACCCAATTTTAGACAAATCTTCAAAATAAGTCCATATCATAGTGGAATTTGATTTAATTTGAGTACTGCAGGACTTGGTAAAATCGTCTAACAATTGTACACATAAAAAACCAGTTGAAAATCGATCAATGCTACAGAAATTCGGTTGGATAAACCGACTTTCTGTTGCAGTTACCAACATTCCACAATATTGATGGTAATATGGTTCGATATATTATATGATGGTTGCTACAATCATTTCACGGTATTCACAGCCAATAACACAGTTATACCAAGCGAATTTAGTTAAACTATTGGTTGCGGCAACTGGCGGTTATGGAAATCAACCAATTCTGATTTACATGTTTCTTTGGTACCAAAATTCGGTGGTGACAAAAGAAAGGTTTTTTTTGAAACCAAACTCCGTTTAGTTTAATGTTGTGAATTTGTATTGGCTATCTCAAGATTGGATTATAATCTCCAGTATAATTTATCGTTTTATTCACTACAGAATTGTAATTTTGAAAAATAAAAACAAATAAAAACATTTTATCATAGTTTACAATATACAAAATTTAGATAATTTTTCAACCAATTGCATTTAAAAGTGTGTAAACCAAGCCATGCCGAAAATCTATTACATTAATTTGGAACTTATTGATTATCCAGATAAACAGAATACATGAAATGTAACCAATACTTGGTTCTGTAAACAAATGTTCGTGATAATGACAACGGAATTCAAAGAGCACTTAAGCATCATACATGTACATATTTAATACCAATAATCATTTTTTAAGTTGCGGCAACCGATACCTTGTCTATTGAACCGTTAGTGTCAGTTCTCCCTACTAAAAATTAGTGCCTATCCAATCGAAATTCGGTTGTATTGATGGGATTCCTGAATATAATAGCAACCACCACACTTGGTTTTCAAATAATTCGGTTGTGGCGACTAGTCTGTTCTCTGTGTGGATGGCTATAGAATTTTATATAACCTGCTATCAACATTTCGAAGCAAACGAAATGACAAAAAATTTTATACACACTACGGTAGGTACACAAATTCTACAGGGTCCCTCTCAAAACTCCCGAAAACGGAAAATAATATGTTGCTGTATTCCCGGCAATTTCCACAAAAAATATCCTGTGGTGCAAAACCTATCAATAGTTGCTTCCATACGAGTAAGAGGAGTATAGACACAAGCATGCAATCATTTTGTCACATCGCCAATCAGCCTCACTATCATTTAGTAATTCATCATCAAGTATGCCGGTATAAAAAAAGTTTGAAATACAAATCTCTTTGCATTGAAAACTTTTAACTCTATCTTTTTATGGTTTTTCATATCAGAATTCTATTTGAAGTCTCTGACAACAGGAATTCAGCCCATTTGTTCTCTATTGTAAGATGTTGGTGTGCTCCTTTTGGGTCAATAGAACGAATAAATGTGGTGTGCTCCTTCTGGGTAAATAGAACCAATGAAAATCTAGCAAAAAGAATTTACGTTTCGGGAAAAGTTTCTCAAAAGGATATGGTCTCTGTACAAACGACACAAGAAATTATACTTATATGTGCAATAAAAAGTGGCTAATATATTCATAAAAATTATAAAGTATAAGTACGAGGGCGGTTTGGAAAGTTCTTAGCCTATCAATGAAAGAGAATAGTTAGTTTTTCAAAAATATTTTTATTTTTAAATAAAATCTCCTGAAACTTCAATACACTTAGTCCAACCCTTATCTAGCAATTCTATCCCTTGATTAAAACAGTTTCCCTCAAGGTCTTCAAAATAGTGGTTTACAACTGTAATTGCATCTTCATTTGAGGTAAAATGCTTGCCAGCAAGGAAGTTTTTTAGATTTGGGAACAGGTAAAAGTCACTGGGAGCTAAATCAGGAGAATAAGGTGGGTGGTCAAGCAACTCGTACTTTAATTTGTTGGTTTTAGCCATTGTTAAAATACTCTTGTGCGCTGGTGCGTTGTCTTGATGAAAAATTATTTTTTTGTGTTTTAAGCCAGGACGTTTTTCTCGAATTTGTACATTCAATTGATCTTAAAGGTTGCAAAAGTACTAAGAATTTATTGTTTTACCCTTTTGCAGATAGTCAATCAATAAAATACCTTTGAAGTCCCAAAAAACCGTTGCCATAACCTTACCAGCCGATTGAATTGTTTTTGCCTTCTTTGGGGCACTTCCTCCAGCTTCAGTCCATTGTTTGGATTGTTCTTTTGTCTCTGGAGTATAGTGGTGGATCCATGTCTCATCAACAGTTATGAAACGACGCTTAAAATCCATTTTATTTCGCTGAAAACGATCCAAACAAGCTTGATAAATGTTCATTCTTATGCGGTTTTGGTCGACTGTTAACAAGTCCGGCACCCATCTTGCAGAAAGCTTTTTCATCTGTAGTTCTTCATGTAAAATTAAATGGACTCGATCATTTGAGATGCCCATGATACAAGCTATTTCACGCACTTTTATTCGTCGATCATTTAATAACATATCATGCACTTTGGCTACAATTTCTGTTGTTGCTGTTTTTGGACGTCCACTACGTGGTTCATCTTCAATGCTTGTACGACCACTTTTAAATTCAGCAACCCAATTTTTTTCTGTTGCATATGAAGGAGCACTTTCACCTAACACATTCACCATATCATTATGAATTTCTTGTCCCGACAAACTTTTTTATGTAAATATTTAATGACACCACGCATTTCTAATTTTTCCATTGTAAAAAAATCGCGGATGCGTCATTTGTGAACACCTGTTTCTGTATGAAGGAGTTACCAGATCGAAACAAAATTTAACATGTGTTCATAGCAGAGATGAAAGTTTCCAAAACACTTAACTTTTTCTTGTTAATACCGCGCTTTTTGTGCTAGGCTAAGAAGTTTCCGAACCGCGCTCGTATATTACTTTTTTTAGTTTAAGATTGCACATTTAAAAATCATTAAAATATTATTAAATTTGTGGAACTTCGACCTCGAATTTATATACCATACCATAATACTGATGACAGTAATCGTATCCTAAGGGACTTACAGAAGGATTTTTCATAAGGATTAATATGTGATCGATTATACCTATATTTGACAGCGCATAGAGAAAGGGAGGGACCCAAGGGTAAAAAATCAATTTAATTTTTTTTTCTTTTTTTGATGTGGACAACATCTGAGCATCGAATGAGGCCGATCCCATGCCCCAAAAGTGTTCCCTCCTAGAGATATGCACGTTTTATGAAAGTGAAGTCGACGATTCTAAGCGCAAATAGAAAGGGACCTAATCATTAAAATGGCTCTCCTGAAAAAAACTTTTCATCAACTTTTCACTTTTTTTTAATGTGGACAACATCTGAGCATCGAATGAGATCGATCCCATGCCCCAAAAGTGTTCCCTCCCAGAGATATGCGCGTTTTATGAAAGTGAAGTCGACGATTCTAAGCTCAAATAGAAAGGGACCTAATCTTTAAAATGGCTCTCCTGAAAAACCTGGTTGTTATCCTTAGGTCCCTTTCTATTTTGCGCGTCACATATAGGGATTAGCGTATGCATGCACCACGACGGACGCCCCATAGCTGGTATTTCAGCCTGGCTTGTAGTTGCGGCCTTTCGGGGAGGATCATGGTGTCTGCGGTTTGAATCCTAATAGCGGGAATATTTTTGCCTCGGCGTGCAGTTGCATAGAAATGGTATAGGTGAAACGTCTAAAACCACGCTGTACTGGATACGCGACTTTTCACCAGTAGGTGAACATAAAAATGAATATTTTTTCTGTAGTACTCAAACTATCAGTAAAAGCTAATTCGGCACCTAGAAAAGGCCTGACAGGCAAACGGGTTAATACAATCGTGGCATACGCAAGTGGAGTGCACTCCACGAATGTCCCATAAAGTCTCAGATAAAACTATGCCCATTCCGTCTAGGCCCGTATGGCTTCGTCGATCATTGCACAAGACAAGCAGACAGTCCACGAATGTCACCACCACAATTGCTTGCCTGACTATCACTCATGCCCGATCAGCAAGAAACATCCTAGAGGCCGCAGTCAAAAGAAAGATTCTATAAAACAGACATCATCTAGGTTACCCGAACAGCATCGCTGGAGCCCAATGTACATTGCCATCTAGATGTCCCACAAACACTGAACTTCCCGGTTCGAGGTCTTTCCGACACATGGTGAATTTTGTGGAAAATAAGTTCTTATTTATTTACGATTAACTTTCGGAAATGGAACAATACCACATGTTCCTACTGGTCGTTGGATAGGGGTTTGTTGCGTAATAATCCTGCATACTATATATTTTCCCTCTATGATTGGATGATGAAGTGCTGCAAAAATTATACTTTGAAAGAATAGAAAACATCAAAATAGTGGTGAAGCGGAAAATATGCTTTCCAAAAAAAATATCTTTAAAAATCGAAAACAGATTTCATTGAATCTTTACTACAACACATACCAACTGGTCACAAGTTTACTAGTTGCTCTTAAAGTATTTGTGAGTAACACGAGTACGTATATGAAAGAGTGGGTGGAAATATGAGAGAAATGATTTTTTTACAGTAAGCTCCTGCTGCGACATTTACCAGCCCTTTCCGTCACTCAGTAGTAAGTTCCCTAACTGTGCTACCACTTACTTTTTATTGTTGCTGTGATGTTGCTCTGTTGTTGTTCTTCCATTACTGTCATCTCTGTCATCATTTCCAAACAGTTGGCAATGATACACCCATACACATCCCTGTTGTTTGTTTCCATTTGTGAGAGAGTATGTCATTGTCCTTAAGAAGTTGTTGTGTCTGTCGTTGTTGTTCTTTCTGCTACCATAATATACAACGCTGTGGATGGAATGCTTTGGGGACATTGTTTCAAATTTCCATTGTTGTCATAGTTACATGATATGTCCTCGTTGTTGCCACTCTCCTTTCTCTCCCTTTCTCTCACTGTGCCTTTGATGAGATTTCGTTTGTTTTGTTGGCCTGGCCTCTTAACGTTTTCGGTACAGTGGCAGTGTGTCAACAGCAACAACAATTTTGTGTGTCGCAACAACACGTGAGTAAGTGAATCAAACGATAGCAACACCAATCCGCGCCAACAGGCGTTTTTCAATTAGCAGCCTGTCTGTGTTTTGCTTTTCATCAAACGAACTTTAAACACTATAGCTTTGGGCATAGAAAATTTAGAAGAAGCAATCTCTGCATGTTTTGGACATTAAGGCAGGTAAATTCACAGACCCAAATGCGCGAAGATCTTGTGGCCTTAGGCTAGCATTTCAGGAAACAATAGAGAATGCCGCTCGCTTTTCTTTCCTAAGTTGAATAATAAATTCCATTTGGAAAAATTATTGGCTGACATTAGGCACGTTGTGCCGAACGTCTTCTTGTTGGTGTTTCTGGACTGTTCTGCACACTATACACAACACGTTGGATATTTTCGCCGGTGTGGACCGTATGTGGTCCTCCGGTACATGGAAGGTGTCTTACTGTACCATGTTGTCAAAAATTTCCAACCAAGCGGATTATTGGTGGTTATGAAGGTCCAGTACGCACATTAAAAAAAAAATCAAGAATTGCTGAACGCTGTTCTGTTGTATGGTATTTTATTTCAAATTCCGCAAGTTTGCTTTACAAAATTCTGAAATAAAAATAAAAAGTATAAATACATTTTAAAAGGTTATTAAACATTCATATCTCAACGGTAGTTTTGCTCCACCCTGTTTAAAAAACACTTGGGGAATAAATAATGGAGAGATTCACAACTGAACAAAGAACCAAAATAATAGAATTTCATTATATAAATTAGTGATCAATTATTTTAACGCAAAGTGATGAGTGATGAAGTTCATTTTCATTTAAATGACTTTGTTAATAAGCATAACTGTAGGTTCTGGGGTTCTCAAAAACCAAGAGCCATTCATTCTTCAACGCCAATTGCATCCCATTAGGTATACAATATGGTTTAGGATCACATCTGCAAATATCACTGGCTCTTACTTCTTCGAGAATGAAGATGGAAGGGCTGTAACAGTAAATGAAAAGCGGTATCGGTTTATAATAGATCATTTTTTATGTCCTGCTTTTGAAAACACACCTGAGATATGGTATCAGCTGGACGAAGCCACTGTTCACACTGCCCGAGACACAATGACACTTTTCCATATATCCAGAAATTCGAAAATTATTTGGCCAGCGCGATCGCCAGATTCGTCAGCCGACTTTTTTCTTTGGGGTTGTTTGAAGGATCGCGAATATGTGAACAAGCCCGAGACAATGATTCAACTTAAGGCCAACATTGTTGCAGAAATTCGAACGCTACAGCCACATATTTTGAAAGATGTTGTGTTAGAGCTTTAAAACGAGCCCATCATTGCGCTACTGAAAACGGGAATCATTTAAATCACATTATTTTTCATATTTAGTGTAAAAAATTTCCATTTTGTAAAGTAATATAAGTCCATGGCTGGTTTTGGAACAGGGAATTGTTTAGAGGCTTTACAACAGCTTTCAAGTCGGTTTCTTGGTAAACTTTTGCCGATGTTTTGACTCCTCGTTCGCCGAAATGCAGGAAATCGTAAGAGACGCCCCACCAAACCATGACTGAAGCTGGGTCATGACCCTTTTCCACCCTTGGGATCAGTTCAGATGCTTCCTTAGATGACCGCGCATACACTCTATCATTTTGCTTGTTAAATTTTTCCTGAACGGTAAAAATTTTTTCATCGGTGAAGAAATATTTTCTGTGCAAGTTATCAGCGTGCTTCACCAAAAGACGTTTGCATTTTTCAATCATATTTTTTTATAAAGCTCTTGAGTCAATAATAAATGTCCGGTATGTCGTTTGAAAGTCCCAAGCCCCAAGTCTTTTTTAATGATTCGACTCATGGACTTTTTCGTGATATTCATCTCACGGGCCATGATTTTCTGTTTTCGGAGCGGATTTCTGTGAATTCTTGATTTAACGGCTTTGATGACATGCGGTGTTCGAACAGAGCGTGGGTGGCCTGACCTGTGGCGGTCTTTTACATCTCCAGTCTCCTCAAACAGTTTTATGCATCGGTAGATGAACATGCGGCTAATCTCTAGTGACTGGAGCGTTTTTAATATATCTTTTTTTTTCATTTCACACTTGAAAAGCACTATTACAGCGATACGGTTCGGATACGGTGAAAGTTGAAACAATTTTAAAATCCCGTTACAGACTAACGCTATTGAGGTTAGCTTTCAAAACCCATATGACATTAACGGGGTATGTTCAGTTCAACTATTGAAATGGGTTTCAATGTTTTAACCGTATTTATATTCCTACTAAGTATATAATCTGAGAAAAAAAAATAAAAAAAAAATATTAAACGAAAAAGTTATTAAAGTTTGTAACCCTATAGTAACTTTGGGCCTACCCTATACTTATACACTCTGCACAACCCAAAATATTTGCAAGCCTTCAGAAGATAAGCGAGGGAAATTAGGGGATATAGCATGTGTTGAAACCTTCCATCATAGGAAAGATGATATGCTGACTTTTACATTCCGTTTGCAGCAATTCGAAATACTGGTCGGAGATCCTATAAAGTATATTATATATACAACGGTTGCAAAAAGTTAATTGACGAATAGGGCCTATCATTTTAAACATTAGCTTTACCACGGTTCAGTGTTGTTTATTTGATTATTTTTTGAAATTTGTAACGGTTGATCAATGTAGAGGTATTTTTTCAATAGAGTTTTTATATAGATAACGCGTAAATTGTGCTACACTTTATTTTTTTATTCCTATATTGTTTGCCTTTTCATCATGGAAAGACTCACACCGCGAAAACCACGGTTTGGTATGGTTTATGAAATAGTGGAATCATCGGTCCATATTCTTTGAATTTTTTAACAGGTGATAAGTCTAGAGGTATTGTTTTCAATAGGGGTTTTTACAGATTACGAGTGTAGCGAGCTAAAATTTAATTTTTTCATTTCAGTATTGTCATTTCATCATGGAAAGATTTACATCGCGAAAACCACGGTGTGTGTGTGTGATTATTAATGCGCGAACGAGTCACCCAATGCGCGAACGAGTCACCTAAAATTGGACCCTCAGAATGCATACCCTAAGTTATAGTTGCGGCCAACATTTAAAGGAAATTATATATAAAATAATGCCGAAAAAACTATTAAGAATCCTCACTTGATTTGAATTTTTGTATTTTTTTTATTTTAAAAAAAAATACTCTGGATTAATCTTCCGGCCATTGCAACGGAACTTTTGTGTTCAAAATCGATGGTTCAAAATGCTATAGTACATTACAGAAGTAACGGAATTATTGTGAACAAAGCTAGGAAGAAACGGCCAAATAAAACTACGAATGCTGATGATCGCATGATTTGCATATCCAGCAAGGCAAAACCGTTTCTAAGTTCAAGACAAATTTACTGCAAAATATCGGGTCGCATTACTAATGAAATATTAACGCGAACCGTAAGACGTCGGTTACTTTGGGTAGACTCCGCGGATGCATTACCAGAAAAAAACCACGCGTTTCCAAACAGAATTTAAAGAGTCGTATTTGTTTTGCAAAGGAACACGCCGATTGGCCTGCTCAGAGGCCCGATTTAAACCCAATTGAAAATCCTTGGGCAGATGTTGAGAGAGCTTTCGTGAAAAAAGCCAACAGAAATGCGGACGAGTATTTCCAAAACGTTCATGAAATGTGGCAGAATATCTCTCATGAACGATGTCAAAAGTAAGTTAAAAGCCTTCCTCGGAGGTGCAAGGCAGTACTTGCATCAAAGGGTTAGTCAGCTTTAAGAACCAAATAATGTTACATTATTTATAATACTATTGATATAATATCTGAAAAATTTAAGTGTCCTTAAGTAGCTGTCTAAGCCAAAATCGAACAGAATGTTAGCTTTCCTTTTTATGTTAAAACTGAACAACTATTTTTTATTTTTTTTAATAAGTGTATTTTTTAAAATATAACAATCACAAGTACATCAGATAAATAATATATTTATTATTTTTCATAATTTAAAATGGTGTCCCTTATTATACAATTATACACACAAGCATCTGAATGCAAGGGAACATTTCTGCAAACATATTAATGTTGGCTTTTGCCCAAACAAATATATGCTTAGAGCATGCTTCAAAGCTATCCTAATAGTTAATGAGATATTGTGTTTTAAAGTTCTGGATTGTTGACATTTCCAGAGGTTAACCCAGTTCATATAAGAGAAATTTTGTACCTCTTAACCATACCATCAGCACATGTTTTTGCGAAATTTCAGCCATCTAGCTTCACTAGTGCGACCTGTAGTTTGCTTTCCACAAACAGTCAGACGGACATGGGTAGATCATTTTAGAATATTACGATGATTTAGAATTATTTGTATTTGTATAGTTGACCTTTTGTTGTTTATTTTTCAGTTATTGTTAGGCTTGAGGTCATAAGCAAATATAATTTATATACTTTATGGGGACTCCGACCAGTATTTCGATGTGTTGCAAACGGAATGACAAAGTGAATATACCCTCTATCCTATAATGGAGGGTGAGAAACACACTTGGTGTACGCAGTTAGCATAATTACAAAAGTATTAATTGTGTCAGTTTTACGATGTCTGACAAAATGCTAAAAATCTTTGCAACTTAATGAAATCAGATCAATGCAATTTGTAAGATCAGTCGGCCCAGAGGCCTTATACTACAACTACATTACTTTGACAGTATTGGGGGACATGGTTATTGGTGGTGCGTCCATGTTTGAAAGAACTACATTTTTGACCTGTTGAGGGTTGTGAATTTCATTGTTTTCTAATACCCATATATCCATTGTTGAGGGGGCCGAAAGGGCGCTAGGAAGTTTTTATCATCGGTCTTAAACTTAGACAAATTTTAAAAGTCAAAGGTTATTGAGATTTTTGGAGAAAGTGTACAGTTTTGATTAGCAATATGCCAAAGTTCAAAGCGATCATAGCTTCTACGCTCTAGAGACTTTTGACCTATGAGCCAATACCTCAAATATTGTCAGATGGTGGTAAAATTAATGTTATTTTAGGATAGTCGTGACGAAAATTGTTATTATTTTAACGGAGATTAGCCGGCTCGCGACCTCTTCCATCTATATTTAAATAGAAGACAAAGTTTTAACAAAATGGCAAAGTGACATTGTATTTCGTGGCTGCACACGGCAATCGCAATAAAAGAAGTGTGCAGCGTATGGATCGTACCCCATGGGCTAAGGCCTCAAATTTTTGCAAATCCTGGAATACTCTGATTACAGAAATTACTGATTGATTTTATTAGTTTTAAATACCAATATGTTCATGCGTCGGAAGGTTGCTTTTTCGGCTCCTTGAACTTATACGGTCTGTATCCCAAATTGGTCCAAACCTTAGATGTAGTCTTGTATTAGGATTTGTTAGAAGATTACACCGATTCTGGATACCCATACGAGTATTATGTTCCCGTACATAAGGTATCGGTTTTTGGCCCTCTAGGACCCTTGGTCCAATGACCACGTCCATTTAACAGAATGAAATCAATGATTAGCATACTATTATAGAGTGTACTTTGAATTCAATTGGACGAAATAGCATAGCAAATCAAACATACCCTGTAAAAAATGGGCTATGCCACGCCCCTTCATAAAATTTTAATATTGGACCGTTATCCATGATGTTTATTTTGAAACAAGAAACGTTGTCGGCCAGGCCGAACCATATATTCATTTTTCGCTACTAAAACGCAAAAAATGGTCCGTTTATTTGGGTCATATCGACCCATTCCGTCCCTTATATCAGCATAAACGTTAATATTTCTTAATTTTTAGATTGGTCGCAAACTTTCTCTAATTTAAGTACCCATATGTCTATTTTGACTATTAATCACCCGTTTTGACCATGCGGGACATTATCGGGCCACATATACCAAACCGTTCTGCAGCTATGCTCTTTTTGGAGGTAAGTTGTGCGAACTGGCTAACATGACCCTTTTAAGCAAATACTCAAAAAAGTGTACTCTTTACCGAGGTACCTTAAGTCCCTTAAAGGGGAACTTGTTTCCCTTCTGGGCCGATTTCGCCCATATACAATTCCAAACAGCTTATGGCCATTAGCCATCTTCAGCAAAATTTCTGGATCGGTTTATTCATTCGACCGCGATCGGCTTGATCGTCCTAGAATTTTACGACAATCAATAATAATATATTTCATAGGGTTTCTGATGAATATTTTGTGGTGTTGCAAACAGAATGACAAGCTGAATATACCACCAACACTTCGGTGAAGGGTAAACAAGTAATGGTTCGTTAACAGCTTTGCTATTCAGGCAATTAGACGCAGGCATACAAATGTAGTTATTGTCTTTGCACCACTACAACCAAAGAGTACGTCTGCGAGTGAATTGGCAGATAAAGGATGAGAAAAAAAATCATTCAAATTAGCACAGACTCGAGAAAATGATGTTAGCTTCGGTGGCATTGTCGATTTAAACACACTCGACGTCTGCTGGATGAATCGGTTATGGAATGATTGCACGGTAAAGGTAAATTTGTACATGTCACAGTTGACAGTTGTTGTTTCTTTCTTGGTGTCGATAATCTACTCAATAGTGTAAGTTAATTGTAATAAAAGCTGTTTACCATTAAACATTTAGCAATCGTCAGCAACATTGCTGGCTTCAGGTTTCCGACATCACATCCATCACACCATCATTTAGTTAAAAGTCAGACATAAACTGCAAATAACAAGATTCGTTCCAGGTGCTGCATTTATGCCTGTTCTTGCTTACAATTCAATTGCGTAAAAAAAAATCAATCCATCAGTGATTTATGGAAGTACTGAACGAGAAATTATTAGCGTTTGCAGGGAAGTAAGTGCTTGCAAATCTATGTGGGTTTCCTTCGTCTGCTATGAAATGCACTGAGTGGTGTAGAGTAAAACAATGAAAGCCTCAAATCAAAATTGAGGGACAGACAAGAAAAATATTTTTATGAATTTTGATGTATTCAACAAAATACATCATACTGAAATTTGTATATCACAATAGCCAATTTAGCTTTTCTTTCAAAGATCTTATTTATATTGGCCGCGTTCTATCGTTCTACTCGCTTAGGCAGTCGCTAACGCGATACCTTGACAACATTGTACAATAGAGCGCCCATAAAACAAAAAGTGTTATTTTTTCCGCCCCCGCTTATTTTCTAGTATATTTGGCATCAAAAATTATATCCGTGAAAAATTTTTTGAATCGGTAATTGTATTTGCAAGCTTTGATGAGATACAACTCGTAAGCCAGACAACTTTCAGAAAATACACCTTAAGCATTTGTGTTGCAAATATACAGGGAAACATTTTCTAGCTATGACCCTTCATGGTGTTTTCAGAGATCAAACTTCAAACTTGAGTCAACATTTTTTTCAAACGTTTATAATTAAAATTACTAATTTACGTTTGTACGGATATTATTTTAGAAAGTTTCAAACGCTTATAAATAAAATTACTAATTTACGTTTGCACGGATATTATTTTTGATGCCCAATATACTAGAAAATGAGCGGGGAGCGGAAGCTTTTGACGACTAACCTTTAGCGTATTTAGTTGAGATCGGTTATTAATCGCTTTTAATAATTTTTTATTATTTTTTCTCTAAAAATTTTGATTTTTCAAAGCCAATTGGTTCTTGTATACCTACAAGTTTCAAAAATTGCTTTTAAAGATTTAAATTTGTTGCTTTAGCAACCACTTACTCGTTTTAAAAACTAGTACCAAATGAACACGCCTATTATTTTTGAATGTTTTGTATGCAACACTAGATAAACAACACTGAGTGTATTCGCCCGTTCCCTTACAATGGAAACATGGATAATGTAATGTCTTTGCTCTTGTTTTTATTTTTTTCATAATATTTCTTATATTCTTTGGAAAAAAATGTTTTTTTATTTGCAACACAGTTTGCTTTGCATGTTTTGGATGAGGGTTGTTATTTCAAAATATGGTTTTTATTACAATGTACGAGCATGTATTAGGAAACCATTATGATCATCATTTCAAGGGCAGAGTTATAAACTCACTTTAAGCCCAGTTTTGTACTGGTATTGTTGCGAATGAGTAATATTATGCCAAACGGTATGATTTTCACTAGAAAATCCCTATGAATATTAGAAAGTCTTTTGGTTATTTTTGTTTAGATTTCTGTTCCACAATAGAGCATAAACGTTTGATGAAAAATCGGTATAGGATATATTACCATGTGGCTGGAGCTTTAGGAAAAGGACATTTTTGATGTGGTGACTAGAGTTTCTCCCCCTATTAAATTCCTCCGGTATTTCCGAGGAATTCATTATTTTCTATTACCGCAGTCATGGCTAACAATTGGAATTCGATGGCGCCATTGTGAAAAAAGTTTTAACGTTTCAAAAATTCTAGAAAAAACTCTTATTGACATAGAACAAATTAAGCTTCGGCTTGAAGATAATGTACACATAGTAACAGATCTACTAAATATCTTAAACCAGTTGAATAAGCTGCGGAGACGCATTGCCGACGAATTATGAATTTAAGAAATAAGAAGACAGCGGACGAAGTTGCGGAATAAGACGAAATTTCTATAAGTGGCATTACTACAGGTAGATTATTTGAGGAGGTTTTAAGTGATGCCACAACAAGAGCAGATTAAAATGTTGCACAGAATAAAAACCAACTACCTATTAACTCAATCAGAAGTATTTTCAATTTATGGAGTGAAAAAAAACGGAAATTTATTTAATGCTCTTCTGACAATAAGGCCAACCTTAGTGTAAAGCGAAAGAATATTTTCTACAACTGGACAGTTTGTAAATAAAATTAGAAAATGCGATTTCATTAATGCTCTTTCATTTCTAAAAACATATTTAATTTTAATTTAATTTTAATATGCAACTTATGTTATAATTCATAAATACATTGTTAACTACAGGGTGGGTCATTTAAAATTTTAACGCTCACCTTTGATGGGAACGGCGGCTCCTTGACCATTTTCTTAACAAAATAGCACAATGATGTCGCCAGCCCTACATCCACACTAAACAGTGACTCATTGTTGGTGCATTGGCTTTTGAATAGTCGCGAGTGAATTCTCTGAACCCCATTGCGGCAATTTTGTTTATTTTCATAGCCATCGATCGGGATGAAGAAGATCTTTATCACAAAACACGATTTTTTGGTCAATTTCTTCATCTCCTGCTACACAAACTTTAGCCCATTAGGCGAAGCAAAAACGTATGGTCCAACCTATACCAAAAATATGTCATTAACTTGTTATATGGAATTTTATAAGGATAGCTTAATAGTAATAAAACGAAGCTTATATTATTATCAAGCCAAAAAAGCTAATAATGCTCGTTCGTGGCAGTAAATTAGACCCTCATTTGTTTAAATGTATTATTTTTTAATGATATTTCTTTGTGTTTTTGTACCCTCCACCATGGAGGGTGTATTAGTTTTGTCATTCTGTCTGTAACACCTTGAAATAATCATCGGAAAGTATATATATTCTTGATTCTAAGACGATCTACCATTACCATGTTGTCCGGCTGTCCGTCTGTTGAAAACAAGATAGAGCCTGCATGAAAACAGCTTGGGAGCTGAAATTTGGCACAAACATGTATAGTTAACCTAGCATGGTTTGTATTGAAAATGGTCTATATAGCTCTACGTGAAGTTGGTGTTGGGGACCCTCTACCGACACTACCTCATAAAAATTAGTTTTTTATTTGGAAACTTCCGTCCAGTTTCTTTATCAAAATCACTGAAATTTTGCAAATAATAATCTCTATATAGGCGCAATCATCTATGTAAAAATGGATTAGATTGGGCCACCATTTCTTGTACCTCCCATAAAAACGGCCTTATGGGCCTTGAGAAATACTATGACGATACCTCACCACAAACTTGACCTATCGATATGAAATTTTCCACATAAAGATTTATATATAGAACACACTTCTGCACCAATTTGAGTTGATATTGGGTAGCCTCTTTTGATAACTCCCATACAAACGGTCTTAAGGGCCTTGGGAAATAATATGACTATAACTCATCACTAACTTGACCTTCGAGACCTAAATTACAAAAACTAAAAAAATAGTTTTTTATTTGATAATCTGGTTGAGGGTATCCAAAGTTCGGCACAGCCAAACATAACATTTTTTACTTGTTTGTTTTCTAAGTTCTTAATTTATGCTGATGATATAAAGCTCTTCTCTTATATACTGAGGATAAATGATACAAACAGCAGGATGTAACCCCGTTTTTATTCAAATTTTTGCGGGAAAATAAAACAAATTGTAACTATGTCAAATTCAATAATAATCGTTAGGTGGGCTGACCTCAGGTCATTTATTCATAAAAAAAGTAATTAATTCTATAAAAATACCATGTACAGAGTGGCCCAAATGAGACCTAGTGATGTTAAACATGTATAACTCTTGTAATAACGTTTTTTTAAATGGTTTATTTTTATATGTTAAATACATTTTATGGAAATTTAACGTGATTATGTGTGAAATATGACATCTGACAAATGACCACCATTTTGCTCGATACAGGCATTGACTCTTTTTTGCGCATATTGCATTACAAGGAGTAATGTTTCTGGTTGCAGGCGCCGTATTTCGTCTCGAATATGATGCTGTCCAATTGTCTGTGGTTTGTTAACATACACTTTGTCATTTAAGTATCACCATAAAAAAATCGGACGCAGTTAAATCTGGTGAACGAGGAGGCCAAGGGAAATCTGAATTTTTTGAAATTATTCGTTCACCAAAAATTTCACGCAGCATGTGCATAGTTTACCTAGCAGTATGTGCAGTGGCTCTATCTTGTTGACCACAAATTAGGATGTTGCTCCACTATTGGCCGCAAAAAGTTGTCGATCATTGTTCTGTAAGAAGCCCCGGAGACCGTTTCTGGCGTTTCATCCTCATTCTCAAAGAAATATGGGCCGATGATTTTTGTGGCCATAACATCGCACCAAACAGTGCATCTGATTGGATGTAACTGATGCTGATGTATTGCCAACTGCAACCCAGTTCCTCAAAACGGCGAACTAAACTTGTAATTGTTGAAGATGTGGGCGCTGATCTTACGTTAAAAAAACGGCGATAATTTTGCTGCGTCAGAATAATTGATCGTTGAGAAGAATAACAAAAATCGATAATTTTAATTCGTAGTTGTGGACTGTACGTATTCATTTTATATTTTCAACAGTTCAGTTATAATCTGCAAAAAGAAAAAATAAATTATGTTAAAAAATAAAAAAGTTATTTGTGTTTGACACCAGCTGGTCTTATTTGGACCACCCGTTATATTAGAAAAACCTGGCTTAAGATAGACTTAAAATCTGTAAAACAAAATTCTTTTAGAAAATAAACTGCATACATACATACTGCATATAAATCGATTGTTCAATTGGTCTGAATTAAATCGGCTACCATTAAAAATCGCAAAATGTTTCAATCTTCCGTATGGAATGCGTTCCATGGTAACTTATTCAGTTTACTTTATTAACAATCAGCAACTTCAAACGGTTGACAACATACTGGATTTAGGAGTTGATTTCGACGCTACATTAAATTTCAATTTGCATGTTGATTACATTATGCCAAAAGCTTATTAAGTTCTGGCTTTTCTAAAAAGAAATAGTAAAGATTTTACAAATCCATATAGCCGAAAATTGTTGTAAAAATAAAACTTTAGCTTTTCAAGGAATTAAAAAATATAGTTTATTTTTTCGGCTATGTCGGTATTATGTCTTTATTGATTAAATAGAAAAAAATCTACTGCTTATGTTTTACCCTACCCAACGCTAAAGTGTGCAATTTCTGCAAGTGGACTGATTTACAATTGTTTACAACTGCTGATAATATGATGAATATGATTCACAAGTGGCGTGACATGTGGCGCTGCCCACATTTACACTTGCGATCAAAACCGAGTGCATGTTTTAACTATTTTTACTTAAAGTGGCATAACTTATTTAACAATTGTCAGATTCCTTTAAAATTTTAAGCGATTAGACTTCATTATATAAACAACAAATTTAAGTAAGCAGAAAAAAATAAAAAAAACTGCACCACAAGCAGAATTGCAGCAAAAATATGTGGAAACCCTATGCACTCAGTTTTGAACGCTTTGTATAAGTGAGTGTGTAGTAAGCTACGCGTTTTCAAAGAAATGGAAATGCACCGTTAGATAAACGCAGTAGCATTTTCTTTGCTTGCAGTATACTTCAGTAAATTTTGGTTTAGTTGTGTGCGGTAATTTCGGAGATTAAGGTCGCCTTAAAATAAAGTAATTAAAAAATGAGAAAAATCGCAATAGATGTTGATGTGAATAGATGTTGAAAATAGTATAGTCGCCATGACTAATGATGGAAATTCGTCACGTGTTATTGCTAAAAGTCTGAACGTGAGTCAACGCACCGTAATAGCTGTCCAAAAAAGACGAAATGTTGCTCCTGTGCCGAATTCTGGTGGTCGTCCTAGGCTATTAAATTTCTTAGATGCCTGTTTGATGATACGTCAAATGCGAAACAAAACTCCAAAACACCCAAAACCGGCTGCTTTAGCAATGAACAAGACTGTAAGTGCACCAACCGATCGCAGAGCGCTTCACAGATTTGGATACGTGTCAGCGGTTAAGAAGAAAAAACCAGTTCTATCTAATAAAAACATAAAAGCAAGACTCAAGTTCTGTAAAAGTCACAAAAATTTGACGGTAGAAGATTGGAAATGGGTAATTTGGTCCGACGAAACAAAAATTAATCGTTTCCAGAGTGATGGGAAAGAATATTTTTGGCATAAACCCCATGAACGCTTTCAAAAACACCATGTAAAACAAACCGTCAAACACGGTGGTGGCGGCCTCATGGTTTGGGGGTGTTTCACCTAGTGGCATTTAGGCCCACTGGTTAGAATCGAAGGCATAATGACCAAGGAAAGCTATCTTCATATTCTGCAATCGAATTTAATAGACTTCGTGGATAGAAGCGCCTACCCTGAAGAGGAAGTGGTTTTCCAGCAAGACGGAGACCGAAAGCATACTTCGAAAATTGTGCAACGCTGGCTCCTGGAACAAAATTTTGAGGTAATGGAGTGGCCAGCACAAAGTCCAGACCTCAACCCTATCGAAAATTTATGGGCTGTGGTCAAGAGGCGATTAGCACAATATAATCGAGCGCCAAGTTACATGGAAGAACTTTAAAGCCAGCTACAATTAGAATGGCAAAATATTCCGAGTGAAATTATAGAAAATTTAGTTGAGAGCATGTCTAGACGTACGAAAAAAGTAATTCAAAACAAGGGATTATGGATTCCGTACTAATAACCTACATAAACTGTCATATTAACAATAAGTTCAAAACTGAGTGAATATTATTGCCTTATTTTTTTCAGTGAATTTGATAATTCTCGTAAAGTTATTTTTTTCTGCTTACCATATTTTATTGTTAAGATAATAAATAACATTCCATGAAATTTTCAAACTATTCCGTCTATTATACTAAATTTTGTGACAGCGTTAGTAAAAATATGTCAAACATGCACTCGGTTTTGATCGCCAGTGTACTTTATACGAAGAATTTGCGACATTATTGGTTTCATGTAGCTGTGGAATGGGGTAAAGATTTGTACAAGTATTAATATGTTTTCATTGTTTGGGTCCGGTATTATGCAATTCATCGAATCATACTGAGAGATTACAAAAACATTTTATAAAATTTGCCTTACTTGCAGTTCCTTTTTCCAGCGCTCTTCCGTCGTATGAAGCCATATGTAGGCTAATAAATCTTGAAACATAAGTAAATTTTCGTGCTAAGTTTTCTTAAGGGTGGTTAAATTTTAAGGGACGATGTTGAATGTACACCACAGCTAAACGTCAAGTTTTTTTCTGCATTTCATTTGATATTTCTCAATTTCAGACTAACTTAATTTGACCATGGAAAGACACACAAGCGAGCAACGCGTTAAAGTTATTCAGGCTTATTTTGAAAATGAGCGTTCAAATCAAAATGCATATCGTGCACTTCGGGATTTTTTCCAGACTACAGAAATCTATGAAAAACTCACCAAAAGTAAGTAAAAAATATTAAAGTGAAACGTGGTCGACTATCTCTGCCTTGAGCTTGAGCAAGGTCGGACCCAATTTCATATTTAATTATATGTCACTAATAATGTTCCATACAAAATAAATCGTGATGGGGTATAATTTGTGGGGGCTATTCGAAAAACTGATACAAGACATGGTCGTTAGTCGCTCATTACTCTTCATGCGAAAGTTAGAAGAAATCGGATGCAAAATATGGCTTCTACAGATGCAGACTCTAATATGTAGATGGACCTCTGTGTGACGTCCATTGGATACTATGGACCTATGTGGTCGAGTTTCACCACAATTAAAAATAGTCGCTCAATGTACCATTTAAAATTTAGAAGTGCTCAGGTGTAATATGAGTATTTAATCTTCCGAATTTGCGTACAATCGGAAAAATCGTGGTAAAATTTGAGCAAAACGGGTCTGAGGAGATGTGAAAACACCAGTGTATGCACGTAGAGCTCGTACCGCAGAAAATACTGCTGCTGTTCGCGATAGTGTGGCTGTAGAGCAGTCCAACTCGTAGTCGTGTCTAACTATTGCATCTCTCATGCTCGTCGTTGATGAACATTATGCATAGAGACTTGCATTTACACGCTAACAAGGTGCAATTGACTCAAGAACTAAAGCCTCTTCACCGTTCCAAACGTCATCAATGGTCAAAATTGTGGCAAGAAATGGCATCGGACCTTAAAATTTAACCACGCTTTGTAATGTTTTTATACATACTTATTTGTGGCCTTATACTTATAGATTGCTCTGAATTACTTATTCTTGTTGGATTTAATGCACATATTACACGTTTAAGGCATAATGAATATTTATATATTCCTGTTCCCATTTTTTGAATATATTTAATCATATTTTAGATATAATAAAATTTTAGATTTAGCTAGTCTGTAAGGATTGTAATTCCATAGCCTTAAAAAAATAAATAACAGACAAACATTTGGAAATATCCTTAAAGAAAATCCCCACTTATCTTATATCGATCGATTCAGAATCACTATATATCTATATCTACGAGTACATATAATCAATTCTGGTAATATTGGACAAAATTGATAGCAGGGTATTGGGCCATATCTGAGCTGCTTTGGAGCAGAAGTCGCAGTTACTGCTTAAATTTAGTTAACGCATTAGGGGGGATAGGTAATCAAGCCTAGGAAAATTTAATCATATCTGTTTACAAATAAAAAGGCCCAATGAAAATCAACGAGCCACATTTAACATCCGTCATAGATCCATGATTTCATATAGCCTCCATACAAAGGATATTCCCGAATAGGAGCCCAACGGCTTTATATGTCCATTATTAAATGAGATCTTGTTAAAATTTAGCTTTGTACGCTCTATAAAAGATGTAACTAATCGGTCCAATTTTTTATTTAGCTGTCCATGATTTGAGATTCTGCGCTGTAGAAAGTAAAAATTTAATCCGATTCTGCTCAAATTCCGCAAGTCATACTACGTGTGGGTGATAGTTAACAGCCGTGCTAGTTAACATACTGGTTTATGATTTCCTATAGCTCATATGAAACGACAAGACCGCCTTGATTTGAGAACCTGCCGCTCTACAAGACAGATAATAAATTCGATTTGTTCAAATAACGAACCGTTCTAAAATTGGGACTAGCATAAAAGTAAATATTTTCATATAGCGCCCATATAGAGGTATTTTCTGATTTGAGCTCCATCCAGTCCGCAAGTCATAACCGTTTAGCCTACCGCGTTCAAAATTTCCGATAAGGAACCACAAAAAAATTGGACTATATCGTTTCATGCGGTCTCCATACATAGTTCACTCGCTGTATAAGGCCCTGCTATAAGAGCCATATATTAAATTCGATCTTAAACAAATGGAGTATAGTAACCGAATTATAACCAAGCCTACTGAACCCGGACCATGCAAGTCCACCAAGTTAAATATTGGTGAAATTAAACCATATCGGTCTAAGATTTTATATAGCTCCCAATCTAAAAGTTTAATTTTAAGTGCGTAATTCGAGGCAAGGGGTATTCTAAACAGTAAAGAGAGATGTATGGTTTCACATTCACCAGGTTATCATAAAGTCTAAGTCTAATTTCGACAACATCCTATTGAGGGACAAAGGCTGAACTTCTCCCGAATATGGACACAATATGGTTTTACTTTTTATAAAACGGGACCTACTACATATTTTTATAGGGAAGCTTTGACATGACTCCGGCTTTTGAAGTCGTCACACGCAGAAAAAAAGAATGGTTGGGGTAACAATATTCGAAGAGGATCATACTAGTGCTGGGTATATGGTTGTGGCACAACAATATTATGATCCTCACAACAATAGTATTATTCACACATAACCATACTATGATCCTCACAACTACAGTAATATTCACACTCAATCATACTATGATCTCCACAACCATACTATAATCCTCACAACAATAGTTAAGTATCACACTTAACCATACTGTTATCTCCACAACCATATTATAATCCTCATAACCATAGTATATTTCTGATATAACTATAGTATGATCATCACAACCATAGTATGATTCACACGCAACCATACTATGATCAACACAACCATAGTATGATTCACACTCAACCATACTATGTTCCCCAATTTTTTTTATTAGGAATTGGTAATGTTGTTATTCAAAAATAGAGACTTTTATCAAGTTATTTTAAATTGCATTACTATTAGTCCACACCCAAATTAGAGGCCATGTTTTTATTGAACATTCCATTCAAGAAACAAAAATATATATTCCAAGGGCAGTCGAAAATAATTTTAGTAGCCAGCAGGGGTGAATGCTTCTTCACCATCCGTAGACCCTAAGTAACGAATGTGATTAAACCATGATCAATAGCTACTTTTTATACTTAAGTGCAGGCAGATTTTAAATAAACGAGAACCAGTCGGTAGTAGAGTATTTCACCTAACAAAGTAAACACTATAAAAATCCTTCCGATTGTTGTTATTTTTTATAATGGACAGCCATGCACTGTATCGTGTTGTGTTTTTTTTGTATATCAAAAAAACATACGCGCACACATACATGTATGCTCTATAAATTCTGTTTTGTTAAGTTCATATTCGCAACCATACAGTATGACTGCCATTATCATATTATCGTTAACGTTAATTTTAAATAACAAAACTTGTGTTGCACCAACCATGTTTTTATGGTTGCTACAACCATATTTTCGTTTCTAAATTAGGCAATAATACTATTGTTACGTTTGAACAATATTAATATTGCCGCAATCATACTGTTGTCAAAATAAAATTCAAAAAACAATACTATGTTTACGACGAAGATGCTTTTATTGTAGAGAACAAATTATTGTTGCGGTGACCATATAGTAACCATATCTTTCCTCTGCATGCAGTATTGAAGTGGTGGGAATCACTCCGCTGTACATTTGTA
Source organism: Hydrotaea diabolus (assembly GCA_963513945.1). Classification (NCBI taxonomy): domain Eukaryota; kingdom Metazoa; phylum Arthropoda; class Insecta; order Diptera; family Muscidae; genus Hydrotaea; species Hydrotaea diabolus. The sequence continues at coordinate 185,469,640 of OY740718.1, forward strand.
GATGTTTTTACATGTGTGACATATTAAATAACAGCCCAGACTACAGAAATCTATTAAAAACTCACCAAAAGTAAGTAAAAAATGTTAAAGTGAAACGTGGTCGACTATCAGATACTCTACACTAATCTGCTATTCACAGGATGAAGCATCTCTGCCATGAGCAAGGTCGGACCCAATTTCATATTTAATTATTTGTCGCTAATAACGTTCCATACAAAATAAAACGTGATGGGGTATAATTTGTGCCTTCTAAAGCCGCAATACCTCAAATCGGAACGGCTATTCGACAAACTGATACAGGACTTGGTCGTTGGTCGCTTATAACTCTTCATGAGAATGTTAGAAGAAATCGGATGCAAAATATGGCTTCTAAAGATGCAGACTCTAAAATGTAGATGGACCTTTGTGTGAGGTCTATTGGATACTATGAAACTATGTGGTTTCACCACAATTAAATAAGAGTCGCTCAATGTACCATTTAAAATTTAGAAGTGCTCGGGTGTAATTTGAGTATTTTAGATCTGCAGGACCTCAAGTCGCGAGGCACCTTCGTGTGGGACCTACTCGAAACCATGGACCGATATGGCCCTATTTCTCCATAGATATGTATTGGTCACTCTGTGCGAAATTTTGTAGGCATTAAGTGTAATATGTGGCTTTTAGAGCTATAGGTTATGAAATCGGGAAAGACCTGTGTTTGGGGCTTATCGAAAATATGGACCTTTGTGTTTCAGTTTTACCGCAGTTAATTAGTAGTCTTTTATAATGTGTCGGGTGTTATTTATGGTTTATAGAGCAACAGGATCTCCAAAAGGACGGACGTTTGTGTGGGACCTATTCGAAAACATGGACCGTTATGGTGCGATTCCAACAAAGATTTGTTTTGATCACTTTAAATGCTCTGTGCGAAATGTGGTCGAATATCATATGTGGCTTTTATAGCTGCTGGATATGAAATCAGATAAAACATACGTATGATATAAAAATATGGATCGATGTTAACCAATTTCAATAGGATTCGTCCTTGGCCCAATCTTAAGGAATGCACCAAGTTTCAAGGTTCATAATTGCGACCTGTACTTTGTTTATAACGATAGATGGACAGACGGAAGGACGTACCAACGGACATCGCTCAATGGAATCAAATAGTGATTTACAGTCGATCGGTAGACTTATCAAAGGGTAAATTCCCATTCCATTAAGGTGTTGCAAACATCAGCACTAAATCATAATACCCAGCACCCTGTGAGGCGTAGGATATACAATCTAGTGATGCAAGAACATTGTACCGTTTACATGGAATGCCCCATTTACAAACATATATTATTCACTTCGCTTGAGAGGAATGGGGACAACTCGTATTAGTCGGTTCGTGAGACAATGCTGCAGATGGATGTGTGTTTCTATTTAAAGGCTCATAAAGGTTGCGGTCTTATTTTGTATTTTATTGTCAACCTTGTTTACATGTCTTTTAATGCGATGAAATGGGAAGAGCCTTTATGGTAGATACAGAACGACAAAGTTAATTTAATTAAATCGTAATTTTTCAAAGAATGATTAATTTTCTGTACGTAATGCAAGTATAATTCCCTAAAAAGCGTAATTAAAAGGACACCAAACTGCAAAATGCCACCGAAATTAAAAATGGACAAACAAATAATTTGTAAGAAAAGAACCATTAAAAAGTTTAGAGTTTGTAAAAGTTTAAGCAGTCTGAATATCAAATCAAAGAATCTATGCACCAAGATACAATTAAGTAGATTGTATCGGGTGATCAATCTAGAAGTTTCTTTTTCAAAATAAAAAAAATTAAATTAAGTGAGGAATCTTTATTGTTCAATCGAATGGACATTTTATGCTACTTATTATTTGAATCAAATGTTGACCGCAACTAAGACTTGAATGACACGCGTATTGCTGACCTCCAGAATCTGAATCGTTGCTGGTTTGCCAGCATAGACATTGTTGAGCAAGTGCCACCGTCATGTTGCAACCAAATGGCTTAAATTTAAGGTATACACTTGGCCGGGGTCTACTGGCCATTTCCGAAGGGGGTCGAGTGAATAGAATAGATTTTAATGCACGTTAGACACAGTGCTGCTTGTTGTCTCACAAGCGATTCGCTGACCCAACAACATCGTCAATTTCTACGATGGTACGAATATTGAACAATCAGAAGTTCTCAATGTTCTGGGCATGAAAATACAATGTGACGCTCGTTGGGCGAGACATGTATTCGAAGTGTCGAAAGAAGCACTCAAGTGCATAGGCTTTTTAAAGCGGTGCAAGAAATATTTCACTCCTTCTGATCTTTTCAATATCTATACAACTTACATCAGGCGGAAGATGGAGCAGGTGCTCCAAAATCATCCTTGGAGCTACTTGACCGTATTCAAAGGAGAGCGATGGTGCTGATAGATGACAGTAGGGTATCCAACTCTATTGTTTCTCTTGAGCATCGTCGGAATGTGGTTTGCGTGACGCTGTTCTATCGTTACTTTCATTGTGTGTGTTCATCAGACATCCGTCGCCTTATTCATGACGTGAGGATGTTCGGTAGGGTTACGAGACTTTCTAGGAATTCACACCCGTTTGTTATCGATTGGCCAGTTGACCGCACTATACACTACAGATAAAATTCGTTTTTCGCTCGTACAGTCCGTATGTGGAACCGACTTCCGGCAAATGTGTTTCCCACTAATTGCGACATCCAGAAGTTCAAGACAAGTGTCAATAAACATTACTCCCTTTTCCTCCCTCCGATCCTTTACTTTCCACTCGCCAACGCAATGCACCGCATGTATAGGGGGCATCCACTGAGTGTTAGTTATTAAAAAGTCCGGTTTTAGTGCGCGATAGCATCATTCACGGTTACGTTCCGGCCATCAATATATATACCGATGACTCTAACAGCCCATAAACCGCATCAAATCGTAGTTTTTTCCGTGGGTATAATGACACCTCTTAAACCTCTTCTGGTTGTTCTTGAGTCCGAATGCGCCAATTTTGTTTGTTGAGTCTGAAATGGGCCTCATGACTGAACCAAATTTCAGTCAAAAATAGTCTATCTACTTCCAGCTATTGAAGAGCCCAAACACTGAGACGTTGTTGCGGTCTAAGTCTTTCCATCATGAAATGGCAAACAATACTGAAATCTAATCTGTGAAAATACCCTATTGAAAAAAGACTTCTAGATTGATCACCCGATATTTAATTAATAAAGCGACATTCCACGAATGCTAGCCAATTATTATTCTTATTCAGCCAGCACAGCGTTCATTGACAGCCTTTTTTCTATCGCAATGAAGACGAGAGACTAAATAACGATTAAGTGGTTGTTCTTGGGATTTACACATGGCTGCTAATCATTGCTTTCTTTGAAAAAGTGTGTTTGTCGGCATGTCTGTCCATTAGGGTGATAAACTGAAAACGGAAAGCCATGTTCTGGAACATTTTTAAATCGCAACTTTACGCAGTGGTTTTGTATATTCCAGCGGATTTGTGTATATCCCAATTTTTCACATTAATTTAATAGAATGGAATTTAAGAGTGGCCCATCTCGATAAGTTTGGCAAATATATCAAGCACATTTTTATACATTGTATAAATCTGTGGCACAGGGTATTTCATACGAGGGTTGCTATTTATATTTCGGGTACTGACAATGCCTGATGCAAACTGGAACTTCCATTGGAAACTTTGACATTTTTTGGTATAACTTCAATCAAAACGTTTTGTCATTTGAGTGGAACGTAAGACAGTCAATTCTGAGTTGTATGCAACCATCTGTTTGCCAACAGTGTTCGAAAAAATGAGGAATGATAATAAGATAAGATGGATAATTTTGCATCACGTCTGAAACGATGAGCTATTTGACCACTCAAGCTGACGAATTGATGGGCCATCCAACGTACAGCCCTGATTTGGCACCCAATGACTTTTTCCTATTCCCTAGCATCAAGGAAAAAAAATGTGTGGTTAACGTTTTTCATCGCCCGAAGCAGCTGTTGAGACGTTCAAAAATCATTTTTTAGAGGTGTCTCAATCGGAGTGGAAAAAGTGCTTCGAAAATTGGTTTGTGTGCATGCAAAAGGTTATTGATCGTAAATGAGAATATTTTGAAAAACAATAAAACCATTTTCAATGATAAATTATTGTGTTTTTATTGCCAGACCCGAAATATTAATACCAACGCTCGTACATGTTGAAACCACGATTTAACCTAGGATTCAAAAATTTAGCATGATGATAGTTTATAAGCTGTTAATGTTTGTATTTGGGCCAAAGTGGCCCAGGTGGAAGAATGTTTTATTTTAAGCAACTAGTAGTTCTTTGGATTAAAGTACATATTTTACTGTTTTTGGTTAACAAATCATAATTTTTTGTAGACGAACAATGGTAGTTAGAAGGCACTTAAATCTTCATAAAGGGCTAGATTCTATAATTTTGACTCATAGCGTTAAATAATAAGTTAGTGTGGTCAAAAGGAACTCAAAGTAGCCAATATAAACATCCAAGTACTCTTATTACCGCAAATTAAACTTTGACTACAAATCGTCGTTCCGAAGTTATCTCAACGTATATCACAAAATCAAATAAAACGAGATAATACCACTTCCTGGTATAATGTTTTGAGAGCTATCGATCTGCCCAGTCTCCAGGTCCGTATCTCTTACGGTTCCTGAGATATTATAGTGTCATTTTGTTGTATATCCAGTTTTGCTAAAAATTTAACGCGTTATGTTACCGTATGAACCATTTGTGTGGATATACAATAAAAAATATATGAAATTTATGAATTAAAAAAAAATTTTGTTATCTTCACGTACGAGCAAAAAAAAATATTTGGAAAAAAATTATCACAATATTTATATGTATATACATATTGTTTTTGTCCCATATTTCAATAATATTTTCGGATAAAGTTAATAGGGGTTTTGTTTTTATTAATATAGATGGATATTGGAAGATAAAAGGATTTAGGACTGTTTTTTTTAAATGCATTTTATTGTAAACAAAGGTAAAACTTTTTTCTTACAAACATTTTTAACATGGAAACAATTTATTACATAATACTAGTAATAACACAAAAATATCAAATATATCTATGTACCACTCGAGCTTAAATTTAGTTTAAAAAATTTAGCTGAATGTATACACAAATTTACATTAATAAATCTGAAAAGAATCTCACGTGATTTACTGGAAGGAAAACAAAGAGGCTTTCAATATCTTTCTTTTTGTCTGGATTTATGATTATCTTTGTACATGTATTAAGTTCTTTTTCAAAAATGGTTTCTGAAGTTGCAATGACTCCCTTTCTCGCTTGTTTTCGTAGGCTTGATGTTTGAAAGTTACGTTCACTTGCAGACGTTTTATATTGCAGAGAAAATAAATTGTATTTATTATATTTAATTGATTTAAATTAACTGAATGGAACTTTATGAAAATTGTATTCATTTGCTAAAGCGAATAAACTTTGAAATCGGTCGGAATCATTTCTATCACTTTTAGCGCTAAGTTTTTGGATGGATAGTTTTTTTAATTTTGTTATTAAATCTAATGGACTGTAAATTTTTATTTAATTTTAGGAACCGGTCTATTGCACTATGGACTGCGTCAATCTCCTGAATTTGAGAATGACCTGGTTCTGAAAATTTTTGAACGATTGTTTTCACATTGTTTGTTCTATATAAAAAATGAAGGATAGCAGACGATAATATTTTATTTTTTTTTGCGGCACACAGGAATCACTACACAAAATGATGTGCTCAATATTATTAAAATCCTGCAAAATTTGTTCCAAAATTTTAATGACAGTACTAGCAATATCATTTCCAGAGCGACTACTATGTGCTTCACACCAAATGGCACAATAAGTTGTGTTCTTTTCATTTGCTTTTTGAGCACATACAGTCGCTGTCATATTGAAAACGGAGAGTTTTTTTCATAATAAAATGTGAAAGAAAATGCCTTTGGAAGATTAAAAGTGCTTTGCAAGTCGAAGCACACCACAATTGTGTTATTCGATACCAACTGTCTATCTGTATCGCGTTCACTTTTGCAACTGCGATTCTCTTCTATGTGCTTTTTGTACATGATATTTTCATGTTCGCTAATTCTATTTTAATTTTTATGATTTTTATACAAATAACATTTGTCGCACTGATCCTTTTTTGGTCTATAAAAACCTAAATTAAATTTAGTGTTAACATTTTTTGTAAATGTTGTCAAAGCCACTTTATCAGTGGGAAATTTCTCTTCGAACATTCGGTACATTTTACTAACACTTAGGCCCTCTTCTAAATACTGTTTTGAAGTGGTTGCTCTGTAATAATGAGAATCTACTGTGGGAAAGCTCTCAATGAAGTCCTGAATATTTTTTAAGCAATCTTCTCCCAAACAGTGCTTCGTAGGCTTTCCATGTCGTGAATCTTTCGGTATCCCCGTTTTTTCATCAGAATGATACTTAAAATGGTAATAAGCCCGGCTATCAGATACTGCAATAGTATTCAAAAAAAGTCTTACATATTTTAACTTATAAATCGTCTTTTTCAAAACAGTATAAAAAGGTGTATGTCTTCCTTTTACTCGCAACCCTTCGCCTCTTAACTAATGTTCTTGTTATAAATTTATCATAAAATGCTCCTTTCTGACCATCGTCTAATGACCAAAAAGACCACGAATAGTCCTCTCTTTTTCTTCTCTTTGAGAATAGATATAATAATGTTAAATAAGAGCTGAAAAAGATAATTATTTGCCATTCAACTAACGAAGTAGTGGTTAGTTTATCACAAAAAAATAGTATGGTTTTTACGGATTATTTTCACGTATGCGCCATAAAAAAATATTTTGCAAAAGGTGGCGTATACAACAAAAAATATTTTTTTTTATATAGGTAAAAATGGTTGTAACTTAAAAACTTTATTCTACAACCTTGAATATTTTTCACAAAATCTACGCAGAATTGCAAGCAATACGCCTAACAAAAATATTGGGCAACTTTTTTCGCGCCACTTTTTTTCTATAAGAGTTTGAAACTTAAAATTTCCCCAAAAAAAAATTTTAACTTCGGAACGACGAAATATAGATTTATTTTGGAGTTTTGGCTAAGACTAGGATACAAGGGTAACAAGGCACAATTAACGGCTCTATGGCTACTCAAAGCTAATTTCGTAGATAACACATATGTGACGCGCAAAATAGAAAGGGACCTAAGGGTAAAAACCAGTTTTGTTCAGGAGAGCCATTTTAAAGATTTAAATACGTGTATCTTTGGTGTACCATCACGTTCATAAAACGCGCATATCTCTGGGAGGGAACACTTTTGGGACATGGGATCGGTCTCATTCGATACTCAGATGTTGTCCACATTAAAAAAAGTGAAACTTGATTTTTTTTAACCCTTAGGTCCTTTTCTCTATGCGCTGTCACATATAGATTTATTTTGAAGATTTCCCAGAGATTATGGTCGGAATCATGGATCAAATGGGACAAAAAGGCCAACAATTGTATACGTCTGTTAGCATAGAAATATGTATGAAAGTTTCCTCACTCTATATTCGGCTCACTCTATATTAAATCTATATGACAATCATTTTGTCTGCTTCTGTCTTTTAAGAACATTTTAAGTCGAGCAAATACGCATGTTTGCATTACATGGCTGGCATTCAACTCCTCTGCGTACTCCAACAAAGACACTTGTCTGGTAACAGAGACTTCATGCTGCGTTCAAACGGAGGGAAACTAAAAAATGTCGCTCGTAAAGTGTTATTGTTTAAATGTTGTTCCCTGCCAAGATTTTGTTCACCGGAGACGACTACGATGAGGATGAACGCAAACATGGTTGAGAGCTGGAAATACTTGTACTCGAATGTGTTCATGTTCTGTTACACATGGCGCAACTGGCAGTCTTCCTACGGACTTTGTTATCTTTTCGCTTTCACATACGTCGTATTGACGCTTTGTTTTGAAAGTGTTAAGGAATTTATTCGATGTAAGAATGTTTACGTATAACACTTGTGCAAGTCAAGCTGACAGCGAGAGATTTTCAAAATTCATTGTGGATGTGATTATTTGGAATGTGAAAATTAATATGACTGGTGGCTGCTGTCAACATCCTAACATTAAATGAGACAGAACGATTAATGTTGGTGGAGGCGTCGAAGAGAAAAAGTATCATTGTTTTCTTACAAGTAAATATTTTTACGATAAAAAACATGATGCGAAATTCAACTTTCACAAACAACCGAAAGTAATGAAGTGGAAAAAGCAGTATAATGGGAAAAAGTAAGGTATAAACAGAAATTTTATTGAAGAAACTATTGATTTTATAATCAGACTGAAGGGTGGTTAAATTTTAAGGGCCGGTGTTGAATGTGAACCACACCTAAACGTCAAGTTGCATTTCATTTGATATTTCTCAATTTCAAACTAACTCAATTGGAACCATTGAGGGATGCAGAAGAGAGCAACGCGTTAAAGTTAATCAGGTTTGAATTATTTATTTTCGAAGAAAATCCTCTTCAGTGATGAGGCACATTTGCACCTCAGTGGATTCGTCAATAAGCAGAATTGCCACATTTGGGCACATGAAAATCCAAGAGCGATTGTCGAAAAAACACGGCACCAACAAAAAGTGACTGTTTGGTGCGGTTTATAGGCTGGCGGCATTATCGGGCTGTATTTGTTCCAATATGAGGCCGGCCAGGCAGTTAATGTGAATGGTGTACGCTTTGGAAGATATGGATGTGGACGATATGTGGTTCAACAGGACGGTTCCACTTGCCACAAAGCTAACGAAACAATGGCTCTTTTGCGCGACAAATTCAATGCCCGTGTTACCTCACGTCTTGACGATGTTAATTGATGCCAAGATCATGTGAATTGACACCTTTGAACTTCTTTCTTTGGGGTTATTTGAAAGAAAAGGTGTACGTCGATAAGCCAGCAACAATTCAACAGCTAAAGGAAGAGATAATTCGGCACATTAATGGCATAGAACCTCACTTATGCCTCAGCGTCATCGAAAATCGGAAGGAGGTGTGTCGCCAAAATCGCGTCGGCCGTTCGGCTTATATTTTGTTCTATACATAATTCAACCATACCAATATTATCACAATAAAAAGAAAGGACAATAATTTTATAAATAATTTGTGTTTTATTCAAAATCAACATCGGCCCTTAAAATTTAACCACCCTTTATAATTATTAAAATTTAAAAATTTATTTGAAATTTAAAATATGTAAAAAGGCATTAGTCGGTTATTCCGATTTAAAAGCACCCTCTCCCATATATGGTTTTTTATATTTTCCTACGCTTCGTCCTCCATTGCCTAGAGCGCACCAATTTTATTGAAATCTCGTTCGCGGTCGTTTTTTGTGGGATCTATCAGAATGGGGCGTGGCGTCCGTTTTTGCTTATGCTCGTGAAAAAATTAAATCAATATATCAGAAAATAAGAAAAAGAGTTATGTGGATTTTGTGGGGTAGTTTATGTGGGAGGTACAAGAAGGAGCGTAACATAGGTTCCATTAATCAATCTCATTACTCCATTCATCTCCTTCTTATAACTAATTTTCAGCAGAATTATTTGTACAGTTTTTTTTTATGCAAATACCAAAAGTGGTTACCGGAATAGGACGTGCCATCCACTCTTTTCGTACGCGTGTAAAAAGACTTTATAAAAGTACAGGGTGTCCGCCGGCAAGCTATACTACTTTGTGTTGTCCCCATTTGACAGTTCATATTTGGCAGTCGTGAAGTAGAGACGTGGCAAATTTATTATGGAAAAATATTCGACAAACCAACGTGTTTTAATCGTTAAAACATTTTATAAAAATAAATCAACTATTACTGTGACGATAAGAAAGTTACGTGAAATTTTTGGGAGTACCAACATGCCAACAAAACGCATAATTTATCGTGTAGTGAATGATTTCGAAGAAAGAGGGTCAGTAGCTGAGAGGAGCAAGCATGGACCACAACGTACTGCAAGAGCGGCTGAAAACAATACTGCTGCTCAAGAAAGTGTTCAAAACAAGCCATCAACCTCAATTCGACGCTGCGCTCAGGAGCTTGGTCTTCAAAGAACAACTTTGGCCACAATTTTGCACAAGGATTTGCCTTTGTTTCCATTTAAGATTCAGTTGACACAAGAGCTTTTTCCACAAGACAATTTACGCCACCGTACATACGCCAATTGGATGTTACAGCTCGCCCATGACAATCCCGATATTTATGAAAAAAAAAACATAATGAGTAACGAGGCTCATTTTCATTTGAATGGATATGTGAATAAACAGAATAGTCGGTTATGGGCAAATAATTCAAATAATTCTCAATCACCTTTGCATCCATTAAATGTGACAGTCTGGTGTGCAATTCGGTCAGGAGGAATCATTCGACCTTACTGCTATGAAAATGAAAACGGCGTTACGATAGCTGTTAATGGGGAGCGATAACGTGATGTGATTGAAAACTTTTTATTGCCAGAACTGCATACTTTGGGCTTGATGAACATGTAGTATCAACAAGACGGTGCCACATCGCATACAGCCATGATTACAATGGAATTACTGCGAGACCTCCTTCTACAACAAGTTATGTCAAGAAATGGTGATGTTGATGGGCCTCCACCGTCACCTGACTTGACTGCTCCGGACTTCTGTTTGTGGGGATAACTGAAAAGCAAACAAAATATTTAGTAGGGACATAAATAGAGTTAAACACGGTTTATGCTGTAAAATAAAAAGTACTAAATGTTTTTGGACCAAATATTTTTTAATATATTTATTGATAAATATTGTATCCAAAAAGAATCTACTTATTCGAAATGTCCGCCTTTTGCCTTTACACACGCCTTAAGACGCACTGGCCAATCGTCAATACCTGCGCGAACCTCGTCCATTGGAAAATTGGCCACAGCTCGAACCAAAGCAGTCTTAAGAGATCCAATGTTGGGGTATCTTTTGTGACAAACCTTGTCCACTAAAACTGTCCACAATTTGCAATCCAATGGGTTCAAATCTGGACTACCTAAGGGCCATTCTTCAGAGGAAATGAACGCTGGCAAATCGTTTCGAAGCCAGGCCTGGGACGTTTAAGCCTTATATGCCAGCGCAGAATCCTGCTGGAAAGTCCATGGCTGGCTTTGGAACAGGGAATTGTTAAGAGGCTTCACAACAGCTTCCAAAACGGTTTCTTGGTCATCATTGGCCGATGTTCTGACTCCTTGTTCGCAGAAATGCAGATCAGTGACCCCATCGCTAGAGACACCCCACCAAACCATGACAGAAGCTTGGTTATGACCCTTTTCCACCCTTGGGATCAGTTCAGATGCTTCCTTAGATGACGACGCATACACTCTATCATTTTGCTTGTTAAATTTTTCCTGAACGGTCAAAATTTTCTCATCGGTGCACACAATTTTTCTGTGTAAGCTATCAGCGTGCTTCGCCAAAAAACGTTTGTATTTTTCAATCCTATTTTTTTTAAAGCTGCAGTCAATAAATGTCCGGTACGTCGTTTGAAAGCCCAAGTCTTTTTTACTGATTCGACTCATGGACTTTAGCTTAATATTCATCTTACGGGTAATGATTTTCTGTTTTTGGCGCTGATTTCTGTGAACTCTAGATTTAACGGCTTTGATGACATGCGGTGTTCGAACAGAGCGTGGGCGGCCCGGCCCGACCGGTGGCGGTCTTTTACATCTTCAGTCTCCTCATCGGTAGACGAACATGCGGCTCATCCCTAGTGGCCGGAGCTCTTTGAAAATATCGTTTTTTTTTCATTTCACACTTGAAATGCGCTTTTACAGCGATACGGTTCTCATTATCTGACCACTCCATGATGAAAGTTGAAACAATTTTAGAATCCCGTGACAGACTAACGCTATTGAGGTTAGCTTTCAAAACCCATATGACATTAACGCGGTATGTTCAGTTCTACTATTGGAATGGGTGTGTTCAATGTTGTAACAGTATTTTGTCCCTACTAAGTAGAAACGCGTGAGCAACTGAAACAAAATATTTGAGATGAAATTATCTTATATACTGAAAATGGGTCATTTGTGCCGGAGGTAACTAAATTGGCGTGGCTAGTAATTCAATTGTTTGTCACAATGTTAACCTTATAACTTTGTTCTTAAGTACTAGTTTGGCTTAGATAGTATGACTAGCGTTCAATATTTGGGAAGATATACAAAGGTGGCGGAATCGTGCATTTCTTGGAAGGTACCAGAATGGGCCTGCCAACCAATTTGTCCATATGCAACTACATTGACGTTATTAGGATTATGGCGCTCACAATTTAAGCGAATGTTATGCACCAGTTGACAATTTTTTATGTTCTAATCTTCAGTGGAATAGGGTCATTTGTGTGGGCCGTACCTGAAGGGCGTGGCTGAAAGATAACTTAGTCCAATTAAGTGGTGACAGAGAATTGTCTTAAATATTAATTGATTAAGAATACCGAAAGTGGAAGATAAGGTACATTTGTGTGAGAGGTACCAGAAGGAGGTGTGACAATATTGCCCATTTTAATTCTATACACGCAGAAAAAAAGTATGGTTGGGGTGACAATATTCGAAGAGGATCATGCTATTGTTGGGTATATGGTTGTGACACAACAATATTATGATCCTCACAACAATAGTATGATTCACACATAACCATACTATGATACCCACAACCATAGTATGATTCACACATAACTATACTATAATCCATACAACCATATTATGATTCACATTCAACCATACTATGATCTCCACAACCATATTATGATCCTCACAACCATAGTATGATTCACACGCAACCATAGTAAGATTTACACTCAAAATTATTTATTAGGATTGGTTATTGTTGTTATTCAAAAATAGAGATTTATATTAAGTATGTTATTTTAAATTGCATTACTATAAGTTCATAGCCAGATTTGAGGCCTTGTTTTATTGAACATTTCATTCAAGAAACAAAAATGTATATTCCAACGGTCAAAAATACTTTTAGTTGCCAGCAGGGGTGAATGCTACTTCACCATCTGTAGACACCAAGTAACGAGTGTGATTAAACAATGATCAATGGCTATATACTTAAGTGCAGGCAGATTTTTAATAAACGAGAAACAGTCGGTAGTAGTGTTTTTCACCGAACAAAGTAAACACATTAAAAATCCCTCGAACTACCTTCCGATTGTTGTTGTTTTTTATAGACAGCAACCATTCACTGTATCGTGTGTATGTGTTTTTTTTGTATATCAAAAAAACATACGCACACATCCATGAATGCTCTAAAAAAACCTGTTTTGTTTTGTTCATAGTCGCAACCATACTGTATGATTGCCGTAATCATATTATTGTTAACGTAAATTTTAAACAACAATACTTTTGTTGCACCTACCATGTTTATATGGTTACTACAACCATATTTTCTTTTCTAAATTTGACAGTAATACTATTGTTACATTTGAACAATAGCAATATTGTCGCAATCATACTATTGCCAAAATGAAATTCAAATAACAATACTATGAACAATACTATCAAAACGGATATCGACTTTGTACAAAAAACATTTTTTTTGACGCATCTCATTTTGATCTCGGTGGCTATTTTAACTAGTTGCATCTGGGGATCGTAACTGCCGAGAAGTTAGTGCATCATCATAGAATATTTCTTAGATGCATTTTGTAGGGGGGGTTTCATTGCCCCACATTTCTTCGAAAAAATGTGCCATTTCGGTTAACGGGGTGCGCTACAAAGACAAAAAAATATTTTTTGGTACGAGGGTTGCTATTTATATTTCTGGTCCTGTCAATATTAGTGTTCCCAGATGCAAACTGGAACTTTTATTGGCATCTTTGACTTTTTTAGCATATATTTACTCAGAACGTTTTGTCATTTGAGGGCGAATTGTTTTGTTTACAGTGTGTTGAAAAATTCACTCAGTCAAAAAATGGAGTTATCCCGTGAACATTTTCGTGCAATGATTTTTTACGATTTTCGGTGTGGGTTATCGAGACAAGAGTGTTTAAATCAACTTGTTTACACTTTTGGCGATGAAGCGCCATCAAAAACCACTGTTCATAGCTGGTACCAAGAGTACAGTCTCGGACGCAGATCGCCCCAGGATGAATTTCGTGAAGGACGTCCGACTTCGGTCACATTGCCAGAAACCATCGATGCTGTGCGTGCAATGCTTTAGCAAGACCGCCATGTGACATACTGTGAGATTGAGGCATCCTTGGGCATTAGTATAACAAGCATCAATAAGATACTGCATGTTCATTTGGCTGTGGAAAAAAATTGTTCTAGTTGGATCCCACATAATACAAAGAGATGTTTAAAAAGTATAACTGCGGTAGTTCAAAGGCAGTGTATGACATTGACACAGGTGACGGATCATGGATCTATGCATATAAACCAGAAACTAAACAGCAATCGACCTATGGGACAAGCCAAATCCAATAAAAGTTGTTCTTGGAAGAAATACATCTAAGCAAATGATTGCGTTATTTTCGGTATAACCGGCCATGTTGCCACAGTGCCTTTAGTGGCCAATTCTGCGTTTACAACCATCTGTTTGCCAACAGTGTTCGAAGAAATGGGGAAAGATAATAAGAGAAGACGGATCATTTGGCATCACGACAATACAAGCTCTCACACATCAGCTGAAACGATGCGCTATTTGAAAACTCAAGATGTCGAATTGATGGGCCATCCACCGTACATCCCTAATTTGGCACCCAATGACTTCTTCTTAGTCCCTAGCATTAAGATAAAAAAAACGTGGTCAACGTTTTTCATCGCCCGAAGCAGCGTTCAAATATAATGTTTTGGAGGTGCGTCAGTCGGAGTGGAAAAAGTGATTCGAAAATTGGTTTGTGCTCATACAAAAGTGTATTGATCTTAAAGGATAAGATTTTAAAAAACAATAAAATCATTTCCAATGATAAATTATTATAATTTATAAATTATTATAAATTATTGTGTTTTTAAAAAACAATAAAATCATTTCCAATGATAAATTATTGTGTTTTTATTGCCGGACCTGAAATATAAATAGTAACCTTTCTAACCTGATATTAAAGACGTGGACTAGGGCGATCTCTGGTTATACATTTTAGACTCGTGTTATCAGTTTGTATTGATTTTTGGTGACCTTCGTAACAATAATACGTAGGTCTGTACGATGTTATGAGAGTCATAGACTATGACTAAGGTCATTAAAGGTTGGGTTGGGCGCTACTCCAAAGTCTTCTGTGACAAAATAAATAAAATGCTGTTTCAAAAATTATACGAGTAGAAATTTTCAAATAAACTAATAATATACCCAATTAAGAGACAAAAACTTTTATTTTCTTTTTAATATTTTTTAATAGAAATGTAGATTTAAAATTACTAAAACGCAACAACGCCTTAACAGTATTAGGAAAATTAGCCTTCTTTGCCAAATGTCGCACTACATATGGTGTATAGAATCAAACCCCCACATTTATCCAAATAGCGGAAGCAATTTTGTTTTTGTCCATGTATGTATGCTGGTTTTTCTGGACGACCAGTCGGATTAAGGACTTTAATCAAATAAGGACCTATGTAAATGGACCTACATATATACATGATCTAAATTTTTCCAAAATCAATTGTGGTAGTTTGTGCCAATTTTGTTCGAAATTGACTTGAGTCTGTCTATTGAGGAGTTGTGTATCTGAAAACAGGTGGGACCTTTAGACTGGGCCTATATCAAAACGAGGACGATTATGGCCACTTTCATCTGATTTGGTAACTGTTCTGTACAAATTTACTGTACATCCTCTTGGTCTAATGGCATAATCGTCATACCATCTGTTGATCATTTTTTGTCGGAGCATAAAGAGAGAAGTTCTTTCTTCATACTTAATGGGATGTTGTGGGACTTAAGTAAATAATTTATGTACAAAGGTGGGGTGATCTTTTTCTTAATTGTGCCTCTTGATCAATCATAAATATCACCTTTTGCTGAAATGTCCGAAAATTAGTAAAATACTAATGGCTCAAAAGCCCATGTTCCAATAACACAAAATTAATTTGACACAACACCATCAACACCCATTATCAGAATTGAAGTCCTTTTAATGTTTGACTGTCAGTGGGCTCCGATTGCTTCATTAAATATCCACGTCGTAAAAAATGTATATAATTTTGGCTTTTATTATACTTCCACAATGTACATCTCTTAAAAACGGATCCAAAAAATTCTTTATGATAATTTATTTTTATTTTATTTTACTTTATTACCTTACAGTGAGGGCAAAGGCATGTACTGTACTTCATCTACTATACTTCTGTCTCTATATTTTTTTGCTGGTCCTTCAGTACAAATAATTGCGCTGGTTTGTTCGGCCGGCCTTATACAAACTGGCCTTCAAAACCAATGTGCTTGCTACGCACCATTAGCGATACCCATTCGTTTGTTATTTTCGAATTTAAATGTCGCAAGAATTAATTTCAGCAGTATTCCTCCATTTGAGAGCTCGTTTTGCCCAGCGCAACCTAGCATTACTTTTTAATAGCCTCGACCCAGTATAAATATTCTGCGAAGAGGCACAATTTAATTTGTTTACATTTGTACTTTATGACCTTTTTATTTGGCAACGAAGCGGAACTGATGACAGCAAATTTCAACATTAGCGAGAAATTGTAAACCTTTTCATATTGGGAAATTTTAATAAAGTATTTGTCTTGCGTCTACACGTGTCGGTGACTGCACAACATCCCCTCTTAGGGCAAGTGGACATTGTTTAAATATAAACAATCAATAAAGTATTTATTTTTGTAAAAGATATCAGGGGAATTGTGACATGGTAATTTACTTTCGCTTGTAAAGCAATTCTAAATTTAATATTATTTGCATCTTCTTTCGGATTTCTAAATTTATCATATGTCTGTCTTTCTGCTGGTTTCCAAGTTGCTTTGAAATATAACTAGTAATCGCTTTTAAATATTACTAGTATTTATATTTTATTAGAAGCTATTGCTTTAAAAACAGGCCGTGCCTAGGGATGTTGATTGGTAAATACCAAAATTTCGAGAATTTTTCCCAATTAACCCTGGGAAGTCCCGAAATTTTTAATATTGGTAATTAATATGAGTGGTATTTAAGGTTAACACTCTATGACTAAAACTGGATGGAAAAATCTAAATAGTTAAGATAGTTGTTAGGGAAAAGTGAAAATGTAAATGTCTAAAGGAAAAGTCCAGAATACTAGTACTCGTAAATAAAAAAAAAGATAATCTCCCTGTTTTTTATAGATGGAACAGATGCTCCGAATAAAAAGTGCAAATTTAAAAAAAAATCTCCTTTTTATCCGAAAATAACGATAATAGAGTCTCAGTTGAGGATTCGTAGAAATTTATATATTGATATATATATTTCTGGCCTAGCCAACACTACGTGGCGCCATCTGACATTTCCATTGGAAAGTTTGACACTTTTTAGCATAAACGTACTCAAGACGTTTTGACGTACGACCATCATTTGTATTGTTTGCAGTGACTTGGAAAATTTAATTTGGCCAAAAAATGGAAAAAAATGAACATTTTCGTGCGATCATTTTTCACAACTTTTGACGTAGATTATCACGACAAGAGTGCATCGATGAACTTAAATCTTTGTATGGCGATGAAGAACTGTCCTATAGTAATGTGAAAAACTGGTTTAATGAACTCAATCGTGGCTGACGCTCGATCAAAGACGAAGGTCGTTGATGTCGTCCAAAAACCGCCGTTGTGCCAAAGAACATTGATGCCGTGTGTGAACTGATAATACAAGATCGCCATGTAACACACCGTTGGGTAGAGGCATCCTTGGGCAATTCTTCCACTATCATACATTCGATTTTGAATGAACACCTGGCCGTAAAAAAGGTTGGTTCTCGTTGAATCCCGCATAATTTGACAATTGCTCAAAAAAAAGGCTCGTGTCGCTTGGTGCAAAGAAATTTTGAAAAAATACGATCGCGGTGCTTCAAAAGACGTTTACAAGATCGTCACAGGTGACGAATCATCGATCTATGCCTGTGAGCCCGAAACAAACCGGCAATCATTTGTGTCTTCGAAGGTGAGCCATATCCAACGAAAGTTGTTCGTGGCAGAAGAATGTTCCGCTTGAGCAATGAAGGACGATCAATTCTGAGTGGTACACCACAATTTGTTTGCCTGAAGTATCCGGAGAAATTCGAAAAACGAACAAGAGAAGACGAATCATTGTACACCTTGACAATGCGAGCTCTCATACATCGGCTTAAACCAGCGCCTTTTTGACCGCCCAAAACATCGAATTGATGGGACATCCGCCGTAAAGTCATGACTTGGCACTCAATGACTTCTTTTTATTCCCGCAGTTATTTATTTTTTAAAAAAGTATATGCCATAAAATATACTTTCAAATTACCAATAAAGATTCCACACTTGATTTGAATTTTTATATATTTTTTGTTCTGAAAAAGTACCTCTTAATGGATCACCCTATATATACTTAGTAAGAACATAAATACTGTTACACACGTTTTATGCTGTAAAATAAAAACTTACTGAATGTTTTTTGACCAAATATTTTTTTTTAAATGTTTGCCTTTACACACGACTTAAGTCGCACTTCGCAATCGTCAATAGCTGCACGAACCTCGTCCATTGCAAAGTTGGCCACAGCTTGACCCAAAGCAGTCATAAGAGAACCAATGTTGGGGTATTTTTGTGACAAACCTTGTCCTCTAAAACCGTACACAGTTTGTAATCCAATGGGTTCAAATCTGGACTGCCTGAGGGCCATTCTTCAGAGAAAATGAACGCTGGCAGATTGTTTCGAAGCCAGGCCTGGACCTATTAGACTTAAAGGCAGCCGCAGAATCCTACTGCGAAGTCCAAGGCCGGAGGAACAGGGAATTGTTAAGAGGCTTCACAACAGCTTCAAAAACGGTTTCTTGGTAAACTTTGGCCGATGTTTTGACTACTTGTTCGCAGAAATGCAGGTCAGTGACCCCATCGTAAGAGACACCCAATCATATCATGACTGAAGCTAGGTGATGACCCGTTTCCAACCTTGGGATCAGTTCAGATGCTTACTAGGATGACCGCGTATACACTTTATCATTTTGCTCGTTAAGTTTTTTACTGAACGGTAAAAATTTTTTCATCGGTGAACAAAATTTCTCTGTGCAAGTTATCAGCGTGCTCCACCAAATGACGTTCGAATTTTTCAATCCTATTTTTTTTAAAGCTGCAGTCAATAGATGTTCGGTACGTCGTTTAAGAGCACCAAGTCCCAAGTCTTTTTGAATGATTCGACTCATGGACTTTTGCGTGATATTCATCTCACGGGCCATGATTTTCTGTTTTCAGAGCGGATTTAATGATATCATATGAATTCTTGATTTAACGGCTTTGACGACATGCGGTGTTCGAACAGAGCGTAAGCAGCTCGACCAGTGGCAGTCTTTTTCGTGCCCAGTCTGCTCAAACAGTTTTGTGCATCAGTAGACGAACATGCGGCTAATCCCTGGCCGGAGCGTTTTGAAAATATCGCTTTTTTCTTTTCTTGAAAAGCGCTATTACATCGATACGGTTCTCATTATCTGACCACTCTATGATGAAAGTTCAAGCAATTTTAAAATCCCGTTAAAGACTAACGCTATTGAAGTTAGCTTTCAAAACCCATATGAAATTAACGGGGTATGTTTAGTTCTACTATTGAAATGGTTGTGTTAAATGTTGTAACAGTATTTATGTCCCTCCTAAGTAAAACAATAGATAAGAAAAAATCAGGGAATTCTAAAAATTGCTCAAGTCCTAAAAAATTACGAATTCCCGAAATCCCAGAAACCAGGATTCTCATTTATTAAATTCCCGAATCCCAGGACTGCTAAAAGTTTGTCCTGATCGACATATCCAGCAGCAACCGTGCAGCTACCTTTCCATACAAATGTGTAATGCATAATGTGGCGTATGCGCAATGTAAATACATACTTTATATTAATCATACGCTCCGAACTCTTCGGTTTAGAAAATGGTTTTAATACGTTCTATACGTGTTTGTTGAGTTGGTTCATTATCCGGTTTGTTTGTTGGTTCTGTATCAGTATTCATAACTTTTTAAGCGCCAACATCCAAACAAAATTATTTTAAAGAAAACAATCATCTAAATGTAAAGAAAATTTAAAATACTCGTATAGTCTCAAATATTAACAAACAAAAAATAAAATAAATATATTGATAGCTCAATAGTGAAAAGAATTCCCAAACCTAGTTATACTCTTCAACACAAATAACAAAATAGAACACAGGAAATAAGAAAAAAACAACCACAACATTAACAAGCAGCAATAATTCCACACTCTCTTATTCAAAAATAGCAAAACCACAAAATAATAAACATCTGCACCGAACCCAAGAAAAAAATTACATAAATACAACAACAGCAACAAAAGATCATCTTAAAACTAACAAAATATATATAAAAATATTACAACTTACGTTACATAAAACGTTTCACCTTTTTCACTTCGTGGTGCAAACATAGATTCTTTTGATCATGGAGCTATGAATAATCGAAAACCCATACAATTTTATGAAGATTATCAAAATATTTTTTTTTACGATTTGGCTATGTTAGAGGGTGTCATGTGCGCCCTATGGGTTAATAGTGTTTGCGCAAAATGCAGCATAGGACTTGGCAGCACTTTGCAAACAGCTGTTGCGCGCCAGGGACAGGGAAAAGGGGAAAATAAGAAAAAGAAAAGATAGAAGGAAAGAAAAAAAAGAATGAAAAAGAAAATTTGGAGGAAAATGGAAACTTCCTTTTTTGAAGTTCTCTTGGATTTTGAACTTGAAAGCAGAAGGTTGGTCTGGCGAAAGTGTGTTTTAAAGTTTAAAAAAAGTTTTATTAAACTTACCACAGTACACAAAAATACAGTGAACAATATTAAAATAAATAATCACAAATACAGAAAGCGACAACATCTGTCAACAAACAAACATTTTTTACAAGACATTTTAAAATAAAAGAAAAAAAAAATAACGAAGTTAAAATAAAATTTAACAAGAACTTAAAACTAAAAGTAACACCGCCATATCCGATACCAACGAAGGCCAATCCAACGGGGGAGCAGCAGAGTTACAGCACCAAGCCTGGTAGCTGCAGGTATAATCCGCCAACACACAAGATACATACGCGACAGTGTAACCTGGAAATAAGTGACAAAGAGTAGATTTATAGTTTTTTTTTTAAAAAGGATTTTAAAAAGAAATATCGGTGTAGGAGACGTCGTCAACATACCTTCCAAAGAAAGGGAAGTGCGCGCAAAGTACCGCTAGGGTTGAGCTCAAGCCTAGGGAAATCTTTAGTTAGGTAGGGTTTTCCGTTTGCCCAGAAGTACACATCTATTCCCTTTTCAAGTCTTTACCTGGAAAAAACATATATTTTATATATTAATAAACCGGACAGGTTGATGTTCGGCAGAAATTTCTATGCCTTTTTAAATAAAAGTGAAATTTATAAAGTTCACCAACGGAATTAGTGGAATATCTTTTTAATATGAACTTTTAGTTCATAAAAGGCAAGGGGTAGTAGGGAAAGGCAAGGGGTAAGTAGAGGTACTGGAGATGGGATACCTCGAAGACAGTTGGAGGTATCATGGTGGAGTTGGATTTCCGACTCCAAGAGGGAGGGTCATTTCCTTGGCATAACAGCCGCCAAGAAGTTGAGTGTCCGTGATGGTTGCAGTGAGTACATACTTCCGTGTAATTATTTTTCATTTCGTTTTGTCTTGCTTCGGGTCCGTGTCTTTCGTGTTGTCCCTGTGTGTGTTTTATAAATTTAAAGCCTGGTATGATTAATGTTTTTGTACCTGTCTCAATGTCCAGATTGCTGGCAAGAACCACGCCCATCCGGCGAGCTTAGCCGCGCTAAACGCCAGCATACCAGCAAAGGCCGACAATCTGGCAAAATTATTTCTTCGGTTTGGGGTAAGATCCCAATGAACAGAGACAGCTACTACAAAATGGCGCCCAACGTGGGGCCCGAACCCACGACCCTGAGATTAAGAGTCTCATGCTCTACCGACTGAGCTAGCAGGGCTAAACGCCAGCCTACCAGCAAAGGCCGACAATCTGGCAAAATTATTTCTTCGGTTTGGGGTAAGATCCAAATGAACAGAGACAGCTACTACAAGGGCTTGGCTAATGGGCGTAGTCCATGTACCCTAGGACCCAAAATCCTTCCCTCAATGTTCGTAGACCTATGGGTATATATAGCTTTGGACCAATTTTGCACTTGGTCATGCCCATAGAGGTAAAAGCATCAACGTACTTCAACTATGACAAAATCGGATAGATATTTTTCAAACACGTGGAATTTAAAGGGTTCTTGCGAATCTTGAAGTTAGTAAGTCTCAAGAACCGAATGGCACTTGATTTATGTAAGTGTTCTGCGGTGCTAGCCTGTACATTACGATACCTTTTCCGCCTTGCTTACGTTGGGGGATCGTGATTTGCTCTGCGCTTTCCAAGGTCATAGAGAAATGGTTAGGCATCATGTTGTAAGGTCCAACGATTTCGATTTGCTGAGCGATCGATAGACAGTGACATACGTAGAAATCACTGTACGGAAAACCTGTTGGCGTTCATTTCAGAATGGTGCAGACAGTCTATTTACCTGTTCGGCGAGAGTAAAGACTTTGCTCTGGATATCTCCAAGGCACTTACATCAAGGCTTCAGTTTGTTTTAAAAACGTAAGTTTCTATAAATAAGTAATGAAAAAATACGTTCGGCCTGATTCAGTCCTCTTAATTGATCCGGTAATACATTTGCTCGATTTATATCGAGATTTCTTAGAGATCGCACTATACTAGTTGTTGTAGTTGGGTTCTCATCCAATAAACATAGGCTGACTGCAGCTGTGCCACAAGGCTCTGTACTTCTCCCTCATTATTTCTCATTTTCATTGATGATCTTGTGGGTCAGACCGTGAATCCAATCTACTCTTTCGCGGATGACAGCAACCTATGTCATTCATATTCATTCGACCGTAGGCCGAGTCTTCAAGATATTGAAGACAAAAGGCGAATAATGGAAGAGACACTTGGCCGGGATTTACTGGCCATTTCTGACTGGGGTCGAGCGAATAGAGTAGATTTTAATGCGCGTAAGACACAGTGGTGCTTGTTGTCTCACAAGCGATTCAATGACCCAACAGTGTCGTCATTATCTATCGATGGTATGGATGTCGAACAATCAGATGCTCTTGATGTGAGCATCAAGGGCGAGACATGTATTCGAAGTGTCGAAAGAAGCACTCAAGTGTATAGGCTTCCTAAAGCGGCGCATAAATATTTCACTCATTCTGATCTTTTCAATATCTATACAACCTACATGAGGCCAAAGATGGAATACAACTTCCATATATGGGGAGGTCCTCCAAAATCATCCTTGGAGCTTCTGGAAGGTGTTCAAAGCAGAGTGATGGTGCTGATAGGAAACAGTAGGGTATCCAACTCTATTGTTTCCCTGGAGCATGGTCGGAATGTGGGTTGTGTGTCCCTGTTCTATCGCTACTTCCATGGTGTGTGTTCTTCAGACATTCACACCCACTTGTTATGGTTTGGCCGGTTGACCGCACTATACACTACAGATCGAATTCGTTTTTCGCCCGTACTATCCGTATGTGGAATCGACTTCCGGCAAATGTATTTCCCACCAATTACGACATCCAGAAATTCAAGACGAATGTCAATAAACATTATTCCCTCTTTCCCCCCTTCGATCCCTTGCTTTCCAACGACCAACGCAATGCATTACATGTATAGGGGAAACCCCCCTGAGTGATGGCTAATTAAAAAAAAGAAATACTGGTTTTTTACAAAGCCTAAAAAAAAGAGAAGTAGACTGTCAACTCCGGCAACAGAAAATGTTTTAACATGCCTCTGTTGACTGAAATAACGCCTTTTTCTGCATTTCAAAAGAAATTGGACTAACAATGCTCCCCTCTGAAATGTTACTGTCTGAGAATAACTTGGCTTCACGACGGACTTTCCAATCACCAAAAGAGATAGATTTGGTGTTAACATTTCGGCCCAAATGACAATGGTTGTTATTAAATAACTTGATTTTTCGAGCAAAATCGTTGTTTATTTTAAGCAGCAATAAGACCTAAACAAAAAGAAAATACAAACCGGATGGTCAGGTGCCATGTATTACTCTTCAAAAGCATAAATATTACATTTGCTTAGCTAGCGGTGTTTTGTGCAAAATTCCCATCATGTTAAATGGCTAAGTTTAGCATTTCCAAGAAAATAAGAAATTTAAAAAAATTATGAGAACTTTGTATTATAGCCGATTCAAATTTAAAATGTTAAATGTTAAATCGGGCCGTACATACAAATTTTTAGTTAATGAGAATGGCAGCTCACTTATCCTAGAGAAGTCCTTCGTTTGTTCCTAACAAGTTTTTAGAGGAAGTAATTAAGTGCATAAAGTGCCATGTAAATGTGCGTCTACTACGGCCAAAAATAAAAAAAAAACAATTTCTGCACCAAACTGACTTAAAGCGTCTGATGTTGCCTCTGCAAGAATTATCTCTATGACATTTACTTGATGTTTAAATATATATGTAATGCAATTAAACCATTTAAAGGATAATGTTTTGGAAACATCTCACAAAACTTTGGAAAACTGAAGCTGAATCCCATTAACAAGAAATAAATCTTTCAGTGAGTATGTTCATGAATGCCACCAAATCCTTAAAGTGTAATTAATTATTTACTGTCTTTTTTGTACGAACACATTTTCACTGAAGTCCAAAATCGCAAAATTGAAGCGACCTTATCACCAATGTCACCACTACAAAACCATCCACATTTTACTAAATGCAAATTAACCACTCCAAAAAGGACAGTAAAGCATTAAGCCTGAGCGTTTGTCGAAAACATCCACAGGAACTTTCTAATTCGATTTAAAAAACGTGAAAGTTACTTAGTCGTAATTAAAAATATCGCTCTGGCAAAATAATCCTCAAAGAGAACTGACAAATGAAAGTCGTTAGTCGCCGTTTAACATCAACACCATTCATCATATGTAAGCACAAGGACCATAGCAGTACCGTGGACTCGTTGTTTTAAGAGCAAACGAGCATCATTATCAACGTCATTCCACTGCTGAACTAAAGTAAGTTAAAGATCTTTAAAAAGCATATGACAACGTTTGGTATGCACTGTCATTTTTATGGAAGGATGTTTTAAATAAGATTTTTAGTTATTCGATTTGAGCGTTATTCTGCAAAAAGGAAATATTTCATGAAATTTCAATTGGTTTATATTCCTTGACATTCGCAAACATATTCATTAATAGTAAAGAGCTCAAATTTAAGATAACTTTTATCATTTCAAATCGAATTATGCATCAAATGTAGTCATTGGTGCTGGAGAGGAAAGGAGTTGAAAGAAAAAATAATTCTAGCATTACGAGAATTCACGTTAAGATGCTGATGTTTTCGTGGATCGAGAATTTAGAGGATCTCAATGATGGGTTTAGCATAACAAATGCCTGACTCTACTCAATCAATTTTGTTTATGTCTTGATAATAAACCGCCTATTACGGTAATGGTTCAGACCTGATACACAAATGGTGCTCCTTCTTTCACAGGCTAGTGTTGGAGAAAATTAGCTATGCTCTTAATGCATTGTTAGTTAGTTTCATGGCAAATACTTATATTACAAACATTAAGAAAAATATTTGTAAATAAGAAAATTATTTGAGCTAGACCCAGTCTGTTTGTCCGTCCAACCGTCCATCAGTCTAACTAAAGAGTGATGTTTGCAAGGTTGACTGATTTTAATGAAATTTTGCAGATTGAAATGGAAAAATGGGTTTAGATTTAGATATACTACCTGTCACCTATATCTTTTCTAACTTTAATGTTGATGAAACTTATTAAGAGTGGGTTTTTTGGGCCAAGAAACAACGATATTGAAATTGAAGAAAATCTGTTCAGATTCAGATATAGCTCCCACTTTTTAATAACCAACACGCAGGGAATTCCCCCTATATACGAGGGCAGATCAATAATTCCGTGACTTTTCCAACTTCCTTTGTAGTTATATGAAATGCAACACTGCTCTCATTATGTACCATCTGTTAAAAGACTACTTTAAAATGTTGAGAGTTCCGTCATTAAATTTGTGCATAAAAGCCCTTCAAAACATACAAATTCGCGGATTTGTTAAAAATGAAAAAAGTAAATTTCGTATGTTCAAAAAACATATTTTTTTGCGAAAAAAAAAATCAATCAAACCAAAAAAAAAGTGATAAATACTATACACCATCGATTTTAATGGTAAAAAAGTAGATTACTGACTTTTGTTGTGTTCGCACAAGTACTAATGGACGTCCAATTGAAGTCAATACACCTGAAAATGTCAAAAAATATACTATAATATCGTATTTCCCGACATCCAGAAGTTCAAGGCAAGTATTAATAAACATTACTTCCTCTTTGCCCCCTCCGATCCTTCATATACGAGTTAAGATCAATAATTCCGTGACTTTTCGAATAAAACACAGTTTTTTTTTGCAAAAATCATGTATAATCGAAACTACACTGCAGTATAAATGCGTAGGCATCAACAATCTCAAGCACTTTTACTCTTCGATCAGCCAACACCATATTATATTGGTCCAAAGCTATATATACCCATAGGTCTACGTCCTAGGGTACATAGACTACGCCCATAAGCCAAGCCCTCTAACTTAGCCAAATCGTAAAAAAATACAAATATTTTGAGAATCTTCATAAAATTTCATCGGTTTTCGAGTATTCATAGCTACATGATCAAAAGAATCTATGTTTGCACCACGAAGTGAAAAAGGTAAAACGTTTTATGTAACGTAAGTTGTAATATTTTTGTATAAATATTTTGTTAGTTTTAAGATGATCTATTGTTGCTGTTGTTGTATTTATGTGATTTTTTGTTGGGTTCGGTGCGGATGTTTATTATTTTGTGGATTTTCTATTTTTGAATAAGAGAGAGTGTGGAATTATTGCCGCTTGTTAATGTTGTTGCTGTTTTTTTTCTTCTTATTTCCTGTTTACTATTTTGTTATTTGTATTGAAGAGTATAACTATGTTTGGGAATTCTTTTCAATGTTGAGCGATCAATACAGTTCTTTATTTTTTGTTTGTTAATATTTGAGACTATATAATAAATTTTCTTTACATTGATTGTTTTCTTTAAAATAATTTTGTTTGGACGTTGGCGCTTAAAAAGTTATGAATACTGATACAGAACCAACACAACATACACGGATAAAGAACCAACTCAACAAACACGTATAGAACGTATTAAAACCATTTTCTGAACCGAAGAGTTCGGGGCGTATGATTAATATAAGTTATGTATTTACATTGCGCATACGCCACATTATGCATTGTACATTTGTATGGAAAGGTAGCTGCACGGTAGCTGCTGGAGATGTCGATCGGGACAAACTTTTGGCAGTACTGGTATTCGGAAATTTAATAAATGAGAATCCGGTTTCCTGGGATTTCGGGAGTCCATAATGGTGTTGGCTGATCGAAGAGTTAAAGTGCTTGAGATTGTTGATGCCTATGCATTTTCGATTTTACATGATTTTTTTTTGCAAAAAAAACTGTGTTGTATTCGAGTCACGCAATTATTGATCTGAACTCGTATATGAAGGATCGGAGGGGGGGGGGCAAAGAGGAAGTAATGTTTATTAATACTTGGCTTGAACTGCTGGATGTCGGGAAATACGATCGCCGGAAGTCGATTCCACATACGGACAGAACGGGCTAAAAACGAATTAGATGTATACTGGGGCCAACTGGCCAGTCGATAACAAATAGAAACAAATGAAATCCTAGAAAGTCGCATGTCCCTGATGAACAGTCACACGTCAGAAATAAGAAGACGGAAGTCTGATTAATTGCACTATTAAAGTAACAACAGAACCGAGCAATTCACATTCCGACGATGTTTAAGGAAAATAACGTAGTTGGACAACATTCTGTCACCTATCAGCACCACCGTTCTCCTTTGAACATGCTCAAGTAGCTCCAAGGATGATTTTAGAGCATCTGCCTACATATGGTAGTTGTATTTTAGCTTCCGACTTACATGAGTCGTATAGATCTTGAAAAGATCAGAAGGTTTGAAATATTTATTGCACCGCTTTAAAAATCCTATGCACTTGAGTGCTTCTTTCGACTCTTGGTTCGCCTAATGAGCGTCACATTGTATTTTCATGCCCACAACATTAATAGCATCTGATTGTTCAATATCCATACCATCGAACGATAATGATGTCCCTGATGGGTCAGTAAATCGCTTGTGAAACAACTGGCCGCACGGTTTTTCGCCCGCATTTAAATCTCCTCTATTCATTCAACCACAATCGAAAATGGCCATTAAATACCCGCCAAGTATCTCATCCATTATACACTTTTATCTACAATTTAATGAAGCCCCGGATTACGGTCGAATGAATATGAATGCCAGAGATTGCTATCATCTGCAAATTAGTAGATTGGATTCATGGTCAGTCCCAAAAGATCGTCAATGAAAATAAGAAAAAGTGAGGGAGAAATGACAGAACCCTGTGGAACACCTGCGGCCAACCTATGTTTGCTGGATAAGAACCCATCTACAACAACTCGTATAGAGCGATCTCTAAGAAAGCTCGTTAAAGATCGAGCAAAGTTATTACCGACACAAAAATTAATCAGCTTTGATATGAGTGTGCACCGTGCCAGACTCTATCGAAGGTCACCATCCAAACAGTTGGATAGACCGACTTCTGCGCCCAGATAAGATAGTCATCAGGTCACGTAGGAACAATGTTTGGTTGAGATAACAATATTTTAATAGCATAATACTATTGTTGGAGATATGGTTGCAGCGCAACAATATTGTAGTTCTCACAAAAAGAGTATGAAACACATATAACCATATTATGATCACTACAACTATAATCCTGAAAAATATAATAATTTTTACATAGAACCATGTTATGATCCTTACATTCATCCTTACAACTATAGTATGATCTCACTCAACCATACTATGATTCCCAAAATTATTTATTAAAATAGCATCATACTATTGTTGGAGATATGGTTGCGACGCGACAATATTATAGTTCTCACAAAAATAGTATGATTCACATACAACCATACTATCATCCCAACAACCATATAATGATCCTAAAAATTGGTCCCCAAAATTATTTCTTAGAATAGCATCATACTATTGTTGGAGATATAGTTGTGGCGCAACAATATTATGATTCTCACAAAAAAAAAAATTTTATGAGTCACATACAACTATACTATGAACCCAACAACCATATAATGATCCTGAAAATATATTAATTTTTACATAGAACCATGTTATGATCCTTACATTCATAGTATGATTCACACGCAACCATACTATGATTCCCAAAATTATTTATTAAAATAGCATCATACTATTGTTGGAGATATGGTTGCGACGCGACAATATTATAGTTCTCACAAAAATAGTATGATTCACATACAACCATACTATGATCCCAACAACCATATAATGATCCTAAAAATTGGTTCCCAAAATTATTTCTTAGAATAGCATCATACTATTGTTGGAGATATAGTTGTGGCGCAACAATATTATGACTCTCACAAAAAAAAAAATTTTATGAGTCACATACAACTATACTATGAACCCAACAACCATATAATGATCCTGAAAATATATTAATTTTTACATAGAACCATGTTATGATCCTTACATTCATAGTATGATTCACACGCAACCATGACCGATCCCTACAACTATATTATGAGCTCACTCAACTATACTGTGATTCCCAAAATTATTTATTAGAATATCATCTTATTATTGTTGGAGATATGGTTGCGGCGCAGTAATATTATAATTATCACAAAAATAGTATGATTCACATACAAACATACTTTGATCCCAACAACAATATTATGATCCTGATTATGGTTCCCAAAATTATTTATTAGAATAGCATCATACTATTGTTGGACATATGGTTGCGGCGCAACAATATTATAGTTCTCACAAAATAGTATGAAACACATCTAACCATAAAATATATTAATTTTTACATACAACCATGCAATGATCCTTACAACCATAGTAGGATTCACACGCAACCATTTCAGATCCCTACAACTATGGTATGATCCCACTCAACCATAGTATGGTTCCCAAAATTATTTATTAGCATTGGGTTTTGTTGTCAACAATAGAGATTTGTATTAAGTAAATGATTTAGGAAAAATAACAGTAGAAAATATACGTAAGCGTAAGCGTTTCATTTATAACAAATATTTCAATAAAGCATATCCAAAGCTTTTCCATTCTCATACGACAAACAACAAAAAACCTGATCAAATTAGCTTATGGAGTAATTCACTTTTTCAAACAGAAATCCAAAGCAGTTTGTTTAAAAAATTTAAATTCACTTGTGAAAAGTACTATTCTTGCATAAGATTCGTAACTATCACATTGTTCTAAAAACCATATTCAAATTAAGAACAATTACAATCATACGGCATAAATATTAATGCCGTAAGTATTAACATAAAACCCAAACACAATACTTTTGACGCGCCAACCACTTTACATTGTCGCCTCAAGCATACATTCATTTTTAAATTTGCTTAAAATAATATTGTAACATTTCAACAAGGTGAATATTTCCGCAATCATATTATTGTCAACATGAAATTCAAAAAACCATACTATGGTTGCGACGAACATACTTTTATTGCAGAGAACATATTATTGTTGCCGTGACCATAATGTAACCTTATTTTTTCTCTGCGTGTAGAATGATTTCTACGCAAGCCATACTGACGGTCACTTAACGTTGGTCGTTGGTCTCTAAATACCTCAGAAGAGGACGGAGCTCTTCATTACCTAATAGGGCTCTGAGCAAATCTAAATTGTCTGATAATTCACAGGATTATAGGCTTGACCCTTTTTGGGGATCGGTTGGACTTTCGCAACCTTCCGCTGGGAAGACTCCCTCCCGTACGGTAAATAAGGTTGGCAAGGTTGCGTAATGGACGTACTAGTGTAGAAGAGCACTTGCATAAGTCAAGTGTCGATTTGCCATCCGGGCCCGGGGATTCGTTTACATTGAGATTCGCAAGAACCCTTTTAACTCTACGTGTTCTGGCATGAAAGTTGATACGTTTTCGATTGCGGGAAGTGGTGAATTGCTTTCCGACAAGGATGAATTTACTACAAACATTTCAGCCAAAATGTCTTTTTTACTAGTTTTTGATATCCATTCTTGGGGATATTTTTGAGATATTCGACAGCTTTTAATCCAGAGAGTTACTATTTTTACACTCAAGGAACTTGCAGTCCTCTGCTTATGCATCTATTTACTTGGTAGGGACATAATTACTGTTACACACGTTTTATGCTGTAAAATAAAAAGTACTGAATGTTTTTGGACCAAATATTTTTTAATATATTTATTGATGTATACTGTAGAATCTACTTATTGGAAATGTCCGCCTTTTGCCTTTACACACGCCTTAAGTCGCACTGGTCAATCGTCAATAGCCTCGTCCATTGGAAAATTGGCCATAGATCGAACCAAAGCTATCTTAAGAGTTTCAATGCTGCGGTATCTTTTGTGACAAACCTTGCCCTCTAAAAACGTCCACAATTTGTAATCTAATGGGTTCAAATCCGAACTGCCTGAGGGCCATTCTTCAGAGGAAATGAACGCTGGCAAATTGTTTCGAAGCCAGGTCTGGGACGTTTTAACTTTATGGGCCGGCGCATAATCCTGCTGGGAAGTCCATGGCTGGTTTTAAAAACAGGGAATTGTTAAGAGGCTTCACAACAGCTTCCAAAACGGTTTCTTGGTAAACTTTGGCCGCTGTTTTGACTCTTGTTCGCAGAAATGTAGGTCAGTGACCCCATCGTAAGAGACACTCCACCAAACCATGGCTGAAGCTGGGTGATGACCCTTTTCCACCCTTGGGATCAGTTCAGATGCTTCCTTAGATGACCGCGCATGCACTCTATCATTTTGCTTGTTAAATTTTTCCTGAACGGTAAAATTTTTTTTCATCGGTGCTTCACTAAAAGACGTTTGCATTTTTCAATCATATTTTTTTAAAGCTGCAGTCAATAAACGTCCTGTACGTCGTTTGAAAGCTCTAAGTCCCAAGTCTTTTTTAATGATTCGACTCATGGACTTTTGCGTGATATTCATCTCACGGGCCATGATTTTCTGTTTTCGGAGCGGATTTCTGTGAATTCTTGATTTAACGGCTTTGATGACATGCGGTGCTCGAGCAGAGCGTAGGCGGCCCGACCGGTGGCGGTCTTTTACATCCCCAGTCTCCTCCAACAGTTTTATGCATCGGTAGACGATCATGCGGCTAATCTCTAGTGGCCGGAGCGTTTTGAAAATATCGTTTTCTTCTCATTCCACACTTGAAAAGCGCTATTACAGCGATACGGTTCTTATTATCTGACCACTCCATGATGAAAGTTGAAACAATTTTAAAATCTCGATGCAGACTAACGCTATTGAGGTTAGCTTTCAAAACCCATATGACATTAACGGGGTATGTTTAGTTCTACTATTGAAATGGGTGTGTTCAATGTTGTAACAGTATTTATGTCCCTACTAAGTAGTATAGCGGTCAGTTATACTCGTACACATGTTCTTTTACCAAACAGTACTTGCCTGTTAGCAACCAGGTAAGTAAAACACAGTGAAATTTCCACATCATTCCTTTTTATTTTGCTTCATCTACGGAACAAAACAGACCCCTTAATACTCGTTGAAGTATGTGGAACTCATGACATGTATGACTTTTAATGTTCTTTTATGTTATGACTCCTTAATGACCCGAAAATTTAAGAATACTCGTAGGGGTATCGTGAGTGCTACGAATGTTCTAAGAAATTGAGGAAGAGTGTAAGGAGAACTAATAGCAGTGTGTGACGAATGAGGCATTTTTCCAAAATGTGGAAGCCATATAACCATCTTCATTCATGCCATCATTGCTAAATTGCACATTAAATAGGGCTCTATCATTAGAGTGCTGAATATGAGGGTGCTAAAGTGTAGTAGAGACCGCCTTCTACTTAAATACTAAGTCAGTAGCTGTGTGCCAGTCATCCGAGCCATTGCTCCCAAAAAAGTGTGCTCGTCTATTACTAATGTATGAACTCGTAAGTATGTCCTTATTATTTTGGCTATTGTTGCCATTACCGTTATTGTTGTCATTCCATCCAATTACCTTGGCCCTAGGAATCCATTGTTCGCATTGTTTCAAGTGTCCATTGTCCGTGCGATGTTATTGTGGCAGTGGTTACTACGTTTTCCTCTGACATGGGTGTATTTTCGTTCATTTTCATTACCGAGGAGCCTTATGTTTTTGACACCATTTAAAGAGCCCGCAAAAGTGGCTACATTTGCTAAAATGGTAATAATGGCAGTGAGCCAGTGAACTAACAACACTCTTGTCTGAGAGCCATGGTAGTGTCCAGTAAGCCTATCATTACTAACACTGACAAATAGCAACTCAATTTTTAATTAAAAACCAATTGTATGCATTTGCAAATACTTATGGCGATGACCATCTGCAATATTTTAGATGAAATGGTAAACGTCAAAGCATCTTAAAGTCGCCTTCATGGCTCTCCGCCAAAGGACAAATTTGTTTTGGCATCAATGCCAAATTGAGAAAATTAAATTTTTAGAACTTTAGTAAATAAGTTTAAAAAAGGGTTCCGATCCGCCGTGGTGTAGATTGTGTGCCATAACCCACACACAGAGAATAGATTCGTTGCCACAACCGAATTTTTGTTGCCAACCGAATGATTGAGAACACATGAACTTCTAGTTTTTTATTAGTACAACCAGATTAGCCAGTTATAATTTCAGCTAGGTCGAACCTCATATGCCATTTACCGTCACTTTGTTACTAAAACGCAAAAATTGGGCCGTTTGTAAGTTATTTTCGGTCCTGTGTCTTTTGTTTGGCTACTTTTGGTATTGCATACATAAAAGAGTAGATTACAGTAAATGGAGAGGATGTATTGGCAAATAAAATTAATATTGGTCAACAATTTAATAGCTTTTCTCTGAAAATAAATATGAGATAAGATTCTCCTAAACCAAGAAAAAAAATTAGTTGATCATCGGTTGGAACTGCTAAAATTCCGTTGCAAAAGAAGAATTTTGGTTGCAATCCCCAAATGTTTGTAATTGTAGTTGATATCCGTCTTGATATACAACAAGATGGTTTATATGTCTATCGTATTGTAGACGCAACTAATTAATACGTTTACCAATGAAATGCATATGTGACAGCGCATAGAGAAAGGGACCTGAGTGAAAAAAATCAATTTTCACTTTTTTTTGATGTGGACAACATGTGAGCTTCGAATGAGACTGATCCCATGCCCCAAAAGCGTTCCCTCCCAGAGATATGCGCGTTTCATGAAAGTGATGGTACACCAACAATACACGTATTTAAATCTTTAAAATGGCTCTCCTGAACAAAACTGGTTTTTACCCTTAGGTCCCTTTCTATTTTGCGCGTCACATATTATTCCTCGATATGACCCTCCCTATGCTTAAGAGTACTTCAAGTATATAAGTAATTTATTTCCTTTACTGAAAACCTGAATTAATGTGGTATGTCGCATGTCGACTCTTACATACAAAAAATCTTTTCTGGAGGTTCGGATTTAATGTATTTTCTACCGATAACTCAGCTACAATAAGTGAACGTTACAGAGCACCAACTTACATTCGATTGTACTGATGACATGTTAAAGTTACATAAAACCTCAATCATTTGGTTGGCAAAAAACTTCGGTTGTAGCTGTTCTTTGTGTATAAGTACACTAATTTAAACAAATCTTATTTAAAATTCTTCGTCATTTGGTCCTTAACTTTTATTTTTTAATTCTCCCACTCGATTTTAATTCGAAGAATTTGCAAAAGTCTGCAATTATTTCGTTAAGGGAAAGTTGTTCAATTTGAAAATTTATTCGTGTCTTATCGGCAACGGTTTTCTATTCTATCGTAGGTGCCATGCAGACTATTTGATTACCTAAACAAATGTAGGCCTGTGCAAACGATTTCAAGGATATTAACAGTTTTTTGTTGAACAGTACACTCTTACCGTAGACTGCTTTAATTAAAGATTTAAAAAACATGGTTTTCACTCTAAACTGGTTCTTAAAAAGCACCTGTCTGAAGTGGACGTTTTTAGCAAATTCTGCAAAAGGGTTACGAATTTTGTGAAACGTAGGTGGTTTTGCGGGTCAAAACCGAATACCTAATATACAAATTATTACCGAACCAAATAAAAAAAATGTAATTTTATCTGCATTTTTTTTAGTTACGAGTAATCCTTCTCTCGTGTCAAATATTAGGGGCTGTCTCTTAGTAACAGTGTTGGGTTGTTTTGGATAATGAGGTGTGCTCCCAACTATTCAACAAACAATTGTGAAAAACTGTATGTTATTAGTTATGTCCAACCGACCAATAACCAACGATTTGCCGATATTTTGAAGTTTACGGTGAGAATAATCGAACTTTTAATTATATTATCCTCATTTTTGAGTCTTATCTACGTAATTATATGATAAGAACCGTAAAGATCACATCTAGTCCAGAATGAGCAGAATATTGCTACCGTAGAAGTAGTAGAGATTGTGAGGGGAGTTTTTAACTAATCCTTTTTACGCCGTGTGCAGCATCTTAGGGGGCCCTGGACAAGATGCATGGACATGTCAAATTTATAAGTCGTATAAGAACAACTTATGTCTTACAGGAATTATGGAAGGTAGCCTTATAAGAATACACTAATTAACCAAATTGAAATGAAGTTCTGAGGCAACCTTTACATCCATGAAATTTAGAACCGTTTTTTAGAAACAAGTGGACAATTCCAAAGTTTGGCAATTCCACCTTTGGTTGCGGTCAGTATGACATTGGATGAAATGAAAAATATTGATTAAGATCTCTATATGCCATTAATGCACAATTCAGCTAAATTCATGCATTGCTCTTGGAGGCCGATTTATATTGCCCGTAGATGCGCACCCAAAGTTTAGGTAATACTTTAAAGTTAGGGCCTAGTTGGATTAGAAAAGAAATTACCTTTTTTTCTGAGTATCCAGATGATATTTGAAAACACCTATTTTACGGACCCCTACACGCAGAAAAAAAGTATGGTTGTGGTGATAATATTCGAAGAGGATAATACTATTGTTGGGTATATGGTTGTGGTACAACAATATTATGATCCTCACAACAATAGTATGATTCAAATACAACCATACTATGATCCTCACAACAATAGTATGATTCAAATACAACCATACTATGATCCTCACAACAATAATATGGGTCACACATAACCATACTATGATCCCCACAACCATAGCATGATTCACACTCAACCATACTATGATCTCCACAACCATAGTATGATCCTCACAACCATAGTATATTTCACATACAACCATAGTATGATCCTCACAACCATAATATGATTCACACGCAACCTGTTATGAGCCCTACAAACATAGTATGATCACACACAATTGTACTTTGATCCCCAATATAATTTATTAGAATTTGTTTAAGTTGTTGACAATAGATTTGAATTATGAAAATTGTTAAAAAAAAATTAAATTCAAAATAATAGGAGTGATTTATTTTACAGTAAAATAATAAGTTTAAATAAACTTAAGCGTTTTTATTAAAAATATTTCAGTTAAACAAAGCCAAAGCAGCTGGTTTTAAAAATTTTAATTTCGATAAAAAAAAGTTCTATTATTGCATTAAATCCGTACCAATAACATTTGTCTTAAACATAAATAATTAAATGATTAAATAATTAAATGAAGAAAAATCACAATCATACAATATGATTGCCGTAATCATATTATTGTTAACATAAAACGCAAAACACAATACTTTTGTCGCACCAACAACATTTATTTTGCTGTTATAACCATACTTTCAGTTTTAAATTTGGCAATAATACTAACGTTACCTTTCAACAATATTAATATTGCAGCAATTATACTATTTTCAAAAATAAGTTCAGTTAACAATGCTATGGTTGCGATGAACATACTTTTATTGCGGAGAACATATTATTATTGCCGTGACCATGTAGTAACCATGTTTTTTCTGTGAGTGTTGGTACCTTGACAAAGCTTCAAATTTAGATGTTCGAAAGCACCTATTTTACGGACCCCTAGGTACCTTAACAAAGCCTTAAATTTAGACATCTCGCTGAATTAATGTCATATTCGGACTACTGTTATTGTTTTTCTCACTGTTCTGCAAGTTTCTGTAATAGTTGCGCAATTAACAAAAAAATTAAATCGTCGACTTTTGGGATTACTAAGAACCACAAAAAAATATATCAAACTACATTTTACCCCACAAATTTGATTCATCGCTTAAAATGTTCCTTCTTTTTGTTTCTTGTTTCATCAATATTTATACCACCGACATTTCTAACTCAATGATTTAAAAAAGAACTAAAAATCACTATTTGATCAGTACTTATTTGCACTTTTTCGCTTCAAATTTGTCCCTTATGTCATGAGTTTGTTAAAATGAATTCGCATTGTCGAATTTCACGTTTATACGTGCTAGGGATTAGAAGGTACGACATTTATTCATTTGTATCTACTGAACCAATATGTTTCTAAAAATTCCTTTCAACTACAAGTCCAAATTATAAGAAATCCTTATACCCTAAGTTGCTGATTTTATCTTCAACCGTTTGGTCCTTACACGGATAAATCGCTTGTTAGTGAGGGATAGATTTTTTCCGCCGTTTTTACCCTCATAAAGTACAAATTTCGAATAATTTCTTATTTTCGAGCGTCTACATCTGGACCTTAACCTTCCCACCAATTTTTATGATCCTGGACAGTGACCAGTCAGTTACACAACAATTTTATATATCGGGTGATGAATATACAGATATTTTTTTCAAAATAAAAAAAATACAAAAATTCAAATCAAGTGTGAAATCTTTATTATTCATTCGAAATGACATTTTATGACAATTTTTTTTTTGAAAATAAGTTCCTTTAAATGCTGGCAACTGAATTATGGAAATGAGCGATCAGAGAGAAACATGAAGATTCACTGTTTTGGACCAACATTTTCTTCATTTCTGGAGCAACGGCAACATCAATAAACAAAATTTCTACATTTGGGCTAAAGAGCAACCAGAAGAGATTCAAGAGGTGTCATTTTACCCAGAGAAAACTACGATTTGAGCGAATAGTAACCGTAAATGGTACTCGCTATTGCGATATAATAATGTACTGTTTGCTAGTATGTATGTACGGTTTAGGTCATACTATGGTTGTGGGGATCATAGTATGGTTATTTGTGAACAACAGTAATGTTGTGAGGATCGTAATATTGTTGTGCCACAACCATATACCCAACAATAGTATGATCCTCTTCGAATATTGTCACGCCTGTGTGTAACTGCGACCTGTTCTTTGATTACAACGATCGAGGGACGGACGGAAAGAGGACGGACGGACGGACATCGCTTAGTGGAATCCGATAGTGATTCTGAGTCGGTCGATATGCTTAACATAGGGTCTATCTTGGTAACGAGGTTTGGATCGATTTCACAAATATTTTTCTTGATATTTGCCTAGAAGACGCATAAAAAACATGTTAAGGTTTCAAATAGCTACTCAGAGGAGGTCATTTATAACCAGGGCGGCTGATAGCACAATTACCAAACTTTATGCACATAATGTAGATTGTAGCTAACGCTGTATGATATACTGCACTACCGTGCTGAAACCAAGGAACGTCCACGTATATAATAAGTTTCTAGCAATTGTTCATTTACTTTTTTTTATTATTCTACACCAAAACTTCTTTATTATTTAAAGACAATTTGCAAATTGTTTAAAAGATATAAATAAAGGCGCATTGAAAGCTTCATCAATAGACAAGTTAACGTCCTTAAATTTTGTGGTATTATTGTCCGCTAAACGTTTTTTCGTTTAACAGTCTTAGTGCTTTTGTTAAAAATAAGGCCACCGAAAAACAATTTAACCTTAAATCTTCTATAGCTGTTTTGGTTATTCATCGCTTTACCATATGACCCAAATGGAAGGTACAACAGATACATCTTAGAAAGTGCCAATAATGTTGTTGTCCTAGTAAGACAAGTGAATCATATCATTCTTTAATCTTTCAATACAAAACTATTGCAACGAACAAAACTATAGCAAAATGGTATAAAACACAAGATAAAAAGAAAGATAGAATAAAATGCAAAGCTTAAGATGGAGATGAAAGGGAAAGTATTTCAAAACAACACCATTGTCATCCGTTGTAAGGTTTTTACGGGTAATTCCATTTTATTTCCACCCCAGTTTGGTAACCACCATTCGCTGGCATCTTCTTCTAGAGTGTGGGATGTTTTTATTTATATTTTGCTCTTTATTATGCTTTTATGGTATTTCTTTAAAACTTACATCCACTTAACTGTCTTTCAAAGTATGAGTTTATGTTGTTTAGCCGTTTTCCCCAACCTGACGGTTTAATTTTGTCGGGTTTATTCTTTGGGTCCTATGATTTTGTAATACAACTTCGAGGCCATTTTAAGATGGCTGGCTTTGGTGATATCCATATGCTGGGATACATTGTAACATGTTTTATAGTTTACGGCATTGATGTTTTTCCTTTCACTCTGGCCACTCTATACAATAATGCTTTCATTGTGATATTTCAATTCGTTTTCTATTTTTCGCGCTTAAATACGCTGTATCAATTGGATGGTAAAAACGGTTGGACCCATTCATCTGTCTTTTACTTCGCTTTCAAATCATAAACTTTTGACAGTAAATCGAATAGAAATTTGAGAAGAAACACTTTTGTGACGTCTGTATTTTATGGGTTATTTGTTTTATTATGGTGTGAAATGTAAAATGCATACAAAGTCATATTCAAGCAGCAATGAAATGGAAAAAAATATGTGGCAAAATTTTTTATTTAGCATAGGCATGTAGGATTAAGGAGCTTTTACAAATATTTAATATAAACGACCTTAAATTTGGAGTACTCTGACCTGAAGTACTGGGTGGTCCAAATAGGACTGAAGGGCACACAAACGTGATGCTTATTTCCTAATCATGTTGTTACTGGGTGGTGTTCTGACATTAAAATGATGAAGATACTTTTTAGAGAATAGAATACATAGACATAATTATTTTTAAAACATATCCAGCCATCATTTATCTCCATATAAAACTATATAACGTAAAAAGAGAATAAACAAATTACAAAAACATTATATTCATTGAACAGGGATTAAACCGGCTCAAGACCTCTTGCTTCTATATTTAAATAGAAGACAAGTTTTTAACAAAATGGCAAAGTGACATTGATTTTCGTGGCTGCACACTACTTTTATCATGATTTCGGATCCGTGACAACCCTCTTCAGAAAGCCTTGCTGCAATTGTTGAAAGTAAAACCGAACTCTATAAGGCCATACTCTCCCCAAACGATGAGAACTACTGTTGTAAACCTTACTTTTCAAGTTTTCTTCACACAATTGCCCACGAAAATACAACTCATCTTTCCACCTCTAAAGAGGCTCCACATCGAGAGCCATCAATAGATTTCTTTGACAACGTGTGTGTCTGTTGTAAAAACAGTTTTTTAAAAAATCAATTTTCATTTTTTTTCTTTTTTTTTGATGTGGACAACATCTGAGCATCGAATGAGACCGATCCCATGCCCCAAAAGTGTTCCTTCCCAGAGACGTTTTATGAAAATGAAGTCGACGATTCTAAGCTCAAATAGAAAGGGACCTAATCTTTAAAATGGCTGTCCTGAACAAAACTGGTTTTTAACCTTAGGTCCCTTTCTATTTTGCGCGTCACATATGCGTTTTATTTCTTCTTGAAAACCACACTTCTACAAAAACACCCTTATGTATAAGTGTGGGTGGATTAAGCAATCGATGGTGCCATAGATTGTTCGATAGCTTCTGCCATGTGAAAAGAAAAGTTCAAAATTCAGTTTTTTTTCGACATTTTCTCAACTTTTATTTTTAAGTTTAAGTTTTTTAAGTAAGTATTAATAAATAAATAGAAAAACGTTTGAGAGAATCGTAGAGAACTGAATCGGGAAGCCAATGCATCCACAACGAGTCAATTTCTGGTGGGGACTCGGGCTTGTGGCATCATTAGGTCATATTTCTTCGAAAATGAGCCAAGAGCCGCTGGTAAATATTTACAAGCACTGCACAACAAATATTTGTTTCCAAAAGTTGAAGAGAATGACATGTACGACATTTGCTTTCCACAAGACGGTGCCACATGTCACACGGCCAACGCAAACTTGACGCTGTAGGAGCTTTTCTGTCTCAATAGATTTTTTAATATTATTTTTTATGTTGCTTTTGTTGTGATCCCCATGATCAGAAAATAAATTTTAATTAATTTTAATTTATATAATTTTAATTTTAGCTTTATTTCTATTTTAATGTACTGCCGCTTGCAGTTGTTCAATCACGACTCTTTCTTTTGTTATGCCAAAATGTCAAAGCAGCGACGATCTGCTATCTGCGATGATATATGTACGATCTCGTATACATACCAAATGTATATTTAAAGTGGATGCAGGTGGCTACGTACATATGTACATTGGATGTACGGTTACGTCAAGTTGGCGATTTGTCGTAAACAAATGAAAAATCAAAGAAGAACTAAACGAGTTATTAAACAGTTGTGGAGACTTAAAATTTGTGTAAGGATTGCAGTGTACGAGGGCGGCCGCAAAAGAAACTGGCCTAACATAAAAAGAACCGTTTTTTTGGAATTATTATTATTTATTTTTCAACATAATCTTCTTCCAACTCAATACACTTCATCAAACGTTTTTCAAGTTTTTTAATTCCATCCGAAAAATAAGATTTTTCAAGACCTTCAAAATATGCCTCAGTTTCAGCAATAACCTCGCTATTGGACGAAAATTTTTTGCCAACGAGAATTTTTTTTCAATTTGGAAATAAGAAATAATTAGAAGGAGCTAAATCTGGACTATATGGTGGATGTGGAGCAATTTCAAATCGTAATTCGGCCAGTCTTTGTTGAGTTAAAAACGCAGTGTGTGAAGGAGCATTATCAAGATGAAAAAGAACTTTTTTTTCTAAATGCGGTCGTTTTATCTTGATTTCTTCACTCAACCGATCCAATAATGCACAATAATATTCACTGTTTATAGTTTTTCCTTTCTCAAGATAATCAATAAATATTATACCCCTCGCATCCCAAAATACTGTGGCCATTACTTTTCCTGCTGACTTAACAGTTTTCGCCTTCTTGGGACCACTTTTACCAGCTTCTATGCATTGTTTTGACTGTTCTTTGCATTCTGGGATGTAGTGATGGATCCATGTTTCATCAACAGTTATGTATCGACGCAAGAACTCTATTGGATTACGCTGATAAATCGCTAAAAGCTCCTCGGAATTGGTCCAACGGACGATTTTTTGGGGCAAAGTCAACATAAGTCATGTATAATACTCCAAACTTGTTTTTCGTGTATTTTAACAATATCAGCAAGTTCTCTGCGCTTTATTCGTCTATCTTTAGTCACTTCATTAAATATTTTTCTAATGTTTTCAATAGTAGTAGCAGTTTTCGGTCTTCCAGAGCGTTATTCATCTTCCGTACTTGAACGACCCATTTTAAATTGTTGAACCCAGGATTTCACGGTGGAGTATGATGGTGCATTATCACCATGAACAGAATCCAATTCATCTTTGATTAATTGTGGCGTATAACCTTTCATATAAAAGTGTTTAATTACCGCACGAAACTCTTTATTTTACATTTTTCAAAAATTATAAAACTTGTTTACTTCAATCACCTGTAACAAAAAAAATAATCATTAAATATTTCGGAAATTTTGACAGATGGCTTATAAAAGATTACTTTTTAAAAAACATAAACAAAAAGTTGCTAGTAAAACAGAAAATTACCAGGCCAGTTAGTTTTGCGGTCGCCCTCGTAGTATGTAATGAAATACAAGTTTTGGAAAAAATCTTCTCATTCAGAGAAAACTGAAGTGTTGAAATGTGAAGATATGATTGGTAAAAAGAGAAAAATTGGTTTCTCCCAGACAAAAACATCGATGTATCGCACTTAAACATCTGATTGTAAACCCCATAGATACACAGAACATCATAAAAAAGTCTACCTGTACAATCGGAAAAATAGACAAAAACATTTTTAAAAATTGTTCTGCTGGGATTATCGACTTCCTGAGCAAGGGTTGAATGATTTTGTGCTAGCTTTAATTTTCTGATAATAGGATGGTACATTGGGGTAGTAGCAACTGAGATAAGATGAGTAAGTACCAGTAGGAGTACTTGAGGTCGGTGACTTCGAGACAAAAACATCGCATACTTTAAGATCCGGCTCACACTTTAAGATCCGGCTGTTAATGCAAAAGATGTAAAGAAAAATGTAAAGTGCGGCCACTACGTTCAGCATGAAAATAGATTTTTTTTTGAAACAACCTTGCAATAATACTTTATATTTGATGGTATACGGTGAACTTTTTTTTACAGGTATGGCCTTGAGTACATGCACGGCGCACCGCAACAGTTGGCATAGCCAACAAAACTCTTTTCACAACACATACACAGACATTGTAAAAGAAATCTAATGGTGGCTTTTAATCTAGAGTCTCTGTAGAGGTAGTCAGAGTGAGTTGTATTTCCGTGGGCAGTTGTGTAAAGAAAACTAGAAAAGTAAGATTTACAAAAGTAGTTCTCATTCCTTTGGGGAGAGCCTGGTCTTAAAGATTTCGGGTTTTCTTTCAACAATTGCTGCGAAGCTTTCTGAAAAGTGTTGTTACGGACCTGAAATAGGGATAAAAGCAGTGTACAGCCAAGAAAATCAATGTCACTTGGCCATTTTGTTAAAAACTTGTCTTCTATTTATATATAGATACAAGAGGTCTTGAGCCGGTGTTCTAAAAAAAATTAAGTTTGAAAAATATTTTATTTTTTTTTAAATTTGTGCATAAGCCTAACACATTCAAAACAGTAATAAGATGTTTGGGAACACCAAAACAGCTGGAGTTATGACCAAAGCACTGGCGTTGATACCCTCCCAACATTTGGAAGTTTCTTTCATCGTCCATCGTCTAATGCGTTTCGCTTTAGTCACTTCCAGACGATAGTTGAATGATAGTTTGAATTTTACAATAACAATTTACATTACAGTCGTCTTTAAATCATCCAGACGTCAATTGGAAGATTGTTTGTTGTTTACAACACCAGCCGAAAATCACATGTGCCGTTATGGACATATTAAACAAAAACAAAATTATT
Organism: Hydrotaea diabolus; assembly: GCA_963513945.1. Taxonomy (NCBI): domain Eukaryota; kingdom Metazoa; phylum Arthropoda; class Insecta; order Diptera; family Muscidae; genus Hydrotaea; species Hydrotaea diabolus. The sequence continues at coordinate 185,514,115 of OY740718.1, forward strand.
CACTTCTGCAGTCGCAGAGACCGCGAAAACAATTAGAAGAAAATATGTTTTAGACATCATCGAGATTTTTGGTATTTTGTCTTTTACTGTGATCGGTCAGTGATAAAGTGTGGTTTTGTAATTGTTATTGTTGTAGTTTTTACATATTTTTTATCCCACAATATGAGTGAATTTTCTGTAAAGGCAAAAAAAAACTAAAAAGCAAAAGAGAGGCAAATAAAATAATAACAAATATATATGGGAGTACAACCAGTGGTAAAAATGTAATAAAAAAAAATAATTGATGCAGGTCATATTGAAGAAAGTTGCGAACCCAGTGTTTCCGTTCAAATGTTTTCATGTTATGATGTTTCGTCAAGTGATAGTTCAAGTGACTCTGAAGATTATGTTGATAGAAACAGTCGATTTGAGGAAAAAAGTTTTGTATCATAAGGCCACTTAAAAGTGACTAAAAGGCACTATGAATTGACTTCTGAAAGGCACTCAGAAGTAACTTCCTAGAAGTTACTAAGAAGTGACTTCTAAAAGGCACTCAGAAGTAACTTCCTAGAAGACACTAGGAAGTGAGTTCCACGAAGGCACTCAGAAGTCACTCCCAAGGAGGCACTAAGAAGTGACTCTTTATAGCTACGCAGAAGTGGCTTCTGGAAATTACTTCCGGGGGGTACAACTTCTTTATACGGAAGACACTTCCGCTATAAGAAAATGGTATCGCAGACGATGAATTTTAACTTCCTAACGCCACTTCTTAGTCACTTCCGCGATAGAAAATGTTGGCAGGATTCATTCAAAGCACACATACAAGCGCGCAGTTACCTGGTTACCATGATATTACAACCAGAATACAAATTTCATTATTTGAAATTTGATTTTGTTATTATTTTTTTTTGTAAATTTATGTTAAAAAGTAAACATTGGTAGCCATTTTAAGCACAAATGCATACAATTATTTTAGCTTTATACTACACAGAAAAAAATAGTTTCTCGGTTAAATTAAGCAGGAAACATGTGATACAAATTTCACATATATATTGAAATATTTTTACGCTGTTTATCGATATAATCTTCGAATTTAAGCGATCAATACATTTACAAAATTGCAAAAAAAAAGTTGTGCAATTTTCGAAATATTTTTGTGATGAAAAAATTCACATATATGCAAAAAATTCTTAAAATCACCAATCATTTAAAAGTCTAAAGCATTTTATACAGATACTTTTACGCCTTAGAAGTTTTTTTTTTTTTTTTTTTTTATTAATATTTATTGCAAAGAATTTTATACATAACACTGTGCGACAGCCACAATCGGTTTGGGATGAAACCACCGGGGAAAGTTATATCGGTCAAAAAAAGGTCATACGTGTCCCAGCGTTTCGTTGGGTCTCATCTAGGAATCGAGATATATCGATTTGAAGTTAGTAAGTATCGTATAGGGGAATTTGTCACGTTTTAGGCTCTTTTGTTTGACATAACTCGAGAACCACTCGTCCGATTTAGCTGAAACTAATCTGTTCTTAAACCGTTTTCCTACTTAAGCAACAGTTTCGCAATTATAAATAAATGTATGAAAAAAAAAATTATTTTTGCCTAAAAATTAAATTTTTTTTTTAATTCATAAAAAATCCAAAACGGTAAAAAGTGTCAAGTCCTATTACTTTCACGTAAAGTCACATAACCTATGACCAAAATGAGACATAAATCATGAAAATCGATGCACGCGTTTCTCATGTATTCACAATTAAGTAAATGTATGAATTTCAAAAACCTAAAACGTGACAAATTCCCCTATAACTTCAAATCGATATATCTCGATTCCTAGATGAGACCCAGCGAAACGCTGGAACACGTATGACTTTTTTTTACCAATATAACTTTCCCCGGTGGTTTCATTCTAAACCGATCACTGACCCTTACCATTTGTCGCAGAGTGTAATTAATTCATTAGAAGCCTCTGCGCCATATAGGCATTTTAGAGGCAAAAACTGGCAACATAATAAATAACAATATTAGTATTTCTTTACAATTTATGTTACAACTTATTATTATTAGTGTTCCTTTCTATATTAGAAGTGTCTCTATATTTCCAAACAAAAATAGTATTAAATGTTGTTTGAAAGCAGGTATAGTGGATATATTTTTCAGAATTGTCGGTAAGCTATTGAATTCGCTTGGTCCAGAAAAACTTACGCGCTGTTTCGTTAGGTCAATACGACATCTAGTTACATCCAGGTTATTGGCTTGTCTAGTATGCCTCCCAGTCCTTATAATATTTATATTGAACTGAGTTGAGCTTGATCCAAAACCACGTATAGATTTAAAGACATATAATAGAAGCTGTTGTTTATACAACCCTCGAATTGGCAATATAGATTTTGCTTTACATTTATATAGATTTAATGTATTATAATGCCATGGCAGATTAAAAACTAATTTAAGTGCTCTATTTTGAGCAGATTGTAGCGACTTGAGTGGCCCACTTCCTTTCCAGCCGTATAACATTGGGAGGTAAGTTAGGTGCGAATGCACTAGTGATTGGTATATCAAAATCTTTGTCTCAGCACTAAACTTGTTTTTAAACTTATACAGTATACCATTAGCTGCTGATATCTTAGCTTTAACCCTTTCTATGTGGGTGTTCCATGACAGGTTACTAGTTAAGTCCACTCCTAAATACTTCACACTTTTGGATTCCGTAATAGGTGTTCCATTTATCCGGACAATCATTTCACCATCATTACTGTTAGAGTTCGGCTTGAAACAAATAAATTTTGTCTTCCCAGAGTTGAGTATTAGTCTGTTTATGCTAGCAAACTCTGACAAGATTGCCGCATCGTATTCTATTTGCGACTGTAATACTTCTTTAAATCTGTGTTTGTAGAACAGGCATATGTCATCTGCAAACATCACTAATTTGCCATTAAAAGGTATGTTTTTCAAGTCATTAACATATATTTTGAACAATAATGGGCCCAACACACTCCCTTGCGGAACACTGTGCTTCACAGGCATCATTGTGCTGTTTTCTATACCAACTTGTACGTACTGAAATCTATTCCGAAGATAATCACCAAAGAGTAACAATGTTTCATCTGAGACTCCAATGTTTTTCAACTTCATTAACATGATATCATGCTCGACTAAATCAAACGCTTTTGAAAAGTCATAAAACACTCCTGCCACTCCTTTATAGTCAGAATCGAGACCACTACATATGTGCTCTACAACAGTAACCAAAGCTTCATCTGTTCCAGAACCTTTTGTAAATCCGAATTGGTAATTATATAATATGTTTCGGTTTTGAAGGTGCTCTTCCAGCTGCTCAGAAATTAGTTTTTCAAATATTTTGTCCAGTACTGACAAGATGGCAATGGGACGAAATTCAGTAACTATTTTTGATCTTGGCTTCTTCGGCACAGGTATAATCTTGTGGATCTTTAATATATTCGGATATTTGCATGATTGAATCATATTATTAAAAATTTTTGCCAATAAGTCTGATAATACAGATTTCCTCAATACCAGCATCTTTGGCGTAATGTTATCAGTTCCAGAACCTTTTCTTAGATTCAAAGAATCAATCATACTTTCTATTTTGTTTTTATTGACTGGGTTAATATTAAATATAACATTTTCAGGAACCAGTGTTCGGAACATATTTATATCATCGCCTGGATTCTGATGTATGCTGTTTTTTAAATTTTGAACTGAATCAATAAAATACGTATTTAAACTTGACGCTTTTTCATTGTCTTCAATGACACTTCTACCATCTTCCAAAATTATTTCATTGATTGTATTTATGGTTCGGCCAAGTTCGGAGTTCAGAAATCTCCAAGTTTTTTTTGAATCTGTTCCACAAGATTTAAGATTATAGATGTAATAGTCATCCATTAGTCTTTTATTGCATATTTTTATGACTTTACTTATTCTTTTCAGTTGTTCATTAATTTTTGGATTATTCCTTTTCTTTCGTCTTATTTTCAACAGTTTATTTTTGTAATCTAGTAAAGAAAGCAGGTTAGTTGTTAGCCATGGAGCCACTTTCTTCTGAGGACTTACTTTATCAGATATAAGTTCAGTACTCTGCAGTGCAACGGATGTTAACATTTGCACCAAATTTTCACATAAGTTGTCAATGTTCTGATTGTTATGTAAAAAATGTATGCAATCATCGAATTTTTTTACAAATTTTCTATAATCAATTTTTTTTCGAAGTGTTGTTGGGTTATCATCGAAAGTATTATTCATTTGGATACCACAGCTTAATATATTGTGGTCCGATAATTTACTTTCAATACAATGTACAAATATTCCATCAGAATAGTTACTACAAACCCAGTCTATACATGTATTACTGCAAGGTCTCGTTATGTGGTTATGGCAAGAATGTAGGTCAAATTCCCTTAATAAGTTCACCAACAGTCGCTGAGATCTGCAATTTTTTAATAAGTCTACATTTAAATCACCAGCAATTACCAAGAAGTTTTGAGCAAAATTCCGTATATAGTTCGAAATTTCCCTCAAAAATGTACTGATACTACAACGCTGAGATCTATAAATGGACATAATAACTAGTTTCGAGTTATTTAAGGTAACATTCGGTAATTCTATGGCTATTATTTCCAAGTCTTCATTGCTCTTATTCTGAACGACACGATATTTGTGTTTAGAATCTACAAACATAGTTGTACCGCCATATCCATCAGCTCTATTACAATGTATTGCACTATATCCACAAATCGCATACAGATCCAAACATAAGCCACTGAACCAAGTTTCTTGAATTGCAATGACATCTGGTAACTTTTCAAACTGAGAAATTTTATTCTTGAAACGATTAAACTTTGTTATAGAGGACACACTTCTAACATTAAAGGAGACAATGTTAAAAAAACTTTTATCATTTATATTAATATAATTATTGTAAGAATTTATATTTTTAAAATAATTTGAATTCATCATACTAAGAAATATATATTTATTAATACAATCAAATTAGTTAGTTTGTATATCGGCAACGTTAGTTGGTAGACAAAACATCATCTTCACTATCTTCATAATCATCTTCGTGAACAATGTTCTTGTGTTTAGACACATCAGTTGTAGCCTTCATAAGCAATTCATCAATATCATCCATGGTAAGCAAACGAATTCTACGAGAGCTTTCATCTTTTTTAGCAAAAATCTTTCCTTCATATGTAAAAACAGATTTAAAGCCAACGGATTTAAGAGATTTGGCGTGTTTAAAAACTTCCAAGGTGTCCCTTGACAAAAAGTCATTGACAAAAACTTTTTTCATAGCATCCATCTCATGTAACTTTGTCTTCTCTTTCATGAAGACCTTCTTACTTTTGTTACTTTTAAATTTAACAACTACTGATGAGTTGACCTGTTGTTTACCGCGATTAATAAAGTATGCATCTTCTATTTCAGCCTCACAGATGTCGGCACCAGATGTTTTTGCAATATTCATAACAACATCAACTGCTTTAGCATTTTCATTAACATCAATAATATTTATAATGCAGTTGTTTTGAACACGAACATCATTTAAAAATGAGACAGTAGATTTAAGTTTTCTAACATCTTCTTTTAATGTTTTGTTTTCTTTTTGTAGATTTTTTATTGTTTGTGTATTCTTTTTTACACCTTTCAATATGTTATCATATTGAGATGACATAAAGTTCATAGTTTGTTTCATGTCTCTCATTTCTTTCAAGATTTCTTTTAACTCTGTTTTGGTGTCATCAGCTGGTGTACAGATGTAACACTTAAATTCGAGAGAATTATCTTCTATCAATTTTTCTATCTCTACTTTGTTCAGTTTCGTGCAAAGAGAGTGCAATGTTTTTCTGCAATAATCACATTCTATTGAATCTTCGCTTTCCAACACTGGTGTTTTGCATTGAATACATATGATTTTCTTTTTATTATTACTTTTTATTATTACTTAAGCTTTTTCGAACTTTCGGCGGCATCTTTCATATATCTCAATGAGAGCACAGCTTGTATTGTATAATTATATTAAGCTTCTGTTTATTAAAGTTTGTTTGTGTATTTAATTTTGTATTTTTTTTTTTGAAGATCACGGAGCAAGATAAATAGTGACGTTTAACACGATAGGGTTGCCAACTTTCTTTTGAGTTATTCTAAGTTGCCGGCATTAACATGATGAATAACACTTTACATCAAATATTTCGTTTTATCCGCCTGGATTTAAACCGAGTTTTACTTGAGTGATAGTTGTGCACACACCACGACGCAACGCTTACAGAATGCACCATAAAGAAACTTAGAACAGATTTGAAATCTGCTATTCAAATTAGCTTGGCAAAAATTATTGTTCCTCTTACTAAGTTTACATTTTTCGATGCGGAATGATCATTTTTTATTGGCGAGTTTTTTGATAATGCTCAGATTGAACTCAACAGCCTTTTTTGTCTACTTACACTGTCAATGTATGCAATGCAATCTCTTTTGACAAATTCTATAACGTTTGAAGAGAAATTGAGAGATTCAAGTGTTAAGAGGTAGTGATATTTTCTTCTGTCAACATCACATTTTTAAGAGAATAATGAGTCTTGATTTGTTTACCGAAGACATGAGATGCGGCAACTCTGAACTAAGAGTAAAAGTGGGTAAATGTGTGCCACTACTAATGGAACTGAATGTTCGTATCAATGCAACAAATACTTACGAGAAATAAACAGGACACGAATACTTACTCGCTAAAGGATATCAACAAACGCAAAAACAAGTGCAGCCAGTCGTCTGGCGAATCCTTTAACAAAAGGAGGGCAGTGCGCGTGGTTAACGAAAAAATTGTCTTGACACAACACTAGGGCTGTTACTTTCAATTTAGTTTATTTACGACTAAAAATGTTCAATATTCTATGACGAAAACATAAGTTTTAAGAATTTAAAGAAAATAAAAACAAATGCTCGTTTTATTTGCGTACAAACATAAATGAAAACAATAAGAAAAAAGGGGTAACCGATGTTTAGGATTACTTTTGTACCAGAAATTGCGACGTATTTTTTATGTTGTCGAGAAAGCAAAAAAGAAAATCGATAACAAAATAACCCACCCAGATGGAGCAATAGTAAGAAAGGTCCCACAAAAGAAATGCATATGTGACAGCGCATAGAGAAAGGGACCTAAGGGTAAAAATATCAATTTTCACTTTCGATGTGGACAACATCTGAGCATCGAATGAGACCGATCTCATGCCCGAAAAGTGTTCCCTCCCAGAGATATGCGCGTTTTATGAAAGTGATGGTACATCAAAGATACACGTATTTAAATCTTTAAAATGGCTCTCCTAACCAAAACTGGTTTTTATCCTTCGGTCCCTTTCTATTCATCATATTGAGAAAAGTGTTGTACGTTCAACAAAGGTTTTTATGACAAAATATCACAAAGGAAAAAATTCAAGGATATTTATTTACTAATTTGTATTTCCTTTAAAAAAGGATTAGTGTAAAAAAGCTTATGGTGGTACTAAATAGCGTAAACGATAATATCTTCAAAAATCGTTAACTTCGAATTTTGCCAGTGGCTATGTTAGTTCCGATATGTTATAGAAATATAGCAAACAACGACTCATATCGCGCCAACACTTGTAGACTGTCAACCAAATATACACTATATTTGCAATCAGCCCCTTAAAAGAGCAATGACCAACGAGTCTGTTTAACATCGCATGCAAAATCCCGTGGGTGCTATAACGAACATTACCCCTTCCCGATATTTTTGAGATTGGAGTTTTAGCCAACAGTATTATGGGGCCATCTACCTTTCAGGCCGTAAAAATTTCCAAGGTCATAATAAAAAGAAGACAGACATTAGCTGCCTGGATGTTATAAAAAATAACAGAGTTTTGTATTAATTTTTTTAAAAGTAAATTCCACTTAGTAATATCACAGTAATAGAAATAATGAATTTCCCTGGAATCCTAGATGAATAAAAATTACGCCGAAAATTACGGGAGAGAAAATCTAAAAATAGGTTTGAAGGAAAAATTTAATGTGCAAAATTTAATGTAATTAAGACCGCTATACTTCATTAAATTATTGTCCGGATGAGTTGGTTTTCCAGATGGAGTGTACCAGTAACATAAATGATCCGCATCCACGTTTCTGATTCCTACGGAAGACATTAAAACAAAAATTGGTGTTAAAAGGGATGTATCAACATACTCTAAGAGACGAGTTGACATTTCTAAGATATTGCTAGGAAGACAATTGCCACTCGTAGTTTAATTTTTTACCGATGTTATTAAGGTATAGGTGAACCTTATTAAATTTATACATATAAGTACCACTCACCTGGGTAAGTTGAAAAATATGAGTTTATTTCAATAAGGGTACCCAACACAACAAGATGTCCAAACGTTGCTTAAGTTTCAAGGAAAACGCCTTCAAGAGCTATACACTTTTTGGCAAATGATATCTAATGAAGATTTAATAATGATGGGAGGGTCACAACCGGTCCACCAATTCAACGCTCAACGTGACGTATGAACATTGTGAATATGTACATAATTGATGTTAGTCATACGCTCCAATGTCATATTTTATCTTCAAAAGTCTTAGGGTGATAGCAGAGTGCGCGCTCAAAGCCGAGCTGAGTTGAAAGTCCATTGAAATACTTAAAACTGTTTCCATACAAGTTGGTACAAATCGGCGTCAGGATGGCAGAGTGAAAGTCGAGCATATCTGAGTGCTGCTGAATACTGTTGAAATAATTCTCTCTGTTTTGTTTGACAAATTTTTAGAATAATGAACAAAATTATTCAACTTAGATGAATCATATTTATAATTAACTGATCAATCATATTTACTAAATACTAAATACATTTACAACATTGAACACACCCATTTCAATAGTAGAACTGAACATACCCCGTTAATGTCATATGGGTTTTGAAAGCCCATCCCAGGCCTGGCTTCGAAACAATTTTCCAGCGTTCATTTCCTCTGAAGAATGGCCCTCAGGTAGTCCAGATTTGAACCCATTGGATTACAAATTTTGGACGGTTTTTGAGGACAAGGTTTGTCACAAAAGATACCCCAACATTGAATCTCTTAAGACTGCTAAGTGCCGCACTTGGAGAAGACGGGTGAACTTAAAAAAGGGTCGTCCAACCGTAATGCATGATGTTAATTGTGAGTCACACCGTTAACGTTAGGTATTTTACTCAACTTAATTTGACATTTCTTTGTCTCAGTTTTTGACAACTTTAACCATAACTGAACAGCGCGTTAACATTGCTGAAGCCATTTTTAAAAATGGACGTTCTAATCAAAATTCTGCGGAATAATTTTGCGCAAATTTCAGTAACCTGGGCCTGTAGGAAATGTAAGAACTCCTCTTCATGCACGCTCAGTTCGATCTACGAAAAAGATTGGTGTTGTTCGCTATAGTATGGCAGAAGTGCCGTCAACCTCGACTCGTCCTAGTGCCCAACAATTGAATTTCTCACGATCACTGATGCAATTTTCGACAATGATTTGTAGTAACAAGATTACAAGCTGTAATTGACTCAAGAGCTGAAGCCTACTGACCATTTCGACAGTGACTCTTTTCAAATTCGTCGACAGTGACTCTTTCAAAATTCAATGGCCGCGTTATCTCATCTCTTGGCGATGGCAACTGCCCGCAACGAATATATGATTTAATACGTTGGATTTCTTTCTTTAGGAATATTTAAAAGAAAAAGTGTACGCCAATAAGCCACGAACTATTCAAAAGCTAACAGATGAGATAATTTAGCCCATTACAACATTGAGCCGCCACTTTGTCTCAGAGTCATTAAAAATACGAACCATCGAATAGAGGTGTGCCACCGACGTGGTGGCCACGTATTATTTCGCCGATATTTTTCGACGATCCTTCTATCATAATATTATTATAATTGTCTGAAAACTTATTGATTTATTTGCAATTAACACTGTGCGTTTAAGTTGGACCACCCGTTGTGTGTCTATTAGGTCTTCAGCTTTAACACATTGAACAGGGATTAAAGTGCATCTACAATTTAATAGAATAACATTTTTTTTAAATTAGCAGTGTGACATTGATTTTCGTCATATATACGAGTATATAAAGTGAGCATACATTGAACAAGGATAAACCAATCTATAGGCCGAGGGGTGCTATATATATTTCTGGTCTATGCAACACTAAGTGTTACCTGGCGCCATCTGGAAATTTTGAAATTTTTTAGCATAAACGTACTCAGAGCCTTTTGACGTTTGACCATCATTTGTGTTGTTTACAGTGACTTGAAAACATCAATTTGGCAAAGAAATAAACTTAATTCGTGAACATTTTCATGCGATCATTTTTCACAACATTCGACGTGGATTATCACGACAAGTGTGCATCGATGAACCTTAATCTTTGTATGGCGATGAAGCACCACCCTGTAGCACTGTGAAAAACTGGTTTATTGAATTCCATCGTGGCCGACACGTGCTCAAAGACGAAGGTCGTGAAGGTCGTCCAAGCACGGCCGTTGTGCCAGAGAACATTGATGCCGTGCGTGAACTGATAATGCAAGATCGTCATGTGACATACCGTGAGATAGAAGCATCATCGGGCATTTCTTCCACCAGCATACATTCGATATTAAATAAACACCTGGTCGTACGTAAAAAAGATTTGTTCTCGTTGGATCCCGCACGATTTGACAATCGCTCAAAAAAAGGCTCGTGTCAATTGGTGCAAAGGTTATTAGCACCCCGAACGTTTAGGACAGTTAAAAAATTATTTAGACAAAATCGAAGGTGGACAGTAAAGAAAAGTCCAATTTAGTTTATAAGATTAAATGTGATGGTGACAAGTCCAACGTATGCCAAAAGGTATATGTTGGCACTACTGGGACAAAACTAAAGACTAGACTTTCTTCTCACAAATCTGACCTAAAAGCTGTTGATAGACCAATCGAGCAGAAGACTGCCCTTGCGAACCACTGTACTTTAACTGGACACAAGCCAATCTTAAACGACGTAGACATTTTAGCACAAGAGATGACTTATAAAAGAAGATACACTTTGGAGATGATTTACATCAACGACGTTCCTACATCTAAGATAATGAACTTTAAAACTGACACGGATAGATGTGCACATACATCTAGACATATTGCTAATAAGTATCGACGGAAGACATATATTAGTTGAATTTTGGAAGTACAACAGGACAGAAGTAAAACAATTATTTAAATGTAATTATTAACAAAAATTATGTTATTCGTGATAGAAAATTGTGTATTGTTGTAATTTTATGTTCTCGGTTTTGTTTTTGTGATTACCCCTGATGATGAACGATGATGTCAGTTCGAAATATTGGGTTATTTAAAATTAAATAAATTATAAAAACACCAACATCTGTTTTAGCTTATGACCTCAAGCCTAACAATAACTGAAAAATAAACAACAAAAGGTCAACTATACAGATACTGATATAGGTGCAAAGAAATTTTGAAAGAAAAGATCGCGGTGCTTCAAAATACGTTTACAAGACGTTATCTATGCGTATGAGTCCGAAACAAAACAGCAATCGACCGCATCGGTCTAAGGAAGTTGTTCGTGGAAGAAGCACTTCGAAGCAAATGGTCGCCTGTTTCTTCGGCAAAACTGTTCATGTGGCGACTGCTCGCTTGAGCAACGTAGGGCGGTCAATTCTGAGCGGTACACCACAATTTTTTTGCCTGAAGTCTTCGGAGAAATTCGAAAAACGAACGAGCTTTCACACATCGGCTCAAACCAGCGCCTTTTTGACCACCCAAAACGTTGAATTGATGGGTCTTCTGCCGTACAGTCATGATTTGGCACTCAATGACTTCTTTTTATTTCCGCACATAAAAAAATGCGTGCTCAACGATTTTCGTCGCCAGAAGATGCTGTTGAAGCGTTCAAAAACCATGTTTTGGAGGTGTCTCAATCGGAGTGGAAAAAGTGCTTCGACAATTGGTTTGAGCGCATGCAAAATGTAAAAACTGCTTGAGAATATTTTGAAAAACAATAAAACCAGTTTTGATGATAAATATGCGCATTTTTATTATTAGGCCAGATATATTACGGTATGGTAGAATGTACCGAAATAAACATATGTTCGACTTTGATCCACTCAAAAGTATTAAGGCCTCATAAAAATAACAGCAAATATATCTCCCTTAAGAAGTGGTAGTTCGAAGAAGTTTTTTAATAGTAAATTGATTCTACAGTGAAAATGTTCTTTTGTTCAAAAAATGTGTGCACGTGTATTTGAGACGTTCTTACAGCCAACCCACGTACTTGAGGCAAAACATTCGAAGGCCACTCGCATACATTGATGGTAAATCAAAAAAAAAATATGAAAAAACAACACATCAACGAAATGGACTTTTTATTACCTCGTTTACATAAAACGTAAATGGAAAATGAAATAGACCTTTTATTAATCCCCAAAAATCATAATCGTATGGCGAAAAACAAAATGAAACCCCAAAAAATCCCAAAAAAAACAGTGGTGTCTGCGCCAGTAATCATCGTCAGCACTCGTATTCAAAAATAGCAGACAGCCAAAGGATATCCAGAGAGGCCTCCAGTGGTGCCGTCAGTACACCTGTAGCGATGCGGGGTGGAAGCCCACAAAGAAGAAGCAGAAAAATTGCGATTAAATCTGTCTTAACCGATGTCTTCTGATTTCACGTTCAATATCTTGACAATGTAAACAAAGGAGCAGACCAAAAATAAAAACAACCCCCTTAAAGGAAACGAGACAGACTAGTAGTTCAGAGTGTACAGAACTAAACCAAATGTAACCCCTGCAAATACCCAGTGGCGTTTTCAAAGAATAAAATCTTCACTCTTGTCTTTATTTTGTTTCTGTTTCTATTGTTCTTTGTTTTCGTATGCACACAGTGCCGTAAAATATGTAGTGAGTTATATCTTTAAAGGTAGGATATCTTTTGAAAATTTAAAGAAAAATTGTAAAAGATGTCGAGCTGTACTCTACAGCACGGGCATACCGAAACCCACAAAAGTTTAGGTAAAGGTGTGGATCACAAGATACACACTTTAGATACAAACATTTTGTTTTAGCTTTTTATATCAATCTATGTATAAGTATAGAAGCTTATACGTACTTTATTTCTAAATCATCACTGAGCTGACCAGACGACAGGAACTGCCCTGTTAAAAATATGAAAGGCATTAGCCCTTGCGGTGCGAAAGTATACAATGGACATTTGTATAAAACATGCACTAAACAAGCTAAAACGTAAAAAATAAGAAGAATGCAACGTTTTTTAGACCCTCTCTGCTCATGCTTACATCTCTAATATCAGCCAAAACTTAAAAACTACTCTACATTAGTAGCAAACTTTGCTTTAATGTGAATACCCATATCCATATTGAATATTAATTGCCCGTTTTGATCATGCGGGACATATTTGGGCCACATGAACCAAAACCTGCAGCATCTATGCCTTTCTTGAGGCACTAAGTGCATCCCAATTAATAATGCACATTTAAGTTAGTATCGGCCCACAAAGCATTATGTTTTTTCCGCCTGAGCCGATTTTGCCCATTTACAATCATAAGCCATTTTTATGCAATATTTTAGAATACTAGGTTGAGTCCTTTGACTTAATCGTGCTTTCAACTAACACACGGACGAAAGTGTGGACGTACGGACGGACATGGCTTATTTGTCTTCAATATGTATACTTTTCACGATAGAGACATAAATACTGTTACAACATTGAACACACCCTTATCAATAGTAGAACTGAACATACCCCGTTAATGTCATATGGGGTTTGAAAGCTAACCTCAATAGCGTTAGTCTGTAACGGGATTTTAAAATTGTTTCAACTTTTATCATGGAGTGGTCAGATAATGAGAACCGTATCGCTGCAATAGCGCTTTTCAAGTGTGAAATGGAAAAAAGCGATATTTTCAAAACGCTCTGGCCACTAGGGACTAGCCGCATGTTCGTCTACTGATGCATAAAACTATTTGAGGAGACTGGAGATGTAAAAGACCGCCACCGGTCGGGCCACCCACGCCCTGTACGAACACCGCATGTCATCAAAGCCGTTAAATCAAGAATTCACAGAAATCCGCTCCGAAAACAGAAAATCATTGCCCGTGAGATGAATATCACGCAAAAATCCATGAGTCGAATCATTAAAAAAGACTTGGGACTTGGGGCTTTCAAACGACGTACCGTACATTTATTGACTGCAGCTTTAAAAAAAATAGTATTGAAAAATGCGAACTAACTTGCACAGAAAAATTTTGTTCACCGATGAAAAAATTTTTACCGTTCAGAAAAAATTTAACAAGCAAAATGATAGAGTGATAGGTGGAAAAGGGTCATCGCCAAGCTTCAGTCATGGTTTGGTGGGGTGTCTCTTACGATGGGGTCACTGACCTGCATTTCTGCGAACAAGGAGTCAAAACATCGGCCAAAGTTTACCAAGAAACCGTTTTGGAAGCTGTTGTGAAGCTCTTAACAATTCCCTGTTCCAAAACCAGCCATGGACTTTCCAGCAGGATTCTGCGCCGGCCTATAAGGCTAAAACATCTCAGACCTGGCTTCGAAACAATTTGCCAGCATTGATTTCCTCTGAGGAATGGGCCACAGGCGGTCCAGATGTGAACCCATTGGATTACAAATTATGGACGGTTTTAGAGGACAAGGTTTGTCACAAAAGATACCCCAACATTGGATCTCTTAAGACTGCTTTGGTTCGAGCTGTGGCCAATTTTCCATTGGACGAGGATCGTGCAGCTATTGACGATTGGCCAATCCGACGTAAGGTGTGTGTAAAGGCAAAAGGCGGACATATCAAATAATTAGATTCTTTGTGGATACAATATACATCAATAAATATATTAAAAAATATTTGGTCCGAAAATATTCAGTACTATTTATTTTTCAGCATAAAACGTGTGTAACAATATTTATGTCCCTACTAAGTATATGTGACCTTCTCCGAGAAAAGGGACCTAGTGTGTGAAAATGAAGTTTTTAGAAAAACGCATTTATAGTTTCACAACGCATTATCACTGCGAACACACCTTCAGTTGGGCGATGCGATTTGGTATGGTTAGTTATGATTGGGTGCCGACTTTCGTGACGTCATGCCTTTGTTGTGGAGTATTTTTTTCGCTTTAAGTGTGACAATACCTTTGCTATTGTTGCTACCAAACGAATTACCTCCGCTTATTGCACCAAGCCGGTGTATCGTTAGATCGAAAATGGTATTTGTATGAGAATGTAAGGGTCTAATGTACTGATTAACAGAAACGGGATTTGGTAGCTCCCAAACCGAAAAAAAATCGAAAAATAAATTTGAACCTGCCAGCAAAAAAAAAAATAGAAGCACCGGATCACGAGAAAAAGAAAGCTTACGTCAAAGCGCCGAAAAAAAACTGAAATTGTCAAACGAAAGAGAATCGAAGTAACAGATCACGAAACAAAAAAAAGAAAAAAAGACGAAAAAAACAATTTAAAACCAAAAAAAATCAAAAAACTAAAATTTTAATGTTTTTCTCATTTTTATTGTTTTGTGCGTTTTTATGGTTTAAATACATTTTTATCAGAAATCTAATTCATTTTATCTTTTTTTTTACAACCTTTTAGGTACCAGAATCTACTTAAGTCCAAACCCATTTTTTGACACACTAGGTCCCTTATCTCGGAGGAGGTCACATATATAAATTTTTTTATATACAATTGATAAAAAATAATTTGGGACGTACAATAGGTAAACAAATTGGTTCAGAAATATTCATTTATCAATTATTAAGAGTTCGTTGTTTTAGAACATTTGATTTCAAATTATTCAAATTTATTCTAGACATTTTCGTCTTAGATTCTACATTGGGACCCATATTAAACCAAACATTTTGATACGTAATTTCACCTATTGTAGTATGATTCTAATAAAACAAAACTGCAAAATAGCTAAAGTCGGGCGTATCCGACTATATTATACCCTGCTCTTCACAATGTTCAGAAAAGCCAACTGAAAATATGTTTTTGGACGCAATTTGGTTGAACGTATATATCTAAAACTATATCTAATCTGATCCGATTTTCTCTAATTTCCACGAAATCGGTGCTAAGTCCAAAAAACTGACTTTCGGCAAGTTTCAATGCAATATATGTGACAGCACATAGAGAAAGGGAACTAAGGTAAAAAAAATAAATTTTCATTTTTTTTTCTTTTTTTGAAGTGGACAACATCTGAGCATCGAATGAGACCGATCCCATGCCCCAAAAGTGTTCCCTCCTAGAGATATGCGCGTTTTATGAAAGTGAAGCCGACGATTCTAAGCGCAAATAGAAAGGGACCTTATCTTTAAAATAGCTCTCCTGAACAAAACTTTTTATCAACTTTTCAGTTTTTTTTGATGTGGACAACATCTGAGCATCGAATGAGACCGATCCCATGCCCCAAAATTGTTCCCTCCCTGAGATATGCGCGTTTTATAAGAGTGAAGTCGACGATTCTAAGCGCAAATAGAAATCTTTTAAATGGCTCTCCTGAAAAAAACTGGTTTTTATCCTTAGGTCCCTTTCTATTTTGCTCGTCACATGAATATATGTGTATGGAACTATATTTAAATCTCAACCGATTTACTTTTGCTTTACAACTTGCTTAGTGGGTCGAAAAACTAACTCGTGTGAAATTGTTTTTAGATTTGATGTAATATATGGTTTCTAGAGCTTAAAACATAAAAATCAGATGAACACATATGTGAGGGATATACCTAAATCTCGACAGTTTTTTTCAATTTCAACACATTTGCCAAATTTGATGAAAATCGGACAACAATTACGACGTGCAGCAAAATTATTCTGTTCAAGCTATCAGTTTTGGTGAAGCAAAAGACGTTGGCATTTTTCAATCCTATTTTTTTTTAAAGCTGCAGTCAATAAATGTCCGGTACGTCGTTTGAATGCCCAAGTCTTTTGTAATGATTCGACTCATAGACTTTTACATGATATTCATCTCACGGGCCATGATTTTCTGTTTTCGAAGCGGATTTCTGTGACTTATTTATTTAACGGTTTTGATGACATGCGGTGTTTGAACAGAGCGTGGGCGGCCCGACCGGTGGTGGTCTTTTACATCTCCAGTCCCCTCAAACAGTTTAATGCATCGGTAGACGAACATGCATCGGTAGTGGCCGGAGCGTTTTGAAAATATCGTTTTATTCATTTCACACTTGAAAGCGCTATTACAGCGATACTGTTCTCATTATCTGACCACTCCATGATAAAAGTTGAAACAATTTTAAAACCCCGTTACAGACTAACGCTATTGCGGTCAGCTTTCAAATCCCATATGAAATTAACGGCCTATGTTCAGTTCTACTATTGAAGTGGGTGTGTTCAAAGTTGTAACGGTATTTATGTCACTACTAAGTAATTTATTTGAAGTTAGTAAGTATCTTATAGCAGAATTTGTCACGTTTTTGTCTTTTGTTTGCCATAGCTCAAGAACCACTAGTCCGAATAAGCTGAAACAAATTTAAAAAAATCAAAAATTACAGTTTTTTCAGTCTGTTTATACAACGTTTCGCTACATAAGCAACAGCTTCGCAGTTATAAATAAATGTATGAAGAAAAAATATATATTTTTCCTAAAAAATTATAGTTTTTTCTTTTTAATTCATAAAAAATACAAAACGGCAAAAAATATAAATTTCACATAAATTTACATTACCTATGAACAAAATAAGACATAGATCATGTAAATCGATTTACGCGTTTCGCTTTTCTGCACAATTAAGTGAAGGTATGAATTTCAAAAATATGCTTGAGATATACACAAAATTCTTTGGAAAAAAACATTGATGTCTTTTTTATTGATTCTTTATTTTGCATGAAAATAAACATTCTGATTCATATAACAGCTATTCTTACAATATTACAGCTATTCTTACATCAAAAATAAAAGTGAAAATTGATTTTTTTTACCGTTAGGTCGCTTTCTCTATGCGCTGTCACATAAGGAAAATAACATGTGCCCAAAATTGGATAATTTTATGTAAGTGGAGTCGACGATTCTACACCAAAGATACAAGTATTTAAATCTTTAAAATTGCTCTCCTGAACAAAACTGGTTTTTACCCTTAGGTCCCTTTCTATTTTGCACGTCACATATTGAAATATATTACATGTTTTGTTGTTATTCACTTTTAAAAACCGGAGAAAAATTCACTTATACTTTTTGCGTTTAAGGCAAAAAATATTTTTTTTCTTTATACATTAATTTATAACTGCGAAACTGTTGCTTATGTAGTGAAACGTCGTATGAACAGATTAAAGGAATTGTAATTTTTAATTGTTTGTAATTTTTAAAAACTTGTTTTAGCTTATTCGGTCTAGTGGTTCTCGGGTTATGACAAACAAAAGAGCCTTAAGCGTGAAAAATTCCCCTATACGATACTTACTTGCTTCAAATTAATAATTAAATTATTATTTGATGTACCTTGACCAAACGAATGATGCAGAAGTTCTTCTTTATGGGGTTACTTTCACAAACAATTATTAGAATTGAGTCCCGAAATCATGTGTTGTACTATGCTATGGTTGTGGAAATCATAGTATGGTTATGTGTGATTTATACTATTGTTGTGAGGATCATAATATTGTTGTGCCACAACCATATACCCAACAATAGTATGATCCTCTTCGAATATTGTCACCCCAACCATACTTTTTTTCTGCGTGTAATGGCTGAAATGGAGTTGCATGTATATCTAGCCATAGGCATACGTACCATCGTTTGAATCGAGCAGATCCCCATAGCAGTTGGTTGCCAATAAATGAAATGCCACCAATTAGAAAATTAGAAAAAGGAATACTTTAAAATGTTGTAAAATTTGTGTCTACTTAGTAGGGACATAAATACTGTTACATAAGCTATATGCTGTAAAATAAAAAGTACTGAATGTTTTTGGACCAAATATTTTTTAATATATTTATTGATGTATATTGTATCCAAAAAGAGTCTACTTATTCGAAATGTCCACCTTTTGCCTTTACACACGCCTTAAGTCGCACTGGTCAATCGTCAGTAGCTGCACGAACTTCGTTCATTGGAAAATTTGAGGGAATTGCTAGGAGGCTTCACAACAGCTTCCAAAACGGTTTCTTGGTAAACTTTGGCCGATGTTTTGAATCCTTGTTCGCAGAAATGCAGGCCAGTGACCCCATCGTAAGAGACACCACACCAAACCATGACTGGAGCTGGGTGATGACCCTTTTCCACCCTTGGGATCAGTTCAGATGCTTCCTTAGATGACCGCGCATACACTCTATCATTTTGCTTGTTGAATTTTTCCTGAACGGTAAAAATTTTTTCATCGGTGAACAAAATTTTTCTGTGCAAGTTATCAGCGTGCTTTGCCAAAAGACTTATGCATTTTTCAATCCTATTTTTTTTTAAAGCTGCAGCCAATACATGTCCGGTACGTCGTTTGAAAGCCCCGAGTCCTAAGTCTTTTTTAATGATTCGACTCATGGATTTTTACGTGATATTCATCTCACGGGCCATGATTTTCTGTTTTCGGAGCGGATTCAACGGCTTTGATGACATGCGGTGTTCGAGCAGAGCGTGCGCGGCGCGACCGGTGGAGGTCGTTTACATCTCCAGTCTCCTCAAACAGTTTTATGCATCGGTAGACGAACATGCGGCTAATTCCTAGTCGCCGGAGCATTTTGAAAATATCGCTTTTTTCATTTCACACTTGAAAAGCGCTATTACAGCGATACGGTTCCCATTATCTGGCCACTCCATAATGAAAGTTGAAACAATTTTAAAATCCCGTTACAGGCTAATGCTATTGAGGTTAGCTTTCAAAACCCATATGACATTAACGGTGTATGTTCAGTTCTACTATTGAAATGGGTGTGTTCAATGTTGTAACAGTTTTTATGTCCCTACTAAATATGTAAGGCTTTTGCAGGTTTGGACAGATTTAAGAATCCAAACGAGAAAAGGGGCCTTAAACTGGCGCTGGTCTATTTAAAAAAACAACGATGTCTCTTACCGATGTTTCTGATTATCCATGTTGTCGAGTGGTTAAGTACCATCAACAAGCGCAGTAATAAAACTGCCGGTACCACCCCCAACAAAACTTCCGGGAACAATCACCCAAGACAAAGTAGGAAGGAACAACTATATCTTTTGCTGATCCAGGCAACAGGAAAATTTTTCCCAAAAACTTAACGTAACATGTTCCGTTGAATCTAGTGATTTTGAGGTTCTTTTCGAAGATTGTGTACAGATTTTAGTTTTAAAAAAAAGGTCCAATCCAAATGTGATCCCTATTTCACAAACAAACCATTATTTTATAATAATAGTACAAACTGTGTATGCATTTCATTTATTTTAATTGGTCAAATTGTTACATTTAAATTAATGAATATTTTATACTAATAATGAATATTTTATACTTGAACGCATTGACGTAGGCATTTATAATATGCAATATTTTTCCTTGAGTGACTGTCTGCGTTTTGATCAATCAAAGCTTTTTATAAATGAGACTGATAATATAAAGTTGGTACCCATGTACATTAAAAGCCAAACTTATAATAATTTACATCATAAAAAAATGTTTCAATACGAAACACATTAAACAACACGCATTAAGTTAATGTCGCCATGTTAAAATAGTTTGTTAATCAGAAAAATGATCATATTAAGCCCGAATTACTGACGCGCCTTCGTCATCAGCTTCAACTCTTTGGCCGATGAAATTCTTGCTTTTTTATGCATCCGTATTAAAAATATGCACAACTGTTAAGTCGATTTTAACTGTCGTCGCCTTTTGGCTCCGCTTAACTATTGTTTAGCTTTGTCGCTATCAAAAGTATTGGGTCGACACCAATTTCTGGCTCTAATTGAGGTCACTAAGTGAAACTAGGCATTATTGAAGCCTCCTACATAATCGATAAATATTCAAACTTCAAATTATCATCTTCGAAAACGACCTCAAGAATCAGATATTCCAAGATAATGGGTATGCAACACACGTACAAGTACAAGGACACAAAAATAAAATACGCTCAACACTTGGGATACTCTAGAATAATTCACGATATCATTCAAACGCACGTATAACGACTGATACGTAAGCATATGATATCTGAAAAGACTTGAACGCACACACTTACAGGACATATGCTACGAACCGATACAGGCAAACATACCCAGTAAACATCTCTTTTGAAACTTGACCAGAAATCTGAGATAAAAGTTGCTGTTGTGGAAAATTGAAGGAAATTCAAAGAATATCAAAGAATTGCGGACATCCAGGGATACAAACCATTTGAATCTCTGGTAAGGTTTTAAAAATATGTTTAAGGTACTCCTGAACAAAATTGGTTCAAAAATCATAGGAACAAAAAATAAATATTTTTTTTTAAATAAAAAATTGAATTAAAACCTATTTTTGTACATAAAAACTAAAAAAGGTATAGGATTATGCGTATTCAAGAAAAAAACAATCGATGTATTTATTTTTTTTTGTAAAACGTAATACTTTTATATTCGGTTTTTGGTTCGGTTCATTTTTTTTAGCTGCGGTTTGGCTTTCGGCTTGGTTCAAAACTGCTGCGGTTTCATTTCATTTCGAATTGTTTACTGGGCTCTTTTATTCATTCATCCGTTTATTCAAATCTCTCTTTGTGTGCGTGTGTTAGGTTTGCGATACAAGTTTTTGACTTTTGGAACGTTCCACAATGCCAACGAAAAGGCCCTTGCAAAATGAAATTTGCGAATGTTCCATATCGTACCAAGTGTCACGTAGTATATACTTTTATTTCCATTTCATCGAATTCCGTTTCGTTATTGATTCCTTCTGATGTATCCTTATTCCATAGGAACCTCTGAATGAGCATCGATAAATGCATGCGTGGGATAATCATGATGAGTTCGATACCCACCCATAGATTGAATATTTATTGAACACCTACTAACATTTATTGATTTTTAATTCAAAAGAAAAAGAAGGTTGTCGACAAGAATACGACAAATAAAACAAAGGAAGGAAGAAAAAATATAAAGATGTACTTTTTCCCAAAATTTCGGGTTTAAGGGTTCACTTGGCATGAATAAATTATTACTTAAATGGTTGTCTTTTCACTCGGGTGTCAAATGTCATGTCTGTGATATTGTGCTTAATGGAAATTGGAAATTGGCGTAATGTTTTCATTAAAGAACAAATAGCTGCCACGCCGACAGACTGGGAAAGTTTTCGTACACATGGTGACCTTCACGAATACCCATACAATTACAGGTAACCCTCATATATGACGCGCAAAATATAAAGGGACCTAAGGTTAAAAAAAAAAGTTTTGTTCAGGAGAGCCATTTTAAAGATTAGGTCCCTTTCTATTTGCGCATAGAATTGTCGACTTCACTTTCATAAAACGCGCATATCTCTGGGAGGGAACACTTTTGGGGCATGGGATCGGTCTCATTCGATGCTCAGATGTTGTCCACATCAAAAAAGAAAAACAAATGAAAATTGATTTTTTACCCTTAGGTCCCTTTCTCTATGCGCTATCACATATACTTATACATGAAGTGGCATAAACGTATTATTACGGTGTGTCAATACTTGATTTTTGCTATGAAATTTGATAAATTTACTTTTAAATCAGCCTTCTTCTTGGTAGTCATACATATGTTAACCTTCCCATAAATGGGCGTGATCATTGGGCTTAGAAACCATCCCCTAATGTTCGGGAATATATGGCTATCCAGGAACGGTAAAATTTTCCCAAAAAGTCAAATATATTTAAGATTTGAGCTAATATAGGACTAGGGGGGCCCAAGGGGCCCAAAAAGTCGGCCTCCTTGAACTTTGGACATATAGGTTTTAAAAAACAATAAAGTTTCATCACGAAGCAAAATATCACATTCATTTGTTTTAGCATTAAAAAATCAATAACAATTCCTCAATATTACATTAGTTTTAGGATTCGAAGAAATTTCAGGTCCTGGTCCATGGGGGAAGGTCTCTAGGCCCATATAAGCCAAAGGAACCCAAAATTCGGCCTAATTAACTTTGAAAAATATGTATTTACACATTATACAGTGTAAAAAAAAAGAATGAAGTAAAAATACCCGGCAAGTGATATTATTTTTCTTGTAGATCTTGCTGAGTACAACAAGAAACCGGTTTTGAAATTTTCCAAACACCTCCAAAATCTGGAGTTGCGGGTAAAAAAACCGATTTTTTTTTTGGATCTTACGAACTTATATGCCAGTAACTTGGTTGAATATCAACCGATTTTATGTTTCGGCTGATTTTGAAAGAAGAAGCTGCGGTCTTTCGAATGGTGTATACACTTTTAAAATCACACTGAAACAAATCTGTGTATTTTTCCTGTAAACTCATTTTTTTAATTTTTTTTTTTTAACTTTGGATGCGTTTTTACGCAGAATTTTTTAAAAGGAAGCGAACAATTTTTGAACTAAATAATAAAGAGAGTGTTCTTACGAATACAATTCGGTATCAAAACAAAATGTTTTGAAAAAATAATATTTTTTTGCTAAACTACTCAGAAATATTTGGTTGAACGTTTTTTAATTGAATATCCCGTTTGTCATGTAAACATATTGTTTTAGATTTTGTTTATTTGTTTTGTTTGATTTATCACTTCTGGTTCGCTTTGAAACTGTATTAATAAAAAAAATTAGCAATTTGATAATAATCGTAGCGATTTGGTGCACGACTATCCCATTCACAAAGATGACATGAATATTTTGTGTAACCACCTTGCATATCAAAAAAAAATTGTCAAAACCTTTAAATCAGCGACGACTTTCCATTTATGGAACTAATAGTTGGTTGATAACTTCAAACGCAGTATTGGTTCATAACTTCATACGTAGCATTGGTTCATAAATTCATACGTTTCTTTTGTACTAGTCGCATATACGATTGGAACAGATGGTAACAGATTTTTGTTATGCAGTAAAATGGCTTTCAAGCCTAGAAATAGCATTACAAATTTTATATAAAAAGATTAAAATCTATTAAAAATCAATATGTTTGTTGAATACGCACTTTTACATGAATCGTCAATGAAAAGTCGCCATTCGTCTGCCTTATAGTTGCGACTTAATGCCGAAAAAAGTTTGGGTACATCAGTGCAATATATGAGATTACTGCCATTTTCACCAGTCTTACAAGTTTCTTCAAGTAACAATGCCCGGTCACTTCTTCTACAGAAAGTTACACGAAAATCTTTTTCCACCAAATTCCGCTGCCTTAATCGCGACCCTAGGATTTCAGTTTGTCGTTTTGACAAACTTAAATCGCGAACGAGATCGCAGAAATCTGCATTTGACCAAAATGTCGCTCCGTTGTAGATTTGGATGGAAGGTACTCTTCGTCCACCAAATATTTTTCAGCTTCAAAACCACATTGCCCGTTGTCGGAACTTTATCATTACCGATTTTGTAACACTTACCACATTTGCGTACTTTACATTTTTGCTGGTTTTAAAAGTGTGCCTTGAAGTATCTATTTTACAAAAAAAGCAATGATCTGGTTTATGCCAGAGCTGATGATGCCAAGTCATAGGCGTACAAAAGGGCAAAGAAATTGAAGGTTGAACCTTGTATTTTTTTAATGTTGCACAGCAATTTTCACAAACAAATTCTGGCTCATACCAGCGACTGAATTTGTAATACCGACTGAAGACTTTGTTGTATACCTCCACCACAGCAATATTTTTTTTTTAAATCACGCCTACGACGGATATCCGGAAATAGGCCACAAATCTAACAAAAGTTATTCCGTTTATCACACATTTAATTACACTTGATTATTATCAAATTAAAAAGAAAACTGTCAAACAAACATTTCTAAGTAGTATTGCCAATAATTGTATTTTTCAAAAAAAATTGTTTTAATAAAATCAGTTTCTAACGGATTTTTAAAAATGACACCGAATTGTATTTGTTAGAACACTCTCTTTATTATAAAGTACAAAAATTGTTCGCTTCCTTTTAAAAAATTCTGTGTAAAAACGCATCCAAAGTTAAAAAATTACAAATTTTTTTTTAAAAAAATGAGTTTACAGGAAAAATACACAAAATTTTTTTCAGTGTAATTTTAAAAGTGTATACACCATTCGACAGGTCGCAGTTTCTTCTTTCTAAATCAGCCAAAAAACTTAAAATCGGTTGATATTCAACCAATCGGATCTTAGTGCGTAAGATCCGAAAAACCGGTTTTTTACCCGTAACTCCAGATTTTGGAGGTGTTTGGAAAATTTCCAAACCAGTTTTTTGTTGTACTCAGCAAGATCTATAAGAAAAATAATATCATTTCCCAGGTATTTTTTCTCTGTCACACTGTGTTATAGAATTTCGTTACGAATTAGAATATCACATCAATTTTACGATTCACAGGAATTTGAGGCCTTGACCCAAGGGAATGTGGTTTCTAGGGCACCGAAAAAATGGTCCCTTCAAACATAGACATATGCGTACTATAAACAACAACATAATTTTAATTAGAATCTGTATATGCCCTTAGTTTTACGATTCCACTTAATTGGACGCCTCGTTCTATGGGCGTGGTCTATTAGCCCTGGAGCCTAAAAACCGTCCCCTAATGTTCGAGGACTTATTGGAGACATTAAATTTTCTAACAAATCCAAACAAGTACATATGTTGAATATTTTTGCCAATTTAGGGGTCCAAAATCAGCTTCCTTGGACTACAGGCACATGGGTATTAAAAAGTCCTTCACCCAAGGGGCTAAGGTCCCTAAAGTGCCGAAAAGTTAGTCCTTTTAAACATGAACTTAAGAGTAAATATAAAAAGTGACATTTTTGACAAATCTTAATTTGACATTAAAGATTTGGCTAAATCGGAAGCCTTGACCAATGAGTGTGTTCGATGTGCTCTGAGGTCTAGAAACCATCCGGTAATGTTCGGGTATGGTTATCTAAAAAGTAAAATTATTTCATAATTTAGGTTTAAGATTTGGGCCAATTTTGCACTTGGACTTTCCCACAGGGGTCCATCAACATAGGGCATATGTGACAGCGCATAGAGAAAGGCACCTAAGGGTAAAAAAAAATTAATTTTCACTTTTTTTTTTGATGTGGACAACATCTGAGCATCGAATGAGACCGATCCCATGCCACAAAAGTGTTCCCTCCCACAGATATGCGCGTTTAATGAAAGTGATGGTACACCAAAGATACACGTATGTAAATCTTTAAAATGGCTCTCCTAAACAAAACTGGTTTTTACCCTTAGGTCCCTTTATATTTTGCGCGTCACATATAATGATGCATTTGCTTGGGAGGTACTAAAATGAGGCTTGTCATCCACTCTTTTATTTTCTCGTGTATAAAGCCGTTATAAAAATGTTATGGAGTTCGGAATTTAAGCTTCTTCTAAGAGACAAGTTATGTAGGTTTTAGGTACTATAATACCAAAAGTGGGCGAACTGGTGCAATTGCTTGCAAGGGACCTGAATGGAGCATGTCAACCACACGTTTTCATTAAGTAAAAAGCCGTTATTAAAATATCACGGTCTTCACAATTTAAGCGAATTTCACGCACTGGGTGACAAGTTGCACTAAAACATTGTCAAATGTGTGAAAGGTACCAGAAGGGGCGTGGCTAAAAGTCAAAGTATTTCTCAGCAAGTTAACCTTATATCCTTGTTCATAAGTATTGATTTTGGGTTAGATCGTTTAAATAACAATTAAGATATTTAAAGAATACCAAAAGTGGACCACTGCGATATGACCCATTTAATAATCCCATAGACAGTTTTGAAAAACTATTCTGACATTCATAATTTAAAACCCGATTAGTAGCTTCTTTCGCGAGTAATCGTGCCATACAGACAATCGTGTCTTAATGTTAAAAGTCAAGATACTGATTTGCTATTTTCGATGCGTTAAATTTTTTCTTCGTACCAAATGTTATGTTTTATTTATACTCTCTTACCGGTTAAAGGGGTGTATATATGAGTCTGGTGTTGATTCGGTGCATAATATCATCGTTCATGGCAATTCTACTGGATTTTCTGGAGTGTCTGAGGCGATATTTTGAAAAGTGATTATTTAATGTTAATCCAAAATGTATAAGTTGCAATATCACCTCATCGACTCTTATGTTTTTTTCTCGTATAACTTGAGGTGTCTCTTTAACGTATGCCAACTGTAGTGTTCTACAATACTGTGTAGAAGAAGATTGAGGGTGTAAACAATTATCAAATTATCTATATTACTGTACAAGCCTAAGATGGTTGTCAAGCCCCTACACGATTTCATTAAGAACTTTGTAACTTTTCTATTTTAACTGATAGGTTAATAAAACTATTCACACCTGCACTTAGTATAAACTGCTACAATGGCTCCCTTCTGTGTTTTTTAGTTGTCTCTAATGACAGAAACTTTCATAATTGTTACTATCTACAGTCACACTGAGGTACAGGGATTTGTGGCTTAAATCTGATAACTGTAACACCTTAAAGTACAGCAGATATGTAAACCCTTATATTCTTTATGGATACGAAATTACATAATGATTTTAGTAAGTGAAGCCCGTCTGTTCATCTATCGTTAAAATGAATTTACAAAACGCAACTATGAACCGTTCTCAACGTTGGATTTCATTCAGGTTT
This sequence comes from Hydrotaea diabolus, assembly GCA_963513945.1. NCBI lineage: Eukaryota > Metazoa > Arthropoda > Insecta > Diptera > Muscidae > Hydrotaea > Hydrotaea diabolus. Next base: position 185,541,805 of record OY740718.1, read on the forward strand.
GGGCCAAGGACGAACACTTTTGTTGTTGTAACAACAATATATTTATTTTGAAGTCTTGTTCGTCTATGGGGGATCTGCTTCGATATCCAGGTGAAGGAAACGCGCCATTTGAACTGGATGCGTCCACAGAGACCTGGGGGTCAGCTGAGTGGGCTTGGCCGGACAATTGAAGAGGTGCAGTACATCATGTGGTCCCTGATGGCAGGCGGGACAGATGTCCGGAACGTTAGCATCAATTCGTGCCCAGTAAGAATTGAGGCGGCTGCACCATCCAGATCTTAGCTGCGCCAGAACCACGCGCGTCTGCCGAGGTAGTACCTTCTCCTCAGGTAAAATATCCGGGGGATGTTCCCCTAGCACTACATTCACACGGTAGCTGGATACTGCTGCGGCGACATCATCGGCGTGCATGTTGTTCAAACCTGCCTGATAGTTTCGATGATCTAAAGGTTCTCCCTTATACCGCTGGACCTCTCTCTCTAGATCATGAAGATCGTACCTGATCTGCCTGGGTGGAGGCATCCTGTTCAAGAGATGGTGGTAAGGATGACTGCTGCGAAAACACCGTAGCAGGTATTGCTTAGACAACAGGAAATTGTGTCTGCTTACGGTAAGGACCTTCGTCTCCTCATGTAGATCGTCCTCAGAGGACATAAGACGACACCCTGTTGATGTTCTAATGGCGGCATTCTGGCAAGTCTGAATTTTCTTCCACTGCGTCGTACTCACGTTCGCCGACCATATAGGTGCTGCGTAGTTTGCTACATACCGACCTATCGCTTTGTAAGAGGTCAACAAGTACTGCCGGCAAGTGACTTGAGGACCTTGTTCCTACTTTTGAGTTTATCGCAGATAGCTGTAGCATGTGCAGAGGATCTAAAAAGGCTGTCCAATGTGACCCCAAGGATTTTGAGTAGTTGGTGGTCGGGATGTTGACGTCATCGACTTTCACATTGAGTGACAACCGCACCTCTGCGGTCCAAGCAGTAAACAGTGTGGCTGATGATTTGGAGGCGGATATTTTCATATTCCTCGCAGTGAAGAAACGTGCTAAGTCAGTGAGGTAATATTTGATTTTCTCGCAAATGTCATCCACTTTAGGTCCTGACGCCAGAATTGTGCAACCAGAAATGTAAACAAACATGTTTTTTCCCTCATTTTTCTGACATATGCTTTGAACCAGCAATGGAAATTTTTTCATTTTACTGCTTTTTTTAACTACTATTGGAGTACAACACTGGGCTCTCTCTCATTTTTACTGTGGTTTCAAACAAACTACAGCAAAAAGAGCATAATGCCTGCGTTTTGTTTTGTATGGAAATTTAAGTGTGTTTCGCGGAATTCATCGAAAGAGACTGAAACGCCGGCGTTTCAGCTGAAACGCAGTAAATGTGAAAAGGCTATTAAATTTCCATACAAAACAAAACGCAGGCATTATGCTCTTTTTGCTGTAGTTTGTTTGAAACCACAGTAAAAATGAGAGAGCCCAGTGTTGTACTCCAATAGTAGTTAAAAAAAGCAGTAAAATGAAAAAAATTCCATTGCTGGTTCAAAGCAAATGTCAGAAAAATGAGGGAAAAAAACATCTGTTTGTTTACATTTCTAGTTTGCTTTGTGGTGGTAAGTACTTATTGCAATGGGATCTATGAAAAAAATTTTTCTTTTTTAATAATTACAGCGCAGGAAAATGGAGTCAACGCCGAATATAATGTGAGTATTATTAATTGTATATTGAGTTCTCATTATTATTGTGATTTGTAATTCAAGGAATCCAAAACAGAAGTACAAGAAAAGAACCCCATGGGCGGACACGACTGAGGAAATGCTGCTGGAAATGTGGGAAGACAAGATTCTGCAGCTCCGCGGAAACCGAAAAAACCAGCATATTAATAATAATATTGTACAAATTAAATTCATTTTTTGATATTATTTTATCTTTGTTTGTTTGTTTTGTTTATACTCAGTACAGAAAACACAAAAGAGAAATGAGAAATGTCACATGAAACCACAGTAGTTTAAAAAAGCATAATGTGAACACCATGGTTTCAAAATGATTTCAATAGAGCGAAACGCCGGCGTTTCAGCTGAAACACAGTAAATGTGAAAAGGCTATTATACGTGTGGTGATGGCGTGTAAAGCAGTTGTTGTGCTGTGCTGCTTGCGGAATCCATGCTGATGATCAGCACTAGGAAAGTGTTCGATCAGGTTGGGGAGGAGCAGTGCTTCAAGCGTCTTTGCTACTGGATAAAGCAAGAACTCTCCTTTTCGCCTTATCACTATCTGGGTGCTCAATAAAAAGCCGGTTAAAATAACACGCGCACCGCTTCGGATCTGTCACTGTTCTATCACCGAACGTGACAGCTGTCCGATCATCCATCCACTTTTGTGATATTTTTCTGTGTTGAGTTAAAACCCCTTAGCCTAGAGGCCACACATTACATTCGATTCTGAACAGGGATTAATCGGCTCAAGACCTCTTGCATCTATATTAAAGAAGAAGACAAGTTTTTAACAAAATGGCAAAGTGACATTGATATTTGTGGCTGAGCACTGCTCTTATCAACCCTCTGACTTAATTTTGCAATCAACATTAAAGTGACCTGTAACCAAATCTAGTAAAATTGGAGCATTTAGTTGTTCGTTCTACGGTTGTTTCACGGAGAAAGAAATAAGCAGATGAATGTTTTATCGAATTCCTCAGAAAGTATGCATACGAGATCTCTTTTAGTGTGTTTATAAAGTTGACCATTTTCAAAGCTATTCAATTTTCCGCCAATTCACTGCACTCTTCACTCCTTGGCCGGGTTGTGCTAGTCCCGCCCATGTATATGTTGTACATGATAAAAATCGTGTACCATATAAATCATAAATGAACTCTTATGAGCCGCAAAACATTTGTTCTACGCAAAAAATCGCATTTATTAATCAACATAAGTAACGGAATACGAAATTATGACAGGATATCTCGAACACAAGACACAGAACGCACGTCTGACAGAATTTCGAATATTTATGATTGGCAATCAATTGCAAATTTTCAGAAGCAACAAACAGGAAAATGTAAATGAATCTTTTGAATTCCATAATTTTTTGAGTGTCTGGCAAACACACAAACTTAAAATAAAAGTGTATACAAAAGCACAAATATACATCTCCACGTTTATGCACATTTGTTGTTAATGTCGCCATAGCGTCTAATAGCCAAGGCGACTTAATCTTAGAACTTCTGTAGGCATTTCCTTCTGATATACCCAAAACCACAATGTCTACACGCACTTTGGCAAGCAAAAACCTCCTTTCGGTTATGCTTACCATTACGATTTCCTATACATCCCTCATATATGGCTGATTTTTTTGGCTCGCTTTTGGGGAATTGTTATACACAGAGAAAAATCAGCTGGAAATCGGTCTGAACTACAAATATTCCTTGAAGAGTTATTCTATAAATTAATAACTCAGGTGATTATAATAAATTCGTTAAAGGTCGTATTTCCTAATGTCCACTAAATTTCCGAATTTCTGGAAATTATTCGCTCTCTAAAAATTTGACTTAAAGGTACCATTGTGTCTCGAGCAGTGTAGGCTCCGTCCTGCTGAAACCACATTTTAGGTCTGTTTTCAAGAGCAGTAAGTAAAAAATTTTCTATCATAAGCAGATACCGCTCTCCATTTACGGTTACAGAACTTCCATCTTCTTCTCGAAGAACTAAGGTTCAATGTTATTTGCAGACCAATATATACACCTAACGGGGTGCAATTGGCGTTGATGAATGGCTCTTAGATTTCCAGAACCCCAGAACCTATAGTTCTGCTTATTACAAAGCCATTCGAGGGAAAATGAGCTCATGCGTTTAAATAATTCATCGCTGATTTAAATAAAAAAATACTATTATTCAGGTTCTTTGATCAGTTAAGAATCTCTCCACTATTTATTCTCTAAGTGTTATTTATAACATATAATCTGCAAAAATATAATCTGAAAAAAAAATATAAAAATATTTCACCAAAAAAGTTATTAAATTTTTATACTCTATGGTAATTTGTTATTTCGTTTCCTACGTCTCGAAATATTAATCAGAAACCATTTAAAGAGTGTTATGGAACGCTGCAGAATTCTAAGTCGATCTAGTAATGTAGTTCTAACCCTCCACACGCAATTCAATGTTCTTTGCTATTAAAGCATGCGCGTCGCATTCATTGCATTGTTCTTTGAGTTTTATTTTGACAATAGTACGATTGCGACAATAATAATATTGTTTAAATGTAACTTAATACTAGTTATTGCCAAATTTAAATATTAAAACTAGTTTGTAGCAGGAATATAAATCATGATTTGCGACAGTATTATTGTTTTTTTTTTTGGATTTTATGTTAACAATTATATGATAGCGGTTATCATTCCGTACAGGGATTAACCGGTTCAAGACCTCTTGCTTCTATATTTAAATAGAAGACAAGTTTTTAACAAAATGGCAAAGTGGCATCGATTTTCGTGGCTGCACACTGCTTTTATCATGATTTCGGACCCGTGACAACCGTCTTCACAAAGCTTTTGCTGCAATTGTTGAAAGTAAAACCGAACTCTATAAGGCCAGGCTTTCCCCAAACGAATGAGAACTACTGTTGTAAACCTTACTTTTCATGTTTTCTTCACACAATTACCCACGAAAATACAACTCACTCTTGCCACCTCTAAGGAGACTCCACATCGAGAGCCATCAATAGATTTCTTTTACAACAACTTGTGTGTGTGTTGTAAAAAGAGTTTAGTTGACTATGTCAACTTGTGTGCCGTGCCGTGCATGTACGTATGTTTAGCTCGATTGTTTATTTCGGTCTGTTGCTTTTACACATTGAACAGGGATTAACTGGCTCAAGACCTCTTGCTTCTACGAGGGCGACCGCAAAACTAACTAGCCTGGCACATTTTCTGTTTTACTAGCAATTTTTTTTTGTTTTTTAAAAACAATCTTTTATAAGCCATCTGTCAAAATTTGATTGAAGTAAACAAGTTTTATACTTTTTGAAAATTGGAAAATAAAGAGTTTCGTGCGGTAATTAAACGCTTTTATATGAAAGGTTATACGCCACAATTAATCAAAGATGAACTGGATTATGTTCATGGTGATAATGAACCATCATACTCCACCGTGAAATCCTGGGTTCAACAATATAAAATGGGTCGTTCAAGTACGGAAGATGAACAACGCTCTGGAAGACCGAAAACTGCTACTACTATTGAAAACTTTAGAAAAATAATTAATGAAGTGACTAAAGATAGACGAATAAAGCTCAGAGAACTTGCTGATATTGTTAAAATACACGAAAAATAAGTTTGGAGTATTTTACATGATGTACTCCACATGAAAAAGCTATCCGCAAGATATGTGCAGCCTTGTTGACTTTGCCCCAAAAAATCGTCCGTTGGACCAATTCCGAGGAGCTTTAAGCGATTTATCAGCGTAATCCAATAGAGTTCTTGCGTCGATACATAACTGTTGATGAAACATGGATCCATCACTACATCGCAGAATGCAAAGAACAGTCAAAACAATGGATAGAAGCTGGTCAAAGTGGTCCCAAGAAGGCGAAAAGTAATGGCCACAGTATTTGGGATTCAAGGGGTATACTATTTATTGATTATCTTGAGAAAGGAAAAACTATAAATAGTGAATATTATTGTGCATAATTGGATCGGTAGAGTGAAGAAATCAAGATAAAACGACCGCATTTAAAAAAAAAAGTTATTTTTCATCAAGATAATGCTCCTTCACACACTAAATTTTTAACTCAACAAAAACTGGCCGAATTACGATTTGAAATTGCTCTCGGTCACAAAAATTTTTCGTCCAATAGCGAGGTTATTGCTGAAACTGAGGCATATTTTGAAGGTCTTGAAAAATCTTATTTTTCGGATGGAATTAAAAAATTTGAAAAACGTTTGATGAAGTGGATTGAGTTGGAAGGAGACAATGTTGAAAAATAAATAATAATAATTCCAAAAAAAACGGTTCTTTTTATGTTAGGCCAGTTACTTTTGCGGTCGCCCTCGTATATTGAAACAGAAGAAAAGTTTTTAACAAAATGGCAAAGTGACATTGATTTTCGTGGCTTTTATCATGATTTCGAGTCCGTGACAACCCTCTTCAGAAAGCTTTGCTGTTATTGTTGAAAGTAAAACCGAACTCAAATGATTGTAATTTTAATAAACTTAAACATTGTTATTGTAACGACTCTAAGTAGTACTTTTTATCGGTAAATTAAAGTTTTTCTATATAAATTGCTTTGGATTTGTAAAATTGAAATATTTTTATTATATAAGTATGATACACTTACGTTTTTTAAAGCGGATTTTTCGATTGTAAAATAAATCGCTTTTATTATTTTGAATTTAAAGAATTTTTAAATAATTTTTTTAATAAAAATATATTGTTGAATAGAAACATAACCCAATTCAAATAAAAAATTATGGGGATCATAGAATGGTTAAGTGGGATCATACATTGATTGTATCAATATATGGTTTTACGTAAAACGAAACATATGTGAGGATCATAATATCGTTCTGGCGATCATAGTATGGTTGTGTGTGGATCGAACTATTGTTGTATGGAACAAAATGTTGTTGAGACACAGCCATATATCCAATAGTTTATGCTCTTCAAATATCGTTACCGCAACCATTCTTTTTTTCTTCATGCAAGTGTGTGTTGAAGCGCCATGGCGTTCAAACGGAATAAGCTAGGACACCGGAATTTTGCACTTGACTTTCCTAAACTTCATAAACTGTTAGGAAATGTAGATGGATCAAAAAAATACACACTTTAAGTTGAGGTGCACTTTATACCTCGAAAAAGAGACTTAAAGGGGTCATGTGGCAAAAAAAACAAAATTAACGTTAAAAAATTAAAAATTTCTTATGCTGATTTCGTTTCAAAAAAATAATGTTAGTGTTGGTTTGAGTGTGGTGTCTTGAATGTTTAATAACTTTTTCATTTATTGGTTAATTATTATTTTTTGTTATATAGTCTACTAGCTGACCCGACAAACGTTGTTTTGCCCTCAAATTTTATTTTCACTGAAAGTCTGGTTCTGTTGCAAAGTCGTAATGGATCAATATTTCGAAGAAGAATGGCAGATGTACTGAACCGAAATACCAATTATTTTTCAAATGCCGTTAACTGGAGCAGAAACAATGGATTTTTAATTTGTAATTTGTATGGAAGGTACCACGCCCACTTGGCCGATTTCATACAAAGTACACATTATCCATCTACAGACTATACCCAACGTGTAACTGGCAAATATCAACCTTCGCTATACACATGAACTCTAACAAGCATATCGACTGGTATTCTGCCAATTTCTGCCTCAATATTATTAATAAGGGTTCCAAAGTGTTGGGACGGTTGACATACACCTTCGACCTCAGGTAGCCCCAAAGGGAAAAAAAACGCATGGGGCTAAGTCTGGTGAAAGTGTCGGCCAGTTTACATCACGCGTCAAAGAGATAAGCCGTCCAGGAAACATTTGCCTCTAAAAAATCAATCGTAACCCTCGCTGTGTGTGCAGTGGTATCATCCTGTTGGAACAATGTATCCTCTAATTGCATTGCCTTAAAAACCAACTGAAAAAATCCTGGAGTCCCGTCTGGAAATGCCAAGATCAAATGATTGCTTCCGAGCAGAGCGCTTTGGAGATTGTAGTACAGCTGCTCTAACTCCTTCTCTCAGTTGCCCTTCGTACACATGAGACATTACCTGTGGTTCTCATTGAACTTCCCCAATTTACAATTGATTGCCGTCCAGGAACACGCCCGCGTGGGGGAAAAGCGAATCGTAAACGAAAAGCACGTTGCACTGCAACGATCGAGTGCGCATTTGAAAAATACGCTTCAACAAATCATTCATGCTCTTTCCAGTACTTTTTGTATAAATTTTCGTAAGATTTCCGGTGTTATGGCATGAATTTCATGGCGAATGTTTTGTATTGGCTATGTTCTGGTTGTTGGCTTATTTACGTACGTATACCCTTTTTTCAAATAACCCAAAGGAAAACAGCCAGGCGTTGTTAAATCCGGTGAACGTGGGGCCAATTGAAATCGCTTCTGCGCGAAATAAAGTGTTCACCAAAGAGGTCCCGTAACAGAGAATTGAGTCCCTTGCATAAATAAATAAAATTCAACAATTGCTGATCGCCGTTCTGTCGTGTACTCGTAGTTTTCCACTTAAAATTTCCTAGGTTTGCTTCACAAAATTCTGGAATAAAAATAAAAAATATAAATAAAATTAAAAAGATATTGAACATTCAAACCACATCGGCAGTTTTGCGCCACCATGTACAGCAATGTAGGCAGCAGCTGTAATATGGTGTAACATTCTACAACGCAGCCTAGACCCAGTGCAGTAAATGCGACATTTTCGCACGCATTGCATGTGACACTTTGACAATCAAAATCGAAATATTTCGTGGGGTTGCATTTTTTTAATAAACGAACAAAAAAATGCGGTTTCAGTGCAACATGCAAAAAAAATTATATTTTTATACACACAAAGACACCATTTGCAATAACTTTGGATATGTAGTCATTTAAAATAATGAAGTTTCATGCCAAGTCGATGCCGGCATTTTTTTTCCCAAATTAATGCTAATTTTAGTACATATCTAAATATGGATTCATTATGAAGATCTGGCTGATATAAGGTCGAAAGGAGGCACCACCAGTAACTATAAACATATTAGTACTCAAATTAAAGCAAATTTCTCTAAGAATTTAAATAAAGATCTATGTTAAGATTTGGATTAGATTGCGATCTGACTAATAGGCCTAAAAAGTAAAAAGTCAATTCCAAAAATATGGAATTATCACTCACTTTAAAGACATGTGTATTTTTCAATACTGAGAAACGATTAATGAAAAATACACCTACTGCTCCTGAATGACACGGGAGAAAGTCATTAGCATCAATGGTGTATTCGTATCTGACAATAAAGCTGTTGTGGCCTAATGAATCCAATATAAAGGGTGGTTAAATTTTAAGGGCCGATGTTGAATGTGAACCACGCCTACACGTTAAGTTTTTTTCTGCTTAAAGCGAGCAACGCGTTTAAGTTATTAAGGCTTATTATGATCAATTTTCGAAGAAAATCATCTTCAGTGACGAGGCACATTTTCACTTCAGTGGATTCGTCAATAAGCAGAATTGCCGCGTTTGGGCGAATGATAATCCAAGAGTGATTGTCGAAAAACAGTGCACCCCAAAGAGTGACTGTTTGGTGCGGTTTATGGGCTGGCTGCATCATCGGGCCGTATTTTTCACAAAATGAGGCCGGCCAAGCAGTTATTGTGAATGGTGTTAGTTATCGTGAGATGATAACGAACTTTTTATGGCCCGAATTGGAAGATATGGTGCCACTTGCCACGCAGCTAACGAAACAATGACTCTTTTGCGCGACAAATTCAATGGCCGTGTTATCTCACGTCGTGGCGATGTTAATTGGCCGCCAAGATCATGTGATTTGACACCGTTGGACTTCTTTCCTTGGTGTTATTGAAAGAGAAAGTGTACGTCGATAAGCCAGCAACAATTCAAGAGCAAAAGGATGAGATAATTCGGTACATTAACGACATATGCCCCTAATTATGACTCAGCGTCATTAATAATTTAGACTATCGGATGGAGGTGTGCCGCCGAGGTCGCGGCGGTCATTTGGCCTATATTTTGTTCCATACATAATTGAACTATACCAATATTATCAAATTAAAAATAAATGACAATAATTTCGTAAAACATTTGTGTTTTATTCAAATCAACAACGGCCCTTAAAATTTAACCACCCTTTATATTTCCCCACCATAAAAAAATCATTAACCAGACATTTAACAAGACACAAAAGGTAAACACATTTAGCAAATACTTTGACAAAAAGGTATCGAGACAGAACTTAGAGACCCAAAACATTAAACTGAAGTATACACTAAATTTTTAATTAAAACATTTTCAAAGCTAAATCTACAGGGGAGAAAGGTTATATCGTTATAAGCAGGTCGTATCGTTTTTAAAGTATACTTGAAGTAGGGGATATGCTGGGTCTAAAAAAGTAACTACCCCCATCAACAAGTTACTGCCTACTACTTTTCAATTTTGTTGTACAGTAAATATGTAAATGGATTTCTGCCTATCGTTAAACAAAATTGGTTCAAATTATTCCTAACCCTAATATTCCACATGTTTTATACTGTTGATGGCCTAATGTACTAGTTTCAAAGAAATGGTGGAGATCCGCCAACGTGTTTACTTTCGCACGTGCCTGTCTTATAATGTCATCGTCGACACTGAAATAAAAAGTTGTGCTGTATGAAATTTTGGGGGGTTTCTTAAATGATAAAAAGAACCCAGAGGTCACTCTACTGGTTAAGAAGGTATATATCGTTTGGTACGGACAAAAAGTCTCATCGAAAAAAGCATTTTGGTGCACACATATACGAGGGCGACCGCAAAACTAACTGGCCTGGCACATTTTCTGTTTTACTAGCAACTTTTTTTTTGTTTTGTTTTTTAAAAGCAATCTTTTAAAAGCCATCTGTCAAAATTTCCGAAATATTTAATGATTATTTTCTTTGTTACAGGTGATTGAAGTAAACAAGTTTTATAATTTTTGAAAAATGAAAATAAAGAGTTTTGTGTGGTAACTAAACACTTTTATATGAAAGGTTATACGTCACAATTAATCGAATATGAATTGGATCCTGTTCATAATGATAATGCACCATCATACTACACCTTGAAATCCTGGGTTCAACAATTTAAAATGGGAAGACCGAAGATGAACAGCGCTCTGGAAGACCGAAAACTGCTACTACTATTAAAAATATTAGAAAAATACTTAATGAAGTGACTAAAGATAGACGAATAAAGCTCAGAGAACCTGCTGATATTGTTAAAATACACGAAAAACAAGTTTGGAGTATTTTACATGATAAACTCTACATGAAAAAGCTATCCGCAAGATGGGTGCCGCGTTTGTTGACTTTGCCCCAAAAAATCGTCCGTTGGACCAATTCCAAGGAGCTTTTAGCGATTTATCAGCGTAATCCAATAGAGTTCTTGCGTCAAAACAATGGATAGAAACTGGTAAAAGGCGGTAGAAGACGAAAACTGTTAAGTCAGCAGAAAAAGTAATGGCCACAGTATTTTGGGATGCAAGCGGTATAATAATTATTGATTATCTTGAGAAAGGAAAAACTATAAATAGTGAATATTATTGTGCATTTTTGGATCGGTTGAGTGAAGAAATCAAGATAAAACGACCGCATTTAGAGAAAAAAAAGTTTTTTTTTCATCAAGATAATGCTCCTGCACACACTGCATTTTTAACTCAACAAAAACTGGCCGAATTACAATTTGAAATTGCTCCGCATCCACCATATAGTCCAGATTTAGCTACTTCTGATTATTTCTTGTTTCCAAATTTAAAAAAAAATTCTAGGTGGCAAAAAATGTCCGTCCAATAGCGAAGTTATTGCTGAAACTAAGGCATATTTTGAAGGTCTTGAAAAATCTTATTTTTCGGATGGAATTAAAAAACTTGAAAAACGTTTGATGAAGTGTATTGAGTTGGAAGGAGATTATGTTGAAAAATAAATAATAATAATTCCAAAAAAAAAAACGGTTCTTTTTATGTTAGGCCAGTTACTTTGCGGTCGCCCTCGTATATCATTTGGCACGGACAAAAAGTCTCATCGAAAAAAACATTTTAGTGCATACATATATTTGGCCAGATCTGTTTCTTGACTTTTTAATTCATTTGGGCCATGTCCGTCTGTCCGGCTGTACTGACAGAGTACCTTTGCTGTGTGGCTGGCTTGCACGATAAATCTCGAAAGTAGCTACCAATCCTTTTTAAATTTTGCATGCCTCAAAATTTTTCCAAAACTGCCTATGGATTGAAAATGGGCTATATTGCTACACCCATTTGGTACCTCCCATACAAGTGTACCATTTTTTCTTATTCTTGAAATATCTCAATGACTATTCATGCCATTTAACCAAAATCAATACACAATTACAGAAATATATGTGACAGCACATAGAGAAAGGGACCTAAGGGTAAAAAAAAATCAATTTTCAATTTTTTTTTGTTGTGGACAACATCTGAGCATCGAAAGAGACCAATCCCATGCCCCAAAACTGTTCCCTCCCAGAGATATGCGCGTTTTATTAAAGTGATGGTACACCAAAGATACACATATTTAAATCTTTAAAATGGCTCTCCTGAACAAAACTGGTTTTTACCCTTAGGTCCCTTTCTATTTTGCGCGTCGCATATGCTTAATAATTAGATTCCTACCCACGTCCCATCCAACTCAGTGCAGATTAGAACCTACGTAACTTGTCTCTTTGTCCTTAGCTTAAATTGTGACCACCATATTATTTATTTCATCAAAAACAGGTTGACATGCCTCATTTTGATACGACCTATAAAAATGCCATTCCATCCACTTTTTGTTCTTCAAATATCTCATACGATCTAAGCCAAAATCACTACTTAATACCAGAGTTATAGGGTTAACTTAGTGGCAAATAATGAGATTCCTAGACACGCCCCCTCTGGTACTTTTCACATAAATGACCATGTTTCAGTGTAGAAGAGATCCCACATTACTTGTCTCCTAGTGGATTAGATGCGCTGATACTGAGAACTTCATAAACAATATTTTATAACGGCTTTATATACCCGTGCGAAAATAATCGATGACACTCCCCATTCTAATACCTCGAGTGCAAATGTCTAGTCCACCTTCTTTGTGATTTTAATACTATGAATACGATTCTAAAATTAGTAATTAGAACGAGATTCTTGTACCTCTCACTCAAACTACCTGTAACAAACCCACATAACTTGAACGCGCAAAAGAAAATAGTGGATGCCACGCCCCATCCTTGAACCTCCGACAATCGGTACGCATTTAGGCAATGCAGGACGGAACAAAGGAAATTATAAAATCCATACATGGGTGAGGGTACATGTAAGTCGGAGCAACCGACTGATACGTATACTTTTTGTACCTTTTAAATGGAAAGCATTGTCGTGTAGAGATGGTTTGACAGTTAAACTGTTCTGGTTTTCGAAATTTATGCACTTCATTCCTCCACAGATAACATATTCGTGGCCACAAACGAATTTTCGCCAACCAAATGATTGAGGTTTCATGTACCTGGTGCTATGTACTGTTCAGTAATTATAACTAAAGTATCGGTAGAAAATACGAAAAGTCCAAACCTCCAGAAAGCAATATTTAGATCTGAAAGTACTCGTATACATGACTCACTTGTTTATCGAAAAAAAAATTAAATTTTCATTAGAGGGCAAAAACTGTTTCCTTATATACAAGGTGGACGATTTATCATTTTAAATTTGAATCAGCTGTAAAAAAAGTAGTGACAATTTTTTCAAATTTCTGGTTTTATTGGAAAGCTAAAACTTTCTTATTTAATAATGGAGCACAACATCATGTATATAACTATTAAAGTGTTTAATCGCCCACGCTATACTTGAAGCACTTCAAAGGTTATGAGAAAAGCTTAGATATCATCACCAATATTCGGTTACAACAACAAAATGTTGGCAAAATTATTGGTTGCCACAACTACCAGTTACGGCAACTAAATTCATTTTATGCGTGTCCTTGATATTACCGGTCAATTAGTTTCGTCTACAACCGATGATCATATTTATCATCTTGCGGTATGCCGATCCGCCGATCCTTCTCTTTGATTTTGAATCCTGAGACGAAAGGTTGGTCTGGCGAGGAAATACGTAACTTTTGGATAAGAGTTGGATTTTAAAACAAGAAAAAGACAGTGAAAAAAATACAAATAAACAACAAAAGTACAAAAAGCGACAACTCTTGTCGACAAGCAAATATATATTTTTTTAAAAACAACACATTTTAAGTGTTAAATAATTTTACAAAAAAAAAAATTTCAAAATACTAAACGCTTAAAACAACAATAATTCCGCCATTTTCCGCCACCAACTGAGACTAATCTACCGAGGGAGCAGCAGATTTCACAGCGCCAAGCCTGGTGGCTGCTAGGTAGTATCCGCCGACAACTATACCCCCGGTCAACTAGTTGCGTCTACAACCGCTGATCATATTTATCATCTTGCGGTATGTCGATCCGATTATTACAGTTGTAAACATTTGGGGATTGCAACCGAAGTTCTTTTTTGCAACGGAATTTTAGTAGTTTCAACCGATTCCAACTAATTTGTTCTCTGTGTGTGATTACAGTCTTGAGAGTAAAGGGCGTAAGAGTGAAAAAAATCATTAAAAAATCACGTATTTGTTAGGTAATTGTGATTTTGTTTGTGGTAGTAAAGCTGAAATTTTCCGACTAAGTGTGGAATAAAATATCCAACAAATGGCCCCTGTAGATCTTACGACAGGCCATTCATTTTTCTTTAAATTTTCCATGACTTTTCCACAGAGATGTGGCTGTATCTCACCGAGTAAGGTGCAATAGAACAGAAAGTAAGCCTATACAATTGTAAAGCCAGCGATTAGGTAAAAAGAGTAAAATTGACTGCTTTACTTTCCATTTAAAAATAATCGTACACACCTATTGCAAAAAAGTGGAAATATAGCAGGGTATGACTAGAACCTTTTAATGTATGTGCAAGTGAGGAGAAGCATTTCACTTGAACCTGACCTTGCCTTACTTAAGGTGCCATTGGCTTCAGTTTCATTTCTATTTGACTTTTCGCTTCCTTGCTTCTTTATGGTTTCCATGTGCCCCGAGTACAGATAATCAAACATACAGTCATGCACCGATGTTGACGCGGATATGGAGACACCACCACCTGTGTGGCATTCACCAGCCCAATATACGGACGTGATGTAGATGACCTTCTACGCCATTCAGCCTTCATTCATTCCGATACATTTTCAGCGATGAGGATGTCGAGCAGTGGGGCGGCATGTGCATATATGATGACATTCAATGTGATTGGATCTGTAGGACGCTCTTATTGTTATATTTCCTGTACGTGAGACGGAATTATTGTCGCTTCTTAACAGGATTATTTACAACGATAATTTCGTAGCTACAGACATGATAGAAATAGATAAGAGAAAAAACGTATATCCTTCAGAATTGTCAATTGACTTTTGAATCCGCAAAACTGATATACCTCGGACGACAAGATTATGTCATGTGGCCGATATGGAAAACATAAGAGTAAAAACGTAACAGAAGTTGCCTAAAAATAAAGATATATATTCAGAAAATGTAGTAAAACGAGAATCGGGTCAACTATATGCTGTCAATGCAAAGTATTTACGAGGGTTGCTATATATATTTTTCTGGCCTAGGTAAAACTAAGTATTGCCTGCCGCCGTCTGACTTTTCCATTGGAAAGTTTGACATTTTTTAGCATAAACTTACTCAGAACGTTTTGACGTACGACCTTCATTTGTGTTGTTTACAGTGACTTGAAAAAATCAATTTAGCAAAAAGATGGAGTTAACTCGTGAACATTTTCGTGCGACCATTTTTCACAACATCCGAAGTGGATTATCACGACAAGAGTGTATCGATGAACTTAAATCTTTGTATGGCGATGAAGCACCATACCATAGCACTGTGAAAAACTGGTTTAATGAATTCAACCATGGCCGACACTCGTTTAAAGACGAAGGTCGTGAAGGTCGTCCAAATCGGCCGTGGTGCCAGAAAACATTGATGCCGTGCGTGAAATGCAAGATCGTCATGTCACATATCGTGAGATAGAGGCATCCTTGGTCATTTCTTCCACCAGCATACATTCGATATTGCATGTACACCTGGCCGTAAAAAAGGTTTGTTCTCGTTGGATCCCACACAATTTGACAATCGTTTAAAAAAATTCTCATGTCGATTGGTGCAAAGAAATTTTGAAAAAATGCGATCGCGGTGCTAAAGACGTTTATAAGATCGTCACAGGTGACGAATCATGGATCTATGCGCATGAGCCCGAAACAAAACAGCAATCGTCCTGCGGGTCTTCGAAGGCAAGCCAAATCTAATGAAAGTTGTGCGTTGAAGAGCACTTCGAAGCATAGGTCGCCTGTTTCTTTGGCAAAACTGGTCATGTGGCGACTGTTCCGCTTGAGCAACGTAGGACGGTCAATTCAGAGTGGTACACCACAATTTGTTTGCCTGAAGACTTCGGAAAAATTCGAAAAACGAACAAGAGAAGACAAATCATTGAGCGCCATGACAATGCGAGCTCTCAGACATCGGCTCAAACCAGCGCCTTTTTGACCGGCCAAAACGTCGCATTGATGGGTCATACGCCGTACAGCCCTGACTTGGCATTGGCTGCTTCTTTTTATTCCCGCACATCAAGAAAAAAATGCTTGGTCAATGATTTTCGCCGTAAGAAGATACTGTTGAAGCATTTAAAAACCATGTTTTGCAGGTGTCTCAGTCGGAGTGGAAAAAGTGCTTCGACAATTGGTTTGAGCGCATGCAAAAGTGTATAAATCATGCTGGAGAATAGTTTGAAAAACAATAAAACCATGTTTGGTGATAAATATTCACATTTTCATGATTAGGCCAGAAATATATATATAGCAGCCTTCGTATAATTGTATGATTTTGTAGTCCCAATTACTCATAACTCAAAATTACTACTTTTCCTGTTTTAGGAAGGGAATAAGATATTAAGCAGGCGTTTGCCATACGGGTGATTCTGAGACTGTCATGTTGATGGAGAACACTGAAGAGAATGTTGCTTCGTAGCCGAGAGTGTGCAACGCGGGACCTGTTTGTTTTTGGAATATACCAATAATAACACGACAAAAATTTTACTATACTGGGTGGCTCACTAATTGTGATACAATAAAAAATTCAATTTTCCACGCAAATGCGACACCTGATCAGAAAATTATTCATTCATCATTGCGGCCTGAGGGTTTGAAGTTGGGATCGCTTCAATAATTGTTTTAATGGACTGCCCTAGTTTAATTTTCCATGGTTTAATTTTGTACATCTCTTGCTGGTACAGTCAGGTTCGGTGATCTTTGAGGCCAGCGAGATGTCCAATTTCTGAATATTAATTTTTTGGGGGATTTCGTTGGAGCTCATAATATGCGTCACAGTTATGGTGAAAAAACTCCTTAGCCATCTTTAAATAACGATCCGCATTGACAGTCACTGTTACAACGTTTTTTTCAAAGAAGTATTGCCACACAATGATCTTGCTAAAATTGCACACCATACAGTAACTCGTTCTGGTTGCAGTTTCGGCTCATGGAGTATTTGTGCGTTAGATTCACTTCATATACGGCAATTTTGTTTGTTTATATTGCCATTTAGAACAAAATGGGCCTCATCAGACATACAAAAGCATTTTATCAATAATTTTTTGGCAAAATTCGTTCGAATAGGTAAATCCAGAGGGTTATACTTGCTTGTAATTTAGAATTTGATCGAAAATAAGTTTAAGTCATCATGAAATTTCCGTTCTCATGACCGTCTGCTAACTGCAATTCGCGCCGATAAGTCTCGAGACGAAACGCTTCGATTCGCCTGAATTGATGATGCTACAGCCGCGATGGTGTATTGAACCCAAACATAGCGATCTCCATAGTACGGTCTTTGTGCGATGCTTCCAGATTCGGCAAACATGTTTAGCAGCCTCATAATGGTCCATATACGTACAGGGGGGAGTTCCGCCAAACTCCCATCTAAGTTCATTTTGGACTGATAGAATAGAAATTATGTTTATTTAAAATTAATTTATTTTACAATTTAAGTTTTGTATGTCTAAGTTTGTGTCTTATATGTTGTGATGTTAATTACGTGTTGTCAGCGCCGGCGATCGATGTAAAAAAGGGGAGATAAAAGGTTGTTTGTTCACCAAGTGGGACTTTTGTATCAGGTACCAAGTATTTGGTACATAAGTTGTAGTTGGTATGAAAACAGTGATGCCATAACATTCCCCCCGCGGAGAAAGCTCACCTGAACCTTAGAGGGACCGTGACCCGTCTACCACTTGTAGTCGTTTGAGGTCGGGGTACTTCAGGTGATAAATTAGTAGCGGAGCTGGAATCTGATGAAGTAATATTTGATTTGAGATCAATTTGTAGATTAGGCTTATTATTAGGTACATTTGTAGAAATATCAGGTGTAATGTGTTGAGAAACTGACTCCTCGAGATCTGAATTTGACACGAAGGCAGGTTTTAAACGATCAATACTGATGTTGCTATGACGACCTCGTATCAGGACTGTAAAAAATTTCTGGAATTTTTTTACAACCAAAAAAGGACCATCATATGGATGTGTCAGTGAAGGTTTGATTGAATCGTTTCGGACGAATACGTGTGAAGATGCTTGAAGGTTCTTCGAGATAAATGTTCGAGGCGTGGAGTGATGAGCTGTATCGGCTGGTCTGAGCTTTTGCATCGATGCTCTAAATTCGGAGACAAAGTCGTTGATGTTATGCTTCATTGATGTTTGATCGAAAAATTCACCAGCAAATAATAATTTTTTGCACCAAATACAACAAGAAAGAGCCCAGTTACCTAACTTTTTGACTCTTGTGCCCCAGAAAACGGTTGTATGGTCAAAACCGGCGATTTTTAGACAATATAGACATATATTTACTGAAATTAAAAAAAAATCAACGAATCCACATATATAGAAATTTTGAAGTTTTGGCTAAGATAAGAGACAGACGCATGGGCCGTAAGAGCTCGAGAATGTACCATTTATTTTCTTATTTTTTCAGCTACATTAGCGCGGGGTCGGAGGGTATATTAGGTTCGGCCTGATCTCAAGGACGTTTTTACTTGTAATTAGCAAACCTTTCTTAATCCCACTTGGATACCATAGGTCCAAAAACCATACTTATTTTGATGCTTCACAAACTATTCCAAAATAGCATTTGTTCTGCTGAATATATATAAAGGTACTTTAAGTCTTTTATAGCAAAACTAATTCTGAGTATTTCAATCACAAGCTGCTTTTTACTATTAGCTATCATTGTCCACAAGTTCAGGGTTCTGGTGAACGTTCGAACTCTGTCGTTCTTTTAACAGACAAACAAAGGGAAGGACGGGCCGAGCTTAATTACTTAAGAGTTTTACGGTAATCAATAATATACGTATAAGTATATACATAATAGGAAATTCGCTCAGTATTTCGCGGTGTTGCAAATGATACGAAAAAATCAACATATACTACATTCTACGGTAACATTTAAAATAAAACTCATAAGTTATTATCAATCTACAGACACATTAAATGTATGCCGAGGACAATTTCTTATTTTTTTTTTAATAAAAAATCAAATAAAATTTAAAGAAAAGTTCGGCAGTTTTATTGACTGAGACTGCCTTGATTAGCGTGCCTTCAATTGGCTCAATTTGTAACGAAAACTTTCAGCCCAAAAAAGAATAAAAGTAACTGGACATCATTGCAAAAACTTCAACACATTTGATTTATTGTTCTCCGATGTTTTGTTGTAATGCTGATGAAACTTCTCAACAAACAACCAAAAGTCATTTTAATTTCTTTCATCGCTACATTAAAGCAGTTTAGTTAAAAATAAACTTTTTTGATTTATATTTAAAAGTTTTTTTTTTTTAAATTTTACTAGAGCAAGGATGTCCGTATTTGTAGTACAAAATATTAGATGAAGACAGACCGTAATTGCTGATGTATGCTTTAAAGCGAATGCTGAAGAAGATAAATGTATTGTAGCTGTTCCGAAAAAATGGTGCCAAGATAAAGTAAAACAAACACTTACAAAAGGCAAACGGAAGTTCATTTTGAGATGATGCAAAAATGCAATAGAACGTCAATTGTTTACAAAAATCTTTTTTCTCAGTATTTGCGTAAATGTCAAAAAAGCACTGCATAGAGAAATTAATTATATGTACCAAAGAGAAAGGCAATGGTCTGAGTCTCATGTAAAATAACCACTTGGAGTCGAGGTATTCTACCGTAGTAAACCTGCTTCCCTCTAAAATACAAACTAGTTGCATTTCTCGCTTTGACCATTGCCTTCGTTCCATGTGACTTCCTAAAATTTGTGTGATAGTGAATACTCCAATCTTGTCAAATCAATTTTGTTGTTTTATAATAAATGGAGGAGGAAGTGAAGCCAGTATAGACGAGATGAGTTATCAGTACAATTCTTGTATGCTGGCGACATGCTTATAATTAAAAATAAAAGTTTCTTAGGACTATATGGGCCACTTTTCTGGCTAAAAAAGTCGAAAGGGTTAGGTTCTACTTTACATTATTGGAATATTTTAAGAAAATGCTGTTAGACTTTACATCCAGGTACTTGTAACGTTTTAGTGAAAGTGCGGCATCCCAACTGGGGTCTTGAGTAAAAACAAGTACAAACGGCTTTGCCAGGATTAGAGTATTTGGTTGACAGGATTTGGGTATTTGATACCATTATCATACGCAGTTTAGAGAAAAAAATTTGATTGCTTTTGAGAAACCATGGGTCATAGGGAGCCGACAAATTTGGGCCTTAAGTTAATTCAAAACATACAAAATAAAGCAAAGTGAGGGAAACTGATTGTTTTTGAGTACCCATATGACCTATGGGACAAGACCTCAAATATATTGGAATGGTATAATTAAAGCACTTTGGGCCAGTCCGAGTGCAAAATTTGCCAAAGTACTCAATCCAGATACATATTTTGATTTGTAAAAAATTTAAACTGTTTCTGAATATCCCCAGAGCACAAAGACCACGCACCAAGGTAAAATTCTCCATTCAGCTAAATAGAAAAATTATTGTCACATTCAGATTCTTTTAAATATTACTCTGTTTCCTAGTAAATATATTTTCATATTCGAAAGGATGTTTTTTCACTGTTTACAGTTCAAGGAGGACAATTTTTGAAAGACAATATTTTGAGAAATAATGTATAATTTAAATGGTCGTAAATAAACATTTCTTTGTGTAACAAACGGAATGACAAATTTATATGTATACACACCCTATGCTGGACAGTATTAAAATATCATGTTCTCATACCCTGTAATAGGATCCAATTGAATAAAGATACTCGTAGAATAGGTTCCGCTTTTCCATTAGAGTGTCCAGAACCGAAACTAAAAAACATACATTCCGGTTTTAATGTTCAAGGCGACAGTTGATTTCTCAAAAATAGCTATAACCCGACATGTCGAATTACCCGGATGTTCAATGTCGGGTTTTTCGGCTTTCGGTTTTTTTTTGTTTCAGGTACAAAACAAAGACAATTTATAATTTGCACGTACAAAATATCTTTTGAAGCTCTTTTCAAGTGTGAAATGAAAAAAAAAACGATATTTTCAAAATGCTCCGGCCACTAGGGATTAGCCGCATGTTCGTCTACCGATGCATAAAACTGTTTGGGGAGACTGGAGATGTAAAAGACCGCCACCGGGCAGGCCGCCCACACTCTGTTTGAACACCGCATGTCATCAAGGCCGTTCAAGCAGGAATTCACAGAAATCCGCTCCGAAAACAGAAAATCATGGCCCGTGAGATGAATATCACGCAAAAGTCAATGAGTCGAATCATTAAGAAAGACTTGGGACTTGGGGATCTCAAACGACGTACCGGATATTAATTCACTGCAGCTTTAAAAAAATATGATTGAAAAATGCAAATGTCCGTTGGTGAAGCACGCTGATAACTTGCACAGAAAAATTTTATTCACCGATGAAAAAAATTTTACCGTTCAGTAAAAATTTAACAAGCAAAATGATAGAGTGTATGCGCCGTCATCTAAGAAAGCATCTGAACTGATCCAAAGGGTCATCACCCAACTTCAGTCATGGTTTGGTGGGGTGTCTCTTACGATGGGGTCACTGACCTGCATTTCTGTGAACAAGGAGTCAAAACATCGGCCAAAGTTTACCAAGAAAGCGTTTTGGAAGCTGTTGTGAAGCCTATTAACAATCCCCTGTTCCAAAACCAGCCATGGACTTTCCAGCAGGATTCTACGCCGGCCCATAGGGTAAAACGTCCCAGGCCTGGCTTCGAAACAATTTGCTAGCGTTCATTTCCTCTGAAGAATGACCCTCAGGCAGTCCAGATTTGAACCCATTGGATTACATTGGATTACAAATTGTGGGCGGTTTTAAAGGATAAGGTTTGTCACAAAAGATACCCCAACATTGGATCTCTTAAGACTGCTTTGGTTCGAGCTGTGGCCAATTTTCCAATGGACGAGGTTGGTGCAGCTATTGACGATTGGCCAGTGCGACTTAAGGCGTGTGTAAAGGCAAAAGGCGGACATTTCGAATAAGTAGATTCTTTTGGATACAATATACATCAATAAATATATTAAAAAATATTTGGTCCAAAACATTCTGTACTTTTTATTTTACAGCTTAAAACGTGTGTAACAGTTTTTATGTCCCTACTAATGACCTTGTGGCACTCTTTGCAACAGGATATTTAAAGTTACGTTCATGGCAAATATTTGTAAATACCAACACTATTTAAGCTAGATCCACCTATATACAAAAGAACCAATCGACTCAAAATCACCAGCTGATTTGATTAAATGATGTCTATCTATACGCACGTGAATCTGCTGTTCATCTTAAGCTTGAAGTTGAACTATTGTTGCCCGATTTCATGAAATATGGCAGAAGTGACCAAGGACGAAAGGTATTCAAATTTTAGAAAGTCGCTTAAGATTAAGATACAACTCCCAAACATGATTTTACCTAAAATGATTTTACATGCAATTGCTCTAGATCTAATTTCTTTGAATCAAATATTGTATACTTAGCATATTACTTTACTATGGACACACAACCATTTTTGTACTATGTAGCTCCAATTTTTCATAAAGGTCATTATAAAGGATCTAGTGGCCAAAGGAAACTACTTACTTCCAGTTCCAAATGCAATAACAATAAAGCCAAATATACGAGTACGAGGGTTGCTACTTATACTTCTGGTCCTGACAATACTAGTGTTCCTAGATACAGACTGGAACATTCATTGGAAACTTTGACATTTTTTAGCATAACTTAAGTCAAAGAATGGAATTATCCCGTTAATATTTTCGTGCGATAATTTTTTACGATTTTCGGCATTGGTTTTCGAGACAAGAGTGTTTAAATCAACTTGTTTCGACTTTTGGCGATGAAGTCTCGGACGCCGAACGCTCCAGGATGAATTTCGTGAAGAACATCCAACTTCGGTCACTTTGCCAGAAACCATCGATGCTGTGCGTATACCGATTAAGCAAGACCCGCATGTGACATACCGTGAGATTAAGGCATCCTTGGACATTAGTATGACAAGCATCAATAACATATTGCATGTTCATTTGGCCGTGAAAAAAATGTGTTCTCGTTGGATCAAACATAATTTGACGAATGCTAAAAAAAGGCTCGCATGAATTGGGGAAAGAGTTGTTGTATGTATAACTGCGGTAGCTCAAAAGCAGTGTATAACATTGTCACAGGTGACGAATCATGGATCTATGCATATGAACCCGAAACAGCATATGAACAAAACTGCAATGGTCTTTCAAGGCGAGCCAAATGCAACAAAAGTTGTTCGTGGAAGAAGTTTATCGAAGCAAATGATTGCGTTTTTTTCGGTATAACCATCCATGTTGGCACAGTGCCTTTAGTGGAACGTAGGAAGGTCAATTCTGAGTGGTATGCAACCATCTGTTTGTCAACCGTTTTCGAAGAAATGAGGAAAGATAATAATAGAACACGGATCTCTGACACATCATCTGAAACGATGAGCAATTTGACCACTCAATATGTCGAATTGATGAGCCATCCACCAAACAGCCCTTATTTGGCATCCATTGACTTCTTCTTATTCCGTAGCATCATGAAAAAATGCGTGGTCAACGATTTTCGTTGCCAGAAGATGCTGTTGGAGCGTTCCAAAACCATGTTTTGGAGGTGTCTCAATTGGAGTGGGAAGAGTGCTTTGACAATTGGTTTGAGCGCATGCAAAAGTGCATAAATCATGCTGGAAAATACTTTGAAAAATAATAAAACCATTTTTGATGATAAATATTTGAATTTTTTTATTAGGCCAGAAATATATATACGTAGTAGCCCTTGTATGAGCGCAAATATGTTTCAACATTCTTTGGTAATTAAAAAAAAATTAAATGTGATATTGTTTTTAAAATCTATTTGAATTTAGAGCCCGTTTGAATTGTTCAATAACCTGCTACCAATTGGCTTTTTTGTACATCTAGAAAAAAAGCCAACAGAAAAGGACCTTAGGGTAAAAAAAATCAATTTTAATTTTTTTTTCTTATTTTGATGTGGACAACATCTGAGCATCGAATGAGATCCCATGCCCCAAAAGTGTTTCCTCCCAGAGACATGCGCGTTTTATAAAAGTGAAGTCTATGCGCAAATAGAAAGGGACCTAATCTTTCAAATGGCTCTCCTGAACAATACTGGTTTTTAACCTTCTATTTCTATTTTGCGCGTCACATATAGGTTTTATATAGTCATTCATAAGGGTTTTTGGATTTTTTTCTTCTAGTTTATTTTTAAAAAGCAAATCTCTTCGCAAGTGGTTTTGTTGTATTCTCGGAGTCTAAAAATGCGGAGGCTTAAACCGGAATGTCGGTTATTGTCGGCGTTTTAGTACGAGTATCTATAAATCCATTGATGAATGAGCTGAATTGTTTATTCAGTCTAGAAATATTTAAAAACCTTTTAAGTGAGCACAAACTTAGATTAGGGAGAAAATTCCACTGCTTCTCCCATAAGTCGACGTTCAAAAGCACATATTTTTTTGGCACCGTTTACTCATGGGTCAAGATCGTAGATTATGTTGAACCGTAGTAAAAAGATATGTCGACTTGTACTAAAATATTTTGTTTATCTTTATTTCCATAGTAAAAAGCCAATTAGGGACTCGGCGTGGATCAAGGACAAACAATTTGTCTTATTTTTGTTTGACCTGAATCTTGCTTTCAACAGAGAAAGGACGGCCGGACTAGATGGCTAGATCATCTTACATGTTTACGACGATCAATAATATATGTTCTTAACAGGGTCAATATATTGAGGTGCTGCAAACGAAATGAAAAATTTATTATACTAATCAACTAAACAAATTTTAATGTTATCCAATTATTTATTACTAAACATCGCGTGTTTGGAACGATTATTTCAGATTAGCATGTGGTGTCGTAGGGCGTGAGTTGGCCATTAATAATATGCATATAGCAAACAAGCGCAAAAAATTTGAAAATTCGTCCACGTAACTGTTAGATAAATAAAATGGGTAACAAACTACACATGCACTATTATGTAATAGGATATACTGAACATGTTATTAGAGAGTAAAGGCTTAAATCAGTAAGAATTTATTATAACATGCGATAGTATGGCTGCTCCTATTATCCCTTGAAAACGGTTCCATGCTTAAATTTAAAATAATTCGGTATACCGTCGTACATACATACAGCAAATATGGTCTCTGCAATTGCAGTTAAATACGTTGTTTGCATTATTTATTTAATTAAAATGAAAAGCCATAACAAATTTCCTTTATCTAAATTGCTAGTGCTGTTGTTTTTATGCACATGCCGACATGTGTATTTTAACTTAGTTAAATTTTATATAAACGTCAGAGTGCAATCAACGATATTGCCAAACTGTATTAAAGATATGCAAACAAAAACTTCACTTGAATATTGGAATTCTGGCCATGATATCAATGAACATGTGTATCTCGTCCACACGGAAGCACAATTTACCTCAAACTGAAGCTAGATGACGCTGCCATACAAATGGTGCTATTACTTGTAGATTTTCATACCAAAACGGTGTATTTAATTATTTAGGAAAAGAAAAATTGTGTTTTTTATTTGAAAAAATTATTTTTTTATTACAAAGTATTATATGTGAAAAATACGCGAGTCTGCTGACGTACCGTCTTCTCCTCTGCTGAAGTTTGCGGCGGTGTTCTCTTTGCACTACATTCACGCTATAGCTAAATACTGCTGCTGCGACTTCATCAGCGTAAGTGTCGTGTGGATCTGCCTGATATTTTCGATGGTCTAAAGGCTATTTGTCCCGCTGGACCGCTGTTGCGGTTTAATAAAGCAGTAAGCGCTCTTAATATTCCGACCACCGACTCAGGATTTCGTAGTAACTTTTAGTGATCCAAACGTTGCACGTAAATGAATTTTACCATTATAAAAATGTTGACTTCGAATTACGTTTTGACACTGAAAGATCATTAAAAATGTTTGAGAGTGCGTTGACATAATGATACGAAGTTGTTATATCCCTATTGGAAAACCCTTTATTACGTAGCGTTTTTTCTACTTTAAATTAACAATAAAATGACGTAAAGTAAATTTTTAGTTTTTCAAAAGTATACTATTTACTTATTTATTTATTTATTTATTTATATTTATAGGAAATTTTTAACTAGATATCGTATCTTTTATCCAGACAATACAGCATTTGGAAATTTTCAGTGCGGTATTTTTTTATCCATGAGCTTATATTTTTTTGCCGTAGAATTTAGAATGCCAAACGGTATTAAAAATAAAAATAGGGCACAACCGAACGACATATCAGCGTCCTGTCTTATTTCGTTTAGAAGCTATCGTGCTTCCAACAAACACAAGGGCACAGATGGCGGTGGTGTACTTAGTAGGGACATAAATGCTGTTACATTGAACACACATATTTCAATAGTAGAACTGAATATACCCCGTTAATGTCATATGGGTTTTGAAAGCTAACCTCAACAGCGTTAGTCTGTAACAGTATTTTAAAATTGTTTCAACTTTCATCATGGAGTGGTCAGCTAATGAGAACCGTATCGCTGTAATAGCGCTTTTCAAGTGTGAAATGAAAAAAAGCGAAATTTTCAAAACGCTCCGGCCACTAGGGATTAGCCGCATGCTCGTCTACCGATGCATAAAACTGTTTGAGGAAACTGGAGATGTAAAAGACCGCCACCGGCCGGGACGCCCACACTCTGTTCGAACACCGCATGTCATCAAAGCCGTTAAATCAAGAACTTACAGAAATCCGCTTCGAAAACAGAAAATCATGGCCCGTGAGTTGAATATCAAGCAAAAGTCCATGAGTCGAACCATGAAAAAAGACTTGGGATTTGGGGCTTTCAAACGACGTACCGGACATTTATCAACTGCAGCTTTAAAAAAAATAGGGTTGAACAAGCAGAACAGCAAACGTCTTTTGGTGAAGCACGCTGATAACTTGCACAGAAAAATTTTGTTCAACGGTGAACAAATTTTTACCGTTCAGAACAAATTTAACAAGCAAAATGATAGAGTATACGCGCGTTCATCTAAGGAAGCATCTGAACTGATCCCAAGGAGGGAAAAGGGTCGTCACCCAGCTTCAGCCATGGTTTGGTGGGGTGTCACTTACGATGGGGTCACTGACCTGCATTTCTGCTAAAAAGTAGTCAAAACATCGGCCAAAGTTTACCAAGAAACTGTTTTGGAAGCTGTTGTGAAGCCTCTTAAAAATGTCCTGTTCCAAAACAAGCCATTGACTTTCCAGCAGGATTCTGCGCCAGCCCATAAGGCTAAAACGTCCCAGGGTGGCTTCGAAACAATTTGTCAGCGTTCATTTTCTCTGAAGAATGGCCCTCAGGCAGTCCAGATTTGAACCCATTGGATTTGAAATTGTGAACGGTTTTGGAGGACAAGCTTTGTCACAAAAGATACCCCAACATGAGATCTCTTAAGTCTGCTTTGGTTCGAGCTGTGGCCAATTTTCCAATGGACGAGGTTCGTGCAGCTATTGACGATTATCCAGTGCGATTTAAGGCGTGTGTAAAGGGAAAAGGCGGACATTTCGAATAAGTAGATTCTTTTTGGATACAATATACATCAATAAATATATTAAACAATATTTGGTCCAAAAGCATTCAGTACTTTTTATTTTACAGCATAAAACGCATGTAACAGTATTTATGTCCCTACTAAGTATATGCGTTTCCACTGGTATGATAATTATTTTAGAAAGTGCATCCTTTGCGACAGGTATGAATTAAAATAATCTTTAAAATATAACAAATAAAAATCGAAGTAACAAATTTAAATTGTTGTACATGTATTTTGTAGCGTGTTTCAGGGCAATCAGCACTTTCTCATGCAATAGCTTTAAAAAAGTCTAATAGCAGTTTAAATGAAAATTTTAATTTTGCATGCGAAAAATATCAAAGGTCACAACTGAATTTTATAATTGAAGAAATCAAGGTACAAACTTAACTGGTTAGTCGTGATAAATTTAAAAAACACAAATTTTTGCTGCCTGTCTATTTTATTACAAAGTGCTAATTGAAGCTTAATATCAGTTTTTAGTATAAAATAAGGGTCCGTGTTAGTCTTCCTCATTAGCAAAGCTCCCGTTTGCCAGTTAATGGAATGGAGTTTTTCTTTTACAAAATTACCAGATGTTGTCGACAAATCGTAAACCTTCTATTCATCAGAAGTTCCATGGCAAAATTGTTGTATATATATAAATAACAATGAAATGTGCTTAACCGCTTAAAACTTAAAAACGACTAGGGCAAACTGGATACTTCCTTCTGCGGGTTTGTTTATAATTGCTACGTGAAGGTTTAGAAAAAAGAAAAGTCGATACTTTGTACAGTGGGCAGAGGAGGTGACAAAACTGTTTTTTTCAGATAGAAGGCTGACAATTGGTACAAAGTTTTAGGGTACGTTGGGTATGGTCTGTAGATGGTTTATGTGTAGTTTGCACGAAATAAGTCCAGTGGGCGTGGATCCTCCCATACAAATCACAAAATTAAATTCCATTATTTCTGCTCCTGTTAACGGTATTTGAACAAAATTAGGTATGATGATTCATATTCTAAGTTCTGCTGGAAATGTGGGCGAGATTGGACAAAGGCGCGTGGTACCTCCTAGAGAAATCACAAATTAAAAATCCATTATTACTGCCCCTGTTAACGGCATTTAAACAATAATTGGTAAGTCGGTTCAGTGTACCTTTCATTCTTCTTCGAAATATTAACCCACCACGACTTTGCAACGGAACCAGACTTTCAGTAAAATCAAATTTGAAGGCAAAAAAACGTTTGCCGGGTCATCTAGTTGTATATAAAACCGTTCAAAGTAAAAGTTTAAGATTTGTTGAGAGTCACGCCTCGGCTATGCAAATGTTCTTTGACTAATAAAGAGTGACCACGTAGTAACGATACACAATGAACATGTTACTTTGGTACCAATAATTGGTGGTGACAGCAAATAAATTCCTTGTTGCAACCAAATCCCGTTTAGGTTGCTGTTGTAACGTATTACACTTGGGGTGAATTACACAAGGGTCGGTCCAAATTATTTTTTATGGGCCGAGGGAATTTTTATTTTGCAACGCTATACAATATAAAATTAGTTAAAAAGTAGTAAATATTTCTTTACTTTACCTTACTGTCTTGATAAGATGTCTTATGTGATGTAAACCTCATCACAATATATCAAATTTTGTTTACTAATATTTAAGTAGCATAGGCTTATTAAGGGTGTCCTAAGAAGAACGCAATTTTTAAATGACTGATGCAGCAATTGAATTGTTTCTCTGGCTGTATGACATGTGGCGCCGTCTTGTTGGAACCACATGCCCTCCACATTCATTTCTTCAATTCTAGGCAAGAAAAAACTGGTTATCATTTCACGATACCAAACACCATTGACTGTTTGCGCTTGACCTGCCTCATTTTCATAAAAAAAGGTCCAATGATTCCTCCAGCCCAAAAACCACACAGTGACACGTTGAGGATGCATTTGCTTCTCGTGAATCACTCGAGGATTTTCCGCACCACAAATGCGACAATTCTGCCTATTGACGAAGCCATCAAGATGAAAATGGGTCCCGTCACTGAAGATGATTTTATCGGCAAAATCAGCATTTTCATGTTGTCTCTCCAATACCCAATTAACGAACTCCCTTCGCTGTCCATGGTCAGCTGGCTTCAGTTCCTGAGTCAATTGAATTTTGTATGCATGAAGATGCAAATCTTTCGTCAAAATTCGCTGCAAAGTGGATTTGGAGACACCAATTTGCTGAGCTCGGTGTCGAATTGAGGTGGATGGAGTTTGAGCGACATCATCACGTACAGCTGCGACATTTTCGGTCGATCGACCTGGTCGATGGCGCGTTGTTGTCTTTACATCACTAACAGACCCAGTTTCGGCAAATTTATCCATTAATCTCTTTACAGTTGACTCTTTTGGAGCATTATTGTGACCCCAAATTGATCGCAATTTGCGAACTGTAGCCGCAAAACTTTCACCATTTTGGTAAAACAATTTCACAATGAGAATGCGTTGTTCATTCGTGTAGCGCTCCATTTTTACTAACCTCGTACCTTCTACTAACAAACAATAACAATTGTTCAAATGTCAAACAATGACACTTCGAATGTTGCCAGATTTAAAAATTGCGTTTTTCTTGGGACACCCTTTACAAACCTAAACTCTTTGTCATTGTAGATAATAAGAAAAATTAAATTGTTATATTTACAAAATAAAAAATTGAATTAAAAATTATTTTCATAGAGCATTTTAACATCCTATCTCTAAGTGCGATGTTGTTTTTCTCATTTTTTTTAAAACCTGAAATAATGTCCAACTAGTTTCAGCAGAGGAGTGTCCATTTTTTTGAGAAAACTGCATGTATATTTTTAAAAACGGTCGTTTTGAGGTAAAAATGTTATACTAAATTACTACTATTATCATTAAAGTAGAGATAGACTAAAATAAAATCACACTATTCTTAGGATAAAAATCGACTCAGAGTGGCGGATTAAATTGTTTCCACCAATCTTTTTTAAAATAACCTACAAAATATGGCATATATTAAAATGGCACCGTCCTGTTGAAACCAAGTGTCATCAAGATTACGGGCTTCAATTTCAAGTAGCATAAAGATCGATATAATGGCGCGATAGCGAGCACCATTCACGGTTAAGTTCCGGCCATTATCATTTTTGACAAAAATATGCATCGATGATGACACCAGCTTATAAACCGCATAACTGCGGGTATAATGGCACCTCTTAAACCTCTTCTTGTTGCTCTTCAGCCAAAATGGGGCAATTTTGTTTATTGACTTTGCCGTTGAGCCAGAAATGGGCCTCATCACGAAACAAAATTTTGGTCGAAAACAGCGGATCTTCCCGTTTCTCACCGAACGCTCATTTCCATAATACAGTTGCCAACATTTGAAGGAAGTTATTTTCAAAAAATAAATGCCATAACATATGCTTTCAAATTACCAATAAAGATTCTACCCTTGATTTGAATTTTTATATTTTTTTTTGTTCTGAAAATATAGCTCTAGATGGATCACTCTATATTAAGTTTTTTAAGAATTTAAAAATAATCTGAAGAGGGTTGTCACGAACCCGAAATCATGATAAAAGTAGTGTGCAGCCACGAAAATCAATGTTAAAAACTTGTCTTCTATTTTAATATAGAAGCAAGAGGTCTTGAGCCGGTTTAATCCCTGTTCAATGTGTAAAAGCAACAGACCGAAATAAAACAAACGAGCTAAATTTAAAAATTCATTTGAGGTATTTTGTGTCACATTACCAGTAAGTAGCCGGAAATATTTCGGAACAAAATTACACTTGCTCCATTAAAAAGATTTATTAAAAAGGATTCACGCTTTAAAACCGAAATAAAGTTTTATTGACCGACTTTCCTATATGTGACAGCGCATAGAGACAGGGACCTAAGGGTAAAAAAAATCAATTTTCAATTTTTTTTTGATATGGACAACATCGGAGCATCGAATGAGATCGATCCCATGCCCCAAAAGTGTTCCCTCCCAGAGATATGCGCGTTTTATGAAAGTGATGGTACACCATAGATACACGTATTTAAATCTTTAAAATGGCTCTCCTGAACAAAACTGGTTTTTACCCTTAGGTCCCTTTCTATTTTGCGCGTCACATATACAAATTTAGTTCACACCAGTAAGTTCGGGCTACCTATACTTTGTCTCTTCAACAAAAAAATCGGTGGTGGCAACAAATCTATTCTCTTTACGAATATGTAGGTTTTCTAATTTTTTTTATTTTATAAGATGAGAATGCAACCCGTGCTATACAGTGTGGTTCATTTGCGACTAGACAAATTTCACCAGCGTATTCCTAGACTCATTCCATGAAAATATGTCCATCCACGATCATGTCCGAAAATGCAAGGGGCGAAATGGTAGCAGTTTGAAATTTTTTTTGATTGGTGGTTGTAGGTAAAAACTGCTTAGTTCTGAACCAGTGGTCGGATTTTCCTGTTTTTTCTTTAAACGAAGCCCAGAGGTCCTACCTTTCCAAAGTTTTGACTATTTGACTGAAATAGAGTTTTTTTTGGTTAGCTCGTTTGTTTTATTTCGGTTTTTTGCTTTTACACATTGAACAGGGATTAAGGCTCAAGACCTCTTGTATCTATATTTAAATAGAAGACAAGTTTTTAACATAATGGCAAAGTGACATTGATTTTCGTGGCTGCACACTGCTTTTATCGCCGATTTGAGACCCGTGAGGACCATCTTCAGAAAGCTTCGCAGCAATTGTTGAAAGAAAAACAGTACTCTTTTGGACCAGGCTCTTACCAAACGAATGAGAACTACTATTGTAAATCGTACTTTTCAAGGTTTCTTCACACAACTGCCCACGGAAATACAATTTACTCTGACCACCTGTACAGAGACTCCACATTGAGAGGCATCAATAAATTTCTCTTTGATCGCTCTCAACTCTTTTCACAACACACACACATACAGTGACTCAAAAAAATTCGTTTTTTTGCTTTCTTGAAATAAAATAAATTTTTTGTAAGCCGATGAACATTTTTATTAAACGTTTTTATTGAAATGTGTCTTTTTAATGTGTATTAATTCT
Organism: Hydrotaea diabolus; assembly: GCA_963513945.1. Classification (NCBI taxonomy): domain Eukaryota; kingdom Metazoa; phylum Arthropoda; class Insecta; order Diptera; family Muscidae; genus Hydrotaea; species Hydrotaea diabolus. Next base: position 185,574,742 of record OY740718.1, read on the forward strand.
AAACATTAAAAAAAAAACTAAAAAAAATCTGCTCACAAAAGTATTCGTCGAGGCATTAATCACAGAAATGGGACTGTATTTTGGTTTACTTAGTATTTGGTATGGTACCCCTTATTAGCGCAAATGGCTTCCAGTCGTCTTGGCATCGACTCTAACAATTTTCGACACGTTTCTTGGTTGATTTTGTCCCATTCTTCCTGCAACACTTGTTTAAGGGTTGCCTTGGAGGAAATTTGGTGTTGTCTGATCCTGGATTCCAAATGTGACCATAGGTTTTCAATGGGGTTGGTATCTGGGCTTTGCGGTGGGGTTTTGAGATATTTTGTGATGTAAAGAAGCCACATTTTCACATCCCAGGCCGTGTGTTTGGGGTCGTTGTCTTGTTGGAACAAGAAGTCTTTATCTGGAAATCCCATTTTAGCAGCGCTGGAGTGAACATTTTCTTTCAAAATATTTAAGAACATTTTGGCGTCCATTATCCCATCAATAAAAACTAAGTTTCCAACTCCTCGTGCCGACATACAGCCCCAATCCAAAACTGATGCACCACCATGCTTCACAGTTGCTTTAATATTATTTATTTTTAAAGATTCCCCAGGCTTTCGCCACAGCATTTGTCGACCATCTGATCCAAAAATATTAAATTTACTCTCATCAGTAAATATAACACGTTCCCAGAAGTCAAAATTACGTGTCTTGTAGGTCTGGGCGAACTCTAACCTTTTCGAAACGTTTGCAGGTGAAATATACGGTTTTTTTCGAGCAACGCGGCCATGTAAATTTTTTGCTCTGAGCACCCTACGAACAGTTTCATCAGACACGTTTGTTTCTAAGGCTGTTTGCAGAACATTATTAATTTTTGGCGCAGAAAGATGTGGATTATTGCGGTTTTCCTGGAGTATTCTTCTTTCTTCCCTGGCTGACAATAGTTTTGGCCTACCGGTACGTGCCATATTTTCTAGTGTGTCTCGTTCCTTAAGCCGATTTATGACACTTCGAATTGTTGTTGGGCTTCTGTCGAACATATCGCAAATATATTTTGTTGATTTACCCTCATTGTGTAGATAGAGAATAATTTTTTTTCAGCAACACTTAATTATTTTCCTTTAGGCATTTTGATCTGCACACATCAAGTAAAAAAAGCAAACTAAAACGCATCCGTTGTCAATCGAAGTTGCAATAAGTCAACCATTGGCATAGAACAACAACAACCGATAACATAAACGAAAAAAATACAACAAAACTTTTATAAACGGGACTTTTCTTTGCTGCGACGAATACTTTTGTGATATAAATAATGTGTTGGAAAAACATTTGTGTGCGTTTTTTCAACAACGGGACATCATTGTGTGTGTGTTTTTTTTGCATAGCCTTCTGTGGTCATATATTTGAATGTTTGGTAACACCGATTTTACTTTTTATTCATAGTATAGCTTAGAAGGAATACTTTTGTGAGTCACTGTACATGTTGTAAAAGAAATCTATCATACTTCGGTGTAGGGTTCACACATAAATATCATTACGAAATAATTGGTGTATTTTAATTTGTAAAACAAAATCTTAAAATTGGTGTATGTGAGGGTTTAATATAATTTAACTTATGTCCTGCGTCTTCAATTTAATCAATTGTTTTAACAAATATCTAACAGCTGTGCTAAATTATGATAGATTTTCACATTGTGCCAAAATAAAAATATTCAACAACAACAGTTATAACAATAATATTAATGATACATCAGTAAGTAGCAGGTTTGCCACCTGAAACAAAAAAAGGAAACAAAAAAAAATCTCCGAAAATACTACTGAGACGACTCTATTTAGGTGTACAGTCAAGAACAATTTTCGGCTTGTAGAACCAGAGAAAAACGGAATACCAAGTTGATTGCTTACTTTCGGGAAAATTGTTATTTAATTAACTAGTTTTTATTACAAAAGCAAAAAAAAAACTAGAAAGAGTGGAAAAAGAAAAAGGCTCCGACAAAAAATATGAAAACATGGGTAAGTGCACTGCTTCCCACGGTGGTTTTGGCAAACAAAGCTATGTGCTCCTGTGGACCCCTGTAGTATTTTACTAAGGCCATAGCGATCTCAATTAACTTCCGTTTAACGAAAAAAAATAAACATTTTATTGCTTCTTTCATTAAGCATCTTTCATTAATAAAAACCATAACGAGTATCGGATCACTTAACAAGAGTTTGTTTTCCATGTCACACGAATAATTCAATGATTCCAACGAAATGGTGGGCAACACTGAGGGTCGCCGTCATAGCATGGTGCTTACTGCCGAATGTGTACAACTCAGTCTTATAACATTGACTTACCAAAGATTTCCACAACACCAGCCTAAAGCGAATTTAGCAAAAACACCTCTAAATAATATTCAATCACAAGGTCAAATTGAAACAACATAGAGTGGTCATGAATCGGGAATGTTTTGGCTTGCGGTGAGAAAGAAAAATTAATTAGTTTTATAACACCACGTGCATCAAATGTTACGCAACGACTGAAGCCGCAGAAATCCATGAAATGGAACAATTTAACGGACACCTCAATAAAGTCCTTGCAACAACACACCGTGGAGACATTGTGGTTATGATTGGTGCCTTTAATGCGCAAGTCTGACTGGACACCACCATTGCCGAAAGTTGGTATAGGAAGAATATCTGACACCTTCTGATAGAGTCGTGTCTTAAAAACAATCTGGTAATTGTTGGCTTAATATTTGCACACCTTAGAATAATGTGACAGGGCATAGAGAAAGGGACCTAAGGGTAAAAAAAAATAATTTTTACTTTTTTTTTGATGTGGACAACATCTGAGCATCGAATGAGACTGATCCCATGCCCCAAAAGTGTTCCCTCCCAGAGATATGCGCGTTATATGAAAGTGATGGTACACCAAAGATACACATATTTAAATCTTTAAAATGGCTCTCCTGAACAAAACTGGTTTTTGCCCTTAGGTCCCTTTCTATTTTGCGCGTCACATATGGATCTCACCACATAAAACTAATGAAAACCAGATATACCATAAATTGATCAGTACAGAATGGAGAAGCTCACTCTTAGATGTGAGGAACAATCGCGGAGCTGACCATCACTTATTAATAGCTATTATTCGAATCAAGATCGAGGCACTTAAGACTAAGAATTGCTTAATTCTTAAGAGCTTCAATGTAGAGAAACTTAATAACAGGAGCATAAACAATAACTATAGCGAAGCATTGAAACAAGTGGTACAATTAAAGGCTATTTTTGTGTTCTCCACACTCAAAACAGATTTGTTGCCAGAACCGATTTTTTTGGCCACTTAATGTTGGTGGTTACAAGTACTATCCTTGTATTCCATCGTTACAGCCAAATATTGGTTGGATAGAAAGCAATTTTCAGTAGAGAAAATGATTATTGGAACTTAATTTGTACTTATGTCTGTTGCTGTTATTGATTGTTGGTTATTAGTACTTTTTTAACAAATATTTAACATCTTACGAGGGTTGCTATATATATTTCTGGCCTAGGCAACACCAAGTGTTGCCTGGCGCCATCTGACGTTTCCATTGACAAGTTTGACATTTTTTAGCATACACGTACTCAGAACGTATTGACGTACGACCATCATTTGTGTTGTTTACAGCGACTTCTAAAAATCAATTTGTGCAAAAAAAAAATGAAATTAACTCGTGAATATTTTCGTGCGATAATTTTTCACAACTTTCGATGTGGATTATCACGACAAGAGACATCGATGCACTTAAATCTTTGTATGACGATGAAGCACCATCCTATAGCAGTGTGAAAAACTGCTTTAATGAATTCAATCGTGGCCGACGCTCGCTCGTGAAGGTCGTCCAAAACCGGCCGTTGTTCCAGAGAACATTGATGTCGTGCCTAGGGTTTTTCCCGGAAAATCCTGTTTTTCATTTTCCCGATTTTCCGGGAAATTTTTCCGGAATCCCGGGAAATTTGTTTGCCTTTTTGACAAGATATGTCTGTTAAATCAGAATTCAGTTAAAGTGCACTTCGTTTTAGTTCATTTGTTTTCATTTGTTTATTGTCCAGAAATACGAAGAAAACAAAAAAGAGAGTTAGAGCCATCTGAAGCATTTTCCTTTTACTACTATGATTTTTGAGGGAGAATTCTTCGATCTGTTGCTGAGAACACAGCTGTTAATTATATTCCGGCAAATATTTTCAACGTAAACATACAAATTTTGCAGTGGTTTGAAATAAACTAGGATTTTTTTCCATTTTAACAGTGATATTTTTTTAAAAGGAAAACTCAATTGTATGGAAGTTATTTTTAAGTTTTATAATTTTTGAAAAATGGAAAATAATGAGTTTCGTGCGGTAATTAAACACTTTTATATGAAAGGTTATACGCCACAATTAATCAAAGATGAATTGGATTCTGTTCATGGTGATAATGCACCATCATACTCCACCGTGAAATCCTGGGTTCAACAATTTAAAATGGGTCGTTCAAGTACGGAAGATGAACAACGCTCTGGAAGACCGAAAACTGCTACTACTATTGAAAACATTAGAAAAATATTTAATGAAGTGACTTAAGATAGACGAATAAAGCTCAGAGAACTTGCTGATATTGTTAAAATACACGAAAAACAAGTTTGGAGTATTTTACATGATGAACACCACATGAAAAAGCTATCCGCAAGATATGTGCCGCGTTTGTTGACTTTGCCCCAAAAAATCGTCCGTTGGACCAATTCCGAGGAGCTTTAAGCGATTTATCAGCGTAATCCAATAGAGTTCTTGCGCCGATTCATAACTGTTGATGAAACATGGATCCATCACTACATCCCAGAATGCAAAGAACAGTCAAAACAATGGATATAAGCTGGTAAAAGTGGTCCCAAGAAGGCGAAAACTGTTAAGTCAGCAGGAAAAGTAATGGCCACAGTATTTTGGGATACAAGGGGTATAATATTTATTGATTATCTTGAGAAAGGAAAAACTATAAATAGTGAATATTATTGTGCATTATTGGATCGGTTGAGTGAAGAAATCAAGATAAAACGACTGCATTTAGAAAAAAAGTTCTTTTTCATCAAGATAATGCTCCTTCACACACTGCATTTTTAACTCAACAAAGACTGGCCGAATTACGATTTGAAATTGCTCCACATCCACCATATAGTCCAGATTTAGCTCCTTGTGATTATTTCTTGTTTCCAAATTTAAAAAAATTTCTCGGTGGCAAAAAATTTTCGTCCAATAGCGAGGTTATTGCTGAAACTGAGGCATATTTTGAAGGTCTTGAAAAATCTTATTTTTCGGATGGAATTAAATACTTGAAAAACGTTTGATGAAGTGTATTGAGTTGGAAGGAGATTATATTAAAAAATAAATAATAATAATTCCAAAAAAACGGTTCTTTTTATGTTAGGCCAGTTACTTTTGCGGTCGCCCTCGTGAAGGCAAAAACACCAGTGGGTTAAAACGGCATTTAAAGGGTCATAAAAAAGCCTGGCATTTAAAGGGTCATAAAAAAGCCTGGACTCAAGTGCGACAATAGATAATTTTTCCAAAAAAAAGGACGATGTCTGTACTGTTGTGGCAAAATTATCGGCTTTAGACGGATGTAGTATTCGATCAATTACTAGGAGTGAGTTCGTACGTACATCAATGATACGAGATAAATTGGATCTGCCAAAAGCTGAGTGCAGAGTACAGCAGTTGATAGTAAAGAAATTTTTGGAAGTGAAATATCAGTACATAAAAGAAATCAAATTAAAATTGGACTAATGCACTAGATACTCCCTAAAAATGGATGAATGGACCAGCCTAATGTACAGAAGGTATTTCAACGTATGTATATTTGGAGATGACAAATTTTTCAATTTGGGTATGGTCTGTATACCGGGTTAGGCTGGTACTGTAGAATTACAAGACTTGCTGGAAACTCGTTTAACGGAATACGGCATAGAATTTCGCAAGCATATTGTCTCCACTACCACGCATGGACCAAACGTAATGAAAAAGTTTGTTAGAAAGAGTCAAGTTGATGGCATATTTTGCCTCAATCATGCCATCCATTTGGCAGTACTTGATTTGCTTTATAAGAAAAAAACTGTTTCTTCTGATAATGATGCTGATTCAACCGACAATGATAACGACTTTGAAAATGATTTTTCAAATTGTGAGAATGACATGGTTTTAGGCTTTAACTACAAAGAGGTCTTGGATCAGACTCGCAGAATAATAAAAATGTTCAGAATAGAATAATAAATAGAATAATAAAAAATAATAAAAAAGTCTAATCAAAATGTGTTACTACAAAAATACGTGTTAAAAAAGAGCCTTATTGACTTGGTAAAGGGTGAGATGTGGATTGAACAAAATGTAGAAATTTAAACAACATGGTTAAGGTGTTAAAACCAATGAAAGTGGCTGTGGAGAAGTTGAGTCCCCGTGATGCAAATATATTGACAGCTGATGCTACAATTAACACATTATGTGAAGAAATTTAATCAATTCCAACTCTTATGGGCGAAAAAATGTTTCAAGCCTTACATTTGCGTATCAATGAGAAAAGAGAAAAAAAATTGTATACATTGATAAAATATTTAAAAGATCCTGATTTTTTTAACAATAATAAAGAAGGAAGTATATTTTCGTACACTTCTAAATTGAACAGCAATTGAATATGCTGAAAGTATTCATAACCGACTTTTTGGGGATTCTTAGAATATTGAGGAGGTTGAACTGAATTATATTGGAGAAAGTGCAGCTGCCGAAGAAAAGTCTTTTGAAGATATTGGTTTTTATACATTTAATTGAAACACTTTCTTTATAGTTTTACTTATTTCTTCTTTTATTCTTAACTGACACAAAGGCACGTCTTATCTCTCTCATGTTTTCACAGTTAATGGTAAATTCATTTTAGACAAAGATAAAGTACAATTGTACTAGATTTAGTTTTTGTAATAGAATGCTATTTCCAACACGCCGCCTCAAAAATAAATCGGAAAGAAAAACTTAAAATCATAAATATTTCATATACATAAGTACTTATATACTGTAATAGAATAATATTATTAATTTCATTCTGTTACATCAGTATACTTAAACAAATAAAATGCCTTCTTTGTGTCTTCTGGGAGATTACATAAATAGCCCAACATTTGTTGCGTGGATTAGGAAAACCCAGTAAAACCTAATCAGACTATGAAATGAGTACTATAATAAGTAATATATTAATTATATGTTAAAATATTATTCTTTGATTCCCATTTCGAATCTGAATTTTAAAAATGAAACTTCTGGTAATGGCTTCGTCAAGACATCTGCGACTTGTTCACCTGTAGGAATATATTTAAGTTTAATAACATTATTTTCAATTTGTTCCCTAGAATAATGATATTTTATATCAATATGTTTTGATCGCTTATGGCTAGTTGGATTGTTTGCAATGCTTATACAACCGTTATTGTCTTCAAATATTATGATTGGTTTTGACATATCTAATTTTATGCTATTTCCCAAAGATTTTAACCACAAAGCCTCTCTAACAGCTTCAAAGAGAGTCATATATTCAGCTTCAGTCGATGAAGCTGCTACTGACACCTGCCTTTTAGTATTCCAGCTTATTGTGCATTGGTTGAAAATTTTAAATAAATAACCTGTTGTACTTTTCCTATCTGTATTATCATGTCCTCCCCAATCAGAATCAACGTAGCCACTTAAAATATCGCAATAGTTACCCCGAATGTAAGTTAATTTCACACTACTTGAACCTTTGGGATATCTCAAAACTCTTTTTAGATATTTCCAAAGTTCTTCGTTATTTTTATTAACGTATCTACTCAAAATATTAATCGATATGCACAAATCAGGTCGGGTGCAAACGCATCCAACCAAATTTCGGCATGGAGCGTCGCAAACCGTATCTGAATTCAAAGCTTCATAATCTAATTTATTTTGTAGTGGCGTACTCACAGCTTTACAGTCTTGCATTCCAAATTTGTTTAAAACTGTTTTTAAATAAGCACTCTGATCTAAAGTTATTGTTTCATTATTTCTTTGAATACGAATTCCCAAAAACAGTTTAATTTCTTTTAAATCTACCATCCGTAATTTATTCATTAAATAATTTTTAAAATTGATCATTGTTTCAATTTTAGCTGTGGCAATTACTAGATCATCTACATAAAGCACTACATAGATATTTTCAGATACATCTCCCATATCTAAGATATAAATACAACGGTCTACAGAAGAATTTTGAAAACCTATACTTTTAAGAGCCTCTTCAAATATTTCAAACCAACATCTTGCAGCTTGTTTTAAGCCATATAGTGATTTATGTAGCCCACAACCTTGATTACTTTTACATTGAACACCCTCCGGAACTCTCATATAAATTTCCTCTTTTAATATCCCATTCAAGAATGCAGTCTTAACATCCATATGATGTACTAATAAGTTGAACTGATTTGAAAAAACTAAAATTAATCTAAAACTTGAAATTCTAGCAACTGGTGCAAATGTTTCATTATAATCTGTAAAATATTCTTGACTAAAACCCCGGGCAACCAGATGGGCTTTATATTTAAATGGATTTCCAAACTCATTATTTTAATTGTAAATATCCATTTACAATCCACAATATTTTTATTTTCTGGTTTTGATACCAATGACCATGTATTGTTTATTAATAATGAATCAATTTCACATCATATACTCATCTGATATGTCATCTATCTTATATGAAACAGAAGGATTATTTTTAACTCTATCACTTCTTCTTGGCTCAACTACTGTTTGTATTTCGGATGGATTATTTTTAATTCTTTGAGATGAAGACATATTTTGCGCATCTGTTTCAGTTACAGATTTATTTAGCTTGTTATCTAATTTTGTTATTTTAGTAGGAATAACTTCATTTTCAATTAAATTTCGCATATCTGAATTACAATTACCAGATTTATGAGATTTATTTACTGATTTTGACATACTGTCAGATGCATCAGTTTCAGAACTGGTGCTTTTATGTTCCTTTTCTTTTCCATGTTGCGTCAAATATCCACCACAACGGAGCACCGATTTCACCTTTTTTTCTTCTTTTCACAAAAATCTGCGACACAGCAAAGAGCGACAGCCAGCAACGAACAACAGCACAACACCAAAGCAACAAAATAGCAAGCGCAGAGTGCAAAAACACAGCAGCCGGTTAGTAGACCTTCTTGTTAGCGAGTGATAACGACAGGAATATGACGCCGCCCACCAAAAAAACGCATCACTTGCTGCAGATTTTGTACAGCTTTCTCTCACTCACTTAACTTATGTTCTTTATCTTTTATTCTCTTTTCGGACACAAATAAATTCGTTGACAAAGAACCATTGAATGTTTTACGAATAAATTAAATGTTTAATTACACTACTCAACAAAATGAAAAAAATTTCATGTACTCCGGATGCGATAATTTTTTCTGTGTAGATAACCTTGACATGAGCTCGAAAAACGCAATAAAAATTTTTTTTTTCGTTTGGTTTTTGTTTTACTTTTTTTTTTTAAATTTTAAAAATTTTTTTTTGGTTAATTTGTTTCGTCCGGCATAACTCGGGAACCACTAGCCCGATTTAATTGAATTAAATTTTAAAAAATTTAAAATTACAATTCCCTTAATCTGTTTATATATTGTTTTCCTATACAAGCAACAGTTTCCAAGTTAAAAATGAATATATAAAGGAAAAAACTTATTTTTTGCCTAAAGATTTAAATTTTTTTTTTTTAAAAATCCATAAAAAATCCAAAATGAAAAAAAATGTCAAATCTTATTACTTTTACGTAAAGTCACATAACCTATGAGCAAAATGAGACAAAGATCATGAAAATCGATGCACGCGTTTCGCTTTTATTCGCAATTGAGTAAAGGTATTAAATTTTTTAAAATTTAATTGAATTAAATCGGGCTAGTGGTTCCCGAGTTATGCCGGACGAAACAAATTAACCAAAAAAAAATTTTTAAAATTTAAAAAAAAAAAATAAAACAAAAACCAAACGAAAAAAAAAAATTTTATTGTGTTTTTCGAGCTCATGTCAAGGTTATCTACACAGAAAAAATTATCGCATCCCGAGTACATTTTGACTGTTGACTAGTGTTATTGTTTATTTGAGAACTTTTTCCAGACAATGAATTGCGAATGTCTGGGCCCATAACCTATTGTTTTTTATACATTTAATTGAAACACTTTCTTTATAGTTTTACTTATTTCTTCTTTTATTCTTAACTGACACAAAGGCGCGTCTTATCTCTCTCATGTTTTCACAGTTAATGGTAAATTCATTTTAGACAAAGATAAAGTACAATGTACTAGATTTAGTTTTTGTAATAGAATGCTATTTCCAACAGAAGAAGTATTGAACGCAGTAATTTATAAAGCAAATGTATGCACTCATTAAAATATTTTAAAATGTTCCATAAGGAAGGAACTTAAGTATTTTGAAGGAAGCGGACAAAAATCTCAAAATGTAAAACATTTATTTAATGCTATCCTAACTATTCGGCCGACTTCGGTAAAGAGCGAAAGACCATTTTCCGTAACAGGACAGTTTGTTACCAAAATTAGAAATAGACTTTCGGAAGAAATCATTAACGCACTAAGCGTTTTAAAGAATTATTTTCTAAGCAAAAAACTTAGTTTATTACATTTTTGAAATCAAAGAATTAAATTTTTTATGTTTTGATCTCATTTTTTAAAATTCTAATAAGTTTTTATTGATCTCATGTGAAGGTAGAGATATTTTTTAGTTTTTTAAATAAAATGATTTCATAAAACCAAAATTTCCATATGGTATTTATATTGAGCGATTTCCCGGGATCCCGGGAAATGAACTTTTTTTTTCCCGATTTCCCGGGAAATGAAAAAGTCCGGGAAAAAAACTCTAGTCGTGCGTGAACTAGTTATGCAAGATTGTCATATGACATACCATGAGATAGAGGCATCCTTGGGCATTTCTTCCACCAGCATTCATCCGATATTGCATGAACACCTGGCCGTAAAAAAGGTTTGTTTTCGTTGGATCCCGCACATTTTGACAATCGCTCAAATAAAGACTCGTGTCATACCGCCTTACAAAGGGTAAACTGAGTAGTAATATAAGTACGTCTTTGGATAGATGTTCTGAAAAGCTTTGAAGTGAAGCCCCAATCTGAAAATAATTAATTAATATTTATTCAATATTTATAATCAAGCTTTAAGTCGCCGTAACTCAGGAAAAATGGGTCACCACCAAACAAAATTGGTTGTTGTTTTAAATAAACAGGTCTATCTATGACGAAAATTCTGATCAAGTTTTAGTAATGTCGCTAAATTACAATTAAGCCTGTATCTATATAAGGAAATATGTATTAAGGAAAATATATTTTTTTTGTATTTTCAGCTCGTTTAGTTTAATATCAGTATCGATTGGAAACATTTTTTTGTTTTTATAAAATTTTTGGGGATTTTGAAAAATGTTTCGTCGTAAACAAAGATTTTGTTGTGACTAGAACCGATAAATATTATAGGGTTTATTTTTTGATGTGGGTATAACCAACATTATGTTACAACAGTTAACTAAACAAACTGAAAAATGGGAACTTAAGCTTCCCTTAACTTCTGTAGAACTCTGTCATTGCGAGTCATGGAATATGACATTACGTGATATCCATAGCATTTTCATAAATCAAATGCCTTCATAAAGTCCTTCGCATATTTTGGCCTAGGATAATTACCAACATCAACCAATCAATATTGAAATTGTAGAAAACGTAAATGGGGATTGATTGGGCACACTCTGAGAAAACCTGTGGACGATATTGCCAGTGATGCTATACACTGAAATCTCGAAATTTAAGGAACGATCCTAAACTTAAGTTGGAATCAAATTAAACAATATGCATTAAGTGGAGAAAATTGGAACTCAATTGTAACTTCCCTATGTTTCTCATAGGAGTATAAGAAATAAATATATAATATATTATAACGACATATACAGAGAAACGTGAACTGTTTGCAGTCTACACGCAGAGCAAAGATATGGTTCCTACATGGTCACCGCAACAATAATATGTTCTCTACAAAAACTATAGTTTTTTCAATTTTATTTTGACAACAGTATGATTGTGGCAATATTAATATTGTTAAAATGTAACAATAGTATTATTTCCAAATTAAAAAATGAAAATATGGTTGTAGCAACCATATAAATATGGTTGGTGCAATAAAAGAAATATTGTTTAAAATCTTCGTTAACAATAATATGATTATGACAATCATGCTGTATGGTTACGACTATGAACATAACAAAACAGGTTTTATAGAGCATATATGAATGTGTGCGTATGTTTTATTTGATATACTAAAAAAACATACACACGATACAGTGCATGTTTGTTGTTCATTATAAAAAACAATAACAATCGGAAGGTAGTTCGAGGGGTTTTTATTGTGTTTACTTTGTTCGGTGAAATACTCGACTACCGACTGGTTCTCGTTTATTTAAAATCTGCCTACACTTAAGTATATAGCCATTGATCGTGGTATAATCACATTCGTTACTTAGGGTCTACGTATGGTGAAGTAGCATTCACCCCTGCTAGCAACTAAAAGTATTTTCTACTGCCGTTGGAATATATATATTTGTTGCTTGAGTAAAAAATATTCAATAAAAACATTGCCTCAAATCTGGGAAACTTTAATGAGATTTAAATTAACTTGCTTGATAAAAATCTCTATTTTTGAATAACAACATTACCCAATCCTAATAAATAATTTTGGCGATCATAGTATGGTTGAGTGAATCATACTATGTTTGTAGGGATAATAGTATGGTTGAGTGTGAATCATGTGGGGATCATGGTTGCATGTGAATCATACTATGGTTGTGAGGATCATATTATGTTTGTATGAGAAGTATACTATGGTTGTGAGGATCATAATATGGTTATGGAAAAAGAGTATGGTTGAGTGTGAATCATACTATTGTTGTAAGGGTCATAGTATGGTTGTGGAGATCATAGTATGGTTGAGTGTAAATCATATTATGGTTGTGGGGATTATAGTATGGTTATGTGTGAATCATACTATTGTTGTGCGGATCATAATATTGTTGTGCTACAACCATGTACCCAACCCAACCAGTATGATCCTCTTCGAATATTGTCACCCTAACCATTCTTTTTTTCTGCGTGTAGTTTTATTTTTAACTGTCTAGATAGTTGTGGCTTTTACGATCCAGGCCCTTACCGCTGATGCCTGTCCGAGCTCGTATTAAGTCAGCAAGTGCTCGTCAGATCACTTTCCACTCTAATAGTCTGGACCCTACGAACAAGGACCTTAAGATAATGGCTTAGCATATGCGCTTTGTTATCGCTACTTCATATTTTCTGACGTATCACATTGTCATCCCTTCTGTTTGTGGCAACAAAAATGTGGCATCTGGAGATCGGAAACCCGTGATCGCCGAGTGGCATGGTTTTAGACGATATATGGTTTTATTAGGTTGGCGCGCCATGTCACATAGCCCACGTCACAATCGGTCGTGTAATGATAAAACGAGTACAGTATCAACGAGTACAGTATCAAGGCCACTATGCCTTGTTCAAATGTAGTGTTCTTGTTTACGTATAATTATGTTATAATTCTTTTTGTTATGAATAGTCTGATTTTATGTGATATTTTAAACAAAAAGCTATAAGTCATAATGACGCTGCAACTTCCTCTCCTCTACGTCAAATAAACATCAGAAACCGCCATCATTTTTAACTGTGGGCTGTAATAAAGGACAAATTTTATGGGTATGCGATATAAGTATAATCGATATCCATAAAAGCTGTAATAATTAATAAATAATTAATAAATAATTAATTAATAATTAATTTAAATCCTAAACAATTAGTAACACTTCCACTTGAATATGTGGTTTCAATGATAAACAATAACTAAAAAATGCTCCAAAAAATATCGTCCTTTGCAATGATGGTAAAGGAACATTACATTTGAAAGAAGAAAGTCTTATTTAATTTTTATTTAAAATTAAAAACGACGAAAAAGTTACTTAGAAGCAATTAAAAATAAAAAGAAACATAAAAATGATAAATTCATGATATTCTTGGCTTTTCATTATCTACACCATTCATCATATCCGTAAAAATACAGACATCCACTTGTTTCCCCAACGAAATGATTGCATTACCCTAAAAGGAATTATCCTATGATTGTGCGCATAAAGCAAAATATGTAGGAATTCGTTTAGTACAAACATTATTATGAATGAATGATAGATGAATGTATTTGCGACGACTTAAAATTAATTCTGTTTGAAATTTTTCTCGCCAAGAAAGGAAACGCAACGAAATAGAAGCGAAATCTAGTCTCAGCAACACCATACCGACATGCCTACAATCTCGAAAGAGTTACACAAGTATTAGCCTTATTAGAATGTTGAGTACTTTTCATCTAATTAGGCGTAATTGCCAGTCATTATTCGCCAAAGCGAATATAAAAGTTACAGGAAATGATGGTGTATCCTTTTATGCTCGTTTTTAAGAGGGACACTTGTAATGTTTTTCCAAGGATACTTGTAATACGGCCAATGCATTAACACGAAATCCGTGGGGTTTTATGTAACAAGTGGACACTCCGTCAGTGAAAACGTAGTTCGACAGCTCCGAATCATATACAGTGTATCATAAATGTCTTCGTAAATCAGCTAGTTACAACTTTATTGATAAATATAGGGTAGATATAGGCATTTTTCCAGAACAAAAAAAAAATATTAAAATTAAAATCATTATTAATCATTATTCAAATAAAAAAATTCAAATGTTGGTAACTGCATTATGGAAATGAGCGTTCTGTGAGAAACGGGAAGATCCGCTGTTTTCGACCAAAATTTTGTTCAGTGATGAGGCCCAATTCTCGCTCAACGGCAAAGTCAATAAACAAAATTGCCGAATTTGGGCTGAAGAGCAACAAGAAGAGGTTCAAAAAGTGCCACCTTTGGTGCGGTTTATAAGCTGGTGGAATCATCGGAGCATATGTTTTCACAAATGATGATGGCCGTAACGTAACCGTGAATGGTGCTAGCTATCGCGCCATGATATCGACCTTTATGCTGCCTGAAATTGAAGCCCGTAATCTTGACGATACTTCGTTTCAACAGGATGATACCACTTGCCATACAGCTGCTCAAACAATTGATCTATTGAGAGGTCAAGCAGCTTCCTTTCCTATCTTGAGAAAGGAAAAACTATAAATAGTGAATATTATTGTGCATTATTAGATCGGTTGAGTGAAGAAATCAAGATAAAATGACCTCATTTAGAAAAAAAAAAAAAATCTTTTTCATCAAGATAATGCTCCTTCACACACTGCATTTTTAACTCAACAAAAACTGGGCGAATTACGATTTGAAATTGCTCCGCATCCACCATATAGTCCAGATTTAGCTCCTTCTGTTTATTTCTTGTTTCCAAATTTAAAAAAAATTCTCGGTGGCAAAAAATTTTCGTCCAATAGCGGGGTTATTGCTGAAACTGAGGCATATTTTGCAGGCCTTGAAAAATCTTATTTTTCGGATGGAAATAAAAAAACTTGAAAAACGTTTGATAAGTGTATTGAGTTGGAAGGAGATTATGTTGAAAAATAAATAATAATAATTCCAAAAAAACGGTTCATTTTATGTTAGGCCAGTTACTTTTGCGGTCGCCCTCGTATATAAATAAATAATTTAACGAGATTTTTGAGTTCTTTTATATCCTACAAAAATTTTGCGTAAAGCTAATTCTGCAGTTAATTTCAGTAGCAGTCACGGAAGAACAAAAATCGATATCTTTAATTTAAAGTGTGATTTTTCTCCTTTTTACAAAGAAATTGCATAGATGTGGGTATAAACAGTCGTTTTGGGTTTCAAATGTTCTGCTAAGGTACAGGGTGTTCGCCGGGAAGGTATACTACTTTCTTTTGCCACCGTTTGGGCAAATATTAGTCTTGACAGTTCATATTTCGTGAAGTAGAGACGAGGAAAATTTATTATGGAAAAATATTTGATAAATCAACGTCGTTAAAATATTTTATCAAAATCAATCATCGATTACTGTGAGGAGCGATATCGTGGTATGATTGAAAACTTTTTAACGCCAGAGCTGCATACATTGGGCTTGATTAACATGTGGTATCAACAAGACGTTGTCACTTCGCATATAGCCAGGATTACAATGGATTTACTGCAAGACCTCTTTCTACAACAAGTTTTTTCAAGAAATGGTTATGTTGATTGGCCTCCACGGTCGTCAGATTTGACTGCTTAGGACTTATTTTTGTGGGGAAATCTGAAAAGCAAGGTTTATGCAAACAAACCAGAAACGCTTGAGCAACTCAAACAAAATATTCGGGATGAAATTAATGAAATACCGCGCGAAATGTGTTAGAATGTTATGAAAAATGTTCTCAAAAGTGCTCGCATTTGTAAGGTTAACAGAGGCGGACATTTATCCGATAAATAATTGCCGACATTAAATAAAACATTTTTTAATACACTTAAAGATCCATTCTCTTTCATTTAATCAAAAATTATAAATAAACAAAGTATACCTTCCCGACGGATACCCTGTACTACTCGTACTAATAACATTTTACCATAGGTCGTCTAAAATAAAATCGGAATATCTTAAAAATAAACGAAAATTCGCTAAAATGATGGCGAATGCATTATTTCTTAGCTAAATTTATATGGTGTTGCATTCAAAAATAAAATCTTCCCCGGCCCGATAAAAAATAACTAAGACCTTCCGGGACCCCTTCTTTTTGGGGATTTACTATACTCATCTACGTCTTTCATTTCTTAGAGGAATTACCCACCACAGAGAGAAAGTCAAAAATTTTGTTGTCTGGTGTAATTAGTATCACTTTATTACTGGTAATTAGACGCACGAGTATGTCTGGCGTGATATCAGCCAAGTTTGATACTGTAAAAAAATGTATTACAAATAGAAACATTTAATTTTCCGTGGACATTAACCACTCTCATTACGATGCCTTTATATGATATATTACGAGTATATCATTATGATTACCTTTTTATTTTTGGTTATAAAAATTTTCTGTAAATTGCAATAAGTATTTATTAATTGCTATTAAAGCAATGAGATAGATGACTTTAATTACTCGTAGTTTTTCATTTACTAAGTAAGAAAAAAGAGTATGTAACAATAGGATTATGTTTTTTGTACATTAAATTGCTAATAAGAAAAAAAACGAATATCCTTAAGAACGGCGCACAGTGGTCCAGAATCCATTTCCACACTAGTTTACAAATAATTATTATACCCTCCACCATACAATGGAGGGTTTTATCATTCTGCCTGTAACACCTTGAAATAATCATCGGAGACCCAACAAAGTATATATATTCTTGATCCTCGTAAAATTCTAAGACGATATAGCCATGTTGTCAGGCTGTCCGACTGCCCGCCTGTCCGTCTGTTGAGAACAAAATAGAGCCTGCATGAAAACAGCTAGGGAGCTGTTGGCACAAACATGTGTAGTTAGCCTAGCATGGTTGGTATTGAAAACGGGCTATATAGCTCTACGGGAAGTTGGTGCTGGAGACCCTCAACCGACACTACCTTATAAAAATTAGTTTTTTATTTGGAAATATCCGTCCCGTTTCTTGAGTAAAATCACTGAAATTTTGCAAATAATAATCTCTATATAGGCGCAATCATCTATGTAAAAATGGACTGGGCCACCATTTCTTGTACCTCCCAAAAATTTTATGTAGAAAAAATTTTATGTAAAAAAACGGCCTTATGGGCCTTGAGAAATAGTATGACTATAACTCACCACAAACTTGACCTATCGCAATGAAATTGTACACATCAAGATTTCTATATACAACACACTTCTACGCTGAATTCGGTTGAGATCGGAAAAGTCCTACTGGTACCTCCCACACTAACGGTCTCATGGGCCTTGAAAAATAATATGACAAAGACTCACTACAAACTTGACCTTTCGAGATGAAATTTTCTACATAAAATTTTTTATATAGAACATACCTCCGCGCCAAGTTCTGTTAAGGTCGGAAAAGTCCTACTGGTACCTCCCACACAAACGGTCTCATGGGCTTTGAGAAATAATATGACAATAACTCACCACAAGCTTGACCTATCGAAATGAATTTTGCACATAAAGATTTCTATACACTTCCGCACCAAATTTGGTTTTATTTGGGAATCTGGTGGAGGGTATCCAAAGTTCGGCACAGCCAAACTCAACATTTTTTACTTGTTTTTCTCTACAAGCCTGTCTTGCGTCTTGTTTTTTTCTGGTTCAGAGTTTTAAATATTTTTTTGTTATAGATTTTGGTCTCCTAAATACGAAAACGATTAGTTTTCAAGAACGAATTTTTGGAAATTTTTTACGTTTTTTATGAGATGTTTCAGCTTTTTGGACCATAATTCCCTAACGATATTACCGGTCTTTGATCAAGAATGGCCGCAAATGAAAGCAAATTAGCTTTTCAAAAAAGGTAATAAAAAAATTGAAAAAGTGAATTTTATGTGCAAAAATCCCAATTATAAATTGAAAAAAAAAATATAAACAATAATACAAAAATAAATAAAAATGTATGAATAAATTACGCATAAAGTTTGGACTTTCTGGGCAATAGCGTTTGGGAGTTATGGTCCAGACCTTCCGGGACCCCTTCCTTTTAGGTATTTACTATACTCATCTAAGGAATCATCCACTCCAGAGAGAAAGTCAAAAATTTTGTTGCATGGTGTAATTAGTACCACTTTATTACTGGCAGTTAGACGTGCAAGTATGTCTGGCGTGATATAAGCCAAGTTTGATAACATAAAAAAATGTATTACAAACAGCAACATTTAATTTTCCTTGGACATTAACCACTCTTATCACGATCTCTTTATGCGATATTATAACATTATGATGACCTTTTTATATTCGGTTGAAAATTTTCGGGAGAATGCAATATGTCTTTATTCTATCTTTAAAACTTATCAGAGAAAAATCTTTTAAAAATTTATTTTCCTACTTATAACTCTGGAAAAAAATGACAGTAAAGTAGTGTCATTCGCCGATCTAGCAAACATTGCGAACTCTGAACGTTTAGATTATAAAATAGCCCTATTATCGGTATATCTTTCCACTAAGAAATATCCCTACTATTGGTATATCTTTGTATTATAATATTAATATCATATCCAAATTCAGGCCAATCAAGTAATTTTTTAAATTCGTAGTAGTCATTTTTTACATTCGATTTTCCCCAACATAACGCAAAAACTATTATAAGCAGCGCCTGACAAGCATTAAACGGCAACAATGACCACCGAACCATTGAAAATAACCATCGACGAGTTCAATCAAGCTAACCCAAAATAAACCAATTTCATGAAACGAAAGCAAAAAAAAAATAAAGTCCGACATTATTCACACTGTGTCCTAACAACCAATGAATGAAAGTGTGGCAAAAAATGGAAGGGAGACGAATAAGTCAACAAACTGAAATTGTTTAAAATTGAATGGATGAGATGTCATGGGTAGGATTGCAAAAATACAGCGCATTGAACCAGTCTGTAAAGAACAGCAAAAGAAATAGAATAATTGAGTGGTTACAGCAAATATGTACATTTTGGGGATTCACGATAATCAACTCAACAATGTAAGTTAATTACAATAAACGTTGTTTAACTTTCGGCATCAACTCATCATTATTGTGGATTTCACTTGCTTAACACAGCTTTCAAACGACCTTTTGCACATCATCTAACTCTAAGTACTGATTAATTTTTATGCTATATATATTTCTGGCCTAATCAACACTAAGTGTTGGCTGGCGCCATCTGATATTTCCATTGAAAAGTTTGAAATTTTTTTGCATAAACGTACTCAGAACGTTTTGACGTACGACTATCATTTGTGTTGTTTACAGTGACTTGAAAAAATCATTTTGGCAAACAAATGGAATTATCTTGTGAACATTTTCGTGCCATAATTTTTCACAACTTTCGACGTGGATTATCACGGCAAGAGTGCATCGATGAACTTAAATCTTTGTATGGCAATGAAGCACCGTCCTATAGCACTGTGAACAACTGGTTTAAGGAATTCAAACGTAGCCGACGCTCGCTCAAAGACGAAGGTCGTCCAAAAACGGCCGTTGTTCCAGAGAACATTGATGCCGTGCGTGAACTGATATGGCAATATCGTCATGTGACATACCGTGAGATAGAGGCATCCTTGGGCATTTTTTCACCAGCATACATTCGATATTGCATAAACACCTGGCCGTAAAACAAGGTTTGTTCTCGTTGGATCTCGCACAATTTGATAATCGCTCAAAAAAAGACTCGTGTCGATTGGTACAAATACGACCGCCGTGCTTCAAAATACGTTATTTAGATCGTCACAGGTGACGAATCATGTATCTATTAGTGTGAGCCCGAAACAAAACAGCTATCGAACGTGAGGGTCTTCGAATACGAGCCAAATCCAACGAAAGCTGTTCGTGGAAGAAGCACTTCGAAGCAAATGGTCGCCTGTTTCTTTGACAAAACTGGGCATGTGGCGACTGTTCCGCTTAAACAACGTAGGACGGTCAATTTTGAGAGATACACCACAGTTTGTTTGCCTGAAGCCATCGGAGCAATTCGAAAAACGAACAAGAGAAGACGAATCATTGTGCACCATGACTATGCGAGCTCTCACACATCGGCTCAAGCCAGCGCCTTTTTGACCGGCCAAAACATCGAATTGATGGGTTATCCGCCGTACAGCCCTGATTTGCCACCCAATGACTTCTTTCAATTCCCGCACTTCAAGAAAAAAAAAATTCGTAGTCAACGATTTTCGTCGCCAGAAGATGCTGTTGAAGCGTTCAATATCCATGTTTTGGAGGTGAAAAAGTGCTTCGACAATTGGTTTGAGTGCATGCAAAAGTGTATAAATCATGCTAGAGAATACTTTGAAAAACAATAAAACCATTTTTGATGATAAATATTCGCATTTTCGTTACTAGGCCATATATATATATATATAGCAGCCCTCGTATAGCAAAAAATAGACATACCAAGGACTGTCGGGTGTCTAAATACATTTGCATTTGACCGGATCTGGAGGCCAGGTGTGTCGACGTTTCATTCATTACATAGTAGACAACTTAAGCTATTCGGTAAAATTAAAAATTTGAAATCTGTACAATTTTCCTATATTTGACAGCACTTTTCAGCAGCATTTCGATTTTTGCCTGCAAAAAGCAAAAGATAAAAAACTGCTAAATGCTTTAATTTAGCCCAATCATTCCTCTTTTCCATTAAAAAAAATAACGCGATATCGCTAACCTGGCCCACGCTAAAATTATTCATGTATCACTTTCTTGTGTATTTAAAATACACATTAGGCAGGAATGGGTTAAATCTTATTTTGAAAAACACAGCACGCGTTACAATCGATTTAATAAAAGGCAAATTCGGTGAACGTGTTGTGTTATCTCGAGAAATTGTCCATTCCGGACTCCTCTTTCATGCGATTTAACGCCATTTGATTTATTTGTATGATACCACATCAAGTCATCAAGTGAAAAACTGAGTCGAAAGAATAGATAGCTGTACACGAGCTCGTGGTGGTCATATGACCGAAATCGAATTTTATTCTTAGAGCTGCATGATAAATGACTTTCTGTGATTAGCGACACGACATTGATGATCTTCGCCACAGTTCATGTTTAGCGCTCCAAGATCGGGTTTCGTGGTATCCGCGGCAATGTCACTAGGTCACCTAGTAACTGTAATTTGACGTCGTTTGATCTAGTCAGCCACACGAATACACTGAAAAGTATCACTTTGGTTTATTCCAAAAAAAAAATAGTTTTTTTTGTAGTCGTAGTTGGACCCATCATATTATAGTATCGTGCTTAGTTCTTTGTCCTAAGTGGGCTGTTGAAATTAGCATGTACAGGGTTTCCATTAAGGACATACCAATTTGATATACTTATAATAATAAAACACAGAATATTTTAGATATAGAGTTCAAATTTATACCAGGTGTAGTCCAAATGTAGCATTTTAAGAATGAAATTCGATTTCGGTCCTCTGACCACCATGAGCCCGTGTACAGCGATCTATTCTTTCGACTCAATTTTCCACTTGATGACTTGAGGTGGCCTCATACAAATAAATCCAATGGCGTTAAAAGGCATGAAAGAGGTGTCCCGAATGGACAATTTCTCAAGATAACACAACATGTTCACCGAATTTGCCTTTTAGTAAATCGATTGTAACGTGTGCTGTGTGGTTAGTGTCACCGTCTTCTGGAAACCATATATCGGCGATGCCAAGCGCATCCAATTCTGGGCAAAAATAATTTTCTAACATAGCACCATTCCACTCCATAGACGGTAACATGACGACTATTTTATAGACGAAAAAATAGGGCCCAATCACACATCCGGCATGAAACCCACACCACACAGTAATTTTTTGCGGATGCAGTTAAGTCTCTTGAAGCACATGTGGGTTTTTTTCTATCCAATAATGCATAATTTGTTTATTGACAAATCCACTCAGCCAGAAATGAGCTTCATCGCTGAAGATGACGATAATTGGAGTAAGCTGTCTTACAGAAGCGACCACCGACCCAGAATTTCGGTAGTCGTAGGGACATAAATACTGTTACAACATTGAACACACCCATTACAATAGTAGAACTGAACATACCCCGTTAATGTCATATGGGTTTTGAAAGCTAACCTCAATAGCGTTAGTCTGTAACGGGATTTTAAAATTGTTTCAACTTTCATCATGGAGTGGTCAGATAATGAGAACCGTATCGCTGTAATAGCGCTTTTCAAGTGTGAAATTAAAAAAAAAACGATATTTTCAAAACGCTCCGGCCACTAGGGATTAGCCGCATGTTCATCTACCGGTGCATAAAACTGTTTGAGGAGACTGGAGATGTAAAAGACCGCCACCGGTCGGGCCGCCCACGCTCTGTTCGAACACCGCAAGTCATCAAAGCCGTTAAATCAGAATTCACAGAAATCCGCTCCGAAAACAGAAAATCATGGCCCGTGAGATGAATATCACGCAAAAGTCCATGAGTCGAATCATTACAAAAGACTTGGGACTTGGGGCTTTTAAGCCACGTACCGGACATTTATTGACTGCAGCTTTAAAAAAAATAGGATTGAAAATGCAAATGTCTTTTGGTGAAGCACGCTGATAACTTGCACAGAAAAATTTTGTTCACTGATGAAAAAACCTTTAACGCTCAGGAAAAATTTAACAAGTAAAATGATAGAGTGTATGCGTCGTCATCTAAGGAAGTATCTGAACTGATGGAAGTATCTGAACTGATGGAAAGCGTGGAAAATAGTCATAACCCAGCTTTTGTCATGGTTTGGTGGGGTGTCTCTTACGATGGGGTCACTGACCTGCATTTCTGCGAACTAGGAGTCAAAACATCGGCCAAAGTTTACCAAGAATCCGTTTTGGAAGCTTTTGTGAATTCTCTTAACAATTCTCTGTTCCAAAACCAGCCATGCACTTTCCAGCAGGATTCTGCGCCGGCCCATAAAGCTAAAACTTCCCAGTCCTGGCTTCGAAACAATTTGCCATCTTTCATTTCCTCTTAAGAATGGCCCTCAGACAGTCCAGATTTGAACCCATTGGATTACAAATTGTGGACGGTTGGGGTAATTTTTTGTGACAAACCTTGTCCTCTGAGGTTTGTCACAAAAGATACCCCAACATTGGATCTCTTAAGACTGCTTTTGTTCGAGCTGTGGCCAATTTTTCAATGAACGAGGTTCGTGCAGCTACTGACGATTGGTCAGTGCGACTTAAGGCGTGTGTAAAGGCAAAAGGCGGTCATTTCGAATAAGTAGATTCTTTTTGGATACAACATTAAATATATTAAACAATATTTGGTTCAAAAATATTCAGTACTTTTTATTTTACAGCATAAAACGTGTGTCCCTACTAAGTAATTTTTAATGATTTCCAAACATTGTTCGTAAGTGATCTTTGACATGATGTAAATGTTGAGAGAAGAGAGAAAGATCTTTAAAACTATTTGAGGGTGCGTTGATATAAAGTTACGAAATTGTTATGTCCCTATTGGAAAGCCCATGTAGGACACATAAAATATGGTAATTTTTAAACTCGACAAAAGTCCATCTACACCTTTATGCCAGTTTTTACATTCCATCAACTTTGGCAGAAGGCTTGTCGTGCAATCGCTAATCGCCTATCATCAGCAATTGAATATTTCACCACTGGCTTTTAAAATGTCATCTACTTTTTAGGCCAATGAAGCCGATTTTTGTCTTTTTGTTTTCTTAATGTTCTCCTTTCACATCTGAAAGAAGATAGTGAAAATAAAATTTTAACATAGCAAGAGATTTTTAGAATTTGTCACAACTTTTTAAAGCTTTCATCATTCAATTGTGATTTGTTGTTTTTGCGGCTGTTATTGTTTTCTGAATCAACGTTGTAAATATGTTAATACTCCCTCAGCATGCTTGCCTTCTCAGCACATCATTGATGACAACCATGGCCTATAAATATCGAACTTCTATGAAATGTATCACGTCTCCTATCTACTTTTAGTTCCAGGTACTGATACCCAACCTTTTAATGAATCTAAACAGTAGATGAGAATATTCAATAACACCGCCAGATGGCAACAAAAGTTAAGGCTGTTATCATTTTCTTGTTGCTCGTCAGAGTAAAATAAAAAAAGTTGCGAAAAACAGCCGACAAAAATATTTAAATAATATTCGGCTAGTCTGTTTTCAAAGAAAACAAAGTGTGAAAATAGCAAATGTCACTGGCAATGACATTTAAGAAGGAATTGGTATGCTCCGCGACAATATTTTTATGGTAATAGGCCTGGCAAAGGTACAAGCAATTTATGGAAAATGCACAACACAAAAGAGAGAGAGAGAGAGAGATAGATAGAGAGAGAGAGATAGAGAGAAAACAAGAACATGCTTTGCATTAAAAGTCCATTTGAAGTGGCGGATAATAATGTTGGAACCTTAGGCTGTAAGTATAGAGAAAAAATGGCGAAGAACGAGTTTATTCTATTGAAATACCCTCAATCTATTAAGGAAGAGGGTCTAAATCATTTCAAATGGCTAAAATCCGTAGGTTAGGTCTGGTTTAGTGTAGGTTTAATTGCCAGCAGACAGCAGTATAGCTTACTTGGAACCATGAAAAGATCCCGTGGTGTTACCGTATGCCCTTCGCCCTTCGCCTTTTTATATCCTGCCGACATCACCATCGGTCACACAAGTTTTGCCCGTTTGTATCTGTAGACTATACAGTTTTCGTCTTAAGATCACCAAAGCCGAACCGTGTTGAGGAATATATTCCTTTTTCGCCTCCTTTTTGCAATTTTCACAGATGGATCCTTGGCTAATTAATTGCGGTCAGCGTTCTCTTTCCATCCACACCCAGACTGGGGTAGAACCAGTCCAGAATGATCTGAGTCCCTATTAAGATTGGTTCCTTTCCACACCTATCCTGGGTAATAAGATAGAGTTTCGATGATATAAACTGCACTTATTTGATCTCTGGGTTGCGTCAGCTTTCGCTAGTTCGCAAGCTGTACAATTACGATCAGTACTCGCATCATTTTGGTCCGGAATTCATGCAAACGATATCGATTAATGTCTCGCTTTCTTCTTCAGAGACATGCGGCATTCTTAAACAATTCTCGAAGCGGTGTAAACATTTTCTAGGAATGTAATGGACACCTTGGATAAAATAAAAAGGAAATATGACGATATTCCTGCATGATTTTGCATATTAATGACCTAGCTTCGCGGCAGTGCCTTCGGAACATGGCTTCGGCTTGAACAGTGCAACAAGAGACCGATAGCTTGAGTTAAAATGTTCAAGCATACGCAGAGAAAGAATATGATTATCGTCACGACATCAATGATATGATCACTTCTATAAAAGTATGTTCGTCGCAACCATAGTATTGTTTTTTTTAGTTACATTTTGGCATTAATATGATTGCTGCAATATTAATTGTCACAATAGTATTGTTTTCAAATTTAAAAATTAAAATATGGCTGTAGCAACAATATAAATACGGTTGGTGAGAAAAAAGTATTATTTTTTGGGTTTAATTTTGTATTGTAATTTTTCCAAATTTAAATACAGTTTTGAGAACAATGTTATTGTAACTAATCTCATTCAATAATAGTACATTTTATATAAAAATCAAAATTTTTCGAACAAACAGCTTTGGATTTGGTGAAATTTTTTTAATAAATGTCACGCTTAAGTTTTTTAAGCGGTTTTTTTTTATGTTAAATAAATCACTCATATTATTTCAATTTAATGCATTTTTAAATAATTTACTTAATACAGAACTCTATTGTTGACAACATAACCCAATCCTTATAAAGAATTTTGCGGATCATACTATGGGTGTAATGATCATTGCATGGTTGCATGTGAGTTACACTATGATTGTGAGGACTATACTACTGTTGTATGTGAAAAATACAATGTAGTATTTAGTAAAACAGAAAATGTGCCAGGCCAGTTAGTTTTGCGGTCGCCCTAATTAATAATTTTCAGCAGAATCATATGAATAGTATTAAAACTAATGTGCGAATACCAAAAGTGGGCGGAATTGTGCATTAGCACTGGAGGTACCAGAATGGAATTCGGTGTATGGGTCATCCATTCTTTTTCTACTCATGTATAAAGCTGGTTTTAAAATTAAATAAGGTTAACATTCAAGGGCGTAGCCAGGATATGAAATAGGGTGGTGCCACGAAAATTATGATTTTCTATGATTATGATTTTTTATGATTATTACAATTTCGATCTATTTGAGGAGCAATCTGCGTGGATCTTCTGAAAATTTTTCTACAATTTTTTTTCCAAAAATTCGTCCTTTTTCTCGGTTAGCAATTTTCGGTGGACGCTTAGCATACATAGTCCTGCAATACATATATACTTATTTTTTGATAATAAATAAAATTGCCTATTATTTTACCGTTTAAAACGAGCTTCAGTCATTGTGGAGCGCAACCATGTTTTTACTAGCCTTAAAGTGCTAAATGACCGCTCAACAGTTGCAGTAGTACACGGCTGTGACAATGAAATTAATAACGCCTTCCAGCGTCTTTACCCAAGCAAAGCTCAATTTCTCCTTCCAAATCATCCAACTCATAAAAATGCTCAAACGTTTTTTTTTGGCTGAGCAATGGAGTTGAAGGCTTGTTTCCGCGTGTTCTGATTTCCTTCACCTGTTAACCTTTCCAATGTTTCCACAATATCAACAAAATTTTCTTTGAAACGCGCGATACTTTTATATTTGTGTGGCCAACGTGTCTCGCAGAGCATTGGGAAACTTGAAATGCACTTTCTTCTCAAAGGTGATTCCCGAAAAAAATTGGAATAAATTTTATTGTACCTGTAAATGAAAATATTGAAGATGAATTCATTGTAAATCCGTTAACAGTTAAATACATACCTATCGTGTTTCGAATTTCTGGGAGAACGTTTAGATCGTTTACAACGAGGTTCAGTTTGTGGCTAGCACAATGAAAAAAGGGCTTTTTAAATTTTTGCCTCAAAATATTTTGTACACCTCCTTCTTTTTCAGCCATAGTACTACAACCACCATAGCCCTGCGCAACAAATTTAGATTCATCCAGTTGCAATGTCGATATAAAATTTTGAATTTCTTCGGCAATACATTTTGCATTCATTGCATTTAATTCCACAAACCCAAGAAATTCTTCTCGAATTAAACATTTTTCCTCGTCAAAGAAGCGTATTCCAACAGATAGTTGCTCTTTCCCCGATATATCCGCTATTTCGTCAGCTAATATGCTGTACGCAAAAGATTTTTTTATGTCCTGCACGATGTCGTGTTTTATTATTAATTCACATATAGTAATTAATTGATTTTGGATTTGTGGTACAAGTATTTTTCATTTTTGCTCGAATTATCTAAATGCCTTTGCAAAATCTGGTCGCCACAATCGATTCTCAGAATTATTAGATCGTGGAAAATACCTAAATAAAAAAAATTATAGTATAAGATTTTTTTATAAAGAAACTATACTACCTGGAGTAGTGCTATATTGATTTTTTCCTCGCAAAGCCATGTCATGTGTTTTGCAAAATAAAATACATGTTGTGATGGAGGTAACAATTTTATGGTTCTTCTCAATCAGTTTCTTATGACCTGAAACCACCAAATTAGAATATTTTTTGTTTTTGTGGTATAATATATGGTCACACGCTAGAAGCGAAACAATATCTTCGTACTCTTTGATAATAACTATGTATATTTCCTTCAATTTCCTTCAATTTCCTTTAGTGAATTTTTATTAATTTTATATTGTATGCATTTAAAAAAAAATATTATAGAATTAGGTGGGTGCCACGGCCCTCTAGGCCCATACCTGGCTACGCCCATGTTAACATTTTAAGCGAATAACACGCACTTGGTGACAAGTTATGTATGTTGTCTGAACTGAAATAGTGCAATTTGCGCGTGAGGTGCCACGAGGAGTGTGGGGAGGGAGGTGTAAAGCACTGATTTTTACTGAGATCGTGCAAATACCAAAAGTGGGCGTAATAGTACATGTGGGAGGTAGCAGAAGTGGCAGAGCGATATGGCTGATTTTCAATTTCTAGGCAGTTTTGGAAAAAAAACTAGGACAAGCAAAATTTAAAAATTGTAGTTAGCTTCTTTCAAGAGTTCCCAGCCATAGATACAGAAAGACGGACATTGTTCAAATGACTTTGAGTCATGAAACGGATTTGGTCAAAACATAAGTAGAATCTACAACGATTTTTTTTTTGATGCGTTACACTTTTTGTCCGTACCAAATGAATATGTGACGCGCAAAATAGAAAAGGACCTAAGGGTAAAAAACAGTTTTGTTCAGGAGAGCCATTTTAAATATTTAAATACGTGTATCTTTGGTGTACCATCACTTTTATAAAACGCTCATATCTCTGGGAGAGAACACTTTCGGGGCATGGGATTAGTCTCATTCGATGCTCAGATGTTGTCCACATCAAAAAAAAGAAGTACAAATTGATTTTTTTACCCTTAGGTCCCTTTCTCTATGCGCTGTTACATATACCGTTCTGCCAAGGAGGGTGAAAGTATAAACACACCAATTAACTTTGCTTCAATGATAGACAAATTTCTAAGAATGACAGACACACACTATTTGCTTGGATTCAAAATCAGACAATTTCTCAAAGTCTACTATAAAAAATGTTAAAGTAGAAGGCCAAGTGAGTTTATAAACAATTTAACAATTTTCAGTAGGTTGATCCGACTTACATATGCCCTCACACATACGAGAATATGGTATACAATTTTACAATTCTTCCGACCTCCAATTTTTTCTTATTCACATGCAAAGATGAAGTAGTATATTCACGCAGAGAAAAAATATAGTTACTATATGGTCACGTCATTAATAATATGTTCTCCCCAATAAAATTATATTCGTCGCAACCATAGTATTGTTTATTGAATTTAATTTTGACAATTGTAGATTGCCGCAATATTGATATTGTTGAAATGTAACAATAGTATTATTGCCAAATTTAAAAATGAAAACATGGTTATAGCAACAATATATATATATATATATATATATATATATATATATATATATATATATATATATATATATATATATATATATATATATATATATATATATATATATATATATATATATATATATATATATATATATATATATATATATATATATATATATATATATATATATATATATATATATATATATATATATATATATATATATATATATATATATATATATATATATAGTTGGTGCGACAAAAATATTGCTTTTTGTGTTTTATGCTAACAAAAATATGACTACGGCAATCATACTGTATGATTGTTATATTTCTTCATTTGTATGCTTTTTAGAACAATGTTGTTGTTACGGATCTAATGCAATAATAGTACTTTTTATATGGAATTTAAAAATTGTCAAACAAACTGCTTTGGCTTTGTTAAACTGAAATACTTTTAATAAAAACGTTTACGATGTTTTAAATCACTCCTATTATTTTGAATTTAATGTACTTTTTTAAATCATTTTCTTACTTCTAATATGCAATATTAAATAATTTTGGTGATCATAGTATAATTATGTATGATCAAGCTACGATTAAAGGGATCATAACATGGTTGCGTGTGAATCATACTATGGTTGTATGTGAATCATACTAAGGTTGTGAGGATCATAATATGGTTATGGTGATCATAGTATGGTTTCTACTGTTAAATAAATCACTCCTATTATTTTGAATTTAATGTACTTTTTTAAATCATTTTCTTACTTCTAATATGCAATATTAAATAATTTTGGTGATCATAGTATAATTATGTATGATCAAGCTACGATTAAAGGGATCATAACATGGTTGCGTGTGAATCATACTATGGTTGTATGTGAATCATACTAAGGTTGTGAGGATCATAATATGGTTATGGTGATCATAGTATGGTTGAGTGTGAGTCATAATATGGTTTTAGGGATAATAATTTGGTTGCGTGTGAATCATACTATGGTTGTGAAGATCATACTATGGTTGTGAAGATCATACTATGGTTGTGAAGATCATACTATGGTTGTATGTGAAAAATACTATGGTTGTGAGGATCATAATATGGTTGTGGATATCATAGTATGGTTGAGTGTGAATCATAATATGGTTGTGTGTGAATCATACATAATATTGTTGTACCACAACCATATACCCAACAATAGTATTATCCTCTTCGAATATTGTCACCACAACCATACTTTTTTCCTGCGTGTTGCAAGAAACAAAATTCAGGTGAAATTTAAAACATTAGAAAAAAGAAAAATGCAACAAATATTTCAGATTATTAAAAGCTTAAAAATCCTGATATTTGTCTAAAACATTGATATTTTAAGTTATTTTTAAAGGGGTGTCCAGTTACTGCCTCAAAAATTCCAAAGACAATTGAAGGCAAAAACGAAATTATATAATTATAAATTATATAACGAAAAATCGCTACAGGCGCTTAACGAAAGTAGTTTATTCTCAAAAGTAGTTTGTACTATTTGTACGATCTCACAAAAAATCTATACTTAAGAATTAAGTTATAAGACAAACTTGGTGGCAAAAGTATGGACTTCTCGCCATGTCCCTTCTAGTTTCTTTTCATTGTGATAATATTGGTATACTTCAATTATGCATGGAACAAAATATCGGCCAAATGGCCGCCGCGACCTCGGCGGCACACCTCCATCCGATGGTCCAAGTTTTCGATAACGCTGAGGCATAATTGAGGTTCTATACCGTTAATACGAATAACTGTCTGTCCCGCCTCATTTTGCAAAAAATACGGCCCGATGATGCCGTCAGCCCATAAACCGCACCAAACAGTCACTCTTTGTGGGTGATTTATTTTTCGACAATCACTATTGGGTTATCATTAGCCCAAATGCGGCAATTCTGCTTATTGGCGGATCCACTGAAGTGAAAATGTGCCGTATCACTGAAGATGATTTTCTTCGAAAATTGATCATCCACTGTTGCCATTTCTTGCCACCACTCTGACCATTGATGACGTTTCGATTGGTCAAGATGCTTTAGTTTTTGAATCAATTGTACCTCGTTAGCGTGTTAATGCAAGTGTTTATGTATAATGTTCATTAACGACGAGTGTGAGAGGTGCAATTGTTGGGCGCGACGACAAGTTGAGATGGACCGCTCTTCAGCCACAGCCACAGCAGCAATATTTTCTGCAGTACAAGCATGCACTGGACTTACATCTCCCGGTTTGCTCAAATTTTTGCACGATTTTTCCGAATGTACGCACATTTGGACGATTAAATTGACCGAAAAAAGTCACGAAGTGCACGATATGCATTATGATTTGAACGCCCATTTTTATAATAATAATAACCTTGACGCGTTGCTCGCTTGTGTATCTTTCCATGATTCACATTGAGTTAGTCTGAAATTAAGAAATATCAAATGAAATGCAGATAAAAGCTTGACGTTTAGGTGTGGTTCCGATTGAACATCGACTCTTAAAATTTAACTTTAGATTAGTTATCATCCAACACACATAGCCTTACCGCAGGTTTATGTCCTTTCTCCCTCTTTATTTATTATTTTGATGGAAGATCTGTTGGGATGGACCGTGAAACTACTCCTTTACGAATAACAGCGACCTCTTTCATTGATATTAATTCAAGCGTAGGTCGAGTCTTCAGGGTATTAAAGACAGAAGCAAAGTCATCTAAAAGATGAGACTCTTGGCCTGGATTAAGAGGATATATCCGATTGTGGTAGAACGAATAGAGTTTATTTTAATGCGAAAAAGACGCTAAACTGGACCGGCGAAATATCACCAGCATATTTTTTTAAATAACCAACACTCGGGGGATTTCCCCTATGCATGCGGTGCATTGCTTTGGCGAGTGGAAAGTAAAGGATCGGAGCGGGGAAAGAGGGAGTAATAATTATTGACGCTTGTGCGAAATAAATTTGCCGAAAGTCGATTCGACATACGGACTGTACGAGCGAAAACAGAATTTGATCTAAAGTGTATAGTGCGGTCAACTGGCCAATGGATAACAAACGGTTGTGAATTCATAAAAAGTCGCCTATCCCTGCCGAACATCCTCACGTCAGGAATAAGGCGACGGATGTCTGATGAACACACACCATGAAAGTAACGATAGAACAGAGTCACACAACCCACATTTCGACGATGCTCAAGGGAAACAATAAAGTTGGATACCCTACTGCCACCTATCAGCATCATCGCTCTCCTTTGAACACGGTCAAGTAGCTCCAAGGATGATTTT
Organism: Hydrotaea diabolus; assembly: GCA_963513945.1. Taxonomy (NCBI): domain Eukaryota; kingdom Metazoa; phylum Arthropoda; class Insecta; order Diptera; family Muscidae; genus Hydrotaea; species Hydrotaea diabolus. Next base: position 185,607,668 of record OY740718.1, read on the forward strand.
GGAGCACCTGTTCATATATGGGTGTTGTTTTCCATATAAGTGTATTAAGTTTTTAGGACCAAGAACAGACTTTATTAAATTTGAAGAAAATCAATGATGGATATAGCTTTCACCCACATATGTTCATCCGATTTTTATTTCTAAGACCACTTATTGCATATAATTTTTATGAAATTCGGCACATGCCAGTTTTTAAAACCAAGGTCCAATGTTATTTTAAATGATTTAGATCAGTTCAGATTTAGATAATGCTCCCACACATATGTTTTTAGCTCTCAAAGCCACAAGTAAGTTTTTTGGACAAAGGCCGTTCGTTATTGAAATCGAAGAAAATCGGTCCACATTTAGATCTTAGTTAATGTTCAACAGATTTGATGAAAAACAATAGAATTTCCTCAAAAATTCAACTTCAACAGCAAAAACTTATTTATTGTTGCTTTTTCTGAACATCTAGAAGCGCTGGGTATAATAAATTCGACACACCTAACATTAGCTTCTTTTACTTTTTTAAATTTGAAAAACATCAGCATAAGGGCTTTAGAAAAGCACAAACCGTTAAAATGATGGCGCATAAGGTACATATTTTAAGCAAGATCAAATTTATGAAAACCTCTATTTATGTAATGGAGAATTCTAGTTAATGAACTTTTCGTTAAGAATACGCTCAAGATTTATATGTTCCTTTTATATGTTCCTTTTAACAAAATAAAAAATACCCGATGATATTCATGAAAACTTATTAAATTTGGCTTTGTCAATGTGAAAAGACAAATGTACAGCTCATTAGTAGCTGCACATCAACAGTTTGTTCGAGCGGTTTCTTGCTACCATTATCCTCTTATGTACACTAAAGAAAACATCAGAAAAAATATTTGTTTGCCAGTTTTTTGTTTGGCCGTTTTCATATTTGTCTAGTTTTTCTTTTTGTCCCTACATCAGAATACAGACAATATCAAGAACCAAGGACAAAGGATAAAAAACTCAACAGTCATTTGCAGACAGACAGACCACATTCGTAAAAGTATACAAAAAGCCAAAAATGTTTAAATTACCGACGGACACAAAAATGAATGTGCAAGCTGTGAAAGAAACTTATCATGTGGCGATGGGGCTTTAAAATTGTTACACTTTTTAAAAATGTTAACAAAATGAGCAGGATTTTATTTAGTAAAGGCTGTGCAAAAGTGCTTGGCATTACCCATTCAACTCTGAACACTGCAAGACTAAATCTCATAAACTATTGCCGGTACGGAAGGTAACGTATACTATGTATATATTATGTTGGTATAGAAATAAATACGCTCTGGTAGGAGGGTGGGAGGTGCCATTCACATTTGACACAAATTTCATACTGGCCAAAAAAATTAAATTTGTTACTAGTGTGCCATTCTTTATCCGAAAATAGTCAGAGACTGTAGTCGTGTGAGGTAGTTAAGATAGAAAGCGGTGGCTACAAAATAAAACGTTTCGACTCATTTTAAATTTTACGAAGGTATCATTTTAAATTTTACGAAGGTGTCCGTCGGGACTTTGTTTAGAATTTTTGATTAAATCAAAGAGAATGGATCATGTACTGATAAATGTTTTTTTATGTCGGCAATTATGTATACTCGTATGTGACAGCGCATAGAGAAAGGGAACAAAGGGCAAAAAATCAATTTTCATTTTTCTTTTCTTTTTTTGATGTGGACAACATCTGAGCATCGAATGACAGCGATCCCATGCCCCAAAAGTGTTCCCTCCCAGAGATATGCGCGTTTTATGAAAGTGAAGTCGACGATTCTAAGCGCAAATAGAAAGGGAGGGACCTAATCTTTAAAATGGCTCTCCTGAACAAAACTTTTCATCAACTTTCACTTTTTTTGATGTCGACAACATCTGAGCATCGAATGAGACCGATCCCATGCCCCAAAAGTGTTCCCTCCCAGAGATATGCGCGTTTTATGAAAGTGAAGTCGACGATTCTAAGCGCAAATAGAAAGGGACCACATCTTTAAAATAGCTCTCCTGAACAAAACTTTTCATCAACTTTTCACTTTTTTTTTTTTTTGATGTGGTCAACATCTGAGCATCGAATGAGACCGATCCCATTCCCCAAAAGTGTTCCTACCTAGAGATATGCGCGTTTTATGAAAGTGAAGTCGACGATTCTAAGCGCAAATAGAAAGGGACCTAATCTTTAAAATGGCTCTCCAGAACAAAACTGGTTTTAAACCTTAGGTCCCTTTCTATTTTGCGCGTCACATATAAGTAGAATACAATATTAGAAAAATGTCCGCCTCTGTTAGCCTCATAAATGCTAGCCCTTTTGTGTACATTTTTCATTACATTCTGACACATTCCATGCGGTATTTCAATTATCATGAATATTTTGTTTGAGTTGCTCAAGCATTTTTGGATTTTTTGCAAAAACCTTGCTTTTCAGAAATCCCCACAAAAAGAATCCGGGAGCAGTCAAATCAGGTGACCGTTGAGGCCAATCAACATCACCATTTCTTAAAATAACTTGTTGTGAAAAGAGGTTTCGCACTTATTCCGTTGTAATCCTGGGTGTATGCGATGTGGCACCGTCTTGTTGATACCACATGTTAATCAAGCCCAAAGTTCTGGCGTTAAAAAGTTTTCAATCATATCAAGATATCGCTCCCCGTTGACAGTTACCGTTACGCCGTTTTTATTTTTATAGAAGTAAGCTCCAAAGATTCCTCTTTACCAAATTGCACACCAGACTTTCAATGGATGCAAAGGTGATGAATAATTTGAGGGTTTTCCATTGCCCAGAACCGACTTTTTTGTTTATTCACATATCACTTTCTATGATTTTTTCATGAAAATCGGAGTTGTCATGGGCGAGCTGTAACATGCTATTGGCATATGTACGGCGGCGTAAATGGTCTTGTGGAAGAAGCTCTTGTGTCAACTGAATCTTAAATGGAAACAAATGCAAATCCTTGTGCAAAACTGTGGCCAAAGTTGTTCGTTGAAGACCAAGCTCCTGAGTGCAGCGTCGAATTGAGGTTGATGGATTGTTTTGAACACTTTCATGAGCAGCAGTAATGTTTTCAGCCGATCTTGTAGTACGTTATGGTCAATGCTTGGGCCTATCAGCTACCGACTCTCTCTCTCTCTCTCTCTCTCTCTCTCTTTCTCTCTCTCTCTCTCTCTTCGAAATCGTTCACTACATGATAAATAGTGCATTTTGTTGGCACGTCGTTTCTCCCGAAAATTTCATGTAACTTTCTCAACGTCACAGTAGTGGATTATTGATTTTGATAAAATGTTTTAACGATTAAAACACGTTGGTTTATCAAATATTTTACCATAATTAATTTGCCACGTCTTTACTTCACTACTGCCAAATATGACTGTCAAGACTAATGTTTACCGGCAAACAAAGTAGTATACCTTCCCGGCGGACAACCTGTACTTTCACCATACGGGGTCTTTCTGCACGCAGAGAAAAGGTATGGTTACTATAAGTATATGGTAACCGCAACAATAATATGTTCTCTACAATAAAAGCATGTTCGTCGCAACCATAGTATTGTTTTTTGAATTTCATTTTCACAACAGTATGATTGCGGCAATATTAATATAGTTAAAAGTATTATTGCCAAATTAAGAAATGAAAATAAGGTTGTAGCAACCATGTTTATATATGGTTGGTGCAACAAAAGTATTGTTGTTTATAATTTACGTTAACAATAATATGATTGCGGCAATCATACGGTTGCGAATATTTTTGTTTGTGTGTATGTTTTTTTTTGATATACCAAAGAAAATTACATACACGCGATACAGTGCATGGCTGTTGTCCATTATAAAAAACAACAGCAATCGGAAGGTTGTACAAGTTATTTTTATTGTGTTTACTTTGTTCCGTGATATACTCTTCTACCGACTGGTTCTCGTTTATTTGAAATCTATCTGCACTTAAGTATATAGCCATTGATCATGAATAAATCAAATTCGTTACTTGGGGCCTACGGATGGTGAAGTAGCATTCACTTCTGCTGGCAACTAAAAGTATTTTCGACTGCCGTTGGAATATATATTTTTGTTTCTTGAATGAAATTTTTAATAAAAACATGGCCTCAAATCTGGCTATGATTTAATAGTAATGTAATTTAAAATAACTTACTTGATAAAAATCTCTATTTTTTGAATGACAACATTACCCAATCCTAAAAAATAATTTTGGGGATCATAGTATGGTTGAGAGTGAATCTTACTATGGTTGTGGGGATCATAGTATAGTTGCGTGTGAATCATAATATAGTTGTGAGGATCATACTGTGGTTGTATGAGAAACATACTATGGTTTTAAGGATCATAATATGGATGTGGAGATAATAGTATGGTTGAGTGTTAATCATACTATTGTTGTGAGAATCATAGTATGGTTGTGGAGATACATCGTCGTTTCGAAGTTATCTTAACGCATATCACAAAATCAAAAAAAATGAGATAATACCACTTGCTGGTATAATTTTTTGAGAGCTATCGATCTGTCCAGTCTCCAGGTCCGTATCTTTTACGGTTCCTGAGATATTATAGTGGCATTTTGTTCTATATCCAGTTTTTCTAAAAATTTAACGCGTTATGTTACCGTATGAACCATTTGTGTGGATATACAATAAAAAATATATTAAATTTATGAATTAAAAAAAAAATTGTTATCTACACGTATGTGCCAAAAAAAAGATTTGGAAAAAATTATCACAATATTTATATGTATACATGTTGTTTTTGTCCCATATTTTAATAATAATTACGGATAAAGTTAATAGAGGTTTTGTTTTTATGAATATAGATGGATATTGGAAGATAAAAGGATTTAGAACTGGTTTTCTTAAATGCATTTTATTGTAAACGAAAATTCTTACAAACTTTTTTAACATGGAAACAATTTATTACATAATACTAGTAATAACACAAAAATATCAAATATATCTATGTACCACTCGAGCTAAAATTTAGTTTAGAAAATTTAGCTGAATGTATACACAAATTTACATTAATAAATCTGAAAAGAATCTTACATGATTTTCTGGAAGGAAAACATAGAGGCTCTCAATATCTTTCTTTTGTTCTGGATCTATGTTTATCTTTGTACATGTATTAAGTTATTTTTCAAGAATGGTTTCTGAAGTTGCAATGACTCCCTTTCTCGCTTGTTTTCGTAGGCTTGATGTTTGAAAGTTGCGTTCACTTGCAGACGTTTTATGTTGCAGAGAAAATATTTTGTATTTATTATATTTAATTGATTTAATTTTACTGAATGGAACTTTATGAAAATTTAATTGATTTGCTAAAGACGAATAAACTTTGAAATCGGTCGGAATCATTTCTATCACTTTAAGCGCAAAGTTTTTGGATGGATAGTTTTTTAATTTTGTTATTAAATCTAATGGACTGTAAATTTCTTTTAATTTTAGGAACCGGTCTATTGCACTATGGACTGCGTCAATCTCCTGTATTTGAGAATGGCCTGGTGCTGAAAATTTTTGAACTTTTTTTAGACATTTCAATTATTTTTTTAGTTTACCTTGAATATTAAAAACAAATTAAGCAAGAAAAATAAAAAAGCACCAAACACGTGCAAACTACTCTCACCATAAGAAAAACTGAAAGTAAGTCAAATGATCTATTTTTTTAATTTCTCTTTTGTTTATTTTTAATGCATACATACAAACTTAAAAGGCGTAGTGTAAAAGGAGTTGAGATTGCATTCAAACGAAATTTGGACAAACAAGACTTAACGGTCTTCGTAAAAAACTTGAGTATCACATCAATAATTAGCTACGCTACTTATGGCATAAAAGAAAGATAAATTAAAACAAAGAAAGCAAATTGTTTTCCAAAATGAAGAGAGGGTAATTGAGGTAAATTGAAGTAGAAAAAAGTCCACGAATAGTACTATTTTTCTTCTCTTTGAGAATAGATATAATAATGTTAAATAAGAGCTGATAAAAGATAATTATTTGACCTTCAACTAACGAGTAGTGGTTAGTTTATCACAAAAAAAGTATGGTCTTTACGGATTATTTTCACGTATGCGCCATAAAAAAAATATTTCGCAAAAAAAAATAATTCGCAACAAAAAGTAAATTTTTTCATATAGGTAAAAATGGTTGTAACTTAAAAACTTTCTTCTACAACCTTGAATATTTTTCACAAAATCGACGTAGAATTGCAAGCACTACGCCTAACAAAAATATTGGGCAACTTTCTTCGCGCCACATTTTTTCTATAAGAGTTTGAAACTTAAAAGTCAATTTCCCGAAAAAAAAAAATTTTGTAGCTACGTGAAGATAACTTCGGAACGACGACATATCTTTTCCAAGAAAAGCTAATAACATAGTGGAAGTGTCAAAAATAAAGATTTACTCCTTAAAATCGAAACCTTTTTTTCCGATTGACCGAAAAGGTCCAGTACTACATCTCGCAACGCAATTTTGGTCCGAATCAGATGTAATATGTGGCCGATCGACTGAGTCGGTTCCTAATTGCTACTTGTTGTTTGAGTACGATAGATGTACAGACCGACAGTGAAATCAGATAGTGATTCTGAATTGATCGGAAGTATAAATTTAAGGAATATCGCCATTCTGTAAAGGTGTTACAAACATTATCACCAAGTCATACTACCCTTTAACACAGATGGTAAAGGGCACAATTACTACTTAAGTTATGGACTGGCTTATGACCCCGTAAGTGTAATGCGTTCCTAAAGTAATTCCTAATAAGACAAATATTTTAAAAGTTTAATGTTTGAAGGCCAGAAATTTCAACTAAGTTTTATCTGATATCATTAATTATGCATAAACTTCTTAAATAAAAACAAAACTTTTCTGCCGGTTGTGGTCGAATGCCAGTATTGCGGTTGATGGTGTCCAATTACCAGCGGTGAATTTATGCATATTGAATATTTTTAAAGAAGAATAATTAAAATGATAAACCTGAAGCTGCTTGCAGATTGTGGCAAGAGACAAATTGAGAAATTAATTACAAGGACATAATGGTTAGGCAAATTGGCCACATTTTCTGGTGGTTATTATATTCGAGATTTTATAGATTTTATGCTGCTGGATAACGACTTAAAGATACCGAAAGTACAATGTATTCTGGATGTTTCTACAAGTGGCGATGAATTTGTTGGAGCAACTGCGTTGGCTATACCCTTGTTCATTTGCCTAATGTTGCGGTGTTCGCGTAGGCGAATTTTGTAAGTGTGTTCTTTGTCTCCCAATGATGATGCGAATTTTTTCACGTAGATACCTATGATGTAGATACGATTTGGACAAAATATAATAAATTTTCATATCTTAATGTCAAGGTCTCACATTGACCGTTTTTGAACAAAAAATATTATTTAGATTTCTGTTCAATTTACGTTGACATTATGGCCTTTGTGGTGCTTATCTAAAACACATGTACAGGGTTTTCCATTAAGGACATAACAATTTAACATATTAATAAAACAAAAAATATTATAAATATAGATTTCAAATTTAATTCAGGTGTAGTGCAAATGTTACATTTTAGAATAAAATTCGATTTCGTCCATATGACCACGAGCCCGTGTAGAGCTATCTAAAGGGTGATCACATTATAAGGGCCTGTGTTGAATATGAACCACAACAAAAAGTCAAGTTTTTTCTGCATTTCACTTGATATTTCCCAATTTCAGACTAATTCAATTTGAACCATGGTATTGCTTAGGCTTATAATGAAAATGAATATCAATTTTCGAAAAAAATCATCTTCAGTGATAAGGCACATTTTCATCTCAGTGGATTCATCAATAAGCAGAATTGTCGTATTTGGGCGAATGATAATCCAAGAGTGATTGTCAAAAAACCAATGCCTCCACAACGAGTGACTGTTTGGTGCGGTTTATGGGCTAGCGGCATCATCGGGCAGAATTTTTTTTCCCAAAATAAGGCAGTTACTGTGAATGGTGTTCGGTATCGTGAGATGATAACAAACGTTTTATGGTCCGAATTGGAAGATGTGGATGTAGTGCCACTTTTCACACAGCTAACGAAACAATGGGTCTTTTGCGCGACAAATTCAATGGCCGTGTTATCTCACGTTGTGGCGATGTTATTGGCCGCCAAGATCATTTGATTTGACACCGATAGACTTCTTGCTTTGGGGTTATTTGAAAGAAAAGGTGTACGTCGATGAGCCAGCAACAATTCCAGAGCTAAAGGATGAGATAATTCGGCACATTAACGGCATTGAACCTCAATTATGCCTCTTCGTCATCGAAAATTTGAACCATCGGATGGAGGTGTGCCACCGAGGTCGCGACCGCCATTTGGCCGATATTTTGTTCCATATATAAATAAATTTTACCAACATTATCATAATAAAAAGAAAATACAATAATCGGCGCTTAAAATTTAACCACCCTTTATTCTATGGACCCAGTTTTCCACCACTCTTGCCCGCATTTCGACCGGAACGTTGGCAATTTCGCGTTTTCTCTAAGATCGTCTGAAGTTGTGGCTTGTTGGCATATACCACTGACTTAATGTGGCTCCATAAAAATAAATCCAATGGCTTAAAATCACATGAACGAGGTGGCCATTCGACCGGACCATTTCTCGAGATAACACGTTCACCGAATTTGCCTTTCAGTAAATCGATTGTAACGCATGCTGTGTGGCTAGTGGCACCGTCTTGTTGAAACCACATATATGCAATTTCAAGCTCATCCAATTCTGGGCAAAAATAATTTTCTAAAATGGCACGATAGCGCTCTCCATTGATGGTAACATGACGAGTGCTTTCATCGACTAAAAAATAAGGTCCAATCACACCTCCGGCATGAAAACCATACAGTAATTTTTTGTGGATGCTATTGTGTCTCTTTAAGAACATGTCCAAAAAACTCAAATTTTGTTAATTGACAAAATCACTTAGCCAAAAATGAGCTTTTTTCCCTGAAGATGATAAAAACTGGAGAAAGCACTCTTAAAGTTGCGACCACCGACTCAGAATTTCGGCAGTAATTTTTATGATTTCCAAACGTTGCTCGTTGCTGAACTTAACCATGATGAAAATGTTATCTTCGGCTAACGTTCTGACACTGAAAGATCATTAAAAATGTTCGAGGGTGCGTTGACACAAAGATAAGAAATTTGTATGTTGCTATTGGAAACCCCTTTACATATACGACGTTAATATCTCATCAAAATGATATTGAAAGCTTAGGTGCAGATTTGTTTTGTCTGCTTCGTAATTCCATAAGATTTATTATCCATAATGTGCCCGTAATGACTTTGTCTTTGTTTTTATTGTAATAAGATTTTTCGTTGAATGTGGCTTTAAGTGTCTCTTCATTCCACCTCAGTGTCCGTTGAAATTTCCATAAGCACATTGCTGTGGGAATGAGGCCTAGAAGTGGCTTTTGCGATTAGTCACAAATTTTTTGTCGTCGCATGTCTCAAAATTACAAATTGAGTGTTATGTGCAGACTCGTAGTCTCAAGATTCAAGTAATGCATACCTTCGTAGACCTTTTAAATAGGGCATAGTAAAATAGACTAAATCCGGTCGAAGTAGACAATGTTATACTCTACGCCACTCTGGTATGCGGAATACACCGCGCCAATGTAGCAAATCATGAATTTAAGTAATTATTATTAAAGGGTTGTCCAACTAAAACGCACGATATAAGCAGTAAATACAACTAAACGTTTTATTTTTACACCCTCCACCATACAATGGAGGGTATATTAGTTTTGTCATTCTGTCTGTAACACCTTGAAATAATCATCGGAGACCCATTATATATGTATATATTCTTGATCCTCGTAATTCTAAGACGATCTAGCCATGTTGACCGGCTATCCGGCTGTCCGTCTATTGAAAACAAGATAGAGTCTGCATGGAAACAGGTAGGGAGCTGAAATTTGACACAAATATGTGTAGTTAACCTAGCATGGTTGGTATTGAAAATGGGCTATATAGCTTTACGGAAAGTTGTTGTTGGAGACCCTCAACCGACACTACCTCAGAAAAAGTAGTTTTTTATTTGGAAATATCCGTCCAGTTTCTTGAGCAAAATCACTGAAATTTTGCCACCATGGAAATGAAAATGGCCCACTAATTATTGTACCTCCCATACAAACGGCCTTATGGGCCTTGAGAAATGACTATAACTCACCACAAACTCGACCTATCGAAATGAAATTTTACACATCAAGATTTCTAAATACACACTTCTGCGCTGAATTCGGTTGAAATCGGAAAAATCCTACTGGTACCTCCCATACTAACGGTCTCATGGGCCTCGAAAAATAATATGACAATAACTCACCACACACTTGACCTATGGAGACAAAATTTTCGGCATAAAGATGTGTATATAGAACAGACTTTTGCGCTAAATTTCGCTAAGATCGGAAAGGCCCTACTGGTACCTCCCACACAAACGGTCTCATGGGCCTTGAAAAATTATATGACAAAAACTCACTACAAAATTGACCTATCGAGATGAAATTTTCTACATAAAGATTTTTGTATAGAACACACTTTAGCGCCAAATTCTGTTGAGATCGGAAAAGTCCTACTGGTACCTCCCACACAAACGGTCTCATGGGCTTTGAGAAATAATATGACGATAACCACAAGCTTGACCTATCGAAATGAAATTTTGCACATAAAGATTTCTATATAGAACATACTTCTGTACCAAATTTGGTTTTATTTGGGAATCTGGTGGAGGGTATCTAAAGTTCGGCACAGCCTACTTAACATTTTTTACTTGTTTTTATATCTTTTTACAACACACATACACACGTTGTAAAAGAAATCTATTGATGGCTCTCAATGTGGAGTCTCTGTAGAGGTAGCAAGAGTGAGTTGTATTTTCGCGGGCAATTGTGTGAAGAAAACTTGAAAAGTAAGGTTTACAATAGTAGTTCTCATTCTCTCAGTTCCTGTTCAATGCGTAAAAGCAACAGACCCAAAGAAGCAAACGAGCTAAACATACGAGGGCGGTTCGGAAACTTCTTAGCCTAGCACAAAAAGCGCGTTATATCTGCTATGAACACATGTAAAATTTTGTTTCGATCTGGCAACTCCTTCATATAGAAACAGATGTTCACAAAAGACGCATCCGCAATTTTTTTACAATGGAAAAATTAGAAATGCGTGGTGTCATTAAATATTTACATAAAAAAGGTTTATCGGGACAAGAAATTCATAATGATATGGTGAATGTGTTAGGTGAAATTGCTCCTTCATATGCAACAGTAAAAAATTGGGTTGCTGAATTTAAACGTGGTCGTACAAGCTTTGAAGATGAACCACGTAGTGGACGTCCAAAAACAGCAACAACAACAGAAATTGTAGCCAAAGTGCATGATATGGTATTAAATGATCGACGAATAAAAGTGCGTGAAATATCTAATATCATGGGCATCTCAAATGATCGAGTCCATTTAATTTTGCATGAAGAACTACAGATGAAAAAGCCTCTGCAAGATGGGTGCCACACTTGTTAACAGTCGACCAAAAACGCATAAGAATGAACATTTCTCAACCTTGTTTGGATCGTTTTCAGCGAAATAAAATGGATTTTAAGCGTCGTTTCATAACTGTTGATGAGACATGGATCCATCTATACTCCAGAGACAAAAGAACAATCCAAACAATGGACTGAAGCTGGAGGAAGTGCCCCAAAGAAGGCATAAACAATTCAATCAGCTGGTAAGGTTATGGCAACGGGTTTTTGGGTCTTCAAAAGTATTTTATTGATTGACTATCTGCAAAAGGGTAAAACAATAAATTCAGAGTACTATTGCAACCTTTTAGATCAATTAAATGTACAAATTCGAGAAAAACGTCCTGGCTTACAACACAAAAAAATAATTTTTCATTAAGACAACGCACCAGCGCACAAGAGTGTTTTAACAATGGCCAAAATCAACGAATTAAAGTACGAGTTGCTTGACCACCCACCTTATTCTCCTGATTTAGCTCCCAGTGACTTTTACCTGTTCCCAAATCTAAAAAAATTCCTTGCTGGCAACCGTTTTACCTCAAATGATGATGAAATTACAGTTGTAAACCACTATTTTGAAGACCTTGAGGAAAACTATTTTAATCAAGGGATAGAATTGCTAGATAAGCGTTGGACTAATTGTATTGAAGTTTCAGGAGATTATATTGAAAAATAAAAATATTTTTGAAAAACTAACTATTCTCTTTCATTGATAGGCTAAGAACTTTCCGAACCGCCCTCGTATGTCTTATTATTATAGATAGATCATATCGAACCTACCAGGAAATTAAGATTCCGACTACGGGAAAGGTAAAATCATCTATGCATACTACTTCTAAGAAAAGCTGATTCAAACGTTAATAGCTTAAATTAAATATTGGAAATATAAAAAATTAAAAAATTGTTCAGCACCTTTTTTAGTCCTCAAAGGGTAACTTTTTCCCGATTAACTTTAAAGGTACAATACTGACAGAGTTAGATATTGGAACTCATATCTCATGCGAAATTTGGTCCGAATCGGATGTCATATTTGGCCTCTATAGCTGGCAAAATGCTCGACACGGCTACAGTGGCCATTGCCCATATTTTCAATGACTCTGAGACATAATGACGGTTCAATGTAGTTAATATGCCGAATTATCTTATCCTTTAACTCTTAAATTGTTCATGGCTTATTAACGTACACTTTTTCATTTAAATATCCCTAAAGAAAAATGTCCAACGGTATCAAATCATATGGTCCTTGCGGCCAATTAACATTGCCACGACGTGTTATAACACTGAAGAAGCTTGAAGTAGTCCATAGGCTTCAGGTTTTGAGTCAATTGAACCTTGGAAGCGTGTTAATTCAAATCTTTATTTAAAATTCGCATCAGTGATGTTCGTGAGCTGTTCAATTGTTGGGCACGACGATAAGTCGAGGCTGACGGCTCTTCTGCCACACGTTCGCGAACAACATCAATGTTTTTCGCAAAACGAATTGAGTGAGCATGTACAGGTAATTTTAAATTTAAATGCTGAAATTTGTACACACTTTTCCCGGTTTTAAACAAAGTTGGTCGATTATGCTCACCAAAAAATCACGAAGTGCATGAAATACATTTTTATTTGTACGCCCGTTTTTTTGAAAGGCTTCCAACAATATAAATTAGCTGCTTAATTATGTACCTCTACATTGTTAAATTTGTCAAACACTGAAACAAAGAAATGTCAAATTGAGTTTGGCAAAAATTAACATTGTGGATTATAGTTGAACCACCCTTTGCTATTGCAAGATATACCAAAGACGGAAAGAAGTTCATTTATTCAAATCCCTATTGAAGCTCCTACACAAATGACACCCTTCGAACCTTATTCAAACAATTCAGCGGATAATCTTCAAAAATCGCATTTCTAATCTCTATATAATGGGTTATCCAAGTAGAGATATTTTTTCCATAGCCTTTATTTTTGGACAGATCACGTGTGAGTCGTGTCATGCTGTCATGATATTTTTGTTTAGTATTGTTTCGCAATTCATCATGAAAAGATTTACGCCTGAACAACGTATACAAAACGTTCAACTTTACAACGAAAATTCACGTTCTATGAAGAATGTGTTTCGTGCACTTCGTTCAACTTCTGGTCAACATAATCGGCCTACTGAGCGTACTATTCGTAATACCATCACCCATCTTGAGACCCAGCATTCATTTTTAATATTCGACCGAATAGACCATGCCCAGCACGCAGTGAAGAAAATGTAGCGGCCGCAGTTGAGAGTGTACACAAAAACCGTGGAGAGTCGATTCGGTGCCGTTCGCAGCAACTCGGACTGACGTCTTGGCACAATTTACGTCAAGATCTTAAATTGAAAGCGTACATTGCTTGTGCAAGAACTGAAGCCACCCGACGTTCCCAAGCGACATAGCTTCGCTCTGTCGGCTTTTGAAAAGTTCCAAGAAGATTCGACGGTTTCGAGCCAAATTTTATTCAGCCAATTCTGGCTCAATGAGTATGTAAACAAGCAAAACTGCCGCATTTGGGACGAATAGCAACCAGAGGTGTTTCAAGAGCTGCCACTTCATCCAGAAAATACAACGGTTTGGTGTGGTTTGTGGGCCCGTAAATCATCGGTCCATATTTCTTCAAAAATGAGACCAGTGAGAACGTAGCCGTCAATGGCAACCGTAATCGTGCCATGATAACCAACTATTTGATTCCTGAAATTGATCTCGACGATATTTGAGTTCAACAAGACAGTGGATTTATTGAGCAACACTTCGGTGAGCAGATAATTTCATGTTTTGGGCCGGTTAATTGGCCACCAAGATCGTGTGATATCACACCGTTAGACTTTTTCCTGTGGGGATGTGTAAAGTCTATAGTTTATGCGGACAAACCCGCTTCGATTTAGGCCTTGGAACTAAACACCACGCGTGTCATACGCCAGTTACCAGTGGAAATGCTCGAAAGAGTCATTGGAAATTGGACTCAACGGATGATAGACATTATCTTCAAAAAATAAATGCCAAAGAATATTCTTTCAAATGATAATAAACACTTCCCATTCAATTTGAATTTTCTGAGTTTTTTCTTTAAAAAAGTAGGGAACCTCGAAATGGATCACGCGTTATAATTGCTTACATTAAATAGGTTAAATACAAAAATTAGTCTTATTGAATTTCCCGGAATTCATCCGAATTATTTTGGGAGCATGAGGTCAGTGCTCTACTGGAAAATACTGCACATAGAGAAAATATTAGTTTGAAATCGGTTGTAACTACAAGAACTCCGTTGCCAACAAAGAATTTCGATTGCAATCACCATATGTTTATAATCATAATGAATATTCGGTTCCACTTACCACAAGATGACAAATAGAGTCATCGTATTAAAAACGCAACTTATTGATCAGTCATACCTGTGAAACGCATGATATGTAGTTAGTTTTCATTACTGGTGGTTGTGGCAACCAATAGTTTACCAACAATATCATAACCAAAAGCGAAAATTATCCTATTAATATCGTACTGATTTAAGCAAATAGTTTAATCTAATTTATTTAGTAAAAAACCTCCATCATCTTTTCTTCTCTTTCCTCGTCATGACCCACTACCAAGTTTAAGACCCACCACCATGTTTTAACAAGTGCGGCAAGTGGACTAAAGATCCAAAAATTCTTTTCTGGATGTTCCGATAATTCATATTTTCTACTAATACTTCAATTGCAATTACCGAATTTTACAAAGCACTGACTAAAATTCGGTTGTACAAATGGAATAAAGAAGATACATGCAACCTCAATCATTCGGAAGGCAAAAAAATTCGGTTGTGGCAACGCATTTGTTATCTGTGTTTGCTATAACTTTGTAGATTTCTGTTATACTTGTTTTCTACACCCCTCTGTGGAACTGAGCATTATAAGTTAATTCATGGCAAATGTTTGCAACTACCAAAAATATTTGAGCTAGACCCACCGTTACGTGTACCTGCTAATTTCGTTTGACAATGTCTGGCCATCATTCCGTCCATCAAAAGCGTGTAATCAAACTACGTATCGGGAAGTCTGCTGCGTTCAGTTTTTTTGGCCATTTAAATTTTATTATGGAATAAGTCCAAATCTTTGTGCATTCTTGGTTGCAATGATATTGAACAGCCTATTTGAACCGATAAGGTTCTGGTCGAAACTCTTGGATTGTTTTGTATGGCATGAGCTACAGCACCGATTGTTTCCTCTGTTCGAACTTAAGGCTTTTGTTGGTAAGGTCTTCTGTGGACTGTCTCATACTCGGCAAATTTTTTAACAAGTCACATTATGGTCCATCTACTCGGAAGATTGCCGCCAAACGTGCGCCCATACTCACTTTGAACCGAAACTACGGACTCCAGTTAAATCTAAAAACCAATCTGCAAAATTAACCCTTTCGACCCCAATGTTGCTCGTGAGCAACTTCACAAGTTTGTGGTCCCATATTTTACAAGGGAAATGGTGTAGATTAGTTTTATTATTGAATATCAGTAGGTTAATGTTTTAAGAATGGAAGTCAAAACAAACATTGAAAATATAACGGCATCTGTCATATTTTTTTTTAGATGACATGCACTTGCCTCGTTGAAAATTTGTGCAGTGAAAATTTTAGTCGTCTGATAAAAGAGTTCGAAAATATATAAAAAAAATTAAAAGTATCAAAGTGTTTATCTAAATTGTATCTATATATATTTACCAACTTTTTTTGAAAGTAAGTTTTGTGATTTATGACGCCTAAGAAAAATTGTGATTTTTTGAAACATAAAAGTTGCTTGTGAGCAACATTGGGCCATAGTGGTAATAAAATATATTTTTTTAGTAATGAAACCGCAAGTAAAAGGCCTGTCTGCGGATGACATTCAGCAAGCATTAGAGTTCGATTGGGATGTATCGACTGATGAAGAGAGTGAAGATGAAATGGATGACATTTCGAAAAATATTGTTCGTGATATTGATCGAATCATAGAAGAAGGAGAGGCGTCAGAGGCTCGTGTAATAGAAGCAATTTCTGATAAAGAAGAAGACGTTCCGCTGCTTGATACTGATAGTGGTATTATTGAAAAGATTGACCCAAAATCATTGGCGTGGAGATCAAGACCATTTGAAGCTCCGAATAGTGCATGGCAAGGGGAACGGAGTTTGGAAACAGGAAATATGAAATCGCCTTTAGACTTTTTTTCAAGCTTCTTTGATAAAGATTTAATATCTCTAATTGTAAACCAAAGTAATTTGTTCGGTCTACAAAAAAACGGTATAGAACTTCAATGTACGGAAATGGAAATAAAGCAGTACATCGGCATCCTTTTGTATCTAGGAGTAGTGAAATTGCCTCAATTCAAGATGGCTTGGACTCGGCAACTCAATTTAACTGCAGTAAATAGTGCACTATCACGAAACAGATTCGAAAAAATTAAAGAATGCTTCCATTTCAACGATAACACAAAACAACCAAACAAAACCGATTCCAATTACGACAAGCTGTATAAGTGTCGCCCGTTGCTGAATATTCTAAAAGAGAAATTCAACAACTTACCTCAAGAGGAACACCAAAGTGTGGACGAACAAATAATAGCGTATAAAGGTAAGAGCACATTTTATAAACAAAATAAATTATGTTTCGGATCTAATTATGTTATTATTTACTATACAGGTCGTTCAACCTTTAAACAGTATAACCCAGCTAAACCCCATAAATGGGGTTTGAAAATGTTTACTCGAGCAGGATCCTCTGGTATGGTGTATGATTTTGCGCTTTATGTTGGTGATGGTACCTGTACCAATTATGGACTAGGGATATCATCCGATATAGTGCTCCATTTAGCAGAGAAACTTCCAAAACATCAAAATTTCAAACTATATTTCGATAACTGGTTTACGTCCGTAAGTCTTCTCGTAGCTTTAAAAGAATGGGGAATACTTGCTACCGGAACTGTCCGCAGAAATAGAATAGCAAATTGCAATTTATTGACGGATTCAGAGTTGAAACGAAACGGAAGAGGATCCTTTGATAGTAAATGCGAACTCAGTAACAATATGGTGTGCATTAGATGGTTTGATAACAAAGCAGTTCAACTCATATCATCGTTTGTTGGTTCGGAGCCAGTTGGGATTTGCAAACGTTGGAATGCACAAGAAAAATTTTTTTTTGATATTTCCCGACCTGCAATTGTTGCATCATACAATAAACATATGGGCGGCGTAGACCTTTCAGATATGCTAATGGAGTTGTACAAAGTAAACCATCGATCGAGAAAATGGTATATGCGTATTTTTTATTGGTGTTTAGGTACGTCCGTCATAAATGCTTGGCTTCTTTACCGAAAGCATTTCAGACTTCAAAAGCCAAACGGATCTCATATGCCACTAATCAAATTTCAGCTAGAAATAGCGGCAGAATTCTTATCTACATGTACTTCTAGTACTAATACCCAAAGAAAAAGAGGGCGGCCGTCGAATTCGTCTGAAAATGAAGTTCCATCTTGCTCAAATAATTCCAAAAAATACAAGTTCGCTCCAACCCCGTATAATTCTATGCGCTACGACCAAATGAACCACTGGGTTATTTTTGACGAAAGAAAACGTTGTAGACTTTGTAAAACTGCTACACCCGCTTCAAAATGTTCTAAGTGTGGAGTTCATTTATGTTGCAATAATCAAAAGAATTGTTTTTTTGATTTTCACACTAAATAAGTTATGTAAAAAAACTATCTATTGATAAATGTCGCTGTAGACACAGCAAATTTTTTTAAGTATGGATTTAATTTATGTAGCTATAACAAAAGGAACTGTTTTTTTTTTGCTTTTCACAATAAAGTTATGTAAATCAATAAAAAAAATTTATATATTCATAAAAAAAAAAAATGTTTTTCACTTTTTCTATACCACTATGGCCCAATGTTGCTCACGAGCAACATTCTGTAGCTCCTAAACGAGTGGAGTTTGGAACTTGAAATTTTGTACGTGACATATGGTAGCGATAACTATTAGATCGATACAAAAAAAAAATTTTTTTGTAGTCAGGAAAAATGTTGGGGCTGAAAGGGTTAAGAAAATTAACCAGATTCATTAAAGGGAAAAAATGTTATTAAATTTTTTTGTAGTCAGCCACCCTGTATGTTAATCCGATTTTTATAATTATAGCTTCAGCAGCCACATCTTACTTCCAATGTTGTTGAACATTTTGCTCTAGTAAGGTTTTTGGCTAAGAAAAAGTGTTATTGAAATTGAAAAAAAATCGGTTCAGAGTAAGATATGGCTCCCATACATATATGTCCGATTATATACATTTAAGGCTACATGCCACATATTACATCTAATCTTGACAACATTTGGCACACGTTTGTTTTTTGGACCAAGAGAGAACGTTTTTAAAATTAAAGAAAATCTGTTAAGATTTAGATATAGCTTTCACACATTTCTTCATCAATAAAGATACAATTTGGAATTTGTGAACCATGGAACGATTTTGCTGAAATTGAAGAAAATCTGTTCAGATTTAGATGTAGCTCACACATATATGTTCATCCGAATTTTTGTTTTTAGCTCTAGAAGCCACATATTACTACTAATCTTAATGATGTTTAGCGTAAGTAAGTTCTTCGTGCCAAGGACGGGCGCTGTTCAAATTGGAAAAAATCTCTTCAGGTACGTATATAGCTCCCACACAAATGTTAAACCGGTTTTCCAAAAACAAAGAAATTTTCTCACAAATTTAAACAGGATATTACTTTAAAAATCCGGATAAATCGGGTCCAAAAACAATTTTGAGTTGGCTTTTCTGAATATCAAGGAACATCCAAGTCCGACCTTGGCTTTTTGACTATTTTATTATATTACTATTTAATTTAAAATCAATTTTTGAATTGAAAATGGTGACGTAGCGTTCACCGAAACTGCAGTCATTCCAGCATGCTGCTAAAAGTCTTTTCGGCGGATTTTTGAATAACTTTTTGGTTTCTCTTTGAACAAATTCTAAAAAGAAATATGGCCTTAAATCTGACTCTGAACTAAACATAACAGTTTTCATAGACCAACGATAAAAATCGATGAACTTTGAAAACCATAAAGAACAGACCAAGCAAAGAAGAAACGTCGTTATACGAGTTAAAAACTTTATAATTAAAAAGTTAAGTTAAAACGATGAAGAAAGTTTCAACCAAACCCAGGATCCATCAATCATAGTTAAAGCGCAATGAACAGACCAAGCAAGTTTGTGAGCAAACGTTTTAATCCCACTAGAAAAAAGGGTTATGTGGAATATACGGGTGGCATAATCATAATTTCTTCTACAGACAAAAATTATAGGAAAAATGACAGTATTATTAAATAAACATTTTAATATCATTAAAAGTGGGTATCTGAGTGTGTGTCCTTCCTTTGCATACATTTAGGGCAACTGACACATAAGGACTCCTTCACTTAATTTTTCATTTAGGCTCTGAGTATTGCTAAAGAGGCAGAAGAAAGGGAGACAGACAGAAAATAAGTGCATATTTTTTTGGGGGGCTTAAACAACCACATCATCAGAAGGGGTGTTGCTCGTAGGTTAGGCTAGACATATTTTGACTCATTGAAGTGGTTTCAAAGCTGTGTTGTTTTAACTTTAACATTGATATATACTAAGAGTACAACAAAATAATTCAAATGACTTCCACACAAAAATGAAGTCAATATTCCTGCTCCCCTTAGTAATAGGGATCCCTCCATTGTAGCGGCATCTTTTTAAAATATTAATAAGATTTTGAAAAAATATATTCATATCTGTAATATTTTTTTGAGAGTTCAGATTTGTACGGGCAGTGCCACGCCCCTTGTCTAATCTTGACGTAGTGTAGTCTACAGATGTTTACATGTAATGCGTTAATTTCGTAACGATCGGAGTTGATAGTGGTGAAATGAAAGCAAAAACCCCCAAAAAATACTACAAATAAGGGATTTTTCTAGAGGTTGACTTCATTCTTGTAGGAGCGAACTATTTCACTCTTAACCAATTTGACCCATTTTCCATTCCAACAATTTAAAGAGCAGCAACAAATATTTCTGCTGCAATACTGTAATCTTCAGTTTGTATTCCTCAGTAGGATCTGGCTAAGTTGTTTTAGATTTTAAAGACGATTCAGAATAAACCTTTTTTATGCGATATTCTAGTATTATCACATGGCAACAAAATTTCTAACTTTCCCAAGGGGTGGGAAATGAGTGACGTAGATAAATATAGTACGAGTAAAGTCCCAAAAAGTATGTAGGACATTTCTTATAGGCCGAGTAAGCTACACAATGCAATACCTTAATTATCAAGGTAAACAATTGTGCAGTTGCTTTCATTAATTGACATCGTATCGTAATAATGACTCTAAGAAATAAAGCCCCAGAAATGGGACCTTATTTCATTATGAAACCCCAAGGAAATAAAACCCTTAAAAGATGAAAAGAGACCACAAACATAAAATGAAACAACACCCTATTTTTTATAATGAACTAAGGCCAAATTTATTCAAAGGCAATATAGTTTTATAGTTTCTTTATTCGTTATTATTGAAAAATTAATCAAAATTAAACAATAACCTGCATTGTATCTTGAACAATTTGTCGGCAATAACGCCATTTATAATGATCTAATCGCTTGGAAGTCTCATCTGCTTGCAAAGGTAAATTGCATTCGTCGCAAACTATGAGATGTTTGCAAGGCATTAGAACAATATTACTTAGTAGGGACATAAATACTGTTACAACATTGAACACACCCATTTCAATTGTAGATCTGAACATACCCCGTTAATGTCATATGGGTTTGAAAGCTAACCTCAATAATGTTAGTCTGTAACAGGATTTTAAAATTGTTGCAACTTTCATCATGCAGTGGTCAGATAATGAGAACCGTATCGCTGTAATAGCGTTTTTGAAGTGTGAAATGAAAAAAGCGATATTTTCAAAACGCTCCGGCCACTAGGGATTAGCCGCATGTTCGTCTACCGATGCATAAAACTGTTTGAGGAGACTGGAGATGTAAAAGACCGCCACCGGTCGGGCCGCCCACGCTCTGTTCGAACACCACATGTCATCAAAGCCGTTTAATCAAGATTTCACAGAAATCCGCTCCGAAAACAGAAACTCATGGCCCGTGAGATGAATATTACGCAAAAGTCTATGAGTCGATTCATTAAAAAAGACTTGGGGCTTTCAAACGAAGTACCGGGCATCTATTGACTGCAGCTTTAAAAAAAATAGGACTGAAAAATTCAAACGTGTTTTGGTGAAGCACGCTGATAACTTGCACAGAAAAATTTTGTTCACCGATTGTTACCGTTCAGGAAAAATATAACAAGCAAAATGATAGAGTGTATGCTCGGTCATCTAAGGAAGCACCTGAACTGATCCTACGGGTGGAAAAGGGTCATCACCCAGCTTCAGTCATGGTTTGGTGGGGTGTCTCTTACGATGGGGTCACTGACCTGCATTTCTGCGACCATGATTCAAAATATCGGCCAAAGTTTACCAAGAAACCGTTTTGGAAGCTATTGTGATGAAGCCTCTTAACAATTCCAAGTTCAAAAACCAGCCATGTACTTTCCAGCAGGATTGTGCGCCGGTCCATAAGGCTAAAACGTCACAGGCCTGGCTTCAAAACAATTTGCCAGCATTCATTTTCTCTGAAGAATAGCCCTAAGGCAGGTTTTATGTTCAGTCCAGGTTTTAGAGGACATGGTTTGGTACAAAAGATACTCCAGCATTGGATCTCTTAAGACTGCTTGGTTCGAGCTGTGGCCAATTTTCCAATGGACGAGGTTCGTGCATCTATTGACGATTGGCCAGTGCGACTTAAGGCGTGTGTAAAGGCAAATAGCGGACATTTAGAATAAGTAGATTCTTTTTGGGTTCAATATACATCAATAAATATATTAAAAAATATTTGGTCCAAAAACATTCAGTACCTTATATTTAACAGCATAAAACGTGTGTAACAGTATTTTTGTCCCTACTAAGTAGCTATTCTGTCTGTGAACAAAATACAGTCACGCTCATTGGAGTCTTCAAAGTTAACTTGATCCTCCCATTCGCTATTAGAAGATCCTCTTCATTATTAAATATATTTACATCTCGTACCATATCAACACATATGTCATTACTTTCAAATGTCATTCGAGAAAGAAATGCGGAGGCCGATATTTTTCTACGAGTTACAGAGTATTTGCTTCTTCGATTCTCGAACTTTTTTGAATGTCATTTCGATTTCTCTTTTTGGCCAGTGATCCTCCGCTTTCAACTAACATTGAAAAATGTCTGCTTTAAAAAAATTATTTTTTTCTCCAACAACACCAATTTACACTTACAGAAAAATGTGTGTAAATACATGGTGCAGAAAGACAATTCGAATTTCAGTTTTAGGTCGACGTAAATTGATGTTGTGGAAAAAATTTGCAATTAAATTTTTCGAAGTGTAAGAGGGGTAGAGATTCAAAATTCACGCCAACTTTGGCGTGTTAGCGATGCATAACTGTTATTCAGCTTGTATTTTGCAGAATCTCGCTTTTAAAGAAAACGAAATAACACCCCAAAAATAATATCTACGGCATTATTTCATTTTGGAATTTAGGCTGTTTTTTATTATGAAAAAATGCCCTAATTACCAAAATGAAATAAAGCCCTAAAAAAGACGGAACAACACCCAAATATCGTTGTTGTTGTTGCTTTCTTTACAAATTTTCGGGGTTTTAGTTCATTTTCAGTTTGGGGCCTTATTTCTTGGGGCTTTCTTTCATAGAGCCAGCCGTAAAAACCATCATAACTCAAGTACTAATGTGTCCTCCTCATCCATTTTTCGAGAAAAGTGAAAAAGAGATTCCTGAACGGGAGATTTGATTTTAAGTTCTAGATAAATGCTGCTCAGTTTATTTTAGTAAGGGTCACCCAATATGACGCGTTTTCTATTTAGCTTCAGAAGCCACATTATACCAAATTATTTTGATAAAGTTTGGCACGGGTAAGTTTCTCGTGCCGGGCGGGTGCTGTTGAAATAGAAGAACATTTGTTTAGATTAAACTATAACTCCCACATATATGTTCAACTGATCTTACCAAAAACAATAGCATTTTCTCACAAATTTAAATATGATATACATTTTAAAATCTCGGTAAATTGGGTTCAAAAACATATTTTCGGTTGGCTTTTCTGAACTTCTAGGAGTACAGGGTACAATAAAGTCCGCCACGACCGACTTTTGATTTTTTTCTCTAGTTTTCCATAGTTTCTATTATATTTTTTAATATTTCTTAATAAAAATAAATTATTTCAAATACTATGTATTTCCTAAGATTTTTAAACAAATTTTAAACCATTTAAACGAAACAGAACCGAAGTTCAAGAGTACCTAAAAACCATCTTCAAAACCGAACAACTAGTTGGGACCTATTTTGAACCCCTAAAGCGAAGCAACTAGAAATTTAAAATGTTTTTCATCCTTTTTTTTACCTTTTTCAATAAGTTTTGTGAGAAGAAAAATTATACGAGAGCTGCTATATATACTGGCCCAATAATGAAAATGCGAATATTTATCATCAAAAATGATTTTATTGTTTTTCAAAGTATTCTCCAGCATGGTTTATAAAATCTTGCATGCGCTTAAATCAATTGTCGAAGCACTTTTTCCACTCCGATTGAGACACCTCCGAGACATGATTTTTGAACGCTTCAACAGCATCTTCTGGCGACGAAAATCGTTGACCATGCATTTATTCTTGATGCTTGGGAATAAAAAGAATTCATTGGGTGCCTAAGTAGGGCTGTACGGTGGATAGCCCATCAATTCGACATCTTAAGTAGTGAAAAAGCTCATCGTATCAGCTGATGTGTGAGAGTTCGCATTGTCGTGATGCACAATGATCCGTCTTCTTTTATTCGTTGGTGTACCGCTCAGAGTTGACCGTCCTACGTTGCTCAAGCGCAACAGTCGCCACATGACCAGTTTTGCCGAAGAAACAGGCGACCGTTTGCTTCGAAGTGCTTCTTCCACGAACAACTTTCGTTGGATTTGGCTCGTCTTCGAAGACCCACACGATCAATTGCTGTTTTGTTTCGGGCTCATAGGCATAGATCCGTGATTCGTCACTTGTGACGATCTTATAAACGCATTTTGAAGCACCGCGGTCGAATTTTTTCAAAGTTTCTTTGCACCAATTGACACGAGCTTTTTTTTAAGCGAATGTCAAATTGTGCGGGATCCAACGAGAACAAATATCGAATGTATGCAATATCGAATGTACGAGTATGCTGGTGGAAGAAATGCCCAAGGATGCCTCGATGCAGATGCATTCGAAGCATTTTGTAATTTTGCTGCGATTGCGGAGAAGCAGACAGGCCGTCAGATAAAAATTGTTAGGAGCGATAATGGAACGGAATTTGTTAATTCCAAATTCAAACAATATTTCTCAAACCATGGTATTTTACACCAGACTACTGTAAGTTATTCTCCACAACAAAACGGCGTATCGGAGAGGGCAAATAGGACACTTTGTGAAATGGCTAGATGCTTGTTGGAATTTTCCGGTTTATCACAAAGTTTATGGGGCGAAGCCATAAACACCGCAACATATTTGAGAAACAGATCTCCTACTAAGGTACTTGATGATGTGACTCCCTTTGAGAAATGGTTTGGTCGGAAACCATCTGTACATTATTTTAAAACGTTTGGCTGTGATGCCGTTGTTCTTCGAAAAGGTCCCAAGCCCAAAGGTGCGAAGTTTTTGCCGAAAGGAATAAAATTAAAATTCGTTGGTTATCAGAATCATACGAAAGGTTTTCGGTTATACAATAAAATCACCAGGCAGATTGTGATTGCACGGGATGTAATATTTTTTGAGGAATCCTTCGAAAAAATTACCAATGCTGATGATAATGAATCAAGTTCATTTTGTGCTGAAATTTTAAAACCTCAAGTACAGACTAATATTGTTTCCAGTGAAGATATGGATGTCTCTGTACCATATGAAGAAGAGACACAAGAAGTGTATGAGCCAGATGAATGATTAGTGAACCTATCATCAACTGATAATGAAACGGAAAGAAAGGACACAATAATAGTAGACAACAAGAGAAAGCGAGGAAGGCCGAAATTATTGAGAAATGGTGGTGTAGGCAGACCACGAAAAGTATATTGCACAGATGACGGTCCAGAAATGTTAAATTCTATTGTAGAAAATCCTGATACTGTATCTCAAGCACTAAACTCTGAGCATGCTGAAATGTGGCAAGAGGCTATGAATGTTGAGTTTAGTAGTTTAATCAAAAACAAAACCTGGCAGCTAGTAGATAGGCCGGCTAATAAAAATGTTATCGGATGCAAATGGGTTTTTGCAGTAAAACGAAATCCCGATGGTTCGGTAGAAAAATATAAGGCGCGTTTAGTTGCTCACGGATGTTCGCAAAAGTACAACATTGATTACCACGAAACGTTTGCACCAGTGGTACGACATTCTGTAATAAGATTGTTATTGGCTTTAGCAGCCCAACATAACTTACTAGTTAATCACATTGATATTGTAGCAGCGTATTTAAATGGTAATATTGAAGACGAAGTTTACATGACTCAACCGCCGATGTTTGAAGACAGCAAAAGTCCAAATAAAGTTTGTAAATTAAACAAGGCTTTGTACGGTCTAAAACAAGCTGGGCGTGACTGGAACAAACGGATAAATGATATTTTGATTGAAATGGGTTTTCGGAGATGCAAATCTGACACTTGTGTGTATGTTCTCAGGAAGAATGGAAATGTATGTTACATTGCTTTATATGTCGACGATATGCTTTTAGCATCTTCAAGTGAGCTGGAAATGGAAAACATCATTAAGCATCTTAACAAATACGTTGAAGCAGTTGATCGAGGTCCTGTATCATTCTATTTAGGAATGGAAATAGAACGAGATGGAATGAGGGGTGATATTACTATTCA
Source organism: Hydrotaea diabolus (assembly GCA_963513945.1). Classification (NCBI taxonomy): domain Eukaryota; kingdom Metazoa; phylum Arthropoda; class Insecta; order Diptera; family Muscidae; genus Hydrotaea; species Hydrotaea diabolus. Next base: position 185,634,142 of record OY740718.1, read on the forward strand.
CCAAAAGAAGTATGCTCAAGAGATTTTGGAAAGGTGGGGTATGGCACAATGCAAACCGGCAGCTACGCCATGGTCAAGTGGAGCTGTTTTAACAAAGTGCGACAAGGCGTGCGAAAATTTAGACACCAAAACATATCAAAGTCTAATTGGTGCACTGATGTATTTGGCTGTTATCTCGAGGCCTGACTTAATTCATGTTGTTGCCAAGTTGTCTCAGTATAACTCACACCCACATAAGGAGCATTTGCAGGCAGCAAAAAATATTCTGAGATATGTTAAAAATAAACCAGAGGGTAAAATTATTTTTTCTACTAAATGTAAAATTTTTGAATGCTTTACAGACGCAGACTGGGGTTCCGACTCGAATGATCGCAAATCTTATTCAGGACATGTGCTGTTTCTGGCAGGTGGTCCCATTGCCTGGGAATCACGTAAACAGTCGGTGGTGGCATTAAGTACAATGGAAGCAGAGTACATCGCTTTATGTCAAGGTACAAAGGATGTTGTATTTCATCGAGAAATCTTAAAAGAGATGGGCTTTGAAGATTTTGTTGGACACCCTACTCCAATTTTGTGTGACAATCAGGGAGCTCAATTTATGGTCAGAAACCCAACGGTTCAAAAGAAGAGCAAACATATAGATATACGTTACCACTACATACGGGACAAGTATGAAGAGAAGGATATCGATGTTATATATGTGACTTCCGATGAGAATGCAGCAGATATCTTAACGAAATCGTTACCTAAGAAAAAACATATATATGGTTGCAACTTACTGAAAGTTAAAATGTAATATATTCTTTTTGAATTGTAAAATTATGAATTAAATAATTTGTATAAAAGTACATTTGATTTGAGAGGGCGATTGTTGGTATTAAAATACAACTCTACACCTCAAATGTACTAAAACATTGTAATGACAGTCATTGTCTTGTCAAATCGCAACATGGCTATGCGTTTGTTCATTTCCGTTTTCAACCTGACTTGCATTCAATACATAGTTTGTAATAGTTCACTTATGTAATAAACTCTTGATTTTACACAACGTAGTTTTACTTGACTTTGGTTCACGCGAATTCCACATAAGGAATATAGAGATAACCGCAGCAGTTGTCAACATCAAAAAAAGAAAACAAATGAAAATTGATTTTTTTTTGTACCCTTAGGTCCCTTTCTCTATGCGCTGTCACATATTAAGTTTTAAGTTTATCGATACACTCTTGTCGTGATAATCCACGTCAAAAGTTGTGAAAAATGATTGCACGAAAATGTTCACGAGTTAATTCCATTTTTTTGCCAACTTGAATTTTGTAAGTCACTCTAAACAAAACAAATGATGTTCGTACGTCAAAACGTTCTGTGTACGTTTTTGCTAAATGACAAACTTTCCAATGGAAATGTCAGATGGCACACACAAAGGGTTGCCTAGGCCAGAATTATATATTGCAACCCTCGTATCTATATTGAAATTTGGACTCGAATTCGTGACCAATCAACAAAAGATTTAAAGTCATTGTTGGAAGGTATTAAAATAAATCACACATAAATACCATCCGTCACATCCCCTAAGGTTATTCGAATGCAACTATCCTAAAACGAGTATTGTTTCTGTCACCACCCAGTAGAACACACTTTTGTCTAAACATATGTATGAACACAGCACTTATAAGGATTATGAAAAATTTACCCCAAATTTTTTATGGCTATAAACCTTATCTTTATTTTTGTAATTTTAAGACAATAAAAACAAGGGCAGTATTTGAAAACTTCCAAAAAGTTGGAACGTTAAAAAATTTGATAATTATCAAAAATGGAAACAGAAGAATGGATATTCTCTAAGTGCTTTATAAGCGCAAAATTAGTACTGTAAGCAACATTATGAAATGCGGCAATTGATTATTACGTATAAGTAATTATATATTTTTGTGTTCATTTATCAAAACGAACGCTCCCAAATGCAAAAACGAGCAGACATCAACCTTGATTAATAAAAGTCTATTAACTCGAAATTTTCTTTGAGCATAGTAAGTAAAGTAAGTTGTTACAACTTTATTTTTGACAAGGCCACTGTATATTGCTTTCTTAGCAAAACTAAAACGTTGTAATTTAATTTATTTTAAAGGTAATATCCTTTTGTTGAACAAGTGAGACATGCATTTTGGTAAAGGCATTACAATAACGATATTAAATGTAATGTAGATATGTCGGCCGCCATGTCTGTTAGGATTCTTAATATGTGACAGCGCATAGAGAAAGGGACCTAAGGGTAAAAAAATCAATTTGATTTTTTTTCTTTTTTTTGATGTGGACAACATCTGAGCATCGAATGAGACCGATTCCGTGCCCCAAAAGTGTTCCCTCCCAGAGATATGCGCGTTTTATGAAAGTGAAGTCGGCGATTCTAAGAGCAAATAGAAAAGGACATAATCTTTAAAATATCTTTCCTGAACAAAACTTTTCATCAACTTTTCACTTTTTTTGATATGGACAACATCTGAGCATCGAATGAGACCGATCCCATGCCCCAAAATTGTTCCCTCCCAGAGATATGCGCGTTTTATTAAAGTGAAGTCGACGATTCTAAGGGCAAATAGAAAGGGACCTAATCTTTAAAATGGCTCTCCTGAACAAAAGTAGTAGTAGGATCAAATAGGTCAAAGAAGACGAAAGATATGCTCAAAATTGTAAGTGTACCTCCAAAAGTTTAAAAAAAAAGTTCAAAAATTTGTATCTCGAAAACCAATCGACAGAAAAATTTTTAAAACTCATTTTCGTGTTTAGTAGGTCAAAATCAATGAGAAAAATTATGCTAGAACCAAATAACAAAAGACTGTTGGCTAGTGTTATTATATGGCAAACCAAACTGAGCATAAATTAAGTAAAAACTGCCAAAAAGACCAACTCCGCAAAAAGTGTGGTCAGATTGAATAGCACACATTTAAAAAAATCACCCATGACTTTTATAGGGTATGCCAAAATGTACAGGGGTTAACAAATTTAATAACTGTTTGGTTTATAAAAAACAATGTTACTTTTTTCTCAGGGGACATAATATACAAAATTAAATTTTTTTTTACATAAAGAATGAAAAATAATGCCACTTAAATGGCCCCTGTATTCAGCTTTGCAATGATGGGCTCGTGTTAGAGTATTTTCCATGTCATCTTTCAATATTTGTGGCTGTGGCATTCGATTTTCTGCAACAATGTTGGCCTTGAGTTGAAGGGTTGTCTCGTGATTGTTCACATATACGTGCTCCTTCAAATAAACGAAAAGAAAATAGTCGTGTGCGGACAAATCTGGCTATCGCGCTGGCCAAATTATTTCCGAATTTCGGGAAACTTTTCGCTCTCCAAAAATTTGACTTAAAAGTGTCATTGTGTCTCGGGCAGTGTTCTGCTGAAACCACATATACAAAATTTTCTACAATAAATTTTTAAATCCGATGGTAACCTTTGGCCCACCATGTGTGAACATTCATTACGCACTGTGCTTTACTTGAACTAGGTCGAATTTTAAATGTATCCCGTAAAGCCGTATCTTTGTAAGGAGATATAGCGAAAGATAGAAAAATATGGTTGTGTTTACTAGATACTAATACAATTGATAAATATAAGCTAGAATGTATTTGATGTGCAGCTTCTAGAGCGGATGGCTCTCATGACGGACGAGATCTTTGTATAGGCATTAGATGAAAAAATTGATTGATTTGGTTAAATTTTTGCGTAGCTCGTTAAAAATCGTTAATTAATTAATTAAACTATTAAGTCGAATTTAGTTAATTACTTAACTGAATTGGAGCAAGATAGTTTGTAAACTGTGGCTTGGACAGCGACCACCCCTAGGGTATATAGGAAAACAGAAACCAATTATGTCCAATTTAGCCATGGTTGACTAGTGGTCGCACAAAAAGTTCCCTGAAAAATATGAATACAACGGAATTTAATATGTGAACCTCAAGGCTGTATCTCCATGTATAATTGAGTGGAAATTAAGTTTCGGCTGGGACGAACTTTTATTTTTTTTTAATTGACAATATATTTTTTGATCAAAATTTATAATTAAAATAAAAAAAATATTAATTGAGGTGGCACCAGGGCTAACTCTACCATATTTCACCGAAGGACGTATTGTATACAAAATTTGTCATTTCATTTGCAAAGCGTCGTCAAGATCCAACCATATCTGTCCGTAAGGACGTTTGTGTGTCTGTTGGAGCCACGATAGTGGTCTAATGAATTATGGCCTGTTTACGGTGGCCGAACGAAAACCTAGTCGAATGAAACCCAGTCACTCACTTTCGCGTATAATTTGTTTTATGTATCTCGCTCAAATTGGTTCGAATGGTATTACGTTATAACGTAAGAATAGACAAACTGCATTGTTGCCATATAAGCAATTTTGAAATTTGATTCCAAAAACCTCTTATTATTGTGGATATTCTATAGGGTGATCCATCCAGAGGTATTTTTCATAACAAAATAATATAAAAACTCAAATCAAGTGTGGAATCATAATTGGTAATTTGAAAGGACATTTTATGGCATTTATTTTTTGAAAGAAATTACCTTCAAATGATGGCAAATGTATTATATAAATGAGAGAGTGACAACCGCACCTCTGCGGTCCATGCAGTAAACAGTTTGTCTGATGATTTGGAGGCGAGGTAAGAGTTTATTTTCTCACATATGCCATCCACTTTAAGTCCTGACGCCAGAATTGTGCAATCGTCAGTGTACGACACAATTTCAACGCCGTCAGGTGGTGCAGGAAGTTTAGAGAGGTAGAGGTTAAACAGAGCAGGGGATATCACTCCACCCTGGGGAGTGATATCTGTCTCTAATTCTACATATGACTGGCGCCCTCACATATAGATTCAGACCCAACGTTTCAAACTGGGTGGAAGCGATGTTTCTTCAATGTCCTCCAACAGAGTGACATGATTGACCGTTGTGAAGGCTTTTGTTAGGTCTACAGCTACGAGGACCGTCCTGTCGTAAGGCTTGTTCTGGTTAAGGCCGCGACTTATACGTGTGGTGACGGCGTGTAAAGCAGTTGTTGTGCTGTGATGCTTGCGGAATCCATGCTGATGATCAGCACAAGGAAAGTGTTCGATCAGGCTGGGGAGGAGCAGTGCTTCAAGCGTCTTTGCTACTGGAGAAAGCAAGGAGATCGGCCTGTACGAATCTCCTTTACTTGCATCTTTGCCTGTATTCAGGAGCGGAACCACTCTGCCCATTTTCCAGGCATCGGGAACTAAGTGAGTGGCAAGCGACAGATTGAGCACTTGGGTCATGTACTCTACTCCCGGGGTATCCAAGTGCTTTAACATCAGCATTAAGATTCCGTCCGGACCCAGCGTCTTTGATGACTTTGCGCTGCGGAAGACATGGGTAACTTCGCCAACGGTAAATTGTGTAGGTGCCTCTTCGACTCGGAGAGCGCGGATACGATGCAATACTCTCATTTTTGCCTTATCACTCTCTGGGTGCTCAATGAAAAGCCGGTTAGCATAACACGCGCACCGCTTCGGATCAGTCACTGTTGTGCACGTTGTAACCGTCACAACTGCAGGTGGCATTCAGCTTTGTTTCTTGGATCGCAGCGACCATGATGTTTCTCCGACTCATAAATTCTATTTCCTCACTGATTTTGTTGCGTATGATGCTGTATATGTGACAGCGCATAGAGAAAGGGACCGAAGGGTACACAAATCAATTTTGATGTGGACAACATCTGAGCATCGAATGAGACCGATCTCATACCCCAAAAGTGTTCCCTCCAAGAGATATGCACGTTTTATGAAAGTGATGGTACACCAAAGATAAACGTATTTAAATCTTTAAAATGGCTCTCCTGAACAATACTGGTTTTTGACCTTAGGCCCCTTTCTATTTTGCGCGTCACATATGTTGATGCTGTAGCGAGGGTGAGTCTCGTAGTTGCATGATGATGACGACGACGGCGAAAATATAGACGGCGATGATAACACCAAATACAGATACCCAGTGCTAACTTCGTTGATACAGCATTAGGCAACAAAGTCCGCTTTGCTATACTCCCTGATGTGGTTCAGACCTGAAAGCTCCTGAAGTGCACCCACTCCATGCTACGAGTACACCTTACAGACGTAGCACGATGGTGTATATGGTTCTGACAAACCGAGTACATCCAAGGTCCTGGGTTTTGTTCGATCCCAGCTCGGGCCAGTAGTATTCGGAGCTGGCATTCCAGGAAGTGCTACTCCGACGACGAATAAATCGACGAACAAAAAACACATATTGTTGAGTGTAGTCACCCTTGGCTAAAGGGTGTTTGTTTCGCGGGATTGACATCAACTGCAGTCAGAGAGAGCAAACATATGACAATTCTCAATTTATATAAACAAATAAATAAATATTTTAATCATACATGTAAATAATTCGGGTTTGTGGGTGGCTGCTTTTGTGTTGGTAGCTGGTACTTTGTTGGTGGCTGCTATTTTTTTTTTTTCCAAAGAACTGGTGCTTGCTTTGCTTGGTTGGTGTGACCACCGCTACCGCTTTGCTACCTACTCCTGGGCGGTATCGCAACCAAGGCCTAAAAACATTTTGCATTGCTTGACTTAATTTTTCAGCCAAACGAATAAAAAAGTGACTGGTTTTGACAGCTCTTTTCGAATAAATAGGGAGCGAAGAGATTCACATTATCCAAAATTTGTATTGAATGCTTATGTTTTCGAGTGACTCGGTTTCCGTTCTACTGAAGGTTGTTTGATAAACATGAACCAGCTGTTCGTCGTTTAGCACTAGACAAAAAACAGTATTTCGAGTACCGTAAATTGTACTCCATAATAATCTATCGCCATAAGAGGTTTGCAATTGGGATTATAAATAGTTGAAATCAGTCTAGGGGAAAACGTTCCCTTAAGTGACTAAAGGTTCCTCGATAAAAAGAAAACTCTTTGAATATTGTCTTAACAAATCATCATTTTTTGTGAACGGATACTGTTGCTTAGGATACACTTAACAACAGAAATGTCATAGTTGTCAGACGTTTTGGTTTATGTTGCCCAAAAGACTAGTCAATATGGACATATAAGTACTTAAATATAAAGGGTTGTTAAATTATAAAGGACGATGCCATTTCTTGCCACCATTCTGACCATTGATGACGTTTGGATTGGTCAAGAGGCTTTAGTTCTTGAGTCCATTGCACCTTGTTAGCGTGTAAATGCAAGTCTTTATGCAAAGGGCTCATCAGCGACGCGTGAGAGGTGAAATTGTTGGGCACGACGATGACATGAGGTGGACGGCACTTCAGCCACACTATCGCGAACGGCATCAATATTTTCTGCAGTATGAGTTGTACAAGTATGCAGTGGTGTTTTCACATCTCCTACATATCCGTTTTGTTTACATTTTTCCACGATTTTTTCGATTGTACGCACATTTGCACGATTAAATTGACCAAAAACATCACGAAGTGCACGATATGCATTTTCATAAATAACTTTAACTGAATACCTTTAAAACGTTGCTTGCTTGTGCATCTTTCCATGGTTCAAATTGAGTTAGTCTGAGTTTGAGAAATATTAGATGAAATGCAAAAAAAAAAGACTTGCCATTTAGGCGTGGTTCAGATTCAACATCGGCCCTTAAAATTTAACCACTCTTTAAAATAGTTTAATAGTTTTGGCATAGATTACTGTCGGACAAGTGAAAGATTCCCAAAATCGGACTTCTATTAAGTATTTTATTAACATAGTGACTGTGAGTGGTATGAGGGTTGCTATATATATTTCTAGCCTATGCTACACTAACTGTTGCCTGGCGCCATCTGACATTTCCATTGTAAATTTAGACATTTTTTAGCATAAACGTAATCAGAACGTTTTCACGTACGACCATCATTTGTGCTGGTTACAGTGACTTGAAAAAATCAATTTGGCAAAAAAATGGAATTAACTCGTGAACATTTCCGTGCTATCATTTTTCACAACATTCGACGTGGATTATCACGACATGAGTGCATCGATGAACTTAAATCTTTGTATGGCGATGAAGCACCATCCTATAGCACTGTGAAAAACTGTTTTAATGAATTCAATCGTGGCCGAAGCTCGCTCAAAGACGAAGGTCGTCCAAATACGGCCTTTGTCCCAGAGAACATTGACGCCGTGGGTGAACTGATAATGCAAGATCGTCATGTGACATACCGTGAGATAGAGGCATCCTTGGGCATTTCTTCTACCAGCATATATTCGATATTGCCGTAATAAAGGTTTGTTCTTGTTAGATCCCGCACAATTTGACAATCGCTCCAAAAAAAGGCTCGTGTCGATTGGTGCAAAGAAATTTTGAAAAAATGCGATCGCGGTGCCTCTAAAGTAGTTTATAAGATCGCCACAGGTGATGAATCATGGATCTATGCGTATGAACGCGAAACAAAACAGCAATCGACCGAGTGGGTATTCGAAGACGAGCCAAACCCAACGAAAGTTGTTAGCGAAAGAAACACTTCCAAGCAAATCGTCGCCTGTTTCTTCGGCAAAACTCGTCATGTGGCGACTGTTCCGCTTGAGCTACGTAGGACGGTCAATTCTGAGAGGTACACCACAGTTTGTTTGCCTGAAGCCATCGGAGAAATTCGAAAAACGAACAAGAGAAGACGAATCATTGTGCACCATGACAATGCGAGCTCTTACACATCGGCTAGAACCAGCGATTTTTTGACCGACCAAAACGTTGAATTGATGGGTCATCCGCGGTACAGCCCTGACTTGGCACCCAATGACTTCTTTTTATTCCCGCACATAAAGAAAAAATGTGTGGTCAACGATTTTCGTCGCCAGAAGATACTGTTGAAGCTTTCAAAAAACATGTTTTGGAGGTGTCTCAATAGGAGTGGAAAAAGTGCTTCCACAATACAAATCTAGCGGTTTTTTCACAGTATTGCATTTCTAGTTTTGAACAAGGTTGTCAAGTAGATACTATTTACCCAGATTTATCTAAGGCATTTGATAAAGTTTCTCATTCAATACTTATCCATAAGTTGAGGTTAATTGGTTTTCACGGAATTTTTCTGAAATGGTTAACTACATATTTATCTAATAGAATCAGTTTTGTATCTGTGGAGTATGTGAACTCATACGCTTTTATTGCGTCTTCTGGTGTTCCTGAAGGAAGTATTCTAGGCCCGTTGCTCTTTATTCTTTTTATTAATGATATTTCATCTTGTATAAAGTGGTCAAGAATTTTGCTCTATGCCGATGATTTAAAATTATTTTTGTGCATTCAATCCATAGCAGATATATTTCATTTGCAAAATGATGTACAGAGTATTGCTAAATGGTGTTCGGAGAATTTTCTTGAAATTAATGTTAAGAAATGTTTCAAGGTTTCATATTTTAAATGCAGAAATCCGGTTTTATATGACTATATGCTTAATGATCATAAACTAGTTAATGCTGATGAAATTGTTTATTTAGGGGTAATATTTGATTCAAAGTTTACATTCGTAAATCACATAATTTCTATTGTACCTAAAGCATACTCACTGTTAGCTTTTGTTAAAAGGAATTGTAGAGATTTTGTGGATCCATACACAGTAAAGGTAGTTTATACGTCTTTAGTTAGAGCTAAATTAGAATATGCGTCCTTAATCTGGAATCCCTTTTATTCAATTCACATTTGTAGACTTGAAAAAATTCAAAAGAGATTTATATCGTTTGCTCTTCGCTCAACTAATTTTGCTCAACCTCAGCCTTTATATGTAGACAAATGTAGGTTAATTCATTTGAAAACGCTGGACAATAGAAGAACTTTATTATCTCAAGTTTTTCTTCATAAATTGGTTTCGGGCTCGATAGATTCATCGTGTTTGTTGGCACTAGTCGATTTTTGCTTTCCTACCAGAACTTTTCGTCGCTTTAACTTGTTTCGTTTATCTGTTCATAGAACGAATTATTCTCTTAATGAACCTATAACTAGAGCAATGAAAGAGTTTAATAGTATCTCCAATCAGAACATTGATTTGTTTGATTCGTTATGTAATTTTATTAATAACTTAGATTTAATTTACTTATAGATGTAAAAAATAGTCTGTAGGGAATTTGTACTTCCATAGACTTAAATAAATAAATTGGTCATGCTGGAAATCATGCTGGATAATACTTTGAAAAACGATAAAACCATTTTTGATGATAAATATTCGCCTTTTCACCAGAAATATAGAAGCAGCCCTCGTATATAAGGTTTGGCCTTGAATTTTAAGTATCTATTAAATAATTTGGTAGCCAGCCCCGGAAGGCGCCGCCTTGCGAATGCTCCCCCTCATTACCTGTTTTTCAAAATGTGTGATTTCTATTGTTTTATAAATAAAAAAAAATTTCATCCTCCCCTCTTAACGCAAACAATTCTTTAGCTAAGAAATTCTTTATTTCTGGAATTTACGAAAATATTTGCAATTTAAAACGATTCTTTTTCGCCTTACTTGAAATTATAATTTCATTAAAGAAAAATGGCAATTTCTCTTCTCTTATTTTACTCTGGTCATTAACGCTTTTTCTATGAGACTGTTTTGTTCCAAATCTTTTATTTGATCCGTCATTGAAGTCATCTGATTGTAATGCCGCAATTCTTCTTGTTTCTCACAAAACAGTTCAGTGTCGAAGTTATGGCCATTGTCGCCAGCATTGTTGTCCAAAACAAATTGACAAATTTTATATTGTCCCATTTACTGCTGGTAGCAAACACGCGCCACAAATTCATTTATGCGCACACTTGAGTCTTAACCAGATTATGTTTTGGACAGCTAGCTTTTGGAAGCAGCTTCCAATGGGAGGGGTTGAGATTAAATGTTCTTTATGTTTGGTGCCAGTCTGCGGTTATGCCGGCCTCATGGTGCCATCCATGGTGGTGGGTGTCGCATCTACTTACAGTGGAGCTTGAAGTTTAATGCTTTTTTTTGTTGGTGGGAATATATATGACTTTGCACAAACAGTTACAAACCAAAAGTTATCCACCAAGGAAGCGTTACAAATGTTCATATGTTCATAATAATTCTAAGTAAGGCATGAATACGGAAGTAAGCAATTTACATAGAAGTGGAGCGAATTTTTAGAGCAATAAATGACGTTACTTTATAAAGGGATGTTTTCTAGGCTCATATATCGCATATCGGGTGCCCTGTTGTAAATAGCCAGCAAATTGCCTTTAACTCAGCGAAACAGAAAACCCAAAAACAATGGATTTGCAGAGGGATCCGCCACAAACTTGTTTTAATATAACACTGTACAACACTAATTTTAACACATGAGCAAGACCTTATACACGTGAAACTAAAGGCTCTCTGGAGTAAAACTGCGTTAACAGTTTTTCATTCTCTGGTCATTTGTCCTTTTTAGAGGACTTTTAAGTTTTAAAGGACATTTAAATAGAAAAAAATATTTTATATATTTCTACTCATCCTACGATGCTGAGATAAAAAGCAAATGAAAGAGGAGACTCCCCTCGATTTGGCAAAAGTATTTGTGTTGTTATATCAGGACAAAAGGACCTTATTCAAGTCCTTTCAAAATTTTGTCCTTTAATATCCTTGAGAATTTCCAACCATTTCATCCAGAAAAAATATATGTTAAGGACATTAATATACGCTAAGACGTTGCTGAATTTCATTGTACTCACTTTGTTAGTTTAGTGTACAAATAATTTCAAAATGTACTATAAAAAAATATATATACGTAACTCCCTAATATTAACCAATTTTTTTTTAAAATAAAATCTAACACATGAACAAATGGATATACACATAAAACTGGAACCCCCGTGAATTAAAAGTACGGTCACAGTTTTTCATTCGGTGATCCGGTCTCCCCTTAAGAGCGCTTTTCAGTTACAAAGTGTTTTTGAAATTTGTGCTTCCACTAATGACGGATGAAAATCGTTAGTGATCCCGAAATTGTACTAAAATTCTTACATCGTTTTCGTTCTCTTTAAAAAATTCAGATTTATAAAGCAGGCCACAGAAGAATTGTCTGTTCTAAAACTGTTATGCAAATAAAAAGTGATTTTTTTGTTCTTTTTAACGTGAGAAATTAAAAAATAATAAAAATGAGTAAAAGTAAAACAAATTATGGAGTGCCCCAATCGCAATAAATTTTGTGTTGTCTGCGGACTATTTGTACCGAATCAAAAATCGCGAAAAATTACAAAAACCTTTGTGGAATGTTACGAACAATACTTTTTAATTAATTTTGTACCAAAAGTGTGGTATCAGCCTGAAGTTGTGTGTGGTTATTGTTATCGTGGTATACTAGGTTCGAATTCCGTTAACCGACACCAGCATCCGATGAAATATGTTTACCCAGTGATTTGGATGAATCGAAGTGAACATGCTGTGGAATCGTGCTACTTTTGCCAATCGCAGCCGCTTACTACAAATTTAAAATACAAATTCAGGCATAAAATCCAATACCATAGTTGTGATTCAGTGAAGCCAGCTGTGTTACGGTCTAGAACAAACCCAAGCGCTCCATCTGAAGAGCAAATTCCAGATGCCGTTGAAGAGCACTCATTGTGTGCCGACAATGATATTGAAGATATCTCGGAATATCAACCGATAAACAGCGAGTTCGGCTTTGCTCCTCGTCATTTCATAACACAGGATGATTTTGATGATCTCGTGCGTGATATTGGTTTAACAAAAACCAATTCGGAAATTTTAGCATCCCGTTTACAACAATGGAGACTGGTTTCTGAAGATTTTCGCGTAACTTCTTCCCGAAAGCGCTCAAAACAACTGTCTTTTGATGAATGCTTTAAAGTTCATGATCAAAGTGGGATTACGTATGCAGTAGATATTGAAAATCTTTTTGAAATCATCGGTCACCCCTATAATCCGGATGAGTGGCGCCTTTTTATAGATGGTTCTGTGAAGAGTCTTAAAGGCGTTTTACTACATAACGGTAACGCCTTTCCATCAGTGCCTATCGTTTATGGTACCGATGTAAAGGAAACATATGCAAATATGCGCAATATTCTTAAATTAATTAATTATGACCTCCATGATGATGGTGATTTGTTGTGATCTCAAAGTGTTTGCTATTATAACAGGGCTTAAAAAAGGATTTTCAAAGCATCAATGTTTCTTGTGTCTCTGGGAAGGTAGACATCGTGAATTACACTATACTGATCACGAATGGCAGCCTCGCATAACCCATAAGCTTGGAGAAAATAGCATTGATCATATGCCTCTAGTGCCTTCGTCGAAGATTATTCTCCCACCCCTTCATATAAAATTGGGGCTTATTCGAAATTTTATTCGCGCTCTGCCTCGTGAAGGAGAAGCCATGATGCACCTGAAGACAATTTTCCCAAAATTAAGCAATGCCAAAATTGATGCTGGTAAGTTAAATAGGCATGTACATATAAACTTAAAAGCGAAAAATACTTATTTTTTTAGGTTTACTTAACGGACCACAATTAAAGAAATTGATAAATTGTAAGGAGTTTCCGAATTTTCTAACAACAGTGGAAAAAAGCGTGGTATTTCTTCAAGGATGTAACAACAAATTTTTTGGGCAATAACAAATCTGAAAATTATAAGGAGATTGTTCGTAAAATGGTCCGTAGTTTTGGTGAAATGGGTGTCAACATGTCACTTAAAATACATTTTTTGTATAGTCACATTGATTTTTTCCCAAGCAACTTAGGTGATTTTAGTGACGAGCATGGTGAACGATTTCACCAAGATCTTACCACAATTGAAAATCGCTTCCAAGGAAAAAATACTTGCCATATGTTGGCAGAGTATTGTTGGACACTTTGTCGCGATACCAATACTATTCATAAGCGCCAACAGAAATGTATACGGTTTACTTGAGAAGGACGCTAATATCGAAATTTTTAAATAGTTTTTTATACTTATATACTTATGTAGTTACATAAACTTCTATCACATTAAAGGACAATGTAGTCATGAATTTGGTCAAGTTAAATTTTAATTTTGTACATGTTTAATATTAAAAGAAAAAAAATTAATGGATTAATAAATAAATATTGTTGTCTTACACATAATTAGAAATGTGACAGCCGTAAAACTTTGACTCCATATACATTGTATGTATATTAAAAGTTTTTGAATTTTGTATGTCCCTTAAAACTTTAAAGTGCTTTTAAAAGGAGACTAACAAAGTGAGTACAATGAAATTCAGCAACGTCTTAGCGTATATTAATGTCCTTAACATATATTTTTTCTGGATGAAATGGTTGGAAATTCTCAAGGATATTAAAGGACAAAATTTTGAAAGGACTTGAATAAGGTCTTTTTGTCCTGATATAACAACACAAATATTTTTGCCAAATCGAGGGGAGTCTCCTCTTTCATTTGCTTTTTATCTCAGCATCGTAGGATGAGTAGAAATATATAAAATATTTTTTTCTATTTAAATGTCCTTTAAAACTTTAAAGTCCTCTAAAAAGGACAAATGACCAGAGAATGAAAAACTGTAAACGCAGTTTTACTCCAGAGAGCCTCTAGATTCACGTGTATAAGGTCTTGCTCATGTGTTAAAAAAAAAATTGATATATGTCTTACGGTGTAATTAATCATGGTTCCATTTGAAAAGCGGCATAGTTTGACTTCAATATAATTGAAACGATTCGTTAAACTGGTCTTTAACTGAAGAATATTCGACAAATTGCATATATATTATTAAATCTAGCTTACTGAAACACTTATATGGAATACAACATTGATAAATATCTAATCTGATGCTAAGCATGCTGCACAGTAAATTGTCGGTACATTCCATTAAGGAACAAGGTCAACATCTCTCTCATCAGTGAGCTATACTTATACACGATTAAATTTTTATACTACCTGACCTAGAGCTACTGTTTAACACTGCCTTATAACGGCTAATGTATTTTATGGAGATGTTTCTAAAGAGTGTTTTTTAGACGCGTTGTTTTGAAGAAGAAATTAAACGCAGAATACTGTTTATATATTATTTTCAGGTATACAAGGTAATATAAATTTAGAGACATAAAGTGCACGAAACAGATACTCTGAACTGTTTAAGAAATTAAACGCATTTTCCATATCATGAGTCCATATCAGAAAATAGGAGACGTGGTCGTTTGCTTGAAATACTGCGCAATATGTCTCCTTTCTATCGCTTCAATATTAAAAGTGAACTTTCCAAACCGTACTTTACTACAAGACGTCTCATGCTGGGTAACAGGTCCTACTTTTGATATAATAAAAGATTTTAAACCTTCTGTTCTACAATCCGCATATTCTATCCGTATTTTTTTTACAAATTTTCCACAATTCGATTAAAGCTATCACTTTATAACACCAGTAAAATTGGACCTTATTGGTTCTCAAACAAAAAAGACTTTTTGTTATTCTCGTACCATCCCCATTGGTCCCAATAAATCAGCTAGCTGCCTTCTGCAATGGGTACTCACAAACAATAAAGTGTATAAGATTTGTCTAAACTTTTGTCCTAATCCGCATGCTGTAGGGTCTCAAAAACTGGTGCTTTTGAAAAGAGAGGTGGAAAAAAGCTATCTAATTTCATCACTTATCTAAATATGATATAAACTTAACGAATTTGTTACATAAGAAACTTTGACCAATGTGACCTTTGAACCAAAAATAATGCTTAGCTAAATTTTAAGAAACAAATATCAATATAGTCAACAGTGACATGCGGGTGCTTATTTGCAATATTTGGCCTCTGAAATATTTGACTCAAAAATCCAAAAAAATCGTATAGGTCCGTTTAAACATGGCCACAACGGAACTCAAAAGCATGACCTAATGTTCCAATAAAACGTAAATTAGGGTTCGAATAATTATGGTCATTTCCAGCTTGACGAATATTAGGATCGTACGATTGAAAGAAACTTTTTATAACATATTAATTGTTAGTTATAACATTGTTATAACATATTAATTGTTAGTTTTTATATTAATTTATAAATAAATATGTATTGGCTCTACATGTGAAAAGGGTGCTTTGTTGTTATTTAAATTACATTTTAAGGTATAAGCGAAACTAATGCCTACGTTTGAAACGTGATATGGAAGTGAGTTTTATCTACTTATATGTTGATAAAATTTCAAAATTTTAAGAAGTGTTACAAGTTTTATAAATACTGGATGACCCAAATAAGACTGAAGGGTTCACCAAAAACGTAACAAAGAAGTTCAATTGTAACTCTTGCTGATTAGGATTATTCTCAGCTTGCGGACGCTATACATTTTCAATCATAGTCCTATTAAGAACACCGTTTATGGTTTTTGGTTGACCCTCCTCATTTTTAAAAAATATAGAGCGATAATTTTACTAACCATAACACTGCACCAAACAGACAATCTGAAGGGGTGTAATTGACGCTGATGTAGCACATTAGGACGCTGATACCCTAGGACATGTAGCACCCTAGGACTACTGGGTGCTGTTCTGACACTTAAAGGATGGCGATAATTTTGTTGGGATAATAGACATGCCAGAAAAATATTAAAATTAAACAATTTTGACGCGTTGCCGCATCCATAAATATACAAAAAACAACACAAAATTCTAAACAAAAAAGTTATGAATATTTTTTACCCTGTGGGGTATGCTTTTTACCCTGTGAGGTATGCTTTAAATTTTTTAATGACAGCAATTGAGAGGGAAGGAAGAGCGGGAAAAAACAGCAACTGAATATGAAATGATGATGGCATTATTTGTAATAATATCATTTTTTCTGTATTTTGTGGTTTTATTTTTAGCTGTTGTCCTTGTCGTTCTTGGTCTAACCTGTAGAATTGAAAAATGTTGTTATACAAATATGTTTTTATTAGGGAAAACTATTGACAAGTTAATATAATCAGAAGTTTGTTCTGTTCTGAAATACCCACAGTGTGGTTGAGGACATCATGTCTTAGTGCTGATGTTTGCAACACCTTATAGGAAAGGAGATAGATCCTATATGACAGACCTCCTGCAGCTCTAAAAGCCACAATTTTAGAATCTGTTTTTTTTTAGAAGCCACATATTACATCTGATTTCTACCACATTTTGCACAGGTTATAACGAGCGACCAACATCAATTTTAGAAAAGTTAGACCATATTGGTCCTTGTTTTTAAATAGCTCCAACACAATGCTCCCTCCCGAATTAAAGTTTTGGCGTATGAGGTCCTCAAAACCAAATTTCGCATGGTAAGTCTCCTGCGAACAATAATTAATAACTCTAGTAAAACTAAATCCCCATACTAAGTTGCTTTCCGATTTCTGAATATAACCATATTTTCATTTTTAAATTTGGCAATAATACTATTGTTATATTTCAACAATATTAAAATTGCAGCAATTATACTATTGTCAAAACTAAATTCAGTTAACAATGCTATGGTTGCGATGAACATACTTTTATTGCGGAGAACATATTATTATTGCCGTGACCATGTAGAAACCATGTTTTTTCTCTGCGTGCAGTAAGGTGAGGCTATAAAAACATGTACGCTTTTGCCCAGCTATAAAAAGTGCAAATTTTCCTACCTTTTAATTCTTTGACTCAGAAAAGTTCATTTTTAGACTGTAATTTAAAGACGGTCTCGTTTTTAAGTCTTACCTTGGGCGTTGAATGGCTTTACAGGTTTTAAATAAATTGCCAAAGGCGAATTCACACCTGCCACACACACGCATACTTTCATACATTTCAGTCAACACCGATGTTGTGTTTGTGTGTGATTTTATTTTCATACATTCGTGTCTCACAAGCTTTAAATGCTCCTTTTTACATGTGTTATAAGTATATTAGGCAGGCACGAAAAAAAGTATCGTCCCGTTTATTGAAACGGGGTTAATAAACGCTACGGCTATAGACCAATACAATGCAAATCCCTTTTTAAGCAACCTAAGAACGTGTATATAAGTATTTAAGTGACACATTGGCAACTCGCTTCAAATGTAGCTAATTCCATAACTTCACACCATAGTACATATGTGACGCGCAAAATAGAAAGGGACCTAAGGTTAAAAACCAGTTTTGTTCAGGAGAGTCATTTTAAAGATTATGTCCCTTTCTATTTGCGCTTAGAGTCGTCGACTTCACTTTCATAAAACGCGCATATCTTTGGTAGGCAACACTTTTGGGGCATGGGATCGGTCTCATTCGATGCTCAGATGTTGTCCACACCAAAAAAGAAAAAAATGCAAATTGATTTTTTACCCTTAGTTCCCTTTCTCTATGCGCTGTCACATATATATACAATTTTTTGTTTGCAGTAAACAATCAACAATATGCTGACTGATTGGAACAATTTTGAATAAAGTTACTCATGAATAACTTAAACAGTTTTTATTCTGGTTCAAGACCTTTATTGTGTCTTTTCCAGAATCATCGTAAAAATTCGTGAAATGTGTTGGCTACGGTTGCCAGACAGACGGTACAGCTGTTTCTAAACCCGTCAAGGATTTGTTTTTAGCAGTCTTTGGCAACGATTACTTCGGGTATAAATCAAATGACTTATACGGAAGTCTCATTTAAATTACAGAGAATGTTTAGCTCGTTTGTTTTATTTCGGTCTGATTCTTTTACACATTGAACAGGGATTACCCGCCTCAAGACGTCTTGCATCCATATTTATATAGGAGACATGTTTTTAACAACACCCACGTTGTAAAAGAAGTCTATTGGTGGCTCTCAAAGTGGAGTCTCTGTAAAGGTGGCAAGAGTGAGTTGTATTGGGCAATTGTGTAAAGAAAACTTGAAAAGTATGGTTTACAACAGTAGTTCTCATTCGTTGGGGGAGAGCCTATCCTTATAGAGTTCGGTTTTAATTTCAACAATTGCCGCAAAGCTTTCTGAAAAGGGTTGTCACGGACCCGAAATCATGATAAAAGCAGTCTGCAGCCACGAAAATCAATGTCACTTTGCCATTTTGTTAACTTTGCCATTTTGTCTTCTATTTAAATATAAGCAGATGCAAGAGGTCTTGAGCCGGTTAATCCCTGTTCAATTACAGAGAATTACCCTTTGGTTAAAATCTACAAAGCATACTATTTTTTCCATCAATTCCGTTTGTATGGGTTTTCGTTAAACACCTCATACTTATATGCAAAATCACAAAGTGAGCGTGTTTTTGTGCGTTCATACATGCGTTGCACATTAGGGTTTACCGATCCTTATTAAATATTTGTTTTGTGTTGTTTACATTTACTTGGTCTTCTATTATTATTATGACTTAAGTAATGTTTATTCCGGTTCGAGACCTTCATTGTTTCTCTTTCAGAATCGACGTAAAAATTTTAGAAATTTTAGAATAACTTTTTTCAAGCTCGATTATTACTCCATTATTGAATTTATGAACACAATTTTTTTCTATACCTTCCAAATTTTGTTATTTACCATTTTATGATGCTTACAGTCACTCAGTTTATGTTTACAAAAAAGTTTGAGTTTTTATTTGCCAAAGCGTAGCAGTTGTTGCCTTAAGAACATGTTTTTTAAGGCCACAACATTTAATTTGTTTGTACATCTTGATCAAGAATTCAAATCTCTTGACCTACGCCAAATTGTGTCAAAAATGTAGGATCTAAATAGACTCGTTCTTATAAGCTTTCTGCATCTGAAGAAATTTCAGTTTTAAAAAACAAGTCGTGATACTGGACTTGAAACTCTTTATGCTTGACAACGTTGCGCCTGCACGCCTGCTGAACGCAAGTTTATGCAAAAAGTTTTTAGGACTGGCATGCTAGAAAAAAAAGTTATCACAGTTAGCGTCCTAAGGTACACATTGACAAGAATGTGGCTGTCATAGCCGTGGGTTTGCGGCTCAATACTGGAACATCATCTCAACATAGATTTCAGTAACTGATGCTAATCTAACATTTGTCGCTAATAATTTTAAATTGACTTAGTAATTTAAGGCCCACTGTCACCCTATTCGATATTGTATCTCAGTTTTGGGTCTTACAACGAAATGAAGAACGATTTTGCTCACTAAATGATTTTTTCCTTTTTTAAACTAAAACTAAGGGGATGCCTCTTAATAACGGAACAGTGTAACATAAGCCACATTCTGTCAATGCTTGAGAAAAACTACTGTCGCCTAAAAGCACTATTGTTCTCCTTTAAACACGGTCAAGTAGCTCCAAGGATGATTTTAGATGATTATTTTTGATTATTATTTTTTAATATTTATTATATTACTTTTATTTATATTTATTATTTTTATTTTTTAGATGATTATTTCCCCAAATCGTGAAAGATGGCAAAAGTAGTCCTTCTCCCAAAAAAAGATAAAGACCCTAGTTATCCACGCAATACAAGGCCTATTAAATCGACTACATAATAGGCCACCAGGTGGAAAATGTAATCACGACGTTAAAAAAATTTGGAATGAAGTCAAATTTGTCAAATAAAATAATAAATAAACAAAATATTAAATATTTGGTCATATACTTCGACAAAGTTTTATATTTTAATGAGCACGTAAAAGAAACAGTTTTAAAGGCTAGAAAAACATATTTCATATACAGAAGTCTTTTCCATTCTAAATATATAGACTCGCGAGTCAAAATTATTATGTATCAATCATTGATTAGGCCAGTCATATCATATGGCTGTCCAATATGGTTCAACGTGTCATGGAAAAAATAAGAATATTCGAGAGAAAGTGTTTAAGAGCCTGTACTTCTCTATACAGATCACATCAAAGTCAATAAACAAAATATATTTCGAATAGAAATTATACATTGTAGCAAACATTATTAGAATTGACAATATTATTAAAAATTTAACTAGAAACTATTTAATACGTTGTACAGCGAACTGTGAAAACAATTTGATAATGGTCCCCTATTATTCAAACGATGATTACATAAAGCCTGCACTACAAAGGGGGTTTGTCCCAACAGAAGCCTTTATTTACTTAGACAAAAATAAATATATTCAAGATACAAATAGGATTCTAATCATATATCAAATATATAGACGGGCAAACGATAAAGCAGTACAAAGAACAACTTACAAAATCAGCGATTTCAGATTTAACACAAGAATATCAAATAAAGATATTGCTATGTTTTCGAATCGTAATAAACTTTGGTGGTTATTATAACATTTATTATATGCAAACAGAAATGTATATTTTTTCCTTTTACATGTAGACCATAGTTTTTATCTTAAATTATAATCCAAAAAACGAAGATATGTTTTTCTTAAATTTTTCCATTACATTTACTTATATAATTGTTGAATTTATGTAATCAAATTTATCTTAGAAAATTGTACTAATTCAAGATATTCTGTTAAGATACTATACTCGAGCGCCCGATTTGGGGACATTGTATAATGAACACGAATTATAATATGCTATTTTTTACTGTAGTAAAAAGTTTTATAAGAATTTCATTCAATAAACGATTTAAAAAAAAACAAATTTGAGTTGTATTCCATCTTAGACCTGATATAGGTCGTAAGGATGTTGAAAATATCAGAAGTAGTGAAATCTTTCTTGCACTGTCTTAAAAAGCCTATGCACTTGAGTGCTTCTTTTGACACTTCGAATACATGTCTCCCCAACAAGCGTCAAATTGTATTTTCATGGCCAGAACATCAAGTGCATCTAAGTGTACAATATCCATACTATCAATAGAAATTGAGGGCATTATAAGGTCAGCGAATCGATTGTGGAACAACAAGAAGCACTGGGTCTTATGCGCATTAAAATCTGCACTATAACTCTGCCCCATTTGGAAATGGATACTCGTAGTAACGCCGGTCATCCTATTGTCTTAAATTTCTTAAAGATTCGGCCCATGGTCGAATCGATATTAGTGAGAGAGATTGCTGTCATCTGCAATGGAGTAGATTGGATTCATGGTCTGACCCAAAAGATCGTCAATGAAAATAAGAAAAAGTGAGGGAGAAAGGACAAACCCTTATGGTAACCATGCATAACCTCAGCATATGTGTTCATTTTTTTTTTCTCTTTTTTTGATGTGAACAACATCTGAGCATCGAATGAGACCGATCCCATGCCCCAGAAGTGTTCCCTCCCAGAGATATGCGTGTTTTATGAAAGTGAAGTCGACGATTCTAAGCGCAAATAGAAAGGGACCTAATCTTTAAAATGGCGCTCCTGCACAAAACTGGTTTTTAACCTTAGGCCCCTTTCTATTTTGCGCGTCATATATGTTCGATGGATGAGACCATAGGCGAGAATATTGAAAAATGTGCCAGACTAAATGAAGTAGTGTTCTATAAATAATGGGAATGTTTACTTTTGATCCATTTCGAGGTTTCCTACTTTAAAAAAAAAAAAAACACAGAAAATTCAAATTGAATGGGGAATGTTTATTATCATTTGAAAGAACATTCTTTGGCATTAATTTTTTGAAGATTATGTCCATCCGTTGAGTCCAATTTTTGATGACTCGTTCGAGCATTTCGACTGGTAAATGGTAACTGAATAACACGCGTGATGTTTTCTCCAAGGCCTGAATCGAAGCGGGTCTGTCCGCGTAAAGTTTAGACTTTACATATCTCTACAGGGAAAAGTCTAACGGTGTGATATCACACGATCTTGGTGGCCAATCGACCGGCCCAAAAAGGGGAAATTATCTGCTCACCGAAGTGTTCTCTCAATGCATCTAATGATTGATGCGATGTGTGGGAAGTGGCGCAGTCTTGTTGAAACCAAATGTCGCCGAGATCACGAGCTTCAATTTCAGACATCAGGTAGTCGGTTATCATGGCACGATAACGGTCGCCGTTGACGGTTACGTTTTCACTGGCATCATTCTTGAAGAAATATTGACCTACGATTCCACCGGCCCACAAACCATATCAAATTGCTGTTTTCTAGGTGTAGTAGCACCTCTTGAACCTCTTTTGGTTGCTTAGCTTCCCAAATGCGGCAATTTTGTTTGTTTACATTCCCATTGAGCGAGAAATGGGTCTCATCGCTGAACAAAATTCGGCTCGAAAGTGTCGGATCTTTTTGGAACTTTTCAAGAGCCCATAGAGCGAAGCGATGTCGCTTGGGAACGTCGGGCGGCTTTTTTCGGGCGGCAGTTCTTGCACAAGCTGTATTTTGTACGCTTTCAATTTAAGATCTCGACGTAAAGTGCGCCAAGTCGTTTCATAGGTCTCAAGATTAGTGATGTTGTGGCGAATAGTACGCTCAGTAGGCCGATTATGTTGACCATAAGTTGAACGGAGTGCACAAAACACATTCCTCACAGAACGTGAATTTTCGTAATAAAGTTGAACGATTTGTAAACGTTATTTAGGCGTAAGTCTTTTCATGATGAAATGCCAAAGAATACTAAAAAAACTAACATGACAGCATGACAAGCCTCACATGTGATCTGTCAAAAAAAGGCTATTGAAAAAAGTATATCTACGTGGATCACCCGTTATTAGCATGATTTTATTGTAATTCGTTTTTTCAAAGTGACCCGCAAACACCACATCAAGCTCATTTAGTTGACGAAGAATTCGAAATACAAATACATTTCGTTCCACTCTAATAAATAAATTTAATTTTTTGAAAACATTGGTAAATGTATTTGAATATTTTCATACACATGTTGCCATACATTTCACTGTCTGCATCTGTCGGTGAAACTCGTATGTGGTACACGTGTAGCTGATAACAGACATCGGATATCCCTCAGTTAATTTTCAGATGGAGAAATATAAAAAAACGTCTCTATAGTTTCAATTTAAATCGTATAAAATCGAAAAGCAGGTACACATCACATTCATTAGTTTTATTCATTCATGTTAGTAATTTATGTACGTTCTGTGATTTAAGTAGGGTCCATTAACGAAGATGAAATTAGTTCTCAATGAAACAATGTAATTTTGTTTTATAAACAAGGAACAAGGCTGGGTGTTCAAGTGATTCGGATATAACTCAGTTTCAATAATAATTCAAACGGGGTAAAGTATTTGCTGGAAATATGTGAATTTTTGTACATGCTTAGAAATTGTCAAGTCAAAAAGAGTTTTCTCTATAACTGTTCGAATTAACATTTGATTGCATCGCCAGCATTTTTACGTATTTCCCTGAACATGCTATTAAGAAGCAAGGGGGACAAAATTATCAGTAGTCAAAGAAAATGTTTTCACTAAGAGTTTTTTGTATACAGGAAGGCCAATGAAAGCCGCTGCAAAAAAAAATTTAAAACTTCTTTTCTGTTTAATTGCAGATTGATTTTTAGATTTAACAAAAATGGATAACTGGGACACTGAAACAAGAATTTGGGTTGTCTGCCGCTATCACGCACTGGAATCCGTAATTTCGGTTCAAAGAGAGTATAGGAGCACGTTTGGTGGTAATCCTCTGAGCAGATGGGCCATAATATGACTTGTTAATAATTTTGCCGAGCATGGGACAATCAACAGAAGTCCTTGCCAACGAAACCTTTCAGTTCGGGCGGAGAAAACAATCGCTGCTGTAGCTTCTGCCATACAAAACAATTAAAGAGTTTCGACATATATGACAGCGCATAGAGAAAGGGCCTAAGGGTAAAAAAATCAATTTTAATTTTATTTCTTTTTTTGATGTGGACAACATCTGAGCATCGAATGAGACCGATCCTATGCCCCAAAAGTGTTCCCTCCCAGAGATATGCGTGTTTTGTGGAAGCGATTATAAGCCCAAATAGAAAGGGACCTAATCTTTAAAATGGCTCTCCTAAACAAAACTTTTCATCAAATGTTTACCTTTTTTTTAGATGTGGACAACATCTGAACATCGAATGAGACCGATTATATGCCCCAAAAGTGTTCCCTCCCAGAGATATGCGCGTTTTGTGAAAGTCAAGTCGACGATTCTAAGCGCAAATAGAAAGGGACCTAATCTTTAAAATTACTCTCCTGAACAAAACTGGTTTTTAGCCTTAGGTCCCTTTCTATTTTGCGCGTCACATATGCTCAAATGGGTATAAGCAGACAGTTATTGCATTCAATTATGCACAAAGATTTTGACTTATTCCCATATAAAATTGAAATGGCCAACAAACTAAACCCAACAGACTTCTCTATTCGCTTGGAATTTTTGCCAGAATGTCGGAAGAGGACGGAAACAAGTTGAACTGTCTTTTCATGTCTGAAGAGGCACATTTCGATTTAAACGGCAACATAAACAAATAAAATTGTTGAAAATGTAGTGCTTCCAATCCACAGATACTCCACAAGACGGAATTCCATCCACTTCGTGTCACACTGTGGTATGCAGTTTCACCTCGCTGCTTTTTCGGGCCCTTCTTATTCGAAGAATATGGTCACAGCGTTACGGTTACTGGAGATAGTTACTTGTGGTGTGTGGTTTCAGCCAGATGGTGCAACTCCTCACATAGCCCGGCCTGTTATGACAGAATTGCAACGAAAATTTTCTCAATAAGCTAATATCCAGAGGCTTCTGCACCTGACTTTTTCTTGTGTGGAAAGTCTACAAAGCAAAACCAACAAATTTAAATGAACTAATGCAATCCATTCGAGTAACAATTGCAGCTATTCATGTCTCAACTCTCCAAGCAGTAATGAACAACTTTTTGCTAATATCCAGAGTTCTGCACCTGACTTTTTCTTGTGTGGAAAGTCTACAAAGCAAAACCAACAAATTTAAATGAACTAAAGCAATCCATTCGAGGAACAATTGCAGCTATCCACGTCTCAACTCTCCAAGCAGTAATGAACAACTTTTTGGTAAGATGCCGCACATGTATCAACGAGCTGGGGGGGGGAGGGGAACTTAAATTCCATTATTTTTAAAACTAATTAAGCTATTTTTAATAAAATTGAACGAGCTTTAACATGAATTAAAGAAAAATGAATTCCATACAGTGAAGAAAGTCACTTGAGTTTGTTTGCAACATTCATTATATAATATGCATTTGGGGATCATAGTATGGTTGAGTATGAATGGTTATGTGATCATACTACTATTGTTGTGTGAATTATACTATGGTTGTGGCGATCATAGTGTGATTGCATGTTAATCACACTAATGCTGTGAGGATTAAAATATTGTTGTACCACAACTATATACCCAACATTAGTATAATGCTCTTTCAATATTGTTATCCCAACTATATTTTCTCTACTTCTAGTCAAAAATTAAATGCCAATTCGATTCCCTCTAAAAATACGTCTTTGACAAATATTTTCGTTCAACCACCCAGGAATGTATTAATTTATTCTAAATGCAAATCGCTACTTTAAATGGCTTTGGAGCACAAACAAAATGTTTCTATAAAAAAATATTTGCGAATTTTTCTTCTACCTTTAAAACGATACCAAAAAATTTAAATTCGTATCTGATATGTATGACGCCCAGGTTGGACGAAAAATACCTAACGAAGGACAGTCTTGCAAGAAGTGCAACGGCAAGATAAGACTTTTGCTGACTCAAAGACTATATAATTATAAAATAAGATGGAATCCTTTATTGAAGCCCTCTGTTTCCAAGTGAAAAAAACCCAGTGTCTTTAACGTTTAAACTTCACATTGATTTTTTTGTCTATATTTTCGTGAACAATTTTGTCCCCTACTGTATGTTGGCATTCAATTATATTTCTAAAAAAATTTTTTAGAATTTTTAGTAGCTTTATTTCGATTCCAAAAATTATTTTGGATCATAATTTCCGTTTGTATTTACAAGCTTTAGGTGGAGACGAATATACAGAAAGACATCGTTAAATCTGATTCTGAATCGATTGGTACACTTTAAGGTGAGTCTTGCAAAACTTTTGCTTTTGGCAGTTACAAACTTTTCCCATTAACTTTTAACATTAACTAACTTATAAGACCCTGTTTCACTAAATAGTGCAGAATATAAAACTAAACCATTTAATGATTGGATAAAATACTTTTGAGTAGTCATTGATAAGATGCTTACTTTCCAGAAACATATCGAATATCCTGCTTATAAGGCTCTGAAATATTTTCACAGTCTTTTTGTGCAAAAAGTCCAGATTAAATACGGACAATAAGGTGATAATATACAGAGCCATTATAGGGCCAACTATGTTATACGGATGTCCCGTCTGGGGTAATGCTGCAGTTTCACATATACGAAAGCTTCAATTGTTTCAGAATCGGGCCTTAAAACCATCTTCAAACTTTCTCGCTTATATCGTACATACCATCTTCACACCAACTATTGTCAAATTTTGATAATGGACATAATCAACACTCAGAATTTAAAGTTTATTGATAAATGTAGAATATGTAGAATACCTTATTAGGAGATTAGCAGACGACACTATATAATTTAGCGACATATTATTTTTAGTGTTTTTCATACGATATATGACTCGGTATTACTAAAAATTTTCCATGATATCACGCAGAGGTTTTTACTATCCTTTTTCCTTTATCTATCGCTATTTGTAAATATGTACTTTATTTTTAACAAAACCTAAGGTATATATGTTTCAATATCTTTCCGATAGTATCTCATAACTCATCTCATTTGTAAAATTGTAGTACATAATGATAGAACAATAAATAAATAAATCACCGAGCAGGGGGGACCTTTAAATTCCATTATTTTTAAAATTAATTAAGCTTTATTTAATAAAACTGAGTGAGCTTTAACATGAACAAAAGAAAAAGGAATTTCATACATATGTTTTTTTAAAGCCAATCGTACACAATCTAAATTCTGTGATCTGAGGAAATGGTAACATGACGACCCTTCGGTTAAAATGAAACAAAGCTCTCTTACATTTACTAAAATTTGTAGCACGTTGATCCAAGGTCTGCCCATCATCAGGCTGTAAAGAGAATAATTTGTTCGAATTATTTGCTTCTCAGTTCACTTGAATGCATAATTTCCCCAATAATTATCTGACTGCACTCAACTGTGAAAATAAGAGGTGTTTGGTCTTTATGCGTCAACAGCCAATCATGCATGCAAGTTAGGATGACTGGGCGGCTTATGTATGAAACCTCGTGTAAAAGCTCCAACCACATTTAAATATATTTCCAAAAAAAATTCTTGTGGAAAATCCGAAAAAAAATTTACCTCAAAGGACATAAAACAAAAATAACAAAAAAGGTATTTAATGATACGCAACGCTTCATTCGGTCAAAATGATTTTTTTCTGTAGCCAACAAATTGAAACTTACTTATGAAAGCAGCATAAAAAAAAAACCAATCAACCTATTTCTCCCCATTCCATTCAATTTACATAAACTTTGCCCAGACCGCAAATAAGCCTGAATAAGCATTAATAAGAGCTAAAAACACGGAAAAATTCCCTGAAACAACGAAACCCTAAAAGAGACATTACGTTACTAACGACGGTAAGAGTTTAAGGTTTTTGTTCCATATTTTTTTTTTGGGAAATTGATTGTCATTTTCAATGTAATATTTTGCAATGGCAGCAGCAAAACATAGAAGCTGTTGAAGTTTTTTACGGAAATAGATTTTCATTATGAATTGAAAAATATCGAAAGAAGCTTTCTAAGGGCAGTGAGTGAGCTTTTAGAAAAAACGCCAAAATCCGCTCAAATGTTTACAAACAAATGACATCGTGTCCTTGAAAATCTTATTAAGAACCGCTTTCTAAATTATTTACTTCTATTTGGTCCCTTCCAAGTATTTACCCTCAGATATTATACACATGTGTCTGCGTTTATGCTAATCTTTAAAGCAGTCCTGATATGCACTTTGTGGTATGGCCTTGAGCTGTCTCTGCGATTCGGTCCTTCCATGGGTCTCTTTAATATTGGAAACAGGAAAAAGTTTTAGGGGACCAATTCTGATGAGTACGCTGGCTGAGACATGATTATGGTATTCCTTTCGGCATAGAAAGTACGAAAAAGCAACTACGAGTGAGCAACAAAAAGCAATCGTGATGCAAACGACATTAATTGTAGCGTCGTTTTTTCGTATTGATTCTCGCAGGTGGCGTATAAATTTGAAATAATACTCCTTATTAACCCTTACGGCCATGTGGCAAGAACTCATGATGCAATGCGCCACGGTAATAGAAGAAAACAGTAAGTAAAAATGTTTTCATCGGTGAACAAAATTTTTCTGCGCAAGTTATCAGCGTGCTTCACCAAAAGACGTTTGCATTTTTCAATCCTATTTTTTTTAAATCTGCAGTCAATAAACGTCCGATACGTCGTTTGAAAGCCCCAAGTCCCAAGCCTTTTTTAATGATTCAACTCATGGACTTTTGCGTGATATTCATCTTACGGGCCATGATTTTCTGTTTTCGGAGCGGATTTCTGTGAATTATTGATTAAACAGCTTTGATGACATGCGGTGTTCGAACAGAGCGTGGGCGGCCTGACCGGTGGCGGTCTTTTACATCTCCAGTGTCCTCAAACAGTTTATGCATCGGTGAATGCGTTTTGAAAATATCGCTTTTTTCATTTCACACTTGAAAAGCGCTAGTACAGCGATACGGTTCTCATTATCTGACTACTCCTTGATGAAAGTTAAAACAATTTTAAAATCCCGTTACAGACTAACGCTATTGAGGTTAGCTTTAAAAGCCCATATGACATTAACGGGGTATAATCAGCACTACTATTGAAATGGGTGTGTTCAATGTTGTAACAGTATTTATGTCCCTACTGAATACTGCTGTACTAAGTACAGCAAAAAATTACCAATCAAGCAAAACACGTCTAACTTATATGTCTCTCATTAGCAAACTAAAACTAACAAACAGACTCCACATAGAATAAAAACGCGAACCGAACGCACGTAGTCCGAGAAATTTAAAAATTCGTCTATTCTATTAAACAGATCTCGTAAACTTTGGTCTGCACAAAACCTGAGGAACCTTAATAGTGAAACTTAATAGTGAAGCCCATGATATTTCTGTTGGCTAGGCTCATAAAGGCTGGTCCAACTTTAAAGCACGATGGCAATTGTGAGTCACACCTTAACATTAAGTTTTTGCCAAACTTAATTTGAAATTTCTTTGTTTCAGTGTTTCACAAATTCAACCATGCAGAGCTACAAAATTGACCAGCGCGCTAAGTTTGTTGAAGCCTATAAAAAAAACGCGCGTTCATATCAAAAATCATTTCGTGCCCTTTGAATTTTTTTTGGTCAGCACAATCTAAATTTGGGATATGGACCTGACAATATGTGGTTCCAATAGGATGGTGCCACTTTCCACACAGCCAACGAAACAATGGCTCTTTTGCACGAGAAATTCATTGCCTCGCGATATGGACCTGGACGATATGTGGTCCCAATAGGATGGTGCCACTTGCCACACAGCCAACGAAACAATGGCTCTTTTTTGCCCGTGTTATCTCACGTTCATTATTCGTGTTATCTCACGTCGTGGCGATGTTAGTTGGCCGCCAAGACCATGTGATTTGACACCGATGGACCTCTATATTTGGGGATATTTAAATGAAAAAGTGTTTGTCAATAAGCCGAGAACAAATCAAGATGATATAATTCTGCACTTTAATGACATTAAACCTCCATTATGTCTCAGAGTCATTCAAAATATGGATTTTGGTATGGAGGCATGAAACCGAAGCCATGGCGAGAGTTTGGCCGATATTTTCTTTCAGACATAATTGTCATACATCTTTCTAACATAAGAAAAATTTCGAGACTTCTCTAAAAACTTTTTGTTAAAGTTGTCATTAACTTCGTTAGTTTTTGTTGGACCACCCTTTATTTAAAGGTTAATCGCTACAAAAGAGAGGACAAAAATTCGGATGTACTTATATTCTTTTTCTCTTCTTCTTCTTCTTTTGTTTCTTCTAAATTTTGACAAATAGGGTTATTGTCGCTAGTCTTTTGAAATAGAAAGCTCATGTCGCACCAAGTTAGTTAAACCACATGCTATCAACTCGATTATTGTGTCGTAGTAGCAGTAGCAGTTTTACTAGCCATTTTTTTCAAAACCCAGTTTAAAATCTGAAAAAGTGACATGCAAATAAATTGAAATCAAATGTCTTTACTACTTATTATTTGCATCCGTTTCAATAGGATGATGATATTGAAGAAAAGGACTTATCTGCAAGCATAGAGAAGTTCAAGAGTAAGAACCTATTTGTAATCATATCCGAGGGTTATATTAGCGGGATCATGCCCTTTTGTTTGGTCTTTACGCACATAGTCTTTAATATTTTTCTAATCATCGACTGCATTTTGTAAAATGCCATTTTGTAAAGTGTACGTTGCACCGGCCCCGGCAAAATGTCGGCCTCCAAGCTTTAATAGTGCGATCTGCAGTTTAAAGCGATCTATTCTTTGGACCCAATTTTTCACTTCTTCTGCTTACATTTCGACCGTAACGTTGAAATTTCGCGTTGGATGTTGTCTCTGAAGTTGTTTGCATAGACCAATGACTTGATGTGGCCTAATTAAAAAAAATCCCATGGCGCTAAATAAATATGATTTTGGTTTTTCTCTGTTTACACATGCATTACATTTAAAAAGGTTTCGACCTGGCTAAGGACGTACGTATGTGCATTTCAACATGTTTATGTAGTCTAGTATTTATCACATTTTGAGCATTTCAATCGCATAACCGTGGTATATAAATTAGTTTTTCGTGTGAAAAAGGGACAAACACCATGGATAAAACTAGTATTGCTCATTACACAGTGCAGCACTAAAATCTTGAACCAAATGAGACCTCCAAAATCTGAAAGCTTATGATGGTAGAAGAAAAACCCTATCTGGGTTTTGAATTATTAGCTAAGGTTTTTTTGTAATTCATTATTGAAGTTTTCGACTGGGGGGTAGATTTTAGTACAATTTTGAAAAAACATGTACTGATTCTTAAGTCTATATCTCGTAAACTATTCGAAATATTGCTTGATTCTCTTCGGAAAATTTTTAGCTCTTAATTAGATCTACAAATTTTGCCTTAATACAAAATCAGAAAAACAACATCTTACTTAAAACAATAAAACTGTCGAAAAATCGTAAAATTTCGTCATAGATTTTTATTGTTAATGATGGAAGTTATAAGGCCACTTCAAATATTTTAAAATACTTAGAAAAATTGATGTTTTTGAACATACGGAATGAAAAATACGGACACTTCAAATCTTTTTAAATATATATTGAACTTAATAGTCGCTTTCGGAGCTAGTCTCATCATCTGAAAACATGTTTCCGACCGTTCCGCTAGCTTGATTTTCGTATGAAAATACTTTATGGCTAGACTAGCATACTTCCCCAAGCATCGCATCTATTTTTTTCCCTTTGAACCGCTTTTCCATCGGAATGGTTACTTGGTGGAAGCGCTCTCCTTGCT
This sequence comes from Hydrotaea diabolus, assembly GCA_963513945.1. NCBI lineage: Eukaryota > Metazoa > Arthropoda > Insecta > Diptera > Muscidae > Hydrotaea > Hydrotaea diabolus. The sequence continues at coordinate 185,666,407 of OY740718.1, forward strand.
CATCAGATTCTGTTGGCAATTGTTTTTCGAACTCTGCCAAATGATTATTTAAAAAGTGAAGTTTTAATGTCATGGTCACACCACCGATTGCTTGGAATGACTTAAGCATATTTTTTACTAAAACTTTCCATTCGACGTCTCGATTTTTTCCTAAGACTCTTTCAATAACTGCCTTAAGTGCTTCCCAAGCAATTAAGTCGTTTCCGTGCAAGACCATATTGAAATCTTCCCTTTTTAGCAACTTTCTAATGTCTGGTCCATTAAGTACACCTGTTTTAAGCAAAAAAATGCACAAATATTAAATAAATATTTGAAGAGATTAGTTAAGTAGTACATTACCGGCTTTGATTTTTTGATCACTGAGTCTTGGAAAAATTTTCTTAAGGCAGTGAAATACGTTGTCCTCATTTTTCGTTACCGTCTCTATAAACTTCTTCGTTATGCCCAACTTAATATGCAGCGGTGGCAACAAAATGTCACTTATGTACATATATTCTAATCCAATTTCGTTGGCTAATCCTTTAATGTTGTTGCAGTCGTTAACGCTGTAAAACTTTTGAAATTCTGCTTGACGGTTACGGCGTATCGAGGTCTTAACATCAATGTCCGTTAGTTTTTTTCGTTTAAGAAATGCTGACAAAAATTCTGATTTGCGCTTTGACAAGCCTAACTTGGCGACAACATAGTTCATTTCGCATTGTGTTACGAGCTCAGACTTGTTGATTGTTTCTTTGGGATCGAACGGTGGATCAGCTAGCACATTGTCAAACGTTTCCGCAGTCCATACAGTTGCTCTATCTGGACTCGGTGGTCTTGGTGGTGGATTGGCTTCAGAATGCTCTTGAGGGAGAGAAGCATGAGGACCTGGAATGTACACTACATTTGACAACTTTTTTCGATTCATTCCATTTTTAAAATTTATGCATCCGTAGCATGTGTTTTCATCGTGTCCCTTTGGGTCCATCCATATTACTGGTGTTCCATACAACAGTGGGCTTGGTTTTCTGTTTATCCAGTTGAATATGTAACAAAAACAACGTGTGCATACTGCATCTGGTGTCCACGAACAATCGAATAAGTCTAACTGGTCAGAATAATATAAGAGGTACCCATTTCTAAATTCAGCAGTAAAATTAGTTTTTTGCGTTTTCATTGAACGTTTGGGCACATAAATACCACAAACGTAACAAAACAAGTTCAGCTTCCAACACTTTTCCATATCAACTTTTCTTTCTGCAATGTATGCCCTTAATATGAACGTGCAATCAAAACAATTCAAATTTTTTAACATTTGAAATATGTCGTTATTTGTCATTAAACAATCATTCAAATGGTCGGTAATTTCGATAAACATACAATTGAAAGTGATTTCTTGGTCCTTTATTGAATTTTTGATGACTTTGTGGGGCTATAACTATGTGAAGGAGCCATCAAATGAAATCGGCTTGTTAAGAAGAGTTGTTTGATTTGTTTTTGGCTATCTTTCTGTCATATATTGGTCAAGTTCGTAGCAATTTCTGAAATAACTGTGAAAACCCATAGAAATATATGACAAAATTTTACGATTTTTTGAGAGTTTTGTTGTTTTGAGTAAGATGTTGTTGTTTTTCTGATTTTGTCTCAAGGCAAAATTTGTAGATATAATTAAGAGACAAAAATTTGCCGAAGAGAGTCAAGCAATATTTCGAATAGTTCACGAGATATAGACTTAAGAATCAGTACATGTTTTTTCAAAATTGTACTAAAATCCACCCCCCAGTCGAAAACTTCAATAATGAATTACAAAAAAACCTTAGCTAATAATTCAAAACCCAGATATGTTTTTTCTTCTACCATCATAAGCTTTCAGATTTTGGTGTTTTCAATTTGTTCAAGATTATGAAGTTGGAAAATGTGCTACAGTCAATTATATTTGCTGGTGATTTTGTTGCTTATGCTCTGTTTCTGGGATTTTTTATTTATTTGTCAAATGCTTGCATGTTTCTGAGGCTGTTTTGTCATTTTAGTTTTTGTCTCGCATCGTTGTTTTTTAAGCATCTATACGTATGTAGTCCTTTGAGTTCAATCCTACTATCCTGTTGATTAGATATTGTTGTTCTTACTTTATATCCCAATTTCCCTGATAATTTAATATTAATGTCCTTATTTTTCAGTGTCTGTTATTTCGATATTGGTATCCAACTTTTATTATATAGGGTGATCCATCCAGAGGTATTTTTTTCAGAATAAAAAAAAAATAATAAAAAAATTCAAATCAAGTGTGGAATCTTTATTGGTAATTTGAAAGGACATTTTATGACATTTATTTTTTGAATATAATTTCCTTTAAATGTTGGCCGCAACTACGCATCAGGGTTTCCATTCTGAAAGACCAATTTTGGATGCCTCGTTCGAGCATTTCGACTGGTAATATTGGCTTCCAAAGCCTGAATCCTAGCTAGTTTGTCAGCACAGACTTTGGACTTTACGTAAGCCCAAAGAAAAATGTCTAAAGGTGTGATGTCACTCGATCTAGGCATCCGACTCACCTGTCCAAAACGTGAAATTAGCTGCTATTCGAAATGACCTTTCAACAGATCCATTGTTTGAGCAGATGTATGGCAAGTGGCACCGTTCTGTTAAAACCAAGTGTCATCAAGATTACGGGCTTCAACTTCAGGTAGCACAGAGACCGATATCATGGCGCGATAGCGAGCACCGTACACGGTTACGTTTCGGCCATCATCATTTTTGAAAAAAATATGCACCGATGATTCCACCTACATATAAACAGCACCAAACCGTGTTTTTTTTGGGTATAATAGCACCTCTTGAACCTCTGCTTGTTGCTTTTCAGCCCAAATGGGGCAATTTCGTTTATTGACTTTGCCGTTGAGCCAGAAATGGGCCTCATCCCTGAACAAAATTTTGGTCGAAAACAGTGTATCTTCCCGTCTCTCACCGAACGCACATTTCCATAATACAGTTTATTTTCAAAAAATAAATGCCATACAATGTCGCTTCAAATTACCAATAAAGATTCCACACTTGATTTGAAGTTTTATATTTTTATGGATCACCCTTTATTTCGTCCGGTTTGACGCTTATTGTGCCGTTCTGTTGATGTTTTTGTCTCTTTTGAGTTTTCGTGCGTTTTTACTCTTTATTATTACATTTATACCTTTATGCCGCCTTATTTGCTCAATATTTTTCAACTTTTGATATTTCTTCCGTTATGGTCGTTTTTTGCTCCGTTTGTCCCAGTTTTTATTTTCTATCCCTTACTGTTGATTTAAAAGTGGTTTTCTCCCACTTTGATAAAATTGTTTATTTAAGAATCGAATGCAGCAGTATTTATTCTATGTATTTTTGTTAACAAATGAATTAACTACTGCGGTTTCGCTTTCCAGTCTTAGCCAACCAAAAACACCACTATAATTTGTGATCCATTTTAAATTTAATAACTTTAAAAAAAATATTGCTTGACTATTTTACTTTAAGTTTTTTCCACAGACTTATGTTTGCTTATACTTATACTCTTACAGGGTTCAAGTGATTTAAAATAAGACATCGCATGTCTTGACAACACAGAACAAAGACACAAAACCGCTGAATCAAAAAAATAAGAACAAAAAGTTTAAATTGACAAAGGTCCCTAATATTTAAGAAGTTTTCAGCAACAGACAACAGTGGCTGTCATCCAAAAAGACATACATATGGCTTTTTCAAACAATTAAATAGAAAATTTTAGCTGTACACAAAACACAAGAAAAATCTACAAAGTTATCGTGAAAGAAGTGAAGAACTGCAACAAATGAAACAAGTCAAAAACTTGTATGTCGTTGTTGGCAAAATTAATCAGTTTAGGGCTTCTTAGATGTAGTCACTGTAGTAAAGGACATGAAGCTGATGATTGTACAGGGAAATAACGACCGATCGAATCCGAATCACAATCTGATTCCAATAAGCAATGTGTGTTCGTCCATATATCGTTGTATTCTAGTTACAGTTCGTAGCCTATTGAAATTCGTCCGTATTAGTCCATGCTTTAATAGGTGATCTTATAAGTATATATGAGGGACTCTCTACAAAACGGATCAAAAAGTAATATTTTTCCATATTAATGCTTAAAGTCATAAATTATTATTAATCGGCACAGAGGAAAAATCAGTTTAAATTTAAATTCACTTCGGCAAAAGTTCACAATGGCATTAGTACAGGTTGGAGTGCGATAGTTGGGAATGAAATAATAAAATTATGAGCCTTAAACAAACTTATTTTATATTTTAATTATATTTAACAGTAAGGGAATTTTCAACATACATGCACGCAGAAAAAAGTATGGTTGGGTTGACAATATTGGAAGAGGATCATACTATTGTTGGGTATATTGTTATGGCACAACAATATTATGATCCTCACAACAATAGTATGATTTACACATAACCATACTATGATCACCACAACCATAGTATGATTCACACTCAACTATACTATGATCTCCACAGCCATACTATGATCCTCACAGCAATAGTATTTTTCACACTTAACCATACTATTATCTCCACCACCATATTATAATCCTCACAACCATAGTACGTTTCTCATACAACCATAGTATGATCTTCACAACCATAGTATGATTCACACGCAAACATTCTATTATCCCTACAACCATAGTTTGATTCACTCAACCATACTATGATCCCCAAAATTATTTATTGGCATTTGATAATGTTGTTATTCAAAAATAGAGATTTGTATCAAGCAAGTTGTATTAAATTGCATTACAATAAGTTAATAGCCAGAATTAAGGCCATGTTTTTATTAAACATTTCATTCAAGAAACAAAAATATATATTCCAACGGCAGTTGAAAATACTTTTAGTTCCCAGCATGGGTGAATGCTACTTCACCATCCGTAGACCCCAAGAAACGAATGTGATTAAACCATGATCAATGGCTATATACTTAAGTGCAGGCAGATTTTAAATAAACGAGAACCAGTCGGTATTAGAGTATTTCACAGAACAAAGTAAAGACAATAAAAATCACTCGAACTACCTTTCGATTGTTGTAGTTTTTTTTTTAATGGACAACAACCATTCACTATATCGTGTGTATGTGTTTTTTTGTATATGAAAAAACATACGCACACGCATACATGTATGCTTTATAAAACCTGTTTTGTTATGTTTATAGTACTGTATGATTGCAGTAATCATATTATTGTTAACGTAAATTTTAAACAACAATACTTTTGTAGCACCAACCATGTTTATATGGTTGCTACAACCATATTTTCATTTCTAACTTTGGAAATAATACTATTGTTACATTTCAACAATAGTTATATTGTCACAATCATATGATAAATGTCAAAAAAAAATTCATAAAACAATACTATGTTTGCTACGAACATTCTTTTATTGTAGAGAACATACTATTGTTGCGGTGACCATAGTGTAACCATATCTTTTCTCTGCGTGTGGTTTTAAATTGTATATCTGGCTTTCACACTGTTGCATACGTTTTCAGAAGTCTTCATGAACTCTAACAGGCGTGTCGACTGGTATTCTGCCAATTTCAGACTCAATATTGGTAATTCCTCTTTCTTCTATGAAGCATGTATCCTCTAATTGCATTGCCTGAAGAGCCGGCTGAAAAAAATCATGGAAATGCCAAGAGCAAGTGATTGCTCCCGAGCAGAGCGTTTCAGAGATTACAGTATTGCTGCTCTTACTCTCTCGATGTTTTGTGGTGTTGTACTCGAAATCCTTCTCTCAGGTCCCCTTCGTACACATGACACATTCCTTGTGGTTTTCAATAAAGTTGCATACTAATAATTTACAATTGGTTGCCGTTCAAGAACACGTCATCGTGGGGGAACAGCGAATCGTAAACGAAAGGCACGCTGTACTGCAATGATCGAGTGCGCATTTGAGAAATACGCTTCAACGCAAAATGTACCGCGTGTATATCATCGATGCACAAATGTTGCAAGCTCTGCAAAAACAGGATTGTTACAGGAATAGCCATATATCCTTTTTCCACTGCCGTCCGTAAACACAAATGACAGTTTGTTCGTTTCTGGCGCAAACGACGGTACAGCTCCTTCTGTCGATCTTGGCTATATTTAAAAAGAACAAAGGTATGCGGTTGTTCAGCGCTTGTTTTTCTATGTTTCGAAGTTTTGGTCATTGTTTTGTTTTGGTCAGAATCTGTAGGAGTGACTGACGTTTATCACTTCATGTTATTGGCTTCATTTCGTTATATAAATAAATGTAGCAAATGCAGCAATTGCCGCCATATTTTGAAAGATGGCGATCGGGTTGTTGGTCGCTCTCATTTATATGTCACATACATCTGGTGCATTGTGTCAACACCTGATTTGTTAGCGTTGTAATCCAAATAGCAAACTACTGGTCAATAAAAACTAAACCATAGGTCGGATCGCCAATAGTATAGTTTTCATTTCAGATAAAATTTGCTTGAAATACATGTAGGCATCGGATATACTTCCCATGGACCATCGTGGATTAATTTCAGTGTGAAAATGAAAAATATCCCCAGGAACCTTCTCACTTATTGTTTAAATACTTCAACAGGGGCCTGGTTGCTGAACGTTTTGAATTTTGTGGGCCAAAAGCTGTCCTAATGTCGGGTATACTTATTCTTCCCATGTACCGTAATGGAGTAATTTCGGTTTGAAAATAAAAACTATCACTAGGGACCTTCTCACTTATTTTACTTATACGTTTTAGATCTTGTTGGCCAAAAAGTGGTCCTAATGTCTTTATGAAACATATACTCACAAACATGGGCTTAGGGTTATTACAATTCGAAAGGGCTCATGCTCACAAGAGGTCCAAAAAAGGAGGGACTAACAGATTAATTCTGTTATTTCAATAGCGACTCCGCGGTCGAGTGTATACTTTATAAGTATCTTCCAAGCCGAAATGATGATTTTACTTACTTTGTCATACCAAAGTTTTTTCCGATTTAATAACCGTTGTGCGAATATCTGTTATAATTTCTAGTAATATTGACCTATTGCCGTCTATGTTTTAATGTAGCCAAGGTCCCTCATAGCTTGAGCTTCTACGCTTTAGCACTCATGATGTGTTACGTCCCACCAATAGCCAACCACGGAGATGTTGAAACATCTTAGTTCTGTTTTCTATATGGCCTAATACGTTTTCAGAAGTCTTCATGAACTCTAACAAGCGTGTCGACTGGTATTCTGCCAATTTCAGACTCAATATTGGTAATTCCTCCTTCTCCCATGAAGCATGTATCCTCTAATTGCATTGCCTGAAGAGCCGGCTGAAAAAAATCATGGAAATGCCAAGAGCAAGTGATTGCTCCCGAGCAGAGCGTTTCGGAGATTACAGTACTGCTGCTCTTACTCTCTCGATGTTTTGTGGTGTTGTACTCGAAATCCTTCTCTCAGGTCCCCTTCGTACACATGACACATTCGTTGTGGTTTTCAATGAAGTTGCATACTAATAATTTACAATTGGTTGCCGTTCAGGAACACGTCATCGTGGGGGAACATTAATGTAGCCAAGGTCCCTCATAGCTTGAGCTTCTACGCTTTAGCACTCATGATGTGTTACGTCCCACCAATAACCAACCACGAAGATGTTGAAACATCTTGGTTCTGTTTTCCTTATGGCCTAATGCAATGGTCAGTCCCGACTTGGGGACCTGTCACATATTCCCTCCAATCTTACCAAACAGTTTCTGGTGCCCTTTAAAAAAGAGATATGTTAATAATGATGATCACACCGGTCAATCCTTTTACTATGTAAAGATCCTTCCCGATTTGGGGACACGATCGATAGTGATTTATTAGAGATCTGTCATAAATTCTGGTAGTATAGGGGGATCCATCTAGAGGTATTTTTTCAGAACAAAAGAAAAATATAAAAATTCAAATCAAGTGTGGAATCTTTATTGCTAATTTAAAAGGATATTTTATGGCATTTATTTTTTGAATATAATTTCCTTCAAATGTTGGCCTAACTACGCCTCAGGGTTTTCGTTCTGAGGGTCCGTCCTGTTGGAACCAAGTGTCGTCAAGATTACGGGATTCAATTTCAGGTAGCACAAAGTTCGATATCATGACGCGATAGCGAGCACCATTAACGGTTACGTTTCGGCCATCATAATTTTTGAAAAATATGCACCGATTATTCTACCAGTTTATAAACCGCACTAAACCGTGGTATTTTCTGGGTATAATATCACCTCTTGAACCTCTTCTTGTTGCTCTTCAGCCCAAATGAGGAAATTTTGTTTATTGACTTTGCCGTTGAGCCAGAAATGGGCCTCATCACTGAACAACATTTTGGTCGACCTTTGCTTTTTAGAATAATATTTGTATAAGAATTTTCTTTGGATCTCAACCATTACCGGTCTGGCTATACGTGCAGTTCCTCCATCTTGCTAGACCAAGTGCTCTTGAATAGGATACGTTTTCAGCGCAATTCTGGGAAGAATAACTCCTTCAACATTTTCAAAGATCAATAAAAATTCCGTAACCAATCCAAATACAGAACTATTTTTAAGAATTGTCTAGATTAAATCATGTGATTTCAGGGTTTACAAATATGATTATTATTATTTCTGACACTTTAATAGCGACTCCATGGACAACGGCACACTTATATAAGATTCGGCCAAGCCAAACATAATATAGCTGTATCATACAAAGGCTTTTGCGATTTGAAAACCGTAGCCAGTTATAAATCCTAGAAATATTGGTCTATTGCGGGTTTACGTTTTAATATTGTCCGTTAGCAAAGGTTCCTATAGCACTCATGGTTTGTTACGTGCCACCAACAGCCAAGCACGGTGAACATAACACACGTTGGTTCAGTTTTCCTAAGCCTAATGCAAACGTCAGTCGTCCCGATTAGGTGTCCTGCGCTCTACAAGCCACATATTACTTCCGATATTACTTAAATGTATTATAGTGCCTTGTGGAAGGTATGTAAGTAGTCATGGTCTTACCGTCCAATCCTTTAATTTATCCACTATGAAAAGATCCTACCCAATTAAAGGACAATCTCATGTTTTGGACATCGCATTATTAAAGATCTGCTAAAAACTCGCAATATTAGATATAATCAGTTCACGTTTTTTATATCCCATACACATAGGTCTCTTTTCGATATGTGGTTCTGTCACTTAATAAGCCTGATTTAATATTCAATCTTATGAAAATTGAGTATGAAACGTTTGGAATGATATAAATTTAACCTGCTGGTGGCGACGTTGTAAGACTTGGATCACCAACGAAGAATGTTCCACATTTCCAAGCCAAAACCCATTTTTTAAAGGTTATGCTCTCGCATGGACTAAATTAACTAATGTGCAAAATATATGACAAAAAGGATGGGGGCTTTAAAAATGACTTCAATCAATTCAGGGATATCATATGCCTTGTACGTACCCAATTGATTGTATTTGTTACTGCTTAACAGGAAATAGCTTTAAGTAGACTCTAATACGCCACAAATATGTTATGTTATCAAAATATGATGATAAACGAGTTGCGTTCTAAATAAAGTTCAGTCACGCCTTAGAGGCGTCATTCATTCCCACAATAAAACGTCAACATTCATCGTACAGTTTCTTAATTTATGGAGAACTTAGGATAAGTGTTTTTTGCGGTCGGCGGCAGACAGAAAACAGGAAATTGATAACGTTAACTTATTAGTAAAAAAAAAAGGAAACCGGAAATACCAATAACAGCGCCAGGAAATTCAACCAAAACAATGAAAACATGCAAAAACTTACAAGGTATTGGTCATAACAAATAATACAGACAAACAATTTTATTCTTGCCCTGTATAAACTTAACTTTGCAAAAAAATTAATGATTGCCCTATATAAACTTAACTTTGCCAAAAAAGACTAGGAGTTAATAAAGTTAAAGTAAAATTCAGCGTTTCAATGCTAGTCCTTTCTTAAGCGATGCTATGTACTTTTTGAAATTCTGTATTACTCGCACAAATTACTTGAGTGAGTCAAAAAAACAGGTTTTCAGAAAACCGCCATTTCGGTTATTTTTCAAAACCGCGTTTAAGTAAAACCGACTTTTTTAAAAGTGAAAACCCAGCATTAGCCGACATTCCTGTGTCACTCATTTCCCAAGAAGTGGATAATATAGCACCGTAATGTCTCCATTTCGAGGCTCAAAAATACAAAAAAATCACTTGCTGCGAATTGAGGCTTGTTTTTATTTAAAAATAGACTAGTAAAATAGCGTTAATTTTTTACACCCTAAAAAGGGCTCCCGGATTTTAAAAATAAGTTCATACAAAATACAAAATATCATTGTTTTTGGCACCCATTAGTCCAAGTTTGAATGGGTACGATTTGTGGCCACATAATCACATAAATTTAGTCAAACTATAAAAACAAATATATTTTTATTTTTGCCTTTGTAAGAAAATTTTATAGCTAAGTCCACGTTTACTAGAATCGGACGTTTATAATAATTTAAAATTTTTATTAGCGCCCCGAACGTTTAGGACAGTTAACGAATTATTTAGTAAGACAAAATCGAAGGTGGACAGTGAAGAAAAGTCCAATTTAGTTTAAAAGATTAAATGTGATGGTGACAAGTCCAACGTATGCCAAAAGGTATATGTAAACACTACTGGGGCGAAACTTAAGACTAGACTTTCTTCTCACAAATCTGACCGAAAATCTGTTGATAGACCAATCGAGCAGAAGACTGCCCTGGCGACAAAAGCCAAACTTTAACGACGTAGAAATTTTACATCTAAGAGAATAAACTTTAAAACTGACACGGATAGATATGCACATACATCCAGACATATTGCCAATGAGTACCGACGAAAAGACATACATTAGTTGAATATTGGAAGTACAACAGGACAGAAGTAAAACAATTATTTAAATGTAATTATTAACAAAAATTATGTTATTCGTGATAGAAAATTGTGTATTGTTGTAATTTTATGTTCTCGGTTTTGTTTTAGTGAGTACCCCTGATGATGAACGACGAAGTCAGTTCGAAATATTGGGTTATTTAAAAATTAAATAAATTATAAAAACACCAACATATGTTTTTTGCTTATGACCTCAAGCATAACAATAACTAAAAGAAAAAAACGAAAAATTCAACTTTATACAACAGAATTGCCTTTCGTTTTTGCGGCGCTCTACAATGGATCAAGAGGAAATTCCTCCGTGAAATCAATGGGTCTAGCGGCACTCACGTACTTTCTAGGCGCCAAACAATCTATGAGGTACACCAAGAGCACGTAGGTCTTATGGATGATAATGGTTCAGCTGGAAAGACTTCAGGCAGCGGAGTGGACAGCAGTCAAAGAAGACCAATACTCTTGTGGAAGGACCTTAAATCTGTGTATTATGAACTGGAGACAAATACAATATTCAAGTGCTTTAATGATATTTAATTTATAAGCAGGTTACAGCATACATGTGGTAGTGCCAACTGAAGATAGTATGTAACCAACAGATTTAAGTTTTTATTTTTGCAATTTTAAACCTCTTTAAAGTTAATTGAAATCGTCAACTTAAAATTGAGTTATATCAATCAAGTCTTAAAGTGTTGTAATTACCTAAACTTATATTAGTGGAAAGAATTTTTACATATCAAATAAATTCAATTAATAATGTCTCGTTTCCAAAATTTCCTGCAATAATTTGCGCTTGTCCCCTGCGGTTTCCGTCTAAAACTTCACATACACACTTACACTTATAAGGATATGTAGCTACAACTAATGACATGATATCAGGGGATGTCAATAAACACGAATATCCTACCACGGATACGCACGAATACAAGGACAGACAAGTACACTATCGCACACACAAGAACATTAACGTTAATGTCAATATTATGTCAATAGAGACCAGAAATGACAATAATAGCAGTCAATAAGTAAATAATCAAAAATCACACTATACACCGAAAATATAAGAAGCGCCAACAGAAATCCCGGATGTAGAAACCGCAACAATTTGTGTTGAACATTAAAAAATCATATACAAAGTAACTACACCCGGTCTCATAAATTCGTGGGGCCCAATAAACGGCCACTATAGTAGAGTCTTCTATTTCCAAACCACAAAGGAAATTAAACAAGTAAAAAACGTTAAAGTCGGGCGTGGTCAGCTAAGATATACTCGACTCACCTATGCTATCCAGAGGATTAAGCACCTCTGTCTGGTGCTTAAGCAAGGTCGGACTCAATATTTTAGAGCAAAAAATTTATCGCTCACAACGTTGCATGCTAAGTTTAAGCGTGACGGGGTAAAATTTGTGGCTTCTTAAGCTGAAGGATCTTAAATCGGGGCGGCCCTTTGAATGCGAGCTATTCGAAAATATAGACCGATATGGACTAATATACCAGGTCATGGGTGTTGGCCGCTCGTAACGGTAGATAGGAAATTTGATAGGATCCAGACGTAAAATGTTGCTTCTAAAGGCGCGGATTCTAAAATCGGGAAGATCCTTTGTGTTGGGCTAAAGGAAAATATGGACCTATGTTTTTTCCGTTTCAGCACTGTTAATTGATGGTCGTTCGTAACGTACCATGATCGGGTATAGGTTATGGCTTCTAGAGCTGCGGGACCTCACATCTGGGGGGACTTATTGGAAAACATGGACTACTATGGTTTAATTTTACTTGGTCGCTCGTAACGGTCCATGCGAAATTTGGTATAATTCAGATGTAAAATGTAGCTTCTAAAGCTGCAGATTCTCTAATATCGAAGGAACTTTGTGTAGAGGCTATAGAAAATGATGGACTTATGTAGTCCTGTTTCACCACAGCTAATTAATGTTTGTTCACAATGTACCATGCAAAATTTAGGCGTGCTCGGGTGTAATTTGTGGTTTCTAGAGCTGCAGGACCTTAAATATAGAGGTGACTTTGTGTGGGACCTTTGCGAAAACATTCACCGATACTGTCCAATTATGCTGTATGCAAAAGTTGTTCGGAATCAGGAATATTATGAAGATTTTAGAGCTGTAGTTTCTGAAATCGCGATCGATGTCTCTTGTGCTCGAAAATATGGACCTATGCGCTCAAGTTTTACCACAGTTAATTGATGGTTGCTATTCGGGTGTAATTTGTAGCTTCTAGGGCTGCGATGCATTGAATCAGAAGGGATCTTTGTGTAGGAGCTATTCGAAAACTTGAAGCGATATGGACACATTTTGCCAGAAACGGATGATGGTCCCTCGAAATGCTCTGTGCGAAATTTAGTCAAAATCCCTTGTAGTATTGGGAAATTGTAGAATTGGGAAAACCCTATGTACGATATCAAAATATGGACGGGTGTGTACCAATTTTAACAGGGTCTGTCCTTGGCGCAATCTTGAAGAATGCTCCAAGTTTCATTGCGACCTGTACTTTAATGACAACGATAGATGGATAGACGGACGAATCAGATAGTGATTCTGAGTCGATACTATACTAAACATAGGCTCTATCTCCATTCCTTTACGTCTTTGCAAACATCAGCACTAAGTCATAATACACTGTACCTCAGTGTGGTGTAGAGTATTAAAAATCAGCAATACTAACCGTCACATACAAAGTAATTCATCCCTTTCCTTCATTATAAAACTACTTTCAAAGACGTGCAAAAAGTATTAATAGCCAATTGTTATAAAATCTACTGACTATCGATGCATTTTTGGTTTCTAACTTGTAGCTTTTTTACTCATATGAAACTTTGATAAAACTGGTGTTTCCCACTAGATGATGTGGTAAACTTATGAAAAACTATATCGTCATCGAATTAAGTTTAAATTCTATACTTTTCCTTTTCATGGTACGAATTCTTTCATATTCGTACCCTTCTTCATACGCAAATGTGAGCGTATATATGTGAAGGCCATTTACGAGATCATTACATTTCATAAATACTTATATTCGAATAAATAATATAAATGTTTGTTCCATAATGTTGATATATGTATGTTGATATATAAATGTTGATATATGTATATTTAGGAATATACATTAACTTTTTCAATCAGGAAAAGTTTTACTGCTGCCGCTGTTCTTGCTTCTTTTTATCTGGATAATGAGATTTTGCTATATCCAACAATAAGGACGTCTACGGCATACACTCAGACAATATTATTTGACAGTATACAAAATTTAAGAAATACTGAACAAATCTACCGACAAGTAATCTGAAAGAATCTACATATCGATGTGTTTAGACTACATATTCCATTGCTACATCAAAAAGTGGTAGGATGGCACATGACTATAACACAAGTAACTTGTGATCGAGGTTCCCTACTTGTTTAAAGAAAAAACAGAAAATTCAAATTGAATGGGGAATGCTTATTATCATTTGAAAGAATATTCTTTGGCATTTATTTTTTGAAGATTATGTCTATCAAATGTTGGCCGCGGCTACGTCTCAGATGGTCCATCCGTTGACTTTAATTTTCGATGACTGGTTTGATCATTCCGACCGGCATGGTTTTAATGACACTCGTAATGTTGGCTTCCAAAACCTGAATCGTAGCTGGTTTGTCAGCATAGACTTTGAACTATACGTAACACAAAAAAAAAATGTCTAAAGGTGTAATATCCTCGATCTAGGCGGCCAACTCTCCTGTCTAAAACGTAAAATTAGCTGCTTTTCGAAATGATCTCTCAATGGATCCATTGTTTGAGTAGCTGTATGGAAAGTGGCACCGTTCTGTTGAAACCAAGATTACAGGCTTCAATTTCAGGAAGGATAAAGATCGATATCATGGCGATCGATATCACGGTTACGTTCCAGCCATCATCGTTTTTGAAAAAATATGCACCGATGATTCCACAAGCTTATAAACCGCACCAAACCGTGGTTTTCTCTGAGTAAAATGGCACCTCTTGAACCTCTTCTTGTTGCTCTTTAGTCCAAATGAGGCAATTTTGTGAAAAAAATCATCAATGAAAAAAATTTTGGTCGAAAACAGCGGATCTTCTCGTTTCTCACCGAATGCTCATTTTCACAATACAGTTGAAAACATTTGAAGGTTATTATTGGTCAAAAAAAAAAATGCCATATAATGTCTTTTCAAATTACCAATAAAAATTGCACACTTGATTTGAATTTTTATATATTTTATTGTTCTGAAAAATACCTCAAGATGGATCACGCTATATAACCACCACCTTTGCTTTTTAGAATATTATTTGTATGAGAATTTTCCTTGGATCTCAGCCATTACCGGTCTGGCTATATGTGCAGTTTCTCCACCTTTAAATCAATATGGGGCTCCTCAGACATAAACAAACAATGTATCAAACTGTTGTCTTCATCGGTCATTTTAATAACTTTTTGGCAAAATTGCATTCGAATAGGCAAATAAATATCCATAGGGTTTAACTTGCTTGTAATATGGACTTTGTAAGGAAACAAGTTTAAATCATTATGAATTATCCGTTGTAATGACCGTCTGTTAACTGTCAAAAAGTTTCCAGTCGAAACGCTTGGATTTGCCTGAATTGATTATGCTACTACCTCAATAGTGTCTTGAAACCCAACATATGGATCTCGATAGTACGTTCCTTGTGCGATGCTTCCAAACTCCGCAAACATGTTGATCAGCTATATACTGGTACATCTAAGGGGGGAATTCTGCCAAACTTTCGCCTAAATTCCCTTTGAACGGGAATGCAGGTCTACAAATCATGGTACCGCTTTACTATCCAAATCTGATTTTCGGTATCATAAGCATTCATTTTAATAAACTTAAACACTAACTTTCCAAATAAAATAAAGAACAATCCGATTGCTTACACAGAAAGAAACGTATCACATTTTGCTTTTGTAGCACTCGAAGTAATGATGATTCGGTTTTTTATGACTTCCTTCAATCCGCTCGTCTGCTACTCGTATCCATATAACGTTTGTATAAAACTGCAGATCACACTTGTGGTCCAATAGTATTAAATTTTTGACCATGGAAGGAAGCTTTTGAACTTAAGGAAAATTGGTACAGATTTATATATAGCTCTCACACATATACTCCTCCGATTTCATGTCTTACCGCTCTAGATCCAACATGTTATATCCTCTTGATGAAATTAAGTATGCGCCTAATCAGTCTACAATAAAAGTCCATACTAATTTCGACATCTCAATATATAATGATGAACAAGCACTGTCAACAATTTTGAACCATACTCGTATACTGGGTGGGCCAAAAGTTAACATGGGGTTTAAAAAAATTAATAACCTTTACGTTTATATATATTTTTTTCAGATTATATAAATAACACTTGGAGAATGAATAATTGAGAGATTCAAAATTGAACAGAGAACCAGAATAATAAGATTTTATTAGTTAAATCAGCGATCAATCATTTTAACGCAAAAGCATGAGTGATGAAGCTCATTTTCATTTGAATGGCTTTGTTAATAAGCAGAACTGTAGGTTCTGAAAATCCAAGAGCTATTCATCAACGCCCCATTAGGTGTACAGTATGGTTAGGGATCACATCTGCAAATATCATTGGGCCTTACTTTTTCGAGAATGAAGATGAAAGTGCTGTAACCGTAAATGGAGAGCGGTATCGGTTAATGATATACAATTGTTTACGTCCTGCTCCTAAAAGACGAGACCTGAGATGTGGTTTCATCGGGACGGAGCCACTGCCCGAGACACAATGCCACTTTTAAGTACATTTTTTGGAGAGCGAATCATTTTCAGAAGTTCGCAAATTATTTATTCAGAGCGGTCGCGACTATTCTCTTTAGGGTTATTTAAAGGATCGAGTATATGTGACGCTCAAAATACAAAGGGACCTAAGAGTAAAAACCAGCTTTGTTTAGGAGAGCCATTTTAATAATTTAAATACGAGTATCTTTGGTGTACCAACACATTCAAAAAACGCGCATATCTCTGGGTGGGAACACTTTTGGGACATGGGATCGGTCTCATTCGATGCTCAGATGTTGTCCACATCAAAAAAAACAAAAATGAAAATTGATTTTTTTACCCTAAGGTCCCTTTCTCTATGCGCTGTAACATATTTTAATAAGCCTGAGACAATCCCTCAACTCAAGGCTAACATTGTTCATTGATCAATTCGACATCTTAAGTGGTCAAATAGCTCATCGTTTCAGGTGATGTGTGAGAGCTCGCATTGTCGTGATGCAAAATGATCCGTCTCCTCTTATTATCTTTCCTCATTTCTTCGAACACTGTTGGCAAAAAGATGGCTGTATACCACTCTGAATTGACCGTTCTATGTTCCAATAAAAAAAACGCAATCATTTGCATTGATGTACTTGAAAGACCCATACGATGGATTACTGTTTTGTTTCGGGCTCATATTCATAGATCCATGATTCGTCGCCTGTGACAATGTAATACACTGCCTTTGAGCTACCGGAGGTTTACTTTTTTAACATATCTTTGCACCAATCTATAGGAGCCTTTTTTGAGCATTCGTCAAATTATGTGGGATCCAACGGGAACAAATTTATTTCACGGCCAAATGAACATGCAATATCTTATTGCCCAAGGATGTCAAATTTACGGCATGTCTTGCTTGATCAGTTCACTCACAGCATCGATGGTTTCTGGCAAAGAGACCAAAGTTGGACGTCCTTCACGAAATTTATCCTGGAGCGAACGGTGTCCGAGACTGAACTCTTAGTACCAGCGATTAACAGTGGTTTTTGATGGTGCTTTATCGCCAAAAATCATAAAAAGTTTTTTTTTTTTTTTAAGTCGATTTGAGACCGTGACTTTTGTAAGGATTTTGAGGATTTTCATAATTACATACAGCTACTTATAATTTGAGCTCCTAGTTAGGCCTTGAAAATTTTAATTTCTTTAAAACTAAAACTCACAGCATAATTAGTTAAACCTTAATTTTTTCAAGTGTAAATAATCTTCCGAAATAAAATAAAAATTTATATTATTTATGCTTGTCTGAAGGTTCCATTAGCAAAGAATTATGTCTTTTACTACACAATGTAAAGAAATGACATAAATACGACGTTGACTTTTAAATCACATCGCCACTTATTGGTCATTTTTAATGACCTTTCAACAAAAGACTGTTCAATTGTTTGGCTTACAGTATTGTGTTTGTTAATTGCTTATTATAAAAGTATGTCGCATCATAAAAATTGAGCATCAAGTAGGCAGACTGAACTGATACTCGTAGGGCACGTTTTGTTTATTGCCCCCTAAATCATATTTGTTTGTGTTCAGACAATGGAATTTTTCTTCATTCATAAATTTTCCTTATATGAATAAAGGTTATCATGATTTTTTTCGATAAGTGTGTTACAATATATAAATATAAGGGTGATTCGTAAAAGAAACTTTGGAGAGAGAAATGTTTTAAGGATTAGAATATCAAACTCATAAGACTGACCAAAATTAATACTGCCTTCGATACTGTCGTATAAAGCTTTTGTAACCTTTTGATATCAAGCCTGAGTCATACTTTGTGTATTATTGATAAATTTACTGATAAAAAAACTAAATCCGTTTACACGTCTGGTGTAAAACGATGATTTTGTGTGGGTGAAATGAATCTTAGTTAATTTTAATGTCACAGTAGGGCAAATTTAATTTGTTATATATCCATCTATATGGACTGAAAATCGTCCACAGTCGTTGAGGATCAAAAAAGCTTACTCGTAGTTAGCACAACTCAAGAGGTTTGAAGGTAGTTAGCTGATGGACTGTTTAAACTATTTGAGCAAGCAGTTTTAAGACTTGCTCTAAAATAAGCAGCAGCAAGACTGGAATTAAACAGCGGCGCAGTGTCGTGGTTATAGACATCAATTATATTTATGTTCTTTTAAATTACAAGGTGGCTGATGGATATTGCTACATAAAGAAACTCAGATAACATTTTTCCAGTTGAATTTACTTTTCTATTATTCATGTTAAAGCTCATTAAATTTTATTAAATAAAGCTAAATTAGTTTTAAATGTAATGGAATTTAAATGCCCCCCCCCATCTCGTTGATGCCTGTTGGCATCTAACCAAAAAGTTGTTAATTACTACTTGGAGAGATGAGACAGGAATAGTCGCAATTGTTTTAGCATGACCGCCCAGGAAACATTTGCCTCAAACAATTCATGGTAACCCGCGCTGTGTTTTCAGTGGCACCATCCTGTTGGAACCATGTATCCTCTAAATGCTTTGCCTCAAGATCCGGCTGAAAAAATCTTGCACCATAGTCAATTACCGTTCGCAGTTCACAGTTACGGCAAGACGGCTATCCTGGAAAAAGTAAGGGCCAATGATGCTTACTCGTGATATGGCGCACCACACAGTGACGCGGTCCGAATGCAGAGGTCTCTGGGGTTTGTTTCACTCCAGTGCACGTCTGCGTCGGGGGAACAGCGAAGCGTAAACGAAAAGCACGCTGCACTGCAATGATCAAGTGTGCATTTAAAAAATAGGCTTCAACACAAAATGAGCTCATCTCACGTGTCCAATGCATGATGGCAACTGAAAGGCTGACGAGTACAAATCTCCCTTCAGCCACTATAAGCCACGCACGCTCTGTAGTGGCTATAGTGCAAAAAGCGCATTACCGCGCTATACCCTGTACCAACTTCAAAAAACAAACCCTATAAAATTATATCAGTTCTAGTCACAGCATAACCTTTGTTTACGACGAAAACATATTTTGAAATCCCCTAAAAATGAGCAAAAACAAAAAAAAGGTTAGACAGTTTAAGTTACTTGGGTTAGATGGCAAATGCTTCGAAACTATACTTCCATAAAAATAAAGGAACTACAATTTTTTTTTTTCAGAATATAGAAACAGTCTTAATTGTTATGTAGCGCCATTACTCAGACTTTATAGATATATAGATACCCACTTATTCAAAACAACAACCAATTTTTTTTGGTGGCGACCAATTGTTGCCAAGTTACGGCCACTTAAAGCTTGACAACAAATATTGTTGTTGTTGGGGCATTACTGCAATGCTTACCGATACTTGTTTTCTTTAACTGAAAGTGTCAGTTCCCTCTGCTGAAAATTTCTTTATACCCAACCAACATTCGGTTGTAACAATGGAATACGTAGATAGTATTTGTAACCACCAACATTAGGTTAGGAAAAAAGTCGGTTGTGGCGACAAATTTGTTTTTTGTTTGTCGTCCTATTTCAAATACTGGGTGCCTTAAATGCAAATGTTAGTTTTTCAATAAATAAGTCCATTAGGATTCTCATACACTCCTGTATGATATTCCTTTTCTCTTTTATCGTCGATATTGCCAAGTTTACTGGAATGCTCGGGAACAAGGAGACTATGGCAAATTAAATTAAGATTTCATCATCCTACGTAAGTATTATTAATTCTAGATTTCAATTCTATAGCATCCTTTATAATTTGTTGGGAATCAATCGTTCATTTTTTTAAAATATCCACGATCTACTTTTTGGTCTGTAATCAGGTAAATCTATCGAAGAAAAATTGATCTACCAATCTATAACACTGGTCAACACTAAATTTGCGGCAGAAGTTTTAATAGTCACTCTTATTTGATTTGTGGCTACTGATCACGAATCTGGTCTCCGATTTTCCAGATTAGCTATAGATTAGGAGATATCCACATAAACCGTTTTTTAGTTTTTTTTTAATAAAAGGGCAGCTTTATTTGTGAACGGATTTTCAATTAATTGTACAATGATTAATGCTGTTCTCATTTCTGACTTAATCTTGAATAACTCAGTCAAATTTAATCGGATTTTAAAGTTTATTAGCTTGTTGGACGCGGATTTTAAAACGCCATGGAGTTATTATTAATGGAATTATTATGAAAATACAACACTAGTAATGAATACAAAAAATGAGCAAGTTCAAAGTAATTTTTTGTACAGAAATTTCGGTAGAATTTTGCATATGTCTTTAACAATTCATATCATAAGAGCGCTGCATATCGCTAAACATGTTAATTTCACGTCTAAACACAGCGCTTAAATTTTTGAAAATCGGTTGGCAAATAAAGCGGTTATAGGTCCTTTTTCATTTCATTTCTTTATTGACATGTAATTCGAAGCCCATTGGGGCCTATTAAAGCTTAATTACAATATGCATCAAAATGTTAAATATAGCATCATAAACTACTAGAAAAAATTCAGTATAAAATCAAAAAAAAATAATATAAATAATCCTAATTTTTCCTAATAAAATATAAAAAGACCTGATAAATGCATATAAGTGATAATCAAGAAGCCAAAGACAAAAAAAATATATATATAAGTAAAAGCATTACTCTGTACTTGAACGAAAATGTTCCATTAAATGTTTACGAAATGTCATGGAAGACAAATTAAACGTTTTTAAACTGCTTGGCAAAATGTTAAATAGTCGGGCTACTCTTACGAGGAATGATCGATCCATAAGCGGTGTTACCTTCAGAATAATTAACTGTCTGTTGCGAGTTGAGTGACTGAAGACAAATGAATTTACTAGCAACAAAGGAGATTGAAGTTTGTATATCTTGAAAAAAAAAATATAGCACCGAAGGTGCACAAATTCCACAAAGGATCAGCCTAAAAAGTCATTCATAAACGGCGATATGTGAGCATACGGTTTAACAGAATACATAGCGCATAACTCTATGAAGCACTGTCCTTATAATATTCATATTATTTTGAGTAGTTCCTGTATATACCTCTAGGCAGGATAAAATATTTGGCATAATTAAGCCATGAACCAGTTTTGTTTTTACCTAACGAGGTAAAACTAAATTGGTGTTGTATCGTTGACGAAGTGTGAAACTAATACGTAAAGCAATACTGCGAATATGCTGCTCAAATCAACATTTGTTATCCAGTACTATTCCCAAACACGTAATACTCTGAACGAATTCTATAGACGTACCATTGTATTGCAAATCTAGGTTGATAGAAGATGATGATGAAAACAGTATTGCCTTTGTTTTAGAATGATTAATACTAAGCTTGTTAGAAGACATCCATACGCTCAATAATTTTGAAACATAATTAGTTTTAGCTTGTAAAACTGGATTTCTCCGCAAAATAATAGCTGAACATTATCAGCAAAAGAGTATGGTGTACACCAATCGCCTAGACTTTTGACAAGGTCATTAATAAACAGCACAAACAAAATTGAACCAAGAACAGAGCCCTGAGGAACCCCACTCCTAACAGACAAAACAGACGATGCGACTCCATTGACACGAACAAACTGCTTTCTACCACATAAATAAGAAAAAAAAACTGCTTATGTGGATATTTCCTAAGCTAGAGTTAATCTGTCAAATCGGATGCCAGATTCGTGATCAGCAGACCCAAATTAAATGAAGTTGACTATCAAACCTTATGCCGCAGATTTTTCCAACATCTAGTTCTGTAGACTAGATGTTGGATCTCTCTTTAAGCGTCTATATGTACACATATCTCCAAGAATTGTCCTTATTTTAAATTTATAAACTTTTTTCTCCCCCTTGTTAGCACTAAAAATTAAAACGTTCATGTTTTCCTTGAAAAAAATCTGGTTTGTCCCACTGTGTTAAGTATCAATTTGTCCCTTCTCCCTATGTTCGCGGTCTGTACATTTAAATCGATCAGAGGCACAGGCTTATTTCTCTGTCTGTTGCTCTTCTTTTTTTTTACTTATAGTTTGTATACATTCTTCTCCCTCCGCTATTATGTAAAACAAGTGCTTTTTTATTTTTTATACTCGTAAATATTTAGGCGATTAACACATTACTGTAGTTATGAGTTAAAACTAGAATTTTTTTAGTTCTATCTCTTCCTCGATACAAAAAAAAAACGGGTTTCTTTGTCCCTTTTTCTGGTTTCTATGTATGAGTCGTTGGTAAATCCCTTGACGTAACTGAAAACTTTGACTATTTTGAATTTTTACTAATTTTTCATCCGTCTAGAAATATTCTAAATTTGTGAGGTATTTTGCCTCACATATTCTTACGAAACTTTTAAATTATTTTCTTCTTCAGCGCAATAAAAGAAATATTTTATGCATTGTTGATTATTTTACTGGCTTTGAAACCCCATTTCTATGCTGTACGTAACAACCGTGCATTTGTGCATGCTTGGTATGTCATCTATGAAAGAAAACGGGGTTTTCCAAAGTAATAATGAACCTGTTGTTTGGCACACAATTTTCATATCACTTAAGTAACCTTAGCTATATTCATTATTTCAACGAGTGTTTGGAGCATGTGTACACATTTGCCTGTATAAAAAAGGTAGGTGGTTTTCAAACAGCGTCTTTAACTCCTCTTCTTGGTGTTCCATTTCTGTCCAAGAAATAGTGGATTATTTCATATATAATAACTGTAAAGCGGTAACATAAAGATAGTAAAATCTACAGGAATCTAAAATGGATGCATTATTTAGCTTAGCTAGGGAAACTCGCATTTTACTAGAACTAGAGAACATTTGCCGCAGAATGGAGTATATTATATATTATAGTATAGAGTATATAATACAGGGTGGGCCAAAAGTTATCATGGGTTTTAAAAATTTAATAACTTTTTCGTTTATACATGGTGTCCTCCGGGAAAGTATACTACTATGTTTTGCCGCGATTTTGGTAAAAATTAGTAGTAGAGTAGTAGTTAGACGTGGCAAATTTATTATGAAAAGACCGAAATAAAACAAACGAGCTAAACATACGAACATGCACGGCACGGCACACAAGTTGACATAGTTAACTAAACTCTTTTTACAACACACACACACACACACACACGTTGTTGTAAAAGAAATCTATTAATGGCTCTCGATGTGGAGTCTCTTTAGAGGTGGCAAGAGTGAGTTGTATTTTCGTGGGAAATTGTGTGAAGAAAACTTGAAATGTAAGGTTTACAACAGTAGTTCTCATTCGTATGGGGAGAGCCTGGCCTTATAGATTACGGTTTTACTTTCAACAATTGCAGCAAAGCTTTCTGATGAGGGCTGTCACGGACCCGAAATCATGATAAAAGCAGTGTGCAGCCACGAAAATCAATGTCACTTTGCCATTTTGTTAAAGACTTGTCTTCTATTTAAATATAGAAGCAAGAGGTCTTGGGCCGGTTAATCCCTGTTCAATTATGAAAAATATTCGATAATCATTAATCATCGATTACTGTGACGATGAGAAAGTTACGTGAATTTTTTTGGGAAACAACGTGCCAACAAAACTCACTTTTTATCGTGTAGTGAATGATTTCGAAGAAAGAGGGTCTGTAGCTGATAGGCCTAAGCATGGACCACAACTTACTGCAAGATAGGCTTAAACCATAAATGCTGCTCAAGAAAGTGTTTAAAACAATCCTTTAATCTCAATTCGACGACGTGCCAAATGTTATAAAAACTGTGCTCAAAAGGGCTCGCATTTATGAGGCTAACAGAGGCGAACATTTATCTGATATTGTATCCCTTACATGATTGGCGACATTAAATAAAACATTTATCAATATAAGATCCATTCTCTTTCACTAAATCAAAAATTATAAAAAAACAAAGTCGTACGAGTATACCTTCCCGACGAACACCCTGTAGTATACCTTCCCGGCGGACACCCTGTATATTTTTTTTTTTATTTTTTTTAGACTATAAGTATATAAATAACACTTGGAGAATAAATAATGGAGAGATTCACAACTGAACAGAGAACCAGAATAATAGAATTTTTTTATTTAAATAAGCGATCAATTTTTTTACGCAAAGTGATGTGTGATACGAGTAAAGCTCATTGTCATATGTTGGCTTTGTTTTAAAGCAGAACTGTAGGTTCTAGGGTTCTAAAAATCCAAGAGCCATTTATCAACACCAATTGCACCCCTTTAGGTGTACAGGGATCACATCCGAAAATATCATTGGGCCTTACTTATTCGAGAATGTAGATGAAAGTGCTGTAACCCTAAATGGGGTGCGGTATTGGTTTACGGTAGAATTTTTTTTACGTCCTGCTCTTAAAAACAGACCTGAGATGTGGTTTCAGCAGGACGAAGCCACCGCCCACACTGCCAGAGACACAATGAAGCTTTAAAGTCAAATTTTTGGAGAGCGAATAATTTAAAGAAATTCGGAAATTATTTGGCTAGCGCGATCGCCAGATTTGTCAGCACCTGACTATTTTCTTTGGGGTTATTTGAAGGAGCGAATATATGTGAGCAAGCCCGAGACAATCATTCAATTCAAGGTCAACATTGCTGCAGAAATTCGAACGCTACAGCCACAAATTTTGAAAGATGTTATGAAAAAAGCTCTAAAACGAGCCTCTCATTGCGAAGGTGAAGACGGAGTTCATTAAAGTGAAATTATTTTTCATACTTAGTGTAAATAACATGTTCATTTTTTATATTAAAATGAAAAATGAAAATAACTAAAATGAACAAGTAATAAATAAAAAAGCTATTAAAGTTTTTTACCCTATGGTAACTTTTGGCCCACTCTGTACTTAAAACTGTCCAACCATAGAGTCACACCTTAACATTAAAATTTTTGCCAAATGTAATTTGTCATTTCTTTGTTTCAGTTGTTCACAAATTCAAACTTGAAGAGGTAAACAATTGAGCAGCTCTTTAAAAATGTTGAAGCCTTTTACAAAATGGGCGTCTCAATCAAAATGCATGATTTTTTTGGTCAGCATAATCGACTTATGTGTCCACAATCTGAAGAATTATAAACAAATTTTAGCAAACGGGTTCTGAGGGAAATGAAAAAACCCCTGTACTGCCATCGTTCCTTACTTCTTCGAAAATGAGGTCGGTCAAGCTGTTACCGTGAATGATGTTGCGCGAGACATTCATTGGCCTTGTTAACTCACGTCGTTGAGATGTTAATATGGCCACCACTATTATGAGATTTGAGATATTTTTCCTTGGATATATTTTAAAGAAAAAGTGTACGTCAAAAAGCTAAGATCAATTCAAGAGCTGAAGGATGAGTTAATACGGCACATTAACGACATTGATCCTCCATTATGTGTCAGAGTCATTGAAAATAAGGACCATCGTATAGAGGTATGCCTCCAATGCCGTGGCAAGCATTTGACAGATACTATTTTCTTTCACACATAATAGCATAATTTTCTTTATGGCATAGATCCTTCTATCATAATAAAAAATATAAAAATAATTCGTTGAAAACTTTTTGTTTTATGCAGTTTTTTTTTAATTTTTAAAGAGTTTGCAAAACTCGATTAAAAAACACAACAAAAAAACATGACCATTGTCTTTGATATTTTTTTCGAAATGAAATTTGATCACTGCTGCAATTTGTTTTCCGTTCACAACACATAAACTGTAAACTCTTGGCAGTTTGGTCTTATAAAAAGTACAAGCCCTAACCGGCATTTAATTAAAGTTTACCTAGTTCAGGGTAAATTTACAGACTACAGAAACTGCACTGAAGCATCCTCTTGTGGTTGAATTCCATTAAGTTCCAAACAAACTTGCCCATCTATTTCCATGCGCGTTATTCGTATAACCTTCTGTTACTTTAAAGTGGCATTCTTGAGTGTGTTGAAGATGGTAAAAGTGGGCTAAACTAGCATGAAAATATCTTCCACACGGAAGTTCAAAAGTCGTCCACTTTATCCAGTCGTTAGTGACTTTGAACACACACAAAGCTAAGAGTGCGGAAAGCAAAAAAACGAAAGCCACTGAAACTCATAGCTATGGTGGCTGCAATTTGTAAACCAACATTCAGCAACATCCTTGAAATCCCCCTTTTTCTCTGAAAGTTAACCAAATACCCCACATTACTTTTGCAGTCACTCGTATCTGTTTAATCACCACCACCGCCATGCCAGCAGCATGTGGTTGGATTTTAAACTTTGGCATACGAGCATGGAACTTGTTTGTACGTCTAGTATGTGTATACTCGTATTTGCCTTAAAAGTTAATAGTGAACCGGAAGCAACAATTTTAACTTGTTTTCCTCGGATTTTGCAGGTTGTTTTTTGTTTTTAAATATTGCTTTTGTGCTCATAAAAGATAACTAGAAAAATATGTGCTTCTCTAATTTATTCCCAGTACCAGAGAACAATGCAGGTATAATAAGTATTTAACAAGGCGGTGATATTGTTTATTTATTTCGAAACGGAAAATAATCGTCAATTATGAACGGCAAATGCGATCGAAATACCAGAAGCTTGTTAAAAAGCCTAAAGTCTGACGTGGACTAATTATCCTAAACTTTGAATGTTTCGAAAAGCCAAAAGATGGGCTCTACATTTAATCACATTTTAAAACTAAAACATTATATAGGGTGATCCATCTAGAGGTATTTTTTCAGAACAAAAAAAAAAATATAAAATTCAAATTAAGTGTAGAATCTTTATTGGTAATTTGAAAGGACAGTTTATAGCATTTATTTTTTGAATATAATTTTGTTTAAATGTTGGCCGCATCTACGCCTCGGGGTTTCCATCCTGAGGATCCAATTTTGTATGACTCGTTCGAGCATTTCGACCGGTATGGCTTTAATGACACGCGTAAGTTGGTTTCCAATACCTGAATCGTAGCTGGTTTATCAGCATAGATATTAGACTTTACGTAACCCCAAAGAGAAATGTCTAAATGTGTGATGCCACACGCTCTAGACGGCCAACTCACCTGTCCAAAACATGGCCTCTCAATAGATCCATTGTTTGAGCAGCTGTATGGCAAGCGGCATGGTCCTGTTGAAACCAAGTGTCGTCGAGATTACGGGCTTCAATTTCAGTTAGCATAAAGATTGATATCATGGCGCGATAGCGAGCACCATTCCGGCCATCATCATTTTTTTAAAATATGCACAGATGATTCTACCAGCTTATCAACCGCACCAAACCGTGGCTTTCTCTGGGTATAATGACACCTCTTGAACCTCTTCTTGTTGGTCTTCAGCACAAATGCGGCAATTTTGTTTATTGACTTTGCCGTTGAGCCAGAAATGAGCCTCATCACTGCACAAAATTTTAGTCGAAAACAGCGGATCTTCCCGTTTCTCACCGAACGCTCATTTCCATAATACAGTTGCCAACATTTGAAGGTAATTATTTGCAAAAAATAAATGCCATAAAATGTCCTTTCAAATTAGCAATAAAGATTCCACACTTGATTTGAATTTTTATTGTTTTTTTGTTTTGTAAAAATACCTTTTTGAGCCCACAACTATATGTATATTATCTTTATATAGGGTGATTCATTCACGACTATACAATCTTTGCCAGCGTATTCCTCGGCTTATTTCATGAACATAAGTCCATCTACGACCATGCCCGAAAATGCAAGGGTGTATAATGGCAGCAGATTTTCAGATTGGTGGTCGGAGGGAACTAGGGTAACATTGCTAAGTTCTGAACCAGTGATCGGACATTATTATTTTAATTACGTAAATGAAGCCCATAGGTCCTACCGTTCCATAGTTATGACTATTTGACTCAAATGCAAAATTTTTATTTCTTGTTGGAAGCCAAATAATGGAGCTCATTAATTTGTTTTTGTACATTAACAATTTTTTTCATTTCAGTCAAACAGTCACAACTTTGGAACGGTACGACCTCTGGGCTTCGTTTATGTAATTTTGGAAAGGCAAGGGCTATATTTTATAAGAAAAAGGCAAAAAAATCCGACCACTGGTTCATCACATTCCATTTTTAGCCCAGTACCCTCCGAAAATTTTCAAACCGCTGCTATTTCGCCCTCTTGCATTTTCGGGCATGGTCGATGGACACATTTTCATAAAATCAGCAAAGGAATACACTGGAGCAACTTGTCCACTCGTGAATGAATCACCCTGTACAGTCGAAATTTGTAAACGATTGGTCGTCTGTCCCAAAGATTGGCGATATGAGCTTTATCGAGAAATCGAAAAACAGAGATGAGTAAAAATCATTTTAAGAATGTTGTTTCTCTATGTGTAAAGTGTGCGAATTAAATGTTTTCTGTGCTTTTTGTATTTTAGTATTAACTTTCTAGCGTTCTTGTGATTGTATAAAAACGAATGTGGAAAATCAAACCGAAAATTTGTGCCCTACTAAAATGACGTTTTTCTACATTATTACAAAGAAGGAGCACATCGCTCATCTTGAAAAATTTATCGTCTTTGGTTTGTACATAAGAGCTGGTGACTCTTCGAACGTATCGAACTATATGTGGGAACAATATCTAATTCTAAACCGATTTTCTTCAATTTTTACAGCGTTGGCCCATTGCCCAAAATACTGTACTAAATTTATTCACTATTGGATGTAAAACAAGTGTTGCTATTTATATTTTGGGTCCCAATAATTTATCGTTGGAAATGGTTTTATTGTTTTTCAAATTCTCTTTTAAGATCAATACACTTTTGCATGTGCACAAACCAATTTTCGAAGCACATTTTCAACTCCGATTGAGACACCTCCAAAACATGATTTTGGAACGCTTCAACAGCTGCTTCGGGCGATGAAAAACGTTGAACACGCATTTTTTTCTTGATAATAGGGAATAAGAAGAAGTAATTGGGTGAAAAATCAGGGCTTGAGTGGTCAAATAGTTCATCGTTTCAGCTGATGTGTGAGAGCTCGCACTGTCGTGATGCAAAATAATCCATCTTCTCTTATTATCTTTCCTCATTTCTTCGAACACTGTTGGCAAACAGAATTGATCGTTCTACGTTCCACTAAAGGCATTGTGGCAACATGGCCGGTTATACCAAAAAACACGCAATCATTTGCTTCAATGTACTTCATCCACGAATAACTTTTGTTGGATTTTGCTCGTCTTGAAAGACCCATATGGTCAATTGCTGTTTTGTTTCGGTTTCATACGCATAACTCCATGATTTGTCACCTGTGATATTGTTATACACTGGCTTTGAGCTTCCGTAGTTATTTTTCGTCAACATATCTTTGCACCAATCCATACGAACCTTTTTTGAGCATTCGTCAAATTATGTGGAATCCAACGAGAACCATTTTTTTCCACCGCCAAACGAACATGCAATATCTTATTGATGCTTGTCATAATAATGCCCAAGGATGCCTCAATCTCACAGTATGTTACATGTCGGTCTTACTTAATCACTTCACGCTCAGCATCGATGGTTTCTGGCAAAGTGACCAAGTTGGACGTCCTTCACGAAATTCATCCGTCCGAGACTAAACTCTTGGTGCCAGCGATTAACAGTGGCTTTTGATGGTACTGGATCGCCTAAAGTCGAAACAAGTTGAATTAAACACTCTTGTCTCGATAACCCACGTCGAAAATCGTAAAAACTCATGGCAAGAAAATATTCACGGGATAATTCCATTTCTTGACTGAGATTAATTTTTCAACACACTGTAAACAAAACAATTCGCCCTTAGATGACAAATTTATTTGAGTGAAGTTGTGTGGAAATCGAAAAGTTTCCAATGGAGGTTCCAGTTTGCATCTGGGAACAGCAGTATTGTCAGGACCAGAAATATAAATAGCAACCCTCGTATGTGTGCTGGACCACCGTGGTGTGATGGGAGTGTGCGTGACTATCATGCCATTAAACCTAGGTTTTAATCCCGGTAAGGACATCTAACAAGTTTTCATCGGCGGGTTTTCACCTCGCAAATTCCGGCAACTTTACGAGTTAGAGATTTTTCTCTAAGAAATATAAAAACTTCTCTGTAAAATGTATGAGCCGTTCGGAGTTCCAGTTAGTGTTTACAAGAATTATACAGTAAACAAGCTCACTGATATGAGAGAAGTTTCCAATTGTTTCTTAATAGGATGTTCTGGGAACTAAGTCAGTATGTCAGCTATGACTAAAAACATAGAATCGGATATATTAGTTGTTATTAATTCTCCACTTTTCGCCCTGTCAAATATTGCTAAGAAAGTGTTTTTAGGAAAAACATAAGTAAACGTGATATCATAAACTTTTAGCTCAGATTGTTGTAAGAATAACTAATTTACTAAGCCAAGCGTGGGTTCCGTCCAGTGAGTATAAGAATTGAATCATGCACTGCTCACCGATTTGAGAGAAGTTCCCCCTTGTTCCTTAATGGGATGTTGTAAGACTTTAGTCAACAGTCAATGAGTCTTCTCTGTATTTAAATTTAATTTTTAAAACATTACTTTGGGTTAAATAAATCCAAATATGAAAGTTCATTATTTGATTATGTTTTGGCACTATTATAACGAGACCATTATGCCACAGTTGTTTATATTTATAAATGAATACAAACCAGATCCATGAGTTCTTACAACAAGGAAATGAATTTTTCATTTAATTACTAACATTTTGTTGGCCTTGTTGGCTCATTTGAAAGTCAGTAAATTTTTGTCGACTTATGCACAATAAACAACAACGAGCATTTGCAAATATGCATGTAGCGAATTATTTAATATCCGTAATATTGATTTTCAATTTCATGTAAAAACATAACAAAAATCGAAAAAAGTCACACTTACACACTAAGCCATCATCGTGTACAATGTACAGATTTTAATTAATTTTTGTTTGTTTTGCATCTATCGTGCTTTACAGGCAAACATTCTAACATGGCTTTGTAGTTTTAGTATTTCGTTATCATATCATTGTCGCACAAAGGGGAAATCTGTATCTATTTCGAACAAAATCTTGAATTACTCAGTCAACTTGAATGGGATTGTAATGTTTATTGGCACGAGTAAGTTCTTTAGGAAAATTAAATATTGAACTTGAAAATAATTGATTCTGATTTAGATATAGCTCCCATACATTTATGTTCATCCAATGTTATGTCTTTAACTCTGGAAGCCACTTATTAAACTAATCTTAAAGAAGTTTGGCACACTTCGTTCCTCGTGCCAAGGACAAGCGCTGTTGAAATTGGAGTAAATCGGTTCAGATTAAGTTATACTTATAAATAGTGAATAAATTTTCACTCTTGGATGTTCCGGCGCCAAAGAGACGCCGTACCGCTCGAAGCTACAAAAATGGCTTACTTATCCGTTTAAAGTGAGCCAAATCAGTCGATTCCACGTCGTTTTCAGGAGTTGGGCAGCTCTCAAACCACACTGTGGCGTATTTTGTGAAAACACCTTGGACTTCATCCTTATAAGATCAAACTGACTTAAGAACTAAAGCCACTTGATCATTTGAAACGCCGAAACTTCTCCGATTGGGCTTTGGCAAAGTTTCACGAAAATCCCGAATTTCATTGAAAAATCATCTTCAGCGATGAAGCTCATTTCTTGCTGAAAGATTTTGTCAATAAACAAAATATGCATTCTTGGACTACAAAAAACCCACATGTGCATCAAGAGACATAGTTGAATCCGCAAAAAATTACTGTGTGGTGTGGTTTTCATGCCGGAGGTGTGATTGGGCCGTATTTTTACGTCGAAAAGGTAGGTATGGCCGACCATACCCGCCGAAATGCTCGAATGAGTCATCCAAAGTTAGAACCTAGGAATAGACTCACTGAGCCGTATTTGCGGCCAACATTTGAAGGAAATTATATTCAAAAAATAAATGGCATAAAATATCCTTTTAAATGAACAATAAAGATTCCACACTTGATTTGAGTTTTTATTATTTTTAAAATAATACCTCTACATTGATCTCCCGCCAAAATTAAGATTATGTGAAGCAAGTACTCAAAAGAGTGTTCTTTTAGGGAACTTTTTGGTGGTGGGTATAAAAATATATGGACTTGGACCACAGCTTTAATTGAGCGGCAATCGATAGAGACGTACTAGTTCTGGAAGTAAACCAAATATTTTAGTTTAATTTCAAATATTTGTAATTGTTATCAACACAATGCGTATTGCTTAATTTTTTATGCGCTCTCATTTGTTTTCGCCAATTGAGATATACATCAGTTTTATTTTATGGTATGCCGAGGTTAAAAACTGTTCTAGATTCATCCAGAGCAATAAATCAAGTCGGTAAGTAGGAGTATAACAAGTTTAATTTTATTATTTTTTAATATGAACTGATAAACACCGAACTCAGAATTTCTCGTATACCTATTGATATCCATTTATCCATTGCCAACGATAACAAATGGGGATTCCATACTGATGGCAAAAGTTTTCCAATACAAATGAAGGAATATCTGAAGAAACCGTCTGTTTGTCGTTAAACAAAAATAATCTAGTATTATATGGAGATGAATGGAAAGCGAGTACTGATTAATTGTAAAAACTCGGGGGTTGCTATTTATGTTTCGGGTCCGGCAATAAAAACACAATGCTATCATTGGAAATGGTTTTATTGTTTTGTTAAAATATTCTCCTTTAAAATCAATACACTTATGCATGCGCACAAACCAACTTTTAAAGCACTTTTTCCACTCCGATTGAGACACCTCCAAATCATTGTTTTTGAACGCTTCAACAGCTGCTTCGGGCGATGAAAAACGTTGACCATGCATGTTTTCTTGATGCTAGGAAATAAGAAGAAATCATTGGGTGCCAAATCAGGGCTGTACTGAAGATGGCCCATCAATTCGACATCTTGAGTGGTCAAATAGCTGATGTGTGAGAGCTTGCTTTTTCGTGATGCAAAATGATCCGTCTTCTCTTATTATCTTTCCTCATTTCTTCGAACACTGTTGGCAAACAGATGGCTGTATACCACTTACAATTGAGCTCCTACGTTCCACTAAATGCACTGTGGCAACGTGGCCGTTTATACCGGTGAAAAGCGCAATCATTTGCTTCACTGTACTTCTTACACGAACCACTTTTGTTGGATTTGGCTCGCCTTGAAAGACCCATACGGGCGGTTGCTGTTTTGTTTTAGGTTCATATGCATAGATCCATGATTCATCACCTGTGACAATGTTATACACTGCCTTTGAGCTACCGGTGCTATAGTTTTTTAACATCTCATTGCACCAATCCATACGAGCATTCGTCAAATTATGTGGGATCCAACGGGACCACATTTTTTTTACGGCAAAATAAACATGCAATAGTTTATTGATGCTTGTCGTACTAATGCCCACGAATGACTCAATCTCACGGTATGTCACATGTCGGCCTTGCTTAATCAGTTCACGCACAGCAGCGATGGTTTCTGGCAAAGTGACCGAAGTTGGACGTCCTTCACGAAACTCATCCTGGGGCGAACGGCGTTTGAGACTGAATTCTTGGTATCAGCGATATAGTGGTTTTTGATGTTGCTTCATCGCCAAAATTCGAAACAAGCTGATTTAAACACTCTTGTCTCGATAACCTATGCCGAAAATCGTAAAAAATCATCGGATGAAAATGTTCACTGGATAATTCAATTTTTTGACTGAGATGAATTTTTCAACACACTGTTAACAAAACAATTCGCCCTCAACTGACAAAACGTTTTGATTGATGTTATGCTAAAAAAATGTCAAAGTTTCCAATGGAAGTTCCAGTTTTCATCTGGGAACACTAGTATTGTCAAAACCCGAAATAGAAATAGCAACCCTCGTAGCTTATACAAAATTTGTCAATCGCCACTTTTGTCCGACGTGCGAGATTTCTTTTTGCATGCAGTTCTTATTGCTACCCGAATTCGGAGCCTAATGTCTTTTAACCCTAGAGAGATAACCTACGTCTGAGAGACGTATGCCTTTTTATATTTTCGCTCTCCCTCTCTCGAATGTTTTTGCAACACGTTGCTGTTTTTTGTTTTTCTCAGTCGTCTACAGTAGCTTGCCGGTGGTGGTTATTTTGTCGTGGTAAGTTCGATACTCTTTGAGTTTTGGCGATCGCATACGTCTCAGAGACGTATGGTTAGCTTTTGTGTGACTTTTACACTCAATTTGAATAAATTTGATTTGATCGTGATTTCGTTTTTTCATTAGTTAAACCAAGAACAATGGCCCGAAATGGATGGTTAAATGACACAGAAATAAATGCGTATTTGGAAGGTTTATCGGACAATTCGGAATTATCTGATAGCAGTGAAACAGATAATGAATTATTTGAAGATGATGTTCACAGCGATGTCGAAGATGAGGAAATCGTCAGTGAAGATCCTGATATCAACACAGCTTTATTGGAGGACCAATTTACAGGATCTTCCAATTGTGTTTCTTCTTCAGATAGCCGTATTCTTACGTTTTCTGAACCTACTATTAGAAGCAAAAGTAAGTACTGCTGGACAACGTCGAAAGGTAAGAACGCTGGCAGAGTTTCTTTATCCAACATTGTTCGAACGGCAAGAGGTCCTACTAGACAAATTAAATCATTGCTTGAGCCCCTTTCCTGCTTTAATGCATTTTTTACCGACGAAATTATTCTGGAAATTCTAAAATGGACAAATGTGGAAATATCCCTGAAACGTAAAGATGGAATGACGAAAGCAACTTATAGGGATACAAGTGAACACGAACTCCGAGCTCTGATTGGAATTCTCGCTTTGACAGCTGCGACAGATAACCATCAGGCAACCGATGAAATATTTGATAATACCTACAGTGGAACGCTATATACTTCGGCTATGAGTCGCGAAAGGTTTAAATTTTTGATTCGATGCCTGCGAATGGATGACAAAGCATTGCGAGCTTCTCTTCAACCTACTGACCGGTTTTTGCCTGTCAGAAAAGTGTGGGATATGTTCATTGAACAATGCCAAACCAGTTACACACCGGGGTCGCATACCACAATTGACGAGCAGTTGCTGGGTTTTCGTGGCCGATGTCCATTTAAGATGTACATTCCCAATAAACCAAACAAATATGGGATCAAAATTGTAATGATTTGCGACAGTGCCACAAAATATATGTTCAATGCCATTCCATATCTAGGCAAATCGAGTAATACTAACAACGTCCCTCTGGGGGAATATTACGTGAAGGAATTATCCAAACCAATACATGGGACTTTTCGCAATATTACTTGTGACAACTGGTTTACGTCAGTTCCACTGGCAAAGAACTTGTTAAAAGAGCCGTACAAATTGACTTTGGTGGGAACTATAAGGTCCAATAAACGTGAAATTCCGGACAAAACAAAAGGAGGAGTCGACACGCTCGACCAAATGTGTTCAATAATGTCGTGCTCAAGGAAAACTAACCGTTGGCCTATGGCAATACTTTACGGACTGCTCAACATAGCTTTTGTAAATTCATACGTTATTTATTGCCACAACCTGCAGTCTCGAAACCAAAAACCGTCTAGTCGAAGAAATTATATGAAAACGTTATCCAGTTCGTTGATATCGCCATGGATGGAAAAGCGCTTGGAGGCTCCTAGTTTGAGTAAATATAAACAAATGCATTGCCTCAACAGGTTGAAAGAGACAATAATGGAAACAGAGAAGAACCTGAACCAAAGAAAAAAAGATACTGTTACTATTGCCCCTCAAAAATAAGGCGTATGTCTAAAATGGTGTGTGTAAAATGTACTAAGACTATATGCGGGGAACATAAAAGTGAAGTGTGCAAAACTTGTACCTAATGTGACCATACTTAATATTTTTTTTTATTTATCATAAATGTTATATCTAAATAAGCTTAAAAAGCGAAAGAAATGTGTTCATTTTAGTTTTTATGAAAACGGCAGTTCCTTTTACAAAATACTTGGATTTTTTTTGTTTATTTTATAAGAATACTGAAAATGTGATTTTTTGTTACCTAATAAAAAAAAGTTTCGCCAATAACGCATTTAAATAATATAGAAATATATAAAGAATCCATGTAAGTACAAAAAAGGTAAAAAATATTTCCAAAAATATTGTCACCATAAAGAAAAACTATGATACGTCCCACAGACGTATGGTTATCTTCTCCAATAACATCCAATAGGGTTATATCTCTAGGGTTAAAAAAAAATAAATAAAATGATCTGTTTTCCATGTAGTTCCATGTTTATTAACCGACTGCTATGAAAAATCTATTTTTTTAGGTTTTTAAAACTTAAACATTACTAATGCAGAAACTACTTGGAATTCCTGATGTTTATTAGTTTACAATCTCTCTTACTTTCTTAAATAAAAGTTATAAATACATAAATACTGTTACACACGTTTTATGCTGTAAAATAAAAAGTACTGAATGTTTTTGGACCAAATATTTTTTAATATATTTATTGATGTATATTGTATCCAAAAAGAATCTTCTTAATCGAAATGTCCGCCTTTTTTCTTTACACACGCTTAAGTCGCACTGGTCAATCGTCAATAGCTGCACGAACCTCGTCCATTGAAAAATTGGCCACAGCTCGAACCAAAGCAGTCTTAAGAGATCCAATGTTGGGGTATCTTTTGTGACAAACCTTGTCCTCTAAAACCGCCCACAATTTGTAATCCAATAGGTTCAAATCTGGACTGCTGTGCTGCTTGTTGTCTCACAAGCGATTCGCTGACCCAACAATATCATCAATCTCTCTCGATGGTACGGATATTGAACAATCAGAATCTCTCGATGTTCTAGGCATGAAAATACAATGTGACGCTCGTTGGGCGAGACATGTATTCGAAGTGTCGAAAGAAGCACTCAAGTGCATAGGCTTTTTAAAGCGGTGCAAGAAATATTTCACTCCTTCTGATCTTTTCAATATCTATACAACTTACATCAGGCCAAAGATGGAATACAACTCCCATATATGGGCAGGTGCTTCAAAATCATCCTTGGAGCTACTTGACCGTGTTCAAAGGAGAGCGATGCTGCTGATAGGTGACAGTAGGGTATCCAACTCTATTGTTTCCCTTGAGCATCGTCGGAATGTGGGTTGCGTGACGCTGTTCTATCGTTACTTTCATGGTGTGTGTTCATCAGACATCCGTCGCCTTATTCCTGACGTGAGGATGTTCGGCAGGGATACGCGACTTTCTAGGAATTCACACCCGTTTGTTATCGATTGGCCAGTTGACCGCACTATACACTACAGATCAAATTCGTTTTTCGCTCGTACAGTCCGTATGTGGAATCGACTTCCGGCAAATGTATTTCCCACTAATTGCGACATCCAGAAGTTCAAGGCAAGCGTCAACAAACATTACTCCCTCTTTCCCCCCTCCGATCCATTAATTTCCACTCGCCAACGCAATGCACCGCATATATAGGGGGCATCCCCTGAGTGTTGGTTATTTAAAAAAAAAAATAAATTAATAAAAGTTTTTTATACAATGAAAACTTGTTTTTATTCCAAAATATTGCATTTTCCTTTTCTTAAAGAAAAAAGTCGACTATAATCGACTTTTAATTTTTTTAAGAGTCTAAAAGTCGACTTTTCGTCTTAAGTATATAACCCTATGTTATTCTTTCCTACTAGACGTTGGTCAGTAAAGCATTGGTGGTTGGGGAGTGGAAGGCGTCTGGTGTTGATGATAAAGTACGACTATACTAAAGGTAAGAAGACTCTCAATCGAAACCTTTACATTGTGCTTGTTTTATTGGTACTTGTTAAATAAACGAGTAATTGATCGCTTAGGCTATAACTTTAAAACTTTATGAGAATTGTTCTATACAAAAACATTTGTTTGGAACATTTAGTATTATAGAAAAAACGTTATTCAAGAAATACTGTAAGTGAGCCGCTAAATTCTTAAACAAATATTCCAACTTTAATATTATATACGGCTTATGACTCAAGACCTCAACCTTTATTTTTTGAAAAAACAAAATTATTTTTTTATTTTTATAGTTTCCATTCAATTTTAAGCTGACCATTATTCCGTTTCATCATTACTTTTTTTCCTTTATTGTATAAAACTACCCGTTGTTATCCTTATGTATTAAATTTTTTGTTAAAATTGTTTCCGTTTAATGAGCCTGGCAGCTGCACCCTATCATTCACCAGCATGAAATAGTCCTTCGTGGTGCTGGTGTCAGAGATTTCATGCTGAGCTGAAAGTCTTAAGAAAAAACCTCATTTGTCAAGAGTTAACGTTACAAGATGGTTGTTGTTTTTCAATTTGGTGATGTTGACAAAACTTATGGTTGCATGTGTTTATGTTCTCAAGAAGTCGGCAACTGGCACTTAGCTCAACGTTAGAGTATTCAAAAGTTTGTTCCTTTTATTACTTTTCTGTTTGTACTTGGGACCTTAGTTTACCCTTTTTTCGAGAAAGTGTGGAAGTGTATGTAGGTGTTTTTGTATCTTGTTTGCACCATTACTAAAGTCGACAACGTGCAATTTTCTAAAGTCCTTGTGAATGTTTAATTTATGGATATGAAAGTGTATGGCACCATTTTTACTTTGAATATTGCCAAGAGATTTGCCTCAACAAAGGTGGATCATGTGTAAATTTATTAAAATCTACACGTGAGAGTGCAAAAAGTTTTGATATATTTTTTTTTAATATTTTTCAAATGGAAACATGTAAAATGTGAACAAGTAAAAACGTTCTTAAGCTTGGCTATCCTCTCCACAAAGCTTTTATCCTCTCCACCATAGTTTGCATTGTAGTTCAGCACTGACAGGATTTGGCTATTTGGTCGTTAGTGGTTGGGCCATGTTTGACAGAACTACGTTTTCAAGGGTCGTTGAACCAACGTTCTATTCAGATTGTGAAGAACATTTAAATGGTTATGAGAAACCAATGAATAAATTGTTGAATAGGTCCAAAAGGGACTTACTAAGCCGTTAGATTACGGTATTATATATAGAAAAATCTGAAAAGTGATGCCATATTGAGATAATTGAAATAATGTTTCTGAGAACTCAATGTCGACGTTCGAAAGTACCGAATCTTTTAAACTCTAAGGACCATAGACCTAAATATAATCGACATGTACAATATTAACAATATTTGCTAATTCGTGACGATACGTTTTGTTGTTCCAAGTCCATAGATTAAGGAGGCCGATTTTTGGGCCCCTATGGAATGGCAGGAATGCTAAATTGACACAAATTTAAAATATACTGAATAGCAAAATTTCCCCGATATTACGAGACGGCTTTTGGGTTCCAGGGGCCTCTAGTTTAAGGCCTCTAATTCAGCCAAGTAATAAAATTCAAATTCTTTAGAAAATTCCACTGTTTCTGCTTTCACAGTGGTCCATGTTCGTAAAGATATATTTAGCGGCAACCTGGGGACCTTAAATCAATTAATCGAATATTTTAATTAATATGATGTTAAGATTCGTGACGAAGTTGGATTTGTTATTTAAGGCCCATACATCTATAGTTCAAGGTTGCCGATTTTTGAGCCCCTAACACATAAGGGCCAGTCCGAAATCCAAGTGGGCAAACCTTTTAAATTAAGGTACATATTTGGATTTGTTGAAAAAATTCTGTTTTAGAACGTCACGAGCCGGTTTTTGGGTCCCTTGGTTCACGGACCACGCATATAGGTCGAGGCCTCCAATTTTTCAAACTGTACTTAGTAGGGCCATAAATACTGTAACACATGTTTATGCTGTAAAATAAAAAGTACTGAATGTTTTTAGACCAAATAGTTTTTACTATATTTATTGATGTATATTGTAACCAAAAAGAATCTACTTATTCGAAAACTCCGCCTTTTGCCTTTACACACGCCTTAAGTCGCACTGACCAATAGTCAATCGCTGCACGAACCTCGTCCATTGAAAAATTGGCCACAGCTCGAACCAAAGCAGTCTTAAGAGATCCAATGTTGGGGTATCTTTAGTGGCAAACCTTTTCCTCTAAAACCGTCCACAATTTGTAATCCAATGGGTTCAAATCTGGATTGCTGGAAAAACCATGGCTGGTTTTGGAACAGGGAATTGTTAAGAGGCTTCACAACAGTTTCTAAAACGGTTTCTTGGTAAACTTTGGCCGATGTTTTGACTCCTTGTTCGCAGAAATGCAGGTCAGTGACCCCTTCGTAAGAGACACCCCACCAAACCATGTCTGCAGCTGGGTGATGACTCTTTTCCACCCTTGGGATCAGTTCAAATGCTTCCTTAGATGACCGCGCATACACTCTATCATTTTGCTTGTTAAACTTGTCTTTGACGGGACAAATTTTTTCATCGGTGAACAATATTTTTCTGAGCAAGTTATCAGCGTGCTTCACCAAAAGACGTTTGCATTTTCAGTCCTATTTTTTTAAAGCTGCAGGTAATAAATGTCCGATACGTTGTTTGAAAGCCCCAAGTCATTTGTAATGATTCGACTCATGGACTTTTGCGTGAAATTCATCTCACGAGCCATGATTTTCTGTTTTCGGAGCGGATTTCTGTGAATTATTGATTTAACGGCTTTGATGACATGCGGTGTTCGAACAGAGGCGTGGGCGCCCCGACCGGTGGCGGTATTTTACATCTCCAGTCTCCTCAAACAATTTTATGCATCGGTAGACGAACATGCGGCTAATCCCTAGTGGCCGGAGCGTTTTGAAAATATCGCTATTTTCATTTCACACTTGAAAAGCGCTATTACATCGATACGGCTCTCATTATCTGACTACTCCATGATGAAAGTTGCAACAATTTTAAAATCACAGATTAACGATATTGAGGTTAGCTTTCAAAAACCATATGACATTAAAAGGGTATGTTCAGTTCTACTATTGAAATGGGTGTGTTCAATGTTGCAACAGTATTTATGTCCCTACTAAGTATAATTGAAGTCGTGTTCAAACTATTCAGAAAATTTCACTGTTCCTGTTCATATTCGAAGGAAGCAATTTTATGGCGCCATTGGAATCTAATTCC
This sequence comes from Hydrotaea diabolus, assembly GCA_963513945.1. Taxonomy (NCBI): domain Eukaryota; kingdom Metazoa; phylum Arthropoda; class Insecta; order Diptera; family Muscidae; genus Hydrotaea; species Hydrotaea diabolus. The sequence goes on from OY740718.1 coordinate 185,707,925, forward strand.
CGTTGGGCAAGGCCTTTAACGTCCTCGAATCGTAAACATAATATAATATTCTGATACGACACAAAATTTTAAAAATTTTAGTGTTTTTTAATTACCCATATGTCTACAGTTCAAGAAGACCGATTTTAGGGACGGTCCGAGCAAATTGGCACAAATCATAAATATAGGTTCATATTTGGATTTGTTAGAAAATGTCACTGTTTCTGGATACCCATATGTGACGGCGCATAAGGGTAAAAAAATCAATTTTCACTTTTTTTTTGATGTGGACAATATCTGTGCATCGAATGAGACCGATCCCATGCCCCAAAAGTGTTCCCTCCCAGAGATATGCGCGTTTTATGAAAGTGATGGTACACCAAAGATACAAGTATTTAAATCTTTAAAATGGCTTTGCTGAAGAAAACTGTGCGTCACATATGTCCCGAACATTAGGGGACGGTTTTTAAGCCCTAGGCAGAAAGCCCTGTGGTCAACGGTAAATTTTTATAACCAAAAATATATTTTTCTACCAGTTCTTGAAACGCAAAGCTAAGAATCCAAAAGCAAAGACATTCCTTAATGCACTGATATGGCTGCTAATATCACAAAAAGCCTTTACTGGGCCTTGATCAAGGAGGATATTTTCCCAAAAATAAAATGATATTATCCCGTTTCGTTCTGAGAATTTTTAAGAAATATACATTAAGTGAAGCCAAATTGTGTATAAGTGTGTTATACAAATGAACTCTGGAAAATTTAACAAGTTGGAGGAATCATGAAAACAATAACTTAATTTTAGGCTTTGCATTACCTGCTGAGTGTATTTACGGAATTAAAGTTTACCACCTACTGGCGATATTATTGTCATCGTTTTGAAAACGCTTTCAATTATGCCCACGTTCACATTCTCATACTGTTCCTTCTTGTTTGTTTCCATATAAAGAAGAGGGTGGCATTCTTCTGATGTGGTTACTGTATTTGTTGCTGCAGATTCTGGAATTATTATGTTTTTTGGAATTATTATTATTTATTTTTCAACTTAATCTCCTTCCAACTCAATACACTTCATCAAACGTTTTTCAAGTTTTTTAATTCCATTCGAAAAATAAGATTTTTCAAGACCTTCAAAATATGATTCATAACCTCGCTATTGGACGAAAATTATTTGCCACCGAGAATTTTTTTTAAATTTGGAAACAAGAAATAATCAGAAGGAGCTAAATCTGGACTATATGGTGGATGCGGAGCAATTTCAAATCGTAATTCGGCCAGCTCTTGTTGAATTAAAAATGCAGTGTGTGAAGCAGCATTATCTTGATGAAAAAGAATTTTTTTTTCTAAATGCGGTCGTTTTATCTTGATTTCTTCACTCAACCGATCCAATAATGCACAATAATATTCTCTATTTATAGTTTTTCCTTTCTCAGGATAATCAATAAATATTATACCCCTTGCATCCCAAAATACTGTGGCCATTACTTTTCCTGCTGACTTAACAGTTTTCGCGTTCTTGGGACCACTTTTACCAGCTTCTATCCATTGTTTTGACTGTTCTTTGCATTCTGGGATGTAGGGATGGATCCATGTTTCATCAACAGTTATGAATCGGCGCAAGAACTCTATTGGATTACGCTGATAAATCGCTAAAAGCTCCTCGGAATTGGTCCAACGGACGATTTTTTGGGCAGATTCAACAAACGCGGCACATATCTTGCGGATAGCTTTTTCATGTGGAGTTCATCATGTAAAATAATCCCAACTTGTTTTTCGTGTATTTTAACAATATCAGCAAGTTCTCTGAGCTGTATTCGTCTATCTTTGGTCACTTCATTAAATATTTTTCTAATGTTTTCAATAGTAGTAGCAGTTTTCGGTCTTCCAGAGCGTTGTTCATCTTCCTTACTTGAACGACCCATTTTACATTGTTGAACCCAGGATTTCACGGTGGAGTATGATGGTGCATTATCACCATGAACAGAATCCAATTCATCTTTGATTAATTGTGGCGTATAATCTTTCATATAAAAGTGTTTAATTACCGCACGAAACTCTTTATTTTCCATTTTTCAAAAATTATAAAACTTGTTAACTTCAATCACCTGTAACAAAGAAAATAGTCATTAAATATTTCGGAAATTTTGACAGATGGCTTATAAAAGATTGCTTTTAAAAAACAAAAACAAAAAAAGTTGCTAGGAAAATAGAAAATGTGCCGGGCCAGTTAGTTTTGCGGTCGCCTTCGTATGGGCAAATAGCATATCATGTACATTTAACATACACGTTTTCGTGGTGACGTGGCCCTAATTAAAGATAAAGTTAAAGGCTTAAACAGTTTTTGAGTCGACAGAGGGGCAACAAGTTTTGATCCTTAAATTTAGAGACGTAATGTTTAGAACTATGTCCCAAATTTGGGTACCCATGAGTCCAACATTTATGAATAAAAAGAAGTATATGAAAAATTCTTAAATTTTGGATATATCCACTGTGGTCCATCTGTCCCTTATCTTAACATCATCTTTTTGTAAACTTTATCATAGCACTGAGGGTTTAAACACTTTCTCATTCTGTTTGCAACACCTCGAAATGCTGCTCGAAGATCCCATAAGGTCGGTGTAAACTACATGTCGCACTATTCAAGCTGTCTGGCTGATATTTTTGCAAAAGACTTAAGCGGTTGGTAGTAAAAATGGGTCAGATCGGTACAGAGGTAAAAACTTTCCCCTCCAAAGGACCGGGTCAACCTCTGTAAATATGTCAAAATTAACAGTATATTACCTAATGTTCATACACGCAGAAAAAAAGTATGGTTGTGGTGACAATATTCAAAGAGGATAATACTATTGTTGGGTATATGGTTGTGGTACAACAATATTATGATCCTCAGAACAATGGTATGATTCAAATACAACCATACTATGATCCTCACAACAATAGTATGATTCACACATAACTCATACTCATACATACATAATTCATACTCAACCATACTATGATCTCCACAAACATAGTATGATCCTCACAACCATAGTATGTTTCATATACAACCATAGTATGATCCTCACATCCATACTATGATTCACACGCAACCATGTTATGATCCCTACAACCATAGTATAATCACTATTTAGATTTGAGTTATGAAAATTATTCAAAAATACATTAAATTCAAAATAAAAGGGATTGATTTAGTTCACAGTAGAAAAAAATAAGTTTAAATAAACGTAAGCGTTTTTTTTAAAAATAGCTATTCAATACTATAGATAACTGTAATTAATGTTTTTTTTTGTTTTTGTTGTTAGCTCTGATTAGAAAAAAGTAAGCTCTAAAGTCAGTTGTCAGTTGCATTCAGATTTCAAAGAGAAGCGTATATTTCGTGTGACTTTGGTTTATATGTAAAAAGGGGACGGTGATTTTACTGTCATAATTCTGTTTTATTGTAATTAAGCTCTTTTTCAAGGAAATATATTATAAATTTAATTTAAATATTGCCATCTTTAGTACTAAAAAATTTTTTGTTTTCAGAAGTTCAGAAAGTGCAAAAATTAGATTTTTTTCTTCTTACAATTAAGTACAATTAAACCTGTTTTTTTCCGCATAGTTCCGGTGTAGAACTATTTGGGTTAATCTTTTAAGTTTTCACTTTTAAGTTTTTAAGATAAATCAAAAACATCTTGCGAATTTTTGCGATCGCCATACATATTTTTTCACATTTCAATTATGACCTCCACTCTTTCGCGGAAGAAAATTTGTGAAAAATGGTTAAAAACTCCCAAATACATTTTAAAGACGCATTAATGACAGTAATAATGATTAGATATGGTCATCAAGATATACCAGAAGACGTGAAAAAAAAACTTTTAAGGCAAATGTAAATATTATTTGTTTTAAGCTAGCCGAAAAATGGACAAAAAGTGGAAGAAATTGTGGCAGTTTTTTAAGATCAAATTCAGTTTGGCTTGTTAAACCGTATGTATTGCCTGAAAGTGTACAACCGAACAGTTCTGAAAAAGCTGGAAGAAAACTAAAAAACTTTGATGACAGTATTGAAAAAACGAAAAAAGAATGATACAATGTCTTTTAGATTCGACTGACCCCCAAGAAATTATGAAAGCTAGTGAGATGGTGTTTCTGAAAATGGAGAGGCGAGATTCAGCTAGACTTGTGAAAAATCTGTCGGAAGCTTCATCCAGTAAAGGTACGGAAGTGAAAGAAATGTGTAAGATAAGATTTATTTAGCTCTGAGCCTGTGCCTTTAAGAAGCCTTTCTCCCGATGAAGCCTTATCTTTAATGGTTGATGCTAATTTATAGAAACCTCTATACGATGTTGTTCGGCTAAAAGTGAACGCAAAATGCAAAAATCTTCTTCCCTTCTATACTAATGTTCAAAAAGCTAAGAAAAACTGTTATCCAGCTGAGACAGAAATCACTGAGATGCAAGCAAAAAGTGCACTCCAGTCATTAGTGAATCATACCAATGAATGACATTGTTTGGTTCACAAAGACGTTTTACTCGATATGGATGAACTGAAAACTGATGAAAATCGTCTTAATATGGGGATTCGATGGGGCTCAGCAAAAGCAGTATAAACAAAAATTTTCTTCGAAGGAGGGCCATACAGATGAAAGTTTATTTAGTTTTTTAATGGTTCCTATTCAAATGAATTTTAGTTCTACACAAAGAAAAATAGTTGAATGGCATAATCCTGCTCTTTCAACTACAATATACTGCCATCCAATCGAGTTTGTTTTTGCCAAAGAGCCCCCTGATTTAATTTCTCAAGAAGTTAATTTAGTACAGCAAGAAATTAAAGATTTGTCTCCAACTCGAATCACAATTGGCGAACAAAGTTTTCTTGTTGAGACTACTTTTATGCTTACTATGTATGATAGATGGTAAAATTTGTACCGCGCTATCATCTGTAACATTTTCTTTTCTAACGTGTTTCATATGTGGAGCGAAACTGAGTGAAGAAAATAAACCATCTATGATTTTGAACAAAATTGTCGATGAACGATCTTTAACCTTTGGAATGTCTCCGCTACATTCAAGGATCCGTTTTATGGAGTGTGTGTTACCTATAGCATACTTATATAAGCTTCCTATAAAGACCTGGCAAGCTCGAGGACTGGAAAATAAAGCAAAAGTGGCTGCAAAAAAATATATTTTCACAGAGATTTCGAAATGAGATGGGGTTGCTTGTAAATAGATATGCCTACACAACATGGAGGTAACACGAATGGCGGTAATACTGCTAGAAGGTTTTTTAGAGCAGCAGAAAAGAGATTAGAAATCACTGGTGTCAATAAAGAATTAATCAGCAACGGACTATTCGGAAAAGTTTGAGGGATGCATCTAATCCTTTGGAGTTGCCTACGTACACTTACCTGAAAAAAATTCATTGCTCATAAACATTTTTTCTTTTATATTTCTGCAACATTACAGGGTAAACAAAACCGTGTTTAATTACCTGTTAAATGAGCTGAGCGTCTTCCTGCAGACTCCAAAAAAAGTCGTTCGCTATTCCCCCGATTATAAAACTAACTGCTTGTCTACGGTTCTTTGCTGAGGGAGGATACCAAAAAGTAGTTGAAAAAGATTCTGAAGTTGGAATGGCACAATCAGCATTCAGTGAGGTACTGACCGAAGTTCTATGTATATTTGAGTAGAAAATTTGCGGAAAGTGGATAACGTATCCATCGGATGAAGAAGGACAAAAAACTGTAATGGACTTCTACGCTAAATTTGGGATACCTGTTGTTGTTGGGTGCATTGATGTAAATATCATTGCACCGAAAGACAATAAACATTTGTACTACAACCGCAAGGGAAATTATAGCTTAAATGTGACACTTGTAAGCGTAAAACTGTTATTGTAACACTATTTTAAATATAACGACACATTTCTTCTGAAGATAAGCGATAGTGAAATAAATATACGATATGTTGATGCCACTTACCCTGGAGCTTGCCACGATTCTTTTGTATGGAATACGAGTTCTTACAGAAGTTCTATGGATCAGTCATATTTGCAAAATAGAAACAGAACCTGGTTATTGGGTGGGAGTCTAAGTTAATTAGTAATTTATAAATATTTCATATCAATGTATTATTAGGTGATTGTGGATATGCATTAGAGCCCTGGTTGTTGACACCATTTAGAAGTCCTACTCCCGGTTCTAGTGAGCAGAAATTCAATGATGTCCACAGCAAGTGTCGAAATATCATAGAAAGAACCAATGGGGTTCTAAAAAATAGATGGAGGTGTCTACTTGGTCCCAGGCAACTTCACTATGAACCGCAGAAGGCCGTTAAAATAATAAACGCATGCGTGGCACTGCGTAATATATGCATCACATATAAATGTAATCATCTGGTTGAGAATTAAGAGGAATTATATGAACCTGATCCCATTAGTTTGTATGACAGTCATTCCAACGAAGATAGCAGGTACCTCTCTGTAGCCCGGCGCATTCGTTCTCGCATAGCAAACTCATTATAAATGAATTAAATAGATATTAATTTATTTTTTGAAGTCCGGAGAAACTTGCAGACTAGACAGTTGTTTCAGAACCCGTTAAGCCTCATCAACAGTTTTCCTTAAATTTGATGAACGATCTGGTGGAACGTCTCTGTACATTCGGGATAGTTATCGATTTAATGTGGAAATGTGCAGAAGTGCGGATTTTTTGGAAACTATTACTGTATCAGTAGACAATTATAAAATTAATGGAAAGTCATTGAAATTATCCACGTTTTATAGGTTGCAGAAGTGTGATGTTATAAAGTTTTACAATTTTTTAGAAGAGCTATTGAATAGCTATGGAAGGTATCCCAGTATAATTGTTGGAGATTCGAATATCGATTTTCTGAATCAAAATTTTTCGCGGAAATTTACTGACATACTATCAAGCTTCGACTATGAGAATTGTCATAGTTTAATAACGCGACCAGAATCTGGAACTTGTATTGATAATGTTTTTAGCAATATGGCCAGTGGCCTACTTATAGATACCATAAGCTCTTCTTTGACGGATCACCACATAATTTCTTGTAGGCTAAGAAAACAGGCTTGTCCGGAAACTGAATTCCGAGAAGATGTTCAGAAGATTTGTGACTATGTTAAAGCTAGGGATATTCTAGATGATGTTCTGCAAACGTACCATGAAACTTGTAACCATTCAGAAGATGTTTCGCGGCTGATGGATTATATTACCTATGCTTCGGAAAGTTCAACAGATGTTAGGGTTAGAAGGACTATGGTGAAGTATGATTTAATGCCATGGGTCAACAGAAATCTTCAATTATTGATCATGCATAAAGATAAGCTTTTAAAGCAGAGGAGAAAAAGAAGAACCAGGAATTTAGATGAAAGGTTGAAGAGGTTAAGCAATGTGATAAGGAAGGCTTTCAGAGAATCCATGAATGATTTTTACAGCTATAACTTGGACAAATTTCAGTCTGACCCTAAAAAGTGTTGGAACTTTTTAAATCGCTGCCTTGGTAGAAGCACGAAAGGCAGAGTAAAGGTAAGGGATTCGAATGGGGATTTTGTAGATGATGATAATATTAGTTGTGAATTGTTCAATAATTACTTTTTGGAAATTCCAAGAACATTGAGACAGCAAATAGATTGCATGCCTGGTGATTCTATTAATGCTCTCAGAATACTGAATTATTGTGGAACTGGCTTTAATTTTTCTTATACTAATGCTCTAGAAATTGAACAAATAATATCGGATTTAGATTTGACGAAAGGATGCGGATGGGATGGCATATATCCAAGAATGCTATTCGAGTGTAGTTATCTTATATCTTCACCTCTGTCAGATATATTTAACAAAATTATAGATACCTCTATTTATCCGGATAAGCTGAAGATTACGAAAATTGTGCCAATACCTAAAGAAAACAATTCGACAGAATTAGATAAATATCGGCCTATTGCTTTATTGCCTTTAATAGACAAGATTTTTGAAATTATTTTGCATAAGCAGTTGTCAACTTATTTGGACAATAATAATTTACAAGGTAGATTTCAATATGGGTTTAGGAGGGGATGTGGAACAGAGGAAGCAGTGATTAATGTGGTCAATAACATTTGTGAAGGGTTGGATGGCGGTTCTGCTGGTGTTGCTGGTATATTCTATGACTTGTCTAAAGCTTTCGACTTGGTTGATCATAAGATCCTAATTCAAAAGTTGGAATATTATGGATTATCTGAATCTGCTTTGAGTTTGCTGAGGGATTATTTAACAGATCGTAGACAATATGTAGAAATAGGGACTTGTAAGAGTAGAATTGATCAGGTTAAATATGGAGTGCCACAAGGAAGCGTTTTAGGCCCTCTTCTCTTTACTATATACCTCAATGACATCATGAATCTTGAATTGTCTGGTAAGCTATATATGTATGCGGACGATATATGTCTTTTTTATCCATACAAGTATGATGCAGTTTTAAAGGCATATATGGAGAGAGATGCGGCATTGATATGTGAATTCATGAGACTAAATGGGCTAGTACTAAACGCTAGTAAGACTAGATTTGTGAGGTTTCGACCTTATCTGATTCATAGCAGTCTTTTTAGTATTTTTGTTGATGGTAAGGAAATTTTTGAGAGTGATTCTGTAAAGTACCTAGGAATTCATCTCCAGAACAATCTGTCATGGTCTCTGCATATTCAAACGCTAAGACAAAAATTATTACCTACCTGTTATATATGCAGGTAGAAAGAGCAATGAACTTAAATCGCTACAAAGATTACAGAATAAAGCGCTAAAGGCTGTTTATAACCTGCCAATGACATATTCCACAATCTCGCTGTACAGGGATATTTCACAGACGGTTCTGCCAATTCAGGGTTTATATAAACTGCAGTTACTTCTATATGTTTTTAAATCGAATAATAATATTGGCCACCATACGATAAAGTTTGAGACAAATCAAACGAGATTTAACACTAGAAACAACACAAATCTTAGGACAGTTCGATGTCGGTTGGAAACAACAAAGCAACGCGTTGAATATATGGGTAGCGTGGAATTTAATTGTCTCCCTCTTGATATTAAAAATATTAATCGAATTTCCGTTTTGAAGAGGAAATTAAAAGAGTATTTACTTCTCAACATTGAAACACTTTTCATGTAGTCATAATAAATCAAGGCTATTACAAATAGTTATAATTATATAAAATTTTTTATTCATTCTTATAATTTCTTTTTGATTTAATTGAATTTTTTTTTTTTAAAAACATGTAAATATGTTGCCAGCTCGCCTCAATAATGCCCAAGTAGCGCTGAGGCAAAATTATATTATTGTATATTATCTTTTTTTTTAAATAAAAATCAATTGAATTGAAAAAAAAAAAAAAAATCTGCATATAACTTTTTGTTCTGTATTGGTAGGATCGCAGGAGAATAGGAACTTTGTTGATAAGGGGCATTTACTGGTTTCGAAATAGCTGTGAAGTCTGTCAGTTTCTCCGGCCTTAGCCAAATACTTTTGGGTTTTCCATTTAGAAGCAGCTGTTTGGTATGGTGAAGAAAAAAGGTAAATTTAGTTCAATCATATTTTAAAAGATAGATTAAATAAAAACAAAAGTGAAAATATTCTAAAAAATGTTAAATATTAATTGCTTCTTTTCTGCATTAACTGCAGCTTCATCTCTTCGATTTCTATCAGTTTCCGATTTCTTCCAATTTACTTTCCACTTCCTGTTTGCGTAAATTTTCAAAGACAGCATGATGTCTTTGCCACTCTTTCAGTTTTTTTGACTTCAATTCATTATTTTTTCCAGTGCTCGGTAAACTCATTCCATTGCTTTATCCATTTCGCCGTATTGATTTTTTAAAGACTCACTAATTATTCCTAGTTTGGAACAAACATCTTCTTAAGTCTTTAATTCCTTAGCCATTATATCTGCTGTTGTCATTTTTGTAGCTGTCAAAGGTTTGCGTTTTGGAGGCGGTGCTGAAATGGCATTTTTCGAGCACATAGGTAACTCGAGATCTTTCTCTACGGAAGGCGTGGTATTTATTGCATGCGAAGGTAACTCAAAACTTGCAATCAATTGATCTGTTTTCTTGCATTCTGTTCAAAATAATTTCTCTTTGTTTTTTTGTGACTCATCGTGACCTAAAAAATAGTTTTCTTAATAACAAATTTGTTATTTATTGTAAAACTATAAACACTTACATTGTGCGTCTGTTCAGTTCGCAGATAAAATATAAGTGAACAAAATTGAGTGAAATGCGAAAAATTTTCACAAAAATGTTCACGATAAGGGGAATTTTTCGAACAGGGGAATTTTTTCGGGGAACAAAATTGCCGATACCAATGTGGTGAAAGTAGTAGGGATATGCTGATTCCAAATAATGATTGACAGCTAAAAGCACATTAATCATTTTTAATGTGCTTTTGGTATAGGGAATCCTATATAATTAATTTGTATTACCTTGGGGGTATGAGTACGTGATGTGACCCTTTTTTATTTGGTAATAGGAAATCCTATGTGGTTTTCAGATAGTAATTAATTTTTATTACCTTGGGGGTATGAGTACGTGATGTGACTTTTCTTTGTTAGGGGTATAGGAAAATCCAATGTGGTTATCAGATACTCCAAGATAATTAATTTTTTATTAGCTTGGATGAGTACGTGATGTCCCCCCTTTTTATTTGGATATATATGGAGATGATAATAAATTTTTATTAGCTTGTGTGGTGGGGATCGTGATGTGACCCTTTTTTTATTTGATATGGTGTATGATTAAACATCGAGTGCAGTCATTGCTTCATCGATCGTCATAGTTCTGAGCCTTTCTTTGAAATTTTACCGTTAAGATGGTGCTTGTGTTTAGAAGTATTCAAGTTAGTGTTTTAGGGTTGCACGTGTTCATATGTTTTGTCGTCATTGTTTTTATGAACCCTATTTTCCTTTTTTGCTGTCTGATAGAAAATCCCTTATGTCCATCTTGTGTGTGTGCTAGAGTTCTGTTGTGTTCGTCATAGTTCTGAGCCTTTCTTTGGAATATTTTCGTCAACACGGTGCTTGTGGATGTATGTCGTATCTGCCTTGAAATTTTTCCGTCAACATGGCGCTTGTGTTTAGAATTCAAGTTATTGTTTTAGAGTTGCCGGTGTTCATATGTTTTGTCGTCATTGTTTTTTATGAACCTTATTTTTATTTATTTTTGCTGCCTGATAGAAAATCCCTTATGTCCATGTTGTGTGTGTGTGTGTGTTAGAGTAATGTTGTATCCGTTAGAGTTCTGAGCCTTTCTTTGGAATTTTTCCGCCCACACGGTTGTTATGTGTATGCTTGAGTTTGTATGTTTTTTGATATTTCAGAGATCTTAATTTTTTCCTTTCAATTTCAATTCGTTAGAGTACTGAACCTTTCTTTGGAAATTTTCCGTCAAAAAATACTTGTGTGGTGAAGGAGTACGTGCTCGTCTGTTCTATCGTCATTGTTTTGATAACCCTGTCGCTAGAATTATACATATTTTTGTTTTTTGGGTTTGACAATTTGTTGCCCTGTTTTGATTTACAAGTGACAATGTACTTGATTTTGAATGTATGTGGAAATTGTGGCTTGTGACCTTATGTAACGTTTGAAAGATGCACTGTGGGATGTTGAATTGTATAAATTTTCTATAGTCTGTCACAGGTAATTCTTTCGATTATCCAGTGGCATGAAATTGAATGCATATGATAATTATGTTGTTTAATTTATGACCACTTGTTTGTATCGAAAAGGTTCGATGAAGGAATTTAATATTTACCTGCAAAATAATGTAATTTCTTTCATATTGGGCGGAGGATTTTTTTTTTAATATAAAGCCTTGGACATCTTAAATGAAAACAATCAGTTTGTATCTAATATCAACAAGGAAACATGTCTTTAAGCAACGAATCAGGGGTTTTCAGTGAAGATAGTGGGGAGTTTAGATTTAGCAACGAATTCGTTAATCGAGGATTCATCGTCATGTACGACGACGAAAGTGTAGAAGAGCTAGGGATCTTAATTGAAAATGAACCAATCGTTATTGAGGACGATGGAATCATACACATAGAAGATAGCGCAGATAACGTTGTTATTGTGGTTGATGACAACGAAGAAGCTATGGAAGCCGAAGACATTCCAAATGCTATGGAAGGAGAAAATATTCCAAATGCTGAACCATTCCGTATAGAAGAAGACGAGGAACCAATCGTTATTGAGGACGATGAAAACATACCGATAGAAGATAGACCAGATGATGTTGTTGTTGTGATTGACGACAACGAAGAAGCTATGGAAGCCGAAGACATTCCAAATGCTATGGAAGGAGAAAATATTCCAAATGCTCAACCATTCCGTATAGAAGAAGACGAGGAACCAATCGTTATTGAGGACGATGAAAACATACCGATAGAAGATAGACCAGATGACGTTGTTGTTGTGATTGACGACAAGGAAGAAGCTAGGGAAGCCGAAGACATTCCAAATGCTCAACCATTCCTTATAGAAGAAGACGAGGAAGGTCAAGCGCAAATGATACCGTGTCCCCTTGCAAGAGCTAGACAATTTAATATGTCTGGATCTGTACAGGAAATTGTAATGGAGCTATTAAGAGAAGATTTACAACGCGAAAACCGACGACCAATCGAAAGGAGCAGAGATCTCTTCGAAGGCTATGAGGATGAGGAGGATTATATTCCATGTGCCCAACCGAGAGAAGACTAATAACCACTGCAGGTTTTAGTCTAAACAAGATATCTTTAAAATAAAAATTATATGCATAAATGAAAACTTTTTATTTTAACAATCATTTATTTTTCTTGTAACAATCTTTATTATAATTAATATTTTTGATTTATATTTAAATAAATGTGAATACACAACAAAAATTGTATTTATTTCGTTTTTTTTTTTATTGATAAAATAGTTTTTTTTTTATTTTGGTGTGTCTATATATGTGTGGGTATGTTTATGAAAAATTAGAAAAATAGTTGATTTACTTTTCTCACTCTTCCTCTCTTGCATCCGCTATAGTTCATGAAACTATATCCATTTCATTCACCCTTTAGTCTTAACGTTTACTAATTTGTCAGTAAAATTGATTCGAAACAATATAAATAGCGGGTAACATATGGAGAGACTGTATAGTTTTGAATAAAGTTCCCCATGATGAGTTCAAACACAGAATTAATTTCATCGTTCAATTTTTTAAATTTTAAAAAAATTCTTAGCATTAAGGAAATGAAACCACACAAAAACTACAACATAACTGGAGCATACAGAACATCTACAAAGTATGGAGATACAATCGCATTGAAGATAGCTGAAAAAATATTATATCTCCCCAAAAGATTTAACTCTCTGGCAGATGATGCAATTCAACGGTTGAACGACACATCCTTTGCCATAACAAAGATACCCTTAACTGAAGATCAGGACCATCCACTATGCCGATTAGAGCTTACCCAGATTCTACCTACAGATATTTTTTATACACCCACTTTTCCTTAAATTAAATCGAACAATAAGTAAAGTTTAAGCTAATTTATATTCTGAATACTTTCAAATAATAAATAACAAGAAACGCATCAAAGTACAATAATTTTTATACTTACTTTATACATTTGTAAACAAATAATTCAAATAAAATAACATGATACATATATGAAAAAAGAAAATAATTTTTATTTTTATATTAAGTATTCTATTTCATCAGGTATAAAGTTTTCTATTTGATGATAATTTGTCTCAATAAAAACAAATAACTTATATAAATTGTTGAGAGCACATTTAAATCTCATATCATTATGAAGAATGCAAGAAGTATAATAGTTTGGTAAATTCTTAAAGTTGATTCTATTTTCCAGGTTTATAACAGTTGTTTTGATATATTTCAGTAGAAATTCTTTCTTTGCTTTGCCGAAAACAAAAATGTATTTATAGTTATTCAATGGAGAAATTACGTCGCCCACATTAACATAACTTGTGTTTCCACTCTGCCACTCTAACCCATTTACATGATTTCGACAGTAAGCATTCTTCTTCCGTCCCTCTTTAGTAAGTTTTCTGCCGTCAAAGGGGGGACTGAAATGGAAATAGTTGGGTGCAACGCTTCTTCCACACATGAATGCCAACTCCTTAATGTAAACGTCACTCTGATTGCCATGACAAAATTGGAAATCAACCAATGCGATTTCAGATCTCTCAACTTTAAACATTTTACGATGAAGATTTATGAAGAACTAAAGTATAGATTACAGAAAGTCTTCCCTTTATATAGCGGATAAATCTACCGACAAACAATCAGTGCTTTTTTACTCATCAAAGTTAAATGGAACCATCTGTTAAGAAGGAGGAGAAATATCAAAACCACGAAGTCGTCTTCGTCTTCGAATTTGAATATTTTATAAATTTAAAATTGAAAGTAAAGTGTGGATTTTCAACAGCGTTGAGATTCAAACCTCTCATATGGTTCCAAGATAAGAAGAAAAATTATATAGGAATCTCACGTGAAATATGGCTCCATTTAATGATGTACAAGGACTACATTCAAATTCGACTAGATCAATACGAGTTTTTCGATTCCTTCAACTTGCTGAATGATCCACCGATTGATGACATTTCGTTTGGATTTCGACAAAAGAATGATATTTCTTACCTTGTGATGAAGCAAAATAATCATAAAATTATGATAAATTGTGAAGAATGGCGCAACATTACACGTATTGGAATACTTTTAACTACTTTTATATGTTGGAACAACATACTGCAAAAGCAAATTGTATACTTTTATAATAATCATTATATTCCCACTTGTGTCGCTTTAAATAAAACTTACATTCAAGTTAACGATATCAAAGGATTTTATGAGAAGGATGTTGAAGTAGATTTAACGAGATTATGTTTTGAGCTAGGTCAAAAAATGAAAAAAACTATTGAACATGATATTAAAATTTATAAGCTAAACTTGAGAATAAAAAATAAAACCTGAAATACTATTGAATATTAAATTTGTGTTTATTTATTAAATATTAAATAGAAATTTTAAACATAAATGTCCACAATTATATGATTTAAAATTTTGCTCCCTCTTATAATTATATTTAATTTTATCACCTAAGTATAGTAAAATTTCGAGAGGCGGCTGAAGGTTTCCAAAACTATCATAGTACTCAATATTGTTGTTATTTTTGTTATATGCTACCCAATGTGTACCATAACCGCTATATGAGTCCAAATTAACTATTCCGCATTCTTTGCGTCTAGGTGTTTTCGGAAGTTTGTCCCTCATATAGACTCCTCTAAAATATGGTAAATGTTTTTTTCCAAATTCTCTAATATCGATGTCAGTCAGAGGTCTTTTGGGTAGCTGCTTTATTAGTTTTTTGATGATTTCTTGTTGTATGTGATTCCCATTCCCGTTTTGTATGGTTTTAGATAAAGTCCTTTTCCCATGGCTATCCCCTCCATTCGCTTGTTGTGTCGCACATTTTCTTCAAATTGTTGTTTTGCATTTTTAGCGGTCTTAATTGCTTTTGCGATGGAAGATGCACCTGAAGTTAAAGCTCCCAATGCACCAAGAGCCGACATAATAGGTATCAGAGGTAGAAATCCACCAACTTTTGGCACACGAATAACTCTGGGTATACTGACTTGAGATTTTCTACCTTTAAACGATTTTCTAATCACCATTTGAGCAAGGCGAATGGCACTGTTGATATCATGTGGTTTTTCTTTTTTAAGGACTACAGATGCACCTTTAACTGCAGTATTAAATATATTTTTTCGACATTTTGTTTTAGGTTTTCTCTTCTCTATCCCCATACCAAGTTTTACTTTAGTCTTCATAGCGTTTGTAACTAAAAATGCGTTTATTTTTTCTCCAATTCTACTATCTTTAGCCTTTACTCTTTCCCAAGCTCTTTCCTTTCTTTCTTTCAACATAAATTGAAATGATATAATAAGTTTACAATCAGTTGTTAAAATGCGTCTAATAAAGCAAGATACGAATATTAACGTGAGAAATTTAGATTTCACGCATCAAAATACGCTTAAAACAAAGCACAGTTCCCTTTTACCTAATTCCATAAGAGCTCTCATTGTGGGTCCTTCTAATTGTGGAAAGACAAATGTTATGCTTAGTCTTATTGAAAGTCCGAACGGATTGAAATTTAAAAATATTTATCTATACTCAAAGTCGTTATATCAACCGAAATATGAGTATCTTAAACAGCTTGTTACACCTATAAAAGGAATGGGATATTATACATATACAAATGGAGAAGATGTTATTGAACCTGAACATGCCAACCCTAATTCAATATTTATATTTGATGATATTGCATGCGAAAAACAAAACAATATAAGATTATACTTTTGTATGGGTCGACATCGCGATATAGATTCATTCTATTTATGTCAAACATATACTCATATTCCAAAACATTTAATTCGCGATAACGCTAATATTATAATAATGTTTAAACAAGATGAAATGAACATGAAACATATATATAATGATCATGTTGGAAGCGATATGACTTTTGATAACTTTCGTGATATATGCCGAGAGTGTTGGAAAGATAAGCATGGATTTTTAGTTATAAATAAAGAAGACGAAATTCGCTGTGGACGTTATAGAAAAGGTTTCAATGAGTACATTCATAGTTAGTAATAAATCAACCTCTGATTCCAACAGACGTCGATCAAGTTAAATAGTCTAGTTGAAACAAACAGCCTACCAGTTGAAATAAACAACCCACCAGTTGAAACTAACAGCCTACCAGTTGAAATGAACAGCCTACCAGTTGAAATTATCAGCTCGACCAGTTGAAATAAACAGCCTACCAGTTGAAATTAACAGCTCGACCAGTTGAAATAAACAGCCTACCAGTTGAAATAAACAGCCTACCAGTTGAAATATACAGCCTACCAGTTGAAACAACCTGCCTACCAGTTTAAATTAACAGTCTACCAGTTGAAATTAACTATCCATCAGTTGATATAATCAATCTATAAGCTATAAATCAACCTATAAGCATGGAGGAAACCCTTCTAAAGGAATTAATTAAGTCGAGAAAAATCTTAAAACAGAAATTTAATAGCATAAAATTAGGGGAAGCGGAAAAAAGTGAGAGATTATCTAATACCTTTAAGCCAGTGATCGAACCATTAAATGAAATATTAAAATTAACTAATACTAAAAGACCTGCAGCTACAACCCAACAGAGTCTAAAATTCGACAGCAGTACTCCGATAAAGAAATTTAAGGAAGACAATGTTGAAACCCCTATTGTAAAAACATTTAAGAAAGATCATTGGAATTCTGAAGATGAAACAAATGAGAATGATTTCTTTTCTCAATCAGATGAAAATGAATCGGACGTTATCGATTTATCATTACTTCATAACGTAAAAAAACTTGATACAACATATGGTCCACATAAAGATGAGAAAGGTGACTGGAAATTCGCCAACAACAACCTTCGATTAAACGAAAACAAAATTATTATCGGAAATAATTCGTGGGCTTATACACCAGGTTTATTTGAACTCATTTTTCATAAAATCCCCAAGAAATATGACAAATTCGAACTTGATATCTATAAAAGAATTCTGATGAATACTAACGCACATAAAAGAAATTATGACGCAAACGACCAAATTAAAGGAAACAAAAGCTATAAGTATAAAAAAATTATAAAAAGACTCTTTGAAGCTACTCACACGGGTAAAGGTTTAATGACTGTTAATCGTGAAAAGTCCAACTATATATACTGGGATGACCCCAACGAGTTAGTGGAACGTCTAAAACTTTTGTTGGCTTCACAAAGCGCTGGTAATACGAATCATAATAATGAAATAGTATCCATAATTGATGAACTGAGGGAAGCTGATATAATTTACTGATATTACCGAAAAATCTATTATTCGCAACATGAGTGTCGACAAGTTCGGTCACTTTTCTAATAATAGTTCTTTTATATTAAGGAGCAATGTTACTGAAATATTTGGAATTACTATGGATTGGAATAATAACATCGATATACAAAATAAAAAAATCAAAAATTTGGCACCGCCGTCAGCAGAAACAGATGCAGTCAACAAAGCTTACTTACAAACACATATCTACGATTCACAAGAAATATTAAGAAGTGAATTTAATAAGAAAATAAATAATGTCAGAGAAGAAATAGCAAACTTGAATAAGAATCTTAAAGATATTATAACGATATACATCCAACCATCCAACGATTAAGAATTTATTTATTGTTTACATCATCAAAAATGGAAAGAAGATCAATAGTAAACGAAATGCATGCCCAAGCAAGAAAACATTTTCAGCGACGAAGAGTAGTAATGAAGGGAATTGATGACTTATGGCAAGCTGACTTGGTTGAAATGGGAAATTACTCAAAGCTAAATAGAGGATATAAATATATGTTAACAGTTATTGACACTTTTTCAAAATTTGCTTGGGTTGAAGCAACTAAATCAAAAAATGCCACTGATGTAACTGCTGCATTTCAAAGAATATTAAACTTAGGGCATATACCCAACAATTTACAAACTGATGATGGAAAAGAATTTTTTAATAAACAATTTGAACAACTTATGAAAACACATTCAATCAATCACTACTCAACATACAGCGTTATGAAGGCTTCAATTGTTGAACGTTTTAACAGAACGTTAAAGGGTATGATGTGGAGAGAATTTAGCTTCAACGGTAACTACCGTTGGTATAATAACTATAAAAAGTTGGTGGAAACTTATAACCGCAAAGTGCATAGAACAATCAAAATGACCCCAAGCGATGTGAGTGTTTCGAACGAAAAAAATTTGCTGAATACCGTATATTATCGCCTCAAAATATATATACCTTCCAAACTTCATGTGGGAAATTATGTACGTATAAGTAAATACAAACACATTTTTGAAAAAGGATATACACCCAATTGGACAACAGAAATATTTAAAATAAGAGCTATCCAAAACACAAACCCAGTAACGTGTCTTCTAGAAGACTATCAAGGCAACCCAATCAAAGGTGGATTCTACAAGGAAGAGCTTCTACGTACTCGTTTTCCGAACACATATCTTGTAGAAAAAGTATTGAAATCAAATGGTGATAGAGTATATGTTAAATGGTTGGGCTTCTCGAATCATCATAATTCATGGATAAACAAAAATGAAATACTATAATTTTAAATAATTTCAATAAAAATGAATAAAACAACTAATACAAAACATTTATTTTCATTTATTATTTAACTTTCATAATGTCAGTAACATTAGCTTTGAGCGGAAGATCTTCTATATTAACTGCTAATTATTTTCCCCCTATTGAATTATCTGGGGAATATGAAGCATGTTTAGTATATTTTCACTCATACAACTCAATTCCAAACATTGATTATGATAATAATTTATTTCATATTGGTGATATGGTAATTGAATTACCGATAGGTTCCTACGAGCTAACTGACATAGTGAAAACTATAAAGACAGCATATAAAAGGCAAAACGAAAACAAAACAATAGAGATAAAAGCAAATAATAATACATTGCAAATTGAAATATTTTCCTCACATGACGCAATTAATTTTAATAAAGATCGTTCTATAGGAACTCTTTTTGGATTTGATGAAAGAATACTAATATCGAATACAAGACACTATTCTTATCTTCCCGTCAACATTTTAAAGGTCAATGCCATACAAATACAGTGTAATATAACAACTGGAGCTTATATGAATAATTTAACGGCACACACTATTCATCATTTCGCAATTAACGTTTCTCCAGGATATAAATTGGACGAAACACCTAGAAATCTCATTTATTTGCCAGTAAACGTCAAAGAAATAAGTACTCTAAAAGTTTGGATTGTTGATCAAGAATCACGATTAATTAATTTTCGCGGGGAAGAAATTACACTTCGACTTCATCTTAGACCAATATCAAAATGATAATTTATAATATATATACTAATAAAAAGAAAGACTTAAACATTCCCATTCCAGCAGTCAAACCTAAAAGACCACAGTTAACAAAAGAAAATCAAAATTTTTTCAAATCTTTAAATCTACATTTAAAAAAAAAAATAATGTCTGAACTGCTTGACGTCACTGATGAACCCCTTTCGGACGAAAGCATAATAAAAAAGGAATATCATAGCTATATTCCATATATACAATCGTTTAAGCATAACGATGAAATTAGAATTACAATTCAAAATCAAGACTTATATGTTCTACCGAGTGAAAGTTATCTGTATATTGAAGGAAATGTAACGCTATCAGGTGGTGAAAAATCTTCAAATGCCCGACTACGAAACAACTGTGTAGCTCACATGTTTGATGAAATACGCTATGAAATTAATGGTATAGAAATCGATAGAACACGAAATTTAGGAATATCAAGCACAATAAAGAATTTTGTCTCTCTAAGCGAATTTGAAAGCAATATGATGAAGAATGCTGGATGGAATGTTGGTGAAGATTTATCGGTGGAGTCATTTAACTTTTATATTCCCCTTAAGTTATTGTTGGGGTTCGCTGAAGTCTTTAAAAAGGTTATTTTAAACTGCAAGCATGATCTTATTTTACTACGAAGCTCAAGTGATACCAATGCTTGTTATTCAACTGATAAAAATGAAAATTTAAAATTAGCTATAACAAATTTAACATGGAGAATCCCTCACATTCATCTATCCGATTCCACAAAACTAAAAATGATGAAAATAATAAGAGATGGAACATCTTTACCTCTGGCATTTAGGAGTTGGGATTGTCATTTTAATCCAACCTTTGCAGGCGCAACAAAGTGTAATTGGAATGTAAAATTATCGACTAATAGAGAAAGACCACGTTTAATTCTGATTGCATTTGAAAATAATAAAAAATTTATTCACTGTAATCTTACAAATATGAAAGTATACCTAAATTCAGATATCTACCCCTATGATGACTTAAATTTAAAGTTTGATGATAACCGATATGCTGTTCTCTACGATATGTATGCTAAATTTCAACAAAGTTATTATCTGAGAGACCCACAACCAATTATTTCATGGGAACAATTTAAAGAGAAACCAATTATGGTTATCGATGTCAGTCATCAGAATGAGACAATCAAAAGCGGGCCAATCGACGTAAAAATTGAGTTTGAAACCGGTACATCAATCCCAGCAAATACATTTGCATATTGTTTAATACTACATGATCGATGGATGGAGTACACACCCTTAACAGGAATTGTTAGAAAAATCTTTTAAATTTCTCCCTCCCTCAATTATTTATTTATTTATATTTAAGATTGTATACTTACATAATTTCCATAATAAAAAATATAAATAAAATATAAACATTTGAAATTTTTTTTTTTCTTTTATTAAAATTTTTTTTCTTATAAATAATTAACAAAAATAATATAATAAGCTTATTTACTCTGGAGATTATAATAAATACATTTCAATTCCTTCATCGGTAAATGAAAGATTCATTAAATCAACTCCATCAAACATTTCAGAATTAATAACATTTTCGTTTGATATTCTAAAGTGACCCCAAGCATATGTGGTTACACCATCAGGTTTAATCTTTCTTTTATTATCATCACAACTCAATGTGATTTTATTTTGTTTATTTGTATAAATAACATGATTTTTAGATTTAAATGTTAGCATATCACCCGTAATTCTACTTTTATTTAGTAAACAATCTCTAAAAGTATCTATGTTGTATGTAGAGAGGATGGACTTTTTAACACCCTTAGATTTTAAAATTTCAGCACCATGTTGTACACTTATCGCATACATTTTTGGTCTCAATCCTATGAACTCCTTCATAACTCTTCCACAGTTTTCGTCTTTCATTATTCCTAGCTTCTTTTTATTGACCAGTGCAATATTGAATATATTCATCGACGGATACTCTGAGGTGTCAAATCTCTCCTGAATTTCACTAGACGTTATTTCTTTATAAAAATCTCTTCCCTTTAACGAATATATAAATGAATCTGTATCCATATAATTTAACGATAAATCATCTTGAAATTTAGGTTTCATAAAACCATAATGGAAATCATACATTTTCCACTTTGATAGTTCTAGAACACAGAATCCTAAATATATTGGTTTATTGTAAATGGCCTTGACTCGATTTAACTGGATTGCGAGAGCCTTATCAGAGAACTGAGTTAAACTATGAAAATTAGGTTTGGCTATCAACGATCGCGCGCCTAACTTTTTTTTATTTATGGTCTCCCAGTGATTAACAATTTTAACATCTTTTCTTTTATCTACATTCTCCATTGTCTTTCCATATACGGCGTTATTTAACAATTTAAAGAAATCTTTTTCAAACGTATTTTTTGCTTTGGTTCTGTACTCTGTATTAACATCGATGTACTTTTTCAACCATGCATCTTGGTTGAATGCTAGTATACGTTTTACACCGCTTAAGATTATTCCTTGTTGTAATGCTTGACGAAGATTTCTGTAGTGTATGGCATATGAGTTTTTAGAAGAAAAGTCGGTTATTAACTTTTTATATTTGGATTCACCCACAATTTTGTTTTGCGCACAAAAAGGTAAATCGTTATGTATATCGTGAAGGTGAGTAGGGTACTCTAAATCAACTTCATAAATATAACCAACTGGAGAATTATCTCCAATATTTAAAATATTTTCACTCTTGGATAGTTTTGCAAATTCCGTTCCTTCAACCCACTTGAAATTATTTAAAGGGAGATATTCGGACATTGCCCACCCATATAGATTGTTGGCATCTAGATACATAAGATATTCAGCTGGTTTACTTTTGTCATAATCATCTAAATACTCGTTATTCGCAACCGTATGCCTTTTTGAACATTGTACTATACCACCACGAATTCCATTTTTACAAAAATTGTACATGTCAATGTCCGTTAGGAGTTCCAGTTCTACCTTCGTCATTTTTAACATTGCATCCCAGGAAAGACCTGGTGCTGTGTAATAGTGACTTGCATCTAACTTGTAAATTGATTTACAAAGACGTCTAAAGTTCTCAAATACATCAGTTAGTATTAAAACGTCAGCCTTTAAATATAACTCCATATATTCTTGTAAATTTTTACAATCAAATGTTCTCCAAACGTTAATGGCATGTTCATATTCCTCTAATGAACAACTTTTATTCGTTAAAGTGCTAAACAAATTTTCTATCGATGGAAGTTCAGTCTCTTTCAACACATCGAACGATTGCAGGTACTCATAAGGAAATTGACCTTTTCTACTCATGAGATTAAACTCATTATCGTTTACAAATTGACTGCGAACTGTATGAAAATCATCCTTTGAAAGATTTTTAGCTAAGGAGTCTAAACTGGCTGCCATAAATCTAATTGAATCTAAAAATCTCAACTCTAATCGTTTTTTACCATTTATTGGAATGAAATGTGAGAGGGATACATATAATTCCTTGTTTAATGGAATAACAGTTGTTTCCCCATCATATTCCAACAACTCTTTAACAAAGAGATGACAGTCGTATGAAGAAAAGTTATGGAAATATATGGGGATGAATTTGGCAACCTGATGGTTGAGATTGCAAATATTATGGGCTGCCCCCCTATATTGACCGCTTAAATGACAGTGATCTCTAACTCTATCATTGCCTAATGCTTCCTCACAAATGTAACAATTGATGCTATTTTTAAATTGCTCTTCATCTAAGGGTGTTAAACTATTCATTTCGACAACTACATTTAAATGTTCCATATATATATTTTTACAGTCTGCAATAAGATTTTCTAAAAATTTTGTTGGTGCATCTAATCCTGTATACGTTTTAAATTTATCTAACCTACTATTGAACCCACATTTTATATAGTACGCAAATGCACATGGAATATGCTTACTAATACTTTCAGTTTTTGAATTATCTGTTGTATTAGTAAACTTCTCCAATATACACTCAAAATCAGCATATACCACAAATGGTACATCATGCTGTCTATGATGCCCCTTAAATTTTAAAACAGCAGCATCTCCTACGGGCAGATGCGTCACAATTCCTCCACACTCCGGTTTATGGCGATTAAGCAGTTCAACACTTCCAAATGATTGTATGCAACTATTGCATATATGGATTTGATTGCCGGTCTTACTATATTGACGGCTTAAAAGTCTATAGCGTTAAAAGAAAGAAAAAAAATGGTTAATTAAAGATGATTAAAAAGATAAATAATTAATATATTACCTTGACATATTCTTGATCAATATGAAATGAAATTTTCCTTCTTCATGTAGCAGCATTAGATTGACATGTTGCAACTTCTCTTCTTTTGTTAGGTAGTATGGACCAACAATTTCATCTTTCTCATATCCAAAGACATTGACACTTATACCGACGTTGCTTTCTTCGAACATTCGAATGTGTTGCAAAGCTATAGGAAATTGCATTCCGGTAAAATTCAAGATAACACCACTTTTAAGTGTTATGAGTTCACTATTAATGTCAACATCATATGAAGAAGTGAGTCCACAGTTGACTGTTGGTTTGCAATCCAATGCTGCTACCATACACCATTTAAAACAAAAATCATCATCAAGGTTTTTAATGTTGATGCAGGCTGACTTGTTTCGGAGCGTTTTTGGAGTAACTATATATTGGGAACCTCTAGTTAATGAAGCTTTATTAACATTAATCTCGAGCTTAAGAATCCGTGTTAGAGACCATCCAGAATCTCTCTCTTGGAATTCACCCATTTTGTTTGCTAGCATATCAGCATGGTCATCAAAAATGCTACCAATGTCATCAGATAAAGTTAGCAACTGCATTTTTGTGATATGTTTCATAGTTGTGCAGGCTTGACTATCTTCATTAGTTTTCATATTTGCATTTTGATCTCCAATATACGTTTTGTTTACCAAAGGGTGCTGCTCTTTATTTTTATGCGGAGGCATTGCTGAAGATTCCGTTTCTATTAATGGTTTAATGTAATCAGCCACCAACTCCACATTAAACTTGAGTACAGTATGTTCTACTAAACTATCTCTTAATAGTTGAACTAAACATTTTTTGCTGCTTATTAAAAACTCTTCGGGCAAAATAATATTTGTTGAGTTTTTGTATTCATAAGTTGCAATTCTTTTATTATAAATACTCTTTATCACATTAATATTTTTACTAATGCATACTGCTGCATTTTTCCTATGTTTAGTTGTTCGATTGTGTGAGTATATGCTGTTGGTGGGGATATATATGTTGCATTCCTCGCATAGGGTGTTTGCTCTACTTGAGGAGGACTGTTGAGAACTTTTACAGGTTTGAGGTATTTGTAGCTGTTGCTGTTGTTTCCGGTTTTCGGAACGCGTTTCCTCGTTATTTGACATCTGGGGGTGTCCACTGACCGAAGTTGTATACGTGTATTCATTATTAGGATATTGAGTTTGTTGTTGTCCATCATAGTAACCCCATCCAGGTTGTCCATGATTCTGATATTGAGGGTATAGACTATTAGATGTTGTCGGCATATTTTCGTATAGGGGGTATTGTGGTTGTTGTTGCCCACTATAGTAACCCCATCCTTCTTGATTTTGATATTGGCGGTATCGACTATCTGATGTTGGTATATTTTCATATAGGGGGTATTGTGATTGTTGTTGCCCACCATAGTAACCCCATCCTGATTGTCCGCGACTTTCCATTGTCGAATTATGTGTAGACGCATATAGGGTTGATGAAGGTTTTACCCGTTTTGCACTTAATTGAGACGCCTTCTCTATTTTCCTTTTTGCAGCGGACTGGGAAATCACGTTTCCATCATCATGAGCAATCGTATGATGAAACTTCATCGCGTACGCACCTTCAATATATTTATTACACTTTGAACAATGATTTTTTAAGTGCTTTTTGTAAATAACACTGGAATTAAACTCCATTTTGCATATAGCACAGATATAAGACATTTTTAGTATATTTATTACTTTGTTTTGCTTCGTATTTCTTCTTTCTTTTTTTCTCTTTTGTTTGTTTGTATTTTTTTTTCTTCTATTACACAATTTGTTTAATAATAATATTAGTATTAAAAAATTTCCTATCGGAGTTAAAATATGTATTCGTGTTTACAAAACTGATATACAGGTAAAATGAGTAATTCTTTAAAATATTTTGATGTGCCACTCACAATGTATCAACAAAGACTAACTTTAACAAAAACAAATTTAGGCAAACACCGTGTTAGCGGAAAAATTTCAAAAAAATTGTCCAACACCACAGTGCATCTTTCAAACGTGACACAAGGTCACAAGCCACAATTTTCACATATATTCAAAATCAAGTACATTGTCACCTGAAAATCAAACCAGGGGAACAAATTGTCAAACCCAAAAAACAAAAATATGTATAATTCTAGCGACAGGGTTATCAAAACAATGACGATAGAACAGACGAGCACGTACTCCTTCACCACACAAGTATTTTTTGACGGAAAAGAAAGGTTCAGTACTCTAACGAATTGAAATTGAAAAAATTAAGATCTCTGAAATATCAAAACACACACAAACTCAAGCATACACATAAGCACCATGTGGACGGAAAAATTCCAAAGAAAGGCTCAGAACTCTAACGAACACAACATAACTCTAGCACACACACACAACATGGGCATAAGGGATTTTCTATCAGACAGCAAAAAAGGAAAATAGGGTTCATAAAAACAATGACGACAAAACATATGAACACGTGCAACCCTAAAACACTAACTTGAATACTTCTAAACACAAGCACCATCTTAACGGTAAAATTTCAAAGAAAGGCTCAGAACTATGACGATCGATGAAGCAATGACTGCACTCGATGTTTAATCATACACCATATCAAATAAAAAAAGGGTCACATCACGATCCCCACCACACAAGCTAATAAAAATTTATTATCATCTCCATATATATCCAAATAAAAAGGGGGGACATCACGTACTCATCCAAGCTAATAAAAAATTAATTATCTTGGAGTATCTGATAACCACATTGGATTTTCCTATACCCCTAACAAAGAAAAGTCACATCACGTACTCATACCCCCAAGGTAATAAAAATTAATTACCTAGGACTATCTGAAAACCACATAGGATTTCCTATTACCAAATAAAAAAGGGTCACATCACGTACTCATACCCCCAAGGTAATAAAAATTAATTATATAGGATTCCCTATACCAAAAGCACATTAAAAATGATTAATGTGCTTTTAGCTGTCAATCATTATTTGGAATCAGCATATCCCTACTACTGGTGAAAAGGGAACATTTTTCGCGAAAGAGGTGATTAACTGTTGATGCTTATGAGGGAAAGAATTTTTTAACGATGCATGTTAAAGTGAATAAATAAAAATCTCTCTGTGTATTTATGTGTTATTATCTCTATTAATATTGTAATAAGGTAAAAACAAGTAAAGCAAGCAGCTATTATTAAATATTTATTAAGAATATGTATTAAAATAATTTTATTATTAAAAATGAATATCTCCGACTACTTACGTAAAAACTCACTTTATAATTTTATTAATTACAAATCTTTCTTATATTCAACCTAAATACTAGAATATATAACTACAAATAATATAATTTAAGAAACCAATTTTTTATTTAAATAATGTATTTTTTCTTGACAGTGAGAACAGTTTATTTTTTGCCTCATTTTATTTAAAAATATTTTCCCTTATTTTAAAAAAATATGTTAACTCTACTTTTACATATATAATTCATAAGTAAAAAGTAAACCCAACGGGATTTATTAATTTTGTCCAGTTAAATTTGCAACCTACCACACTATACATCGCTTATATCACAATATTCATCAGTTTCTTGATGGTCAACAGCATGCCGTTGCAATATTTCAGATGATTAGGAATCTTCAACATGATTTCGATTCATTCACATTTAAAGGATGCGTTGGAGTTCCTAGCAAAAATTCTGTCGTATAGTTTGTCGCTTCATCCTCGTCCGTCACGCAGTCAACGGTTTGCACGAATGTAATTTTCCTGCGATTTGACTTTAAATAATCAAATTCATGCTATCGACGTCCTTATTCTTTACTGTTAGTATTGTCCGATAACTAATACAATCGAAATTTTTATAATTTTGTGCACTGCCGGGGAACACTTTGGTGATATATCGAAGATGTGAACTCGTTTTTCAAAAATAAAATAATATGGATTGAATGTATCGCCCTCAATCCAATAAGGTAACCTTACTCAATTGATATATATCGCATTAAATTTCAATTGGTCCAATGCTTGTGCCGTTTACGGATGTGATACGCGATATATGACTCTCCGAAATTAGCCTAAGTCAACGTATAACGATATCTACGGGATTGTGGCATTGATCGCACCACAGGGCCATCCGTAATTTATATAGTTAACTTCTCCACTCTTCTCACGAAACACGTATTTTATCACAATGAATTTGACAACTATTCAAAATTTTCCATGCTTAACAACGAATTTTCCTGCTTTACATCGTCCAAAATACAAAATAACGCCGAAAAAAATTTAAATCTTTACGTTTTTCCGAAACTTTGTCATTCGAAAAGCCATTCCAGAACAACTGTACACAAAATTCCCTTCTTAAAATCACTTTTTGATTTTTCCAACTTTAAGATTTTTCCGGAGGGTTTTCCTAAAATTTTCTTTCGTAAAAACCTTGTCCTGGCAATTATGAACAATTGAAAAAAATTGAGCAGTTGTTCTCAATTGATGAATTACTATACTTTTCACACCAGTGTTATACATATGTGACGCGCAAAATAGAAAGGGACCCAAGGGTAAAAACCAGTTTTGTTCAGGAGAGCCATTTTAAAGATTTAAATACGTGTATCTTTGGAATACCATCACTTTCATAAAACTCGCATATCTCTGGGAGGGAACACATTTGGGGCATGGGATCGGTCTCATTCGATGCTCAGATGCTGTCCACATCAAAAAAAAGTGAAAATTGTGAAAGCTCAAAACAATTGATTCATATAATCGTGTGGATATTTAAAACTTTAATAGATAAATATTATGTTTAATGGAAAATTCCCTGTACTTCGATCCTTATAATACTCCTCCAGTCCTTTAACTAGCGCATTAGTCACATTTTTGCATCCAGGTGACGACGACATATTATTTTTTTATGGCAAAATAATACATAAATAACTAAATGGAAACGTTTTTTCTTCAAATCCATTTAACGGCCATCACACCCTCGTGTCAGACCTACTTGGCTGGGATTTTCAGCTTTGAGTTTGCAGTAGACGTGTAGGCGTCTCATGGGTCACTCAATATCAGATTAAGACAAGAAGCGAAAATGCACAAAAATAACCTGGATACACACAAAGCCTCAGACAAGGCAAGGACACTTTGTTGCCTTGGGAACAATATTAATAGAATTTCAAATGCCATTGGGTCTCTTTGTCCAAATACTCGTCTGCGCAGAGATGAGATAAATAATAATTTATAATCTATTTTATCACAGTTCATTATAAAATAATCATATTTTTAATGATCTGGACTTTTCAGTAGTTAAGAATAAAAACTGAGCAAGAAAAAGGATAAAAAACATTAAAAAAAATATTATAGGCATTATAGACACGGGCCGATATTGGCCATTTTTCATAGGTTTCGCACGGATCAAAGCTTCACAATTTGCCGAGTTTCGTCGAACTCGGTTTTTATTTGCGACTTAAATTTTGATAAAATTCAATATTATAACTAATTTTTTCTACCCTGCATCTCTTCATCTATAAAATGATTGTCCACAAGCCGGCAGTAGAGAATTCCGCCGAACAGAGTAAACACAATAAAAATCCCTTGCACAGCCTTCTGATTTCGCACTGGTTAGTGGTTTTCTACTGTTGTTGTTTTTATAAACTACAATGAACTGTTTGCAAAAAACAGTATGTTCGCCGCAACCATTGCATTGCATTGTTTTTTGAATAGTATTTTGACAATTGTATGATTCTGGCAATAATAATATTGTTGAAATATACCAATAGTATTATTGCAAAATTAAAAAATGAAAATTTGTTTATAGCAGCAATATAAATGTGGTTGGTGCGGCAAATGTATTGTTTGTTGGGATTTATGTAAACAATAATATGATGACAAATGTTTTTGTATTATAAAATCACTTTATTGTTGAATAAAAATATAACGTAATCCTAATAAATAATTTTGGAGATCATAGTATGGTTAAATGGGATCATACTTCGATCATATGGATCATAATATGGTTGATTGTGAATCATACTATGGTTGTTAGGATCATACTATGGGTGCATGGGTGAGCATAATAATATGGTTGCGGTGATCATGTTATGGATTGGTGATCATGTTAGTTAATTGTGAACCCTAATATGGTTGTAGGGATCATAATATTGATGTGACACAACCATATACCCAACAATAGCATTATGCTATTTAAATATTGTTACCCTAGTAATTTTTTTTCGTGCAGTCACAGTCATTCGGTTTGAGTGTCGTAATCATATTATTGTTAACATAAAACCTTAACAACAGCACTTTTGTTTATATTTATATGGTTGCTACAATCATAGTTGTATTTACAAATTCGGCAACAAGACTATTGTCAAAGTGAAATTAAAAAAAAACAATACTATGGTTGCGACGAACATGCTTTTATCGCTGAGAACATATTATTGTTGCCGTAACCATATCTTTTCTTTGTTTGTGTGAAGCTGCCCACCTTTTAGTTTATAGCCGCTAAACATATATGATGGTGTTGTGGAGGTCACTGAAACTGCATTTACGCCTGCTTGTCCCTAAAAGTCTTTCCGACTGATTTTAGAAAAATCTTACAACTCTTTTCGTAAATACTTAGTAGGGACATAAATACTGTTACAGCATTAAACACACCCATTTCAATGGTAGAACTAAACATACCCCGTTAATCTCATATGGGTTTTGAAAGCTAACCTAACGGGATTTTAAAAATTGTTTCAACTTTCATCATGGAGTGGTCAGATAATGAGAACCGTATCGCTGCAATAGCGCTTTTAGGTGTGAAATGAAAAAAACGATATTTTCAAAACGCCCCGGCCACTAGCGATTAGCCGCATGTTCGTTTGACGATGCATACAACTGTTTGAGGAGACTGGAGATGTAAAAGACCGCCACCGGTCGGGCCGCCCACTCTCTGTTCGAATACCGCATGTCATCAATGCCGTTAAATCAAGAATTCATAAAACATAAAATCATAGCCCGTGAGATGAAAATCACGCAAAAGTCCATGATTCGAATCATCAAAAATGACTTGGGACTTGGGGCTTTCAAACGACGTACCGGACATTTATTGACTGCAGCTTTAAAAAATATAGGATTGAAAAATGCAAACGTGTTTTGGCGAAGCACGCTTATAACTTGCAAAGAAAAATTTTGTTCACCGATGAAAAAATGTTTACCGTTCAGGAAAAATTAACCAAGAAAAATAATAAAGTGTATGCGCGGTCATCTAAGGAAGCTTCTGAGCTGATCCCAATGGTGGAAAAGGTTCATCACCCAGCTTCAGTCATGGTTTGGTGGGATGTCTCTAACGATGTGGACCTGCATTTCTGCAAACAATGAGTCAAAACATCGGTCAAAGTTTACCAAGAAAATGTTTTGGAAGCTTATGTGAAGCCTCTTAACAATTCCCTGTTCCAACCAGCCTTTCCAGCAGGATTCTACGCCGGCCCATAAGGCTAAAACGTTCCTGGCCTGGCTTTGAAACAATTTTCCAGCGTTCATTTTCTCTAAAGAATGGCCCTCAGGCAGACCAGATTTGGATTACAAATTGAGGACAAGGTTTGTCACAAAAGATACCCCAACATTGGATCTCTTAAGACTGCTTTGGTTCGAGCTCTGGCCAATTTTCCAATGGACAAGGTTCGTGCAGCTATTGACGATTGGCCAGTGCGACTTAAGGCGTATGTAAAGAAAAAAGGCGGACACTTCGATTAAGTAGATTCTTTTTGGATACAATATACATCAATAAATATATAAAAACATATTTGGTCCAAAAGCATTCAGTACTTTTTATTTTACAGCATAAAACTGTGTAACAGTATTTATGTCCCTGCTAAGTATACGAATTTTTTCATCTCCTCGTAACGAACATTTTTTCCAGCAACCACTTACAACTTTTCTTGTAAACTAATGCATTTTTCGATCACTTTTAAAGGAAATATTTTCGATAAACAGCATAATTTTTGTTGTTGTAAATACGTGAATTCGTATATCGCCTGAAGTCGGAAAGATTTTTGATAAGCAACGTACGAATATTTTAGTAAATATGTGAAATTTTTTATTATATGACTCCAAACTTATGTTTTTTTTTAATTGAACGGAAATTTTTTTACATGTGTAGGCTTGAGATTATGATAATATTTAAGTCACATATAATTGAGTTTTATGGACATGGAAACTCACTTCCCT
Organism: Hydrotaea diabolus; assembly: GCA_963513945.1. NCBI lineage: Eukaryota > Metazoa > Arthropoda > Insecta > Diptera > Muscidae > Hydrotaea > Hydrotaea diabolus. The sequence continues at coordinate 185,740,374 of OY740718.1, forward strand.
TAACTGATTGTTTGCTACGATTTTAGTTATTTAAAAATAGACCTATTTTTATTAGAAAAACATTTTGTACTACATTTAAATGTGTCTGCTTAGGATTTTATCACAAGCCAAGCCTTGCAAATGAAATTGTTAGTGTTGACACACAAAGTTATCATCAGAATTCTCGGGGAAATAAAAACGTTAACATCTTATCGGATCATTTATAAATACCAACAGAAAACGAAATAAAAACCAGTTGTCGTCGCAGAAGATGTTGTGATAAGGCAGTATGGCATACGAAGCGTTCGTTATGTTCTAGAAATATGTAAACCTATGACAGTTTTCAAGAAAAGCTTGTTTTTGCTGAACGGGGTGGTTATGTAGTACACTTCACAGCCAAAATGTAGAAAACTTGCAAATTATGCGAATTTTATTAAAGTTGGCAAACAAATTCATGGAAAATAAACAACTTAAATTTCAACAAAATATTCATATGCAAAATTTGTCACCTGTTGACGCTTTTTACCAATGCCCCATGGTACATTCGAAATACATCAATTGGAAGAGATCTGTCAATGGCAACAGTTAGAGATGAAATAAAAACATACTGGGAGAGATACCTGTTCTCCTTTAATGCAAAGCGACCTGCCCTAAAGTAAATGGTGCTTTTACAGACGTGTGGTTTTTAAGAAGAAGAAAAAAAAAACGCATCGAATTTGGAGCCATGAAATTAGCTTTAATATAAAAATATTATTATTTTTTGAAAATGATTTCGGACAAGAGCCACCGCGGTTGGCTCGAATAAATTCTAGCGGAAAAGACCAATTTTCGAAAACTTTTTACGGCATTTGGCGCCGTATGTCAGCATCAAAGAACCAAATATTCTCTTCCAATACGTCAATCGTGTTAAGCGTAGATATGCGACTTCACATAACCCCACAAAAAATAGTCTAGCCGTGTTAAATCGCACGATTTGAGGCCACGCAACAGGCCTACGACGCGAGATAATGCACTCACGAAAAGTTTCCTACTATAAATTGATTGTTTCGTGGGCTCTATGACATGTAGCGCCGACTTGTTGGAACCAAACGTCGTCAATATTGCGGCCTCAGTTACAGGTAGCAAAAAGTCCGATATGGGGGGCGCGATAGTCAGCACCATTCACGGTAAAGTTTCGGCAATCATCATTTTTGAAATAAAATGAACCAATAATTCCACTAGCCATAATACCACACCAAACTTTAGTTTTCTCTAGGTATATTGGCACCTCTTGAATCTATTCTGGTTGCTCATTAGCCCAATTGCGGCAATCTTGCCTATTGACGTTGCGCAAGAAATGGGCCTCTTAACTAAACAAAGTTTTGGCCGAAAACAACGAACCGTCATATCTCTCACCGAACGCTTATTTCCATTATACAGTTGCCAACAATTGAAGGAAATTATATTCAAAAAATAAATGGCATAAAGGGTCCTTTCAAAAGAACAATAAAGATTCCACACCTGATTTGAATTTTTGTACTCTTTTTTATTTTGAAAAAAAAGTCTTCTTATCATCCGCTTAAACTAGATACAGAACATTCGTTGCTTGGGGTCTTATGATAATAAAGTGTCGCTCACCGAAACTGCAGTCACCCCTGCTTGTAACTAAATCCCTCTCCGACTTCTTCTTCAAAAAACTTAATAACATTTGTTTGTAAATATGTAAAATTTCATCGCCTCATAACAAACATTTTTTCAATAAACGTCTTACAACTTTCTTAGTAAATATATGCAGTTTTACATCACCTGATAGGAAATTGTTTTCGATAAACGGCTTACAACTTTTTGTAAATATGTTAATTTTTCATAACGTTATAATGATTTTTTTTGATATAAGGCATATACATATTTTATTTATTTATATAAGTATACTATATTCGAAATTGGCTATCAGTTGAAATCGAAAATATTTTAAATAAACAAGGTACGAAGATTTTAGTTGTTACGTGAAATTTTTTTTCACAGGATTCCTAAGAATTTTTTTTGAATATTTAATTGAACCAATTTTTTTTGTTTCGTGGGATTTTAAACCATTTGAAATTGTTATAAAAGTGTTCTTTTTTAAAAATGGTCATAATTCCATCAGAAATGTTGGAATAGTATTAGCTATATCAGTACGTAAAGAGCAATTTTTCTTTTTGTGATAGCAGATGTGCATTTCGGGAATTCAATTTAATGGAATCTTATAGAGATTCTGATTCACACTTTCTTTAAGTCATACCACATGTCGTGTAGGATGGAATGAAGAATCTGTCATCCCAATTGCCAGCAGTTTTTGAAAGATTACATTTCACAGGATGAATCAAGTACCACCAATAATTTTTAGATGCGATATAAATACTGTATGAGAGAAATATTGCATTAAGTAGAGAAGTCAAACTAACACTGACTTTCCCAGCATTACATCAGCCATCTTTCACGTTAGCATATTAAACGACAGGAAAAACAGGAAGTTCTTTAGATACACAAATTCATTTATCCTATTTTATTCTCCACGTCTAAAGTAACGTTGTAGTGTGTCATAGTCTTCCCTCCTCTTTAAATGAAGACAACTAAAGAAGAAGGTGCAATAAAAGAAGATAAGAGATAAAAAAATCAGTGAAATCCAAATCGTTTCTATTTCCGAACCGTGGTACGGGACGTTGAAGAAGGTTAAAATATGTTGTGTTTTCCTTTTGCCACAAGGCAAAACAACATTTTTGTACTTTAGCTTGATGCGGAAGTGATGTTGTATTCTTTAAGGGATAAGTGATTAGTTAAGTGGAGCATACAACGTTAAAGGAACTTTTTGCTGTCCTATTTACTTTTTGTTCAAAAAGATTGTGTTCAAGAGTTGCAAAGTTTTAAGGAGAACATGATTAGCTTACACAGAAGAGTCTCTTAAATGAACCTGAAATTGATGAACGCTTAACAACAGCTATAAAAGTAAAATATAAATTTGGACATTTAACTTTAATAGCAGTTGAAAGTCAACCATCCATTTCTGTAATGACAAGAAAAATCTACGATGTTTAACGGCGGACAGTAGCCTAAACAGAACGAAAACGTGTTTATGAAAACGTATATCCCCTACATCACAGAGGTAATACTCGTATCGTTATAGTGGGTGAAGCAAATAATACAGTGCAGCACTCTTCTGCTTTTTCCAGTAGAACTAAGCATATGCTTAATTTAGGTAGATGTAGGAGAAAAGGATTGAAAACAATAGTGGACCTAATCTTTGTGTTAATTTACAATGTGTTAATTTACAATTTATTTCGGTTCCAAAAAAAATAGCATTTCAGTCCCAGGGCTTCGTATAGCTAATTTTGGAAAGGTAAGAGGTAGGGTAATATTATAAGAAAAAAATGCGACCACTGGTTCAGAACTTAGCAGTTTTACCCTAGTACCCTCCAACCACCAGTCCGAATATTTTCAAACCGCTGCCATTTCGCTCCCTAGCATTTTCGGGCACGGTCGTAGATGGACATATTTTCATGAAATGGCCCAAAAAATACGAGTACGCTGGTGAAATTTGTTCAGCTGTGAATGAATAACCCTGTATATACATACGTTGGTGAAATCGGTTGCAAAAATTTTAAGATCTTATCTGGACACTCGAATGTATATTTATTACTGATCGTCGTAAAATTCTAAAACGATCTACCCATGTTCGCTTGTTTGTTCACCTGTTAAAAGCACGATTCAGTACAAGCCGAAAAAGCTAGAGTCTTGAAACATACCAGATAGATGTCTTATAGTAGTAGATCGGTTGGTATTAAAAATCGACTAAATCAGAATAAGAGGAAAAAGTTTTTCCCTAAGGGACTTTAAAACTCTTGACCAACTTTTACTTGAAAATTAGCACTCTTTGATGGATGGGGGTGTACCAAATTTGGCATTTCGTTTGATACACCTAAAAATATTAATCTGATACCCTATAAAGTATATGTGACAGCGCATAGAGAAAGGGACCTAAGGGTAAAAAAATCAATTTTCTTTTTTTTCTTCTTTTTTTGATGTGGACAACATCTGAGCATCGAATGAGACCGATCCCATGACCCAAAAGTGTTCATTCCCAGAGATATGCGCGTTTTATGAACGTGAAGTCGACGATTCTAAGGGAAAATATATAGGGACCTAATCTTTAAAATGGCTCTCATGACCAAAACTTTTCATCAACTTTTCACTTTTTTTTTCGATGTGGACAACATCTGAGCATCGAATCCCATGCCCCAAAAGTGTTCCCTCCCAAAAATGTGCGCGTTTTATGAAAGTGAAATCGACGATTCTAAGCGCAAATAGAAAGGTGCCTAAGCTTTAAAATGGCTCTTCTGAACAAAACAAGTTTTTATCCTTAGGTCCCTTTCTATTTTGCGCGTCACATATACGTTTTTTGATCTGCATCCAATTCTAAGACGCTCTAGCGGTGTCCGGCCGTCCGCCCGTCAGTGTAAATGTTGAAATCCAAATGTATTGTATTGAGAATATTATCGTTGTTGCAAATTGTTTGGGACCAAATCTGTTCAAAGGAAAAAGCTGTTCTATAGAAGGACTCAAATTTGTGGGGTTATTTTGTAAACAAGGCAGTACCATGGAATGCAGAAAACTAGGCTGCTGAAACTAGGTATGAAACTGTCTTTTGGCCATGGCTTTTTGAGGATTAAATATGGGCCAAATTGGTAAATGCTTTGATATACTCGTAGCCTCCATACAAAGTACCTTTCGGAGTTTATGTAACGGAGCTCTAGAAACTGCATTTATAGTCTAATCTCGATAGAATTTGACATGAAGTAGTTTCATCGCATAAAAATTAACTATTTATAATTTAGACCATAAGGGTCCATGATTTTATACAGCCCTTCTACGAAGGTATGTACAAAGTAGTTCTATGGAATGCCAATTAACTGTTAAGGACCCTAGTGGCCCATGATTTAATTTAGCTGACATACAAAAACGCCTAATTAATAATATTCTTGCTTTGAACATAATCCATGGTAGAGGTAAATAAGATTCGGTGCGAATGAACTTAGTGCCTTCTATGCTAAAAGATACTTTCGTCTTTGTCTTATATGGGAGACGAAACTAGAGTTTCGGATACGGAAATAGAAAGGGGGTTAAAAGGTTAAAAACCAGTTTTGTTCAGGAGAGCCATTTTAAAGATTAGGTCCCTTTCTATTTGCGTTTAGAATCATCGACTTCACATTCATAAAACGCGCATATCTCTGGGAGGGAACACTTTTGGGATCGGTCTCATTCGATGCTCAGATGTTGTCCACATCAAAAAAAGAAACAAAATGAAAATTAATTTTTTTTACCCTTAGGTCCCTTTCTCTATGCGCTGTCACATATGTATTCTACAATAATTTTATGATAATTTCTTTAATAAAATGCGCATAAGCTAAATTGGTGGGAAAATGTTTGACTACTCTTAATACAAGTATGTTATAGCAACCGTCTGAAGATTTTTTAATTGTTTTTCTTTGTGGGGCAACCATATTACAGCGTCCAGAAACTCTAATCATATACAGATTGAATGAATTCTAAAAAACATTGGTTGGTCTAAACGCCAACGAATGACTCGAAAACTGAAAAGAGTATTTTTCAATTTATTAGCCGAAAACTTTTCTGACGACCACCACATCCATATTCAAGGTTTCAATGTCCAGCTCCTTCACAAGAAGTGGGCAGAACAGCAAATACCCGACTTAGCAGCAACAAAGTCTCTGGATACTGGTATCAGACCAAAGGAAACGAACTGAAAAGGAGCATGCTTTAGCAAGTTTGCATTATCTAGAAGACTGAATGCATGCCCGATTGGAACCTCAGCTTACTTTGTCCAATTAACACAGAATATCTATCGTGCATTAATTACTATCGACTATTCTGTGTAAAATATTGAAGCCCAAACTAGCCGATCTGACCCAACCGTACCAGTGTGGCTTCTGGTCGAATAAGTCAACAATCGATCAAATCTTTACACTACGTCAAATTCTGCAAAAGATCCACTATCAATAAGGCTGCATATTTGCGAATCGGAATTTAATCAAGAAGCCTTTGTTTAATTACACCAAATCTTCAGTTAAAATTGGTAGTGATCTCTCTTAAACATTTACTACTTATAAGAGGTATCAGACCTTTGATAGATTATCGTGTAACTTCTTCAACATAGTAATGGAAAGAAGGCTGAAAATGCAAAGTTTAATAAAACGGATACAATTAACATCAAGGGTCACATCCATCTCGCATATGCGGACGACATTGTGACAGCGCATAGAGAAAGGGACCTCAGGGTAAAAAAATCAACTTTCATATTTTTTCTTTTTTGATGTGGACAACATCTGAGCATCGAATGAGACCGATCCCATGTCCCAAAAGTGTTCCCTTCCAGAGATATGCGCGTTTTATGAAACTAAAGTCGACGATTCTAAGCGCAAATAGAAAGGGGCCTAATCTTTAAAATGGCTCTCCTGAACAAAACTGGGTTTTAACCTTAGGTCCCTTTCTATTTTGCGCGTCACATATGCATTGGCAAAAGGATAAGACACGATACCACTGAAACTTTTTTAAAAATTAAATTAAAGTCGCCTAATGTCGACAAAGCCAAATTTATGCAGGCAACTGCAAGAGAGGCTATACAGCAAATGGAATGCGAGATTGTTTCGGCCGACTGTTTCCTTGTCAAAGTAGTAGAGAAATTTATATTTATCGTATCCGCCATAAGCCAAAAAAAAACGATGCCAGCACTGAAATAAAACAAAGATCCGTTCTGGCAAACAGGTGCGATTTTTGACTCAGTACGATGGACTGGCGAGATCTGACATTTCCATTAGAAAGCTTGACATTTTTTTTGGATTAACGTACTCTGAACGTTTTGACGTAGGACCATCATTTGTGTTGTTTGCAGTGACTTGAAAAAATGAATTTGGCAAAAAAATGGAATAAACTCGTAAACATTTTCGTGCGATCATTTTTCACAACTTTCGGATTATCAAGACAAGAGTGCATCGATGAACTTAAAACTTTGTATGGCGATGAAGCACCATCCTATAACACTGTGAAAAACTAGTTTAATGAATTCAATCGTGGCTGGCGCTTGAAGGTCGTCCAAAAACGGCCGTTGTGCCAGAGAACATTGATGCCCTGCGTGAACTGATAATGCAAGATCTTCATGTGACATACGGTGAGATAGAGGCATCTTTAAGCATTTCTTCCACCAGCATACATTCGATATTGCATGAACACCTGGCCGTAAAATGGGTTGTTCTTGTTGGATCCCGCACAATTTGAGAATCGCTCAGAAAAGGCTCGTGTCGATTGGTGCAAAGAAATTTTGAAAAAATATGATCGCGGTGCTTCAAAAGACATTTATAAGATCGTCACCGCTGACATGGATCTATGCGTATGAACCCGAACTAAAGCAGCAATCTACCGTGTGGGTCTTTGAAGACGAGCCAAATCCAACGAAACTTGTTCGTGGAAGAAGCACAATAGTCGCCTGTTTCTTCGGCAAAACTGGTCGTGTGGCGACTGTTCCGCTTGAGCAACGTAGGAGGTCAATTCTGAGTTATACACCACAATTTGTTTGCCTGAAGTCTTCGGAATAATTCGAAAAACGAACAAGAGCAGACGAATCGTTGTGCAGCATGACAATGCAAGCTCTCACACATCTTCTCAAACCATCGCCTTTTCGACCGGCAAAATCGTCGAATTGATGGGTCATCCCATCAGCCCTGACTTCTTTTTATTTCTTTTATTTCCGCACATCAAGAAAAAAATGCGTGGTCAAATTTTTCGTCGCCAGAAAATGCTGTTGAAGCTTTCAAAAACCTTCAATGGGAGTGGAAAAAGTGCTTCGACAATTGGTTTGAGCAAAAGTGTATAAATCATGCTGGAGAATACTTTGAAAAACAATAAATCCATTTTTGATGATATATATTCGCATTTTCATTATTAGGCCTGAAATATATATATAGCAGCCCTCGTTAGACCCCATTTACACGAGACAACATAATTTACCGCAACTATCAGTGTGTAGGAGAGAGAGGTTAGGAAAGCGATAAAAGCTTGACCGTACTGACAATTCCTTTTGTGCTTTTTGTAGTGTGAAGTTGGCTGCAGATTATTTTAGTATTTTTAACACAAAAACCAGAACGAATAAATTTCAGAATGTCAGAAAAGGCAATAATGAAATCAAAAATTGGCGTAAGCGAATTGTCTTATGTAGACACAAGAGGCAATTTCAAAAGGGAATCAAAAAAATGAAGCAAGTAGAGTTGCCTCGTGTAAATGGGGACTAAAAAGCTCATGAACTGAGCTCTCTTTTGCAAGACGAAGATAATAATTAAAAATACACTGATACTGTGATTCTTTATGATGCTGAAACATATGTGCTTTTAAAAGCAGATGAAAGTGTTTTTTTTTTATTTTATTTGCTATCAATACTACAGGGGTTTTATATTTACAGAGTTTTGAGTTTTATCGTAAAGATATTTCAACTAATAGTTACAATTATTTGATTAATTACTAACTTATTAAATAAAAGCAGTTTATAGGGAAAAAAGATAGTAAAAAACCTACGCTTAATATCACAAAATAATAAGAAAAAGCAATAACTAGATTTGTCTATAATAAAACTTATAGAGTAAATTAGCTATTGTTAAATCAAACTTCTTAGATGGGCGTAGTTTGACCTTCTGCATTTGTCATTAAATGTCAGCGTCAATTCGCGTATTATGTTATGGATCATTTTCTGTTTGGATAGTCTATGAAGCTCTGCAGTAGGAAATCTTGAAGGTAAATTGTAAATTATTTTTAGATTTTTGTTCTGAATAATTTGAAGTTCCTTTCTATGTGTTTTTGCACAATCTCTCCAGATCTGGCAGCCATATGTAAGGATTGTTTTAACGCATAAATTGTACAAAAGAAGTTTGTTCTTAGAATGTAATTTTGATTTTTTGTTTAATAACGGATATAATGCTCGTCCACATCTTGTAGCCTTTAGACACACCTCCTCTAGATGATCCTTAAAAGTTAATTTCTGGTCCAGAATGATTCCAAGGTATTTAATTGATTTTGATAGGGGTATTTCTCTTCCCGGTACCATTAGTTTTATGGAAGGATTTCTTTTAGGAGATTTATTGAAAGGAAATAAAATAGCTTGGGACTTTTCCTTCTGTCAGTGAGGAAATTTTTAATCAGCTTAATTATATATGTCGGGCAGTTCATTTTGTAAAGTTTGTATACAAGTCCATCGTGCCAAATGGAATCAAAAGCCTTTTCTATACCTAAAAAGAGTACCCGGTGGATAACCTCCTGTTTTTGCTTGATTTTATCATATTTACAACTCTTTTCACCTGATGAGTTGTCGAATGATGAGCTCTGAAACCATACTGGCATCTGTGGATAAGATTATTTTCTTCCGCATATGTTTAAAGCCTATGGAATATTATTTTTTCCAGGACTTTATCTAGGGATGATAATAAGCTAATTGGGCGATAGCTTGCAGGTGCCTTAGGATCTTTACCTTTTTTTAGAACAGGAATAACCATAGCCAATTTGAAAACATTTGGGATATATCCATTTTTTAAACTGAAATTAAATAGATTTACCAGATATTCGTAAGCAGATTGAGGCAGTTGTTTAAGCAAAACATTGCTTATCTGATCAATAAGCTCCAGGAATTCTTCAAACTTTTTATGAAAAAAGGCACTTCTTCATATGTGTTAAGAGTATTTGGATCATTGTTAGGAGTATAATTCTCATTTATTAACGTTATAAAACGGCTAAATTTTCTCTCTGCAGGGCTGTATGAGTTGTTAGTGGTCAGATGAGCGTTTGCAAATTGGTTTGCAATTATCTCTGAGTTTTCTTTGCAACTGGATATTTCCTGGTTATTAACAATTAATGATTTAATAGATTTATCTCCACTCCTAATCCGCTTTGTTATTTTCCAAAAGTTTTTGCCACCAACCAAACCTAGCCCATGCATCATTTCTTGACTTCCCGATGGTGCATGAAATTAATTTGTTAAGTTCCCTCACTATTGCACGATATGTGATATTTAAGTTAGGATCAGAGCACCTCTGGAAGCGACGTTTATACATATTTCTTGTGGAAATAAGACGTTTGCATTCCCCCGATATCGTTATGCTGTTTACTCTTCTATGTTTGTATGGGATTGTTTCCAAACAAACATCATTTTACAGTTTCGAAAATTCTTCTACCGACTGATCATTGTTCTGAACGGTTAGTTCCGTATTAATGGACACCGAACAGTTCAAATAAAAGTCGAAGAGATTTTAGAATCTCTCCCAGTTTGGGTTTTTAAAATCTAGGAATAATTTAAAAGATTGAAGGACATTTTGGTTTATGCCGAAAGTGATTGGAAGGTGATCCGAGTTGAAAGATGAAAGTGTATCGACACTCTCCGAGATAAAAGTATACTTCCACCTGACTCTGAATCTTTTCTGATATTTTAATTTTTAGGGAATTCAATGCTCTTGAAAAAATAACTATTTTCTAAGTTGATCATATTGTATCTGAAGACAACAGCTAATGTATATTTATTTTTGTTTACAAAGTTGTACTTGTAACGTTATTCCCATGATGCCTGGTCACAAGCATTTTCTACTCACATTTTGAATCCATGTACGACTGAGTATGTACCACATCCGTTGGAATGCTGCAGATTATTTTATTTTCAAAAAACATGAAGAAGTGAAGCAAAGAATACCATAAAATGGCAAATTTGGATGAGTTTCGAAGGGAATGGTTTTGTTTGTTTTGTACATAACGATGCTGCACAAATTAATCCAATATGTAGCAGAGCTGCTACTGGTCGGGATGTTGTGGCTTCATAACCAGATTCCTAGATTTCCCAAATAACATGAAAACGTTGCTTTATTTTCTTATTCAACTCTGGTGGGTATGCATTGCCTTTGCTTTCTGGTTGTCTTTGTTGGTTTTCCATGTTTTCGTCGTCTCTGGGGGATTTGCACACGACGTTCTTTCCAAGTATGAAGTGTCTGCCTGTACTGTAATGTAGACTTTAAGATATTTTTTGTGTGTCGACATGAGCTTTGCGGTCTTTCAGTGCCTTTTTGCAACTTAAATACTGTATGGAATGGTGTTCGGTTGTGCTCCAATTCAGTTCAAGACTCAATTATAAAAGTATTTTGCCTTAATTAAGTGAACTTATAATGTTGTTATTGCCGTAATTGTTGATAACGGATACTTAAGGATATTTTATATAAGTTTGCGGAATAGACAGATGTAAAAACACATAAGAGGATGCCGTCTGAAGTGCAGATGCTGGAAACTACGAGGAGTTCAATAAAAACTTTATTGAATATTTCGTTATAGGATTTTATGTTATCGAAGATAAGAATATTACTTATACTTTCGTCTATAAAGGTTAGTTCTAAGAAGTTGTGAAAACATCTACAAAAACTGGCCCTAGTTTGCAAGCTTGGACTAATCGGATCATGCTCGCTCCTTCACGAACAAGTAATACAAAACTAGATATCTATTTATTAAAAAATGTTTGTATGACCTTTACTGTCAGCTCAGGTTGTCGTGGTTCTACGTGCACGAAACTTATCTGGCAAAAGTTTTGACATCATTCTCACAAAATTGGGGGTTGCGTTTAAATTTTTTTTATATATATGCTTTGTTTGGATTACTTAATCTGCTCCAAAGGAGCCTAACAATAAGTATACGAATCTTAAGTATAATTTAATAATGAATCCTAGTATTGATTTCTTGCAATGTGGATCTCTGGTAATTGGCAGGAATTTAAATTAATTTGGTCAAAATAGTATATATGGTATGGATCACATGTCTGAGAATTTTAAACCTGGTTTGGCTTAAACCTCGTGATAAAGGGCCAGAGGACCCTTACAATCATTTACAGAGTGTTCGCAATATTATGTAGAGTGAAGAACTCTACACGCAGAGAAAAAATATGGTTACTATATGGTCACAGCAACAATAGTATGTTCTCTGCAATAAAAGAATGGTTGTCGCAACGTTAGTATTGTTTTTTGAATTTAATTTTGACAATAGTATGATTGCGGCAATATTAATATTATTGAAATGTAACAAAAGCATTGTTGCCGAATTAAAAAATGAAAATTTGGTTGTAGCAACAATATAAATATGGTTGGTGGGACAAAAGTATTGTTTCATGGGTTTTATGTTAACAATAACATGATTGCGGCAATCATATAGGCAAAATCTTAATTAATTTTTAATTTGACAATGCTATTTTTACGAATCTAACGCAATAATAGTAATTTCTATATATAAATTAAATTTTTTCAAAACAAAATACGGATTAGTATAAATAAATCACTCCCTTTATAAAGAGTTTTATGTATTTTTACATAACTTATTTAATAAAAATCTCTATTGTTGAATAACAACTTAACCCAATCTTTACAAAAAAATTTGTTGATCATAGAATGGTTGTATGTAAGTCATACTATGGTTGTGAGGATCATGCATATCATGGTTGTATGTGAAACATTCTTTGGTTGTGAGGATTATAAACGGTTGTGGGGATCATAGTATGGTTGAGTGTGAATAATAATATGGTTGTGGGGATCGTAGTATGATTGTGTGTGAATAATTCTATTGCTGTGAGGACCATAATATTGTTATGGGGATCATAGTATGGTTGTGTGTGAACTATACTATTGTTGTGATGATCATAATATTGTTGTGCCACAACTATATAACCAACAATAGTATGATGCTCTTCGAATATTGTTACCCCAACATACTTTTTTTCTGCGTGTAGTTATGTATGTATAACGGATAACTTTAGAATAGCAAAGTGGACGACGTAATTTAGGTTTTTTAGGTTTTTCGGGTTGACTGTTTTGAGGATCACGTATAAGGCATTTAAGACACGTGACGTAGAATAAAGGATTCTACACGGTCTTTTTTGAGTGTTCGTCCGCGATTGATATTGACTGTTTTAAAGATTCCGTATAAGAGCATTTAAGCCACGAGACGTAGAAAAAAGAATTCTACACAGTCTTTCGGGCGCGTGTGTTCGCGATTACTGTTACGGATGAAGCACAAGTGAAGACCAGGAAACACGGCGTTCGTTTCTCCGAAGTCTTAAAGAGCTTGGACTGCACAATAATTGTCTAGCAAGTATGTTATCATGCCGTTCGAGCGTTTAACGAGAGGTATTTTTAAGTCTCGGTGGATGTTTTCATTTCTCATATACCAAGAGGCACCGGTAATGAGCCGCAATGTCTTCGATTGGACTCTTTGGATTTTGTCTAGATTGCTCGAGCTTGCTTTGCCCCATAGCTGGGTACCGTATAACCAGATAGGTTTGATTGCACTGTTCTATATCAGGACCTTATATTCAAGGTTTAGTTTTGAGTTCGCGTTTAAGAGCCAGTGAAGTTGATTGACCTTAAGTTTCAGTTGAGTTTTCTTGGTTTCGATATGACTTCTCCAGGTGAGTCGGCGATCCAGGTGGATTCCAAGGTATGTAACATGATCAGATTGAGAAAAAGGGATTTTGTTTAGTTTCAATGTCGGACAAGTGCTTAAATTCAGTGTGAAAGTTAACTGTGTGCATTTAGCCTCATTGACATTGACATTTAGCCTCCCTTGCTTTCCAACGACCAACGCAATGCATGTATAGGGGAAAACCCCTGAGTGTTGGCTAATTAAAAAAAAAAAATATCCTGCTTTTTGTGTGCGGCCATTATAGCGGTATCGTCGGCAAAAGCGGATGTTAGCACGTTTGGGCTGGTAGGGATATCTGCGGTAAACAGAGGGTAAAGGATAGGCCCCATGACGCTTCCTTGGGGCACTCCTGCTAGTATTTCGCGGTCATCGGTGACGTGTCGCCCACATTTGACTCTGAATCTGCGGTTTTCTATGTAAGACTCAAGAATCCGATGCGTATTTGCCGGTAAGTATTTGCAAGTTTTGTAGGTCAAGCCAAAGTGCCAGACTTTGTCAAATGCTTGAGCTACATCCAGAAATACGGTGCAGCAATATTCTCGCCGTTTAAATGATTTTTCAATTGCTTGGGTCAGACGGTTAACTTGTTCGATGGTGCTGTGACCTTCCCGGAATTCAAACTGATAGTCTGGTATTATGTTATTTGACGCGAGGAACGGTTTTATTTTTGATAAAAAAAAAACTTTTTCAAATAGTTTGGATAAGCAGGGAAGCAAATTGATCGGCCTGTATGAGGAAGGTATTGATTTTCCCTTTCCTGGCTTTAAAATCATTTGAATCAGAGAAATTTTCCACACTTTAGGAAAGTAACCATGTCTCAAAATAGAGTTAAATAATTTTGCCAGGAACTTCACAGCAATATAGGGAAGTTCCAAGATCATTTTAGGCATACTGAAGGACGCCACCGCCATATTTGAGGACGCCATTTTGGAAGCCATATTGAAGGACGCCAAGGACCCCGCCACAAACGACCCCTAGAAGACTTCAAAAGGACAAATTCGCTGTGAGAGGTACTAATCATAACCACAAAACCCAGCGAAGAAGTAGTAAGTACCCAAGAACTTAGCACAAAAAAACAAGCAAATGATGAGGGTGCAGCTATAGACACGGCACGGCTGCTATTACGTGCCCGACGTTGAAGCAAAGTTATGCTGCATGACCCTGGACATAATTTTCTTGTCGTTACGTGCGAATTAAAATACATGATATTACGTAACCTTGCGACGCCATTTTGGACCGAATCAAAATCTATAACAACATAGACACTTGACTATTACTTGGATCGCTAGCGGCCATCTTTTTTCTTCCATTCCATTGGAAATTTATGCCAATTGCTGGAAACTTCGGTCGCAAACGACGCCATTAAACTGAAAGTTTGAAAATCATATGTTACGAAAAATAATTGTTGGGTGAATTCGCAATGGAAAAATTTTCAATGCCAAAGATCTAAATCTTCTAAATTTTTTCTCGACAAATTTTGATACGCAAAAATTGGAATTTTTGTTTTTCAACGAACTTGCATGTTGGAAAATTCCCCTTGATGGAAAAATCTTTGATGGCTAACTTGGATGCCCTTTTCTTTTTTGAAATAAATTCCGTAACACAACTTTGAAACGCAACTTGAAGCAATTTATTTTTTGGATAGATAAATTGACCCATTCCTGATTAAGTTGAAATTTTTTGCGAAAATTTAGAATAATTCTTGGCAAACCTTGAGAAAATTTTTGTGGCGAATTTTTAAAAATTGTTGGAGAATTTTTGTAAACCTGTTGGCGACCTTATAAAAATTTGTGAAAACATTTTTGGCGACTTTTTGAAAAATTTTGGCGACCTTTGGAAAAACTTTTGGCGACCTTTGGAAAAACATTTGGCGACTTTTTGAAAAACTTTTGGCAATTTTTTGAAAACATTTTGGCGATTTTTCTGAAAACTTTTTGGCGATTTTTTGAAAACATTTTGGCGATTTTTCTGAAAACTTTTTGGCGATTTTT
Source organism: Hydrotaea diabolus (assembly GCA_963513945.1). Lineage (NCBI taxonomy): Eukaryota > Metazoa > Arthropoda > Insecta > Diptera > Muscidae > Hydrotaea > Hydrotaea diabolus. Next base: position 185,755,856 of record OY740718.1, read on the forward strand.
TAAAAAACTTTTTGGCGACTTTGTGAAAACATTTTGGCGATTTTTTGAAAACATTTTGGCGATTTTTCTGAAAACTTTTTGGCAATTTTTTGAAAACTTTTTTTTGCGATTTTTTGAAAACTTTTTGGCGATTTTTTGAAAACATTTTGGCGATTTTTTAAAAAACTTTTTGGCGATTCTTTGAAAACTTTTTGGCGATTTTTTGAAAAAAAATTTTTGGCGATTTTTTGAAAACCTTTTGGCGATTTTTTGAAAACTTTTTGGCGATTTTTTGAAAAAATTTCCTGCATTTTTTTTGAAAAAGTTTTTTGCTGCTACTATATTGAGGGTGCAAAAATGGCAAAGGCATTGACAGACAAATTTGTCAACTGTGTCAATGATTTGATGGACTTCGAATCCGTCTATTCAGTCACAAAATCGGAAGAAAGCTTACATGCCTTGGAAGTATTACGAGTGGAGCTCAATTCTCTGTGGGATCAAGTAAAGCGATCATATCTGGAGTGCCGAGATCAAGAGGAAATAGCTGGAGAGACACCTATTGATAAGACGAAGTTGAGAAAACACTACAAGGAGGCGCTCTCCAGTTATAAAAACGTACTCAGCGCATTGAATGACGAGATCCAGACAATTTCCGAACGCCAAACCAAGGAAAAGCAGGAAAGAACATCGACACTGATGATACAGGATCACGATAATAATCTTTCTTCAATTTCTCGAGTACCACCCTGCGACACTGACACATTTCAAGGGGGGTACCAAAAATGGCCAACATTTAGAGATCTATTTTCGGCGATTTACATAAATAATTCAAAATTAAGCAAGGTTGAAAAACTGTTTCACCTTAACAAAAAAACAGCAGGAGAAGCCAGGGAAATTATTAGCCAAGTTCCTTTGACAAACGAGGGTTTCGATATTGCGTGGGGAAATTTGGTTGCACGTTACGAAAACAAGCGAATGAAAATAAACGAACAGCTAAAGACATTGTTTAATTTGCCCCAGGTCTCCTCAGAAACTGGTTCCTCAATACAGAAGTTGCAGCGCACGGTCAATGGATGTATTCAAACCCTAAATACCTTCAGCATCGACATCAAAGGATGGGATCCGATATTAGTCTACCTTAGCTCAACGAAGCTACCTCGCACTTTTCTAGAAGAATTTGAAAATTCTTTAAAAGATTGTACAACAATACCAACTTGGGCTGAATTTGATTCGTTTTTGACACACAAATTCAAGACCCTAGAATCTGTTGGAAATATAAAACCTGCCTTCTCGAAAAATAATCAGCCTCGATCTGATTATGGCAAAAAAGACACTCGCGTTAACTCTTTTCAAACAAATATTTCGCAGAACTCAAATGTCATGGGGTTTAAAAATAAAAATTATGTAAAAATGCGCGAAGACTCTTATACAAATGGTACGCCAAACTGCCAACTTTGTAGAGAAGAGCATTTCTTGAGAGTTTGTCCAAGATTTCTTGCGAAAAGCATCAATGATCGAATACATATCGTAAAAGTTTCACATTTATGCTACAATTGTCTCTCTTCTGCTCATGGAGTGAGAGATTGCAAAAGTCGCTACACCTGTAGAGATTGTAAGCTTAAACACCACAGTTTGCTGCATAAAGGCAATGAGGCCAACTCTACAGGTGGCGATACAACACAGGCTGGTGTACGCCCTAGTACAAGTGCATCAGCCCTAACAACCTTGATACAGTCCACACAGAACTTAGAATCTCCTAGTGTCACTGCCTTGACCCTCCAAGAGGGTAAAAATAATCAAAATCGAGAAACCTTGTTGTTTACGGCTATTGTCCAAATTGAATCTAGAGGACAAAGATATGATGCCCGTGCTATAATAGACCCGGGATCTCAAGCCACGTTTATCTCGGAAAAACTCAAAAATCGTTTGAAGCTTCCAACTAAACGAAATCTCGTGCACGTAACCGGTTTAAGTCAAACCGTGTCTGAAACATCTACAAAAGCCTGTCTTTTTAACCTTTGTTCTCGCGTGGACCCTAGTTTTGGGCTAGAAGTATGGGCACCTGTTTTGAAGACCCTGCCATCTAGTCTACCACCTAGAACATTGGACCCTTTGCAAATGCATGAAACTGCCAAATTTGAGCTGGCAGACCCTCGTTTTTATGCAAATCGGCCAGTTGATCTATTGATTGGAATAGATATCGGCCCCTTAATATTCACTATTGGTGCTCCGACGCAATCAGTTGGATCTTTTATGGCACAAAAAACAGTTTTTGGCTGGGTGATTGGCGGACCCGTCAATCAACAAATAGAAAATAAAAATCAAATTTCACTGTGCAGTACAGTGGCAATCGAAAAAATTCTAACACGTTTTTGGGAGGTGGAGGAGACCCCAAAAAAGATTTTGAGGTCAGAAGAAGACACGTACTGCGAGGATAACTTTAGCGCTACAACTCGTCGCCATGATTCTGGAAGATACGTCGTCACTCTGCCGTTCAAAACTTGTGAAGAACTGGGTACGTCGAGAAATATCGCCATGGCACAATTCCATAGAATGGAAAAGAAACTTCTTAGGACACCGGAAATTAAGGAGCAATATGATCAGTCCATTCTGGAATACCTCGAACTAGGTCACATGAGGAAAATTTCGCCGTCGGAAGTAAATGAATACCCTCATTACTACTTACCACATCACGCTGTGATTAAACCAGATCGAGTGACCACAAAACTTAGAGTCGTGTTTAATGCATCCAGCCCCACCTCAAACAAAAAAAGCTTGAACGACATTTTACATCCTGGACCAATTCTCCAACAAGATCTCGTTTTGCAGATACTAAAGTGGAGGTTTTTCAAGTACGCGTTCAATGCCGATGTAACTAAAATGTACCGCCAAATATTGTTAGACCCTAGCCAAGCCAAATATCAGAGAATTCTGTTTCGAAAGTCGCCAAAAGATCCAGTGGAAGATTTTGAGCTTGTAACTGTCACATTTGGAGTAAATTGCGCCCCATTCCTCGCCATTCGGACACTTCTTCAACTTGCGGAAGATGTGAAATACAAATACCCTTTAGCCTCGCAAATAATACGACAAAATTTATACGTTGATGATGTCCTAGCAGGCGGCCATACCATAGAAGAAGCTGTAAATTACCGAAGGGAATTAATTTCAGCCCTGGACTCAGCAGGTTTCGAACTTAGGAAATGGAGTTCGAATAATCCTTTGGTGATTGAAGACCTGCCTCCAGAACAAATTTTACCCGTCAATTGGTTGGATATTTCGGAAGGATCCTCAACGAAGACTTTGGGGATCAGATGGCATATATCAGCTGACTGCTTCACTTTTACCTCGCCACTTATCGAAGAAAAACAATCGTGTACCAAAAGAGAAGTTCTATCGACCATAGCCAAGTTTTTCGACCCTTGCGGATGGCTGGCTCCAGTGATTGTAGTGGCTAAGCTGATTATGCAGCATGTCTGGCTAGACAAAATAAATTGGGATGACTCGTTGAAACCAATTACTCAAATGAATTGGAACAATTTCGTAAAAAATTGCCCATTAATAGACACAATAAAAATTCCTCGATGGATTCAGTTTCAGCCATTATGTCAGGTTGAAATCCATGGATTTTGTGACGCATCAGAAAGTGCTTATGCTGCTGCACTCTACATTCGAATTGAATTTCCAAACAACACGACACATACTTCTCTTCTTGCTGCGAAAACTCGTGTCGCACCAATAAAAAAAGTCTCGTTAACACGACTGGAACTTTGCGGAGCTGTTCTTCTTTCAGAATTAGCAGCAGCAGTTGTTCCAAATCTTCAACTAGCAAATGTATCTACACATTACTGGACGGATTCAACGATAGTGCTGGCCTGGCTTACAAAACCACCCTGTTCATGGAGCACTTTCGTCGGCAACAGAACGTCTACTATTCTGGAAAATGTTGGAAATGAAAACTGGAGACACGTAGATTCCGAATGTAACCCTGCTGACATCGCCAGCCGAGGCTGCTCTCCAGATGATCTAATATCTTATCGTCTATGGTGGCAAGGGCCCCCATGGCTGAAATATCCAAAAGATCGATGGCCTAGATATGAAAGTTTGGAAGACACAAATCTGGAGTCAAAACCGGTCAAAGTTCTTGCTACAACCACATTTGAAGACCCTTTGGCTAGATTTTCCTCCTTATCTCGAGCATACAAGGTATTGGCATATGTCCTCAGACTCTGGCGAAATACCGGCGCAAATAGGACTCACCTGAGGATTTCATCCAAGGAAATTACAGCGGTAGAGATCCAAGATGTTAAGATACGACTCCTTGTTCTAACACAAAAACATCATTTTCAAGCTGAGTATCAATCTTTAGTTCAAAAGAATCGCATTTCGCCAAGCAGCTGCCTCCTAACTCTTAATCCTTTTTTAGACCAAAAAGGTGTTATCAGAGCCAATGGATGCCTTGTACAATCACCTGCCTTATCTTATAATGAAAGACATCCAATTATTTTGCCTTATGACGCTCGCCTATCACAGTTATTAACGGAATTTGTCCACAAAATTACGATTCACGGCGGCAATCAACTCATGGTTCGTGTGCTAAGGTCGGAGTTTTGGATCTTCAGGTTGAAGTCTCTAGTCAAAAAAGTTATTCACAATTGCCGAACATGTATACTATACAAAAAACATACTCAAACTCAGATTATGGCCTCACTTCCTCCTGAGCGCACAATGCTGACCCGACCCTTTAAAAACACAGGCGTTGATTTTGCTGGACCCTTTCCTATCAGAAATTTCACGGGACGCGCTTGTCTAATCACCAAAGGTTATTTCTGCATATTCGTGTGCTTTGCGACAAAGGCTGTCCACTTAGAAGCAACGAGCGATTTATCAACACAATCATTTTTGGCCGCGTTTTCCAGATTTGTAGGAAGACGGGGATGCCCTGCGAGAATCTATTCTGATAATGGTACAAATTTTGTAGGTGCAGCGGAAATGATGCGTAAGGATCGGATTGCGTTCATAAAATCCTTTCAGACTCGTACCATCCAGCAGAATATTTACCAGAACCTTGAATGGAAATTCATACCTCCTGGAGCTCCTCATATGGGTGGCCTATGGGAGGCGGGAGTTAAGTCTTTTAAAACTCATCTGCGCAAGCTGATTCCGCAAATGAACTTTACCTTCGAAGAACTCACAACAATATTAGCTCGTATAGAGGCCTGCCTCAATTCCAGACCTTTAAGCCCTGCCAGCGATGACCCATCAGATTTATCCCCTTTGAAAATGATCTCACAAAATTTTTGCCAACGATGGAAGTCTGAATATTTAAAAGAGCTGCATCGTAGATACAAATGGAAGTATCAACAAGATAACATTAAAATTAACGATCTTGTCGTCATTAAGGACGAAAAGTTGTCTCCCAACGAGTGGAAGATGGGTCGTATTGTCGGAACTCACCCCGGCACAGACAACAATATCAGGGTTGTGGACATATTGACTACCAACGGCACAATCGGACGTCCTATTACTAAAGTCATCAAGCTGTTTTCTGACTGACTAGGCTTTTTGACCCCATCCATTATCCAAAACTTCAATAACTTGTTTTTGTATCTTCCTCTAGAGATGGCCGGCTACCTACCGATACGTGAACGCTCTGATGACCGCCTAGATCGTCACCGAAGCCGACGCGAGCGTCCAGGCGGCTGGCAGTACTCCTGTGGTCTTTGTCAAGAGGACCACGCCTTGAAGTCTTGTCGGCGTTTCCGAGAGATGTCGCCGAAGAAACGGTACGAAGCGGTTGACCGACGGGGGTACTGCCGCAATTGCCTGGCTCGGAGCCACTTAGCGCCTGACTGCCCGGTACTGGAGAGCTGTCGGAGATGCGACCACCGTCACCACACGTCTTTGCACGGCGCCCCACAGCTGACACGGTCGATATTTGATGCCACTGCCGCTGAGCCAGTCGTCCAAAGGTCCGTTGTATTTGTGCCAACGGTGACGGTTCGTGTGGCAGAAGATGATTTCGACTCTTGGGCTTCAGTGAGGGGTATTCTCAACTCTTTGTCGACGGTGTCTCGAATCGCAACAGCAACATATAGGCGCCTCAACCTGCCGTCCTCCCGCTTTCAAAATCAGCGGTTTGCCTCCTTCAAGGTGATGGCACGGCAAATGCGGAGCACATGGGTGCTGAAGGTGAAGGCGCTTATCACCGACGAATTGCCTCGACAACCCTACTGCGACCCACTTATTGAGGACCCGACATCAAACTTCTCTCCAGACACGTGTGCCGACATCGACCCTAGAAGCAACACTCCCATAGACTTGGAATTCGGCGCAGACGTTTACCCCGTAATCCTTCACCACAGCCATCACCACAGGGCTTGGCAGAGTCCAAGCCTATAAAACACATCTGGGCTATGTGTTTACTGGCCCAGCCCGAAATCCTTTTAATTGATAAGTGTATTTAGTTTTGTATGTAATCACCGAGTCATGGGGGGCAGAATGTTGAAACAGTGCTACAATTTGTAGCAGCACTGTTTCTATCGAGAATGTGCGATGGCTTGTGTGCATAAACGAAATGAATAATAAAGTCAAGTACATTGACACCGTTGTGTACACAAGCCCTTTTTCATATTTTCGCACATTCTCCCTTGTCCTTTTGTTTTGTTATTGTTGATGTCGCTTTGTGGCGAGCCTATGCGTGTGTTCTAAAACGGCTCATAGGCTCACACAAAGCGAAGATTAGTTTAATTGTAAACTTGAATTTGAATCGTGCGTTTGATTTCTTTCCCCCCGTGACAAAGTGAAGTAAAATCGTTTTAAAACAAACACAACATAAAATATTGTTAACACATAACATAAAACATTGAACATAATTTAAACATTACAAACAAATATTGTGAACATTAAATATTTTTACAAACAATTATTATACAAAAAAACACTGTGAACATAAAACATAAAGCAATATTGCGAAATTAAACATTAAATTTTCAACATTAAATAAAACACACATTGTACATATATACTTACATTTAAGTGAACAAACTAAAACAATACACTGAATTAAACACACAAAAATAACACATTTTTAACTAAACAAAAAAGTAACTAAACAGAGAACCAAAAGAAAAAGAACCAGTGACAACAACAAAAACAAAAGCCCTTGCTCAAACACTAACTCCTTGGCTTTACTAAGTATTCTTTCATGACAGTAATTGCAAAAGAAAATATAAAATTTCTATAGAATTTCTAATATGCACTTTAATTTTAGGGTTGCCTAAATTGTAAACTCCGGACAGAGACACCTGGGAAAAAACAACCTAATTGGAACTCCTGGGAGATCAAATATATAAATACTTCTAAAATTTGTTCTTATTGGACTTATACCATGGACGTCATGGTTCCTAGTGGATAGAAATTTCGGGTTTATCATCTTAACAAATAAGGAAATTTTATTCTTTCAGGAATCCATTAAATAAGGATATTTTAGGAAGGAAGGAAAGTTTATTCTTTCAGGAATTTTATTCTTTCAGGAATCCATTAAATCAGAATACATCGGCTATGTTGAAGTCATGGCCAACATTTGAATAAGACAAGTACGGCAGTTTCAGTGGGTAGATCCGACTTACCTATCTATAAGATTTAAATTTTCCATCGTTCCATCCTCCATTGCCTGAAGTGTACCGATTATATTGAAATTAGTAATAGCTCGTTTGTGTGAGAGTGTATATTGGGCGTGACATCCATTTTTTTCTTTCACGCATACACAGAAAAATGATCGTATTGAAGAAAACAAAATTTAAACCACTAAAAGTAAAGGGTGATTTTTTCAGACGTGTGATTTTCTACAAACGCATATAGTTAAATGTAAGACCCAAGAAATTTATTATTTAATATAAAGATAAGGGTTTGACATTATATTTTAAAAATGATTTCGGGTTCGAATAAATTCCAGCCGAGAGGTCGTATGTCAGCATTAACGCGCCGAATATTCTCTTTTAAGTCGTCAAGTCTGTCCAGCGGTGTTAAATCACACGATCTTGGAGGCCACGCCACAGGCCCACGACGGAAGATTATACGCTCACCAAAAGTTTTCTTCAATAAATTGATTGTTTCGTTGTATGACATGTAGCGCTGTATGACATGTAGCGCCGTCTTGTTGAAATCAAAGGTGGCCCGCATCAACATCCTCCAACAAAAAATTCATGCCTCTATGGCGTTCCCCATTGACTGTAACATTATAGCCGGCTGCATTTTTGAAGAATTATGGATTTCCTCTGCCCATAGAGCACACCAAACACACGCAGAGATAAAATATGGTTACCACGCCAATAATGATATGTTCTACACAATAAAAGTATGTTCGACGCGAATTTAATTTTGGCAATAGTATGATGGCTGCAATACTAACATTGTTGAAATGTAACAATAGTATTATTGCAAAATTTAAAAATGAAAATATGGTTGTAGCTACAATATCAATATGGTTGGTGCGACAAAAATATTGTTTTGCGTTTTTGTTAACAATAATATGATTACGGCAATTTACTGTATGATTGTAATTTTTCCGCATTTAAAAATGCTTTTTAGAACAATGGATCTAATGCAATAACAGTACTTTTTGTATATAAATTAAATTTTTTCAAACAAACAGCTTGGGCTTTGTTTAACATAAATATTTTTAATAAAAAAAAATTGTCTATTGTTAAATAAATCATTACTATTATTTTGAATTTGATGTATTTTTAAATAATTTTCATAATTGAAATCTATTGTTGATAGCTTAATCCAGTTCTAATAAATAATTTTAGGGCTCATAGTATAATTGTCGGTGATCATACTATGGTGGCAGGGATCATAAAATGAATGATAAACAAAACTGATGAGCCAGGATAACGTGAACAGACCAGTGACCCAAATTCCTAATCACAACCAACGCCAAAACTAAAAACAGATTTCGTAAAATTATGACCTTAGCCCTTTTAATATTACAGCAACGAGATGTAAGTCGGCAATATACCTTCGGTTAAATTAGCTCTGATGCAAACATGCACGATTCTATGACTGCTGGTAATTGCGGTGTTAAGGGTATTAACGTCTTACCGTGTTGGTATAAAATACATACAAATAAGTTACGAGGCTGCTATTTATATTTCTGGCCTAATAATAAAAATGCGAATATTAATCATCAACAATGGTTTTATTGTTTTTCATAGTATTTTCCAGCATGATTTATACACTTTTGCAGTGCTACGACAACTTTTTCCACTCCGATTGAGATACCTCCAAAATGGTTCTTGAACGCTTCAACAGCATATTCTGGCAACGAAAATCGTTGACCACGCATTTTTTCTTGATGTGTGGGAATAAAAAGAAGTCATTGGGTGCCAAATCAGGGCTGTATGTCGGATGACCCATCAATTCGACGTTATGGTCGGCCAAAAAGGTGCTGCTTTGAGTAGATGTGTGAGAGCTCGTATTGTCATTGTGAAAAATGATTCGCCATACAGAGATTTAAGTTCATTGATGCGTTTAAGTTCATGCGAAGTTGTGAAAAATGAACTCTTAGTGCTGAATAGGCCAGAAATATATGTAGCAAACCCTCTGGTCTGGTTTCAACTTCACAGATTCTGGTAAAAGTACATGCTTTAGTCGTGATTTATTTGAGAAGCTAAAAGATCTGCTTAAAAAAGAAAAAAAAAATGTTTACTAAAAATGCGTCGACAATAGATTGATTTAATAGTTAAACTTAAAGAAAAATAAGTATTCAAACACATTTTGTTTTGTATATATATATATATATGAATTATTGAATCTGCTCCAAAGGAGCCTAACAATAAGAATACGAATCTTAAGTATAATTCAATAATGAATGCTAGTATGGATTTCTTGTAATGCGGATCTCTGCTAATTGTCAGGAATTTAAATTAATTTGGTCAAAATAGTATATAACTGGTATGGATCACATGTCTGAGAATTTTAAACCTGGTTTGGCTTAAACCTCGTGGTAAAGGGCCAGAGGACCCTTACAGTCATTTACAGAGTCTTCGCAATATTATGTAGAGTGAAGAACTCTACTCGTAGTTCTGTATGTATAACTGATAACTCTAGAATAGCATAGTGGACGACGTAATTTATGTTTTGTAGGTTTTTCGGGTTGAGTGTTTTAAGGATCACGTATGAGAGCATTTAAGCCACGTGACGTAGATTAAAGGATTCTACACAGTCTTTTTTGAGTGTTCGTCCGCGATTGATATTGACTGTTTTAAAGATCACGTATAAGAGCATGTAAGCCACGTGATGTAGAAAAAAGAATTCTTCATAGTCTTTCGGGCGCGTGTGTTCGCGATTACTGTTACGGATGAAGCACAAGTGTAGATTAGAAAACACGGCGTTCGTTTCTTCGAAGTCTTAAAGAGCTTGGACTGCACAATAATTGTCTAGCACGTACATTATTATGACGTTCGAGCTTCTCTTTGTGCTTTTTATTGATTTTTTGAATTGCCTCTTTTACAAGAGGTATTTTTAAGTCTCGGTGGATGTTTTCATTCCTCATATACCAAGGGGCACCGGTAATGAGCCGCAGTGTCTTCGATTGGACTCTTTAGATTTTGTCGAGATTGCTCGAGCTTGCTTTGTCCCATAGCTGGGCACCGTATAACCAGATAGGTTTGATTGCACTGTTGTATAGCAGGACCTTATATTCAAGGCCTAGTTTTGAGTTCGCGTTTAGGAGCCAGTGAAGTTGATGGAATTTAAGTTTCAGTTGAGTTTTCTTGGTTTCGATACGACTTCTCCAGGTGATTCGGCGATCCAGGCGGATTCTAAGGTATGTAACATGATCAGATTGAGAAAAAGGGATTTTGTTTAGTTTCAATGTCGGACAAGTGCTAAAATTCAAACACATTGATGCCCGCTTAACGCATTTTCTTCTTTATTTTTTCTGTAAATCGAAAAGTTTGAAAACAAACGACTTTTAACCAGTTACAAATTAATTTTTTTTGATACGAGGCGGTTTTCGCTTTTCAAATAAATCATATTTTTTATTAAAAATCATAGAGTACACATCCAGACATCATCATTTCTAGCAGTAGCAGCATCCAAAAGGACGACATTATTGTATCCCTTTTGCATATTTAATCTGGTGTATGCTAGTGCGAAAAATAAACCTCGTAGCAGAATTGTTTCTATGATTTAAGCAGAATGTGCTAGAATGTACGATCTTAAGGGAAGCTGATACAAATGTCGCTTTATACTACGTATTGTACTGGCAAGGCAATATCCGATTGATCAACCAAAACTGAAGAACGTTTCTGCTTGGAAACCGAAAAAACCGCAGACAGCTGCAGTGCGTTCAAAGTATTTCTAGGTACATGAATTACCTAGGAGCCTCAAGTTGTGCTGGCCTAGTGTCAGAAACGAGTCAAGATTTTCAGGTTTTAGAAGGAGAACTAAACGTTTGTTAAAAATCATCATCAAACAATTCGTTTGGTTTTAACAAGTACCTACACACAACATACCAATATGATGTAATTTTGAATATTAACCGGGAAAATAATGTAGTTGAACATAAATCGGTAATAAAAACAATTAAAAAAACAGCTTAGGTCGGGTTGGGGCTATATCAAAAGATAACTCATAATTTTCAGTCGAATTGGTTATGGGTTGCTTATAACCCATAAATAACAAATATATGAACAAAAACATATGCATGTTTCGAAACATTGCCGCAAACTTATAAATGTTTCGATAGAAACAAATATATGTTTGCACACAAGCATTTAAATGGTTGTGATCCTTGCTCTAAATATTTAATGTTTCCTGCATTAATGTTCCCTGCATATGTTATAGAAGCTGTAAAGTATTTCCGTATTTGTACTTATATATCTCATTTATCATTTGGGGCACCATCTGAGATGGACTACAGCAGTGTTTGTGACTCAATACCTGATGCGTGCATATTTTTATGTTCCCGTCCCGTAGCATAACAGCCGTAGCAGGGGAATAAATATGTATCACGTGCCTCCTTTCCTACAGATGTAGTTGGTAAAATATATAACAGGAAAATCCGGTTTATTTCGTTATATAGAAATCTTAAGCTAACGTCTTCAAATAAAGTGCAATAGCCATATAATTGTTAACGCAAACATTTGAACACACACTCTAGTAAGCTTCTTAATTATGGCGTCTGTAAACAGGCAATATTTGGTCCAATTCATGTTTGTTTTAATAAAAGTTTACGTTGTTCTCGTCTATGTTGTTGCCATTGCTATTCGAGTTATGGTCCATAGCATCTGTATTGGCTGGCGAAATAGCCTAATACATACGTGTTTCCCTTATCAGGCCTATAATGAACAGACGATAAACTTCTTGCAATTCAGTAAGTAAGTATACGATATTATTTCTAACGCGTGATCCATTTCGAGGTTTCCTAATTTTTTAAAGAAAAAACACAGAAAATTCAAATTAAATGGGGAATGTTTATTATCATTTGAAATACATTCTTTGCCAGTTATTTTTTATAATTTATGTCGATCAAATTTTCGCCGTGGCTACGTCTCAGATGATCCATCCGTTGAGTCCTATTTTCGATGACTCGTTCGAGCATTTCAACTGGTAACAGGCGAATGACACGCGTCATGTTTTGCTCCAAGGCCTGAATCGAAGCGGGTTTGTCCGCATAAGCTCAACACTTTACATATTCAGGCAAGAAAAAGTCTAACGGTGTGATATCACACGATCCTGGTGGCCAATCGACAGGCCCAAAAAGTGAAATTATCTGCTCACCAAAGTGTTCTCTCAATAAATCCATTGATTGATGGAAAGTGGCGCCGTCTTATTGAAACCAAATGTCACTGAGATCACGAGTTTCAATTTCAGGCATCAAATATATCATAACACGATTACATTGACTGCTACGTTCTCACCAGCATCATTTTTGAAGAAATATGGAACGATGATTCCACCGGCCCACAAACCACACCAAACCGTTGTTTTTTCTGGATGAAGAGGCAGCTCTTGAACCTCTTCTGGTTGCGTTTCGTTCCAAATGCGGCGATTTTGCTTGTTTACCTACCCATTGAACCAGAAATGGGCCTCATCGCTGAACAAAATTTGGCTCGAAAACGTCGGATCTTCTTGGAACTTTTCAAGAGGCCAAAGAGCGAAGCAATGTCACTTAGGAACGTCAGTCGGCTGTATTTTGTACGCTTTCAATTTTAGATCTCGACGTAAAATGCTCCAAGTCGTTCCATACATCAGTCCGAGTTGCTGCGAACGGCGCCAAATCGACTCTCCACGGTCTTGGTGTACACTCTCAGCTACGGCCGCTACAGTTTCTTCACTGCGTGCTGGACGTGGTTTATTCGGTCGAATATTATTCAATAATGAATGCTGGGCCTCAAGATGGGTGATGGTGCTGCGAATAGTACTCTCAGTAGGCCGATTATGTTGACCATAAGTTGAACGAAGTGCACGAAACACATTCCTCACTGAACGTGAATTTTCGTAATAAAGTTAAACGATTTGTAAACGTTTTTCAGGCGTAAGTCTTTCCATGATGAAATGCCAAACAATACTAAACCAAAATAACATGACAGCATGACACGACTAACACGACTTACACGTGATCTGTCAAAAAAGGCTGTTGAAAAAAGTATCTCTACTTGGATCACCCATTAGAAAATTTCTTTGAAAATCTAAGTAAATTATGCGCAGAAACCTATTTCAGTTGACTTATTTAAACATCCCAGATTGCAGAGTATAACGACTTTAGTTTTGTTTATTTTTTTAAATTTAATTGTGGGGTGAAAGATATTAATAATTAAAGCTGTGTTGTTTTCATGCTTTAAAGCATTTGCAAATGTTAAAAGGAAACTGCGAAAACGGAAACCTTACCCATTTGACATTTTGAATCATGGCATGTGCACAGATTGTTAAGATTCCAGCAGATTATTTGCTCTTATTCCAAAACATGAACAAATATAATAACAGACATTTGGTAATGCAAAACCCGTGAATGTTGCCAATGAAATGTTCCTGGTCAACAGTGAGCTACAAACTAGACAAATCTGCGGTCTTTTGTTTTTAGGGACTTTTATTCTTCTCATCGAGATTTAAAGAGAAAGTCAAGGGTCCCTTGAAGCGTTTCTTATTTTTATTATTTTCATTGTTAATACTTTGGTTTGGTTATGTGGTCATTTCACATTCTTCTTTGTCTGTGGCTCTACAATAGTCTGAGAGAGGGCGATGCTTTAAAATCCTTCAAAAATTTTATTTTGACTTTGAAATACTTTGTGCCATTTTAGAACAGCGGATGTGGAAAGGTTTAGTTTTTTTTTGACTGTCATTTGGTATTTGGTGTGCTTTTTCGTTATATTGCAGATTAGTTTCTTACTACGACTTTATGAATGCTTTTAATTTTCTTTTGAATACACCATTCGACAGCATTTTTATACCCTACACCATTATAGTATGCTGGGTATTATGACACAGTGCTGATGTTTGTGTCTTAAAGGAAAGGAGATTGACCCCAAGTCGATTTATTATCGCTATCTGATTCCGTCTGATTCCTTCTGTCTATCCGTCGTTGTACAGGTCGCAATCATGAACCATGTTCGACGAATCTTAGTGCAATGTTTACTTTTGGGCCAAGGACTTAAATATCATAAAAAGGATTTTTCCTGATTTCGGAATCTCCAGATCTTAAAGCCACATATTACAACCGCTCTTTCTGGTTACTTAAATTACTAGGCGTGGTGTAGAAACATCTCAAAAATTGCTTACCGTCAAGGTTAAAACCCGGCAACTTTAAGAGTAAGCAAGAAATCTCGAAAGCTGAAGCCAAGAAGGAAAAGAAGTAGGAGACAGAACCCTAAGAATCTAACGATGATATGGGCTTTCGTCTCTTCTACTAAATCGACAAATGTTTGTTTTTATACTTCAGTCGCCGGCATGAAGTGGCAAACTACCCCTGTAAAATAATATGCTGAATGTTTTTACCCGCATTTCATCCTAAACAGACTTGCGTAATATAAGGTGATCCATCCAGAGGTATTTTTTCAGAGCAAAAAAAATATAAAAATTCAAATCAAGTGTGGAATTTTTATTCGTAATTTGAAAGGACATATGGCATTTATTATTTGAAAATAATTTCCTTCAAATGTTTGCCGCAACTACGCCTCAGGGTTTCCATTCTGAGGGTCCAATTTTGGATGACTCGTTCGAGCATTTCGACCGGTATGGCTTTAATGACACGCGAAATGTTGGCTTCCAAAACCTGAATCGTAGCTGGTTTGTCAGCATACACTTTGGACTTTACGTAACCCCTAAGAAAATGTCTAAAGGTGTGATATCACTCGATCTAGGTGGCCAACTCACCTGTCCAAAACGTGAAATTAGCTGCTTTTCGAAATGACCATTGTTTGAGCAGCTGTATGGCAAGTGCACCGTCCTGTTGAATTCAAATGTCGTCAAGATTACGGGCTTCAATTGCGAGCACCATTCACTGTTACGTTCCGGCCATCATCATTTTTGAAAAAATATGCACCGATGATTCCACCAGTTTATAAACCGCACCAAACCTTGGTTTTCTCTGGGTATAATCGCACCTCTTGAATCACTTCTTGTTGCTCTTCAGCCGAAATGCTGCAATTTTGTTTATTGAATTTGCCGTTGAGCCAGAAATGGTCCTCATCACTGAATAAAATTTTGGTCGAAAACAGAGGATCTTCCCGTTTCTCACCGAACGCTCATTTCTAGAGTACAGCTGCCAACATTTGATGGTAATTATTTAAAAAAAAATAAGTCCCAAAAAATGGCCTTTCAATTTAAAGATTCCACACTTGATTTGAATTTTTAATTTTTTTTGTTCTGAAAAAATACCTCTAGTTGGATTACCCTATATTTGTTGTCACTAACCATCACATAACTATGACCAATTATATTAAAAACTCTTAAAATTAGATTACATTCAAATAAAATAAGAAAATAAACATAAGCAAACTTCTGCTAAAGGTAGAAGTCCCTTCCATCACCTTATAAGATGAATTCACAGCCTTCCCTGTTATATCTCATTTTATCTAAGAAATTTAATCCCAAAAGTGTTACATTGCAAAACATTTTATGATGTTTTGTTCTGGCAGAAAACCAAAAAGTTGGGTTTATTAAAACCCAGCCTTAAAATATAAAGAGTTTGCAGGTGTCTTTGATAGCCACACTAATACGTGCTCACTTTTGCAACTTTGATGAGGGTCCATTTTTTTATGCTTTGTTAAAGCTTAAGCCGAACACTTGAGTTGGCATAATTTGCGAATGTTTTTCAAACATCGTTTTAGTTTCAATATTAGGACAGGTGTGGAACATGTCAGAAAACATGTTCAATGTCTTAACTATATTGCAAACCTCACCTATCACTAAAACTAAAAGTATACATATCAGGAAATGTGTTTAAAGTCCATGTCAGCCTATCTTAACCTTGAAACTCAGAAAATATATCTCGAGGTGATATTCTCTGCTCCACGTGTCACACTGTTTTAAGAGAAGGGACCACACATGGAACACTTCGCCAAAACATCTGTTTCATGTTGCGATAAAATGTTTCTTCGTTAATACTGAAAAAGAATACAAGTATATTATCCTAGTAAACTCAATAATTCTGTTTTTTTATCCAAACTCTATTGGCCAACAGTCATAATTCGTTGTTGTATCCTGTTTGTGTTTCCATTAAAGTATCGTGTAATGAATGTTGTTGAGCCCGAAGCAACTGAATTTACACTGCCAAAGATTACACTAATGGATGTGTGTTTTCACATGAAAGAAACATGGATCCACCTGAGGCACAAGACAGATGAACACAATACCTCCGATGTAAGTTAATATGTTTGCATAAAAAGTGAAAAACACAATTTCAGAAGATAACTGGTTTTTAAATTTTCAAAACTATTAGAATTTCTCAGCAAAATTCAAAACTCTTTACTAGTAATAATTTGGTGGCGTTTCCAGCTACTTACACAACGGTGATGACTTCTACTAAAGAAATTAAAACTCGTACAGCATACTTACGGATCATACAGTAAGTTTAAACTTAACAAGGAAAAACGTTGTAAAGTTCCGTCAGGCCGAACGTTATATAATATCCCTAAGCTGTTACTCATCTCAGTCAAAAGTTGTGAGCAAAATGTTTTTTAATTTGCCATATGTACATATTCGAACACAATAAGTTATGAGTTGTCAAGCAGTCCCTTTAAGGGAAACATTTTTCCTTTTGAGTCGATTTCGCATATTTAAAATTCCGAACAGCTTATGACCATAAGCCATCATGCTGCGAAATTGCATAATCCTGGGTTGATTCCTTTAACCGCTATCGATCTTTCAACAGATACACAGATGGACAGAAGCAAGAACTGACAGACGGACATGGCTAAATCGTCTTAGAATTCGACGATCAATAATATGTGAACGTTATAGGGTCTTTGCTAGTATAGACTACGAGTGCGATTGTTTGTGATAAATTTTAACAGTCTTACCAGATTGTCACACATAAATGTGACAATCTGAGTTTGTGACAGTTTGAGTTTGTGCATTGACGTCATTTTTAAGCTGTCGTCTGTTTTTTCCTACACGAGTATATATAAAATTGGATGTATGTGATTATGTTTGTACACGGAGAAAAAAATATGTTAAAAATATGTTTGCATGCAATCATATATATGTTTGGGGACGGGCACAATCATATATATGTTTGTGTGTTAACATATTATGTTTGCCCACAATCATAATATGTTAGGGGCACAATTCTAACATATCAAAAAAAGATATGATTGTGTCCTAACATATTTTTGTCAAAAAAATATGTTAGAACATATTTTTTTAGAGTTTTAGAGAGTATTACTCTCAGAGAGCGTTATTGTATGACTCATCGTTTTGTGCAAAGAAGGGTAATATATGGTAACCGTGTGTATGAGGAGGAGGAATGGGACCGACACCAAAGGGTATTATTATTTGATGCTGTTTACTCGTCTGGCTAAGCTTAAGGTCGTTTTTTTATTGAATATGTATTTGGTGAACGGTGAAAGAAATTTGTTGTTGTTTTACAACGTACAACAAATTCAAAATAAAAGAAGAAGATTATTAATTAAATATAAATTAAATATATCAAATCATTTTATTAACAAAACGTTCTGTAATACTGACGCCGTTTATTGCCCACACAAATTATTTTGTCAACATACATATGTACATACTATGTGCGCTTATCATGTTCTTTGAACAAACACACTCCCGCACCAACATTTTTTATCATCTGGAATGACTCCAGGTACAGTAGTAAAGAGAGCTTTGACTTGCTCTGCATATCGCAAAATTTCTATTAAATGGGCACAACTCAAAATTTTGCAATTTTCAGAAAACTCAAAAAACTATTCTGCAGCTCGTAAACTACTTTTCAGAAAAAAGTGTGATTTATTTAGAAGAAATTGGTAACAGAATATGATATGTTTGCACACAATCATATAAATGTTTGCATACAACCATGTATATGTTTGCACACAATCATAGATATGTTTGCACACAATCATATATATGTTTGCACACAATCATATATATGTTTGCACACAATCATAAATATGTTTGCACACAATCATATATATATGTTTGCACACAATCATATATAAGTTTGCATACAATCATATACATGTTTACACACAATCATATATATGTTTGCATACAATCATATGTATGTTTGGGAAAATTTCTGCTAGCCCAAACATAATATGTTTGGGAGCTGCTCCAAACATATATATGTTGCCTGCAAAATATGTTTGGGACAATATGTTACAGAGGCCGTTTTTTTCCTCCGTGTATGTATGGGACCTATACCTCATACACCGCTGATCCGATTTTGATGAAATTTTCAGACGAACGTCAGCTTCCCGTTAAGTTTTTTTTTGACAAATATGGCCAGTCGGTGGAGGGGAGTGCAAAAGCAATTTTTAAGCTTGAACACTGAAAATTGGTAAGTATATATAATCGATGACAGGGAAATATATAATAAAAAACCAGATTTTAGATTATCGTTTTGTGGGAGCGTGGGACGTGGCGTAAGTATTTTTAAGAGATCTAGAATTTGAAAATTGGTATATTTATACTACTGATCATGGCGTTGCAAAAGTGTTGTTTTGAGTAATTTTAATATTTATTCCCCTCGTTCCAGTTTGGAGCATAGGGCAATAGTTGTTTTGAGTTAAAGGGCTGACAATTGGTAAATTGACGACGACGTAGATCGCGGATCTCGTGCAAAAGTGAATTGAGGAATCCCACCTCAGAGGTCCAGTTAGCTTTAGAACTAATAACCCAAACGGTAAGTCCATTGCGGCCGATTTTTAATTTTGAACAAGAAAATATTTTAAATTGAGAGCATGGTTTTTGAACCATCTCTCACAATAACAAAATATATGTACTATACGCGAAACTGTACAGAGGAATTTTACTTCAGACAGGAACTTATCAACGGTTAATGTCGGTAATTTTTTACTGACTTCCTTAAAAAATTTCAAAATTTTCGAGCCGGCGCAAGCCATTGGCAACATCAAAATATACCTGTGCACACAAGTGCAGAGAGGAATATTTACTTCATAGTTAACTATGCTCAACAATATATATATTTGGCGAGTTTTTAGTGAAGCAGTGGCATCACCGGGAATTGCATCCACATACTCAATTGTGAATGTGGTACAGCATATTCAGCACTCAAGCTTCCATGGAAATGAACCACACCGAAACACCAACATTAGCAACAAATCGAGTATGGCCACTGCCCTTAAAATATTTGAAATCAACATATGGGACGAATGCACCATGGCCCACAAAAAAACCGCTTGAAGCGCTTGACCACACGCAGAGAAAAAACATGGTTACTACATGGTCACGGCAATACTAATATTTTCTTCTCAATAAAAGTATATTCGTCGCAACCATATCATTGTTAACTGAATTTTGTTTTGGCAATAGTAAAATTGCTGCAATATTAATATTGTTGAAATGTAACAATAGTGTTATTGCCAAATTTAAAAATGAAAATATGGTTATAGCAACAATATAAATATGGTTGGTGCGACAAAAGAATTGTGTTTTGCGTTTTATGTTAACAATAATATGATTACGGCAATCATACTGTATGATTGTAATTTTTTTTCATTTAAATATGCTTTGTAGAACAAATGTTATTGGCGAGAATCTAATGCAATAATAGTACTTTTTTATCGAAATTAAAATGTTTTAAACAAGCTGCAAAATGCTTACGTTTATTTAAACTTATTTTTTCTACTTTGAAATAAATCACTGCTATTATTTTGAATTTAATGTATTTTTGAATGATTTTCATAATTCAAATCTATTGTTGACAACTTACACCAATTCTAATAAATAATATTGGGGATCAAATCTATTGTCGACAACTTAAACAAATTCGAATAAATTATATTGGGGATCATAGTATAATTGTGTGTCATCATACTATGGTTGTAGGGACCATAACATGGTTGCGTGTGAATCATACTTTGGTTCTGAGGATCATACTATGGTTGTATGTGAAACATACTATGGTTGTGAGGATAATACTATGGTTGTGGAGATCATAGTATGGCTAAGTGTGAATCATACTATTGTTGTAAGGATCATAGTATGGTTGTTATTGAATCCATAATATTGTTGTACCACAACCATATACCCAATAATAGTATTATCCTCTTCGAATATTGTCACCAC
Source organism: Hydrotaea diabolus (assembly GCA_963513945.1). NCBI lineage: Eukaryota > Metazoa > Arthropoda > Insecta > Diptera > Muscidae > Hydrotaea > Hydrotaea diabolus. The sequence continues at coordinate 185,776,598 of OY740718.1, forward strand.
AACCATACTTTTTTTCTGCGTGCGGACTCTGCTCGAGGGATACAACTGCCCATGGGACGTGGTTTAATACTTCTTGTGTGTGATTTTCGCCAAACTTGGCTTATGATACCTCGATTAATGCCCGCCGATAAGTTAAACGCATGCTTAAAAGCATCATATTTATGAAAGCGAGTTAAGAAAATTACAACAAACATGTGGAACTTCCCTCTAAACCTTTGCAAAACAACTTTTACACATCGGAAATGGCCAACTTCCAATTGATCCGATAAAAAATGAGATTTCTTTTCCGACCAACTTTTATCATTTGCTGCCGAATATTTAAGCCGTTTTTGAAAATGTATTCCCAAATTTAACGCACAATTACAAAAATTCAGATTGGCTGTGTGAACGTGCTATTTAGCATCACAAAATTATGATGTCAGGGAGATAGATGACAACTTCCAATTAAATTGCCCAAAGAATCTGCAGAATATCATTAAATCGACACAGTGCACGATCAGGATGAAGCGGTGAATTATTAAACAGAATTTCTTAATTGGCTAGAGCAACCCGAAATACCACCACAAATATTGACGTTAAAAATATAGTCACCGGTGGTGCTCATTCGAAACTTGAACGCGCCAAAACTGTGCAACGGAACCAGACTGAACATAAACAATTGTATACCTAATTTGATCGAGGCAACAACCATCAATGGCAAATTTAAAGAAACAAATGTGTATATACCTCGCATACCAATATTTTGTAACGATTTACTATTCGGCTTCAGTTCCCTTTGTTTCTTCCCTTCGCGATTATTTATTTTTTTTTATTTTATTCATTTTATTTGAATATCCTATACAACAAGATACAATATCTTATAATCAAAATTAATAAAAGTAAGGGTTTAACAAGAGATACAGAAAATCAATAATAACATAGATCAAATAATAAGGTTATTTCCAGTTCAAAGAGTTATACTAAAACTAATTTACGAATAATCGATATAATTCTTTTTAAAATTGATTAGCTTTGCTGATAGTTTGAATCTTTTTGGTATCATATTCCGTTTATATAGCAAAAAGCCAATCCTTAACTGTTGTCTTGATATTGGAACATTCATGTTTTTCTTAAGGGCAACTGTATGTTGATTACTCCCTATTTGCCCCCCAAAAAATGTGTACATTTATACACCCTGCTGAACTACCAAGAATATTAAATATCCATTAGCATTACATTAAATTACATGAATTTGATACATGTGTTTTCTACTTGTGCGTAGCAAGGCACGCTAGTGTCTATTAAAATAATGTCGAGACAACAATTGCAATTTCGAGGTGGTCGACTATTTAGTCTGCGAATAAATCAGAATGTTCATGCGGAAAATTCGTATCGGGAAATTCGTGAACGCACGCAGAAGTTTCCGACCGATGTTACGCTAAATGGACTAAATCAAAGCGAGCAGAATTCTGGAAAGAATAATAACAGGACTAATTATTTTTGCCGGCCCACAGTGCTATCATTGGACAAAAATAGAAGGAGTTTTAAAAATACAATGAAACCTCATTTCTAAATAGATTATGATACGATTTTTCTTGTAAAATATTTTTTATTGGGGTTTTACTTAATCATTTGGCATTTCAATTAGGCCTGAATTATCACGATGACCTGCTCTCAGAACAGTTCACTGACATCCCAGATTTGATGATTTTGAAATGTTAAAAAAAAAACAATAGAAAATTTAATTTTGCAAAAGAATTTCACCGAAGTTTGAAATAGGGAGAATTTTTCAAATAAAAAATTCATCATTTACACTTTTAATAAACGAAAATCAAAAAGAATCGGACATTTCAAAAAGAATCGGACATTTTTTTTTGAGTTATGAGAATTTTTCGAAAAAAACATCATAGATACTTTTAAAAAATTAAAAAGAATCGGTCAAAATCGGCAAAGATTTTGTGTATTTATATTAGACAAAAGTCAAAACTTATTTACTGTGGAAAAAAAATTCACTTTTGGGGCATGGGATCGATCTCATTCGATGCTCTGATGTTGGCCACATCAAAAAAAGAAAAAAATTAATATTGATTATTTTACCCTTAGGTCCCTTTTTCTATGCGCTGTCACATATGAAGGTAATTGTTTTCAAAAAATAAATGCCATAAAATGTCCTTTCAAATTAACAATAAATATTCCACACTTGATTTGAATTTTTATTTTTATTTTGTTCTGCAAAAATACCTCCAGATGATAGATCTGATTCGAAATCACATTGTGCGATGCACCCAATGCACAGAATATAATCTTATTATGGCCCCATATTATACAAACATGGGATATACAGAAAATACCATACAAAAAGGATTTGTACCACCGGAGAGTTTCTTGTTCTTAGACAGCAGAAATGGTATTCAGAACTCAGATGGAGTTCCAGTTTTCTACCATCATTATAGACGGGCTACGACTAAGGCCATAGAGATTGATACGGTCAGCGAAGCGGACATGAGACATAGTACAAGCATACCGAATAAAGACGTGGGCAAAATTGCCAAACTAAACACAGAAAAATACTTGTGGCTTAGTTAACAGAAATATACTTTTTTGATAGTCTTTTTTCTTACTCCTTGACCTTTTATTTTATCTTAACATACAATATATAAGCGATGTTTTTCATAATATTTTCATTGCAAACTAATAAAAAAACGGATTAATCAAATAACTCCTACTCAAATATTATAATTTTAAAATATAGCTTAATATGAAATAAGATTATACTAGAGTTCTCTGTATGGGGCGTTGTATACTAAGCTCATATCAACTATTGTTTATTATAGTATATAAGTAAGAATGTATGAATTTAAATAAACGAACTAAAAAAAAAAAAAATACCTCCAGATGGATCACCCTATATATGATTGTAGGGGTGTAAGCAAACATAGCCAATATGCTAGAATTGTACCTGGAAAACATGTAGATTTGAAGTATATCCTGAATAATGGCTGCTGTGCAAATTGGAAATGTCATTTGTATGGAGTCACTTCTGGAGTGGCAGAAAATCTCTAAAAGAGGGGGACCTTTGTATGTGGCTATAAGTATATACATGGGGATTATTCGACAGCATGGATGATCGTATGGTCCAATTAAATCCAACACGCAGAGAAAATATATGGTTACTATATGCTCACGGCAACAATAATATGTTTTCTACAATTAAAGCATATTCGTCGCAACTTTGCATGTATGTATGCGTGTGTTTTTTTTTTGGTATATTAAAAAAAAGATACACACACCCGAAACAGTGCATGGTTGTTGTCAATTATAAAATACAACAACAATCGGTAGGCAGTGTGAGGGTCTTTTATTGTGTTTACTTTGTTCAGTAGAATACTCTACTGCCGACTGGTTCTCGTTTATTTAAAAACTGCCTGCACTTAAGCATATACTTATAGTCATTGATCATGGATTAATCACATTCACTACTTGGGGTCTACAGATGATAAAGAAGCATTCAGCCTTTGCAGTCACTGCTGCTTGCAACAAAAAGTCTTTTCGACTGCCTTTTGAATATATTTTTCTTGTTTTAATAAAATGTTCAATTGAAACAATGTCTCAAATATGGCAAAGAACTAATTTTTAAAAAAATGCTTAATAAAATTAATCATATTATGGTTGTGGGAATCATAACATGGCCGCGTATGAATCATACTATGCCTGTGAGGATCATACTATGGCTGTATGTGAAAGATAAAATGGTTGTGAGGATCATAATATGGTTTTGGGGATAATATTTAGTATGGATAAGTGTGAATTATACTATTGTTTTGAGGATCATAATATTGGGTTGCCACAGCTATATACATAACAATAGTATGATCCTCTTCGAATATTGTCACCAAAACCAAACTTTTTTTTGTGTGTATATACTAGTTTTGACTAGAGATGGGTGCTGCACTCTATGCAATATTTGTGATATGTAAAAAAACGATGTAATATGTAAAATATATATAAATATGTATGATATCAAACAATGGACCGAAATGGGCCAACAGCGATAGGGTTTGCCCTGGTCCAAACCTGAACAATGCACCCAGTTTTATCGAAATTGTTTCAAATCAAGCAATAGAAGAACGGAATGAGGTAATGCTTCTGAAACGATCGTTATAATACACATACGGTTCATCTTAATTCATTTAAGGTGTTACAAAACTTTTACCACTAAGTCATAATAAACTGTATCGCCATGGGGTTTAGGGTAAAAATCAAAATAAAATGCATCTACTTGCTATTCGACTTCAGTACAAAATACTGACTACAGGCGACTCAGCGAAATGTTCAAACATGTCATTCTTTCAAAAACTCGTTTTTGTGCTATACAGGCCACCAGCATTTCTACCAATTTTTTTTTTTTTTTATGCCTCGCCTTATCAAAATTTTCTTAAAGTCATATGGTGCTGTCGGACCATATGCTCGCTAATTTTTTAAATAAAAAGCTTTGGATATATAACTTTACATGTTAAAACCATGAAAACATGATAAGACAAAAGTTAATCGTTTCTGCTCTTATGTAAAAATTCAGAATGTATGTCTCCTAATAATGTGGGCCAATTCCATTAGATGTGGGTATTTATTTAACGTTGAAAAAAGCATTAAATTGCACGCAAATCATATTAAATTCTCTTTTTGTTGAGTTCTGTATACTTGATGTATACAAGCGTGGAGGAAGCGCCTCAAGAGACCAGGCAAAGTGATTAAAGCTTACTTGTTTTTAAAAGATGAGGGAATAATAATAATAAGTAATAATAATAAGTAATTGCTTGTTTCAACTGTTGAGCAGAGAACGGTAACGACGAAATTTCAGGAAGCTGGCGAGAACTGTGTTGAATCGGCGGGGGTGGATAAGGGTTGCTATTTATATTTTCAAACTTTCATAGAAAACTTTGACATTTTTTTAGCATAACTTCCCTTCTGAACGTTTGGTCATTTGAGGGCGAATTGTTTTGTTTACAGTGTCTTAAAAAATGCATCTCAGTCAAAATATGGAATTATTCCGTGAACATTTTTGTTCGATGATTTTTTACGATTTTCGGCGTAGTGATACCAAGGTGGTACCAAGAGTTCAGTCTCGGACGCCGAACGCTCCAGGATGATACCCTGCACTCATGGATGTTCAACTGAGAATATGTTTTATTTCATTATTTAAACTTGTGAGAAAATTTCATTGTTTTTGGTAAAACTGGTCAAACATACATGTGGGAGTTATAAATTGATCTTTCCTTTTTTCTCCTCTTCAACAGCGCCCGTCCTTGGCACGATGAACTTACTTGTGATGAACATCATCAGGGTAAATTGTAATGTGTGGCTTCTAAAGCTAGGAACAAAAAATCGAATGAACATATGTGTGGGAGTTATATCCAAACCTCAAGAGATTTTCTTCAATTTCCATAGCGGTTTTCTGATCCCAAAATAACTTAAGATTGGGCTAAAAACAGAAAAATCAGATAAACATATATGTGGGACCTATATCTTAATTTTCTTCAATTATAATAATGTCCTTCCCTGGAATTATCTCGTGAACATTTTCGTGCGATGATTGTTTTACGATTTTCGACTTTTGACGACGAAGCACCATCAAAACTTCTGTTAATCGCTGGTACCAAGATTTCAGTCCCCAACGCCGTTCGCTCCAGGATGCATTTCGTGAAGGACGTCCAATGTCGGACACTTTGCCAGAAACAAGTGATGCTGTGCGTGAACTGATTAAGCAAGACCGGCATGTGACATACCGTGAGATTAAGGAATTATTATGACAAGCATCAATAAGATATTGCATATTTGGCCGTGAACAAAATTTGTTCTTGTTTGATGCCACCTAATTTGGCGAATGCTCAAAAAAGGCTCGTATGGAATAGTGCAAAAACTGCGGTAGCTGAAAGGCAGTGTATTGCATTGTCACAGGTGAGGAATCATGGATCTATGCATATGCACCTGAAACAAAACATCAATCGACCGTAAAGGTCTTTCAACACGAGCCAAATCTAACAGAAGTTGTTCGTGGAAGAAGTACATTGCTGCAAATGATTGCGTTTTTTCGGTATAACCGGCCATGTTGCCACAGTGGCTTTAGTAGAATGAAGGACGTTCAGTTCTGAGTGGTATTCAACCATATGTTTGCCAACAGTGTTCGAAGAAATGAGATAATAAGAGAAGACGGATTATTTTGCATCACGACAATGCGAGATCTCACACATCAGCTAAAACGATGAGCTATTTGACCACTTAAGATGTCGAATTGATGGGCCGTCCACCGTACAGCCTTGATTTGGCACCTAATGACTTCTTCTTATTACCTAGCATCAAGAAAGAAATGCGTGGTCAACGTTTTTCATCGCCCGAGCGTTTAAAAATATTTTTTTGAGGTGTCTCAATCAAAATGGTTTGTGCGCATGCCAAAGTATATTGATCTTAAAGGGGAACACTTGAAAAACATTAAAACCATTTCCAATGATTAATTATTGTGTTTTTATTGCCGGCCCTAAATATAAATGAAACCCGCAAAGACTGAGTTGATTAAGATCGTCTTAGTCCTAATTTTAGCATGCATAATAAACGATTTATTAACACTTCGGAATTAAGGGTGCCTCACGGTTCGTTCAACTTATTTACTTCCCGCCTGCGCAGCTGAGTTCGTATATTTATCAGATAATCCATCGGTCTTCTAGATCAGTAACAGAGCCTTACTTTGTGCTTGTATGGTACTGCAGCTATCCCTGTTTCTGAAATGTTTTCATCAAGAAACCACACATGAAATATAATTTATTTGCCAAAATCTAGATCGAACATTTCGTTCAGTGTAAAGCCAAATATCATGATACAATACCGATCATAGTTCTGGATAGTGCTCACTAACTGATGCATTCCCCTTATCACGGCGTCGCCTTCGGTCATATGCATAGGTTCTGTCCCTTTCATTATACTTTCTGGATGGCGACGATGTTATCCTAGTTTTTTGAAGGTCCTTGTTTTTGTATAGATGTTCCTGGTCGCAGGAGTGTTCGTCCAAGTAAATATCTGTTAAGCGAAGACCTTTAAACTTTTGCGGTGGTTGTCCACTTTTAGTAAGAGACAGTTTTTATACCTTTCAACTTGCAGTAGTATCCTAGTTTTTTGAAGGTCCTTGTTTTTGTATAGATGTTCCTGGTCGCAGGAGTGTTCGTCCAAGTAAATATCTGTTAAGCGAAGACCTTGAAACTTTTGCGGTGGTTGTCCACTTTTAGTAAGAGACAGCTTTTATACCTTTCAACTTGCAGTAGTCCAGGGTAGAATAACATATTACTGATATTTGCAAAGCCAAAAAGGAATAGAGATAGACAATGTGATAAGTATATCGATTTATTCAGATTTAATATCTAATTAAATTGAGCGATGTACCTCCGTCCGTCTGTCCTTTAATATTTGTAATCAGGTCACAATTATGAAACGATTTAGATAAAATTTGGTACATTCTGGAAGTTTGGGCCAAGGTATAACCCTATTAAAATTAGTCTACATCGGTCCATATTTTGATATCGTACACATGTTTTCCTTATTTCGGAACCAACAGCTCTAAAATTTCGTTTGAAGCATTACAAGCGACCAGCTTGGTCTATAATTTGCTTTAGAATAGCAAATTATACACCAAAGGTCCTCCAAACAGAGAAGCGGTATCAAAAATGTGATATATTCCAGCACGACTTTAACTTTTATACCTTCACCACAGTGTGGAACAGCGGTAGTATGGGTTTGTGTAGAGGATTGATGTTTGTTACGCCCAGAACGCCCAAACAGTGTAATAAACCCAGAATTATTTTCGATGTAGATTTTTCACTATGTCCATCTACCCTTGGAAATAAAATTTAAGTGGGATATAAGAAACCATCCCTATAAAACTTTCCGAACTATTTTGTATTCCTCTAATGACTGTTGGTATTGAAATTAGAAGAAAAATGTCCAAGTTCCGATGTAGTTTGGGAGTACATCCCGATTTGGGAACTTACCGACTTAACAGCGGCTAATTTCTTTCGATTTGATTTGTAGCGTTATTTTGCTTACAGAAAAAACATTGCTGAAAATAGACCAAATTGGTTCAAATCTTGAAATAGCTCCGATACAAATGTGCTTTCCGATTTGTGGTCTAACCTTACTAAAAGCGGCACATAGCATGAGATTTAAACGAATTTTGGTTTGTACCGTTATTTTGCACACAGTTTTAGCTAAGTTTTAGTTAAAAGACAACTAACATAGCTAACGGTTTTACAAACATCAGGTCTAATAATATTGCTTAACACTGTTGGTAAAGGGCATAGTGTACCAAAAGATGTTAATTTCATTCATTTTCTGCGAATTACTTTAGATATTGCTTATATTTCCATGAAACTACACACTGAGAACATATTCGTTGCAACAACTGACTTTTTTTGTCAACCAAATGATTGAGGTAACATGCACCTCGAGTATTCCATCAGTTTTTAATTTTTAGTTATTGGAACTAAAGTATCGGTGCAATACAGAAAGAATCCGAACCTTCTGAAGAGAATTTTTGGATCTTAAAATTTACATATCACACTTGTTTAACGAAAAAAATTTAAAATTTTAGTCAGAGGGTAAAAGAAAAGATGGTCGATGATTTTTACTGGAAAAATATTTAGTTAACTGATTGAATTTAAGTCACCAATAATCCAATTATAGTGCACAGCTCACTGATTTGAGAGAAGTTTTCCCTTGTTCCTTAATGAAATGTTGTTGGTCTTAAGTAAGTAAATAACATCATGCAGCGTTTGGCATTTCTTTCATTTTTTAAGATGACAATCAGGATTGCTATTAACTGGCCTTAAAAATAGATACTTTGAAATTGTTTAAGCAAACCTTTGTTGTTTTGGTTTCATTCAAAATATTGTCTCTGAGAATTTTTCACTACACATGCACAAGACAGATGTACATACCCTGCAAACATTTTCTATTCATTTAGTAGTTTTCCGCCAACGATATATCCATCAAGTGTCTATTTTGCCACTTTTAAAAGCGGACACCACGATCCTTTGGAAAATGTCGTATTAGAGTTTTTTTCAAAGTGACAAAAAAGTCTATTGTCAATGTGTCGAATTAAATTCGTTTGAATTTGTTGAAAGACTACTTGTAAAGTATAAACGGTATTTTAATAAAAAAGAAACATTTTGCTTTTTAAATCTTGTATCATTGGTTGTATTTATGAAAATAGAAAACTAGTAAAATAGGCTAAAGTCGGAAATGGCCGACTATATTGTACCCGGAACTCATGGTTGTTCAGAAAAGCTAACTGAAAATATGTTCTTTGACCCAATTTACCTGGACTTTAAAACTATTGTTATACATTTTTGAATTTGTGAGAAAATTTCATTGTTTTTTGTAAAACTTGTTGAACACACATGTGGGAGCCATATCTTAATCTGAAATATTTTTTTTATCTTCTACAGCACCCGACCTGGCGTTCTTCTGGTCCCAAAAAACTTACTCGTGCTAAATTTCAACAAGATTGGATGTAAGATGTGGCTTAAAACAGAAAATACGAATGAAGGTATATGTGGGACCTACATCTTAATCTAAAACGATTTTATTCAATTATAATACTGGGCTTCCTTGGTCCAATAAACAAATGTTTTTCAAAATTCACCAAGATTAGATGCAAGATGCCGTCGGTGTTCCCAGCTGAGGCCTATGTGCTTTTTTGATGCATTACAGGATAGCCAAAAACTGTTCATTTCGCGGAATGGCCAAAAATCAGAAATAGCAGTCGATTTGTATATGTGACGCGCAAAATAGAAAGGGACCTAAGGTTAAAAACCAGTTTTGTTCGGGAAAGCCATTTTTCGCTTAGAATCGTCGACTTCACTTTCATAAAATGTGCATATCTCTGGGAGGGAACACTTTTGGGGCATGGGATCGGTCTCATTCGATGATCAGATGTTGTCCACATCAAAAAAAATGAAAAGTTGATGAAAATTTTTGTTCAGGAGATCCATTTTAAGGATTAGGTCCCTTTCTATATGCGCTTAGAATCGTCGACTTCACTTTTATAAAACGCGCATATCTCTGGAAGGGAACAATTTTGGGGCATGGGATCGGTCATATTCGATGCTCAGATGTTGTCCACATCAAAAAAAGAAAAAAAGGAAAATTGATTTTTTTACCCTTAGTTCCCTTTGCCTATGCGCTGTCACATATAGATTTGCCACGTTTTTACTAAACAAAATTTGGGTTTAAGGGTAGATGTTAAATGGCACAATAATATATGTGACAGCGCATAGAGAAAGGAACCTAAGGGTGTGGTTGATGTGGACAACATCTGAGCACGGAATGAGACCGATCCCATGACCCAAACGTGTTCCCTCCCACAGATATGCGCATTTTATGAAAGAAAAGTCGACTATTCTAAGCGCAAATAGAAAGGGACCTCATCTTTAAAATGGCTCTCCTGAACAAAACTGGTTTTTAGCCTTAGGTCCCTTTCTATTTTGCGCGTCACATATACGAAATGTCATACACGTATAGACCCTTTTGTATTGCCTTTACGGTATTAAAAAAAGAAATTGATAATTTTCCACACAACAGAATCACCAGAGGAACATACATATATGTCGGACCTATGTTTTTATCTTAACCGATTTTTTTCAATTTTTCTAATGTCTTTACTTGGTCTAACAAAACCAATGTTTGCCAAAATTCGTCAAGATTGGTTAATATGTGGCTTCTAGAGCTAAAGACGTCAATGCTGATGCACATTTATGGGTAGTAGATATATCTAAATCTGACCCGATAATCTTCAGTTTCAATAGCCTCGTTGGTTCAAAAGACGTATATCTAAGTTGCATGATTACAAGATTTAGATGGACACACAGACTTCGTTTAATGTATGCCGATCGGTATACTCAAAGATGGATCTAGCTTACATATTTTTGGTAGTTAAAAATATTTGCTTTAAAACTAACTTAAAATACGCAGTTCTACAGAGCGATGCAGGGTATAATTATGGGTTTTATAGTGTTAAGGATTAAATAGGGCTCAAAGATTATAGCATCAATACTTCTAGAGTCCTATTTATATTTAAACAAAATAAAACATACATTTCTGGCTGAAAAATTGTACAGAGATATCGAGTTTTTCACCGGCTATTGTTATTTCAAATAAACCTTTTTGACATATTCGAAAAAAAACTCTAACCTGCCACTTCACTGTTCACAATGGAACTATCCAGAGATATGTTTTAAATTTCTCTTTTTCTCAATCATTCAAAAAACTGTAAATTGTGCATAAGTAAACAATTGTCAAAATACAGCTGATAATACAATAGTACTCGTAGTGTATTTTGATTTTGTCCTACTATCAAAATATTAACTTGTCCAAGTGACTATGAAGTCACTAAATGTCGTTGGCGATGAAATCAATCATTAAAATGCTTGCATTGCAACATTATCTCAATAACGTCCTGCATTGCTAGTATACTCAAGTAAAAATGCTCGTTTTATTTATTAATCCAAAGTTATTTATTGATATAAAAGGACACAGAACGATGACATTTAAATATTAACCTTTTATTTTTTAAAAAAATATCTTCATAAACCACAAATTTGTATAGTGACACTCAAATTTATAAATGTAAATCACAACTATATTTATTTTAGGGATTATACATAGAATGACGATATTTGAAAGATAATCACACAGAGGATGATAGAATAATATAATATTTACATTTATTTCCATTCTGACATTTATTTAAGGTTTAGTCTTGTTGGGTCCACAGGCAAAATTCATAGAAAACGTAATAATTAGTCATGTCTAGGTATCGGATTTCTATACGCCCACACAAAGAGAAAAAAATCAAATACACACAAAACAAATATTCGGTTCTAACAAGATTTTTTCTATTGTAATCACCAACATTCCCTGGTATTAATGGTAACATTGTTCAAAGTTCCATAAGATGATAGGGGCGATCATATTGCGATACTAAAAGCCAATAAATCTATTATAACAATCTAATTATTTAAGTAAAACTATTGATAGTCACAACCAGTGGTTATGGCAACCAACCAATTATGATTTAAATGAACTTTAGAACTTACAACACCACTCTGAAAAAAGACCAACTGGTCTTTGTGTAACATGATCTTCTGAATGCGAATTGGGTGTCCGTTTTATCCTATTACGTATAGTTTTCGAGGTATCGTGAAAGTTACAGTGTGGGAGAGCTCAGAATTTGGGTACAATTGCCAGTTGAAAACACACCATTTTCAACTTAAAAAAAAACAAAATTTTGACTTCTTTTGGATATAACTTTCACAATATTTCTTTGATTTACATTGTCCATCTTCAAGTGAATCGGATAAGAACTGCCAAAGTTTTTGGCAAATCTATGACGAAATTTTACCAACATCGGATACAGGATATCATTTTACATTAGGTTCAAAATTAAATCAAAATTAATTTTTGTAGATCTAATTAATCAGCGGTGACAAGTTAGTTAGTTCTTTGTAGTGACTAAATCCCGTTTATTGCTATTCCCAACATCAGGATATTTGTCTTTAATAAGTTATGACTTCGGTCGCTACAAAAGACAAAGATGAAGTACATTGAAAAATCTCAAAAAAACGATTAGAAACAAAAGAAAGTGTTTTTATTTTGTTATTATTTCCTCTTGAGTTAAACAGTTCAAGCTTTTTGGTCCAGACGGTTATTGCTTTCAAACGATTCAGCCATATAAATAAACGAACTACTTATATAAATAAATAACTATTTTCCACAATATCGTACTGGCCTAACTGTATTTTAGCGACATTACTCACACTTGATCAACCATAGAAAGACCTCCTAAACAACCAATTTATTTTTGGTGACGACACACATTCCCCGAATGTTATATATTTTTTAATTGTTATAACACTAGGACAGCATGGGCGTTATCTATCAAAACATTTAAAAAAAGCAGTATTTATTTTACTGGTTATCTCATTGCGGGGCGGTTAAAAAACTAAAATTTTTCTTCAAACTTTTTTTTAAATAGCCCAATGTTTCTTATTACATATCGATAGCCAATACGTCAAGCCTTTATTTAAGGTTTTTGTATTATAATTACTCTTTATTATTGTAAATATTGAGGTTTAAAGTTTTTTTCTTAGGTATATTAATAACATATAAGCATCAGAATTTTCGTTTAATTGCTTCTGATACAAGAGTTGCCTCGCGCCATCTGATATTTCCACTGGAAAGTTTGACATTTTTTAGCATAAACGTACTCAGTGACTTGAAAAAATCAATTTGGCAAAAAAAAAATAAATTAACTCGTGAACATTTTCGTGCGATCATTTTTCACAACTTTCGACATTGATTATCACGACAAGAGTGCATCGATGAACTTAAATCTTTTCATGGCGATGAAGCACCATCCTATAGCACTATATAAAACTGATTTAATGAATTCAATCGTGGTTGATGCTCGCTCAAAGACGAAGGTCGTGCAAAAACGGTCGTTGTGCCAGACAACATTGATGCCGTGTGTGAACTGATAATGCAAGATCTTCATCTGACATACAATGAGATAGAGGCATCGTTGGGCATTTCTTCTACCAGCATACATTCGATATTACATGAATACCTGGCCGTAAAAAAGGTTTGTTCTCTTTGGATTCCGCACAATTTGATAATCGCTCAAATAAAGGCTCGTCTCGATTGGTGCAAAGAAATTTTGAAAAAATACAATCGCGGTGCTACAGAAGACGTTTATAAGATCGCCACAGGTGACGAATCATAGATCTATGCATATGAGCCCTAAACAAAACAGCAATGGACCATGTGGATCTTCGAAGACGAAGATCCACATCCAGCGAAAGTTGTTTGTGGAAAAAGTACTTCGAAACAAATGGTCGCCTGTTTCTTCGGAAAACTGGTCACGTCTGTTTGAGCAACGTAGGATGGTCAATTCTGAGTGGTACACCTCAATTTGTTTGTATGAAGTCTTCGGAGAAGTTCGAAAAACGAACTAGAGATGACTTATCAGTGTGCACCATGACAATGCTCAAACCAGCGCTTTTTTTACCGGCCAAAACGTCGAATTGATGTGTCATCCATCGTACAGCCCTGACTTGACACGCAATGACATCTTTTTATTCCCGCGCATCAAGAAAAAAATGCATGGTCAACGATTTTCGTCGCCAGAAGATGCTGCTGAAGCATTCAAAAATCATGTTTTGAAGGTGTCTTAATCGGAGTGGAAAAAGGGCTTCGACAATTGGTTTGAGCGCATGCAAAAGTGTATCAATCATGCTGGAGAATACTTTATAAAACAATAAAACCATTTTTGATGATAAATATTCGCATTTTCATTTTAGGCCAGAAATATATATAGCAATAACAATTTATTGAACAAAATCATTCCACTAGTGCATACAAACTTAATTGGATTTGAAAGTAAAAACCAAGTTTTCAAACTAACTGATCATAGTGCTCATTACAGAATCAATATTTTGAAATATTGAAATATAAAAATTATATAAAAACATTTTGTTATTTTGGTCATATAACAAAATACAAAAAATGTACCATCAGTTGGTCTGGTTTACAAATGTTCGTAGTAATGACAACGAATTTTTAGAGTCCTTATAACCAAAAATCAATACTTGAATCAGTGAATCAGTTAGGGTTGCCAATACTTTATCTCTTCAACCAATACTGGCAGTTCCAAGAACTCGGTTGTGGAAACAAATCAGTTGTCTGTGCGCAAACTTGTCAATAATGCAGAGTATGCAGAGAAATCAGTTACAAATAAATATGAATCTAAAAATTTCATAAGCGAATTTAATATACTTACATATGCTGTATAGCAGTAGGACGTCAAATAAGAAAATTCATTTATAAGGGCGCTGTATCAAATGATGGTCCTGAATTGGCGAACTGTAGAAGGAATGACTGTGAGTCGCTGGTAGGGCAATAAGCTAAATAAGCACTAAGCACGATATAACTTCAAATTTTAATGTATAATGGTTGCTCGTAACGTATTATACGAAATTTTGTCAGAATTGGAAGAAATTTGTGGAACGGCAGTATCAAAATTGAAATGACTTTAAATGCTCCAGGTTTGGACATAGCTACCCACAGAGAAAAGAATATTAGTTCATGCGGTGGATATGTCGGTTAATCAACGTCAGTTTTTATAAATTCTCTTAAAATAGCTTTACAGTTACTAAGGGGCCAATACAGCAAAGTCAACTAATTTTGATGTCAAATAAAGATAAATAGAAATTAGTCTACTTCTTGGGGCAGCTTGACATGTAGAAGAAGATGCTTTCCTATATTTTTATTTCTGGTTTTTAAGCGGTGATCGGCAAAATTTAATTGCTATAGGTACGAATCTATTTGTTGGCACTACCAACTGTTGGTTTAAAGGAAAAACTGTTTACAAAACTATTAGCTGGCATAACAGGTCGTTTTGGCACGCGATTATTAAAACTTAATTGCACTGGATAATAATTTGTATCATAACAGATATCATCCTATAAAAGTAATCCTCTTACTGCATCAAATCGAACAGCCATTAAGACTGTTAACTGTTAAAAAAACTGTTAACATCCAACAGAATTTTTGTAGTCCGAGCCGACTTTTTCCATGTGTGTATTATCGGGTTTCAAAGTGAAGCCTTTTTTGTCAATTTTTAAATAGAAATATTATATAGTCAAGTGAATTCTTTTAGCATAACTTAGTTAATGTTAGATAGAAAAAGAGTAAAGGTACACATTACACCTTCGATTAGTAATAAACGGAAACATATGTAACGGTTGTTGCATTCTTATCGGCCTAAATCAATCACAGATAGTTCTCAGAGTTTTTATGGTTTCTCCAACCAATCACTCTTTTCAAACCAGTTTTTTTTATTGAAATGTGTTGAATGAAGTCTTATCAAGTCGTTAGCATACTATAAGTTTCTGGTAATTTTTTTCTTAGCTCAGACCTTTTCATTCCTCTTTTTTCTCTTTGACCAACAAGTATGATTTTGCCCATAATTCCGTATCCTATTAATGGCAATATTAAAAGTCAAATTAAAGGGCAATGTTGGTAGTAATGAATATTAGCAATGTCCTTAAGTAAACTTGTCTATCGAAGATAAATAAACTTGATATCGTTGTAAATCCACAATCAATGTTAATAACACAAAGCCTTAAATCGTAATATGCCAAGCCTCTAGGTCATAAAGATACATTTGAAAATATTTACATACAAAGAAGTGTATGTCACAAGGAGATTTCTATCACGACAAGAATATGTGGAAATATCTCTACTTGTGACTTTTAAAATATGTATATTAATGATACAGCCTTCAGTATACCTTCCCAGCAATGTTTGGAATCACAAATCACTGTCATCATAATCATAGTACGTCAATTAATAAACGCTCAAAACATTCAGTGGGGAAGAGGAACTAGAGTAAATATTTAGCTTCTAAGGCATCTTGGCATTATCCCTGTAGGCCGTGACTTTTAGAAGTTATACCAATATGTCAAATGTTGTAATGGCCACAAAGGACTTAAGGTGCCCGTAGCTTCCGGACTTAGAGGCGCCACCTCCTCAAACCAAATTGTAAAATTAATACGATAATATAGTTCTATTGTTTTTAATACCAATATATCCATAGCTTAAGGGGGCCAAATTTTTCCAAACCTTGAATGAATAGGTATAGTTTTGGTTTTGGGTGAAGATTTATGAAGATTTGGGGCCCAGGATCCAAAGATTACGCCTGTTAATGTAAGGCTTAATGCATCTATGTCTACAACAGTGGAAAATATAAGTTCAGTCGTGACGGAGCTTCATCAAGGATTACGGTCCATTACAAAATTTTGTCAAAGGGAGTGGGACTGGTCTCTTTTTAATCAGGGTGTGTTTCTTTTCATACCAACTTCATACTCGTACTTGAGTATATACCAAATTCTATTCTTTTAAGATAGTCTTTATTTGTTTCCTAGTCTTGGATTTCATGTCGTTATAATCTTACAATAATCCAGGATGTGTTTCGCTCCATGCCGACATCATACTCATATGTCGAAAACATCATCGACATATCTCTATTAGTTCATTATATATAACCAATTGTACCATGACTTATTGTTTAGAAATCGACACAGCCTTTATGGAGGGAAGGGTTTTACCGTTTGGCCGATCAGACTCATTGTTAATACTAACCGTTCTGATTCATAAACACATGTTTCTGCATAATTTCAGCCACCTAGCTTCAATAGTGCCATTTGAAGTATGCTTTTCGCAGACAGACGGATAGACATACGACGATTCAGAATATATATAATGGGTAGTCCAACCATGGTGCACGATGTTAATTGTGAGTCACACCTTAACGTGAAGTTTTTGCCAAACTTAAATTGACATTTTTTAGATTCAGCGTTTGACAAATTAAGCAATGAAGAGGTACAAAATTGAGCAGCGCGATAAGATGAAGATGAAGCCTTTTACAAAAATGGGTGTTCAAATCAAAATACATTTCGTGCACTTGGTAATTTTTTGGGCTGTAGGAAATATGAAAACTCGTGTCCATGCTCGTCTAGGTCGTTCTGTCATCGGGACGTACTTCTTCGAAAATGAGGCCCTCAAGCAGTTTCCGTGATACTATCTTTTATAACGGGTGATCAATCTAGAGGTATTCATTACAATAGGGTTACGCGTGAGTTGTGTTAAACTTTATTTTTGTTTCTTTTCAGTATTTTTTGCCATTTTATCATGGAAAGACTTACACTGCAACAACGTCTACAAATTGTGAAACTGTATTATCGAAATGAACCTTTGGTAAGCAACGTTTTTCGACCAAAATGTTGTTCAGTGATGAGGCCTATTTCAGGCTCAACGGCAAAGTCAATAAAGAAAAGAAGATGTTCAAGAGGTGCCACTATATCTAAAGAAAACCACGGTTTGGTGCGGTTCATAAGCTGGTGGGATCATCGGTGCATATTTTCTTAAAAATGATGATGGCAGGAACGTAACCGTGAATGGTGCTCACTATCGCGCCATCATATCGACCTTTATGCTACCTGAAATTGAAGCCCGTAATCTTAACGAAACTTGGTTTCAACAGGACGGTGCCACCTGCCATACAGCTGCTCAAACAATGGATCTATTAAAAGTTCATTTCGAAAAGCAGATTATTTCACGTTATGGACAGGTAAGTTGGGCGCCAAGATCGAGTGATATCGCACCTTTAGGCATTTTTCTGTGGGGTTACGTAAAGTCCAAAGTCTATGCTGACAAACCAGCTACGATTCAGGTTTTGGAAGGCAGCATTACGCGTGCCATTAAAGCCATACCGGTCGAAATGCTCGAACGAGTCGTCCAAAATTGGATTCTCAGAATGGAAACCCTGAGGCATAGTTGCGGCCAACATTTGAAAGAAATTCAAAAAATAAATGCCATAAAATGTTTTTCAAATTACCAATACCACACTTGATATTAATTTTTACATTTTATTTTTGTTCTGAAAAAATACCTCAAGGTGGATCACTCTATATAATGATCCAGGAATAATGATTTTGTATATACAAGGGCTGCTACATATATTTCTGGCCTAATAATGACAATTAAAATTTAGCGAATATTTATCATCATAAATGGTTTTATTGTTTTCAAAGTATTCTCCAGCATGATTTATACAATTTTACATGTGCTCAAACCAATTGTCGAAACACTTTTTCCACTCTGATTGAGACACCTCTACAACATGGTTTTTGAATGCTTCAACAGCATCTTCTGGAGACGAAAATCGTTGACCACCCATTTTTTCTTGACGTGCGACCAACTCAGGGCTGTACGGCGGATGACCCATCAATTTGATGTTTTGGATGGTCAAAAAGGCGCTGGTTTGAGTCGATGTGTGAGAGCTCGAATTGTGATGGTGCACTATGATTCATCTTCTCTTGTTCGTTTTTCCAATTTCTCCGAATACTTCAGGCAAACAAATTGTGGTGTACCACTCAGAATTGACTGTCCTATGTTGCTCAAGCGGAACAGTCGCCACATGACCAGTTTTGCTGAAGAAACATGCGACTATTTGCTTCGAAGTGCTTCTTCCACGAACAACTTTCGTTGGATTTGGCTCGTTTTCGAAGACCCACACGGTCGATTTCGATCTCATACGCATTGATCCATGATTCGTCACCTGTGACGAGCTTATGAACGTCTTTTGAAGCACCGCGTTCGTATTTTTTCAAAATTTCACTGCACCAATCGACACGAGCCTTTTTTTGAGCGAGAACAACGAGAACAAACCTTTTTTACGGCCAGGTGTTCATGCAACATAAAATGTATGCTGGTGGAAGAAATGCCCAAGGATGCCTCTATCTCACGGTATGTCACATGACGCTATTGCATTATAAGTCCACGCACGGCATCAATATTCTCTGGCACAACGGCCGTTTTTGGACAACCTTCAAGACCTTCGTCTGTGAGCGGCGTCGGCTACGATTGAATTCATTAAACCAGTTTTTTAAAATGCTATTGGATGGTGCTTTATTGCCTTACAAAGGTTTAAGTTCATCGATGCACTCTTGTCGTGAATATCCATGTGAAAGTTGTGAAAAATGATCGCATGAAATTGTTCACGAGTTAATTCCATTTGTTTTGCCAAATTGATTTTTTCAAGTCACTGTAAAAAACACAAATGATGGTCGTACGTTAAAACGTTCTGAGTACGTTAATGCAAAAAAATGTCAAATGGAAATGTAAGAAAAGTATCTACCAAAAATCATTATTTATAAAAAATTTAAATTAAAACACGCTTATTGTAAACCGCGGTGTAGGATTTGAACAAATATACTTGTTTTTTATACAAATGTGATAGATTCCCCAGACGCCGTCCAATTCTTAAATACGGAAATTAAAAACGTCAACTCTTCCATTGTTAAGCAACGGGAACAGGAAACTAAAATACTAACGCCACACCCACAGGAACGAATACAGGCTCAATGCTGCAGAGCTGAGAAAAGACACTTCGAGTCAAAACAGCAAACTGAGTCTGAGGCAAAATCCTTGCGCCAG
Organism: Hydrotaea diabolus; assembly: GCA_963513945.1. Classification (NCBI taxonomy): domain Eukaryota; kingdom Metazoa; phylum Arthropoda; class Insecta; order Diptera; family Muscidae; genus Hydrotaea; species Hydrotaea diabolus. The sequence continues at coordinate 185,796,674 of OY740718.1, forward strand.
GCGACATTTTTACAAACCCACATCAGTAGCCAAACCGTATTAAGTAGCGCCGTATGAGGTTCAAGTGTGGCTCGTTTAGAAAAGCATTTGCGGCCAAAGGCTACCACGAGCAAGAGTAACAACAGCAAGTTGTGGGGTTGTAAATAAAATACAAACTATTCGATTTATGCCACAGAACGAGCCACAAATGTAATTAAATATTTTATATGCTTGCATTTGACCGAAACAAAGCCACTTCACTGCTTCACATATGATGCTGTTGGAAAACCATTGCGGTACATTCGGATATGAGGTCTACTGGACGGGAGAAATTCGCAAGGCCTTGCTATAGAAGGCATTGAGAAGGTTCATTTTCTTTAAGATCTCGAAGAAATCAAGGCCTTCCATACATAAACCTAAAATTAATCATTGAATTTTGTTTTTGAATTTCTTTTTTACTTAAAAAAAAAGATTTTGAGTGATAGAAATCCTTTTTGGACCTATACATTCTTTTTTGATTAAATTTAAAAGATGACTTCCGTCAAGTGACCAGTCTTGATATAATTTGTGTCAGTTTCATCTCATTTTCATAAATATATCCACAAAATATCCCTAACAGTTTGTATTCCTGTCCGATAAGTCTTACGATTGTCGAAGGCTTGTAGTCAAAACCCCTTAACTTTAAATCGTGGGATCTTGCTGCCTGGATAAGAAAATGCTTCGACACGCTCTAGCGAAGTAATGCTCTGATTATCTGTTTGTATACCGCAGCTGTTTTGTTCACAAATTTCTTTAAATTTGCTAAGGCTTTGTCCTTATGTTCTGCAAATAACATATATTTAATACTGTGTGTCTCTTTGGAGAAGGTCCTTTAGACTTCCTTCTTGGAACTAATACTAGAAATATCCAACAAACATTTCGGATTACCTTTCCAGAAGATGGAATTTTAAAATATATCCAAATACCTTAAGGAAGACATTGTAGCAGATCTTGGCAATTAGGGCTGTATAGACAAAACTCTTTTCAGTAATTGGTCTTGAATTTCAGAAACCCCATCAAAGTTCTTGCTTTTTACTCGTATGCCTAGCGTGCTGCTTTATATAAACAGAGAACATATTTGTTGCTACAAGCGAATTCGTTGCCAACCGAATGTTGGTGGTTGCACGTACTATCATGTACTCCATTCCATTATTATTTTACGGCAATTTTCAGTAGATGGAACTTACACTATCTGTTGAAGAAACAGACAATCGGTTACTTTAGCTAATTAAGTTGATTATTAGAATTAAATTTGTACATATATTAGTTGTTTTTATAGTTTGTCGGTTTTAAGTACTCTTTGAGTTCGGTTGTCATTACTACGATCATATGTTAACTTAAAGAACTGATAGTTAAGTTGGTGTAGTCAAAACGTGTATGCCTTTGTAGAATTACACTGAGTGACACCAAATCCTCAGTTAAATATGGAAGTCACCCCTCCGAACAACTCACAACGACAAGAGATCGCAGACAGGCACAATGCAATTGGTGTGCTTGAAAAAAAATAAACAGAAGCTAAAGCTCGCAAGCCCATTGAAATTAAAATTGGTTTAAAGCATTACCTGATATTCCATATAAAGCTCTGGTTTATAACAAATTTTCTAAATATTAATTTGGTTATTTCATTTTTATAAAATAAATAGCTTACAGTAATGTAATCGCATCTAATGTAAACATGACTAAAGCTGGTTGCACCATCTCATTTTTAGATAATCTTTACGTTTCGTTATAATTTGGAATGGATTTCCGAACAGAATACAAATAATACTTCTTATTTTAGAAACTTTCAAATCTAATTTGGAAAATAATCAGATTTTTAAATTATTTACAAAATGCTTTTTTTTTGCGATTTCTAAAGGTGATTTCATCTTAAACATGGATTTTTTTGTGACTATAACCGAAAAACTATCATAGGGATTATATTCCGTCGTTGGGTTTGGTTATAAACTTCTTTTTTGTCATCACCAGTTATTGGTAAATTACACGAACTCATAATTGGGTTGTTGCCATTTTTTTGAATTCGGTTGGTTTACTTGTTTTTTGGTTGTGAGAACAGTAATATTTTCGTAGCTAACATTTTATGATAATTGCAAAAATGTTGCCATTAATACCATGGGATTGCAACAGAAAGTATGTTTTTGAACAGAATTTTTTAGTTCGCAACGATTTCAAACACATTTTTTTCTCTGTGTAGACCTTTTAATACTCCTTAGGGTAAATGGGTTTCCAGTAGGGACGTCTAAAATATATAATTAGACAATTGTTTTACCCTATACCACACATACATTTTATTATAATTTAGTGCTGATGGCCGTAACATCTACTAACAAGGAACAAGTTCGTCGCCACAACCGAATTATTGAGGTTGCAGGAACTATCCAGATTTCGTCAGTACAATAGGTTGGTGCAGTAGCTCAAAAACATTTTGTTGGGTCTTAATATCAATATATTGGACAGCGCATAGAAAAAGGGACCTAAGGGTAAAACAATAAATTTTCATTTTTTTTTTTTGGTGTGGACAACATCTGAGCATCGAATGAGACCGCTCTCATGCCCCAAAAGTGTTCCCTCCCAGATATATGCTGGTTTTATAAAAGTGAAGTCGACGATTCTAAGCGCAAATAGAAAGGGACCTAATCTTTAAAATGGATCTCCTGAACCAAACTGGTTTTTAACCTTAGGTTCCTTTCTATTTTGCGCGTCACATATAAGTATTGCATTTGTAATTTTAATGTCAAAACTATACACAGAGAACAGATTCCTTGCGACAACCAAATTTTTTGCCAACCAATTGGTTGAGGTTACATGCACCGCGAGTATTCCATTAGTATAACCGAATGTTAGTTTGTGCTCTATAGTTTTCAGTTATGGGAACTGTAGTATCATTGCAACATACTAAGTATCTAAACCTTCAAAAATATATTTCGGATCTAAAAATCCACATACCAACCAAAAAAAGGTAAATTTTATTTTATTTATGTTTAGCTGATTAGTTTTATTTCGGTCTGTTGCTTTTACACATTGAACAGGGATTAAACCGGCTCAAGACCTCTTGCTTCTATATTTAAATAGAAGACAAGTTATTAACAAAAATGACAAAGTGACATTGATTTTCGTGGCTGCACACTACTTTTATCATGATTTCGGGTCCGTGACAACCCTCTTTAAAAAGCCTTGCTGCAATTGTTGAAACTCAAACCGAACTCTATAAGGCCAGGCTCTCCCCAAACGAATGAGAACTACTGTTGTAAACCTTACTTTTCAAGTTTTCTTTACACAATTGCGCACGAAAATACGACTCACTCTTGCCATCTCTAAAGAGACTCCACATCGAGAGCCATCAATAAATTTCTCTTATTTTATTTTATTAAAATTTTAGTCAGATGTAAAAAACCATTTGCTTACACAATTTATTTTTAAAAAAATGCAGTTAAAAAACGTTTTTAGTTTTGATGAAGATTCAGTTAGTATCACTAATTATTGGTAAAATTTTAGCAAAACTATTGGTTGCTACAACCACCAGTGGTGACAACAAAGTAGCTTTTTCACGTTTCATTGGTTTGACCGATTAAAAAGTTGTGAGTACCGTACGCTGATCATATTTATCATTTTGTGGTATTTCGATCCGAATATCCATTACGATTAAAAAAAATTGTTGATAACAACCGAAATTCATCTTTTGCAATCGAATCATTGTAGTTTCAAACGATTTCCAATTAATAATTTTCTCTGTGTAAGTTTTTTATACTGAAGTATGTACTTTAAACACACAAAAATATTTTTCTATCCCTCATTGTCACTAGTGGCTTTGTTAGCGTCAATTTACAGAAGCAAAAGTCGGTTATTAAAGAAATTCCGCGTCAGCAACTTTGATAGTCGTACAAAGTTACGCTCATAAGATTTTTATGACACAAGCAATCAAAAATCGTTGATAGGCAAAATTGTTTGGCATTTCATTATATTTCTTTTGTTTTATTTATTCTAAACGTTGGTTACTGTGTGTGTCTCATATCTGGCTAGTACAAATTGAAAGCCTTTTCGGAAATGCCCTCCCATTCTGAGCTATACAGTATTAGTTTATATGTGTACAGACAAACTTTTTCTAAACTATTAAATGTCATATCTGAAATTTCCTCCCTTTCTGTGGAATTCAGTTTTAGTTTGCAGACATGCAAACTTTTGCTAAACCATGTCGCCATTTAGTTTTTACGGTTCTCCTGTTGTACTTTGAGTCATATTTGACATGCTAAGTAATCTAGGTCTGCGGACGCATTTGAAATTCCTCCTGGCCATATCCATAGTCTATGTATGCCAGTTCTAGTTTTGTATGATTGTATTTTTAACTTTAAACCGAATAATAAAGTTCATAAGAATCGTGGTAAATTACGGTACGTCAAAATTCTAGGTCGTAAATATTTCCACATAAACATTTCAGATATCGAAAAAAGGGTACTAAGTAAAAATTATTATATTTACAGTAGAGCAAATATCTGCTAAAATTGTGTTTGTAGCGCTCCAAACATTGTGACTGTAATCTCGTAAGATTTTTATAGCGAATACTGATATGTTAGTCGTGTTTTGATAAAAATATACATTTCTAAAAATTTTAAGTTAATATCATTTTGTGCACTGTGCTTGGTCCAAGAAATACCCACGATATCCGCATCTATACACCGCAAAGGTTGTGGAAGGGCAAAGTGATTAGAAATAAACTCGAGTGAGAAATGACGAATTCCTCAACAAGACCGAAAGGTAGTTGGACCAAAACGATCATTAATTCAGTGTACGGTCCTAAAACTGTCGTGAAAAAATCCACGATCAAGTCCCATCTAACTGACTGGATTCCTTGCTGATGGCTTTATGTGCAGTGGTAACAGGACGTAATACATAGAGAAAAAAGAAAACCACTATACGCTAAATCTTCTGGGACAACACTATCTTTTTTACATTGGAGATTATTCGACGCTATTGGAATTCATGTATCAATAGTTTTAAGTATCCTTACTATAATTTAATCTTTATTTCTTACCCTAGAAAATTATAAAGATTTCATATTCTATTTATTTAGCTTAACGAAATTATGGATTTTCAGCACCAGTTCCGAATCGGAACCTTATCAATTATGCAAAACATGTTCTTCGAGGCCTCGACGTTCATCTATTAAAACTTCTGAATGGTGTTGAGTCAAGTCTATTTTTTTAAGCGTCTGTGAAAAAAACCCGGAAACTCGCTCAATAGAATTTGAAACCTTTTTTTCTTTTCTAAGATTCATTCCACGAATCTGTTAGTTTATCGCTGTTAAAAACGTTAAATTCTTTGTAAATAGTTTTACTAGGGGAGTACGCATTTGATTCGCAATATGTAATCAAGTCAAAAAAAAGATTAATTTAAATAATTAAACCTCTAAGTTCTTTTCAAATGCTTACTTCGCTAGTAAATACGTGTTCCCTCTAAGGGCATTTATGTGCCACAGAATCATGTGACCACATTTTTAATATTTTTTATTGCGTAAACTGAGATATTTTCAAAGTCTCAATTATTTTCTTTATATTAATTTTTGTACTTTCCTATACCTAATTGAATTAGTAAGCTACCATGTCATTTCTTTAAAATATTAAGTAAAAGAGTGAATTCAGTAAATTGTGAATTTTAACCCTTGTTTTGTAAAAAGTTTTATGTTGCCTTCTTACCAGTAAGAGTTCGACTCAAACCTGCTCAATGAACTGGTTATTAGTGTAGATATTGCTTATCGGTAGTTTAATGAAGAACTTTAAAATAAATTTCAATTGTATGGATTGATTTTGTAAGAATGAATTCTTAGATTGTGTTATTCTCTTACGAGGGTGATGTAGAAATTGGGTGTGTGAGTTTTTGGGGTTTTAGAAAATATTGATGTCACTAAAACCATGGTAGGGCATCGGGTCAAGAGAAAATTGATTCCATAATAGCTAGGAATCGTTGACAGTAAACGACGACTGACTACTACGAGTATATATTTTTATAATTATGCAAACTTAGCCATTTGGGGTTTTTTTTTCTTGGCTAAGCTCAGCTATTTAGTATCAGTTTCTAAATTTTGTCTTTCGTTAAAACGGGAGTCTATAATAATTTGGTTTATGCCCGTGATTATAGGAACTATGGGTTTAAAGTAGAATTGAACCCCCCACCCGACTGTTAGCTAGCTTTTTAATGGCTCCCAGTCTACTTCGTTCCCTAAAATAACCAAACAACCATGATTTCATCTTCTGGCTTAATTCATTTTACCCTATAATCTTATTCCAATTGAGGTATGATAAAACGCCTGGTAGGTAATTGAATTGACCTACTCAGTTTTCGATTATAAAATCTCTTTGGGGCACTACATACCTACGACGCGAGTTGTCCAATCACCGGAAAACCCGAAACTTGTGTTTGAGAAGTCGTGTAGATTAAACTTTGCACGCTGAAAGTTTTTATTAAAACAGATGTTCTCACCAAAAGTGGGCACAAGCTACCAAATGGTCGTGGGATAATTGTAGCTAGAAAAAAATTATCATTTGAATTTAGTAAAGTTGTTTTATTTAGACATATGTTATGTATAGTATTAACTTTAGGTGTAAAGTGAGCACATGTTTAATAAAAGTATCAGCAATAATGCGTTTGAGTACTTTAGTCAGAATCTGCTATACTTTCAGAATCGACTTGATGTTCCGACTTTAAGGAGACTGGAAGCAATAATAAATTAAGCAAAATTGTATGCTCTCTATCTGTAAAAACGTTAACCATGGAAGCCTCTAGTTAACCATTTCCTTGTCCCCTTTCATGAAAATCGAAAGGGATGGGATAACATACAGGTCTTTTACTGATAGTTACCGAATAAGTTTTAATTGTGTGTTAGCGTTCTTAAAGAAGAATTTTATACACCATATGACCTATGAATATGTCTCATGCGTAATAGTAATCATACGCACCAGTGGCCATATGTCGAAACCTTCTTAAGCAAACATTAATCATACGCACCGGTAAGGCACATCTCCCCAATGCCCGGTTAACAGCTTACCGACCGTACGTCTACATAAACTGACGTCTACAACCTATGCATTACTGGACATTAAGAACATTACCATAACGTGTTGGTTCTTTTGTTGTATTTCTTAACTCCATTTGAATTTATCGCATGCCATATAAGGACTATGCCTAAAATGAATAAGAGGCAACCGACACCTAGGTCGGATTTGCAATTTTCCTTTGGTGTAGCCTAGTGGATTACATGTGTCAATTTGACACATTATGGTGAAATTTATTTTTTGTGTTTCTATAAATACTGACAATTAGGTTAATTGTTTTTACCTAAATCAGGAGTTCTTATGTTCAAGAATAATGGATGTTTCCATATTTGTGACGGCAACATTTAATTGGAAAGAGGAGAACATAGGCTTATTACTAAAACTATTTTCCAATAATACAAGGTGAAGCAAAACTATCGTTGTGGTTGCAATATTTAATAACTTTTTTATTTATTATTAATTATTATTATTATTTTTTGCTATAAATTATAATAATAGGGAGTATTTTTGGCGAAATTGGAATATATTACGAAAAATTATATTCCGCAAGTGGTGACCATTTTCCGCTGCGCATATTCGTGCTCTTTCCAGTATATTTTACATTACTTTTTGTAAAATTTCCGGTGTTATGGCTTCAATTTCGTGGCGAATGTTTTGTTTTAGCTGTGGTATGGTTGCTGTCTTATTTCTTTGAAATAACCTAGCATCGTTCGATATTCACCACCATTAAGCGTAGCTCAGGCGACATAGGTATTCTCAAAGAAATATGTACCAATGACCCTTTCAGACGATACACCGCCGTAACCAGTACACTTAGGTGGGTGTTATTATTGCTGATGAACTGTTCTTGCATTCTCCGTAGACCGTATCCTGCAATTTTGATTGTTTACGAAACCTTTCCATTGGAAATGGGCTTCATCGCTCATTATCAAGTTGTTAAAGAAATATGGATTTCCTTCTGTTTTTTGTCGGAATGAAATGGCATAATCAAGCCATTGTTAGTAGTCTGTTGTCTTTAATTCTTGTACAAGCTGAACTTTATACGGGAACATGTGCAATGTGGCTAAAATCCTCTTAACGGACTTCCGCGGTAGCCCCAGTTGTGCCGAACGGCTTTTAGTTGATGTTTCTGGACGGTCGTGCACACTATCCACAAATCGTTCGATATTTTCGTTCGTGTGGACCATACGTGGTGTTCCGGTACATAGAAGGTTTCTTACTGTACCAAGCTGTCGAAAATTCCAAACCAAGCGGTTTATTGTTGGATCATTAAAAAATCGACGATAAGCACGCTGCGTCAAAACAATTGACTCTTGATTATTAATTTATAATTTTTTTCGTGGTCAAATTTGGAAATCTTTACACTTGTGTCAATTGGCAGTCGGAGTCTACCTTGAAATTTTATTTTAGCAAAAATAAAACATCAGTTTATTTGCATTAATCGTACACTGAATGGTTCTTTGGATAGGTCGGCCAACACAAAGAAAAGTGTTTTCTGCGCGTTTTCCAAAAACGAGGTGCAGTAATAATAATAGCCTATCTAATTATGAAGTTTTCTCTGTATTTCATATTTATTAGCCTGTGTGAAGTTGCTCGAAGGTATGCCGGGGATTACGGCGATTATCCGTAGAGTTAAGATTTTGAGTGCACTAAAAATATGTGCTTACCTTATATACCATTTGTATTTATTGTATGTGTGCATTTTCGTTTAGTATGTATATTAAGTTTAAGTAAAGTAAGATATAGTTTAGTTAATAATTAAGTTCTTTCGAAACAATTAAAGTGTTTGGTTGTTTGATCTCCGCTCCGTTTAATGGTTAAATTTTAAGGGCCGTTGAAATTGCTTGTAACCATTCTGACCATTGATGACATTTGGAAGGGTCAAGAGGCTTTAGTTCTTGAGTCAATTGCACCTTGTAAGCATGTAGATGCAATTCTTTATGCATAATGTTCATCATCGACGAGCGTGAAAGGTTGAGGTGGACGGCTCTTCAGCCACACTACCGCGAACAGCAGCAATATTTTCTGCAGTACGAAATTCTGTAGGAAATGTGCACTAGTGTTTTCACATTTCCTACAGAGCCGGTTTGTTCAAATTTTTGCACGATTTTTCCGATTGTACGCCCATTTGAAAGATTAAATTGACCGAAAAAATCACGAAGTGCACGATATGCATTTTATAATAAGCCTGAAAAAACTTTAGCGCGTTGTTCCCTTGTGTATCTTTCCACGGTTCAAATTAGGTTAGTCTGAAATTGAGAAATATCAAATGAAATGCAGAAAAAGACTTGAAATTTCACATACAACATAGGCCCTTAAAATTAAACCACCCTTTAGTATCTGCCTTATGGCTTCACATAACCCCAAAGAAGGGAAATAATATTTATGGCAGCATGTATAATAATCTACACCCCCCTGCTATTTTGAACACTACGATCGTCTGTCCGGAATTAAAGCAACATGGGTCTGAATATTTTACATATAGAGCGCGAGGGTTATATTTTATGAAATCTATAGAAAAACATACTCGTGGAATGTTTGCACGTATAAAACGTTGCTTTAATTGGGACTAACCAATTTTAAAAATTAAAATTTTATTTTTAAAGATAAAGATAAAAGAATATGCTGGAGGTTTTGTTATAAGTCGCTCATAACGCATTATGCTCAATTTATTAAGTAAAAGGTGGTTAAATTTTAAGGGCCGATGTTGATTTTGAATAAAACCTCTTTTTTAGGAAATTATTGTCATTTGTTTTTATTGTATTGGTAAAATGCGTGGAACAAAATATCGGCTAAATCGCAGCCGCGACCTCGGCGGCACACCTCCATCCATAATTAAGGTTCTATGCCGTTAATGTGTTAAATTATCTCATCCTTTAGCATATCTTCCACATCCATATCTTCCAATTCGTGCCATAAAAAGTTCACACATCACCGAACACCATTCACAGTATATGCCTGACCGGCCTCATTTTGGAAAAAAAACGGCCTGATGATGCCACCAAACCACACCAAACAGTCACTCTTTGTGGGTGAATTGTTTTTTCGACCATCACTCTTGGATTATCATTCGCCCAAATGCGGCAATTCTGCTTATTGACGAATCCCCTGAGGTGAAAATGTGCCTCATCACTGAAGATGATTTTTTAGAAAATTGATCATCCTAAATAAGTTTAACGCGTTGCTCGCTTGTGTAACTTTCCATGGTTTAAATTGAGTTAGTCTGAAATTGAGAAATATCATATAATATAATATGAAATGCAGAAAAAAACTTAAGTTTGGTTCACATTCAACATCGGCACTTAAAATGTTACCTCCCTATTTAATTACTGCCACGCTATTGCCGCCCTAAGACATATAATGCTCATAGCGATATGTTTATTTTATAAGTTAGCCCAAATATTATGACCATATCGTTCTATGTATCAATATGGCCAATATTTTTCCTCTTCTCTAGAAGTCTCCTATCAACTCCTGTATTTCTCAAATATTCAAACAGAGGCGTGGATACGGTTCCTCTACTAGCAATGTAGTTAAGTATAGTTGGTCACACCCGCTATTAGACCTTTTTATTATTTTCTTACTACACGGATGAAGTAAATATAGTGGGAGACCTACACATCGTTAGAGGGACAGAACCAGAGGTAGTGATCAAGTTTCATGAATTTTACATAGTGAGAGATGAAAGAGGAAAAAAAACATAGATTTCGTGTGCTTATCAAAATTCGCTAACAAAGCCTATGTTAGAACATAAATAGGCCTATATTAGACCACATTTTCCTACTGTTAATAATTCATTTCTACGAATTCTTCATTCATTTTTGTTCTAGTGAAAAGAAGTTCCTAAAATCACTTACCACACCAGACATAAATTCAATTACCTTTGTCCATATACCGTCACTCTATATTTAGTTAAAGTCTCTAAACATCAGTTGAAAAGTATTTCAATGCAATTGCAAGTTCCCAGAATAATTAATTAAACTCATTTACTTTCTGTCGCTTTATGAGTAACTCAATACATTCACAATGACGCCATAATCGTCAATGCGAAATGTTGTGATTGGAACCGGTATTTTCATTAACATTCATCTCGTCAAAAATGTGGCTAGAAATTTCACCAGCTATGTGGGCGATAAATACGAAAATGACAGAAGTACAATTGTTGAAATAAAACGAATATTTAACAATTTCCCATTAATTTTAATTACATATTTTGTGACGCGCACTTAAGTACGATTGAGCGTGGGTATATAAATGAGAGAAAATATACATACAATCCCTTAAAGGACACGCTACAAATTGCTTTGATTGAATTTGGGTCAATAATTTATATTCCATCTAAAGAAAGTTGAGCGGATTATATTGTTTGTCCCTGTCGATGGACTGCACCAACGACGATAGAAGGCGACGTATCTCGCAGTCTTAATGGAAAATTTAACAATTATTTAAAAATAATACATTAATATGTACGCGATATACCGTGTGGAGCACGGATATTTGCTTTTTTGCGCTGCAGTAGGGAATAGCCGCATGTCCGTCTACCGATGCATAAAACTGTTTGAGAAGACTGGAGATGTAAAAGACCGCCACCGGTCGGTCCACGCTCTGTTCGAACACCGCATGTCACCAAAGCCGTTAAATCAAGAATTCACAGAAATCCGTTCCGAAAACAGAAAATCATAACCCGTGAGATGAATATCACGCAAAAGTCCATGAGTCGAATCATTTAAAAAGACTTAGGACTTGGGGCTTTCAAACGACGTACCGGACATTTATTGACTGCAGCTTTACAAAAAATAGGATTGAAAAATGCAAAGGACTTTTGGTGAAGCACGCTGATAACTTGCACAGAAAAATTTTATTCACCGATGAAAGCATTTTTACCGTTCAGGAAAAATTTAACAAGCAAAATGATAGTGTGTATGCGCGGTCATCTAAGGAAGCATCTGAACTGATCCCAAGGGTGGAAAAGGTCATCACCCAGCTTCAGTCTTGGTTTGGTGGGGTGTCTCGTACGATGGGGTCACTGACCTGCATTTCTGCGAACAAGGAGTTAAAATATCGGCCAAAGTTTACCAAGAAACCGTTTTGGAAGCTGCTGTGAAGCCTTTTAACAATTCCCTGCTCCAAAACCAGCCATGGACTTCCCAGCAGGATTCTGCGCCAGTCCCAGTCCTGGCTTCGAAACAATTTGCCAGCGTTCATATCCTAGGAAAAATTGCCTTCAGACAGTCCTGTTTTGAACCCATTGGATTACAAATTGTCTACGGTTTTAGAGGACAAGGTTTGTCACAAAAGATACCCCAACATTGGATCTCTTCAGACTGCATTGGTTCGACCTGTGGCCAATTTTCCCAATGGACGAGGTTCGTGCAGCTATTGACGATTGGCCAGTGCTACGTAAGGCGTGTGTGAAGGCAAAAGGCGGACATTTGGAATAAGTTGTTTCTTTTTGGATACAATATACATCAATAAATATATTAAAAATATTTGGTCCAAAAACGTTTAGTACTTTTTATTTTACAGCATAAAACGTGTGTAACAGTATTTATGCCCCTACTTAGTATATACTCGTATATTATTGTTTTTCATAAAATTCTAACACGAAACTGTCAATCCAAACGAAAAGAATTAAAGTATTTCAAACTTACCAAATATATCCCTTATAGTCTGATAAAATTGATATGAAAATTGATTATCGACCTTGAAAATCAGGTTTTTTTGGAAGTGGTAGATGTACGTAGATTCTTAAATCTTCCTATAAATGGGTGAGGTCATTAGGCCCAAGGCGCTTAAAAACCGCCCCTGATGTTAGTGAACATATGGGTATCTAGAAACGGCGAAATGTTCTTAAAAATCCAGATATGAACCTATATTTAAAATTTGGACCAATGTGTTACTTGGAACATATAGGACACTATAAGTTTATTCCCAAGGTCGATCAAGGCCATTAACAATAGAATCAGAGTATGACATTAATGTTGTCGTTTGGCTGAATTGGATGCCTTGTCCTGTGGGCGTGGTCTATATGTCTGGGGCCCAAAACCGACCCGTAATGATGCACGTAATGCCGAAACCAAATACCCAAATTTTGTCAATACCGTACTTCACCGGAACCCATGGTGGAGACTAAAAAGCTTCGGCCATGCCGAACGTGCAAATTGTACTCTTGTTAAGTATTAAATCTGTCCCATCTAACAGTCCGCATTTTACTCATTGTTGAACACACAAAATTAGGAATCGTTAAGCAAATAGAGTACCTTTTTCTGTAGAACCTTGCGTCGTTTATAGATGAGGTTTTTTGGCTAATTTATAATCCCGCACAGCTTATGATCCCAAGCCTTTATAACGAAAAATTGTAGAATACCAGATTAATTCGTGTGACCGCTGTTGGGCTCTCAACAGATACTCGAACGAGCAAAAAGACATGGCTGGATTATTCTTGATTTAAGCGATGATCAGTAATACAGGGTTTTCCATTAAGAACATAACAATTTTTTGTCCATAAGAAAAACACAGAATATTTACGATATATAGTTCAAATGTTTTCCAGGTGTAGCGAAAATGTTATATTTTAAGATTGAAATTCGATTTTGGTCATATGGCCGCTACGAGCCCGTCTACAGCGATTTTTGGACCCAATTTTTCACAACTCTTGCACACGTTTCGTACGGAGCGTTGGTAATTTCACATTGGATGTTGTCACTGAGCTCGTTTAAAGTTGTTGGCCTGTTGGCATAGACCAATTACATAATGTGGTCCCATCAAATGTAATCCAATGACGTTAAATAGCATGAACGAGGTGGCCATTCGACCATTTCTCGAGATAACACCTTCACCAAAATTGCCTTTCAGTAAATCGATTGTAACACGTGCTGTGTGGCTAGTGGCACCGTCTTGTTAAAAAAAAACTACATATCGGCGATGTCAAGCTCATCTACACGCAGAGAAAAAACATGGTTACTACATGGTCACGGTAATAATAATATGTTCTCCACAATAAAAGTATGTTCTTCGCAACCATAGCATTGTTAACTGAATTTATTTTTGACAATAGCATAATTGCTGCAATATTAATATTGTTGAAATGTAACAATAGTATTATTGCCAAATTTAAAAAGGAATATATGGTTATAGCAACAATATAAATATGGTTGGTGCGACAAAAGTATTGTGCTTTGAAATTTGTGTTAACAATAATATGACTACGGCAATCATACTGTATGATTAAGAACAAATGTTATTGGTACGGATCTAATGCAATAATAGTACTTTTTTATCGAAGTTACAATTTTTTAAAAAAGCTGCTTTGGCTTTATTTAACTGAGATATTTTTAATAAAAACGCTTACGTTTATTTAAACTTATTTTTTCTACTGTGAAATAAATCACTCTTATTATTTTGAATTTAATGTATTTTTGAATAACTTTCATAATTCAAATCTATTGTTGACAACTTAAAACAATTCTAATAATAATATTGGGCATCAAATCAATTGTCGACAACTTAAACAAATTCTAATAAATAATATTGGGGATAATAATATAATTGTGTGCGATCATACTATGGTTGTAGGGATCATAACATGGTTGCGTGAGGATCATACTATGGTTGTATATGAAACAAACTATGGTTGTGAGGATCATACTATGGTTGAGTGTGAATCATACTATGGTTGTGGGGATCATACTATGGTTGTGGGGATCATAGTGTGGTTATGTGTGAATCATACTATTGTTGTGAGGATCATAGTATGGTTGTATTTTAATCATACTATTGTTGTGAGGATCATAATATTGTTGTAGCACAACCATATACCCAACAATAGTATTATCCTCTTCGAATATTGTCACCACAACTATACTTTTTTTCTGCGTGTAATTCTTGCCAAAAATAATGTTCTAACCTGGCACAATTGCATTCTCCATTGACGGTAGCATGATGATTGTTTTCATCTACGAAGAAGTACAAGCCAATCACAATTCCGGCAGATAAACCGGAACACATTGTATTTTTTTGCGAAAGCAATTGTGTAACGCATATTTTGTTTGGTAAACTGACAAAATCGCTAAGCCAGAAATGAGCTTCATGATATAATGATTGAAGATAATTTTTACACCGAAAAGCACTTTTAAAGTTGCGTCCACCGACTTTTAATGGTTCCTACACTTTACCATGATGGAAATGTTGACTACGACTAACGTTTTGACACTTTAAGATCATTAAACATGTTTGAGGGTGCGTTGACAAGAAGATACGAAATTGTTATATTCCTATTGGAAAACCCTTTATATATACAGAATGACAAATTTTTTATGTGCTTCATTATTTTATATATATGGTGTAAAGAACTTATTACAAAAATCAGCCGACCATCTCGTATACCCGAACATGATGGCTTCTTGGCTACTACATTTTATTGGGAAGTTATGTTTAGCAACACCGCCAATTCTGCCTACACCAAGCAAGTCAATCCCACGACAGCACATAGCTGCTCGGCACATAGCTGCCGCTACAGCAACAACTGCTGCTATTTGTGTGACACCACCTTCTTTATTGTTTCATGCTAACTGCAATAGTATCACAATAAAAGCACTCAACACAACTATTTACAATACCTACCACCCACTGCGATGTCTGCAAAGTTGCAAAGAGAAAATGAGAAAATGGAACCTCTGCAGAGAGATTTAAGAGAACAAAGTATTGTTTTACCGACAGCGACGTAATAAAGAGAATAACGAAGATAATGAAAATCATAAACTCAAAAAAAAAGAACAGTGCACGAGGGCAACTCAGCGATAAGAGTACAACTGATGAAAATATGTGGGCCACACAACAAACGCACTCAAAGTTCGTAGCCATACAACAAACGTGTCGTAGCCAGAAAATAAACAAAACCACAACACCCTCGCAAAAGGATAACAGCAAACGCAATACTAACTCAAGTCAGTTATCTGGCACACGTGTACACGTACGGTACCCTCTAATCTCGGTGGTGCGCGTTTTTAATGACACAAATCTCATGTTTTTAATAACGATTTATGTTTTTGAAATATTTTTACGACAAAAATTTAAATAATACCGAAGAAACAAGAAGTTGGCAAAACTTAAAAATATGTAATGAATATGTATGGGAAGAGTGTATGTGTGAAAAAAATTGGCGGCATTTAAGTTTTAGAGTTATTTCCTTTAAATAATGTACGACGAAAATATTTTTGTATAGAAAGAAAGCAAATGAAGGAAAAAATAAAAAACCACCCATCCACAATGGGAAGAAAGTGTAATATTTCACAAAAAGAGCCAAAGAACATATTCTAGGGTGGTGTGGGTTTAAGACAACAAAACGACACCACAAGTTCGTAATTCAAGGATATCCATTCGTCTTTTTTTGTTTCTCCATAAAACAAAGGTAAGATTTTAGATCCTCAAGGTTGATTTAACGCTGAAAGGGTCCCTGGGATTTTTTTTTAATTGAAATTACTCCATGATGGTCCATTGGAAGTATACACGGCTTCCACATTCATTCCAAGGAAACTTTATTCTAGCTTTATTTTTTTTAGTCGTTTAAAAAAAGTCAAGGCGGACCAATAGTTTGGTTTTTATTGACCAATAATGAAAAGGACCGTTGGGTAAATAATCAACAGAAAATCTGCGCCTATACTCGTATTAATATTTGGCAAATGTTGCAGTCTATCTTGGCAGCAGCTTTCACACCGCATGATGCACTGACAGTTGATAAGCAGTTATTCCATACCGCTTCACCCACTACATTGCGTCGAGTATGATATAACGATATGCCTGCCAAAAATGATATAAGGATATGGTGGTTGCCGACTCGAAATCATTTTATCCTGTCAAACGAATGATTTACTCTGGAAAATGGCTTGACCAGAAACAAGAGGCCAATTAGGGGCAGAATGTTGGCCGCACAATTTATGTTGGAATTTTGTTGCAACTTTGAATTTGGCGCGTACTTTGATCAGAAAAAGACTGCATATGTGACGCGCAAAATAGAAATGGACCTAAGGGTAAAAACCAGTTTTGTTCAGGAGTGCCATTTTAAAGATTTAAATACGTGTATCTTTGGTGAACCATCACTTTCATAAAACGCGCATATCTCTGGGAGGGTACACTTTTGGGGCATGGGATCGGTCTCATTCGATGCTCAGATGTTTTCCACATCAAAAAAAAATGAAAATTAATTTTTTTTACCCTTAGGTCCCTTTCTCTATGCGCTGTCACATATGTTGAAACAATGCGCTCAAAGACATTGCTGCATTATTTTATTTAATATAATAAAATGAAGCCAATAAAAAACGATACAGGCGGTCCTTTCTAGTGATGATGAAAAAAAATTCCACTACTGAGCAACGAGAGCTGAACAACCTCATAGCCGCATACCTATGGATACGGAACGCAATGGAAGCATTTGATGTAAAGGTAAGAAAAAGCAATTCTAAAAAAGCAATCTTTTGAAGCAGTATAAGTATATATTTTTGTTCTTTATAGCTATTAGAAAGATCGACAGAAGGAACTCCACCGTCATTTGCTGCTAGAAAGAAAAGACCGTCATGTAGCCTATGCTGTACTGAAAAACGACGGCGGCGAAAATCAAGGACCTTTTGATAATCCTGTAACAATTCAGTTTATTGAGAACATTCAAACTATTTATGCATCGATGCTACACCTCCTGAAAAACTATGTTGGATGGGAGACAATCTAAACAACAATATTACTCGTATTAAGCTTTTTTCATGTACGTGGGATTAATAATTCCGTAACATTTGCAACTAGCCTCGTCATTAAGTTTGTGTTTAGCAGCTTTTCAAAAAATACATCCTTGTGGATTTTGTTAAAAATAAAAAAAAAATGAATTTCAAGTGCTCATTTAACATTATTTTTTGCGAAAAAAACGCCAAGGAAAAGCTTGATAAATACTATGGGGACTCTATACCATCGATTTCAATGGTAAAAAAGTGGTTTACAAACTTTCGTTGTGGTCGCACAAGTACATATGATACAGAACGTTCTGTACGGCCAATTAGGGTCAATAACTCGAAAATGTCGAAAAAATCCACGATATGGTGTTGGCATGTATGTTCATCCGATATATCTTTTTTTTAGCTTTCAAAGCAACATCTTATTGATTGGGTATCTTGATAAAATTTAGGACGAGTACATTTTTTGGGCCACGCTGAACTCTATTGAAATTGAAGAATATCGGTTCAGTATTGAATATAGCTTCCACTCCGCTTCGGATTTGTTGTCCAATGTTTAAGATCTAGAAGCCACATATGACAACTAATCTTAATAAAGTTTGGCACAAGTACGAGGGCGGTTCGGAAACTTCTTAGCCTAGCACAAAAAGCGCGGTATAAACAGAAAAAAGTTTAGTGTTTTGGAAACGTCCATCTCTGCTATGAACACATGTTAAATTTTGTTTCGATCTGACAACTCCTTCATATAGAAACAGGTGTTCACAAAAGACGCATCCGCGATTTTTTTACAATGGAAAAATTAGAAATGCGTGGTGTCATTAAATATTTACATAAAAAAGGTTTATCGGGACAAGAAATTCATAATGATATGGTGAATGTGTTAGGTGAAAGTTCTCCTTCATATGCAACAGTAAAAAATTAGGTTGCTGAATTTAAACGTGGTCGTAGAAGCATTGAAGATGAACCACGTAGTGGACGTCCAAAAACAGCAACAACAACAGAAATTGTAGCCAAAGTGCATGATATGGTATTAAATGATCGACGAATAAAAGTGCGTGAAATAGCATATATCATGGGCATCTCAAATAATCGAGTCCTTTTAATTTTGCATGAAGAACTACAGATGAAAAAGCTTTCTGCAAGATGGGTGCCGCACTTGTTAACAGTCGACCAAAAACGCATAAGAATGAACATTTCTCAAGCTTGTTTGGATCGTTTTTAGCGAAATAAAATGGATTTTAAGCGTCGTTTCATAACTGCTGACATGGATCCACCACTATACTCTAGAGACAAAAGAACAATCCAAACAATGGACTGAAGCTGGAGGAAGTGACCCAAAGAAGGCAAAAACAATTCAATCGGCTGGTAAGGTTATGGCAACGGTTTTTTGGGACTTCAAATGTATTTTATTGATTGACTATCTGCAAAAGGGTAAAACAATAAATTCAGAGTACCATTGCAACCTTTTAGATCAATTAAATGTACAAATTCGAGAAAAACCTCCTGGCTTACAACACAAAAAAATAATTTTTCATCAAGGCAACGCACCAGCGCACAAGTGTGTTTTAACAATGGCTAAAATCATAAAATCAATCGAATTAAAGTACTAGTTGCTTGACCACCCACCTTATTCTCCTGATTAAGCTCCCAGTGACTTTTACCTGTTCCCAAATCTAAAAAAATTCCTTGCTGGCAAGCGTTTTACCTCAAATGAAGATGCAATTACAGTTGTAAACCACTATTTTGAAGACCTTGAGGAAAACTTTTTTAATCAAGGGATAGAATTGCTAGATAAGCGTTGGACTAAGTGTATTGAAGTTTCAGGAGATTATATTGAAAAATAAAAATATTTTTGAAAAACTAACTATTCTCTTTCATTGATAGGCTAAGATCTTTCCAAACCGCCCTCGTAAGTTTCTAGTGGCAAGGACGGGTGCAGTTCAAATTGGGAAAAATGGGTTCAGATTAAGCTATAGCTCCCACCTATATATTCGGCCGATTTTACTATAGACTACTTTTTTTAGAATCTGGTTAAATTTGGTCTAAAAACTTACTTCTAGTTGACTTTTCTGGGCATCCAGGAGTGCAGGGTATAATATAGTCGGCCACTTTATCTTTTAGTACTTATAATTGTTTTATTTTAAAAGGAACAATTTCATACTTACTAAACAACCTTTAGTAGCGACACTCTATTATGGTCCCTTAACTTGCATTCTTAATTCACATTAGACCCCATTAAGGACCAAGGAAAATATTCTCTGCAAACTTCAAGCAGTGTTCGTAATTATTCCGTTATAGAAAAGTTGGTGATTCCAACCGTAATCTCAGCCAAGTCTTCAATATATATTTATACTTGGATTCGTAGTGAAAGTTGTTATAATTTGAGTACATATGTCCAAATTAACTACTGTTTGCCCGATTTAACCATACTGGCCATGTTCGGGCCACATAAGCCGAAAACTCCAGCAACTATATCCTTTTTTGAGATATTAAGTGTGTCCAAATCAACAGTTACAACTTGAACTATTGTTCATCCACAAAAAAGAATTCTAACTCTCAGTCCAAAAAGAAGCAAAGCAAAATAGTACCGTGAAATCGTAAATTAAGGAAGAACGCCACTCCGGAACGAACACATAGAAAGCTGACAATAAGATAGCCTACATTACACTGTTATTCAGAAGATTTAGCGCCTCTGTCTGGAGTTTAGGCAAACTCATTCTTAGTGTGGGACTTCTAGAGTGGAAAAGATATATTTCGTTTGAACCAATATGGAGCAGTTTTCACTGGAAAATTTATGGGTACCTAGAGATTAATGGTGGTCACTTTTAACGCTTTATGCAAAATTTGATTAAATCGGATATAATATGTGGCGTCTAAAGCTGAAAACTTTGAATTTGTGAAGGATTTTTGTATGGAGGCTATTCAAACTTATATGGTTTAGTTAATAACAATATGGTCCAATTTCAACAAAAATGGGTGTCGGTTGCACGTAACGCTCTATGCGAACGTAATATAGAACTTATAGAGCTGCAGGTTATGGAATCGGGAAAACATTGTGTATAATATTAAAATATGGAGCGATGTGACTTATTTTTATAGGGTTAGTCTTTGCCCAAAACTAAACAATATACAAAGTTTCAACGAAACAAGTTTATAACTGCAAGTTTTGCTTTGATTCCGGCGATAGGTGAACAGGCGGGCGGACTGTCATTGCGCAATGAAAACGAAAGCGCATAGTCATAATACCTAGTACTATAGTAAGATGTAGGGTCAATAATAGCCGTTGTCTTCTGAGGTAACTAGCTACCAACCAAGTTAGTTTTACCTATGGTAATCTTTCAACATAAGAGAAAACTAAA
This sequence comes from Hydrotaea diabolus, assembly GCA_963513945.1. NCBI lineage: Eukaryota > Metazoa > Arthropoda > Insecta > Diptera > Muscidae > Hydrotaea > Hydrotaea diabolus. The sequence goes on from OY740718.1 coordinate 185,817,815, forward strand.
TGTGGAATATAAAACATTATTTCTTTTTCAAATACCAAAGAGAATTTAACAACAACAGGGTTCATCGCCTTATTTGTCAAAAGCTACAATAAAAGACTATACATTTCCATCAAGTATACTCTGTATATGTGATAGCGCATAGAGAAAGAGACCTAAGGGTAAACAAATCAATTTTCTTTTTTTGATGTGGACAACATCTGAGCATCGAATGAGACCGATCCCATGCCCCAAAAGTCTTCCCTCCCAGAGATATGCGCGTTTTATGAAAGAGAAATCGACGATTCTAAGCGCAAACAGAAAGGGACCTAATCTTTAAAATGGATCTCCTGAACAAAACTTTTCATCAACTTTTCACTTTCACATCTGAGACCGATTCCAATCCCCAAAAGTGTTCCCTCCCAGAGATATGCGCGTTTTATGAAAGTGAAGTCAACGATTCTAAGCGCAAATAGAAAGGGACCTAATATTTAAAATGGCTCTCCTGAACCAAACTGGTTTTTAGCCTTAGGTCCTTTTCTATTTTGCGCGTCACATATAGACTACAATATGGTGTTGGCAGATCGAAGAGCAAAAATCGCGTGAGGTTGTCGATGCCATACGCATTTCATATGGCAGTGTGGTTTTGATTTTACATGATCAATTGGGATTAAGAAAGCTGTCTGCAAGATGTCTACCGCATTTCCCCTCAATTGATCATAAACGTAATCGTGACACAACTTCAAAGGATTATTTGAAGTTGTTGAACCGCAATTCGAATAAGTTTTTGGGGCATTTTGTAACTGTGGCTGAAACATGGATCCATTACAACACTCCGGAAACCAAGCAGCAGTCTGCACAATGGGTTTGACCGGGTGAGCCGGATACGAAGAACGCCAAGGTGGGTTTGTCTGCACATAAGGTGATGGCAACAGTTTTTTGTGATGCACACGGGATCATTCACATCGATAACCTTTAAAAGGGAAAAACAATAAACAGCGAATATTTTGTCAACTTATTGGACCAATTTAACGAGGTTTTAAAAAAAACGATCCTATATGGCCAAGAAATATATTTTTTATCAAATTAATGCACGGGTGCATACGTGTGCAGCCTCAATGGCAAAATTGCATGAATTGGGTTACGAATTGGTATGTCAATTGACACATTCTCCGGGTTTAGCCACCAGTGGCTATTTCCTATTTCCAAACCTAAACAAATGGCTCGATGGAAAGACATTCAGCTCCAACGATGAAATTAATAATCAGTAAATTGCCTTTTTTGTTGATCTCGAAAAATCCTATTTTTTGGAAGGGATACTACAATTGAAGAAACGCTAGACTAAGTGTATTGAGTTAAAAACGATATTATGTTGAAAAATAATTTATTGTTTTTGCAAAACTGTTTTATTCGCAAAGTCACGGAATTATTGATATGCCCTTGTATATCAATTAATTGCTACATTTTTGCTTTTGAAAAATGGGTTAATTGCTTTTAACCTATAGGTTTAAGATGAAATATATATTTTCTTATTCCATCTCTTGCAGATGTACCTAATACGAAACCGTCGAAACGGCTTTTTGTTAGTTTTTTTTGTGTACTCGTATATGACAAAAAATATATGGTTTTGCAACATTTGATTTTGGTAATAAAGTGTGGTAACTTTTACTCTTTTGTTTGGAGATTTGAGGCCATCACGCTTGCTAACCCGGTAACTTCCATACGGTTGCTCCTGATAAGAACACAGCTAGTGTGGATTATAGAATTGTATATAAGAACGGATCGGACCTTTGTATTCTCATTATACTTAGTAGGGTCATATATACTGTTACATACGTTTTATGCTGTAAAATAAAAAGTACTGAATGTTTTTGGACCAAATATTTTTTTTAATATATTTTTTGATGTATATTGTATCTAAAAAGAATCTACTTATTCGAAATGCCCGCCTTTTGCCTTTACACACGCCTTAAGTCCCACTGGCCAATCGTCATTAGCTGCACAAACCTCGTGACAAACCTTGTCCTCTAAAGCCGTCCACAATTTGTAATCCAATGGGTTCAAATCTGGACTGCCTGAGGGCCATTCTTCAGAGGATATTAACGCTGGCATATTGTTTCGAAGCCTGGTCTGGGACGTTTTAGGCTTATGGGCCGGCGCAGAATCCTGCTCGAAAGTCCATGGCTGGTATTGGAACAGGGAATTATTAAGAGGCTTCATAACAGCTTCCAAAACGGTTTCTTGGTAAACTCTGGCCGATGTTTTGACTTCTTGTTCGCAGAAATGCAGGTCAGTGACCCCATCGTAAAAGACATCCCATCAAACCATGACTGAAGCTGGGTGATGATAGTTTTCCACCCTTGGGATCAGTTCAGATGTTTCCTTAGATGACCGTGCATACACTCTATCATTTTGCTTGTAAAAATTTTTCCTGAACGGAAAAATATTTTATCGGTGAACAAAATTTGTCTGTGCAAGTTATCAGCGTGCATTTTTCAATCCTATTTTTTTAAAGCTGCAGTCAATAAATGTCCGGTACGTCGTTTGCAAGCCCCAAGTCCCAAGTCTTTTTTAATGATTCGACTCATGGACTTTTGCGTGATATTCATCTCGAGGGCCATGATTTTCTGTGTTCGCAGCGGATTTCTGTGAATTCTTGATTTAGCGGATTTGATGACATGCAGTGTTCGAACAGGTCGTGGGCGGCCCGACCGGTGGCCGTTTTTTACATCTCCGGTCTCCTCAAACAGTTTTATGCATCGGTAGACAAACATGCGGCTAATCCCTAGTGGCCGGAGCGTTTTGAAAATATCGTTTTTTTAATATCACACTTGAAAAGCGCTATTAAAGCGATACGGTTCTCATTATCTGACCACTCCATGATGAAAGTTGAAACAGGTGAGGTTAGCTTTCAAAACCCATATGACATTATCGAGGTATGTTTAGTTCTACTATTAAAATGGATGTGTTCAATGTTGTAAGAGTATTTATGGCCCTACTTAGTATGATAATCGTTTTTCTTCAATTTCAGTTGAGTACGTACTATGTGCGAAAAATTGATTTTGCCGAAATTAAGAAAGATTGAGCAACAATTGTACTACAAGGTGAAACAGGGTATAATAAAATTACTTGCGAAACCTCTACCATTTTGGCAAAAAAAAATAATTAGTTGTAAAAACGAAATGGAATGGATAGTTTTAAGTTTTCAGATATCCTTCTTCGAATAAAGTACATAACTAGTTTATTTCTTTTTGTTTATATTTATTCGGTCTATTATCATGATTATGACTTCAACCGTTTTTATTCTAGTTCGAGACTTTTTGTAGTTTATTTTTCAGAAATGATATTGCACTGTGAAGATTGCTCTACGCACAGTTTGAAGATTATACGCAAAGAGTAATTCTCAGTAATTCAAATGAGTCTCACGTATTAGTCATTTGATTTGTTGACAAAGACTACTGAAGAAAAACCTTGGCGGGCCTGGAAACAGCTGTACAGTCAGCCAGGCAATCAAGCCAGTACACTACACCAATTGTTTTCGTTCATTCTGAAAAAGATACACCAAAAAGTTTTTGAACTAGTATAAAAACTGTTCAATTCATAAAGCTTTTACATTACTTTATTCTAGACCAGAAACAAACAAAATCATCGTAAACTCATACTGACCAACTCAACACTACCATTCGGTGTTAAGAGCTCAAAGACTACGTACAACTATTTTTCCACAGCGAAATATAAAATATTTAATTTTCTTCAATCTTCCTCGCAATTGCTGATCAATAGTATAAGGTTTGATTTTTTGTAATTTGAAAATCTTCCGAGTTCTTTTGTATGTCTGTTTTTGAACGACTTAATTTCGAATGAGTAGAAATTCAAGAAACGTTTGATTTGATTTCATTTTTTGCTGCCAGCCAACGCGTCTGTGGAATTACTTTTCTTGGTAGCAGTTGCCGAACATGCGTTTCTTTTGCTTTTCCAATATTTTTCCGTCTTATGTGAATAAATTACTTTTTGTTAATAGCGCTTTTTTGCCAGAGCATTCATTCATGGCCCACTTGCAATATGTTGTGCTGTGACATTTCTGTCTCTCTTTTACTTTATCGTTTTCCAATTCCTTCTCGTCCTTGACGTCCCAGTGTGCGTGTGCTAGAATTCGAACAATTTCATTTCATTTGCAGGTAAATAGCTTCTGCTTTCTGTTCAAATGCTGGTAATATTGAAATGAAATGGCAAAATAAAATAAATAAATAAAATAACAATATTTTAGTGCGTGTATGCACAAGGCGGGGGATTGTGGAAATATTTCAGTGTGAATAAGGCATCAATAATTTGTGACTTTCCCTACTAATCGGCCCAGCAAGTGGCACTGTATGGCTATGGCTGTACAAAAGAATGCAATAGCGCCGAGAACAATACTTTGTCTATTAGGCGGACAAGTGGCGGTAGCATTGAACGGCATGCAAATTAAAGCTGTTGTCATTTGGTCTAAGTGAATGCTTGTGAAACCTTAAAGAATATTAACTAATATCAGACTAAACATCTTGGGCACCATCTAATGGCTGGTGAGCACGGACGGTAAGGATATTTCAATGCCATTGACCGATTTATAAATACATATACGATTGAAAAACGCGTTGGCCAACATGACCTGCTTCATTTGCAATCAAGTAAATTAAGGAGGAAATTTATTTTATTTACCGGTTAAATATAAAATATAGGGTGATACATCTAGAGGTATTTTTTCAGAATAAAAAAAAAATATGAAAATTCTAATCAAGTGTGGAATCTTTATTGGTAATTTATAGGACATTTTATTTTATTTATTTTTTTCATAAAATTCCCTTTAAATGTTGGCTGCAACTACGCCCCAGTGATTCCAATCTGAAGATTAAATTTTGGATGACTCGTTAGAGCCTTGCGACCGCTATGGCTTTAATGACACGCGCAAAGTTGGCTTCCAAAACCTAAATCGTAGCTGGTGTCAGCATAGACTTTGGACTTTACGTAACCCCCAAAAAAATGTCTAAAGGTGTGATATCACTTGATCTAGGCGGCCAACTCACCGGTCTACAACGTCAAATTAGCTATTCGAAATGACCTCTCAATAGATCCATTGTTTGAGCAGCTGTATGGCAAGTGGCACCGTCCTATTGAAACCAAGTGTCGTACAGGTAGCATAAAGATCGAACACAGTTACGTTCCGGCCATCATTATTTTTGAAAAAATGTGCACCGATGATTCCACCAGCACCTCTTGAACCTTTTCTGGTTGCTCTTCAGCCCAAATGCGCCAATTTTGTTTATTGACTTTGCCGTTGAGCCAGAAATGGGCCTCATCACTGAACAAAATTTTGGTCGACAACAGCGGATCTCTTCGTTTCTCACCGAACGCTCATTTTCAGAATACAGTTGCCAACATTTGAAAGTAACTATTTTCAAAAAATAAATGCCATACAATGTCCTTTCAAATAACCAATAAAGATTCCACACTTGATTTGAATTTTTATATATTTTTTGTTCCAAAAAAATACGTCTAGATGGATCTACAACATACACTGCCAAAGCAGTTTCTGTATACTCTATACCACTCTGTGGTTAAGGATATTATATTGTAGTGCTGCTGTTTGTAAAATCCTAAAAAAAATGAGACAGATTCTAAGTTTGTTGTTATTATATTTACTGACCTACTCAGGAGCACTATATTATTCAATTGAGCGATATCGTTAGGCCATCCCGTCTTCGTTTGAATCAAAACCCACTTACAATTCCAAACCGATTCCCATGAAACTTTGAAAACATTGTTCCGAAAACTAATGGCAACCCCTGTTGAAATTGAACCACATTGTTCCATAACTTTATATCATACTAAGGTCTTTCCCATTTTCAGAACGTGCAGCTTTACTCGTATTACGTAAGTTGTTGACCAAATTTTGCTCAGAGTGTTACATGTGAACAACAATATCTCTGGGTAAATTGAACCATACCGTTCCATTTTTTAGACTAACTTACAAACAAATAGCTAGCGCCCAACCCTGGTAGAATTAATTCATTCTATGTTTTATATAAAGAGGTTTCGAGGATTTCGAGGTTCTCTACTTTTTTTAAAGAAAAAAAAAAAACGAAAATTCAAATTTAATGGGGAATGTTTATAATCATTTGAATGAAGATTCTTTGGCATTTATTTTTTGAAGATTATGTCTATCAAATATTGGTCACGGCTACGTCTCAGATGGTCCATCCGCTGAGTCCAATTTTTGCTGACTCTGTGGAGCATTTCAACTGGTAACTGGCGAATGACACGATTGATGTTTTGCTCCAAGGCCTGAATTGAAGCGGGTTTGTCCGCATAAACTTTAGACTTTAGATAACCTTACAGGAAAAAGCCTAACGGTATCGCACGATCTTGGTGCCCAATCAATCAGCCCAAAACGTGAAATTATCTGCTCTCCGTAGTGTTCTCTCAATAAATCAATTGATTGATGCGATGTGTGGCGCCATCTTGTTGAAACCAAATGTCGCCGAGATCGCGAGCTTCAATTTCGAGCATCAAATAGTCGGTTATCATGGCACGATAACGATCGCCATTGACGGTTACGTTCTCACCGGCATCATTTTTGAAGAAATATGCGCCATTGATTCCACTGGCCCAAAAACCATACCAAACCGTTGTTTTTTCTAGATGAAGTGGCAGCTCTTGAATCTCTTCTGGTTTTTCTTCGTCCCAGATCTGGTTACTCTTCGTCCCAGATTTTGCTTGTTTACAAAATTGAGCCAGAAATGGGCCTCATCGCTGAACAAAATTTGGCTCGAAAACGTCGGATCTTCTTGGAACTTTTCAAGAGCCCATAGAGCAAAGCGATGTCACTTGGGAACGTCGGGCGGCTTCACTTCTTGCACAAGCTGTATTTTGCACGCTTACAGTTTAAGATCTCGACGTAAAATGCTCTAAGTCGTTCCATACGTCAGTCCGAGTTGCTGCGAACGGCGCCGAATCGACTCTCCACGGTCTTGCTGTACACTCTCAGCTACGGCAGCTGCATTTTCTTCACTGCGTGCTGCACGTGGTCTATTCGGTCGAATATTATCCGTTACTAAATGCTGGGTTTCAAGATGGGTGATGGTGTTGCGAATAGTAAGCTCAATAGGCCGATGGGTGATGGTGTTGCGAATAGTAAGCTCAATAGGCCGATTATGTTGACCATAAGTTGAACGAAGTGCACGAAACACATGCGTTACAGAAAGTGAATTTCCCCAATAAAGTTTAACGATTTGTAAACGTTGTTCAGGCGTAAGTCTTTCCATGACGAAATGCCAAACAATACTAAACAAAAATAACATGACAGCATGACACGACTCACATGTGATCTGTCAAAAAAAGGCTATTAAAAAAAGTATCTTTACTTGAATCACCCCTTAGCTTCACAAAATATGTCCTTCTCGCTCCAAAAGTAACATAATAAGTCATACATTGCTAAAAGTACAGACAGATAAGCGGAATCATCTCCTAAGTAGTTTGGTAAAGAGTATCTTATAATCGAACACGTCCGACTTTGTTATTTGTAATTGTGCGAAAGGGTGGTTCAACCTTAATGCATGATATTAATTGTAAATCACACCTTAACGTCAAATTCTTTGCCCAACTTAATTTGAGATTTATTTGATTTAGTATTTGATTAATTCAAACACAATTGAGCAGGGACGGGAGATTGTTAAAACACTTTATGCAAATGGGCGCTCAAATCAATGTGCATTTCGTAAACTTCTTATTTTTTGGTCAGCATAATAGATCAAATGTGTCCACAACCGGAATAGTTGTGAGCAATTTCAGCAAATCGGCTCAGTAGGAAATGTAAAAAGACCTGTGCAAGGTCGCCCAGTGTTCTGCCATCGTTTTGTCGTACGTCTTGGAATGTGTGGTTGACCAGGTTGGCCAAGCAGTTACAGTGAATGGTGTTCTCTATTGCGAGATGATAATGGACTTTTTTTGGCCAGAAATTGAAGATATGGACCTGGACGATATGTGGTTCCAACTGCATGGTGCCACTTTCCAAACAGAACACGAAAAAATGGTTCTTTTTAGCGTAAAATGCAATAGCCGTGTTATCTCACGTCGTGGCGATGTTAATTGGCCGCCACGAGCATGTTATGTGAGCCCGTTTGACTTCTTTCTTTGGGGATATTTAAAAGAAAAACTATACTTCAATAAGCCAGGAATAATTCAGTAGCTAAAGGATGAGATAGTTCGGCACATTAACGGCATTAACATTTCATTGTCTCAGAGTCATTGAAAATATGGACCCTTGGTTAGAGGTATGCCACCGAAGCCGTGCCGAACATTTGGCAGATATTTTTACACATAATTGTCATACGTTCTTCTAGCATAATAAAAAATATTTAGATAATTCTCTCAAAACTTTTTGTTTTATAAACAATTAACATGGTGCGTTTTAGTTGGTCCATCATTTCTGGTTGTTTACGTAAAAGAAATTGCTCGACTCAAACACCGAAAGCCTCGAGCCAACTTCCGGTATTCTGGAACAGAAGGTTGATCGTATTTTTTTTATTTATTAATGTCGTTTTGACTAGAGTAATTGAAATAGAAGCAGAATACAGTTTGTGGGCATAACTTTTTACAAGAAACTTTACTCTATCGTCCACGGCGTATACTTAATGCAGATGAAATATTTCCGTTGCTAATACGCCAGGGTGGCTTGATTTCATGGAGATTTTACTGCTGTCCCCACATCAAGGACAATTGAGTGTAACCACAAAATCATGATTTGTTTACTTCATCTCTTTGGGTTTTTTTTTGACACAGCTCTTAAAAATAAATTTATATTTGTTTAAAATTTATAAAGTTTGTCCAAAAATCATTCTCATGTTGAATGTGTTAAAAACATCAACATCTTGTTAAAAACATCTTCACTAACAGTCCCATGTATGATTAACCATAAATAATGGATATATTATAAGCAACATTAAAAGTGTACGTTTTTTTTAAATACTTTTAGTCCTTCCAAGGTATACTTTTTTCTCTCTAACTCCTTTTTGTTGATTTACAATCCAAATTGCTTTCATCAGACACACAGACAGAAAAAAGATGGACTTGATAAAATCGCATCAGAGTTTTACGAGGACCAATAATCCATACGAATAAGTGATCTAGAAGAGACGTTACAAATTAAATGATAAGTTTAGTATACAATCATCCTTCAAGGAATTTTTAGATACTAATTTGGCCCCAAATGAACATTTATTTAGATATCAATTTTTTAGTTTTTTTCCACCACTGTGGACACATAAAAGGAAACTTCGAATTCAAATATGGATTATTTGAAGTTTAAACTGAGATTGGGACACCGAGTTTTTGACCCTGGGGCCAAAATAAAAACCCTCCGAATATAGATGTGGGATTGCGACATGCTTAGGCATGTATAGATAGGACGTGAATTGTACTGAATCAACACCAACTAAGACGGACAAGCAGATGTACGCAGACGCACTGATTTAGGCATTGACTTGCCACGCGAAACGGCAACACTGACCTACCTCACACACAAGGACTGACATGCAGCAAGAGACGAAGATCGAAAAGAATTCAGTCGCTATATAGAAGTTACACTATCAAGACGTGTGTTAAAGACGAATATTAAGAAGACGCGAGTTTGTTACTTTTTTAAATAAAAACGTTTTGTAAATAGTTATTTCTAAGATTTAGTTTTAAGTTTCCTTTATATGAATAAACATCGAAGTGAATTAACATTGAACTTAACAGTAAAGTGTTTCAATAAGAAAGGCGAAGCAAGAAAACCTTCACATATATATACAATTATTCTTAATATATTTTAGAAAAAGTGTATTCAATACAAAAATACAGCCCTCCAGATCAATACAGATCACTGCGAACATAGAAAATATAAATATGATAATTGAAACTTTGCTCAATTGATTAGCGAATCAACAGTGAAAGATCTATAAAATTGGGCCGAACCATAACTATGTTTTTACTTGTTATACTCTGTTATACCATATTGTGATACAAGGTATTATAGTTTAGTACTCATGTCCATAACCCTTTAAAGTAAATGAGGTATTAAGCATATTTATTTTACCGAGCAACTCAAAAACAATTTAAAAAGGGTTCTACCGCTCTAGATGTCACATATCAAACCAAACAATTGCGAAGGTAGACCATATTGTTACATCTTTTGATATATCAACAATGAAGCATTAAGGGTGGAACATAACTAGTCCTAGTAAAATTGGACCCAATCGGTATACGTTTTTATATAGCCACAACGAAATTAGTCCATTCCGCTCTTGACGTCACGTACAGGATGGTCCAAATAAGACTGAAGGGTTAAAAATATCCAAAACTTGTTTGTTTATAATTTTTTCCGCTTTTGCAGGCTATACATTTTTTTATGGAGATATATGATGGCTACATATGATGTTTAACAATGTATTAAAATTAATAAATTGTATTCTTTAACAGGCAAGTTTTTATCTTAACGCAACGAAATTATAGACATCATTTTAAAAATCAGAACATCACCCAGCAACAAAATTATTAGGAATTTAATCTTCCGGATCAATGTCAGAATTCTAGGGAATTCTATTACATCACAGCCAATTAGTGCGGTTGTACAGATGTACTGTTTGGTGCGCTGTCATGATTGCTAAAGGTGTCGGTCCATATTTTTCTGAAAATGAAAATGAACGATCAACCAGAAACCATTAACGGGGCTCAGTATTGGACAATGATTGCGAATTTCTTGCATAAGCATGTTGAAAAAAATAGTACCATATGCTTTCAGCAAGGTAGAACCACTGCGCATACAGCAAGGGCCGCAACGAAACTTCTTCGTTGCCTTTTTGGTTAACCTTTTAGTCTTATATGTGACACCCAGTATTAAGTGCAATGTAGCTCAATCTTCAGACAGAGGTGGAATCTTTTTATTACTAGAATGCCCGATTTTAAGTTTTTGTTGATTCTATGCATACTCTACTGAACAAAACTTTATTCATTTTTGAATAATCTATTAACGACTCGGAATATATTTGACTTAAGTATGTTGATTAAGCGAATTTGGTCGATCTAAGTGGCACACCACAGAAAAGTCTAGCGAGGCCGAATCGTACAATAATCGTACAGAGGTCAACCATGTTCTTGTACCCATATCTTTCATTGATTACAGTAAAGTTCGTCAAAGCTTTTCATTGCTTCTGGAAGTCTGGACTTTACCGGCGCATGGAGAGAAGTGAAAAGAAATCGTGCATTTATAAACCCCATTATTTTTACGATCTGTTTTTTTTTTTTAAATAAAATAATATGCAAACAGAACAAACTTGACATGAATTTTAAGAGTTTCCTCCCGTATCCTTTGCAACAGTATAGAGTAAAAAACAAGCATATGTGTTCCTGTCGTTCTGGCAAACATTCCTCGTCCTTAGAGAGTAAATATATTTTAAGGCCATACTTACACATTTATGGGAAATCAAAAAAGAAAACAACACATCAATGAAATGGATATTTGATTACCTCCTTTACATGAAATATAAATGCAAAAGAAAATAAACCTTTTAGTAGCCCCCAAAACTCATAGGCAGCCAACAAGTAACGCAACCAAATAAAAAACAAATCTCAAAATGGATGCGCTCCTTGGCAACGAGTGAACAGTGGGAACACAGCCAGCAATCATCAGTACCCATTTTAAAAATAACACAAATAACAGGATTTCCGTTGCTTGTCTGCCATGTATTTGCGTTTTCCATTGGGTAGGGTAGGAAATGGATGTATTGTTTTGTCTTTGCTATTGCCTCTTGATTTCGCATACAATGCCTTGACAACCTATTTGAAGGGACGCCAACAAAAAGAAAATATAAGCGGAAGAAAAGGAAACAGACAACAGGGACGAGTCTAAAAACGAAAGCAAATATAACCTCTTCAATTGCCCAAAGGCATTGTCAGCAAAATAAAATCCACGTTGTGTTTGTTGTTGTCTTCGTCGTATTTGTTGTTTGTATATTTTATTTTTTCTCCAGTTTTTTTTACAATTTGTTTTCTTATGTACCCTACCAGATATATTGAGTTTGTCAGTACATTTGTAACCTCCATTAGTTATTTAGATTGAAGATAATTATCAAGTTTCTTGTAAATCATAGCTTTATCTGACGATTGTTAAATAGCGAAATATTGTCAACATTTTTAATAGATGTATCTTGGTTGATTAGCCTTAGACATAATAAGTACTGTACTGAAAAATTGGGTTGAGGTAGGGCAGAGCCAGTTGCGGTATTCATATGAATGATATTGTGCACCATTATTAAATGACAAAGTTCAACGTTTACAACAACACCAGCGATATGAAAAATCCCTTGTGCACCTTACTCCAACCGATTTTCTTTAATTTCAAAAACGTCCGCCCTTGGTCCAAAAAACAGACATGTGCCAAATCTCTTCAAGATTGCCAAAGCTTCTAGAGCTAAAGACATAAAATCAGATTTAAATATATGTATGAGAGCTATATCTCAATCTAAGCCGATTTTCTTTAATTTCAATAACGTCCTTCCTTGAACCAAAAAACTAACGTTTGGCTTCTATAAATAAAAACAGATCAATTGGATACAAATATATATGCAGGAGTTATATTTGACTCTGAATCGATTTACTAGCATATTTCCTAGGTCAAAATAATTAGAGTGTTTCAAGTTTTATGTGTGTCTTCTAAAGCCATAGATGGGCAAAAACCATTAAAAAAGTACTGCATTACTATTTCCATTACCAATAAACTTTTACTGGTACTGCAATTTTTCATTTAATTACCAGTAAATTTTTACTGGTAACGAAAATTAAATTCCAGTACCAGTAAATATTTATTTCTAATTAAACAAAAATTACATTACCAGTAAACATTTACTGGTAATTAAATGAAAAATTGCAGTACCAGTAAAAGTTTATTGGTAATGGAAATAGTAATGCAGTATATTTTGTAATGGTAAAAAAATTAATTTTTAGAAAAAAATAAATAGTAATTTTGTCGTGTAAAAAAATGCATAATCGAACTAAAAGTGATTGATGACTCGTATTCATATAACCTAATGAAGGCCATCATATGGTCGGACTTATCCAATACTGACACGTGTGCCTACCGTGTTTTTCTTATGTTTTAATAAATGCAACCACTTTTGCCAGATTGGAAGATAAAAAAAATCGTCAAAATTAAGATAATTCGTCAAATCTGGCATCAGTGAATGCAACATGTGATAAACTGTAATTCTAACCGTAATGCTAATGAAGCTGTCGTTTCATACTTAATTGAAAAGTTGTTTTGTGTATTAGTTGAGTAACTTAACTTGAGTTCCAATTTTTAAAGTGATACCTCTTGAATGAAGAGTCTTGATAAAATAAAAAAAAAATAAATAAAAATGAGTGATTTAAGTGATTTTGATGATGATGATTCGATGGTTGATGAATCATATGATCCTACAGTTGATGCAAAGAATTATTCTCTAAATGATAGATCAGACGATTCTCGGGATGATGTTCCCAGTGGTTCAAAAGAAAGTGCTTTTATAGATTCTCAAAGTTCAAGGTAGTAGTTTTTTTTCTTTTTAATTAGTAAACATAAATAATTAATTAATTTTACAGTGATTTAACAAATCTCGGGAATGAGCACGAGTTGCTGGGTGTAAATAAACTGCTTTTTAATGGCACATTTTTTACGATTATTGAAAAGGTAAGTATACTTACTTTGCGCTTAGCTGCACTACATTGAACAGCACGCATCAAGCCTTTTAGAAGCCAAGGTATTTCGTCATGCAACCATAGCTGCTAAAATAAGCAGTGCAGCAAAGTGTATATAAAAATTTTAATTTTGACATTATTAAAATTTTAATAATAGATTCGCAGAACGACACATCAAAAACATATGGCTGGGATAATTTCTATTTGCCAAATATGTTCAAAACGTATAAAAGGGTCCCTTGGCGTCAGCTCTAATTATATAAAACATCTCAAAAATAAGCACCCGCAAACATTTATAGAGTTTCAGAGCCAAAAAAAAATGTCGGCAGAACGCAGGACGGAAAAATACATTTAATCGGGACTTGCTTAATTTTATTTGCCACACATGTTTCCCACTTTCAATATTAGAGGCCCCAAGTTTTTTAAAACTGTTTCCAGGGAAAAACATACCCAGTAGGCGATCAATCACAAGACTTCTTTCTGAAAGCCATTTGGAAAATGTTGATACTTTGGCAAATAAGATCAGCGAAATAAATTACGTTTGTACTACTGCTGACGTTTGGTCTGGAGGCAGAAAATCATTCTTTGGGTATACTTGCCATTGGATTGACACTGAGACGCTAATAAGAAAGTCAGCATCATTAGGTTGTCGTAGATTTAAAGGATCTCACACATTTGACAGTATAACTGATATTATATGTGAAATAAATGACCAATATAAATTGCCAATTGAAAAAATTGTTTATACAATAACTGACAACGGCTCAAATTTTGTTAAAGCGTTTAAAGAATTTGGTCTTAATTTAGGTATGATTGCTTACATACTATTAATTAATATGAAAATAATTTGTTTATTTTTACATTTTAAGGTGATATAAACATTGTTAATGATAGTGATGAAGACTCAGATTCTGATGATTTTTCGGACGATGCGGTTCCAAGTTTTGTTCCTGTGACTCCAAGACTTTCAAAGCATTTTCGATGCGCTAAATCTATTGGCAACAACGGATTTTAATGCAATTTCAAGTTCATCAAGCGCCGAATTAAAACGAATTCATCAAACATGTTTTAACCGGTAATAATTAGTTTAAGTATACTATGGAACCAAAAAGTTCCTGGGTAGCATTTTAGGAGTACATACATATATACATATATTTTTTTTCTAAGATGTTCACAAATTTGGAGAAAATGCAATAGGCCCAAGACAGCTGAAGTCATACATTCTGTTCTTTCTACGCATCTTTTATCACCTTGTGTTACTAGATGGAACTCATTGTACGACGCAGTGAAGAAACTACTTGATTATAAGTCTAAATTAAATACATTGTGCTACCGCTTGGATGTTCCAACATTTGAAGCCAATGAAATTCTCTATTTAGAAGAGTACGTTAAAATCATGAAACCAATTGCTGAGGCGATTGATTTCCTGCAAAGCGAGCAAAATATGTTTTTTGGGTATTTTCTTCCTACATTGGTGTCTATACAAGTAAAACTTCGGCGGTTGGATTCGCAAGAGCTGATATTTCTGAGCAAAGCAAATAAAGAATTACAAAAGTCTTTGATTAAAAGGTTTGAAAAATATTTCTTAGTTGAGCCTGAAGCCTGGGACGCAGTTATTGCAGCAATTGTTATACCAAACATTAAATTAAGATTTGTCAAAACGTTGTTGGAAACTGCAGTAACGCATTCCGAAGATGAATTTAGGCTAAAATTAAACGAGTACGCGAGAGAGTTTAAATCAGACGACAATGTTAATCGATGTGGTACAAAATCTTCAAATACAAAACTGTCATTCTTAGATTTCGGTAAAGAGTCTGAAGGTAATGTCCTTTTATTATTTTCTTTTCAATTAAATGGATTAATCTTTTTCCTAACACTTTGATACTGCCTTCTAGAAAATGACATAGAAAATATTTCAAATGGAGCAGGAATGATGTTGCCAGAAATAGCAGCTTACCTTACCGATGAAGATCAAAACATTGAATCCCTTCACCATCACCCAATTGTAAAAAAACTTTTTATGAAGTACAACATCTGCTCCAGTGGAGCGCCTTTTCTCGTTTGCAGGAATCGTCAATCGTTCACGTAGACAAAAGCTAAGTGATACGAATTTTGAAATTTTAGTTCTAAGGAAAGCAAATAGCACATAGTGGCGCATTTTACGTGTACTCAAAACTTAAATTTCTGTGTGAGATTAAATTTGAAGTAATTTTGTTTCTTTGTTTGTTTTTTTTTTAATTTTGATTGAGATGTCTCAATATAATTTACATTAATATAAACTTCTAAAAAAATATATTTTTTTTGAATATGAATATTTCCATAGCCTCCATTCTTGGTCCGAAGAGCTTACTTCTGCAAAATTCCATGAACACCGGAAAACATATGCAAGCTGTACTTTGGTTACAAGCTTTAGATGGACGGGCGGACGGACAGGACAGACAGACGTCTTTAAATCGAATTAATCTAGATAGTCAATACTTAATAAAGAGTGAGGTTTAGACATGAGGTTTTTAAACTGGCCACACTTTATCAGAGTTGGTTGCTGTTGTTTCAACAACAATATATTTTACTTTAAAGTCCTGTTCGTATATAGGGGATCTGCTTCATTATCCAGGTGGAGGAAACCGCCATATGAACTGGATGCGTCCACAGAGGGGGGTCAGCTGAGTGGACTTGGCCGGACAATTGAAGATGTGTAACGCGTCATGTGGTCCCTGAAGGCAGGCGGTACAGATGTCCGGAACGTTAGCATCAATTCGTGCCCAATAATAATTGAGGCGGCTTCACCTTCCAGATCTCAGCTAGTGGCTAGTAGTAACTTCTCATTAGGTAAAATCTACGGGGATGTTCCCCTAGCCCTACTTTCACATTATAGCTGGATATCGTCTTGTGTGACTTAATCAGCGTGAATGTTGTTCAGTTCTGCATGATAGCTTCGATGATATTAATGTTCTCTCTTGAACTGACTGACCTCTCTCTAGATCATGAAGGTCGTACCTGATCTGCCTGGACGGAGACATCCTGTCCAAGAGATGGTGGTTAGGATGACTACTGCGAAAACAGCCTAGCAGATATTTCTTAGATAGCAGGAAATTGTGTTTGCGCACGGTAAGGACCTTCGTCTCCTCATGTAGAGGGTCCTCAGAAGACATAAGAAGACACACTGTTGATGTTCTGAGGGCAACATTCTGGGCAAGTCTGCATTTTCTTCCACTGCGTCGTACTCACGTTCACGTTCAGAGTTGGTCTTTTTGGCAGCTGTCACTTGTTTTATGCTCACTAGGGATTGCCATTTCATATTAAGTAGACTTACTCCGGAACAACGTTCGCAAATCGTGGTGATTGGGCCCAAAACGTGATGGCCACCGATCCTGATTTTTACAAAAAAAAATTGTTAAGCGATGAAGATCACTTTTGTTTGAATGGGTACGTTAATAACCAAAATTGTCGCATTTGGAGTAATGAAAATCCCTAAGCCATTGTTTAGACGCTATTAAATCCTTACAAAGTCACTGTTTGGTGTGCTCTATGTGCAGATGGAATTATTAGTCCTTATTTCTTCAAAAATGAAGCCGGTCATAATGTTAGAGTCATTGTTGAACTCTACAAAGTTGATTAATGACGATTTCCTGCTGAATTGGAGGATGTTGATGTGGAAGACCTTTGGATCCAACAAGAGGGTGCTACATTCAATACAGCCAATGCAACAATCAATTTGTTGAAGGAAACTTTGGTGAGCGCATTATCTCGCGCCGTGGACCTGTAGCGTGGCCTTCAAGATCATGCGATTTGACACAGCTGGACTTTTTTTGGTGGGGTTATGCAATTGCCGCCTTGAAAGTATTAATTCGGCGCATTATTGCTGACTTGCGGACCAAATGCTGCCAAAAAGTGGTCGAAAATTGGAAATTTTTCGGCTGGAATTTATTCGAGCCAGCCGCGGGGGTCACTTGCCTGAAATAATTTTTATAACATAATGGCAAACGCTTGTCTTTAAAATAAAGCTAAATTCTTGGTCCATGACAATCAATTATATGCATTTTATTTATTTCCTCTTAAAAACCACATGTCTAAAAAAACACGCAGACATCAGCACTAAGTAAAAGTACCCTGTACCAATGTGTGGTGTAGGGTGCAACAATACAAACTAATAAAAATAAATCACATTTTGATAAATTCGCATTGCTGTGTCGTATCGCATATCCAACAGCTACACAAGTAGACAGGCTGAAAGCCAAAGGCCTACAAAGAAAAACTGAAAGCACTCGGGAGTACTGGTATCTCACACATGAAAGCAAACCCCGCTGCCTATTCGTGAAGATACGTTTTCCAAGAAGAAACCATCAAAGCCACATGTACAGATGTACATTCCACAATAACACGGCATGTACAACCCACAATTGTATCCAAACAGACAGCCAGCCTTAATTTTAGTCGCACTCATTTATCGTGTGTGTATGCGTAGTATTTATATGCGTTTGTTTGTTTTTGTAAAGATGTTTAGGTTTTTGATACAATTTTTGTTGTTTTTTTTCGTAGGATTGCCCCCAGGCAGCGGAAAGGCCTTTCCAAAATAAAATTTGCAAATTCTCCTTCTCGATGTCAGCGTCACGTATTGAATTTTTTTTCTTTATTTCCCAAAATTTTCTATGCTCTCTATTCGCTCTGACGCATTGTAGTTGTAGCTGTAAAAATACATAAATGCCGATCTGTGGTGAGGGAGGGTATACAGGCGTATGTGTGTGATAATGAAAACTCATCGCTTACTCACTCAGGCATCCGCACCTACACATATGTATGAACACTGTTCATCTATTGATATATTGAATATTTATTGAGCACTCACTAACATGCATTGTTTTGCAATTCCGTAGAATGTAATTATGGACTTCACCGTGGTGAAAATACAATGCGAACTGAAGAGCTGAAAAGACACCCTGAAATTGGCAGACCGTTGGGGTTTTGCTGTGAATGCACAAATTAATGTTTGTTGTATTTCACGGTTGTCAAAATAGCACAGGCATGACATATTGTGCTGAATGTGTGTGTTTCCTTAGAGAATAAAGTGTTGCCACATCGAGTGACTAACGAAAAGATTCTACTCACATAACGGCAAGTAAGTTAATATATCGGGGATGAATATTTGGGGCTTCACTAACCACAGCGGTGCTCTAGGCCATACTAAACCCTAAATGGATGTTTGTTTTACAATATAGAATTTCATAATTTTTCATTTACATTTGTAATAAAGGGTATTTTTTGAAGACGTGTTGTTTTCAAAAAGGAATGAAACGCATATAATTTTATGTTATGGCCAAGAATTTAGCTTGATTATAAAGCTAAAATTTTGCCACAATGTTTAAAAAATCATTTCAGACAAGTGACCGTCGCGGCTGGCTCGAATAAATTCTAGTTTTCCAGTTTCCAATTTTCGACCACTTTTTGCTTGCGCCAAATATTCTCTTACAAGTCGTCAAACGTTTCGGTCTTAGCTGTGTAGACAAGCGACTTCACATAACCCCAGAAAATATACTCGTAGTCCAGCGATGTTAAATCGCATTTTCTTGGAGACCACACGCAGAAAAAAAGTATGGTTGGGGTGACAATATTCGAAGAGGATCATACTATTGTTGGGTATATGGTTGTGGCACAACAATATTATGATCCTCACAACAATAGTATGATTCACACATAACCCACAACCATAGTATGACTCACACACAACCATACTATGATTTTCACAACAATAGTATGATTCACACTCAACCATACTTTAATCGCCACAACCATATTATGATCCTCACAACCATAGTATTTTTCTTATACAACCATAGTATGATCCTCACAACCATAGTGTGATTCACACGCAACCATGGTATTATTCGTACAACCAAATGTGATAATGCAATCAACCATACTATGATCGCCAAAATTATTTATTAGGATTGGGAGTTGTTATTCAAAAATAAGAGATTTTTATCAAGCAGGTAATTTTAAATTGCATTACAATTAGTTCATGGATAGATTTTGGGCCATGTTTTTATTTAACATTTAATTCAATAAATAAAAACATATATTCCAACGGCAGTCGAAAATACTTTTAGTTGCTAGCAGAGGTGAATGCTACTTCACCATTCGTAGACCCCAAGTAACGAATGTGATTAAACCATGCCAATTCAATTCATTTATTTCCTCAATTTCTTGTATAGGTTACATTATTCTTCTTAAGTATATTATTTGCTTCTAGCATACCTTAGTATCTATCTAGAATTTGTATCCTAACTTAAGTTTAAATGCCCCGAGGCCAGCCCATTTTACATTTTACATTATATATGAAACTTGTTCACTCTTAGTAGTATGTTTCCCGCAAAAAAAGGATGAAAAACGGGGATTTGGATTAAACCATGATCAATGGCTATATACTTAAGTGCAGGCAGATTTTAAATGAACGAGAACCAGTCAATATTAGAGTATTTCACCGAACAAAGTAAAGACAATAAAAATCCCTCGAACTACCTTCCGATTGTTGTTGTTTTTTTAATGGACAACAACCATTCACTGTATCGTGTGTATATGTTTTTTTTGTATATCAAAAAAAAACATACGCACACACATCCATGTAAAACCTGTTTTGTTTTGTTTATAGTCGCAACCAAACTGTATGATTGCCGTAATCATATTATTGTTAACGTAAATTTTAAACAATAAAAATTTTGTTTTACCAACCAAGTTTATATGGTTCCTACAACCATATTTTCATTTTTAAATTTGACAATAATATTATTGTTACATTTAAAAAATAGTATTATTGTCGCAATGATACTGTATTATTGTATTATTGTCGCAATGATACTGTTGTCAAAATAAAATTCAAAAAACAATACTATGGTTGTGACGACCATGCTTTTATTGTAGAGAACATATTATTGTTGCGGTAACCATAGTGTAATCATATCTTTTCTCTGCGTGCACGCCGCAGGTCCGCGACGCGAGATAATGCGCTCACCAAAAGTTTTCTTCAATAAATTGATTGTTTTGTTGTCGGTATGGCATATAGCACCATCTTTTTGGAACCAAAGGTCTTCTACGTCAATATCCTTAAATTCGGGAACGAAAATGTATTAATCATGGCTGTTTAGCATTCCTCATTGACTGTAACATTACGGCCGTCTTTATTTTTGAAGAAATATGGACCAATGATTCTATCTGTCCACGCTGAAAAGAAAAATTATACTTAGAAGTACATATAAGGTAAACTAACCATAAATAAACATTATTTGAAGTCTACGTTTTATAAGGTTAATTTGCACACTTTGCTGTTGACTGGTATTTAACAATAATAATAATAGTTAAGTTAACTGTTCTATGATTGCATTTTTTAACCATACAAATTGTTAATTTTAAAGTAATATTTGTTGTTTTAACAATGCATTGTTTCTCACCATGAAAGTTGTTAATATCAAAATTTAATAGTTAATTTATTAAAACAATACGTGTTCATTTTAACAATGAAATTGTTAATATTATTAACTAAGAAGATTGTTATAGAAATCATTTTTATTGTTAAGTTGACTATTTATTGGTTACCTCTTTGAACCAGAAATATAGTAACTGTTACGAGTACAATTTTTAATATTAAATTAATCTACTAATTACGATTTTAATTTGTTTACATTTATTCGGTCTTTTTTTCATTATTTTGACTTGAACAGTTTCTATTTTGGTTCGAGACCTTTATTGCTTCTTTTTCAGAATCAACAAAAAAATGGTGTAATGTATTGGCTACGGTTGAAGACTGTACAGCTGTTTCTATGTTTCTAAACCTGTTAAAGGTTTTCTTCAGCGGTCTTTGTTAACGATTACTTCGGCTACAATTTAAATTACTAATACCGGAGTCCCATTATGATTAATGAGAATTACCCTTTGCTTATAGTCTTCAATCGGAGCGAAATGCAATCTTCATAGCGCAATATTATTGTACAGCTAGCATTTGTATTTGGTGGTGGTTTTTAAAAAGAGCGAGATAAATTGTCTTATGATCTTTCTAACAATTACAAACGTTCAAAGCAGGGGAAGAAAGAAAATAGAGTGGGGGGATAAGACAGTCGCAATCATTGCAACTTCATGTAACTTAATTCTGGACTTCGTATAACACGAAGCAGATCAAAAATATCGATTCAACCGAGCCGAATGATCTATACGTTTTTATTTATAATGCACATTTTTCTGCCTCTCCCTTGAAAATGGCAACCAACCAATGTTAACTCAACTATTTCGTATGTATATTTGACCTTATATAACGTTATTTTGTCTTCGTTATCAAACATTTACCATGAAAAATTTAACCATACACATGGTTAAAAAAATCATTTTATTTTCGACTCAGTGCATGGAGCACACCAAACAGTGACTAATTGAGATTATAACGGCGCCTCAATAATGGCTTGTGGATTTTCATTAATCCAAAAGCGACAATATTGGTTATTAACGTATCCATTTAACTAAAAGTGAGCTTCATCGCTAAATAAAATGTTCTTGTAAAAATCAGAATCGGTGGCCATCTCGTTCTAGACCCATTTACCACAATTTGCAAACGTTGTTCCAGAAAGTAAGGTAAGTCCATTCATTATGAAATGGCAAACCAATCTGAGCATAAATCAAGTGACAGCTGTCAAAAAGGCCAATTCCAAAAAAAAAATGACCAGATTTAAACTCACAAGTCTAAAAAACAGCCTTTGTTTAAAGCCTTCATCACCTATTGTCATGTCATAGATTTTCGATTTTTAGTTTTAAAACTTGTATGATTTCGGCAATATTAAAATGGTTGATTTCTGACAAAAGTATAGTTAGTACGAATATGTTTTTTAAGCCAAGTACGGAATTGAAAAATATCGGCTTAGATTTAGCTCCCACTTTTAAGTTCATCCGATTTTTATGCTTTAGCTCTAGATATATTACATGTACATATCATCGGATTGCATCCAATCTTTATGCAATTTGGCATGAGTTAGTTTTTTGAACCAAGAAGGGAGTTAAAGACATTTGGTTCAGATATAGGTAGAGATCCCACACATATATGTTCAAACGACTTAATGTCTATAGCTCTACAAGTCACATAATATATCCAATCTTGATGGAATTTGGCACACGTTTCTTCCACATAGAGGAAACGTAGCTAAAGTTTAAGAAAATCAGTTGAGATTTCGATATAGCTCTCATATATAAGTACATCCGATTTTTTTGTTTTTCGCTCAAAAAGCCGAATTTAGAAAACAATCTTTAGGAAATTTAGCACGTATACGTTTTTTGGGCCAGCACGTGTACGTTTTTTGGGACGTTGCGGAATATGCTTCCACCCTTAATCTTATCCAGAATTTCAAAATAGTCTTATATGTATTGGTTACAAAATTTAAGTGTCCATATATCCGAATTGACTAGTAATCTCCCGTTTTGACCAAGCGGGGCGTTTTGGGCAACATGAGCCAAATACTCCAGCAACTGTGCCTTTTTTGGGGAATATAGTGCCATTGTATATCCACAAACAATCAGGTTTTTTAAGCAAATACAAAAAAGTGTACTTTTTACAAGAAAATTCTATTAAAAAAGATTACTGTTAAGATCGTTTGTTGTGACATTTTGCTTTAAAACATTGAACAGGGATTAACCGGCTCGAGACGTTTTGTATGCACATATTAATAGAAGACAAGTTTTTAACAAAATCTCAAAGTGGTATTCATTTTTGTGGCAGCACACTGCTTTTTCGGGTAAGTGATGCCCTTCATTAGAAAGCTTCGGAGCAGTTGCTAAAAGGAAAACTAAATTTGTTAAGACCAGGTTTTCACCAAACGTATGAGAACTACTGTTGTAATTCTCACTTTTCAAGTTTTCTTCAAAGAATTGCCCACGAAAATACAATTCACCTTTCCACCTTTAGAGATACTCCCCATTCTGAGACTTTTTTAATAACAATTTCTAAGTTTGAATACGAACAACTTGAATACCATCCAAAGATTTAAATCCAACGAATTAAATCGATTGCAATACAAATTTCTTCTTTAATACTTTTGATCGGTTTTCTTCCTATTTACAAAAATTAACGAACCAAATTGAGTTGATACAAGAAGTGCTATTACAGCAGCCGAATTGTCGTCTTTCCATTCCCGGCAGAAAAAACACGTCATGCAATTATTCGTATTAGCACTTCTGAAAAAACATTAAACAAAATCATAAAAACTTCAACAGGAGGTTATTTGCATTGCTCACGTGTAGACACGTGTCGTTATCTGTTCTTTTTGTATCTGACTGACAGCATAAAAACTTGTAATATTCATAAATGAGCTCTCATTTCGAAGCAGCGGATTTATTAATGTCAAAAAAATATGATATCCCATTTATTAATCAATCGAAATGTAATGCAAACAAAACAAAAAAAGCACGACAGGATATCTCTAGCGTAACGAACGAGCGACTGAGTAAGCAATGGCTGTCAACTTTACGAATATTTTATGATTGGCAATCAGTCGTTAATTGGCAGGAAAAAAAGCGAAGCTCTTGAATTCCAAAGTATGTATCTTTAGCATGATGTTTTCTAGTAAGGTGGTGGGAGGTACAGTCGATACTGGTACCCCCCACGATTCATTTTTCTTTTATTGCAAGGAGTAAAATTGCGGTTTTCAAACCCACCTTCTTGTGAGGTATTTTGAGAGTAACGACCTGCTGGGAGACCGACTGCATGGTTTCCGTAGAAATCGCTCTACTGTAGACCTAATGGCGTTCTTGTCGGAGCATTGAAGTCACCAAACTGATAGTCTATCCATCAGTTTGGTGAGCGTTAGGTCATGGCTCTGGATATCCCAAGGTTACTTAATAGAGTCTGGCACGGTGCACTCAAATCATATATAGCGTGATCCATCTAGAGGTATTTTTTCAGAACAAAAAAAAATATAAAAATTCAGAACAAGTGTGGAATTTTTATCAGTAATTTGAAAGGACATTTTATGGCATTTATTTTTTGAAAATAACTATCTTCAAATGTTGGCAACTGTATTATGGAAATGAGCTTTCGATGAGAAGCGGGAAGATCAGCTGTTTTCAACCAAAATGTTGTTCAGTTATGAGGCCCATTTCTGGCTCAACGGCAAAGTCAATAAACAAAATTGCCGCATTTGGGCTGCAGAGCAACAAGAAGAGGTTCAAGAGGTGCCATTATACCCAGAGAAAATCACGGTTTGGTGCGGTATATAAGCTGGTGGATTCATCGGTGCATATTTTTTCAAAAACGATGATTGCCGGAACGTTACCATGAATGGTGCTCGCTATCGCGCCATGATATCGATCTTTATGCTACCTGATATTGAAGCCCGTAATCTTGACGACATTTGGTTTCAACAGTCATACAGCTGCTCAAACAATGAATCTATTGAGATGTCATTTCGAAAAGCAGCTAATTTCACCTTTTGGACAGATGAGTAGGCCGCCTAGATCGAGTAATATCACACCCTTAGACATTTTTCTTTGGGGTTACGTAAAGTCCAACGTCTATGCTGACAAACCAGCTACAATTCAGGATTTGGAAGCCAACATTACGTGTGTCATTGAAGCCATACCGGTCGAAATGCTCGAAAGAGTCATCCAAAGTTGGACCCTCAGAATGAAAACCCTGAGGCGCAACTACCAACATTTAAAGGAAATTTTATAATTAAAAAAATAAATGCCATAAAATGTCCTCTCAAAATATTTCTAAAGATTCCACACTTGATTTGAATTTTTATATATTTTTTTTGTTCTGAAAAAATACCTCTAGATGGATCACCCTGTACAAGTTCCTTTTTTGGCGTATGGTTTTCAAAAAGAGATAAAACGCATATAATTTTATGTTTTCACAGAGAATTTAGTTTTATTATACAGATAAGGGTTTGGGGCAAGTGATATTGCTGGCGCGAATTCCAGCCAGATAGTGCTGGCTCGAATAAATTCCAGTCGAGAGGCCCAATTAAAAACCACTTTTTGCAGCATTTGGGCCCGTATGTCAGCAATAACGCGCGAAATATTCTCTTCCAAGGCGCAAATCGTGACGGGCTAGTCTGTGCAGATAAGCGACATCACATAACCCCACAAAAAATAGTCCAGCGGTGTTAAATCGCAAAATCTTGGAGGCCACGACATAGGTTCACGACGCAAGATAGTGCGGTCAACAAAAGTTTCCTTCAATAAATTGATTGTTTCGTTGGCTGTATGGCATGTAGCGCCGTCTTGTTGAAAGCAAATGTCGTCAACATTACGGGCTTCAATTCCAGGTAGCAAAAAGCCCGAAATCATGGTGCGATAGCGGGCACCATTCAAGGTAACGTTCCGGCAATCATCGTTTTTGAAAAAATATTGAGCTATGATTCCATTAGCCCTGAAACGGTACCAAACAATGGTTTTCTCTGAGTATAATGGCGCCGATTAAACATTTTGTGGCTACTCTTTAGCCCAAATGCTACAATTTTGTTTATTGACGTTAACGTCGCCAGAAATGGGCCTCATCACTGAAAAAAAAATCGGTTGAAAACAGCGGATCTTCCCGTTTCTCGCCGAACGCTTATTTCCATAATACCGTTATCAACATTTGAAGGTAAATATATTATTAATGACATAAAATGTCTTTTCGAAAAAACAATAAAGATTCCACACTTGATTTGAATTTTTGATTTTTTTTAAATGAAAAAAATACCCCCAGCGAACATAGGCTGAACTTAGGTGTACCACAGGGTTCGGTCCTTTCTTCCTTTTTTTCTTTATTTCATTGAAGCTGTTTTACGGCAGACCGTCAATCCAATCTATTCATTTGTAGATGACAGCAATTTCTGTCATTTATGTTGATTTGACCGTTGGCCGAGTCTTTAAAAAATAGGATAAAACGAGTTATGGATCAAGCACTTGGCTGGAATTTAAAGGCCATTTCGGATTGGGGTCAAATGAATAGAGTAGGTTTTAATGCGCTCAAGCGTAACGATTGTTGTTTCACATCCAACATCCAACAATATCGTAAATTTTTGTCTATGGTAAGGATATTGAACAATCAGATGCTCTTGATGTAAAAGTACCATGTGAGGCTCGTTATGCTAGGCATGTATTCGATGTGTTGAAATAAGCACTCAAGTGTATAGCTTTCTAAAGCGGTGGAAGAATTTCACTCCTTTTGATCTTTTCAATATCTATAGAACCTATAAAACGCAAAAGATGTAATACAACTGTAATATATGGGCAGATACTAGAAAATCATTCTTAAAACTACTTGACCGTGCTTAAAGGACGATGGTGCTGATAGGCGACAGTAGGCTATCAAACTCTATTGTTTCCCTTAAGCATCCTGCGAATGTGGATTGAGTGACACTGTTCTATCGTTACTATCATGGTTTGTGTTCATCAGACATCCGTCGTCTTTTTTTCGGGGAGGATGTTCGGCAAGGATACACGACTTCCTGGGAATTCACACCCGTTTGTTATCGATTGGCAAGTTTACCGCACTATACACTACAGATGAAATGGGGTTTTCGCTTGTATAGTCCGTATGGGTAATTGACTTCCGGCGAATGTAGTTTCCACTAATTACGATATCCATAAGTTCAGTGCAAGTGTCAATAAACATAACTCCATCTTTCACCCCTCCGATCCTTTAGTTTCCCTCACCAAAGCAATTCATGTATAGGGGACATCCCCCGAATGTTGGTTAATAAAAAAGGGAGACGCGGCAAGGGTAAGGACTTAGAACAACAGACAAATGCATATATACAAACATATATGTGTACTAGGGCGGGTCGATTAAATCGCCGAAGTGACAAGGAAAATCGTATTCTAGGGATCAAAATAAGAAACTTAGTCCGAGAAACCTTAATTTTAAAACAAATTCTGATGTCCCAACTTTTGTCCCATTGGGTTTTCGACAGTTGTTGAAGTTGTTGTTGCTTCATCTCTCGGTGTAGAAAATAAAAAAAAAAAAACGGGAAAAAATCCATATTCCAAACTATGATAAGAAAAACATAACAATCCAAGAAACAGTAGCAAAAAACATAATCACACACACAGACAGAAAATGCCTTGTTAAAACTAGGATAGTATCTTTGAAATGGCTCCAAAGACGAAATTTCGTTATTTCAAAGAAAATTTTCTTTGGACTCGATTGGGTCACTCTACATGGGTCAAAGTGGGATTTTTCAAAATTTGAACCTACTAGTCAAATGTCGCGACATTAGAAATCGTTTTAGAGTTATGGTTCCTCATCCAAAGTTTCTTATTATGATCCCTAGAATACGATTTCCTTATCAGTTGAGCGATTTTTTGCCTCCCTACAAATCGACCCGCCTAATGTGTACATTAGGGTGTGCCGATTTCTAAGAACAAGAGGAAATAAAAGTGGCAAAACAAAGTTCCACTACGACCTATCATAAAAATCATTTTCAAAGCACCCAATTTTTTTTTACTTTTTCTCAACTTTTATTTTTAAGGTTTTTTTTTAGTTTCGTGTTAGTTTATTCGACCTGTTCTTAACAAACTATATTTTTTATTCTGACCTTAAGCTTGAGTAAAAATAAAAAGTTTTTTAGTAGTTAATAAAACAGTCTTTTTTTTTTTTTTTTTTTTAAATATAACCTTTCCTAAAAAACCTAAAAAATTAAAGTTGATCAAAAAATTTAAATTTTTCACTTCGAACTGTTTTTTCCTCATCGAGTGCAAATTGGCCCACCCTAGTGTATAAGTACATGTATGTATTTGTACACACATGTGTTATTGTTCCCAAGCATAGTCAAGTAAATAAAAGTTAATGGCGCCTAAGTATCTTCTTACTAGGGCAAGTAAAATGTTTAAAGATTCTGAGCATTTTTGTAAAATGCGTCCTTAACCTGTCGTAATTCAAACACAAGCACATTTGCAAAGGACATAATCCTTTCGATAATGATTTCGATTTGCAGCCTTTATATTGTGTGCATTGCCAATTGGCCTCTTTTCACGCTTATTTATGTAGGTTTGGAAATACATTTAATACTGCTAGCATTTAATGATTTGGCGATACTATGCCAGGGTCAGCAGCATTGAGTTGTTAAGAAATTAAATTGTGTCTGACCCAAAATGTAAGCCCATTCTCCTAGTTGGATTTTGTGAGACTACATATACTTACTCATATGTAATTTTCTATACACGCATGTAATTTTCTATTCAAAAGGCCTTTCAAGTAAAACATAAAGTTCGCTTTTGCTACCCGGAAGTAATTTATTACATGCATTTATTAGCAGTAGACATAAAGGTGTGAGCTATTAAACCCAGTAGATAATCTATGTTCAAAGCCATCATCTAATGGAGGGGTTTCCAACTCGTTAACTCTGGTAATTTATCGTTAAATAACAGATTTATCTTTAACTTATATATAAATATATGGCTTCTATAAAAATTACGTTTATTCGTTAAGAGAAGGCTTTAAACAGTAGGTTCCAGTCTGCGTATATAAATACAAAAAAAATTAGTTTCCAGTTGGGCATATTGAAAATTGTTTAAAGTCAGCCGGTGACAACCCGTAAGGCCATGCATAAATTCTCCAAAATACTCGTAACGTTATAAATTCAGTGCCTAAATTAAATAGTACACACAGAGAAAAATTAGTTGGAAATCGGTTGGAACTACAATAAATTGGTTGCAAAAGAAGAATTTCGGTTGAAAACTCAGAAAGTTTTTTAATTGTAATGGATATTTGGTTCGAAATACCACATGATGATTAATATGACCATCGTACTGTACTCACAACTTATTGATCGGTCATACCAATGAAACGCACAAATGTTATTTAGTTGCCGCAACTGGTGACCGTGGCAACTAATAATTTTGCAAACATTTTGTTGTTGTAACCAATTATACAGTGTGACAGAGAAAAAATACCTTGGAAATGATAATATTTTTCGTGTAGATCTCCCGAACACGTCCAAAATCTGGAGTTACGGGTAAAAAAACTGGTTTTCGGATCTTACGCACCTATATGCCAGTAACATGGTTGAATATCAACAGATTTTAAGTTTTTCAGCTGATTTGAAAATAAGAAACTGCGCCCTTTCGTATACACTTTTAAAAACCCGCTGAAAAAAATCTGTGTATTTTTCCTGTAAACT
Organism: Hydrotaea diabolus; assembly: GCA_963513945.1. NCBI lineage: Eukaryota > Metazoa > Arthropoda > Insecta > Diptera > Muscidae > Hydrotaea > Hydrotaea diabolus. The sequence continues at coordinate 185,847,676 of OY740718.1, forward strand.
CATTTTTTTTATTTTTTTTTAATTTTTTAACTTTGGATGCGTGTTTACACAGAATTTTTTAAAAGGAACAAAACAATTTTTGAACTTAATAATAAAGAGAGTGTTCTTGCGAATACAATTCGGTGTCATTTTTTAAAACCATAACCGCCAGTTGTCGCAACTAATAGTTAAACTGTGTTCGGTTGGTATTACTGTGTAATTGGCAGAGAATACTGCTATATAATAGTAGCAACCATCACATGATATTTCTATCCATGTTACACTTATGAAAAATCATTTTTAATTTATGCGACGAATTCTTGTTAAGTAGAAATCACAGTATTTTCTCTTATTTCAGGTTAGCTGATCTCTACTAGTTTCCTAGGTACTTTGACATCGCGAATTATGGCACTTTGTGTATTTCTTCATGACGTGACGCGACAAAGAAGGAATTTCTGGCCCTTCTCTCTTGGTGTTATTGTTTTTCAAAATATTCTCAACATGGCGGGTTATACCTAAAAAACGCAATAATTTGCTTTGATGTACGAGGGCGACCGAAAAACTAACTGGCCTGGCACATTTTCTGTTTTAATAGCAACTTTTTTTTGTTTTTTAAAAGCAATTCCGAAATATTTAATGATTATTTTCTTTGTTTTATAATTTTTGAAAAATGGAAAATAAAGAGTTTCGTGCGGTAATTAAACACTTTTATATGAAAGGTTATACACCACAATTAATCAAAGATGAATTGGATTCTGTTCATGGTGATAATGCACCATCATACCCCACCGTGAAATCCTGGGTTCAACAATTTAAAATGGGTCGTTCAAGTACGGAAGATGAACAACGCTCTGGAAGACCGAAAACTGCTACTACTACTGAAAACATTAGAAAAATATTTAATGAAGTGACTAAAGATAGACGAATAAAGCTCAGAGAACTTGCTGATATTGTTAACATAGAGTTCTTGCGCCGACTCATAACTGTTGATGAAACATGGATCCATCACTACATCCCAGAATGCAAAGAACAGTCAAAACAATGGATAGAAGCTGGTAAAAGTGGTCCCAAGAAGGCGAAAACTGTTAAGTCAGCAGGAAAAGTAATGGCCACAGTATTTTGGGATGCAAGGGGTATAATATTTATTGATTGTCTTGAGAAAGGAAAAACTATAAATAGTGAATATTATTGTGCATTTTTGGATCGGTTGAGTGGAGAAATCAAGATAAAACGACCGCATTTAGAAAAAAAAAGTTATTTTTCATCAAGATAATGCTCCTTCACACACTGCATTTTTAACTCAACAAAAACTGGCCGAATTACGATTTGAAATTGCTCCGCATCCACCATATAGTCCAGATTTAGCTCTCTCTGATTATATATTCTTTCCAAATTTAAAAAAATTTCTCGGTGGCAAAAAATTTTCGTCCAATAGCGAGGTTATTGCTGAAACTGAGGCATATTTTGAAGGTCTTGAAAAATCTTATTTTTCGGATGGAATTAAAAAACTTGAAAAACGTTTGATGAAGTGTATTGAGTTGGAAGGAGATTATGTTGAAAAATAAAGAATAATAATTCGAAAAAAACGGTTCTTTTTATGTTAGGCCAGTTTCTTTTGCGGTCGCCCTCGTACTTCTTCTACTAACAACTTTTGTTGGGTTTGGCTCGTCTTAAAAGACCCATACGGTCGATTTATGCTTTGTTTCGGGTTCATATGCATAGACCCATGATTTTTCACCTGTGACAATGTGATACACTGCCTTTGAGCTACCGCAGATATATTATTTTGTCAACATCTCTTTGCCCCAATTCATACGAGCCTTTTTTGAGCATTCTTCAAACAATTTTTTTCACCGCCTAAAGAACATGCAATATCCCAAGGATGCCTCAATCTCACGGTATGTCACATGTCAGTCTTGCTTAAGCAGTTCACGCACAGCATCGATGGTTTCTGGCAAAGTGACCGAAGTTGGTCGTCCTTCACGAAATTCATTCTGGTTCGAACTGCGTCCGAGACTGAACTCTTGGTACCAGCGATAAACAGTGGTTTTTGATGGTGGTTCATCGCCAAAAGTCGGAATAAGTTAATTTAAACACTCTTGACTCGATAGCCCACGCCGAAAATCGTAAAAACTCATTGCATGAAAATGTTCACGGATAAATTCCTTTTTTTTACTGAGATAATTTTTTCAACATACTGTAAACAAAACAATAAGCTCTCAAATGACGAAACGTTCTGAGTGAAGTTATGCTAAAAAATGTCAAAGTTTCCAACACAAAAGCGGATTATTCGAAAACTGGTAAATGAAAATTTTTAGGAAACCGACGGGGTTTTTTCCTTTGGAAATCAAACCGCTGGTTTTAACTTCATATTGTGGGTAATATTGTGCACCGCTCATGGATTTGAAGTTTAGCATTGAGTGGCTTTTCGCTATTCTACCTTCGTTTGCACGGATAATGATCATCTGAGAATTCCAATATTATTCCCCGTTTTAAAATATTTAGTCATGAAACTAAAAAAACCATCGAAAACACTACAAAGAAGATGTGAAACTTTAATACTTAGAACTGTTATATAGACAAAATTGTTAAAATATCACAACACAATACAAAATTTCTATGATCTCTGGAGAATAACTTACGGTGTAGCAAACAGACACCACTCTTCCATAGAATCAGTGCGTAGGATAGTACTAAGTCGTACGTGTTCGTTGCATAATCCTTTCCCTGCTGATTTCTGCATTGGGTTTGTTTTTTTTTTTCTTATAAAGGGTGTTTTTTATTGGGGTATAGAACTTTAAGTTGGCATCACTTTTTTAACTGGCGGCCATTTTGTCAGCTGTCAAGTGATTAATATTTAGTTTGGTTTGCCATTTCATCATGAACAGGTTGTCAAAAGAACAACGCTTGCAAAATGGGCCGAAAATGAGATTCATCTCGATGCTGATTTTCATCACAAAATTTTGTTCAGTGATGAGGCTCATTTTTGGTTGAATGGCTACGTCAACAAGCAAAATTGCCGCATTTGGAGTGAAGAGAATCCACATGAGACCCTTGAGACGCCATTACATCCACAAAAACTGACTGGTGTGCTCTATGGGCTGGTGGAGTCATTGGGCCATACTTCTTCCGAAATAATGCTGGAGAGTCAGTTACCGTTAATGGAGACCGGTATAGAGCCATGATAACCGACTATTTTGTTCCCGAATTGGATGGCATGAATGTGGATGAGTTGTGGTTCCAACAAGACGGCGCTACATGCCACATAGCGCACGTCACAATCGAATTATTGAAGGAAACATTCGATGAGCGCATAATTTCGCGGAATGGACCTGTCAATTGGCCACCAAGATTGTGTGATTTGACACCATTGGATTATTTTCTTTGGGGATATGTGAAGTCGCCCGTCTACGCCAACAAACCAGAAACACGTTAGGGGACTTGGAAGCCAACATTCGTGGCGTTATTGCCAACATACGGCCCCATATGCTCGAAAAAGTGGTTGAAAATTGGACCTGTAGAATTGGCTTTATTCGAGCCAGCCGCGGCGGCCACATGCCCGAAATCATATTTAAACATTAATGTCATAAAATTATCCTTCCAATAAAGCCAAATTGATGGACATTAAAACGATTTTCTTGTGTTTTATTTCAATTCGAAGTTCTATACCTCAATAAAAAACACCCTTTATTTCTGTTTTGCTTTTCGCTTTCTGTCGATCTGTTTTTGTTGAATTCTTTATGTTTTCCTTTAAATGTTTCCCCGAGGACAAATACATGTAGACCCAAACAAAACATATACATACAAAAACGGGTCTATGAGGTCACAGACACACTCGCATCCACAGTACCATTAAGATGTACCAATACACACGTACAGGGTACATGTCATCCTTCGCCGCTCAGCCTTTATGCATTCATTCATCCTTTCACAGACATTTAAGCCACCATTTAGTCATCCTGCCATATCCAATGGACAAATTTAAGACCGGGATGTTGGTTTGCAGTTAATGGGACAATATGTGCGTGTGTGTATATGATTCTATCATACTGCCTTGTTGCCCTACACTGTGACAGAATTGGATTGATGTCATGTTAACCCCTGCGGCACTGTGATTTAATTTTTGTTTGGTAGACCAAACAGCAGACATGCTATAATATTTTCAAAATGCTTATGTGAAATTCGTTCTCTGTTTATACCCTCCACCGAGGGTATAAACATTCTGCAGCACAGCGAAATATAGATCGGAGACCGTATGAAATATTAATCGTCGTAAAATTTAAGACGATTTAGACTAGTCGGTCCGTTAGTGCGTCTTTTAAAACTAAATACCGCTCAAACGACCTAGTCAACCTAGGATCCGGACATTTTGCTGTTTGGAATTGTTGGAATTCTCTGTCTTTGAATTACTTTTGTTAATCCGAACTAAAGGCATAAATGAAGTTTACTTTTTTGTGAATGTGGTGGCCAAACCACGGTTTTTCGACTGTTATGAATTCAAGTCAAACATTTTTTCGATTACTAATACAGGGTAGGCGATTTAACATTTTAAATTTGAATCGGCTGTATAACAAATGTACTGATAATTTTTCAAATTTTTCGTTTCATTAGAAAGGTTGAGCTTTGTCATTTAATAAGAGACAACTGGCGGTACCTCATCTGATCAACTCAATTTGTAGGTACATTTTCGATTGTTTCGGATCGAATCTCTTCAATGACAACATCGATTACATGTTTAAGGAGGCCAATTGACATCACAATTTCGGCTGATTATTTGATTTTCAAAAACAGTGCGTCAAATATCGATGGTTGCTTTGGCTGTGTGACATGTAGCCCCGTCTTGGTGAAACCAAATGTCGTCCGTCTCATTCCCTTTAACGCTATCCGTTGACGGTAACTGCGGCTCCTTACTCATTTTTGAATAAAAGTGGCCCAATGATGCCTCCAGCCCAAAATCCTTACCAAACAGTGACTTGTTGTGGTTGAATTGGCTTCTCAATAGTCACGTGTGGGTTTTCTGATCCCCATGTACGGTATCTTTGCTTTTTGGCATAGCCACCGAGATAAATACGAGCTTCAACTGAAAACATGATTTTTCGGTAAAATTTTGAATATCCTGCCAAACAATCTTGACGCCATTGGACGAAGCGAAAACACATTGTATGTGTTTTATTATTAAATGACAAAGTCCACCTTTTAAATAAAATCCGAAATTTAAAAAAAATTATCAATTCTTTTTTTATAGACGATTTAAATTTAAAATGGCCAACCCTATAAATAAACACGTCAAGGGCTTTAAGGTTATATATATGTTAGGTTCCCAAAGATATGGAAGTCCCTACGAGGGCGACCGCAAAAGTAACTGGCCTAACATAAAAAGAACACTTTTTTTGGAATTATTATTATTTATTTTTCAACATAATCTCCTTCCAACTCAATACACTTCATCAAACGTTTTTCAAGTTTAATTCCATCCGAAAAATACGATTTTTCAAGACCTTAAGAATATGCCTCAGTTTCAGCAATAACCTCGCTATTGGACGAACATTTTTTGCCACCGAGATTTTTTTTTAAATTTGGAAACAAGAAATAATCAGTAGGAGCTAAATCTGGACTATATGGTGGATAGTAGTAGGGATATGCTGATTCCAAATAATGATTGACAGCTAAAAGCACATTAATCATTTTTAATGTGCTTTTGGTATAGGGAATCCTATATAATTAATTTTTATTACCTTGGGGGTATGAGTACGTGATGTGACCCTTTTTTATTTGGTAATAGGAAATCCTATTTGGTTTTCAGATAGTCCTAGGTAATTAATTTTTATTACCTTGGGGGTATGAGTACGTGATGTGACTTTTCTTTGTTAGGGGTATAGGAAAATCCAATGTGGTTATCAGATACTCCAAGATAATTAATTTTTTATTAGCTTGGATGAGTACGTGATGTCCCCCCCCTTTTTATTTGGATATATATGGAGATGATAATAAATTTTTATTAGCTTGTGTGGTGGGGATCGTGATGTGACCCTTTTTTTATTTGATATGGTGTATGATTAAACATCGGGTGCAGTCATTGCTTCATCGATCGTCATAGTTCTGAGCCTTTCTTTGAAATTTTTCCGTTAAGATGGTGCTTGTGTTTAGAAGTATTCAAGTTAGTGTTTTAGGGTTGCACGTGTTCATATGTTTTGTCGTCATTGTTTTTATGAACCCTATTTTCCTTTTTTGCTGTCTGATAGAAAATCCCTTATGTCCATCTTGTGTGTGTGCTAGAGTTCTGTTGTGTTCGTTAGAGTTCTGAGCCTTTCTTTGGAATTTTTCCGTCCACATGGTGCTTATGTGTATGCTTGAGTTTGTGTGTGTTTTGATATTTCAGAGATCTTAATTTTTTCAATTTCAATTCGTTAGAGTACTGAACCTTTCTTTTCCGTCAAAAAAATACTTGTGTGGTGAAGGAGTACGTGCTCGTCTATTCTATCGTCATTGTTTTGATAACCCTGTCGCTAGAATTATATTTTTGTTTTTTGGGTTTGACAATTTGTTGCCCTGTTTTGATTTACAAGTGACAATGTACTTGATTTTGAATGTATGTGGAAATTGTGGCTTGTGACCTTATGTAACGTTTGAAAGATGCACTGTGGTGTTGGACAATTTTTTTTAAATTTTTCCGCTAACACGGTGTTTGCCTAAATTTGTTTTTGTTAAAGTTAGTCTTTGTTGATACATTGTGAGTGGCACATCAAAATATTTTAAAGAATTACTCATTTTACCTGTATATCAGTTTTGTAAACACGAATACATATTTTAACTCCGATAGGAAATTTTTTAATACTAATATTATTATTAAACAAATTGTGTAATAGAAGAAAAAAAAAATACAAACAAACAAAAGAGAAAAAAAGAAAGAAGAAATACGAAGCAAAACAAAGTAATAAATATACTAAAAATGTCTTATATCTGTGCTATATGCAAAATGGAGTTTAATTCCAGTGTTATTTACAAAAAGCACTTAAAAAATCATTGTTCAAAGTGTAATAAATATATTGAAGGTGCGTACGCGATGAAGTTTCATCATACGATTGGTCATGATGATGGAAACGTGATTTCCCAGTCCGCTGCAAAAAGGAAAATAGAGAAGGCGTCTCAATTAAGTGCAAAACGGGTAAAACCTTCATCAACCCTATATGCGTCTACACATAATTCGACAATGGAAAGTCGCGGACAATCAGGATGGGGTTACTATGGTGGGCAACAACAATCACAATACCCCCTATATGAAAATATACCAACATCAGATAGTCGATACCGCCAATATCAAAATCAAGAAGGATGGGGTTACTATAGTGGGCAACAACAACCACAATACCCCCTATACGAAAATATGCCGACAACATCTAATAGTCTATACCCTCAATATCAGAATCATGGACAACCTGGATGGGGTTACTATGATGGACAACAACAAACTCAATATCCTAATAATGAATACACGTATACAACTTCGGTCAGTGGACACCCCCAGATGTCAAATAACGAGGAAACGCGTTCCGAAAACCGGAAACAACAGCAACAGCTACAAATACCTCAAACCTGTAAAAGTTCTCAACAGTCCTCCTCAAGTAGAGCAAACACCGTATGCGAGGAATGCAACATATATATCCCCACCAACAGCATATACTCACACAATCGAACAACTAAACATAGGAAAAATGCAGCAGTTTGCATTAGTAAAAATATTAATGTGATAAAGAGTATTTATAATAAAAGAATTGCAACTTATGAATACAAAAACTCAACAAATATTATTTTGCCCGAAGAGTTTTTAATAAGCAGCAAAAAATGTTTAGTTCAACTATTAAGAGATAGTTTAGTAGAACATACTGTACTCAAGTTTAATGTGGAGTTGGTGGCTGATTACATTAAACCATTAATAGAAACGGAATCTTCAGCAATGCCTCCGCAAAAAAATAAAGAGCAGCACCCTTTGGTAAACAAAACGTATATTGGAGATCAAAATGCAAATATGAAAACTAATGAAGATAGTCAAGCCTGCACAACTATGAAACATATCACAAAAATGCAGTTGCTAACTTTATCTGATGACATTGGTAGCATTTTTGATGGCCATGCTGATATGCTAGCAAACAAAATGGGTGAATTCCAAGAGAGAGATTCTGGATGGTCTCTAACACGGATTCTTAAGCTCGAGATTAATGTTAATAAAGCTTCATTAACTAGAGGTTCCCAATATATAGTTACTCCAAAAACGCTCCGAAACAAGTCAGCCTGCATCAACATTAAAAACCTTGATGATGATTTTTGTTTTAAATGGTGTATGGTAGCAGCATTGGATTGCAAACCAACAGTCAACTGTGGACTCACTTCTTCATATGATGTTGACATTAATAGTGAACTCATAACACTTAAAAGTGGTGTTATCTTGAATTTTACCGGAATGCAATTTCCTATAGCTTTGCAACACATTCGAATGTTCGAAGAAAGCAACGTCGGTATAAGTGTCAATGTCTTTGGATATGAGAAAGATGAAATTGTTGGTCCATACTACCTAACAAAAGAAGAGAAGTTGCAACATGTCAATCTAATGCTGCTACATGAAGAAGGAAAATTTCATTTCATATTGATCAAGAATATGTCAAGGTAATATATTAATTATTTATCTTTTTAATCATCTTTAATTAACCATTTTTTTTCTTTCTTTTAACGCTATAGACTTTTAAGCCGTCAATATAGTAAGACCGGCAATCAAATCCATATATGCAATAGTTGCATACAATCATTTGGAAGTGTTGAACTGCTTAATCGCCATAAACCGGAGTGTGGAGGAATTGTGACGCATCTGCCCGTAGGAGATGCTGCTGTTTTAAAATTTAAGGGGCATCATAGACAGCATGATGTACCATTTGTGGTATATGCTGATTTTGAGTGTATATTGGAGAAGTTTACTAATACAACAGATAATTCAAAAACTGAAAGTATTAGTAAGCATATTCCATGTGCATTTGCGTACTATATAAAATGTGGGTTCAATAGTAGGTTAGATAAATTTAAAACGTATACAGGATTAGATGCACCAACAAAATTTTTAGAAAATCTTATTGCAGACTGTAAAAATATATATATGGAACATTTAAATGTAGTTGTCGAAATGAATAGTTTAACACCCTTAGATGAAGAGCAATTTAAAAATAGCATCAATTGTTACATTTGTGAGGAAGCATTAGGCAATGATAGAGTTAGAGATCACTGTCATTTAAGCGGTCAATATAGGGGGGCAGCCCATAATATTTGCAATCTCAACCATCAGGTTGCCAAATTCATCCCCATATATTTCCATAACTTTTCTTCATACGACTGTCATCTCTTTGTTAAAGAGTTGTTGGAATATGATGGGGAAACAACTGTTATTCCATTAAACAAGGAATTATATGTATCCCTCTCACATTTCATTCCAATAAATGGTAAAAAACGATTAGAGTTGAGATTTTTAGATTCAATTAGATTTATGGCAGCCAGTTTAGACTCCTTAGCTAAAAATCTTTCAAAGGATGATTTTCATACAGTTCGCAGTCAATTTGTAAACGATAATGAGTTTAATCTCATGAGTAGAAAAGGTCAATTTCCTTATGAGTACCTGCAATCGTTCGATGTGTTGAAAGAGACTGAACTTCCATCGATAGAAAATTTTTTTAGCACTTTAACGAATAAAAGTTGTTCATTAGAGGAATATGAACATGCCATTAACGTTTGGAGAACATTTGATTGTAAAAATTTACAAGAATATATGGAGTTATATTTAAAGGCTGACGTTTTAATACTAACTGATGTATTTGAGAACTTTAGACGTCTTTGTAAATCAATTTACAAGTTAGATGCAAGTCACTATTACACAGCACCAGGTCTTTCCTGGGATGCAATGTTAAAAATGACGAAGGTAGAACTGGAACTCCTAACGGACATTGACATGTACAATTTTTGTAAAAATGGAATTCGTGGTGGTATAGTACAATGTTCAAAAAGGCATACGGTTGCGAATAACGAGTATTTAGATGATTATGACAAAAGTAAACCAGCTGAATATCTTATGTATCTAGATGCCAACAATCTATATGGGTGGGCAATGTCCGAATATCTCCCTTTAAATAATTTCAAGTGGGTTGAAGGAACGGAATTTGCAAAACTATCCAAGAGTGAAAATATTTTAAATATTGGAGATAATTCTCCAGTTGGTTATATTTATGAAGTTGATTTAGAGTACCCTACTCACCTTCACGATATACATAACGATTTACCTTTTTGTGCGCAAAACAAAATTGTGGGTGAATCCAAATATAAAAAGTTAATAACCGACTTTTCTTCTAAAAACTCATATGCCATACACTACAGAAATCTTCGTCAAGCATTACAACAAGGAATAATCTTAAGCGGTGTAAAACGTATACTAGCATTCAACCAAGATGCATGGTTGAAAAAGTACATCGATGTTAATACAGAGTACAGAACCAAAGCAAAAAATACGTTTGAAAAAGATTTCTTTAAATTGTTAAATAACGCCGTATATGGAAAGACAATGGAGAATGTAGATAAAAGAAAAGATGTTAAAATTGTTAATCACTGGGAGACCATAAATAAAAAAAAGTTAGGCGCGCGATCGTTGATAGCCAAACCTAATTTTCATAGTTTAACTCAGTTCTCTGATAAGGCTCTCGCAATCCAGTTAAATCGAGTCAAGGCCATTTACAATAAACCAATATATTTAGGATTCTGTGTTCTAGAACTATCAAAGTGGAAAATGTATGATTTCCATTATGGTTTTATGAAACCTAAATTTCAAGATGATTTATCCTTAAATTATATGGATACAGATTCATTTATATATTCGTTAAAGGGAAGAGATTTTTATAAAGAAATAACGTCTAGTGAAATTCAGGAGAGATTTGACACCTCAGAGTATCCGTCGATGAATATATTCAATATTGCACTGGTCAATAAAAAGAAGCTAGGAATGATGAAAGACGAAAACTGTGGAAGAGTTATGAAGGAGTTCATAGGATTGAGACCAAAAATGTATGCGATAAGTGTACAACATGGTGCTGAAATTTTAAAATCTAAGGGTGTTAAAAAGTCCATCCTCTCTACATACAACATAGATACTTTTAGAGATTGTTTACTAAATAAAAGTAGAATTACGGGTGATATGCTAACATTTAAATCTAAAAATCATGTTATTTATACAAATAAACAAAATAAAATCACATTGAGTTGTGATGATAATAAAAGAAAGATTAAACCTGATGGTGTAACCACATATGCTTGGGGTCACTTTAGAATATCAAACGAAAATGTTATTAATTCTGAAATGTTTGATGGAGTTGATTTAATGAATCTTTCATTTACCGATGAAGGAATTGAAATGTATTTATTATAATCTCCAGAGTAAATAAGCTTATTATATTATTTTTGTTAATTATTTATAAGAAAAAAAATTTTAATAAAAGAAAAAAAAAAATTTCAAATGTTTATATTTTATTTATATTTTTTATTATGGAAATTATGTAAGTATACAATCTTAAATATAAATAAATAAATAATTGAGGGAGGGAGAAATTTAAAAGATTTTTCTAACAATTCCTGTTAAGGGTGTGTACTCCATCCATCGATCATGTAGTATTAAACAATATGCAAATGTATTTGCTGGGATTGATGTACCGGTTTCAAACTCAATTTTTACGTCGATTGGCCCGCTTTTGATTCTCTCATTCTGATGACTGACATCGATAACCATAATTGGTTTCTCTTTAAATTGTTTCCATGAAATAATTGGTTGTGGGTCTCTCAGATAATAACTTTGTTGAAATTTAGCATACATATCGTAGAGAACAGCATATCGGTTATCATCAAACTTTAAATTTAAGTCATCATAGGGGTAGATATCTGAATTTAGGTAAACTTTCATATTTGTAAGATTACATTGAATAAATTTTTTATTATTTTCAAATGCAATCAGAATTAAACGTGGTCTTTCTCTATTAGTCGATAATTTTACATTCCAATTACACTTTGTTGCGCCTGCAAAGGTTGGATTAAAATGGCAATCCCAGCTCCTAAATGCCAGAGGTAAAGATGTTCCATCTCTTATTATTTTCATCATTTTTAGTTTTGTGGAATCGGATAGATGAATGTGAGGGATTCTCCATGTTAAATTTGTTATAGCTAATTTTAAATTTTCATTTTTATCAGTTGAATAACAAGCATTGGTATCACTTGAGCTTCGTAGTATAATATATATATAAGATCATGCTTGCAGTTTAAAATAACCTTTTTAAAGTCTTCAGCGAACTCCAACAATAACTTAAGGGGAATATAAAAGTTAAATGACTCCACCGATAAATCTTCACCAACATTCCATCCAGCATTCTTCATCATATTGCTTTCAAATTCGCTTAGAGAGACAAAATTCTTTATTGTGCTTGATATTCCTAAATTTCGTGTTCTATCGATTTCTATACCATTAATTTCATAGCGTATTTCATCAAACATGTGAGCTACACAGTTGTTTCGTAGTCGGGCATTTGAAGATTTTTCACCACCTGATAGCGTTACATTTCCTTCAATATACAGATAACTTTCACTCGGTAGAACATATAAGTCTTGATTTTGAATTGTAATTCTAATTTCATCGTTATGCTTAAACGATTGTATATATGGAATATAGCTATGATATTCCTTTTTTATTATGCTTTCGTCCGAAAGGGGTTCATCAGTGACGTCAAGCAGTTCAGACATTATTTTTTTTTTTAATGTAGATTTAAAGATTTCAAAAATTTTTGATTTTCTTTTGTTAACTGTGGTCTTTTAGGTTTGACTGCTGGAATGGGAATGTTTAAGTCTTTCTTTTTATTAGTATATATATTATAAATTATCATTTTGATAGTGGTCTAAGATGAAGTCGAAGTGTAATTTCTTCACCGCGAAAATTAATTAATCGTGATTCTTGATCAACAATCCAAACTTTTAGAGTACTTATTTCTTTGACGTTTACTGGCAAATAAATGAGATTTCTAGGTGTTTCGTCCAATTTATATCCTGGAGAAACGTTAATTGCGAATTGATGAATAGTGTGTGCCGTTAAATTGTTCATATAAGCTCCAGTTGTTATATTACACTGTATTTGTATGGCATTGACCTTTAAAATGTTGACGGGAAGATAAGAATAGTGTCTTGTATTCGATATTAGTATTCTTTCATCAAATCCAAAAAGAGTTCCAATAGAACGATCTTTATTAAAATTAATTGCGTCATGTGAGGAAAATATTTCAATTTGCAATGTATTATTATTTGCTTTTATCTCTATTGTTTTGTTTTCGTTTTGCCTTTTATATGCTGTCTTTATAGTTTTCACTATGTCAGTTAGCTCGTAGGAACCTATCGGTAATTCAATTACCATATCACCAATATGAAATAAATTATTATCATAATCAATGTTTGGAATTGAGTTGTATGAGTGAAAATATACTAAACATGCTTCATATTCCCCAGATAATTCAATAGGGGGAAAATAATTAGCAGTTAATATAGAAGATCTTCCGCTCAAAGCTAATGTTACTGACATTATGAAAGTTAAATAATAAATGAAAATAAATGTTTTGTATTAGTTGTTTTATTCATTTTTATTGAAATTATTTAAAATTATAGTATTTCATTTTTGTTTATCCATGAATTATGATGATTCGAGAAGCCCAACCATTTAACATATACTCTATCACCATTTGATTTCAATACTTTTTCTACAAGATATGTGTTCGGAAAACGAGTACGTAGAAGCTCTTCCTTGTAGAATCCACCTTTGATTGGGTTGCCTTGATAGTCTTCTAGAAGACACGTTACTGGGTTTGTGTTTTGGATAGCTCTTATTTTAAATATTTCTGTTGTCCAATTGGGTGTATATCCTTTTTCAAAAATGTGTTTGTATTTACTTATACGTACATAATTTCCCACATGAAGTTTGGAAGGTATATATATTTTGAGGCGATTATATACGGTATTCAGCAAATTTTTTTCGTTCGAAACACTCACATCGCTTGGGGTCATTTTGATTGTTCTATGCACTTTGCGGTTATAAGTTTCCACCAACTTTTTATAGTTATTATACCAACGGTAGTTACCGTTGAAGCTAAATTCTCTCCACATCATACCCTTTAACGTTCTGTTAAAACGTTCAACAATTGAAGCCTTCATAACGCTGTATGTTGAGTAGTGATTGATTGAATGTGTTTTCATAAGTTGTTCAAATTGTTTATTAAAAAATTCTTTTCCATCATCAGTTTGTAAATTGTTGGGTATACGCCCTAAGTTTAATATTCTTTGAAATGCAGCAGTTACATCAGTGGCATTTTTTGATTTAGTTGCTTCAACCCAAGCAAATTTTGAAAAAGTGTCAATAACTGTTAACATATATTTATATCCTCTATTTAGCTTTGAGTAATTTCCCATTTCAACCAAGTCAGCTTGCCATAAGTCATCAATTCCCTTCATTACTACTCTTCGTCGCTGAAAATGTTTTCTTGCTTGGGCATGCAGTTCGTTTACTATTGATCTTCTTTCCATTTTTGATGATGTAAACAATAAATAAATTCTTAATCGTTGGATGGTTGGATGTATATCGTTATAATATCTTTAAGATTCTTATTCAAGTTTGCTATTTCTTCTCTGACATTATTTATTTTCTTATTAAATTCACTTCTTAATATTTCTTGTGAATCGTAGATATGTGTTTGTAAGTAAGCTTTGTTGACTGCATCTGTTTCTGCTGACGGCGGTGCCAAATTTTTGATTTTTTTATTTTGTATATCGATGTTATTATTCCAATCCATAGTAATTCCAAATATTTCAGTAACATTGCTCCTTAATATAAAAGAACTATTATTAGAAAAGTGACCGAACTTGTCGACACTCATGTTGCGAATAATAGATTTTTCGGTAATATCAGTAAATTATATCAGCTTCCCTCAGTTCCTCAATTATGGATACTATTTCATTATTATGATTCGTATTACCAGCGCTTTGTGAAGCCAACAAAAGTTTTAGACGTTGCACTAACTCGTTGGGGTCATCCCAGTATATATAGTTGGACTTTTCACGATTAACAGTCATTAAACCTTTACCCGTGTGAGTAGCTTCAAAGAGTCTTTTTATAATTTTTTTATACTTATAGCTTTTGTTTCCTTTAATTTGGTCGTTTGCGTCATAATTTCTTTTATGTGCGTTAGTATTCATCAGAATTCTTTTATAGATATCAAGTTCGAATTTGTCATATTTCTTGGGGATTTTATGAAAAATGAGTTCAAATAAACCTGGTGTATAAGCCCACGAATTATTTCCGATAATAATTTTGTTTTCGTTTAATCGAAGGTTGTTGTTGGCGAATTTCCAGTCACCTTTCTCATCTTTATGTGGACCATATGTTGTATCAAGTTTTTTTACGTTATGAAGTAATGATAAATCGATAACGTCCGATTCATTTTCATCTGATTGAGAAAAGAAATCATTCTCATTTGTTTCATCTTCAGAATTCCAATGATCTTTCTTAAATGTTTTTACAATAGGGGTTTCAACATTGTCTTCCTTAAATTTCTTTATCGGAGTACTGCTGTCGAATTTTAGACTCTGTTGGGTTGTAGCTGCAGGTCTTTTAGTATTAGTTAATTTTAATATTTCATTTAATGGTTCGATCACTGGCTTAAAGGTATTAGATAATCTCTCACTTTTTTCCGCTTCCCCTAATTTTATGCTATTAAATTTCTGTTTTAAGATTTTTCTCGACTTAATTAATTCCTTTAGAAGGGTTTCCTCCATGCTTATAGGTTGATTTATAGCTTATAGATTGATTATATCAACTGATGGATAGTTAATTTCAACTGGTAGACTGTTAATTTAAACTGGTAGGCAGGTTGTTTCAACTGGTAGGCTGTATATTTCAACTGGTAGGCTGTTTATTTCAACTGGTAGGTTGTTTATTTCAACTGGTCGAGCTGTTAATTTCAACTGGTAGGCTGTTTATTTCAACTGGTCGAGCTGATAATTTCAACTGGTAGGCTGTTCATTTCAACTGGTAGGCTGTTAGTTTCAACTGGTGGGTTGTTTATTTCAACTGGTAGGCTGTTTGTTTCAACTAGACTATTTAACTTGATCGACGTCTGTTGGAATCAGAGGTTGATTTATTACTAACTATGAATGTACTCATTGAAACCTTTTCTATAACGTCCACAGCGAATTTCGTCTTCTTTATTTATAACTAAAAATCCATGCTTATCTTTCCAACACGAAAGTTATCAAAAGTCATATCGCTTCCAACATGATCATTATATATATGTTTCATGTTCATTTCATCTTGTTTAAACATTATTATAATATTAGCGTTATCGCGAATTAAATGTTTTGGAATATGAGTATATGTTTGACATAAATAGAATGAATCTATATCGCGATGTCGACCCATACAAAAGTATAATCTTATATTGTTTTGTTTTTCGCATGCAATATCATCAAATATAAATATTGAATTAGGGTTGGCATGTTCAGGTTCAATAACATCTTCTCCATTTGTATATGTATAATATCCCATTCCTTTTATAGGTGTAACAAGCTGTTTAAGATACTCATATTTCGGTTGATATAACGACTTTGAGTATAGATAAATATTTTTAAATTTCAATCCGTTCGGACTTTCAATAAGACTAAGCATAACATTTGTCTTTCCACAATTAGAAGGACCCACAATGAGAGCTCTTATGGAATTAGGTAAAAGGGAACTGTGCTTTGTTTTAAGCGTATTTTGATGCGTGAAATCTAAATTTCTCACGTTAATATTCGTATCTTGCTTTATTAGACGCATTTTAACAACTGATTATAAACTTATTATATCATTTCAATTTATGTTGAATCATTTCAGAAAAGGTATAAAATGATTGTCTATCATAAAAAGGTTGCTAATAACAAAAGTGTAGTTCAAGGAAGTGGGTTAATCAATAACGTAATTCAGAATTTACCCTTTGAATTACATTTGCCTGGATATCAATTTTGCGGCCCCGGAACAAAGTTAGAAAAAAGACTTGAAAGGGGTGATAAGGGTATAAATATTTTGGATGAGGCATGTAAAGCTCATGATATTGCATATACACAAAACAAAGATATAAACAAACGACATCAAGCTGACAAAGAACTAGCGGAAAGAGCTTGGGAAAGAGTAAAGGCTAAAGATAGTAGAATTGGAGAAAAAATAAACGCATTTTTAGTTACAAACGCTATGAAGACTAAAGTAAAACTTGGTATGGGGATAGAGAAGAGAAAACCTAAAACAAAATGTCGAAAAAATATATTTAATACTGCAGTTAAAGGTGCATCTGTAGTCCTTAAAAAAGAAAAACCACATGATATCAACAGTGCCATTCGCCTTGCTCAAATGGTGATTAGAAAATCGTTTAAAGGTAGAAAATCTCAAGTCAGTATACCCAGAGTTATTCGTGTGCCAAAAGTTGGTGGATTTCTACCTCTGATACCTATTATGTCGGCTCTTGGTGCATTGGGAGCTTTAACTTCAGGTGCATCTTCCATCGCAAAAGCAATTAAGACCGCTAAAAATGCAAAACAACAATTTGAAGAAAATGTGCGACACAACAAGCGAATGGAGGGGATAGCCATGGGAAAAGGACTTTATCTAAAACCATACAAAACGGGAATGGGAATCACATACAACAAGAAATCATCAAAAAACTAATAAAGCAGCTACCCAAAAGACCTCTGACTGACATCGATATTAGAGAATTTGGAAAAAAACATTTACCATATTTTAGAGGAGTCTATATGAGGGACAAACTTCCGAAAACACCTAGACGCAAAGAATGCGGAATAGTTAATTTGGACTCATATAGCGGTTATGGTACACATTGGGTAGCATATAACAAAAATAACAACAATATTGAGTACTATGATAGTTTTGGAAACCTTCAGCCGCCTCTCGAAATTTTACTATACTTAGGTGATAAAATTAAATATAATTATAAGAGGGAGCAAAATTTTAAATCATATAATTGTGGACATTTATGTTTAAAATTTCTATTTAATATTTAATAAATAAACACAAATTTAATATTCAATAGTATTTCAGGTTTTATTTTTTATTCTCAAGTTTAGCTTATAAATTTTAATATCATGTTCAATAGTTTTTTTCATTTTTTGACCTAGCTCAAAACATAATCTCGTTAAATCTACTTCAACATCCTTCTCATAAAATCCTTTGATATCGTTAACTTGAATGTAAGTTTTATTTAAAGCGACACAAGTGGGAATATAATGATTATTATAAAAGTATACAATTTGCTTTTGCAGTATGTTGTTCCAACATATAAAAGTAGTTAAAAATATTCCAATACGTGTAATGTTGCGCCATTCTTCACAATTTATCATAATTTTATGATTATTTTGCTTCATCACAAGGTAAGAAATATCATTCTTTTGTCGAAATCCAAACGAAATGTCATCAATCGGTGGATCATTCAGCAAGTTGAAGGAATCGAAAAACTCGTATTGATCTAGTCGAATTTGAATGTAGTCCTTGTACATCATTAAATGGAGCCATATTTCACGTGAGATTCCTATATAATTTTTCTTCTTATCTTGGAACCATATGAGAGGTTTGAATCTCAACGCTGTTGAAAATCCACACTTTACTTTCAATTTTAAATTTATAAAATATTCAAATTCGAAGACGACTTCGTGGTTTTGATATTTCTCCTCCTTCTTAACAGATGGTTCCATTTAACTTTGATGAGTAAAAAAGCACTGATTGTTTGTCGGTAGATTTATCCGCTATATAAAGGGAAGACTTTCTGTAATCTATACTTTAGTTCTTCATAAAACTTCATCGTAAAATGTTTAAAGTTGAGAGATCTGAAATCGCATTGGTTGATTTCCAATTTTGTCATGGCAATCAGAGTGACGTTTACATTAAGGAGTTGGCATTCATGTGTGGAAGAAGCGTTGCACCCAACTATTTCCATTTCAGTCCCCCCTTTGACGGCAGAGAACTTACTAAAGAGGGACGGAAGAAGAATGCTTACTGTCGAAATCATGTAAATGGGTTAGAGTGGCAGAGTGGAAACACAAGTTATGTTAATGTGGGCGACGTAATTTCTCCATTGAATAACTATAAATACATTTTTGTTTTCGGCAAAGCAAAGAAAGAATTTCTACTGAAATATATCAAAACAACTGTTATAAACCTGGAAAATAGAATCAACTTTAAGAATTTACCAAACTATTATACTTCTTGCATTCTTCATAATGATATGAGATTTAAATGTGCTCTCAACAATTTATATAAGTTATTTGTTTTTATTGAGACAAATTATCATCAAATAGAAAACTTTATACCTGATGAAATAGAATACTTAATATAAAAATAAAAATTATTTTCTTTTTTCATATATGTATCATGTTATTTTATTTGAATTATTTGTTTACAAATGTATAAAGTAAGTATAAAAATTATTGTACTTTGATGCGTTTCTTGTTATTTATTATTTGAAAGTATTCAGAATATAAATTAGCTTAAACTTTACTTATTGTTCGATTTAATTTAAGGAAAAGTGGGTGTATAAAAAATATCTGTAGGTAGAATCTGGGTAAGCTCTAATCGGCATAGTGGATGGTCCTGATCTTCAGTTAAGGGTATCTTTGTTATGGCAAAGGATGTGTCGTTCAACCGTTGAATTGCATCATCTGCCAGAGAGTTAAATCTTTTGGGGAGATATAATATTTTTTCAGCTATCTTCAATGCGATTGTATCACCATACTTTGTAGATGTTCTGTATGCTCCAGTTATGTTGTAGTTTTTGTGTGGTTTCATTTCCTTAATGCTAAGAATTTTTTTAAAATTTAAAAAATTGAACGATGAAATTAATTCTGTGTTTGAACTCATCATGGGGAACTTTATTCAAAACTATACAGTCTCTCCATATGTTACCCGCTATTTATATTGTTTCGAATCAATTTTACTGACAAATTAGTAAACGTTAAGACTAAAGGGTGAATGAAATGGATATAGTTTCATGAACTATAGCGGATGGAAGAGAGGAAGAGTGAGAAAAGTAAATCAACTATTTTTCTAATTTTTCATAAACATACCCACACATATATAGACACACCAAAATAAAAAAAAACTATTTTATCAATTAAAAAAAAAAAACGAAATAAATACAATTTTTGTTGTGTATTCACATTTATTTAAATATAAATCAAAAATATTAATTATAATAAAGATTGTTACAAGAAAAATAAATGATTGTTAAAATAAAAAGTTTTCATTTATGCATATAATTTTTATTTTAAAGATATCTTGTTTAGACTAAAACCTGCAGTGGTTATTAGTCTTCTCTCGGTTGGGCACATGGAATATAATCCTCCTCATCCTCATAGCCTTCGAAGAGATCTCTGCTCCTTTCGATTGGTCGTCGGTTTTGGCGTTGTAAATCTTCTCTTAATAGCTCCATTACAATTTCCTGTACAGATCCAGACATATTAAATTGTCTAGCTCTTGCAAGGGGGCACGGTATCATTTGCGCTTGACCTTCCTCGTCTTCTTCTATAAGGAATGGTTGAGCATTTGGAATGTCTTCGGCTTCCCTAGCTTCTTCCTTGTCGTCAATCACAACAACAACGTCATCTGGTCTATCTTCTATCGGTATGTTTTCATCGTCCTCAATAACGATTGGTTCCTCGTCTTCTTCTATACGGAATGGTTGAGCATTTGGAATATTTTCTCCTTCCATAGCATTTGGAATGTCTTCGGCTTCCATAGCTTCTTCGTTGTCGTCAATCACAACAACAACATCATCTGGTCTATCTTCTATCGGTATGTTTTCATCGTCCTCAATAACGATTGGTTCCTCGTCTTCTTCTATACGGAATGGTTCAGCATTTGGAATATTTTCTCCTTCCATAGCATTTGGAATGTCTTCGGCTTCCATAGCTTCTTCGTTGTCATCAACCACAATAACAACGTTATCTGGGCTATCTTCTATGTGTATGATTCCATCGTCCTCAATAACGATTGGTTCATTTTCAATTAAGATCCCTAGCTCTTCTACACTTTCGTCGTCGTACATGACGATGAATCCTCGATTAACGAATTCGTTGCTTAATCTAAACTCCCCACTATCTTCACTGAAAACCCCTGATTCGTTGCTTAAAGACATGTTTCCTTGTTGATATTAGATACAAACTGATTGTTTTCATATAAGATGTCCAAGGCTTTATATTAAAAAAAAAATCCTCCGCCCAATATGAAAGAAATTACATTATTTTGCAGGTAAATATTAAATTCCTTCATCGAACCTTTTCGATACAAACAAGTGGTCAAAATTAAACAACATAATTATCATATGCATTCAATTTCATGCCACTGGATAATCGAAAGAATTACCTGCGACAGACTATAGAAAATTTATACAATTCAACATCCCACAGTGCATCTTTCAAACGTTACATAAGGTCACAAGCCACAATTTCCACATACATTCAAAATCAAGTACATTGTCACTTGTAAATCAAAACAGGGCAACAAATTGTCAAACCCAAAAAACAAAAATATGTATAATTCTAGCGACAGGGTTATCAAAACAATGACGATAGAACAGACGAGCACGTACTCCTTCACCACACAAGTATTTTTTGACGGAAAATTTCCAAAGAAAGGTTCAGTACTCTAACGAATTGAAATTGAAAGGAAAAAATTAAGATCTCTGAAATATCAAAAAACACACAAACTCAAGCATACACATAACAACCGTGTGGGCGGAAAAATTCCAAAGAAAGGCTCAGAACTCTAACGGATACAACATTACTCTAGCACACACACACACACACACACAACATGGACATAAGGGATTTTCTATCAGGCAGCAAAAATAAATAAAAATAAGGTTCATAAAAAACAATGACGACAAAACATATGAACACCGGCAACTCTAAAACAATAACTTGAATTCTAAACACAAGCGCCATGTTGACGGAAAAATTTCAAGGCAGATACGACATACATCCACAAGCACCGTGTTGACGAAAATATTCCAAAGAAAGGCTCAGAACTATGACGAACACAACAGAACTCTAGCACACACACAAGATGGACATAAGGGATTTTCTATCAGACAGCAAAAAAGGAAAATAGGGTTCATAAAAACAATGACGACAAAACATATGAACACGTGCAACCCTAAAACACTAACTTGAATACTTCTAAACACAAGCACCATCTTAACGGAAAAATTTCAAAGAAAGGCTCAGAACTATGACGATCGATGAAGCAATGACTGCACTCGATGTTTAATCATACACCATATCAAATAAAAAAAGGGTCACATCACGATCCCCACCACACAAGCTAATAAAAATTTATTATCATCTCCATATATATCCAAATAAAAAGGGGGGGGACATCACGTACTCATCCAAGCTAATAAAAAATTAATTATCTTGGAGTATCTGATAACCACATTGGATTTTCCTATACCCCTAACAAAGAAAAGTCACATCACGTACTCATACCTCCAAGGTAATAATAATTAATTACCTAGGACTATCTGAAAACCACATAGGATTTCCTATTACCAAATAAAAAAGGGTCACATCACGTACTCATACCCCCAAGGTAATAAAAATTAATTATATAGGATTCCCTATACCAAAAGCACATTAAAAATGATTAATGTGCTTTTAGCTGTCAATCATTATTTGGAATCAGCATATCCCTACTACTGTGGATGCGGAGCAATTTCAAATCGTAATTCGGCCAGTTTTTGTTGAGTTAAAAATGCAGTGTGTGAAGGAGCATTATCTTGATGAAAAAGAATTTTTTTTCTAAATGCGGTCGTTTTATCTTAATTTCTTCACTCAACCGATCCAATAATGCACAGTAATATTCACTATTTATAGTTTTTCCTTTCTCAAGATAATCAATAAATATTATACCCCTTGCATCCCAAAATACTGTGGCCATTACTTTTCCTGCTGACTTAACAGTTTTCGCCTTCTTGGGACCCTTTTTACCAGCTTCTATCCATTGTTTTGGCTGTTCTTTGCATTCTGGGATGTAGTGATGGATCCATGTTTCATCAACAGTTATGAATCGGCGCAAGAATTCTATTGCATTACGCTGATAAATCGCTAAAAGCTCCTCGGAATTGGTCCAACGGACGATTTTTTGGGGCAAAGTCAACAAACGCGGCACATATCTTGCGGATAGCTTTTTCATGTGGAGTTCATCATGTAAAATACTCCAAACTTGTTTTTCGTGTATTTTAACAATATCAGCAAGTTCTCTGAGCTTTATTCGTCTATCTTTAGTCACTTCATTAAATATTTTTCTAATGTTTTCAATAGTAGTAGCAGTTTTCGGTCTTCCAGAGCGTTGTTCATCTTCCGTACTTGAACGACCCATTTTAAATTGTTGAACCCAGGATTTCACGGTGGAGTATGATGGTGCATTATCACCATGAACAGAATCCAATTCATCTTTGATTAATTGTGGCGTATAACCTTTTATATAAATTATTATTTTCCATTTTTTAAAAATTATAAAACTTGTTTACTTCAATCACCTGTAACAAAGAAAATAATCATTAAATATTTCGGAAATTTTGACAGATGTCTTATCAAAAGTTTGCTTTTAAAAAAGAAAATAAAAAAGTTGCTAGTAAAACAGAAAATGTGCTACGTCAGTTAGTTTTGCGGTCGCCCTCGTATATTAACACATAAATGATTAACAAATTTTGTTTTCCTTAACGAACTGATCTTGGAAAAAGGTCCCGACTAGAAATTAATACTGCAAAATTTAGAAATTGAATCTTTTATTTTCCTGAGCTTGTACTCATTTCCTAAAGTCAGGCTATAAATACCACTCTCAATCCATATTCCTTAAATTTTATTGCTTCTCTAAAGAATTTCTCAGTTAAGTCAAAAATTAATGGGTAATTAAATATAGTTTTGTTTGTTTCCTTTTCAACACCCACTCTCAGCAAAAAACTAATGTAACCACATATCGCATACAACAAATACAAATAATAAAGTCAATGTGAACTTGTCAAAGTTCTACCAAACTTTTAAAAATTTAAGTTATTGTTTTACTGTTTCTGCTGTATTGCTGTTGTAACATTTCAGCCAACGTCAATCGGAAGTCTTTTAAATTTTCTTTCGAGCAGCATCGAACCCGTTTAGTTTAGAACTCGAGTTTATTTTTGCTTCAAGCAGCATCGAACCCGCTCAGTTTAGAACACGAGTTTATTTTTGTGATTTCCATTAAAAAGTTTTGGAATTAAAACTAACACAAGAAAATTGATGTAGGCATATAAGGGGTTTTCTGTTAAGGACATAACAAATTTATATGTTAATAAAATACAGAATATTTATGATATAGAGTTCAATTTTTTTCTAGGTGAAATGTAAATTTAACATTTCAAGAATGAAATTCATTATCGTTCATAAGACCCCCACGTGCTCGTATACAGCAATCTATTCTTTGGACCCAATTTTCTACCACTCTTGCACACATTTGAACAGAAACGGTGGCAATTTCGCGTCGATGTTGTCTCTGAGCTCATCTAAAGTTGTTGGCTTGTTGGCATAGACCGATGACTTGATGTGGCCCCATAAAAAAATTCAATGGCGTTAAATCGCATGAACGGGTAGGCCTTTCGACCGCACCGTTTCTCGAGATAATAAGTTCACCGAATTTGCCTTTCAGTAAATCGATTGTTACGCGTGATGTGTGGCTAGTGGCACTGTTTTGTTGAAACCACATATCGGTGGTGTCATTAACGGGTATGCCTTTGGACCGGACCAATTCTCGGGATAATAGCTTCATCGAATTTGCCTTTCAGTAAATCAATTGTTACGCGTGATTAGTGGCTAGTGGCACCGTCTTGTTGAAACACAATCGGGCAAAAACCAATTTTCTAACATGGCACGATAGCGTTCTCCATTGACGGTAACAAGACAACTTTTTTCATCAACGAAAAAGTACGGCCCAACATGAAAACCACACCACACAGTAATTTTTTGCGGATGCAATTGTGACTCTTGCAGCACATGTGGGTTTGTTGCTGTACAAAAATGCTTATTTTGTTTATTGACAAAACCACTCAGCCAGAAATGAGCTTCCTCGCTGAAGATGATTTTTCGATGAAGTTCCTAATTTTCATGAAACTTTGTCTGAGACCAATCGGAGAAATTTCGACGTTCCATATGATCAAGTCTCTTTAGTTCTTGAGTCAGTTTGTTCTTATAAGGATGAAGGCCAAGAGCTTTTCGCAAAATACGCCACAGTGTGTTTTGAGAGATGTCCAATTCCTGAAAACGACGTGGAATCGACTGATTTGGCTCATTTTGAACGGATACACTTACGGCTGCGTCGCTTCGAGCGGTCTCTTTGGCGATGAAAAATCCAAAATTCATAATTGGGATCCATATTTATCCACTACAGCACAAACAGCCAGTCGGGTGGGAAGATTATTGCGGCTAAAAATTGGAGTAAATGCTCTTATAGTAAAGCGACCACCGATTTAGATTTCGGTAGTAATTTTTAGTGAAAGTTGAAGAAAGTTTACATATCATTAAAATTGTTGAATATTGCTTTGACATAAAGATACGAAATTGTTATGTCCCCCTTGCAAAACCCTTTATTTGTATACAAGTGATAGCAAGACAAGGCTGGGAGGGATGAGCGGACGGAAGTACGGACAGACCGGCACGTAATTGTCAATGAAAAAACTTTGCCTTTGATTAAAATACACACAAGCTAAAAAAGAAAAATTTTATATTTTATAAATAAAGTGGAGCTAACAAATTTTTCGTTTAGTGACACAAAGCGACTTTAGGACGTCGCACTTGCGGTTACAATGGTTTTAATATAGCGAAATCTCTAACTACCAAACCGGAAACGGATGTTTATCAATGTTATGTAAACGGAAGTGAATTTTTTTAATAAAACATAAATGCAGCGGTTGTATATTCATTTGCGGTATCCACACATTGTGGGTTGAATGGTTTGTGGATTTGATTATGACATGTGTTGGTTTTCAACAACAATAACTAACACATTTGAAGTGCATAAAAATATTAATGATTTTTAATGAGATAACATTGGGCATTATACTACGGATATAATTAAACAAAACTTAATTGAAATCAATTGCACAAGTTCATGAAATTGATTATAAGCTCTCTCTATAAAATGTACAACGCTAAATTGAATGCATTTTTATATCATCTACTGGCATGATAATTAAAATTAATTGGATCCGATTAATAGTGTACACTTTGCCAACTCTTTTTCTCTGGGGGAGCGCTATTAAAAGCCGTGAACATGGATTGTCAAAATCAAAATAAAAATAGAAAAAAGATGAAGTCAACCGAGGGCAAGTATATCATACCCTGCACTTCCGGATGCTCAAATAAAGCCAACTGAAAATAGTATTTGGACATCCTAGGATAGGGTCATAATTTACCCAAATTTGTAAACTGATATTTTTTAAATACTTTTCCTTCCCTATACGAGTACGGCAAACAACACCAAACTAATCAAATTAACTTACATGTAACTAATCAATTAACTTACAAATAAACTTGATCAGTTTGGTGTTGTTTGTCGTATAGGGAAGGAAAAGTATTTAAAAATATCAGTTTACAAATTTGGGTAAATTAAGACCCTATCCTAGGATGTCCAAATTCAAAAGTAGAGGTATTTTTTCAAAATAAAACATTTTTCACTCGAAACGACATTTTAACCCATCTATGTAAATGTGAAATCGGCCATCCTGTATATAACCTGTAGGGTCTCGGATATATAAGGTGATCCATCTAGAGGTATTTTTTTCAAAAAAAAACTAAAATTCAAATCAAGTGCGGAATCTAGACTGTTCATTCGAAAGGGAAATTTATGTCCATATTATTTTTTGAATAACATTTCCTTCAACTGTTGGCTGCAACTACGCCTCAAGGTGGTCATTCTGAGGGTCCAATTTGGATGACTCATTCGAGCATTTTGGCTTTCAAAACCTGAATCATACCTTGTTTGTCTGCACTGGTCAAAACGTAAAATTAAGTGATCTTCGATAGATTTATTGTTTGAGCAGCAATAGATTTATTTCTAGAGCAGCTCTACGGAAAATGACATAGTGAAACCAAATGTCGTCAAGATTACGGCCCTCATTTTTAGGTAGCAAAAAGTCAGATATCATAGCGCGATAGCGAGCACCATTTACGGTTACGTTTCGGCCAGAAACCGCACCACTTGAAACCGCACCTCTAGAACCTCTTCTGGCTTATCTTCAGCCCAACTGCGGCAATTTTTTTTTATTGGCGTTGCCGTTGAGCCCGAAATAGGCCTCATCACTAAACAAAATGTTGTTCGAAAACAGCGGATCTTCTTTGAGCTCTTGAAGAGCCCCAGCACTGAAACGGCGACGCTCAAGAACATAGCTAGGTTTTGTTTCCTGCAGATGGCAAACAAAACTGACAAGAAAAAAAAATAACATAACCACGCGTTATTTGTAAAAAACCTATTGAAAAAAATACCTGTAGATTGATCACCCGTTACAAACATTTTCCATGAAACTAACAGAGTATAAACATTGCTCGAACAAATTACGTGAGGCCATTTGCATTACCCCTAAAGGGGCGTAACTTGGGTGCCAATTAATCGGCTTCCTTTTAAGCTACGATTATTTCGCGTATTATTCCTTATCGCTAAGATTGACAAAATATGTTAAAGATTTAAATGAAGAGAACAGAGTTTAAGTAGAGTTGTCCTCCGACACTTTTATTTAAATAATAGTATTATTAGATTCTTTAATATTATATGTAGTGTACCATTCTTAAGTATATTTAAATTATTACTTTGAGTCTTGGGGTAGTATGGGGAAGAAAAATATTTTTACAATTTCTTAAAAACTGTCTCTTTCTGGGAAACTCATAATTTACTAATATATTAAACCGTTCCGTTAATCCACTATTTAAAATAATAGCAGAGGGAGAGGAATGTGTGCAAACAATTAAGAACCTTTAACAACAGGAGATGGCGAGAACTAAATTAGTGTCACTAATAGACGACCACATGCATAAGACGGAACATAGTATAAGAAAGAGACTTATACTCGACACAATGGGACAAACTAGGGAGTTTTTGAAGAAAAATAAAGAGCTATTAATACTAAAGTCGGACAGTATTTCGTATCTTTATGTCGGTGTGAGACAGTGGCAATAGATAAAAGGGCTACAATTTGAATGGACATGTGTACATACAGACGCTTAAAAAGGGATCCTACTTCAAGTCTGCAAAACAAAAACAACAAATTAGTGGACAAGTTATTGAGCATACATTTAATTAGCCAAAATGACAAATATAAATTAACCAATCGGACAGCAACAGCCCCCAGAATCTACGGACTTCCCAAAATCCATAAAGAGGGTACACCACTACGACCAATTTGTTCCTCCATAAAATCAACGGCGCATGGACTTAGTTAATACCTAATAAATATTTTAAAGAACATGACATGTGAATCACCATAGAATGTAAAGGACGCAGGGGACTTCAAATCTAGGATTAATAACACACATATTGACAATGACGAAACTGTAATTCCATTTGACGTGGCATCCTTATTCCCTAGCATACCAGTAAATCTAGCTATTAAGACTATAGGGGAAAAATGGACTACTATAGAGGAGTTCACCAGTATCCCAAAAGACTTGTTTATTGAATTACTTACTTTCTGTATAAAGGACACTAGATATTTTAAATATGAAGATAGAGTTTTTGAACAGAAGAAAATGATGCCAATGGGTTCACCGGCATCGCCGGTTATAGCCGACATTATCGTTAAGAAGTAACTGAACGTTTTGAATACAAAGAAAACTACAAAGCCCAGACTTATGACTAAATATGTTGACGACCTTTTTGTAATTTTAAAGAAAAGTGAAATGACAACACTCTTCAAATACTTAATTCATTCAATAGACAAATACAATTCACAATGAGAAAGAATGTGGCAAAAAAACAACCTTATCTTGACTCTATAATTCACCGACAAGGCAATTTGTTAAAATTGAATTGGTATGAAAAACCAACATCTTCCGGGCGATTAATAAACTTTCACTCCAAACATCCCCGACGAATTATAACTTTATTAACAGAGTTTTCAACATAAGTGACAAAAGTTTCCATGGTGACTATGAAAGACGGACTAAGAACGTATTAAGGAAAAATGACTTTCCAATTAAAACAATAGAGGACTAAATTAGACGGATGAAAACCAATTGTGACCAAACAGTTAAGAAAAGAAGAGTATTAACTTATAAAGCAATAAAGCACATACCTGGTTTCTCCGAGAGGTTCAACAAATCGGACGTTTATAATAAAGACAAATTTGTATTAGCGCCCCGAACGTTTAGGACAGTTAACGAATTATTTAGTAAGACAAAATCGAAGGTGGACAGTAAAGAAAAGTCCAATTTAGTTTATAAGATTAAATGTGATGGTGACAAGTCTAATGTATGCCAAAAGGTATATGTGACAGCGCATGGAGAAAAAAGAATCAATTTTCACTTTTATTTTATGTGGACAACATCTGAGCATCGAATGAGACCGATCTCAAGCCACAAAAGTGTTCCCTTTCAGAGATATGCGCATTTTATGAAAGAGATGAGACACCAAAGATACACGTATTTAAATCTTTAAAATGGCTCTCCTGAACAAAACTGGTTTTTACCCTTAGGTCCCTTTCTATTTGGCGCGTCACATATGTTGGCACTACTGGGACAGAACTAAAGACTAGACTTTCTTCTCACAAATCTGACCTATTAGTTGTTGATAGACCAATTGAGCAGAAGACTGCCCTTGCGAACCACTGTACTTTGATTGGACACAAGCCAAACTTTAACGACGTAGAAATTTTAGCACAAGAGAGGAAATATAAGAGAAGATACACTTTGGAGATGCTTTACATCAACGACGTTCCTACATCTAAGAGAATGAACTTTAACACCATAGATGGGCAAAAACCATTAAAAAAGTACTGCATTACTATTTCCATTACCAATAAACTTTTACTGGTACTGCAATTTTTCATTTAATTACCAGTAAATTTTTACTGGTAATGAAAATTAAATTCCAGTACCAGTAAAAGTTTATTGGTAATGGAAATAGTAATGCAGTATATTTTGTAATGGTAAAAAAATTAATTTTTAGGAAAAAATAAATAGTAATTTTGTCGTGTAAAAAAATGCATAATCGAACTAAAAGTGATCGATGACTCGTATTCATATTACCTAATGAAGGGCATCATATGGTCGGACTTATCCAATACTGACACGTGCCTACCGTGTTTTTCTTATGTTTTAATAAATCGTCAAAATTAAGATAATTCGTCAAATCTGGCATCAGTGAATGCAACATGTGATAAACTGTAATTCTAACTGTACTCAATACTTAAATTTCTGTGTGAGATTAAATTTGAAGTAATTTTGTTTCTTTGTTTGTTTTTTTTTTAATTTTGATTGAATTGTCTCAATATAATTTACATTAATATAAACTTCTAAAAAAATATAATTTTTTTGAATATGCATACATTTTTTTTAATTTTATTAAATTTTTACTGGTACTGCTATTTTTTTAATTACCAGTTAATATTTACTGGTACTGCAATTTTTCACTTAATTATTAGTAAATGTTTACTGGTAATGTAATTTTTGTTTAATTAGAAATAAATATTTACTGGTACTGGAATTTTCATTTAATTACCAGTAAAAATTTACTGGTAATGGAATTTCATTTTCATTACCATTAAAAATTTACTGGTACTTGAAGTTGATTTCAATTACCAGTAAAACAATTTACTGGTAATTGAAATTTTACTGGTACTGGAATATGCCCAACTATGTTTAACACTGACACGGATAGATGTGCACATACATACAGACATATTGCCAATAAGTACCGACGCACAGTGGCGCCATTTGAGTTTTTTCGTTGCAAAAATCATATCTTTTGAACCGAATAAGATAATTGAACAGTTTAAACAGCATATGATAGATAACTGTTCAGCCTATGAAATGAGCGTTTGGAAAGGGTGCTACGCTCTGTAGGGGCCTAATTATGGGTTATCAAAGTTAAAATTAGTAGAAAAATCAATTTTATGGTAACTAAAAAAAAATATTTTTAAATTTTTAGATTGTTTTTATTTTTTTTCTTTAGGGTTTTATGTTTTAAATTATTACCCAACAAATTAAAAAAAAAAATATTTTTTTTTTAAATTTATTTTTTCAATTTTCTGTAAAATATTCATCACAGTTCGTAAGAGAAGGTATATCTAAAAGACTAACCATTTCTAAACTATAATTATTTTCTAACTCTATTCTTGACTTCACATGCCGCAGGGAAGAAATAAGTGGATCGGAAGATGCTGCAAACATGTTGAAGAGGTCCTCATTTTGCCTTACCCTTGATGCTTTGAATGTGTTCTGCAATCTATATTTTTTATAAAATTTGTCAAGAGACTCCTGTGCTTCTTCAGAAAGCTCTCCAATTGGCAAAGACTGGTACTCAATTATATCTCTGCCATGCGCCAATATTTTATGGACGGTCGGGGTCAACTTCTTCTGTGGATACATTTCTGCTAAAAGAGATGCAGTTTTCGACGCATATTCTCCATATTTTGTAGAATTGACATTTTCTTTGCAGTTTAAAACATCTAAGATCGTTCCCAATCTTTTCACGATTTGATTGTCAATTCCAGTGATTCTAGTTACTGCCTCATCATTTTCAAAAAATCTCCTAGAAGTGTTTCCATCGTTTGAGTTACCGTATCCGTGCTTGGGACAGTCTACTTTTAGTCCAACTTGTTTAAAAAAAGCATCTTTCTGATCTTTTCCTTATCCTTTATTGATGTATTTTCATCGAAGTTTTCCTCCTCTTGTGGTAGGGTATACGCCAGTTTTAACAAGAATTCCATACACCTTATCCTTGAGTGCAATGGTGACATTCCATATTCGTAATTCTCCTCATTTGTAGAATCGTTTAAATTACCAAAGTTCTTCTGACTCTTTTTGCAAATCGGGCATGACAGTGGCAGTGGGCTTGCATCAGCAAAAGATTTGGTTATCTGCGACCTAACTCTTTCACTATCCTTTGTAAATTTTATAGACAGCGCGTCCGATAATTGCTTCGTGGTGAAGTCATTGGTGGCATCGGCAAGTTTCCTCTTCCTTGTGAAAATTGAACACTCCTCAATACTTTTTTTTGGCCTTCCTTTTGCTCCTCTGGTTGATGTGGTGGGTTTATCTACTGCCAATATATCCAGGATGGTGTCTTCATTAAGCCAGTCCTCGTATTTGGAGTTGAAGTTCTGAATGGTTCGATTATATTTCACCCAATTTGCCTTAATATTTGCATATATCAGATAAAATTTATTTTTTATAATTTCACTTCTCTCAATAAATCCGTATAAGCTATCAAGTTCTTCTAAAGCAGCTTCCGTGAAAAAAATTGGTGTGGTTGACTTTCTAAACAGTTCAAATAATTTAAAATTGTTCAACGCCATGTTTTCAGTACTTAAATTGTTTAATGGTTTCAGTAATTGTTGCGCCAACTTTCAGTCGTAGAGTAATCCAGGCATTATCCTTATTTTGCAATATATAGGCTTATGCTACCATGCCTAAAAATAAAAAATAAAAATAGGGACCATAAGTCAATATTGTTCTTGACCATTTGTACGCCAAAGTATTGTTTAAGTGAGGTACGTACCTGGTAATTTCAATGAGTAGTTTTTTTCAAACTATTAGATCAAACTACTGTCAGTCAAAACATATAAGGGATGGACGCCATACAATTTCTGCAACCATGTCTTTTTAACCTTTTTACCTCTAGAAGCCAAACGGGCACGTACGGGCAGCTAAAATCTATGAATTATGTAAAGAAATAATCAATGAACAGGTTTTGCAAATATGGCAAATATAGAAAAATATAGATTTTTTTTATTTTCCGTCAAAGTTGAAAAATAGTGAAAAAACGAATAGTTTTTAAATAGTGATTTACCAGGAGAAACACAAAGCAAACAGTTAATTTTTTTTAACATTATACATTTAATAAATACATCAATCAATACAAACAAAAAATAAGGCGATTCGTTACCTATTTTTCGTGATATTACACCTGAAATCGCAACAAATTCACTAAAAATTGTGTGTTTTTTTGAAAACCGAAAGTCGGTCAACTTTGAACGGCTATATCTTCTAAACTAAAAATGTGATATTATTAAGAGTGGCAGAATTGAAATCGTTGAAAAGTTTCCTATAACATGGGTTTATTCAAAACTTCGTCGGCGCTCATGAAAATTTTGATTTTTGCAACCTCGTTTGCTCTACGGGCGCTACTGTGCGACGGAAAGACATACATTAGTTGAATATTAGAAGTACAACAGGACAGAAGTAAAACAAGTATTTAAATGTTATTATTAACACAAATTATGTTATTCGTGATAGAAAATTGTGTATTGTTGCAATTTTATTCTCTCGGTTTTGTTCTAGTGAATACTCCTGATGATGAACGACGAAGTCAGTTCGAAATATTGGGTTATTTAAAATAAAATAAGTTATAAAAACACCAACATCTGTTTTTTGCTTACGACCTCAAGCGTAACAATAACTGAAAAATAAACAACGAAAGGTCAACTATACAAATACAAATATCCAGAGAATTGTCAACTTTTGGCCCTTCAAAGTCCAATTCCACCGACTTTTAATATTTAATTTAAATTTTGCTTAATAATGCTTTCGCTCTGAATTTTTTAACAAATTGGCTTTGCGGGATTTTAAAAAATTCCCGGAATCCGGCTATTAAATTTCGGCTATTAAATTGCTCTGAATTTTTTAACAAATTAGCTTTGCGGGATTTTAAAAAATTCCCGGGATCCGGCTATTAAATTTCCGGGAAAAAGGGAAACATACATTACGGAAACTTAAATTACGACTTTTAATATCTTATTTAAATTTCGCATATTTTTAAATTCTTCCACTCTGAATTTTTAAAGTAATTCGGATTTCTTAAAATTAACGGGATCCGGCATTAAATTTCAAAAAAAAGTGAGGAAACGTAAACTGCTGAATGGTAGTTCCCAGAAAAAACCTTCTTAGAACCTACCGTTAGGAATATCTACAAAGGGTCCTAAAAAGTATTAAAAATATTGATATTTAAAAAAATCAAATTCTCCGCTTATTTTGTTTTTTGAACCAACATAATTTTTTCACTGTATAATAAAAAAAATATTACCAGAAAAATAAATGGAGAATTGTAATTTTTTTTAAATATCAAAATTTTGTAATGCTATTTTATGACCCTTTGTATATGTCACAGCGCATAGAGAAAGGGACCTAAGGGTAAAATAATCAATTTTCATTTTTTTTCTTCTTTTGATGTGGACAACATCTGAGCATCGAATGAGACCGATCCCATTCCCCAAAAGTGTTCCCTCCCAGAGATATGCGCGGTTTATGAAAGTGAAGTCGACGATTCTAAGCGCAAATAGAAAGGGACCTAATCTTTAAAATGGCTCTCCTGAACAACACTTTTCATCATCTTTTCACTTTTTTTTTTTTGATGTGGACAACATCTGAGCATCGAATGGGACCGATCCCATGCCCCAAAAGTGTTTCCTCCCAGAGATATGCGTGTTTTATGAAATTGAAGTCGACGATTCTAGGCGCAAATAGAAAGGAACCTTATCTTTAAAATGACTCTCCTGAGCAAAACTGGTTTTTAACCTAAGGTCCCTTACATTTTTGCTCGTCACATATATTTCTAAAGAAAACAAAAAAATTCGCATAAATCAACCAAATTTACTTTGGTTAATTTCTAATTCTTATTCTTATGTTTTCTAATTTTAAAGTGTTTAAAGATATTGTGGAGACCGTTGCACATATTAATTTATAACTTGAGAAAAACTTTTATTGTGTCATTTGCCAACATTTTAGCCATTTATCAAAAAAAATTGGAAAAAATCGAAGGTTAGTCTTTTCAATACGTGGCAGCGCATAGAGAAAGGAACCTAAGGGTAAAAAAAAATAATTTTCACTTTTTTTGTTGATGTGGACAACATCTGAGCATCGAATGAGACCGATCCAATGCCCCAAAAGTGTTCCCTCCCAGATAGGCGCGTTTTATGAAAGTGATAGTACACCAAAGATACACGTGTTTAAATCTTTAAAATGGCTCTCCTGAACAAAACTGATTTTTACCCTTTCCCTTTCTATTTTGCGCGTCACATATCGGGAAATTTTGTTTTTAAAAATAAAAAAAAAAATGCTAAAAGAATTTGTTTTTATAAAACAGCCATGCCTTTTAAACTTTACAACGTATTCCTCTATGGTTGAAGATTATTCGGATCACCTTATTTATAACTTTTTACTTCTTTTAATGCTTATTTATAGCTCTTTGTAGCTATTTGAAATGGAAATAAGAAACTCCTCATACATGACAAATAGACAATAATGTGGAGACCGACAAACATTTAATTTTTAACTCGAAAAATAAAAGCGTGTCCACCCAAACCTTTATTGTGCCATTAACCGACATAATAACGATTTACAAAATTTTTGTTTTAAAAAATCAAAGGTAATTTTTCTCCAAAATCGCGAAAAGAAAATTTGTATATAAAAATTTAATTTGTAAACTTAAATCTAATCCTGATAGTTAAAAAAAATTAAAATATCATAAGTAGAACAAAAGTTATGAGTTTTTATTTATTTAGAACATCAAAGTGAACCAATGTAAAAAATTTCTTCAAGATCGAAGACCTACTTGTAAAAAGTGATCGGTTTCACATGGAATTGACGCACCGTGATATACGAAAAATTCATTGTTTCTATTCGTAATTCAACAAAAATCGTATTTTAAGTGAGGAAGCTAAAGCGGCAGGGCCTTTAATCAATTTTTGAACTGTATCTATATTAATACTATTATTAGTTCATTGAAAATGCATGTTAAATAAGGAATTTAACACAACTTTGTATTTTAAAATGTCGAGCTAATAAAGTTTTTATTAAAACGAATCGTTTGCAAAAATACAAGTTTTGTAAACATTTTATGAGATCAATGATTCGTGAGAAGTCAAAATAAGAGACAATTAAAATGGTACAGAACTTCTCCAAAGATAGCGAGTTGGCATAAAGGGACACGGAATATGGCTTAGTTTCAATCCCATAGTCGGTTTAGTAAAATATTAGGAAAAAACTTTAAACTAATTTAAAGTCCTCATAAAATGTATAGTGACATTCCGTCGTACAGACGGACATGGCTCAGATGACTAAAAAGGTAATGAAACGTATTTGGTATAATTACTGGAATTTTCCACCCACTAGGGCGATATTTTATTTTCAGCAAACCACTGTGCGTCAGTCCCAGGGTAGGAATATGATTTGACAATTTTACCACAAGTGGCCACAAAATTATTTTAATTATTATTCAATTATGTTTCTATAAACTCAGCGTATTTGCAATGTTAATTACAGCTCAGCATGAGCCGAATGTGGGATCCTATCAGCGTGTTTTGGTCAGAAACCAAATATGTATGTCATATTAGTGCGAATGCTATCTGTGCATACACACGGATTGCATTAAATGAATGAGTAATAAACCATAGATAACACTAGACATTAAGGTGGGTCGGAAACAAAAAGAATGTTACGGCTATTACTCAATAATAATATGTAGTTTGTTTAGTGATGATTTGCAAAAACGTTCATTATTTTAGATTAATTTTGAGAAAGCTATGGGTAGGATATAATGTTGAAGGACAATTACCATAATATGCGTAAACCAAGCATCCGTTGAAAAGACTAAGTGGAAAAGGTAATTTCCAGGGGTTTTCAGGCCATGTAGAGCCAATCTTAGTAATGCCACAAAATCTCACCCAATCAACACTAAATAATAGATTTTATCCATAAGAGGACTCCATTCGCTAATAAGCACTAAACGGTGCAGCTTTTGCTTATTTATGGACTTCTTTTTGCTGACCCAGTTTAATATTTATAGATATATCTTGATGGATTCAATAATTACTGATTCTATTTGCGTTATTTATTTGGATACAAAAAAAATGCCGCAAATATTTCCACTACCATAATTGTTGCCTTTGTTGTTTTTACTATGATCGATATTATGGTTTTTAATTGTTTTTCCACGTATTCATGCGCTCGTACTCGAGTGTTTTTGTGTGCTTTAAAAATGATTGTCGAGTGCAATCAACGAGAAATTAAGTGCAAGCAAACAAAAAGTATTAACAAATATTCCAATTAAATGTATACATCTCCTTTCATAATAGATGAGGTTCACATAGGAATAAATAAAACTTGACATATTCCAAAAAAAAACTATTAAAAAATGCCGGACGTGGCCGACTATATTGTAACCTGCATCACTGAATGTTCAGAAAAGTTTTTGGACCCAATTTACCCAGATTTTAAAACTTATGTCATATTTAATTTGTGAGAACATTTTGTTGTTTTTGGTAAAATCGGAGACTTGATTTTGATAGCGCTCTTCAAGTGTGAAATGAAAAAAAACGATATTAAACGCTCCGGCCACTAGAGATTAGCCGCATGTTCGTTTACCGATGCATAAAACTGTTTGAGGAGACTGGAGATGTAAAAGACCGCCACGGTCGGGTCGCCCATGCTCTGTTCGAACACCGCATGTCATCAAAGCCGTTAAATCAAGAATTAACAGAAATCCGCTCCGAAAACAGAAAATCATGGCCCGTGAGATGAATATCACGCAAAAGTACAGTCGAATCATTAAAAAAGACTTGGGACTTGGGGCTTTCAAACAAAGTACTGGACATTTATTGACTGCAGCTTTAAAAAAAAATAGGATGGAAAAATGCAAACGTCTTATGGTGAAGCACGCTAATAACTTGAACAGAAAAATTTTGTTTACCGATGAAAACATTTTTACCGTTCAGGAAAAATTAAACAAGTAAAATCATAGAGTGTATGCGCTGTCATCTAAGGAAACATCTGAACTGATCCCAAGGGTGGAAAAGGGTCATCACCCAGTTTAAGTCATGCATTTCTGCGAACAAGGAGTCAAAACATAGGCCTAAGTTTACCATGAAACTGTTTTGGAAGCTGTCGTGAAGCCTCTTAACAATTTCCTGTTCCAAAACCAGCCATGGACTTTCGAGGAGGATTCTGCGCCGGCACATAAGGCTAAAACGTCCCAGGCCTGACTTCGAAACAATTTGGCAGCTTTCATTTCCTCTGAAGAATAGCCCTCAGGCAGTCCAGATTTGAACCCATTGGATTACAAATTGTGGACGGTTTTAGAGGACAAGGTTTGTCACAGAAGATACCCCAAAATTGGATCTCTTAAGACTGCTTTGGTTCGAGCTGTGGCCACTTTTCCAATGGACAAGGTTCGTGCAGCTATTGACGATTGGCCAGTGCGACATAATTCGTGTGTACAGGCAAAAGGCGGACATTTCGAATAAGTAGATTCCTTTTGGATACAATATACATCAATAAATACATTAAAAAATATTTGGTCCAAAAACATTCAGTACTTTTTATTTTACGGAATAAAACGTGCGTAACAGTATTTATGTCCCTACTACGAGTAAGTATTTGTAGAAGCTATATCCAAATTAAATCAAGTTTCGCACCGCAACGCCAGTTTCCTAGCCCAAAAAAACTATTTTAATAACGTGTTTCTTTGGCCCAAAACACAAACGTGTCCAAATGTCATCAAGATTGGCTGCAATATGTTGCATGTAGAGTTAAAGACATAAAATCGAATGAACTTACATACAGGGTAGGCCAAAAGCTATCATGGGCTTTAAAACTTTAATAACTTTTTCGTTTATTAATTTTTTTATATTTTTTCTTTGATTACATAATATACAATATGGAAATTTTTTACATAAAGTATAAAAAATAATGTCACTTAAAGGACCCTAGTGTTTAATTTCGCAATGATGGGCTCGTTTTGGAGCATTTTCCATAGCGTATTTCAAAATTTGTGCCTGTAGGGTTCGAATTTTTGCAACAATGCTGGCCCTAGGGATTGTCTCGGGCGTATTCACATATACTCGCTCCTTCAAAAAACATCATCGCCAAATAATTTCCGAATTTCTGAAAATTATTCGCTCTCCAAAAACTTGACTTAAGAGTGGCATTGTGTATCGGGCAGTGTGGGCAGTGGCTGCGTCCTGCTGAAACCACATCTCAGGTCTGTTTTCTAGAGCGGGACGTACACAATTTTTATCATAAACCGATACCGCTCTCCATGTACGGTTACAGCACTTCCATCTTTATTCTCATAGAAGTAAGGCCCAATGATATTTGCAGATGTGATTTCACACCATACTGTACACCTAATAGGATGCAATTGGTATTAATAAATGGCTCCTGGATTTTCGGAATCCCAAAAGCTACAGTTTTGCTTGTTAACAAAGCCATTCAAATGAAAATGAGCTTCATCTCTCATCACTTAGCGTTAATATAATTAACCGCTGTTTTAAATAATAAAATTCTATTATTCTGATTCTTTGTTCAGTTGTGAATATGTCCATTTTTTCTCCAAGTGCTATTTATACAATTTGAAAAAAAAAAATAAAAAATATATGAACGAAAAAGTTATTAAATTTGTAAACCCCTTGAAAACTTTTGACCCTGTACTATAGCTAAATCTGAGCCCATTTTCAATTTCAATAGCGGCCTTCCTTGGCCCATATGACTTACTCATACTAAGTTTCATCAGGGTTAGATAAAAGATGCTGATTCTAGAGCTAAAAACATAAAATCAGATGAACATACGAGTATATGTGGTAGCTATATCAAAATCTGCACCGATTTTCTTCAATTTAAGTAATAACTTTCCTTAGTCCGAATCATTAACGCTCCGGCGGGTGAGAAGGTCACTGGGCACCTTTTTATATTTTCAAACTGATATTACTCCTTGATGGTCCATGGGAAGTATACCCGACCCCCACATATACTCCAAGGAAATTTTATTTAGAATCGTTTTAAATTCGTTTTAAAGCGATCCGACCAATAGTTTAATTTCTATTGAGATTTAATGTGTTTAGTACGGAAACGTGTCAAAAGGTCCGCTGGCACCTTGTACTGAAATTTCATGAAATCGTTAATAAATGCACTGTATTTTGACTTGCTTTATTGTTTGAACACACCACAGACGTGTTCCTTGAATTTTAGTTACCTTTTGGATTATTTTATTGTGCCTTTCCTTGAAACATAATAAACTTTCCGTCCCTTTTTGAATTTTAGTTACAGTCCCTTTTGAGTTATTTGAATTTACCCTTACTTACTTACAAGCTAGAAGACAGGTAGACGTAGAAAAGTGTATAAAAATGCCTGTAGTTTCGTAAACCAAATCAATAAAAGTTGAGACAGTGAACATCGAGTGCGAAATTTTATTTTGAATGTTATAAAGAGAAATAAATGTACAATACAATGGTAGAGGAAAATTTAGACATTAGTGAAATTGTGCTACGTCGTAGTACACGCTACCAGCAAATGAGTGAGAATGAAAGACGTGCAGTGGATGATAGATTTGCAGACTTCATGAGTGCGTAGATGAGTGATGACGACGAAGGTGCTTTTCCTGCATTTGGTCATGAAGGTGCGGATGATGACGATTTTACATATCAAGCAAATTTTCATGTTGATTAGTCGGATGCGGAAACTGAACCTCACGCAGAAAAAAAACATGGTTACTACATGGTCACGGCAATATTAATATGTTTTCCGCAATAAAAGTATGTTCGTCGCAACCATAGCATTGTTAACTGAATTTATTTTTGACAATAGTATAATTGCTGCAACATTAATATTGTTGAAATGTAACAATAGTATTATTGCCAAATTTAAAAATGAAAATATGGTTATAGCAACAATATTAATATGGTTGGTGCGACAATAGTATTGTGTTTGGCGTTTTATGTTAACAATAATATGATTACGTCAATCATACTGTATGATTGTAATTTTTCTTCATTTAAATATGATTTAAATATACAAGCTGCTTTGGCTTTGGTTTACTGATTTTTTTTTAATAAAAACGCTTACGTTTATTTAAATTTATTTTTTCTACTGTGAAATAAATCAATCCTATTATTTTGAATTTAATGTATTTTTGAAT
Source organism: Hydrotaea diabolus (assembly GCA_963513945.1). NCBI lineage: Eukaryota > Metazoa > Arthropoda > Insecta > Diptera > Muscidae > Hydrotaea > Hydrotaea diabolus. The sequence continues at coordinate 185,888,942 of OY740718.1, forward strand.
AATTTTCATAATTCAAATCTATTTGTGACAACTTGAACCAATTCTAATAAATAATATTGTCGACAACTTAAACAAATTCTAATAAATTATATTGGGGATCATAGTATAATTGTGTGTGATAATACTATGGTTGTAGGGATCATAACATGGTTGCGCGTGAATCATGCTATGGTTGTGAGGTTCATAATATGGTTGTATATGAAACATACTAAGGTTGTGAGGATCATACTATGGTTGTGGAGAGCATAGTATGGTTGAGTGTGAATAATACTATGGTTGTAGGGATCATAGTATGGTTATGTGTGAATCATACTATTGTTGTGAGTATCATAGTATGGTTGTATTTAAACTATACTATTGTTGTGAGGATCATAATATTGTTGTACCACAACCATATACCCAACAATAGTATTATCCATTTCGAACATAGTCACCACAACCATACAACCAAACTGATGCTCAGCAAACAAGTGACAATTACTTTCTGCATGATGCAGTGATCGTTGATGAGCAGTTATTCCCATACAGAGGCCGCACCCGCTTCACACAATACATTCCGTCGAAGCCTGCCAAGTACGCTATAAACACGCAGAAAAAAAGTATGGTTGTGGTGACAATATTCGAAGAGGATAATACTATTGTTGGGTATATGGTTGTGGTACAACAATATTATGTCCTCACAACAATAGTATGATTCAAATACAACCATACAATGATCCTCACAACAATAATATAATTCACACATAACCATACTATGATCCCCACAACCATAGTATGATTCACACTCAACCATACTATGATCTCCACAACCATAGTATGATCCTCACAACCATAGTATGTTTCACATACAACCATAGTATGATCCTCACAACCATAATATTATTCACACGCAACATTGTTATGATCCCTACAACCATAGTATGATCACACACAATTGTACTTTGATACCCTATATAATTTATTAGAATTTGTTTAAGTTGTCGACAATAGATTTGAATTATGAAAATTATTTAAAAACACATTAAATTCAAAATAATAGGAGTGATTTATTCTACAGTAAGTAAATATGTTTAAATAAACGTAAGCGTTTTTATTAAAAATATTTCAGTTAAACAAAGCCAAAGCAGCTTGTTTAAAAAATTTTAATTTAGATAAAAAAAAGTACTATTATTGCATTAAATCGGTACCACATTTGTTCTTTAAAACATATTTAAATGAAGAAAAATTACAATCATACAGTATGATTGCCGTAATCATATTATTGTTAACATAAAACGCAAAACACAATACTTTTGTCGCACCAACAATATTTATACTGTTGCTACAATCATATTTTCATTTTTAAATATGGCAACAATACTATTGTTACATTTCAACAATATTAATATTGCAGCAATTATACTATTGTCAAAACTAAATTCAGTTAACAATGCTATGGGTGCGACGAACATACTTTTATTGCCGAGAACATATTATTATTGCCGTGACCATGTAGTAACCATGTTTTTTCTCTGCGTGAAGATATGGTGGTTGTGCGACTCAAAATCATTTTATCCTGTCAAAGGAATGATTTACTCTGGCAAATTGCCTGACCAGACACGAGAGGTGAATCAAGGGCAGAATGTTGTACTTCAACTTTCGTAGAGATATTTGAATACAGGCAGCACACTATATGCCGACAATTTTTTCACAACTTTTGATTTGGCGCGTACTTTGATCAGGAAGAAAACCGCATATGTTGGAACAGTGCGCTCGAATAAGACATGTGTGCCTCGGGAATTCCAAAAAAATCATACGCGTTCTGTCAACAGCACATTGTTCGGCTTCAACAGCAGATACGGCTTTGACAACGTATGCCAAACTTCATTTATAAATTTGCTTTGTAAGCCCCCTAAGAAAGCCTGACCAGGCACGAGAGGTGAATCAATGGCAGAATGTTGTACTTCAACTTTCGGAGAGGTATTTGAATACAGGCCGCACAATTTATGCCGACAATTTTTTCACAACTCTAGATTTGGCGCGTACTTTGATCAGGTAGAAAACTTGAAGAATATGTTGTTGCTCTCAGATCTCTTTTCAATTTGTATTTACGTTTCCTTTCACCTGCACCCCCTTTGATTTATGTTAGCCATTTTTTATTATTGCCATAGACGATTCTACTGAACGTATCCCTGATTCGTCGTCCATCTACTTTAAGATGTTCACTAACGTGGTCTCAAGTCTATTGACGAATTTTGCGTGTGGTACTTGTCATTGCAGGTTATACATTTTTTGCATTCCCAGCTTATTTGTGTTTGGTGCATCCTGAAACAAAATAACCATTAGAATAACCCGTTCGTTTTGTAATCTCTAAATGCAAATTAAAGCTATGTATTGTTTCCTTTAAACAATTCGAGACCAGGAAACATGTTACCACAACGGACAACAATATAAAATTTAAATGAGTAATTTTTAGTAAAACTTTATTATGTTAATGGATAATATAATTATACTTTATAGCATAGTACTGTGACAAAAGGGTAGCATGAAACAAACGATAATATTTGTATTGAGATGAGTATGTCCGTCTGTCATTTTATCTTGCAATCAAATTATAACAAGTCTTAACGACTCACGTAATGTATCGAGAGAACCATACCCAACTGAGCTAAACTACGACCTAAATGTCCGTGCTTTTAAATAGCTCCCATTCAAAGTTACCTTCGGAACACTTGCAATATTCTTTAAATTATGCATGATATGCCACAAGCGACTTATGACCAACCCTGCCGATGGTTGACCATATCGGTATTAATTTTATAAAAACCTCCATATAAAGACCCCTTAAGTTTTGAGATACAACAGCTTTGAGATTAAACAGCTTTAGAAGCCACATTTGAAATCCGGTCATGCTCAAATTAAGGCCTTTATATCGGTTCATGTTTACATGTCGTCCCTATACAAAGGTGTTGCTGAAATCTACTATAGTAAATTTAGAAAGATCTACTTATAAATACAAATATAAATACAATACACAGCCAAATTTGTCGCTTATACAGCAATATTTTAATTCCTATCTTGCTTAAATTAACCGATCTAACCCCAATCATTGTAAAATTGTACTCTATCCTTCCATTTTGTCTGCAGCAGCATAAGAAAGAAATCATATCTTTTAAACCAAATTCCGGACGAAGCCCGACTTTAAAGTTTTTATACCCTTTACCACTCTGTGGAACAGACATGTTTGCACCAACCAAAGATGTTTGAGCTGGAGCTACCTTTAAGTGTACCAATCGACGTTAAATCTCCAGCTGATTCCATGTCTGTCCGTACCTCTGCGGCCCATCTAAAACTAGAGGTCGCAATTGTTGTCCGATCTTACTGAAATTTAGCAGAAGCAATATTTTTGGACCATAGACGCACGCTATGGAAGTTGAAGAAAATCGGTGCAGATTCAGATATAGCTTCCATACATATATGTGACGCGCAAAATAGAAAGGGACCTTAGGTTAAAAACCAGTTTTGTTCAGGAGAGCCATTTTAAAGATTAGGTACCTTTCTGTTTGTGCTTAGAATCGTCGACTTCACTTTCATAAAACGAGCATATCTCTGGAAAGGAACACTTTTGGGGCATGGGATCGGTCTCATTCGATGCTCAGATGTTGTCCACATCAAACAAAGTGAAAAGTTGATGAAAAGTTTTGTTCAGGAGAGTCATTTTAAAGATTAGGTCCCTTTCTATTTGCGCTACGAATCGTCGACTTCACTTTCATTAAAACACTTTTGGGGCATGGGATCAGTCTCATTCGATGCTCACATGTTGTCCACATCCAAAAAAGAAAAAAATTAAAATTTATTTTTTTACCTTAGTTCCCTTTCTCTATGCGCTATCACATATGTTGATCCAATATTATGTCTTTAGCTTGAGAAGCTACATATTACATTCAATCTAGATAACATTTGGCGCAAGTTAGTTATATGGACCAAGAAATGCCTTTGTTGAAACTGAAGAAAATCGGTTTAGATTCAGATGAGATGTGACGCGCAAAATAGAAAGGGACCTAAGGGTAAAAACCAGTTTTGTTTAGGAGTGCCATTTTAAAGATTTAAAGACGTGTATCTTTGGTGTACCATCTCTTTCATAAAACGCGCATATCTCTGGGAGGGAACACTTTTGAGGCATGGGATCGGTCTCATTCGATGCTCAGATATTGTCCACATCAAAAAAATAGTGAAATTTGATTTTTTTACCCTTAGGTCCCTTTCTCTATGCGCTGTCACATATACGTTGATCCGATTAATCTGCTCTAGCTCTAGAAGCCACATTTTACATGATTTCTAAATGAAATTTAGCGTCCTGCCAAAGCAGGACGTAATTGACATTAGAGATAATCGGTTGGGATTAAAATATAGCTCCCATACATATATTTTTACCCAATTTAAGTCGTAAGATCTGGAAGCCACATATTAGATATAGTCCTAATAACATATTGCGGAAACAAGATCTTTGGACAAGTGATAGACGTTATTCAAATTAAAACACAACGGTTCAGATTTAGATATTGCCTCCACACATACGACAACCTATAGCCTACCACATGTGGTAACAAGGTGAAATCAAAAAAATATTATCGGCTTTAAATTCCTTACAAAATTAAATTCTCATAAGGTGAGTCAAAATGAATCACCCTGTCAAAAGATGTTTTAAAATTCGCAAATAACATCTCATGTCCAACGTATTTGACATTTCTGATCCAGACAGGCACCAGCAATGGTGCGCTATACTTCGCGTGAAATAATTGTGTCGATTTCATTGAGCAATATTCGTTCGGTGGTGTTGTTGCAGAACGAGTTTCGGGGTCGATTTTCCAATCGGCTTGTTTCTACTGGGCAAATATTTTGGCATAAGCTACTGGACTTGAACACACTTAAACCACAAGAGACCTTACACACGCAGAAAAAAAGTATGGTTGTGACAATATTCGAAGAGGATCATACTATTGTTGGGTATATGGTTGTGCCACAACAATATTATGATCCTCACAACAATAGTATTATTCACACACAACCATACTATGATCCTCACAACCATAGAATGATTCACACTCAACCATACTATTATCTCCACAACCATATTATGATCCTCACAACCATAGTATTTTTCTCAAACAACCATAGTATGATTCACACGCAACCATGCTATTATTAATACAACCATAGTATGACTCACTCAACCATACTATAATCCCCAAAATTATTTATTAGGATTGGGTAATGTTGTTATTTAAAAACAGAGATTTTAATCAAGCAAGTTATTTTAAATTTCATTAGAATCAGTTCATAGCCAAATTTGAGGCCTTGCATTTATTGAACATTTCATTCAAAAAACAAATATTCCAGCGGCAGTCGAAAATACTTTTAGTTGCCAGCTGGGGAAAATGCTACTTCACCAACCGTAGACCCCAAGTAACGAATGTGATTAGACCATGATCAATGGCTATATACTTAAGTGCAGTCAGATTTTAGCAAAACGAGATCCAATCGGCAGTAGAGTATTTCACCAAACAAAATAAACACAATAAAAATCCCTCGAACGACCTTCCGATTGTTGTTTTTTAAAATGGACATCAACCATGCACTGTATCGTGTGCATGTGTTTTTTTTGGTATACCAAAAAAACATACGCACACACATACCATATTATGCTCTATAAAACCAGTTTTGTTGTGTTTATAGTCCCAACCATACGGTATGGTTGCCGTAATCATATTATTGTTAACGTAAATTTTAAACAACAATACTTTTGTTGCATCAACCATGTTTCATTTCTAAATTTGGCAATAATACTATTGTAGCATTTCAACAATATGAATATTGCGGCAATCATACCATTGTCAAAATTAAATTTAGAAAACAATACTATGGTTGCGACTAACATACTTTTATTGCGGAGAACATATTATTATTGCCGTGACCATATACTAACCATATTTTTTCTCTGCGTGCAGGCCGTGTCTCCACCGAGCTAGTTGTTTGGGCAAGAATATCGCGGTTGTGGCTGCCGCTGTCACTAAGAACGATGAAACATCAACCAGACGACGGGTCAGGCAGTGAAGCATCATCAGACGGACCAAGCAAAAAATTGAAGTACAAAATGCAAAGAGTACACAAGTTAATAGTGATCGTTTTTCGAGACTCACAATGAGTATTGTGAAGGAAATTGAAACATTCCAAACTTCTAACTTTAGGAATACTCGATGCTGCAGGTATTTGTCAACAAGCCTCAAACAATCGCAAACATCATGCAGAATATTCAATAGGCATGCGAAATGTTATTACGAGAAATCTTTTATCATCTTTTCCACTTAACAGAAAGAAACTTAAAGTTCTTAATAGATATTTCCTTTGCGTATAATGTTTTTTTTTTTATTTTGGTACAAAAGTTTTCAAAAAAAATAACTGAATGAATAATTTTGCTAATTTCTAAAATGCTCTACTTAGAAACAAATCTTGTAATTTAAATTCCTGAGAAAAAACTGAAATCAAATGTATTAAACCTGAGCAGTTTGATTACGACTAACTGAAGCTTTTAACAAAAGTTGTATTTTTGTTCAAAATTTTATGTAACTGCCATTTTTTTACATTTCTCCAATCAGTTATTTCAATAAACAGCTATTTAGGATTATATTAAAGAAAAATTATCTAAAATTTTCCATGGTGCAACAACCACAAAGAAATATTTATCAATAATAATAATAATATTTCGCCAACAAACAGCAGGTGGCTACAAAACATCAAAAGGTAAAGGCGAAAACATGTCTGCGAAAGCATTCCAGTGATATAGAGGAAAACGTTGTTTTGATGCTTTCAACATGGAAATATCTCTTGATTGTAGCAAATTTTTCTTTCTGTTATGGGAGCTAAGAATACACTCATGAACGAGCAAGAAACAAAAACAAAATACGGGAGGATACAACTGAAATGTTGGGAAAAGTCATTTTGGTTAAGTGCTCTACTTCTCCACTGAGATAATATTCATTTAATCACTTCCTAATGGAGAATGGGGGAAGTACGCGGAATTCGTTTCCCCTTGCGTTAGCTCACCACAATCAACTGAATGCCACTTTTGACTCCCGCTTATCTTTTCGCAGCATCTCCCGCCGATACGATAAATGAACCTAACATTTAACATGGATTTGAACGTTTGACCTCTTTTCACTTAAGCTCAATTATCAGTACAATGTGATGAAAATACTTAAGGCAAGAAATAGAAGGGTGGAACGGCAGGCTGTCAAGGATGTCGGTACGAATTTAAGTTAAACCTCAATTTTCCCCTTCCGAGCTTAGAGTTATATTTATGGAAATTCGTGCTATGTTAAAGTATTTTTATGTGAGGTTGTGGCTTTTGAAGGTGTTTGTGGTAAACTATGGATGACAAAAAGAAATGGCTATATTTCAATAGTCCTTTTTCACTTTGAGTATTTGTTTGATATAATGGTTCTGAGTTTGACTACGAAAAGTAATATATGTAATGAACAATTGGGAGATGGTAATGAACCATTGAAGATTTGAGTACCAGTGGAGAACACACTCTCTACCAAGGTCGGCACTGCTGAAAACCCGTTAACACAGAACATGACTTGGTTTAGTTTGAAAAATCCCTGGTAGACAGCACCTTATTAAAAACTTGTAAAGACGGACTGGGTCAATAATATATAATAACTATCCCAGCAAGCCAAACGCTCAGTATTCGGTCAGAACTCTAAACGACACGCGGCAAAATGTTCCGACTTGGGATCAGAATTCTTACCGAGTTCGTAGCGAAAAACATATGAAACGAATTTTGAACTACTTCTCAGGAAAAAAAATCCTCAGGCATACCGAACAGAATTAGTAACGATTTCGGTTAGAATTCTCGATGAAGTTCAGATATTGTTCAGATTTCTGTGATATATTTGATTAGCTGGGTATACTACACCACTGCGGTAAGACACTTCGGGCCTGAAATCTGAAAGAATCTTCTGGGTGGGGCTTTAAAGTGACAGGACCTTAAATGTGAAGAAACCATTTTGATGGGGGATTTAAATTTACAGGGCCTGATCTATGACAAATCTGTTCAAAGAGGTCAGGACGTCAAATCGGGAGGACCTTTGTGTGGTGTCTATTCAAATGCATGGACTGATATACCAATGTTACAACTCATGGGTATTGGTCACTCGTAACGCTCTATGCGAAATGTGGAACAATCGATTTTAAAAAATGGCTTCTATATCTGCAGACTCTAAAATCGGGTAGGATATTTTTGTGGGGGAAAATAAAGACCCACAGTTAATTAGTAGTAAAATTTATGTAATCCGTGGCTTCTAGTAGGTACTGTAGCATCTCGGGAGGTACCTATTTGTGTGAGCTATTAGAAAACTTAGACCAATAGGATAAATTTACCAGATATGTGTGTTGGTCAATCGTATTGCTCTGTGATCTGAGCTTTTACAAGATAGCAAAAGTACTTTAGAAGGGACATAAATACTGTTACAACATTGAACACATCCATTTCAATAGTAGAACTGAACATACCACGTTAATGTCATATGGGGTTTGGAAGCTAACCTCAATAGCGTTAGTCTGTAACGGGATTTTAATCTTGTTTCAACTTTCATCATGGAATGGTCAGATAATGAGAACCGTATCGCTGTAACAGCGCTTTTCAAGTGTGAAATGAAAAAAACGATATATTCAAAACGCTCCGGCCACTAGGGATTAGCCGCAGGTTCATCTACCGATGCATTAAACTGTTTGAGGAGACTGGAGATGTAAAAGACCGCCACCGGTCTGGCCGCCCACGCTCTGTTCGAACACCGCACGTCATTAAAGCCGTTAAATCAAAAATTCACAAAAATCCGCTCCGAAAACAGAAAATCATAGCCCGTGAGATGAATATCACGCAAAAGTCCATGAATCGAATCATTAAAAAAGAATTGGGACTTAGGGCGACGTACCGGACATTTATTGACTGCAGCTTTCAAAAAAAAATAAGATTCAAAAATGCAAACGTCTTTTGGTGAAGCACGCTGATAATTTGCACAGAAAAATTTTGTTCACAATGAAAAAATGTTTACCGTTTAGGAAAAAATTTCATCTAAGGAAGCATCTGAACGCAGCATCTGAAAGGGTGCTGTAATCACTTAAAGAGTATCGCTTATAAAATACATCCTTTCGCCTGTCCAGCACGTGAAAGCGTTTTCACAACATTTAGCCTGAACGAGCAGCCGTCGAAACAACAACGAATTCTTAATTAAATTTAAAAACTACCTAAAAGTTACTTCAACACAATTAAAAAGCATTTATCTAATGAAAAAACCCCAACGAAATGATAAATTAAAGAAGTTCTTCCCTTAATTTACGCAGCGTTCATAATCACACGGGGGAAGGTTACATTACCACAACATGAACAATGGCCGGCTACTTTTCACGGCGCTAAGGACGACATCATTGCTCTTAAAAAGGGACTTCTATGAAGCGTATGGCTTCCAAAACCATAGGAATTCTTGTAGCGGGTGCCAACGTTGTTATAAATAAATAAATATACGAATACTTTAATTATTTTTCCTAGCCGACATAGTTATGGAAGAGCTTCTAGACACCTCACTAGACAAGATGATATACAAACCAAAATTATTAACGAAATATGTGGACGATCTCTTTAGAATTTTTAAGAAAAAAGAAATTAAGAACACTCTGGATGTACTCAACTCATTTAACAGACAAATACAGTTTACAATGGAGATGGAACAGGACGGAAAATTACCATATTTAGATTCAATAGTTTTTCGACAAGGTCAGTTACTAAAATTAGATTGACTTATTAACTTTAGTTCAAAGCAACCTAGACGAGTATTTAGTAAAAATTAGAACCATTTTAAGGCAAAATGACTTCCCACACAAAACCATCACAGACCTACTAAACAAATGGAAATCAAAATCCAATTCCTCAGCTGTCATCGCAGAACCTGTAACAAAAATATATAAACCAACAACATATATACCGGGTTGTTCAGAAAGGCTTAGCCATTCCAACATTTATAACAAAGACAAATATCAACATGCACTAAAGACACACAGTACAGTAAACAGTTTATTAGCAGGACAAAATCTCGAATAAATAACGAAGATAAATCAGACGTTGTATACCAAATAAAGTGCAATGGTGACAAGTCCGACATATGCCAAAAGGTATATGTCGGCACTACTAAAACTAAACTTAAGACAAGAATTTCGTCCCACAAATCTGACCTAAAAGCCGTAAATAGGCCCATAGAACAAAAGACCGCACTTGCTGCCCACTGTACATTGACTGGACATAAGCCTGACTTTACCGACGTAAAAATTGTAGCGCAAGAGAGAAATTATAGAAGAAGATACACTCTCGAAATGCTTAACATTATTGACGTACCTAATGAGAGGAGAATTAATTACAAAACGGACACAGATGGGATCGCACACATATATAGAAATGTGGTGCATAAGCACAGACGCAAGCTGAAGAGTAACACAAAAATCAGTTGACAGCGATAATCAGACGGACGACATTGTTTTGTTAATGTAATTATTTTTCAAATATTGTGTTAATGTTTTGTTTATTAAATGTAATCATGTTTTGTATTTTGTTAGTGACAACCCCTGAAGATGATTGACGAAGTCAATCGAAATATTGGGATAAATAAAAATTAAGCAACACATAGAACAACGAGTTTAAATAAATGACTTCAAGCCGAAAAATAATTTTATAAAATAACAACACTAAAGGTCAACTATTCACTTACAACATTTTTCCTTTGTTCATTACTCGCCAAGAAAAGACAAATATCGAAATAAAAACCGAAATAATTCTAATAGGATAACAAAACAATATCATTCCTTGGTACCTAAATGCAATAGATTTATACTAGGCTAATGCAAATTTCTAATAATTTTCGAATAATTAAGCTTAATTGTCCAGCATTTTTAACATTATCTAAGATAGAGCGTAATTAGCAAATTAATAAGGTGTACTAATGTTGCAAGATTTAACAAATATAACATCAGGAATAATACATACAGCGCATTAAGAAAGGAACCTAAGGGTAAAAAAAATCAATTTTCACTATTTTTTTGGATGTGGACAACATCTGAGCATCGAATGAGACCGATCCCATGCCCCAAAAGTGTTCCCTCCCAGAGATATGCGCGTTTTATGAAAGTGATGGTACACCAAAGATACACGTATTTAAATTTTTAACCTTAGGTCCCTTTCTTTTTTGCGCGTCACATATGTGAACACACTGCCATAGATGAATGTACTACCATAAGAAAAACGTCAAATTTAAATTGTCTCATTTCATCTGGTTTAAACTAGCGTAAAGCCTTACAAGCGACAAATATTCATTACTGGTAAAATTAGACCTTTTAAGTCCATGATTTCGAATAGGATCCACACAAAGAGCTCCAAGGTTGTGTCGCTCTAGAAGCAACAACTTAAATCCGATTGTGCTTGAGAGGCATCCAGAGCGATCGGAATGCCGCCCTGAGAATTGTGACAGGGCACCCTACAAAACGAGACGATGATCTTGCCCGCAGCGGCACAAATTTATGTGTCGAGACAGAACCTGCCGTGGTGTGAGTTGAAAAATGGATATAAATCGTCAAAACATTGTCAACAGCTGAACTGATTTAGCACATACAACACCTACGACAGTAAGGACGTCGTGAATACTCTTAATGTTTTTAACAACAGGGTGGCGCAGGAATCGTGTTACAAAAACAAAACGTAATAATTTTTTTTCAGTGTGAGCAATCGGCTTATTCTTTATTTTAGTTGGAAGGTTAGTATGTAGATTTATTATAATTGAATGCTTGGGATACCGAAGAGTGGATTTGGATAGTGCAGCGGTACTATCCTTTGAAGTCTTGCAATTCCGTCCAAAGGAAATTTAGGCGGAAGTTTGGCGGAGCTCCTCCGAGTAGATGAACTATTATGAGGCTGGTAAATATATTTGCCGAATCTGAAATCAACGCACGAAGACCGTGCCATCAAGACCGCTATGTAAGGGTTGAAACACAATCGCGGCGGTATTATCGTCAACTCAGACTAATCTAGCGTTTGACTCGAAACTTATCGGCGCAAATTGCTGTAGGTTTCCTCACAAAGTCCAGTTTACAAGAATTTGTTCCTATTATATATATGAAAAGTCATATCACCTATTTTGTGATTTCAAAACGAAGTGCCATCATACCTGTTATGTTAAATCTAGTTAAAATAAAGGTCGCGCGTGGCCGACTATCATTTTCCATGAATTACAGGATATGCAGAAAAGCCCATGTGCCGACCTCTAAATTTACCTAGATGTTATAATAATATCATATTCGAATTTGCGAAATATTACGGTTTTTTTGGTATGGTTCCTCGTGGTTAGGCCCTTAAGATCCTTCACCTAAAACTAAGTTAAATTGCTGATTTAATTTTTTTCTAAGTTTTTGCTGATGTTTGTCATTACTCGTAAAAAAAGTCTCATTGATCCACTAAAAATTAAACAAATCGACTTAGATTTTTTTCTTGTTCATCCATTTTTTGTTCATCCATATTTTGTAAATAAAGTTTAGGTTGCAAACTTTGCACAATCTATGATCTAAAGTTAATGACGGTCCCAATTAAAACAGGGAGAAATTACTCTAACTTCTGATATAGCTCTCATACAAATGTACCTCCTGACTTCCTATAAAAATAACACAGTCACAGTATTTCTCTTGCTAAAGAGCCATTGCTTCGTTAGCTGTTTGGCAAGTGGCGCCATCCTGTTGGAGCCAGATATCCTCCTGATGCATATCCTCAACTTTATGTTACAAGAAGTCCGTTATCATCTCACGATAGCGAACAGTTCTCACGGTAACTGCATGACCGACTTAATTTTCGAAGAAGTACGACACGATGACGCCGCCAGCCTATAAACCGCACCAAACAGTCACTCTTTGTGAATGCAATGATTTTTTCAACCCTCACTCGTAAATTCTTATTTACCCAATTGATGACCAAAAAAATCACGAAGTGCATGAGATGCATTTTGGTTTGAACGACCATTTTTGTTAAAGTTTTCAGCAACCTTACCCCTCCAAGGTTAAATTTCTTAAGCACTGAAACAAAGAAATGACAATATAAGTTGGTCAAAAAAACTTGATGTTAAGGTATGACTCACAATTTACTTTTATATCGTGCATTCTGGTACTTCCGTTTTGTGGTCTATGTCCTCTATGACCTCTACGTCCTCTGCCTTAAAAATAGCAGACGCAGAAAAAAATATGGTTGTGGTGACAATATTTGAAGAGGATAATACTATTAATGGGTATATGGTTGTGGTACAACAATATTATGATCCTCAAAACAATAGTATGATTCAAATACAACCATACTATGATCCTCACAACAATAGTATGATTCACACATAACCATACTATGATCCCCACAACCATGGTATGATTCACACTCAACCATACTATGATCTCCACAACCTTAGTATGATCCTCACAACCATAGTATGTTTCATATACAACCATAGTATGATCCTCACAACCATAGTATGATTCCCACGCAACCATGTTATGATCCCTACATCCATAGTATGATCACACACAATTATACTATGATCCCCAATATAACTTATTAGAATTTGTTTAAGTTGTCGATAATAGATTTGATCCCCAATATTATTTATTAGAATTGGTTTAAGTTGTCAACAATAGATTTGAATTATTAAAATTATTCAAAAATACATTAAATTCAAAATAATACGAGTGATTTATTTTACAGTAGAAAAAATAAGTTAAAATTAACGTAAGTGTTTTTTATTAAAAATATTTCAGTTAAATAAAACCAAAGCAGCTTGTTTGTGCATTAGATCCGTACCAATAACATTTGAACTTAAAAGCATGAAGAAAAATTACAATCATACAGTATGATTGCCGTAATCATACTATTGTTAACATAAAACGCAAAACACAATACTTTTGTCGCACTAACCATATTTATATTTTAGTTATAACGAAATTTTCATTTTTAAATTTGGCAATAAAAATATTGTATAATTGCTGCAATATTTATATTGCAGCAATTATACTATTGTCAAAAATAAATTCAGTTAACAATGCCATGGTTGCGACGAACATACTTTGATTACGGAGAACATATTATTATTGCCGTGACCACATAGTAATCATGTTTTTTCTCTGCGTGCATCGGATTCAGGTAGAATTTAATGTATGCCAGTAGACCGGATATTGGACACAAAATGCTAAACTTTGGTAAACGAGTATTGTCCTACACGCAGAAAAAAGATATGGTTTTTAGAATTTTATGTTGATAGCAGTATAATTGTGGCAATATTAATATTGTTGAAATGATGCAATACTACTATTGCTAAATTTAGAAATGAATATATGGTTGTAGCAACCATGTAAATATTGTTGGTGCGACAAAAGTATTGTTGTTAAAGATTTACGTTATCAAAAATATGATTACGGCAATCATACTGTATGGTTGAGACTATGCACAAAGCATAACAGGTTTTAGAGATTATGTTTGGTTGTTGCTCATTATAAAAAAACAACAACAATCGAAAGGCAGTGTGGTGGAGTTTTATTGTGTTTACTTTGTTCGGTGAAATAATCTACTGCCGACTGGTTCTCGTTTATTTAAAATCTGTCTGCACTATAGCCAGACATCATGGTTTAATCGCGTTTATCGCGTGGGGATGGCAAGAAGCACCACTGCTTGCAACTACTTGAAAAGTCTTTTCGACTGCCTTTTGAATTTATTTTTGTTTTTTTTAATAAAATGTTCAAAAGAAACATTGTCTCAAATCTTGCTATGAAATAATTTAAATTAAATATGCTTAATAAGAATCTCTAATGTTGAAAAATAACATAACCCAATACTGAAAAATAAATTTGGGGATCATAATATGGATCATTACATAGTCGTGAGCACCATACTACGGTTATATGTGAAAGATAATATGGTTGTAAGGATGATAATTTGATTTTGGGGATAATAGTATAGTTGTGTGCGACTCATAATATGGTTGTAAGGATCATAGTATTGTTGTTAGGATCATAATATCTTTGTGCCACAACCATATACCCAACAATAGTATGATCACCTTTAAATATTGTCACAACTTTCTGCGGTTATTATTAGACAAGTGGACGTAATACCTAGACATTTAAATGCTTCCTTTACGAGCGATTAAGAGTATGTGAAACTATAGAGCGCAGTATATGATGCCATTTTAGAATCAGAGGTTTAAGTTACAGATATAGGATTACTCCAGAACCTGCTGACCAGGTTTAGGAGGAAAAAGGGTAGGAGCGTCTAGAGGCCCTTATTCCTCTATAAAATACATTTCCAAAAACTAGCATTCTAAGCATTTAGTGTCTGGTGGCCCTAACCGCTAGTAAATAACAATTTTACGTCCAACAATTTTTCAAATCTCAAAATCTTAAAAATTTCTTTGCCAGCTATTTCACATTATTAAATTTGGCCTAGTATACAACAAATGTTAAAAGAATGCCGTTACACTGTGACAATACCCTAGTGTGCCGTCTGAATGTATGTTTGGAGTTACTTTTAAAGTATTCGTTTTTAATGTAAATCGCCTTGTGTTTCATTAAGTTTCCAATAACGCGACAACATCGTGGGTATCACTCTCGATGTTGACTTCAACAACAACAGCAGAAAGTTAATAATTGGGCCCAGACCGGCAAAACATTGAACCATTAGCACTCTGTTTACAAAAGTTGTAACCATCAGAAATCACAGAAAAGGGTCAAAATACACATTACAGCAAATGTTAACCCCTTGAAAAAGGCAAACCCGTCACATCAGCTAGTCGACGACGAAGAAATTAAAAAGTGAACGGCAAAGCCAATGTAAACCAAACAAGAGCCGGATACGTTAAATATGAGCAGTTGGAATGTCTCGCATCTTCTGCGGGGATACGCAGCATCCCCGTTGAGTAATAAAAACAATAAAATTAAAGCAGTATGCCTTTAAATAATATCTTGCCAAACCATTCAATGAAATATAGTTAAGATTGTTGCGCATAATTCGACAATATGCAAAATTTTAACCCTCACGTTGACAAATCAACACATGTAAAATTCTAATGCAATAACGTCAAAAGTTCGAACAGGTCGAATTTTGTAGACCCAACTTTATGGATTGTGTGTTCAAAAAGGCATTGATACTACACACACGGTGCTATAAAAGATTATTTTTGTTTGTCAATCGAATGATTGTTGTTGCACATAAATATAAATATAGCTCGGTAGGTCGGCATAATAAGTACAAATAGGAATTGATTAAGTCGTCAACGTTTACAGAATTCATCAACGACGGAATCTGTTCACTTACAAACACAGACTTATGGTCGCTTAAATTAATCAAAAAATGTAATTTTAACTAAACCATTTGAAATGTACTCAGCTTTACTCAAATAAAAACATAGTACATAAAAACAAAGTTCACTACTAATCCAAATATCCATTTATTTTGAAGATTTGGCTGAGCATTAGAATCAGGTTCATGTACTCTTAGGGTGCAAAACTGTAACTTGTGGGCACAACAAAAGACCACCAGGATATTAAAATAAAACTACAAAATTTTACTTCTAGTCCGAACATGGATTTATGCTTAAGATCTGTCCCTAATTGTATGGAAAACAAGCGCCGAACGATAAAAATGCACATTGGTTACTCATATTAAAGAAAATTGTACTAGAAATCTTAATATGTGACGCGCAAAATAGAAAGGGACCTAAGAATAAAAATCAGTTTTGTTCAGGAGAGCCATTTTAAAGATTAGGTCCCTTTCTATTTGCGCTTAGAATCGTCGATTTCACTTTCATAAAACGCGCATATCTTTGGGGGGGAATACTTTTTGGGCATGGGATCGGTCTCATTCGATGGTCAGATGTTGTCCACTCAGAAAAAAAAATGATTTTTTACCCTTAGGTCCCTTTCTCTATGCGCTGTCACATATACAGGGCAGAGCGCGGTAGTTTTCTTTTTTTCACAGCAGGCTGTGGACACTGTTGGTAAAAAAGGGTGGATGAATTGGGCACGTGAGAAGAGGTCATTTGTGTTGAAGCGTATTTTTCAAATGCTCACTTGATCAATGCAGTGCAGCTTGCTTTTCGTTTACTACTCGCTGTTACCCCAAGCGGACGAGTTCCTAGACGGCAATCAATTGCAAATTGGGTAACTTCATTGATAACAGCAGGGAATGTGTCATGTATAGGACACATCATCATTGGCCCTTACTTATTTCAAGATAACAGTCTTGCCGAAACTGTGAACTCCGAACTGTACTTGACTATGACACAGGATTGTTTTCAGCCGGCTTTTAAGGCAATGCAGATAGATTTACGTGGTTCCAACAGGATGTCGCCACTGCACACACAGCGAGGCTGACCATGAAGTGTTTGAGGCAAATGTTTCCTGGACGGCTTATCTATTTGAGGGGTGATGTGAACTGGCCGGTACGCTCACCAGATTTAGATTTTTTTCCTTTGGGGCTACCTAAAGTCCAAGGTTTATATCAACCATCCCAACTTATTGAAAGACCAAATTAACAATATTGAGACTGCTACTGACAGAATACCTGTCGACATGCTCGCTAGAGTTCATGAACACTTCAGAAAACGTATGCAGCAGTCTGTGGATTGCGAATATCGACATTTGCCAGATACACTATTAAGAACCATGAAATTTAAAAATTCCTTTACTGTTCAATATAATTAAAATATAAAATACATTTTTCTAAGGTTCATATTTTTTTTATTTCATTCCCAAATAAGCAAACTTTCGAGCTCCATCCTGTATATATGAGGCTGGGTCGATTTAGCATTTGATATTGTGCCATCGATTTTTCGATGGGTTTTGGCATAAGAAAAAAAGTTATAATACGAAATATCAAAACAAATCAGTTTTGAGACGCCCCAATTTAATTTGTTTCACGTTTTCTCAATTTTTATTTAGGGATTTTTTTAGAAGGTAATATTTTTTTTAAATATTTCTGATTCGATTCTCTACATTACTGATGCGATTCTCTGCAATGTATATTTGTATTGTATGTATGCAATGGTTATATTTAAAAAAATATTTATTTTATTGTCTTCTTAAAAAATCATAAAATATAAAAGTTGAGAATATGTCAAAGAATTTAAATTTGGGCACCTCAAAAACTATTTTTTGATATGTCATAGTGGATATTTTTTCACTCACGCCAAAAGCTATCGAAAAATCGATGGTACTAAAACGAGAAATCGTCGTCCTTACAATTATATATATTTTTTTTTGTAAAGATCTGGAGTTTTTTTTTAATTTAAAAAAAATATTTATTTTATTGTCTTCTTAAAAAATCATAAAATATAAAAGTTGAGAAAATGTCAAAGAGTTTAAATTTAAGCACCTCAAAAATTATTTTTTGATATGTCAGAGTGGATATTTTTTTCACTCACGCCAAAAGCTATCGAAAAATCGATAGCACTAAAACGACAAATCTTCGTCCTTACAAATCGGCCCACCCTATTATATATATTTTTTGAAAGATCTGGAGTTTTGTTTTTAAGACTCGCTGACCATGGAGCTCATAAGTAGTATATATGGATACATGGGTACTTAGTTAAGGATATTTTTACCACGAATCCAAATATTGATTGAGGATCATCTCATAGGTACCAACAGTATGATAATTGTTAATTCTTCTAGATAAGTAGCGAATCTATGATCGAAAGTGAATAACAGTTGGACTGGCCGATAGTAAGGCCAACTCTGAAACTCGTCATTCAAAAAGACTTTTATGACCTAGGCCTCCGTTGTATTTATAGGCTCCGTTGTATTGTTTTTTTAAATCAAAAATTTCGTAGAAGAGTGTTTAACAGAAAAAACACGACATGTATGATGCAATAAGCATAACCATTTCAGAGCCCAACAAAAATACAACATCCCAAAGCGTCGTATTTAAACAAATCATCGAAATGCACATGCCAATTGTGAAGCTTCATTTATTAATTAGCCATTTCATGAGTATGTCTGTATATTCCATTACATACTCGTATCTGTAAATAACCTAATTAGAAATGTACATCACATTTGAGTATCTCATATCGCTGTTTTCACCCATCATTAATGATCCGGTATTTCATTATTGAATTTTACGATGTGCATTCGTATCTAGAGTTTCACTTATCAATGCTTCTGAATATTTGTATAACCTCATTTTGTTTGATATTAACTTAGCTAACTATTGTTATTACTTTCATTGCAGGTAATTAGACACGGCTCGTCTCCCATAATATCCGCCCAATAATGAATAGGTAACATTTTACGATTAATCATATCTGAATTGTAAAATCTGCATGTAAAACAAAAAATACCGCCATTAAATTCTCCTGTAACGTTTACTGATGTAATCATTTATAATCAGAATATGATTGGAAATATTATGGACTAGAATATATCCAGCTGCTTTACATGTTTTATTAAATTAGTTATTTAAGGTTGTAAACATTTTTATTTAAATGCTTTTTGTTACGTGGGCCGTTTACTCTGTTTTGTAATGTGGGCCGCCGTGGTGCACGAAGAAAAAATGTGGTTGCGCAACAATATTCGAAGAATATCATACTAATTTTGTGTCGCAAGAATATTATGATCACATAGTATGTTTCACATACAACCATAGTATGATCATCACAAACACACTCGACCATACAATGGTTCCCCCAATTAATTATTAGGATTGGAGTGATTTATTTTAAAAATAGATAGAATCTGTTTAAAAACGAATTTGTTTCGTTTATAAAAAATATTTCAGTTCAACAAATACAAAGCAGTTTGTTGTAAAGATTCGTAACAAAAACATTGTTCCAAAAATTCACTCAATTTTCTAAGCTGTGCCGAAGCTAACGTACCATCCATAATGGATTACGGTCTACAGTGTGTGCTACAGTGTGTGCTACAGTGTGTGCTACTTTTTATACAAACATATGAGACAGCGCATAGAGAAAGGGACCTAAGGGTAAAAAAAAATAAATTTTCACTTTTTTTTTTGATGTGGTCAACATCTGAGCATCGAATGAGACCGATCATATGCCCCAAAAGTGTTGACTCCCAGATATATGCGCGTTTTATGAAAGTGATGGTACACCAAAGATACACGTATTTAAATCTTTAAAATGGCTCTCCTGAACAAAACTGGTTTTTACTATTAGGCCCCTTTCTATTTTGCACGTCACATATACTAACTGCTATTGTCATATCAGTGATAGTTCGCGAGGAAAAGGATTTCAAAGTGTAGGATTGTATAGGCGGGGCCAAGCGATTTGTCCTACATTAAAACAATACTCGAGCAGTCTTTATCATTCTGCTCAAACTTGATATCGATCAGTCTATTACCTTGGCCATAAATACGATTTTTAAGAGGGGTTTTGGAACAGCCCACTTTCCCTCTAGGATGTTTTTCAATCCGTGCCACTATCATTCCACATATCACTGTATTAATACTTCATGAGATATTGTATTTTTAAGTTCAGGATTTTTTGGACGGACCCACATCCACTTGTCCATCTTTACTAAAATGTAGTCTATAATACTCCTCGGTCCAATACTTTGGCCATACATGTGATTTTTAAATAAGGGGACTGGCACCGTACATATGTTCCCCAATATACTTACACGCAGAGAAAAAATATGGTTAGTATATGGTCACGGCAATAATAATATGTTCTCCGCAATAAAAGTATGTTCGTCGCAACCATAGTATTGTCTTCTGAATTTAATTTTGACAATGTTATGATTCCCGCAATATTCATATTGTTGAAATGTAACAATAGCATTATTGCCAAATTTAGGAATGATAATATGGTAATAGCAACCATAAATACGACATGGTTGATGCAACAAAAGTATTGTTGTTTAAAATTTACGTTAACAATAATATGATTACGGCAATCATACCGTATGATTGCGACTATAAACATAACAAAACAGGTTGGTATACCAAAAAAAACACATGCACACGATACAGTGCATGGTTGTTGTCCATTTTAAAAACAACAACAATCGGAAGGTCGTTCGAGCGATTTTTATTGTGTTTAATATGTTTGGTGAAATACTTTACTGCCGATTGGCTCTCGTTTTTTTAAAATCTGACTGCACTTAAGTATATAGCCATTGAACATGGTTTAATCATATTCGTTACTTGGGGTAAACGGTTGGTGAAGTAGCATTTTCCCAGCTGGCAACTTAAAGTATTTTCGACTGCCGTTGGAATATATATTTTTGTTTCTTATGAAATGAAATTTAAAATAACTTGCTTGATTAAAATCTCTATTTTGAATAACAACATTACCCAATCCTGATAAATAATTTTGAGGATCATAGTATGGTTGAGTGAATCATACTATGGTTGTATGAATAATAGCATGGTTGCGTGTGAATCATACTATGGTTGTAAATATCATACTATGGTTGTTTGAGAAAAATACTAAGGTTGTGAGGATCATAATATGGTTGTGGAGATGGTTGAGTGTGAATCATACTATGGTTGTGAGGATCATAGTATGGTTGTGTGTGAATAATACTATTGTTGTGAGCATCATATTATTGTTGTGGCACAACCATATACCCAACAATAGTATGATCCTCTTCGAATATTGTCACCACAACCATACTTTTTTTCTGCGTGTAGTAGGGACATACATACTGTTACAACATTGAACACACCCATTTCAATAGTAGAACTGAACATACCCCGTTAATGTCATATGGGTTTGAAAGCTAACCTCAATAGCGTTAGTCTGTAACGGCATTTTAAAATTGTTTCAACTTTCATCATGGAGTGGTAAGATAATGAAAACCGTATCGCTGTAATAGCACTTTTTATGTGTGAAATGAAAAAAAGTGATATTTTCAAAACGCACTGCCACTAGGGATTAGCCGCAAGTTCGTCTACCGATGCATAAAACTGTTTGAGGGGACTGGAGCTGCAAAAAAACCGCCACCGGTCGGACCGGCCACGCTCTGTTCGAACACCGAATGCTATCAAAGCCGTTAAATCAAGAATTCACAGAAATCCGATCCGAAAACAGAAAATCATGGCCCGTGATATGAATATCACGCAAAAGTCCATGAGTCGAATCATTAAAAAAGACTTGGGGCTTTCATACGACGTACCGGACATTTATTGACTGCAGCTTTCAAAAAAATAGGATTGAAAAATGCAAACGTCTTTTATTGAAGCACGCTGATAACTTGCACAGAAAAATTGTGTTCACCGATGAAAAAATGTTTACCGTATCTGAACTGATCCCAAGGGTGGAAAGGGGTCATCACCCAGCTTCAGTCATGGTTTGGTGGGGTGTCTCTTACGATGGGGTGACTGACCTGCATTTCTGCGAACAACGAGTCAAAACATCGGCCAAAGTTTACCAAGAAACCGTTTTGGAAGCTGTTGTGAAGCCTTTTAACAATTCCCTGTTCCAAAACCAGCCATGGACTCTCCAGCAGAATTCTGTGCCAGCCCATAAGGCTAGAACGTCCCAGACCTGGCTTCGAAACAATTTGCCAGCGTTCATTTCCTCTGAAGAATGGCCCTCAGGCAGTCCAGATTTGAACCCATTGGATTACAAAATGTGAACTGTTTTAGAGGACAAGGTTTGTCACAAAAGATACCCCAACATAGGATCTCTTAAGACTGCTTTGGTTTGATCTGTGGCAAATTTTCCAATGGACGAGGTTCGTGCAGCTATTGACGATTGACCTGTGCGACTTAAGACGTGTGTAAAGGCAAAAGCGGACATTTCGAATAAGTAGATTCTTTTTAGAGACAATGTACATCAATAAATATATTAAGAAATATTTGGACCAGAAACATTCAGTTCTTTTTATTTTACAGCATAAAACGTGTGTAACAGTATTTATGTCCCTACTAAGTAATCATCATAACTCCAAAAGCGTATCAGATATTATGTTTTTATGTTCTGCTGATTATTCTAGCGGTTCACCCAATACTTGTGAGGGAAAAATTGTTAACTCTTGTCTATCTAGCCGATTTTCAATACCAACCATTTCAGTACATCGGCACATTTTTCTGGAAAATCTCAGCCACAAGTTTCAATAGTGCTACAAGTATATTGCCTTCCATAGACAGGCAAACTGGCAGGGCCTGATTATCTTAAAATGTTATGACAATTTGGAATATTTATACTTTATGGGAAAAACAAAGTAAATTAACCCTCTATCCTATGATTGGTACTATACTTTAAAATCAGCAGAACCCGGCAATATTCGTTTTGTTCCAGTACAAACAACAAATGAAGCCGTGAGTTTGATGAATAGGCAAGAGGAAGAGTGTGTGTTGAAGGAAAAAAACAAATTTTTTGGAATGAAATGGATGAAGTAGAACTCTACTGGATTGATATAGCGTAGTGGGTTGAACTACTGCTGCGAAGATTGTACGATGAATGGTAAAAATGAGTGGTTAAGGCAAATAAGTACATTTTGGTGTTAGCTGGTATTGTTTCGCCTCTTGCTATCATTCTCGGAATCAAGCCAACATTGTATGTTAGTTAATTTCCATTACAAAAGCGGAATATAGATTCAATTTATTTGGTCATTATCCATTAAGGAGTTGTGCTTATTTTTGTGCTTCCACGGAATCCGTAGATATATTTAAGCATATGTTTACCCAATTTATTTATATCTCAGCTAGTGACGGGTGTAGAATAACAATTACTTCCGGTCTGTTTTCAAGTGAAAATCAAACTTTAGCAACTATCCTCGTAGAAAATCGGTCCGGTGGTGTAGGCTTAAAATTGTTTGTTTAATGAAGAGTGTAATGTGACACTTATCAAAACAAGTCATAATTTACTCTGTAACACTGGCTTGCAAGGTTTTTCTAAATCACATTTCATATGATTATGGTCAACTCCAAATCAATCGATATTTGCGGCGTAAAATCAGAAATTAAGTTTATGTAAGGCAGTGTAATCGATTAATAGCACATACTTTTATAATTTGTTGTTTTAACGAAAGGGAATATGTAAATACTGCTTCTCAATATTATTTTTTGGCCATCAGGGCCTTCGTGGAATATCGAATTTCATTGAAATGTGCCGCCCTTCTTAAAATTGTGTTCTACGTATTGGGAGATTGCCTTGAACTCATTGCCATAGTCGAGGAGGACACAAAACGAACATTAACGAGCCGATGGCTGGCCGAATGTATTGATGTTTAATGTATTTGCCGTACATTTTTTTGTGTTGCTCTTCCAAATAAATTGAAAACATTGTATTAAATTATTTAAATAATGTTCATTTGCCGGTTTGGAAAGATAGCTAACTGGGTAAATAACAAATGGCACTAACGCTGTCATTGGATAGGTGGGAGACATAATCTCTATGTTATTGGTTTCGGCAGAATTTCATGGAAATTGCATAATTAAATAAATAAATAAAGTTTTGCATAAAAAATTCCACTTGCAGTAGGGATAATTATAACCTACACTACTCTAGGTACGTTTGGCCTATAGATAAGTTGATCAGTTCAGTAACGTTCTAAGAGAGAAAAAACCGTAGGTTTCTTAAAAAGATCCATATTTCTGATTTCCGATATAATTATAAAGTCAAAATATTTTAGCTCTATGTAAAGACCGTATGCTTTTTTCAATTAAAATTTATTAATACCGGGTGGAGCGCGAAAATTTTCTTATTTGGGAATCAAATAAAAAAATTATGAACCCTAAAAAACTTTATTTTATATTTTAATTGTATTGAACAGTAAGAGAATTTTTAAATTACAAGTTTTCAAATAGCGTATCTGGCAAACGCCGATCTTTGCTATGCAAACACTGCTGCATACGTTTTTGGAAGTTCTTATGAACTCGAAAAAGCATGTCGATTGGTATTCTTCCAATTTCAGCCTCAATATTGCAAATTAGGTCTTCCAAGGTGTTGGGACGGTTAATATACACCTTCGACTTCAGGTACCCTAAAGGAATAAAACGCATGGGGCTAAGTCTGGTGAGCGTGCCGGTCAGTTTACGTCACCCCTCAAGGAGATAAGCCGTCCAGGAAACATTTGCCTCAAACAATTCATGGTAACCCTCGATATGTGTGCAGTGGCACCATCTTGTTGGAACCATATGTTCTCTAATTGCATTGCCTTAAGAGCCGACTAAAAAATCCTGTATCATAGTCATGTACCGTTCGGAGTTCACAGTTACTCAAGACGGTTATTCTGGAAAATGTAAGGGCCAATGATGCCTACTCGTGATATGGCGCACCACAGAGTGATGCGGTCCGAATGCAGAGCTCCATTAGTAAAGTTCTCTGCGGTTTGTTTCACTCCAGTACCGCATATTATGCTTGGTTACACACCCACTGAGGTGAAAATATGCCTCATCAGAAAAGAACACAATTGCGCCAAGGGGTATAGTTGCAAGAATGTCTTCACTAAAGGTTCGCCTTGTCAAATAGTCCCGTGCTGACAATTGTTGAACAACGCAAATTTTATACTGGTGAAAATTCAGTTCATCATGAAGAATTCGGTGGAGAGAACGTCTGAAAATGCCAAGAGCAAGTGATTGCTTCCGAGCAGATCGTTTCGGAGATAGCACTACAGCTGCTCTAACACTCTCGTGGTGATGTAATCCTTGTCTCAGGTCCTCTTCGTACACTTGACACATTCCCTGCTGTTCTCAATGAAGTTACCCAATTTACAATTGATTGCCGTCCAGGAACACGTCCGCGTGGGGGGAACAGCGAATCGTAAAACGAACGAAACGAAAAGCACGCTGCACTGCAATGATCGAGTGCGCATTTGAAAAATGCGCTTCAACACAAAATGACCACTCCTCAGGTGTGCAATGCATGATGACAACTGAAACGAATACAAATCTCCCGTCAGCTACTATAAGCCAAGCATACTCTCCACTGTCTTTGGCTAAACGTGCCGTCACAGCCTGTAGTGCAAAAGCAAATTCTCGCGCTCCACCCTGTATTACACTGGTTTACTCAGATTTTTTTCTGGTTCGATTAACACAAGTCCGTCCGTCCATTTTTTCTTGTAATAAAAGTATAGGTGATAAATAAGAGCCGACTTCAATGAAACTTTGCTCTTTGTCGGCTAATGACGGTCCCTTTTAGGGTTCTCACAGACTTAACTGCAACAAATTTTACCTAAAATTTGGTCAGCGGCGTTATTTTAAAAGTATACCAGTTCTGTGAAAATCTTGTTACAGCCTCCCATTGATATAATTCTTCAGATATTGGTACTATCCTACCAATTTAACAGGTGGACAATTAAATTAGATTTCATAATGAAATTTGGCATGCAATATGTTTTTTGTTCAAATGACGAAATTTTGCAATTGTCAAACCAAAAAGTATTAATTTAATAATGCGAAAAGCATTTGTTACTTGCTTGATACAGAGTCTAGTCTTTTTTGATGGAAGATTTTTGGATTTAACAGAGAAGATCATCGTATATCCTTTTACAAAAAATAAATTTGGAAATTTTGAAGTAATACCCTTTTGTTGAAAATGTATAAACTACCCTGCATCTTTTGAAGTCATATCCATCTACACGTGCTCATATTATTTGATTCGTTATACTCTAAATATAATTAGGATGTACCGGAGTTCATGTGGTTACTTACATCTTTACATTGGCAAAAATCCATTACATACAAACGAACATCCTCTTCCATGTTTACTTTTATTATAAAACAAAAACAAACCTAATATTGTTTTTGTTATTTTTTCCTTAGTGTCCCGTTTACCATCACTGCTGAGATGTTGGGAAATTTTAAAAAGTTTTTTTCCAGCTACTTTTCCATGTGATGTGCTCCAAACAGCCAACGTCAGTTCATATCATAAAAGTGTTAAATTGATTTTCTAAACTATGTCCTGTTGCCAGGAGATGAACGTATCAACTTGACAGCAGGATAAGGATATCAAGGATTCTGATGTTGGGCAGGCATGAGCACTGAAGTGGACAAACAGATTGGGTTGGAACTCAATGCAATTTGTGCGAGTAATTGCAAGGAATAGTTGGTCATCCATGTAATTACATCTTACCACAATGAAATTATAGCTAATGCTAAGATACATGGTATATAACAATAGAAATATAATTACTGGGAATTTAGTCGGTTACAGATATGTCAGTAGTCATTGTCTATATGTGACAGCGCATAGAGAAAGGGGCCTAAGGGAAAAAACAATTTTCACTTTTTTTGATGTGGACAACATCTGGGCATCGAATGAGACCGATCCCATGCCCAAAAGTGTCCCCTCCCAGAGACATGCGCGTTTTATGAAAGTGAAGGCGACGATTCTAAGCCCAAATAGATAGGGACTTAATCTTTAAAATGGCTCTTCTGAACAAAACTGTTTTTTGTTCCCTTAGGTCCTTTTCTATTTTGCGCGTCACATATATTGGCTAGGCTACCCAATTTAGAAGGATAGTCAAACTTCGGTGAAAGTGGATGATCTGTCCTTGGAAAGACACATACATGAACGCAAACATATTGTACAATCATTAAGTAAGGGCAATATAAGCGACCCAAATTCGTTATATAGGGTGATCCATCTAGAGGTATTTTTTCAGAACAAAAAATATATATTTTAATTTTAAATCAAATGTGAAATCTTTATTGGCAATTTGAAAGGACATTTTATGGCATTTATTTTTTAAAAATAATTTCCTTCAAATGTTGACAACTGTGGAAATGAGCGTTCGGTGAGAACGGGAAGATCCGCTGATTTCGACCACAATTTTGTTCAGTGATAAGGCCCATTTCTGGCTCAACGGAAAAATCAATAAACAAAATTGCAGCATTTGGACTGAAGAGCAACAAGAAGAGGTTCAAGAGGGGCCAGATACACGGATATACGCTCATTTCCACAGTTGTCAACATTTGAAGGAAATTATTTTGTTTAGCTCGTTTGTTTTATTTCGGTCTGTTGCTTTACACATTGAACAGGGATTAAACTGGCTCAAGACCTCTTGCTTCTATATTTAAATAAAAGACAAGTTTTTAAGAAAAAGGCAAAGTGACATTGATTTTCGTGGCTGCACACACTTTTATCATGATTTCGGGTCCATGACAATCCTCTTCAGAAAGCCTTGCTGCAATTGTTGAAAGTAAAACCGAACTCTATAAGGTCAGGCTCTCCCCAAACGAATGAGAACTACTGTTGTAAACCTTACTTTTCAAGTTTTCTTCACACAATTGCCCACGAAAATACAACTCACTCTTGCCACCTCTAAAGAGACTCCACATCGAGAGCCATCAATTGATTTCATTTACAACGTGTGTGTGTAAACCCGAACTCTATAAGCGCAGGCTCTCCCCAAAAACTTGTCTTCTATTTAAATATAGAAGCAAGAGGTCTTGAGCCGGTTTAATCCCTGTTCAATGTGTAAAAGCAACAGACCGAAATAAAACAAACGAGCTAAACATACGTACATGCACGGCACACAAAATGACATAGTCAACTAAACTCATTTTACAACACACACATATAACCATATAACCAACAATAGTAAGATGCTCTTCGAATATTGTTACCACAACCACACTTTTTTCTGCGTCTTGTGAAATTCACGGACCAGAAACCGCGATTAAACCAGCGTGCAGCACTGAAAATCAATGTCACCGGTTAATCCCTATTCAATGTGTTAAAGCAAAAGACACAAATAAAAAATACGAGCTAAAAATATATATGTGACAGTGCATAGAGAAAGGGACCTAAGGGTAAAAAAAAATAATCAATTTTCACTTTTTTGATGTAGACAACATCTGAGCATCGAATGAGACCGATCCCATGCCCTAAAAGTGCATGGTGATGGTACACCAAAGATACGCGCATTTAAATCTTTAAAATGACCCTTCTGAACAAAACTGGTTTTTACCCTTAGGCCCCTTTCTATTTTGCGCGTCACATATATATTATGGATCGTCGTAAAATTCTAAGACGATAACGCCATGTCCGCTCGTCCTTCTGGATGTCTGTCGATCCGATTTAATTTAAGACCAAACGAAAATAACTAGAGGCTTAATAATTACCAGATGTATGTTTTATAGTTGCAGATAATAGAAAGTGTGCCCCTTTGAAGGACTAAAAAAGTAATTTTACATTTTTTGACTCAGTGTAACATTATCACTTTAAATAGTTAAATTAAGAAACAGCCATAGACGCATTCAACGTCCCAAAAATGAGCGTGGTCATTAGAAATAGGTGCTCCTAAAAATGTCCCCTCATGTAAGACATTTGGGTATTCAGAAATAGAAAAATTTCCTCTCAAATGTAAATATGTTCCTATAATTAAGAATTTGATCAATTTGGGACTTGAATTGGCCCCTGTGGACCACTTGACTACAGATATATGTGTATTGAACACAATGAAATTTTGCTATGAATTCAATTATAATATTAATTCTGTGATTTGACCTGATTTAAGGCCTTGGCCAATGAATCTAAGATGCCTTTTGAACATGGACATATGGTTTTTGGAAGAAGTGAATTTTTCTGAAGAATCTGAATATTACAATTTTTTTACGATTTGACTGAAATGGACGCATTGATCAATTGGCGTGGTCTATGGGCCAAATATGTATCCGTGGACTATGTGCCAAATATGTACCTATATATCTTTATTTGGACCGATTAGAGATTTGGAGCGGTCTGTAAAAAAATCTGCCTCCCTTATCTATAAACATGTGTGACAGCGCATAGAGAAAGGTACCTAAGGGTAAAAAAATAAATTTTCACTTTTTTTTTTTGATGTGGACAGCATCTGCACATCGAATGAGATCGATCCCATGCCCCAAAAGTGTTCGCCACCAGAGATATGCGCGTTTTATGAATGTGATGGTACACCAAAGATACACGTATTTAAATTTTTAAAATGGCTCTCCTGAACAAAACTGTTTTTACCCTTAGGTCCCTTTCTATTTTGCGCGTCACATATGGGTATTACAGAACAATTAAATTTCATCACGACTTGAAGAAGCTTGAGGCCTCGATCAATGGATGTAAGGTCACTAGGGCGCTGACGAATATGTACTTTCGAACATGGACATATGGGTACTCAGAACAAGTGAAATTTGTTGACAATTCTGAACATCAAATAAATTTAACGATATGGCCGAATTGAACAACTTGACCAATTGACGTGGGCGCAAAACGGTGAAATCTTCACACAAATTGAGCTATACACCTACATTTAAGATTTGTGCCAATTTGGAACTCGGATCGACCCATATGGGCGCTAGAAGCCAAAAACTCGGCCTCCTTTACGAGTAAATAAGGGTATATGTGACGCGCAAAATAAAAAGGGACCTAAGGGTAAAAACCAGTTTGGTTCAGGAAAGCCATTTTAAAGATTTAAATACGTGTATCTTTGGTGTACCATCACTTTCATAAAACGCGCATATCTCTGGGAGGGAGCACTTTTGGAGCATGGGATCGGTCTCATTCGATGCTCAGATGTTGTCCACATCAAAAAAATGTGAAAATTGATTTTTTTTTTACCCTTTGGTCTCTTTCTCTATGCGATGTCACAATATAAAGACAATAAAATTTCCAAGATAACATTTATTATACGATTTGACTATATTTGAGGTGTTTGTCAATAGGTCAAAGGACCCCTGAGTGCCGAAAAAAAATCCATTCAAATGTCCACATATGGTTACTCAAAAAGTTGGGAATTTCCTTACTAATCTCAAAGTACTTTAACTTTTGAGATATGCCTCAATTTAAGGACTGGATTTACGGGCTTCTTAGGGCCACCTCAATTAAAAAATAAAATTCACCTATCTGAACCGGTCATCGGTGAGAGATGTTTGAGAGATGTTTGAGAACGGCAAAAAATGCAGTTTTCTCAAACAACCATATCTCCCAATATTGTCAATGTCATACTACAAGGCAAATGGTGAAGAGTATACAAGTCTCGACCCGGCCAAACTTACAAATTATCTACTTGCTT
This sequence comes from Hydrotaea diabolus, assembly GCA_963513945.1. Classification (NCBI taxonomy): domain Eukaryota; kingdom Metazoa; phylum Arthropoda; class Insecta; order Diptera; family Muscidae; genus Hydrotaea; species Hydrotaea diabolus. The sequence goes on from OY740718.1 coordinate 185,920,001, forward strand.
TTTGTTAATGATTAATAATTTTTTGTTTTTAGTCAGATAAACTTCTGGCAATGTATCATTCGATCAACGTTTGATGCTCCTCCTTTTTTTGCATCCGCTTAAATCTTAACAAGAGATTTGCTAAAATTTTGAAAATTTGCTCAAACAAAAATTAAAACAAACAAATGAAAAAGGAAGAGTGTACAACGTCTACAAAAGGATTGAAAGATATTACAATGTTTCACACGTAGGGTAATTAAATCTGGTGGTTAAAAATTGCTTTCTCTACCATTGTGTGAAGAAGATTCGGTGGCAGCAAAATAATGTATAACTCAGTGTTTGATTGTAGGCACAAAGTCATCCCTAGAGTTCTGCAAACAAACAAACCTGAAAAAGTGTTAATAATAATTAACATTATCGCCTTCTTTCAGAAAACTCTTACATAATACATGTCTTTTATTTAGTCGCATAAGTGTTCGTCCGTAACACCTTCAGGGCTCTTTCTTCTGGTTGTAAGCATAAATGCCAAAATTTCAGGTGTAATCATTGTGTATCTTCCATTCTCCTTAGAGGTAATCTACAGCTATTGCACAGGTTTTTGAATACCCCTTCCAAATACAAACATTTTGGTATGCTATTGACTTTGACGTAGGTTAAAAAAAAAGTGTGTTCGTTGAATTGGATTACTCGTTTTAATGGCAATTACTTTGAATTATAAATACCCAGAATTGCCAGGTTTCTTAAAGAAAAAGGTTATAAAATCTAGCCGTCGAATGAAGTGTGCTGAAGAAAAAGGATGGACGGGTGACAATATTAATCCCCAATTATAATATGTGACGCGCAAATAGAAAGGGACCTAAGGTTAATAAGCAGTTTTGTTCAGGAGAGCCATTTTAAAGATTAGGTCCCTTTCTATTTGCGCTTAGAATCGTCGACTTCACTTTCATAAAACGTCCATATCTCTGGGAGGGAACACTTTTGGGGCATGGGATCGGTCTCATTCGATGCTCTAATGTTGTCCACATCAAAAAAAGAAAAAAAAAAGTGGAACTTGATTTTTTTTACCCTTAGTTCCCTTTCTCTATGCGCTGTCACATATGTAAAAAATCGTAATGTGTTTACGATAAATCCAAAAGTGAGCCACCAAATTTAGAATATTAGAGAAATATCCACCTCCCGATTAATGTGTAATCACCAGCGGATTCCATTTAAAGATTTCTGTGCGTCTGTCTGCTGTCCATCGAAGGGTTGTTTTTAAACTACAGTTCGCAATTGTTGTCCGATATTTGTGAAATATGGCTAAAGTACATTCGTGGACAAAAGACGAATGCTGGTAAAACAGAAGTAAATTGGCACAGATTTGGTTATAGCTCCCTCACAGGTGTTCATCCGATATTATGTTTTAGCTATAAAAGCTACAAGATATAGACATGGGATAAAGATATAGACATGGGTGGTTAAATTTTTAGGGCCGATGTTGATTTTGATAAAACACAAATTATTTAATAAATTATTGTCATTTCTTTTATTTATGATAATATTGGTATGGTTAAATTATGTATGGAGTAAAATATCGGCCAGAGAAAAAACATGGTTCCTACATGGTCACGGCAATAATAATATGTTCTCCACAATAAAAGTATGTTTGTCGCAACCATAGCATTGTTAACTGAATTTATTTTTGACAATAGTATAATTGCTGCAATATTTATATTGTTGAAATGAAAATATGAAAATATGGTTATAGCAACAATATAAATATGGTTGGTGCGACAGAAGTATTGTGTTTTGCATTTTATGTTAACAATAATATGCTTTCGGCAATCATACTGTATGATTGTAAATTTTCTTCATTTAAATATGCTTTTAAGAACAAATGTTATTGGTACGGATCTAATGCAATAATAGTACTTTTTTAACAAAATTACATTTTTTTTAAAAATGCTGCTTTGGCTTTGTTTTACTGACGTTAAACGTTTTTTAAACTTATGTTTTTCTAGTGTGAAATAAATCACTCCTATTATTTTAAATTTAATGTATTTTTGAACAATTTTCATAATTCAAATCTATTGTTAACAACTAAAACCAATTCTAATAAATAATATTGGGGATCAAATCAATTGTCGACAACTTAAACAAATTCTAATATGTAATAATAATAGTACAATGGTGTGTGATCATACTATGGTTGTAGGGATCATAACGTGGTTGCGAGTGAATCATACTATGGTTGTTAGGATTATACTATGGTTATATATGAAACATACTATGGTTGTGAGAATCATACTAAGGTTGTGGAGATCATAGTATGGTTGAGTGTGGTAGCATGGTTATGTGTGAATCATACTATTGTTGTGAGGATCATAGTATGGTCGTATTTGAATCATACCATTGTTGCGAGGATCATAATATTGTTGTACCACAACCATATACCCAACAATAGTATTATCCTCTTCGAATATTGTCACCACAACCATACATTTTTTCTGCGTGTAGGGGAAAATCGACTTCCATGAATATATCCAAGCTCTTAAAAGGAAACAATTGCTGTACTTTAATAAAAAGGGAATATTTATTACTGATATAAAATTCGACCGTACCGAGATATTTATACGATCTGTTACCATACCTTTCTTATCACCTCTACGTTGGTCCTCTGCCTGGCAGCAGTATGTATCTGCCGATCGAATGTGCATGTATGTGTTTGTGTACGCACAGGGCGGGCCTAATCAGCACAGTTCCTTCTTTTGTTTATAACCATTTGTGATAACAACTGAAAAAACATTGAATCAAGTGTAGGAAATTCTAACTGACTTATCCAAATGACAAGGTTTACATATTCTTCGATACCCAGCAAACCAAACCTTCAGAATTCGGTCAGAATTCTGTACGACGCACAGTGGCGCCATTTGAGTTTTTCGTTGCAAAAATCATATCTTTTGAACCGAATAAGATAATTGAACAGTTTAACCCATTATTGCCAAGCCGGTAATTTAACTTACCAGCACTTTAGTCAAGTATAAAACCTATCGTATACAAAAAAACTTAACTTTCTTTGGTATATACTTTAACTTAATGTATTTTAAGAAAACAATTTAAAGGAAATTTATTTTTTGTTATCCTTTCGCGTTTGGGAAGGATTTTTGCCAAGCTCCAAAAAACATCATATTTTAAAGCAACTATAAAAATTATATAAAAAATTTAATTTTTTTTTTAAACACTATTTCTAAACCCTCATTTCGTCTACTTTTATTATGTGCATAATTCAATTTAATTTACCTCTACTAAAAGTTTGAAATACCATCAATTATCCTTGTGGTAATTTCACTTACCATTGGGCAGAAACATATAGTAAATTAGGCAAGATTTAATAAAATCGCAAACAAAAGCACAAAAGCCAATTGCACTATTTTATTTCTTTTTTGATGATGAAATGCTTCATATGATTACTGAGCAAACTAATATATACGCCTCTCAGTCCAACAATCCTTTTATTGTTGAGTCGCATGATATAAAACGTTTTATTGGATTTTTGTTCTTTACTGGCTATCATAAATTACCAGAATGGAAACTATACTGGTCAAATGACCCATCTTTTGGCGTTGAAATCATTCGTAATGCTTTGACACGAACTCGTGCCGAAATGATAAAACGATTTATTCATTTAGCTGATAACACCAAAATTGATCCAACAGACAAATTCGCCAAAGTGAGACCAATGGCAGACTTATGCAACAAACGTTTTATACAGTTTGGAGTATTCGCTCACAATCTATCCATTGATGAGGAAATGATTCCCTATTTCGGAAGACACTCTTGTAAAATGTTTATTAAGGGAAAACCTATCCGTTTTGGATTTAAGGCATGGTGTCTGACTTCATCAAATGGATATCTGTACAATCTAAAACTGTATGGTGGATCGTCAACAAATTATGATAAATCCGTTGGATTAGGAGCTGATACTGTTCTCAGTTTGCTAGAAGTTGTAAAATCTCCATCAAGTCATACTATATACTTTGATAACTTCTTCACATCATACCATCTTATGTGTTTACTAAACACACAACATTTTTTCGCTACAGGTAATTTGCTACTTTTATTATATATAAAACTGTTGCATTTGTATTTATATATTTTAACAGGAACTGTTCGAAGCAATAGAATCGGTAAAGCCCAATTGCCAGACAAAATGATCAAGGGAGAAAGTACAGCTCTATGATGTGACAAATGAAGTGCTGGTCATACGCTGGAGAGACAATGCACTTGTCACTGTTCTTACAAATCATGGTGCCATGGATCCAAAATCAAACACCAGACGTTATGATCGTGTAACCAAAACGCATGTAAACGTAAAAGTTCCTGCTGCTATTGCGCAGTATAACAAGTATATGGGGGGAGTTGATCTACATGACAACGCGTTGGCAAATTATCGGATTGCTGTACGATCCAAAAAATGGTGGTGGCCATTGTTTATAAATTTCCTTGGCAATATGATGGTTAATGCATGGAAACTGCATGTGCTGGTATCAACAACTGAAGGAATAAAGCCATTTTCACAACTACAATTTCGTGCAGCAGTTGTTAATGAACTACTAACATGTACAAGATCACCAACAAGCGAACAAACGTCAATGTCTACACTAAATTTAAGCGAAAAATTGCCAAACCTCAACAAAACTGTTCATTGCATTTTAAGACGTTCTGGAAACCCGAGACGTTGCGTAATTTGTCATACTCACACGCCTTTTGAATGTCAAGTATGCAGTGTGCGGTTGCATCAAAAATGCTTTTCTTAATATTCAAAGCACTTGGATTAGAGTTTAAAATATACAAAACAATTAAAAAGTAAAACAATTCACTCAAATTCTTTATTTTACTATTTTTTTAAATGCATCTTTTAATTTTAAATAAATATATTTAACTGAAATAAGAATTTTCCCTTTAAATCCAATTCTTTTATTTTTCCAAAAACACTTAACATATCGGCCCACTGGTAAGTAAACTTACCACCTCATATCTCAGAAACCAATCGTTCCATTTTCTTGAAACTTAAAATATATCTTAGTTATACCCAAAAACTACTATGTGAAAAGTTTCAACGAGATCGGTTCACGTTTTCGGGTAGCTGGCAATAATGGGTTAAACAGCATATGATAGATAACTGTTCAGCCTATGAAATGAGCGTTTGGAAAGGGTGTTACGCTCTGTAGGGGCCTAATTATGGGTTATCAAAGTTAAAATTAGTAGAAAAATCAATTTTATGGTAACTAAAAAAAATTATTTTTAAATTTTTAGATTGTTTTTATTTTTTCTTTTTTTAGGGTTTTATGATTTAAATTATTACCCAACAAATTAAAAAAAAATATTTTTTTTTTAAATTTATTTTTTCAATTTTCTGTAAAATATTCATCACAGTTCGTAAGAGAAGGTATATCTAAAAGACTAACCATTTCTAAACTATAATTATTTTCTAACTCTATTCTTGACTTCACATGCCGCAGGGAAGAAATAAGTGGATCGGAAGATGCTGCCAACATGTTGAAGAGGTCCTCATTTTGCCTTACCCTTGATGCTTTGAATGTGTTCTGCAATCTATATTTTTTATAAAAATTTGTTAAGAGACTCCTGTGCTTCTTCAGAAAGCTCTCCAATTGGCAAAGACTGGTACTCAATTATATCTTTGCCATGCGCCAATATTTTATGGACGGTCGGGGTCAACTTCTTCTGTGGATACACTTCTGCTAAAAGAGATGCAGTTTTCGACGCATATTCTCCATATTTTGTAGAATTGACATTTTCTTTGCAGTTTAAAACATCTAAGATCGTTCCCAATCTTTTCACGATTTGATTGTCAATTCCAGTGATTCTAGTTACTGCCTCATCATTTTCAAAAAATCTCCTAGAAGTGTTTCCATCGTTTGAGTTACCGTATCCGTGCTTGGGACAGTCTACTTTTAGTCCAACTTGTTTAAAAAAAGCATCCTTTATTGATGTATTTTCATCGAAGTTTTCCTCCTCTTGTGGTAGGGTATACGCCAATTTTAGCAAGAATTCCATACACCTTATCCTTGCGTGCAATGGTGACATTCCATATTCGTAATTCTCATTTGTAGAATCGTTTAAATTACCAAAGTTCTTCTGACTCTTTTTGCAAATCGGGCATGACATTGTTGAGGTTGTTCCTGTCAGTTCGTTTACGACTTTTCCGTCAACCATGGTCAGATGGAACTCGTAATTGCATTCAATATATTTTCCTTCTCCAATTTGCAGCTTTGTAGGCTTAATCTTGCTTATTTGTTCTTCAATGTCCTTCACCGTGGTCCTTATGAGTTCTGCCGATTCCCTTGCAAACTGAAACATTATTGGACGGCAATAATGCACTGATGACGGACGTGGATTTTTCCAGTGTAGGGAAACATCAGATTTAAGCCGCAAAGGAACAACAGATGCCATAAACATATTGTAGCGATATTGTAGCGTCATCGGAAGATATCCTTTGCTTATAAACGCTTTGTCCGGATGATCCATCGCAGCCCCATTTGAGAATTTTCACCTCATTTTCAGGAAGACTCTCCAACAACCGTTTTGCTGTATGGCCCATGAGATCCTGCAGATTGGCTTTCGCAGAGACTTCCGTAAACTCCGTATGCAGTGGTCGTGAATTTATTTTGGCTTGCGTAATATGCTTGTATCCGGGTAAAACGTCAGCGCCGTATCGCGTTAAAGATGTCCGTAGTTTCTCATATTTCTCTTTGGAAAGTTCTAAGTCCATAAACAAGGCCAAGGCTTCTTCGGATCCATACTTTTTAATGTGTGCGTTTGTGGGCGTGGGAATGCTTTCCTTAATCCTTTTTAGTCGCAGTGGGCTTGCATCAGCAACAGATTTGGTTATCTGCGACCTAACTCTTTCACTATCCTTTGTAAATTAAATAGACAGCGCGTCCGATAATTGCTTCGTGGTGAAGTCATTGGTGGCATCGGCAAGTTTCCTCTCATCCTTGTGAAAATTGAACACTCCTCAATACTTTTTTTTGGCCTTCCTTTTGCTCCTCTGGTTGATGTGGTGGGTTTATCTACTGCCAATATATCCAGGATGGTGTCTTCATTAAGCCAGTCCTCGTATTTGGAGTTGAAGTTCTGAATGGTTCGATTAGATTTCACCCATTTTGCCTTAATATTTGCATATATCAGATAAAATTTATTTTTTATAATTTCGCTTCTCTCAATATTTCCGTATAAGCTATCAAGTTCTTCTAAAGCAGCTTCCGTGAAAAAATTGGTGTGGTTGACTTTCTAAACAGTTCAAATAATTTAAAATTGTTCGACGCCATGTTTTCAGTACTTAAATTGTTTAATGGTTTCAGTAATTGTTGCGCCAACTTTCAGTCGTAGAGTAATCCAGGCATTATCCTTATTTTGCAATATATAGGCTTATGCTACCATGTCTAAAAATAAAAAAATAAAAATGGGGACCATAAGTCAATATTGTTCTTGACCATTTGTACGCCAAAGTATTGTTTAAGTGAGGTACGTACCTGCTAATTTCAATGAGTAGTTTTTTTCAAACTATTAGATCAAACTACTGTCAGTCAAAACATATAAGGGATGGACGCCATACAATTTCTGCAACCATGTCTTTTTAACCTTTTTTTACCTCTAGAAGCCAAACGGGCACGTACGGGCAGCTAAAATTTTTGAATTATGTAAAGAAATAATCAATGAACAGGTTTTGCAAATATGGCAAATATAGAAAAATATAGATTTTTTTATTTTCCGTCAAAGTTGAAAAATAGTGAAAAAACGGATAGTTTTTAAATAGTGATTTACCAGGAGAAACACAAAGCAAACAGTTAATTTTTTTATCATTATACATTTAATAAATACATCAATCAATACAAACAAAAAATAAGGCGATTCGTTACCTATTTTTCGTGATATTACACCTGAAATCGCAACAAATTCACTAAAAATTGTGTGTTTTTTTGAAAACCGAAAGTCGGTCAACTTTGAACGGCTATATCTTCTAAACTAAAAATGTGATATTATTAAGAGTGGCAGATTTGAAATCGCTGAAAAGTTTCCTATAACATGGGTTTATTCAAAACTTCGTCGGCGCTCATGAAAATTTTGATTTTTGCAACCTCGTTTGCTCTACGGGCGCTACTGTGCGACGTCGATATTGCATTTATTTCCTTTAAAATCTGTGGCAAGTTGTTATATTCGACGCTACCCATGTGTTCTATTGTCTGTTTGGTTGTATCTAAACGACATCTTGACACAAATAAATTTTGATGATTTCTGGTGTTAAAATGATGTTGTATTCTGCTGAATCTTATTCTGTGGTGACCGATGTAATGTATTACTTTAAAAACATACTTTAGCAGTTGCATCTTATGTAATCCATAAATAGGTAAAACATTCGGTGCTATATTTTTATACAATGAAAAAGTAGAGTATCTTCTTGGTAAATTATGTATTGTTTTTAGGGCGCGATTTTGCAAAATTTGTAAGGATTTCAAATCGGAGTTCTATATCCATATATCATGGCCATGTAGTTCAGGTGGCTTTGTATCAACGATTGAAATATTAAATATTTGCATTTCTCATTAAGTTGGTATTTCATTTTGCATAAAATGCCAATAGCAGGGGCAATCTTTTTTCGCAGCTTTTCAATATGAAGTTTCCAGCATAAGTTTTGTTGCAAATGTATGCCTAAATACTTCAAACTCGATACTTCTGAAATTTCTTTACCGTTTATTAATAGTGAATAATTTTCTTCATTGCGATGTGGTTTAAACTTATTAAAACAACAGCAACAGCATGTATACCATCATCATATCGGTACACGCAGAGAAAAGGTATGGTTACTTTATGGTCACGGCAACAATAGTATGTTCTCTGCTGTAAAAGTATGGTAGTCGCAACCATAGTGTTGTTTTTAGAATTTCATTTTGACAATAGTTTTTGAAAAAGTATTGTTGCCAAATTTAAAAATGAAAATATGGTTGTAGCAACAATATAAATATGGTTGGTGGGACAAAAGTATTGTTTTCATGGGTTTTTATGTTAACAATAACATGATTACGGCAAACATTCCGTCCAAACCTTATTTTTTTAATGTGACAATGTTATTTTTACGATTCTTACGCAATAATAGTAATAAAAATTAATTTTTTTCAAAAAAAAAACTATGAATTAGTATAACTAAAATATTTTTAATACTTATAAATGATTTTTTTTACTGTTAAATAAATCACTCCTATTGTTACATAACTTAATTATTAAAATTCTTTATTGTTGAATAACAACGTATTCCAGTCTTAACAATTTTGGGGATCATAGTATGGTTGTTCGTTAGTCATACTATGGTTGCGAGGATCATAATATGGTTGTGGGGATCATAGTATGGTTGAATGTGAATAATAATATGGTCGTGGGGATCATATTATGGTTGTGTGTGAATGATTATATTGTTGTGAGGACCATAATATTGTTATGGGGAACATAGCATGGTTGTGTGTGAACCATACTATTGTTGTGATGATCATAATAGTGTTGTGCCACAACCATATAACCAACAATAGTATGGTGCTCTTCGAATATTGTTACCCCAACCATACTTTTTTCTGCGTGTATAACTTCACGAAATAAGGCCTTCAAAGTTAAGAATTGATTGGCTGGTTCCACGCACAACATAGCCTATACTAATATAACAAAATTGAACTATTGAAAATACTCGTAGATAATTTAACTGGCAATTTTTCAGATTAACATTTATACTCGTATATTTCTGGCGACCATTTGCTTCGAAGTGCTTCTACGAATAACTGTCGTTGGATTTGGCTTGTCTTTGAAGATCCATAGGTCGATTGCTGTTTTGTTTCGGGCTCATACGCATAGCTCCACGATTCGTCACCTGTGGCGATCTGAGAAACGTCTTTTGAAGCACCACGATTTTATGTTTGCAAAATTTCTTTGCACCAATCGACATGATCCTTCTTTTGAGCGATTGTCAAATTGTGCGGGATCCAACGAGAACAAGCCTTTTTTACGGCCAGGTGTTCATGCAATATGGAATGTATGCTGGTGGAAGAAATGTCCAATGATGCCTCTATCTCACGGTAGAGGCATGTCGCATGTCGATCTTTCATTATCAGTTCACGCACGGCATCAATGTTCTTTGGCACAACGGTCGTTTTTGGACGACCTTCGTCTTTGAGCGAGCGTCGGCCACCATTGAATTCATTAAACCAGTTTTTCACAGTGCTATAGGATGGTGCTTCATCGCCTTACAATGATTTAAGTTCATCGATGCACTCTTGTCGCAATAATCCACGTCGAAAATTGTGAAAAATGATGGCACAAAAAAGTTCAAGAGTAAATTCCATTTTATTTGCCAAATTAACTTTTTCAAGTCACTGTAAACAACAAAAATGATGGTCATACGTCAAAACGTACTGAGTACGTTTATGCTAAAATATGTCGAACTTTCCAATGAAAATATCAGATAGCGCCTGGCAACACTTACTGTTGCCTAGGGGGGAAATATATATAGCAACCCTCGTATTAAAAGAAAAAAACCAGGTGCAGATTTGGATATAGTATCACAATGAAGAATAAAAACAACATGAATCAACAAATACTTTGTTTCCTTGTGTAATCATTGAATATATTCTGCAAAAATTGTGTACCGAAATAACTATTACAAAATGACAATTACTGCTATTTTTTCCTTTTTGACCACCATGTTTTGATTCGTAATATCTCTAACAGTTCATGAGGGTTGTGTCACTATATATCCCATACCTTATGTCTAATCAAATCGTAGTGTAGCCTAAAATTATTATCTGTCAGAATCTAAGATAATTTAAAAATTTTGTAATAATCGGAGTTGTAAGCGGTGATATACACGTAAGTAATAAACCACTTAGAAAGTACAAGTAAAGAGATTTTTTCTAAAGGTTTGCCCAGGCCATTCGTGGGAAAAATATGCATACCAACCGTTTCAGACGATTATTGATATGACTTCGTCAGATTTTTTCTGATAAAGGCCGTCTTTATTACCGCGCTAGCAGTAGTGCTAATAAAACTTTTTAATTCGCAATTGGTCCTATCGATTGGAACTCCACAAAATATATCGGAGACCCTATAAAGAATATACAACTATAAGACGATCTAGCCATGCCCCTCTGTCCGAGTGTGTGTAAAACGCACCATAGCGGTCAATAGAATTAATGAAAGATCCAGAGTATCCGCTTAAGCAACTAAATAAACGTCGGAACAAAGTACATTAAGTTACATAAAGTACGCTTTTTTAAGTATTTGCTTAACATATTCATATTATTTTTGAACATGGATTAAATGAGGAGTGTTAGTTGAGACGCATTAATACTCGTAAATTTAAAAGCTTGATCTATCTTCTTCTGTGACCCAATCACGGCACTGGGTAATCAAATGAATGCTTATTTTAAAATTAATTGAAATATGAATTTATTTTGAAGATTTGGCGTAATTTGGGCTCGCCGTTTCAACAGCGAATTTATGGTGGAGGGTATAAATGGTTCGGTCTGGCGACACTTAAAGACGTTTGTACTTATTTTCAATATGTTAAAAGCAATTCATTCTAATACACTCCCCAGCCAGAGCTTTTCCAGCACAAGCTATCACAAAAGTGTTGTCACACAACTCGAAGTAATCCAAGTCAAAACGTCTACGGACCGACTGCATAATACCGATCTTTCTTTAGTAGGCTTTTACGAAAACATTGACCGATATGGCCCTTTGTTACCAGAGGTGTATGACTAATTTCTGCAACATCGGATTTTAAATATGGTTTGAGGAGCGGGAGGGTCTCAAATCGGGGGATGTTTAAAACATTCACCGTGATGGTCTTACTTCTGCATGGTTGGCTCTAGGTAGTTTTTAACTCCCTTTTTTAAATTTGAGCAAATTCTGATTAAAATGTTTTCTTGTCGCACGTTCTTGGAGTCTCCCTTTTATGATGTCTAAGAAATCACAAAAACATATGGACCAGTTGTTTTGAAGTTAAGTCCAATTTAATAACACTGTTCGGCCAGAAAATCCTCCTTTATACGAAACTAACTGATCCTTATGATTCCAATAACACTAGGTCACAAATAACAAAATTTTCTGTGTTATTTGTTTCTAGCATACTTTTTCCCATTGATTTTGACCTACTAAACACGAAAATGAGTTTTAAAATTTTTTCTGTCGATTGGTTTTCGAGATACAAATTTTTGAACTTTTTTTTTTTTTAAATTTTTGGAGGTACACTTACAATTTTAAGCATATCTTTCGTCTTCTTTGACCTACTACTACTCAAATTAAAGAAAATTGAGCCGTCTACAACTCATTTTCAGAAAATTTTCAAATCGGGTAAGTAGTTTTGATGTTGGCGGCTTAAGAAGGTTAAAAGACGGCGTTTTTTAGTAAAAATGTGGCAAAAAAAACCATATAAAAATTCATATAAAATATAAAACACGATGCTAACAGCAATTTTTTTTTACGTATATTTTACAAAGAAAATAAGCCCTTACTTAACAAAATCTGACAACAAATGGCGGACTTATAATTTTTTTGGTAAAAGATCGACGATACGAATCGCTTAGGATTGCCGTTTCTACACGCGCCGTGCAACGAATTTTGTTTCTCTGTGTAAGCTGTGCAAATAATGAAAATCAAAATATCGTGAAATAGCGGAATTTCGGTGTACCTCCAAAAATTTAAAAAAAAAAGTTCAAAAAATTGTATCTCGAAAACCAATCGACAGAAAAATTTTTAAAACTCATTTTCGTGTTTAGTAGGTCAAAATCAATGAGAAAAAGTATGCCAGAACCAAATAACAAAACGACTGTTGGCTAGTGTAAGAGGTAGTGGCATTTAAGAAAAAATAACACTGTTCTGCAACGACTTATCCGAATCCAAATTAAGTGACCGTTATGCCAGCCACGTAAATTTTTCGAGATATTAAAAACTTAACTGTAACGTTTCCAACGTGGTATATTTTTTGATAATCCGGCAAAAATTGCCTGAGTTATAGCGATTTTTGGAAAAAAATAAATCTTAAAAACTATACGTAATGGGGCAAAAAGGACACGCAATAATAATCAGTTAGTTTTGTCTAAAGGGGGGCTTGTCATGTGCGCCTTAAAGGGTTATAAGCGCAAACATAACAAAAAGCGTTAACAAAGTGTTTAACTTGGCAGCACTCTTCGAACAGCTGTAGAGTAGACAAAATAATAAAGAAAAGGAAGAAAGATATGAAAATTAGGAAAATGGAAGGCCAAAAGTTTTTGTGAAAAAAAATGGAAACTTCCTTTTTTTCGCTCGCTTTGATTTTGAATCCTGAAACGAAAGGTTGGTCTGGCGAGGAGATAAATAACTTCTGGTTGAGTTGCAGCTAAAACAAAGAAATACAGTGAACAAAAATACAAATAAACAACAAAAGTACAAAAAGCGACAACACTTGTCGACAAACAATGTATATATTTTTTTTTTTAAATTAAAAAAGTATAAAGACATTTTGAGTGATAATTAATTTTACACAAAAAAAAACTTAAAAATACTAAAAGCTAAGCAATACTTCCGTCATTTTCCGCCACCAACTGAGACTAATCCACCGAGGGAGCAGCAGATCTCACAGCGCCAAGCCTGGTAGCTGCTAGGTAGTATCCGCCGACATCTATACGTGACAATAAAACCTAATAAACGGAGTAAATAAAATAATTTAGTTTTTTTTGATAAAGGAAATAGGATGATAGGAAAAGGAATATCGGTGTAGGAAACATTAACATACCTTTTGAAAATAGAAAAGTGCGCGTTAGTACCGATAGGGTTGAGCTCAAGCCTAGGGAAATCACACGTAAGGCAGGGTTTTTGCCCAAAATCCTCCCCTATTTCTTTTCCACAGAGAAATTTTTTTTATCTGAAAAGGAACGTAAATTGTAAGTTAAAATACTGGACAAAACGGACGACTAGCTTACTATATACTTACTTGAAACAATACCGCTTACTGTGGATACCGACCATACCTCACACATACAGCAGCTACATCAAAAGCCAGATCAGGGCCAGGCGGCCATCCCGTTCCTGCCACACGGTTTCCAGCAGTTGCCCCGGAGATACCATTAGAAGTCTGGAATGAGAAAAGGAATTGTTCAGACGTCGTTTTATCCATTAATTGTGTTTTTTTATTGCGAAACCCTTAATAATGCTAAAATATTATTGACGCCTTTCTGAATAAAAGCGTAATTTGTAACGTTTAACGGAATTAGTGGAATATCTTTTTAATATGAACTTTTAGTTCATAAAAGGCAAGGGGTAGTAGGGAAAGGCAAAGGGTAAGTAGAGGTACTGGAGATGGGATACCTCGAAGACAGTTGGAGGTATCATGGTGGAGTTGGATTTCCGACTCCAAGAGGGAGGGTCATTTCCTTGGCATAACAGCCGCCAAGAAGTTGAGTGTCCGTGACGGTTGCAGTGGGTACATACTTCAGTGTTAATTTTAATTTTTGTGTCTTGCTTCGGGTCCGTGTCTTTCGTGTTGTCCCCTGCGTGTTTTATTTCAATTTAAGTCTGGTATGGTTATGTGTTTTTTGTACCTGTCTTCATGTCCAGATTGCTGGCAAGAACCACGCACGTCCGGCGAGCTTAGCCGCGCTAAACGCCAGCATACCAGCAAAGGCCGACAATCTGGCAAAATAAATATTTTGTTTGGGGTAAGATCCCAAATAACCAGAGACAGCTACTACAAAATGGCGCCCAGAACGTGGGGCCCGAAGCAAGTCATATTTAGTTCCATAGCCCATCCTCTTTCATGTAGGGAATTTGTGTTCGCGTCCTTTCGAAAACGTAGTCCCGTTTAGGTAATTCAAGTCCATAACGCGTAGCGACGTCGTAGATAGGGGGTGAATATTTTTTCCTGTAAAGGAGTTTTTTTTAAATTAGTTTTGAAACAATAGAAGACTTAATCGAGCAACTTAGACTATTAATTGCTTTCTTTTGTTGGAATTTTTTTTTAATATTTTTACCTTTTTCAATAAGCTTAATAGCTATTATAATTTTATCATTATTTTTGTTTTGTTTCTGAGTCACCAAATCAGGTTCATTTGGCACTCGTCAGACCCGCTTAACAGAGTTTGTTCACTTGGAAGCGGGATGTCGAGTTTTACAATGACCAGTACTTGGAGGCTTTAGAAGCACAAGTTTCATAACGTAAAAGAAAAAAGCAACAATAGCCGCAGTTAGCTGTCCAATATGGTTAGGCGTAGACTTACCATGAACCCGGTTCGTGAGGGAAAAATGGACATAGGAGCAATGTTCGATTGTCACGTAGAGTAAAGGCTCAGTCCTAGGACTACGAATGTGCCGGATTGTCCTCTTATGGCTCCGCCAGCAGCTAACTCCAGTTTTTAATTTTCAGTATGTACTCATGAAACCCTGTAAGAAAAAGAATGTATTAACCGTCACGAGTCACTCAAAATTGAATCCTTACTTCTACATACCTTTGCATTCCCGTAAACCTACCCATACGCCGTTCCTACCCATACGAAGTTGGATATTTTTAGTCTTATACCATTTTTTGTTTCTGCATTTCAAGGCATATGAGTTTTAAATTTTAAACCTTTTTGTTCCTTTCTTTGGGATTTTAGCACCTAGTGTATTATATTAGAGGTTTTATACTGCGATTTATTTGGTTTTTTGTTCGTACGGTTACAGTATGGTGAGTACGCGTTCCACTGGGTCTAGGGGTCGCTCCGAATCCGCCGAATGAAAGAGCCGGTCAACCAGCAGTGACCATACCAGCCACAACCGCATCAACCATCGCGTATAATCTGCCACCGATACAAACCTTAGCTCCATCAGCGTTGCATGAAACATCATATCTGGCGAACGATCCGAGCCAAACATCCACAACAATTCCGTCACCAGATTATAGCAGCCTTACAGCGTTAAATATTCGCCGCGAGTTCCAGGCAAATAGGCCAGAGCAGCAGGAGGGCCGGGAGGTAATCACAGGCGGAATGCGGGAAATCATCAATTCGGCTGTGGGGTTGGCTCACATACAGCTTAGAAGGGAGCAGGAAGAGTGTCTTCAACGCTTGTTACCAGCTCTTGTCGAGGCCACCAAGCGATCGTTAGTAGAGAACGTCGCCCAAAATCCTACATCGGGGTTAGCGCCCGATATTCAGCGCTCAGCTTCGTCGTCGAGTAGGCAGCAGCCTCAATCCAATGGCGATCCATGTGTGCCGTGGGCACACCCTCAAAATTTGATGCAGCCACCACAAGGTTATCGGCCATCGTCAATGCAGCAGGCACCAACACGACCAATCTTTGGACACATTCTCCCACCACCACCGTCTGAGAGGCAGAGATTTTTTGACTTTCCCACTACAGGGTTAAGTGCACCGCCGCCTCGTCCAATATATGGCCAGAACGCAGTTTTTGTTCAGCAACCGCCGCCATGGCCGCCGCAAACTGGTTTTCCGATTCCACCCTCTGAGCAAGTACGCAGCTCAGAAAGACAACTGCCTAGTCAGCGCTCTGACGCACCAGTAGGGTACAATCTGGCTAAATGGGGTGTGAAATTTGACGGCACTGACAAAACGATGACAGTCCAGGAGTTCATCTTTCGAGTTGGCGAACTGAAGCGGGACTATAACTGCCCGGAAGATGAATTTATTACCCGATTTCATCAACTGCTGGAGAAACCTGCTCTAGATTGGTACTGGAACCACCGAAAGTTTGTCCAATTCCGCTCGTGGGGAGACATCGAGAGTGCGTTGCTTACGCAGTATCAACTATTTGAAAACGAATTCCAGATTCAAAGGCGTATATTAAATCGCCGCCAGCTTCCACAGGAGACGTTTGAAGATTTTTATAATGCCGTTCTAAAGCTGCGGAATCAACAGAGGTCTCCTTATGCCGAGCACGAGATGGTGGAAATCATGAGGGGCAACCTTAAACCATCGCTAGCCCAAATGATTTTTTCGGCGAGAGTCCAGTCCCTAGGCGAGTTCTACAGGGAGGTGAAAAGAGCTGAAAACCTCATATTTACCCACAGGCAGCAATATAGCCGAGGTGTCCCACCGAGAGTGCACGAGATCGCCTGGGAGGAGGATGGCGTGTGTCAAGACATGGAGGTAGATGCCATTCGGGATCAAACCCGATACACATGCTGGAATTGTGGATGCGAAGGTCATAGCTGGGTTGACTGCAACAAGCCGCGTAAATATTTCTGCTACAAGTGCGGTAAGGAAGGAGTAGCGACTCCAGATTGTCCTAAGTGTCAGGGAAACCGGCAGAGGAGCTCGTCTCAAACTGGGGAGGCGAGGTCGACTCCGGTGTAGACCCAGTTAAAGATACCGCGACTAAAACTAGATCAATTCTAGTCAACACCGACAGGATAGAAAAGAGGGTGGATCTGAAAGTTCGGGAATTAAGACCTTTACATGTCCGAATAAATGAATACAAAGAAGCGAGGGAAAGAATTTTTGGACAGGTGTCGAATCGAGTGTTGAAGGCGAGGGAGAGGTATAAGAGAAGAAAACGCTTAAGACAGGAGATAGCCTCAGCAGTTCTGTATGAGGGAGACGATACTCGGCTTTACACCAAGCTATCTATAAACGGCCAACAGATTGAGGGTTTATTGGATAGTGGCGCAACAGTATCGTGCTTAGGTAAGAATTGCATGGATTTTCTTGCGAAAGCGGGTTTAGAAATAAACAAGTTTTATTCTTTTATTAAGACAGCAGATGGCAGTCCCCACCGAATAGTTGGCAAGGTCCGCGCCAATATAACGTTCAACAAAATGTCGCATGAAATAACTTTCTACCTTGTGCCTTCACTGAATCGCGAACTGTTTTTGGGGGTGGACTTTATGAGATGTTTTCGGCTTTTTGCCGAGATTAATGGATTGTCCACCAACAATGTAAGTCTCTGCGAGGAAGCCGATAAGATGACCGATGATGTCAATATTCATATTCTCTCCGACCTACAGCGGAAGCGCTTGGAATCGGTGAAAAATAAATTCCCCTGTTACACCAGGAGAGGTCTTGGGAAGACAAAAACTGAGGTCCATACAATCGACACGCGCGACGCCGTCCCTGTAAAAGATCGGCACTATCCGGTGTCGCCGGCTGTACAGAAACTAATGTATGCGGAGCTGGACCGAATGCTTGACCTAGGGGTTATTGAGGAAAGCGAGAGTCCATGGAGTCACCCGGTTACTTTAGTTCGAAAGGGCGAGAAAAACCGGTTGTGCCTGGACGCTCGTAAACTCAACGCGCTTACAGTCAAGGATGCGTATCCATTACCGCATATTGAGGGTCTGCTCAGTCGGTTAGGGGACACGTTTTATATTTCCAGTGTCGATCTCAAGGACGCATTCTGGCAGATTCCATTAGATCAATCTAGTAGAGAGAAGACTGCATTTACGGTGCCAGGAAGGCCGCTTTATCAATTTACGGTCATGCCCTTTGGGTTGTGTAATGCGGCCCAAAGGTTATGTCGGTTAATGGATAAAGTAATTCCGGCCGCACTTCGTGATAGAGTCTTCGTCTATCTAGACGACCTATTGATTGTCTCGCCAGATTTCGACACTCACATGGGATTGCTTGAGCGAGTTGCCGATTGTCTGGCAGAAGCGGGACTTACAATCAATGTCGCAAAATCCAAGTTCTGTTTTACAGAGTTGAAATACTTGGGGTATATTGTTGGTGGCGGACAACTGAAACCTGATCCGGCTAAAATCGAGACCATCTCTAAATTTTCATTCCCGAAAACCCCAAAACAAGTCAGGAGCTTTATGGGTACAACAGGGTGGTATAGGCGGTTCATAGCCGACTACGCCACCATTGCTGCTCCAATATTCGAGACCTTAAAAAAGGGTAAACAGTTCTGTTTTTCTGAGGAGGCCAAGTTAGCATTTGACAAGTTGAAACGTGCACTCATAACCAGTCCTGTCCTTTCACATCCTAACTTTACAAAAAGGTTTTATGTACAGTGTGATGCTTCAGACATAGGGATTGGCGCTGTTATGTTTCAGAGGGATGAGTCTGGAGGGGAGCATCCCATTGCATACTATTCACACAAGTTAACTTCAGCTCAGAGGAATTATTCCGTGACAGAGAGGGAGTGCTTGGCGGTGGTAATGGCCATTAAGAAGTTTAGGCCATATATAGAGTTGATGGAATTTACTGTTATCACCGACCACAGTAGTCTGAAATGGTTAATGTCACACAAGGATCTGAGCGGAAGGCTGGCAAGGTGGAGTTTGCATCTTCAGTCTTATGCCTTTGAAATAGAGCACCGTCAAGGAAGCCAAAATATAGTGCCCGATACCCTATCTCGGTACGATATGGAAGAAGTAGTAACCGACCTACACAGTTTTGTGGACTTAGGATCAGTTGCTTTTAAAGCTGATGAATATATTGATTTAATTGCCCATATCGAAGGGAATTCTACTCGTTTACCCGACCTGAGAGTAGTTGGTGGCTTTGTGTACAAAAGAACACAACATTATGATGGCATTGTAATTAATGAGGATTTCGCTTGGAAGTTGTGGGTACCATCTTCACTTACTAGCGATATTATTACAAAAGCTCATTGTCCGCCCCTGGTTTCTCATGGAGGGTTCCACAAAACTTTGAAACGAGTAAAAGAATATTTTTATTGGCCGAATATGAATGCGCAGATTCGGGATTTTATTCAAAACTGCCAGGCCTGCAAAGAAGCTAAACCAGCAAACCAAACGCTACGGCCACCGATGGGAAATGAAAGCCAAGTGGAGCGCCCATTCCAGCGAATCTATGTTGACTTTTTAGGTCCGTACCCGCGCTCGAAAAATGGCAACGCCTATATTTTTATCGTGCTAGACCACTTGACAAAATTTGTCCTTCTTAAGGCTCTGCCGAAAGCCAGTACTAAAAATGTAATAAAGTTTTTAATTTCGGAAGTTTTCCATAAGTTTGGAGCCCCGGAGACATTGGTATCAGACAACGGAAAACAATTTACCAGTAAAGAGTTTGCCGATGTCATCAAAAACTTTGGAATTTCCCATATGAGGACAGCCACGCATTCACCACAGGCTAATGCCTCAGAACGAGTAAATCAATCTATACTGTCAGCCATACGTTCGTATATTGGTGCTGATCAACGTGAGTGGGATAAACACATGTCTGAGATAGAGTGTTCTCTTAGGTCAACCCAGCATAGCACCATAGGGGTCACGCCATACTTTGCTCTTTTCGGAATGAATATGGTAAACCATGGCAGCGTATATCAATTAGCCAAACAACTGCAGTTGCTTAGTGATGCAGAAAGCGCGATTCTGCCCAAGTCAGTGAAGCTAGACCTTATAAGAGACAAAATCAGAAAGAATCTGCATGATGCTCATGTGAAAAATGAGAAAACTTATAACATGCGTAGCCGTAAAGTAAGGTTCATTCCTGGTCAAGAGGTTTATCGCCGAAGTTTCCAGCAAAGCGATTTCAAAAATAATTTCAACGCAAAGTTGGGCAGAAAATTTTTTAAATGCCGTATAGTGCGACCTGTGGGAAATAGTCTTTACGAAGTAGAAGATTTGCAGGGTAAAATATTAGGAGTTTTCCACGGAAAAGATTTGAAACCTTAAGTGTAGCTTATTTTAGCATTTGACTTAATTTATTCATCGAAGTTTTTTTTTTTTGAACTTCTGAACACATGCTAAGATGGGTAATGCGCCAAGCGGCAGAGCCTGTTATAGCAAGTAGGTGAATTTCGTATTGTTTGTTTATACGGCAACATATATATGCAATGAAACCGATGGAAGCTATTACCCATCCCAATTGAGGAGGTTTCCAAAGTAGGCCGAAGCTAGAGTACAACAATGAGTTCCCCGAGTTTGACCTGTAAGAATGGTAGCGTTTTCAAAGTGGGTCCATTTAGAACCGACACTACCCATTGGTGCACAGCCTTTGTAGCGTCCTGGGTAACTATGACATTAAGAACTGGGCTGTGTTAGTCACCAGGGCAGGGTCGAAATTTGAATCCGGGTTACACCATTACGAGTCAAAAGTCAAAGGATTAAGGTGGGCCCATACATTTGATATATAAAGGCCTGACAGTTGTATCCAGCCTGGCTTCTCTGGCATTTATCGTCAATGGGAGAGGAGAATGTAGCCCATGGTCTGAATTTGGGAATCAATGCATATGTGTTGTCGTCAGTATAAAAGTAATTTGGCAACACTTTGCTCTGATTTTATTTTGAGGCAAATTTTTCCCATTTAAACCAGTGTTCAAAAAGTAATTAATTAATAAAGTAAAGAAGCAATTTCAAGTTTCGTTGGTTGAAAGATAAGAGTGGGACATTTTCCTAAGACTAGCTTGCTTTGTCAAAAACGCTTCTAATTCTTTCGTCCACAAAGGACACAATTTTATTTTTCTTTTGAACCTAATAACATTAGAAATTGAAGGAAAAAACTTTGTTTTCAATGTTGATTTTTTTTGTTGATTGTTCACGCATTTAAGCAACAACAAAACGAAATTATTTTCTTTTTATGAAAAATTGTCATTTTGAATGCATATTTGCGTTTCTTTTTACATTAATTTCCTTTTTAATCGCGTAATCTTTAAAATTGTGGTACATATTTTTAATGTTTTGTTATATAGTATATCGCTTAGAACCATTTGTGCATATAATTCCTACTTAAATCCCTACGCTACACAAAAATCTCTATCTGATATAAAAAAGGATATATATAAGTGAGAGTTGTATTACTTACCCGAAAATCCTTTGGCGTTGAGATCGTAGATCAGAACCTGTGAAATGGTAAAACAAAGAATTAATATACTTGAAATAAGAAGATTGGGAGCATAGAGATAAGGGTAAAAATAGTTAAATTTTAGTTTTTCAAGCCACCAAAAAATGAATTAAAGGACTTTAGTTTATTAGTATAAAGTTTATTTTGTTTGAACTACCCTTTTAAAAAAAAAAAAAAAAAAAAAAATTAGGTTAATTCAGGTTAGTTAGCTTTTAGTGGGCCGAAAATCAATGGATTTTATATTTTTCACCCACCAAGCTTTCGTAGATCACTTAAAATATATCTTCCAATGAATTTTAGGAAAAGAATATTTTCCGTTTTTTAAATCAAGTAGCACTACCATACCAATAAGAATTCTTACCTCCTTCTTGCGGAACAAGGGTAGCCTGTAAAAAAAATTTGTTTAGTAAGGAATCATTTTAGGAGTATATGGAATATTTTTATTTCATACCTTAGATAGTTGTATTTTTCCTTGTAGCCGTGGGGGTTGGTGTTGGCCAAAGTACTGCGCATCAGTCCAATCCGGTCCTTAGAACAAGGCGTCGCATCAATTATCTGAAAAGAGAAAAAAATACAAGTTTAAGTAGACTGGCAAAGTTTTATTATTTATTAAAATTTTGAATTAATTTTTAGATTTCGAGAGTTAAACATATTAAGTTGTTAAATTTTGTTTCTTTTCGATTCAGACTTAATCACTAAACCAAAAACAATTTGATTTTAGAATAAATCTTCCAAATTAAAATACACCAAAATTAGTATTCCAAACGAAAATGTTTAAAACTTTACGTTTTGGCAATGTTTGCTTTGTCACCGATATCCGCCGATCAATTGCACACAAAAACAATATATGTATTTATTTTTAGTCTATAGAGGCTTATTCATTTTGTTGTTATTTATTTTTTTTTTGAACAATTTTTCTTTCTATTTGGTTTTACAAAAAGTACCATTTCAATTTTCAAAGTAATATTGATAATTAATGCGTTTCGATTTGTAAATGCATTAACCAAATCGTCATTCACGATGACCTTGTTTAATTCCTTTTTTCTTTTCTTTGAACAGAGGATTGTTGGTATTTTGGTAGGTTCTCTTTTTTCAACCTGTACCATTATTTTCACTAACCTATAGTCTAACCGACATTCATAATTTTTTTCTCTGTCAATACGCTTTTCCTTTCATTCATACATGTGAAACCAAAACACACAAAATTCCAAGAATTCCAGATTAACAGTTTGGAATAGTCAACCATTTTTTTTCTTGATTGTTTGTTTTTTTTCTATTTATTTTATATTGGGGATCTTCGATTTCTTTTAAAATTAAATAAAGAAAAAACCATATCACTTTAAAGATTAATTTATTTTTTTTTGCCACATACCTTTTCACCACAGTGTATCATTCATGATACCGGCTTTCATTTTTTTTCCCATTCACACACACAACAGAATAGTACCGTTTTCAGCATTAACTTTTTACGCACGATTAAGCATTCTTTTTTTTGTAGTTTCTTTTTTTCATTATTTTATTAATTATTTCCCCAATTTGTTTTTAATTTAATATGGGAAACTGGGTTTGCAAATTTATAGATTTGGTTTGCCCACTCTATTAAACAGCCACTATTTTTTTCAATTTTTCTTTTATCTCACTACACTTTAACACGTTCCTATGATTTTATCACGTTTTCTTCTATATTTTTTTTCCCCAATCACTTTTTTCTTTTTATTTAACGTTAAATTATTTTATTTCACTTTATTAAAACTACACTGTACTTACCTCTAATGCTGCAATTTATCCGCTGTCCGTCCGGTTGTTCCCCATTCATGTGCTTGTGGCGTCGTGTTGTTAGGGATGGCAAACTTATTTTCGATAGGGATAAACCAATTCGATTGTTCACAAAAGTATCGAAATTGAAAGTTAGGCGTTCAGGGCTGCCAGACCACTAAATTAAAATGTGGAATTTACAGAAATGCCCAAAATACCTAAAATTAATAAAAAAAGTTTCAAAATCACAGAAAAATAAATAAAATGTTAGAAAGCATGAAAGTTCACCTAAATCCATTATTTTCCCTCCCATTCTGCATCTAGAGACGGATCGCAGAATGGTTGGGTTTGTCATGTGCGCCTTAAAGGGTTATAAGCGCAAACATAACAAAAAGCGTTAACAAAGTGTTTAACTTGGCAGCACTCTTCGAACAGCTGTAGAGTAGACAAAATAATAAAGAAAAGGAAGAAAGATATGAAAATTAGGAAAATGGAAGGCCAAAAGTTTTTGTGAAAAAAAATGGAAACTTCCTTTTTTTCGCTCGCTTTGATTTTGAATCCTGAAACGAAAGGTTGGTCTGGCGAGGAGATAAATAACTTCTGGTTGAGTTGCAGCTAAAACAAAGAAATACAGTGAACAAAAATACAAATAAACAACAAAAGTACAAAAAGCGACAACACTTGTCGACAAACAATGTATATATTTTTTTTTTAAATTAAAAAAGTATAAAGACATTTTGAGTGATAATTAATTTTACACAAAAAAAAAACTTAAAAATACTAAAAGCTAAGCAATACTTCCGTCATTTTCCGCCACCAACTGAGACTAATCCACCGAGGGAGCAGCAGATCTCACAGCGCCAAGCCTGGTAGCTGCTAGGTAGTATCCGCCGACATCTATACGTGACAATAAAACCTAATAAACGGAGTAAATAAAATAATTTAGTTTTTTTTGATAAAGGAAATAGGATGATAGGAAAAGGAATATCGGTGTAGGAAACATTAACATACCTTTTGAAAATAGAAAAGTGCGCGTTAGTACCGATAGGGTTGAGCTCAAGCCTAGGGAAATCACACGTAAGGCAGGGTTTTTGCCCAAAATCCTCCCCTATTTCTTTTCCACAGAGAAATTTTTTTTATCTGAAAAGTAACGTAAATTGTAAGTTAAAATACTGGACAAAACGGACGACTAGCTTACTATATACTTACTTGAAACAATACCGCTTACTGTGGATACCGACCATACCTCACACATACAGCAGCTACATCAAAAGCCAGATCAGGGCCAGGCGGCCATCCCGTTCCTGCCACACGGTTTCCAGCAGTTGCCCCGGAGATACCATTAGAAGTCTGGAATGAGAAAAGGAATTGTTCAGACGTCGTTTTATCCATTAATTGTGTTTTTTTATTGCGAAACCCTTAATAATTCTAAAATATTATTGACGCCTTTCTGAATAAAAGCGTAATTTGTAACGTTTAACGGAATTAGTGGAATATCTTTTTAATATGAACTTTTAGTTCATAAAAGGCAAGGGGTAGTAGGGAAAGGCAAAGGGTAAGTAGAGGTACTGGAGATGGGATACCTCGAAGACAGTTGGAGGTATCATGGTGGAGTTGGATTTCCGACTCCAAGAGGGAGGGTCATTTCCTTGGCATAACAGCCGCCAAGAAGTTGAGTGTCCGTGACGGTTGCAGTGGGTACATACTTCAGTGTTAATTTTAATTTTTGTGTCTTGCTTCGGGTCCGTGTCTTTCGTGTTGTCCCCTGCGTGTTTTATTTCAATTTAAGTCTGGTATGGTTATGTGTTTTTTGTACCTGTCTTCATGTCCAGATTGCTGGCAAGAACCACGCCCGTCCGGCGAGCTTAGCCGCGCTAAACGCCAGCATACCAGCAAAGGCCGACAATCTGGCAAAATAAATCTTTTGTTTGGGGTAAGATCCCAAATAACCAGAGACAGCTACTACAGGCTCAAACGTTATTATTTGCAGAGCTAAAGCGCCAGTACCTCTTATTTGGACCTTCGTGTGAGAGCTATATAATACATGGGCAAATGTATTTAATTTTGATTTAACGTTTAATTTTGGCCCAATCGAATTAAATATATGACTTCTAGAGCGACTGCGTAAGGAAGTTTCCATAACAGCGTCGGAGCAAACAATTTTAGTATGGATTTGACTAACATTTTCGAACCCCTTATTGAGTGTAGTACATATATCGCTAGCCGTATACTTATATACATACTTATGATATTAATAAATGATTGATTGGCTTCAGAATCAGTGTCACGGACTTCAAGCCACTTTCAGTGGAAACAAAAACTCTGGTTATTGCATTCAATAAAGAATGACCAAGGAAGAGAAGACGGTAAGCATAAAAATGTACTCAATAGCCAAAACCGCCGGACTATTTGGCCATGGTTGTGCTGTTTGGCGCTGCAACCAAGGCAATAAATCCGTTTGAATGCATATCAGTATGTCAACTATCAGGACGTAAGTAAGGACTCATAAATGTCTGTATCTCCAATAGGGCGCTCTATCTAGAGGTATTTTTTTAGAACAAAAAAAATATATAAGAATTCAAATCAAGTGTGGAATCTTTGGTAATTTAAAAAGGACATTTTATGGCATTTCTTTTTTGAATAGGTATAATTTCCTTCAAATGTTGGCCGTAACTATGCCTCAGGGTTTCCATTCTGAGGGTCCAATTTTGAATGACTCGTTCGAGCATTTCGACCGGTATGGCTTTAATGACACGCGTAATGTTGGCTTCCAAAACCTGAATCGTTGCTGGTTTGTCAACAAAGACTTTGGACTTTACGTAACCCCAAAGAAAAATGTCTAAAGGTGTGATATCACTCGATCTAGGCGGACAACTCACCTGTCTAAAACGTGAAATTAGCTGCTTTTCGAAATGATCTCTCTATAGATCCATTGCTTGAGCAGCAAGCAAGTGGCTCCGTCCTGTTGATTATGGGTCAAGATTATGGGTTTCAATTTCAGGTAGCAAAAAGTCCGATATCAAGGCGCGAGTGCTAGTACCATTCACGGTTACGTCCGGCCATCATCATTTTTGATAAAATATGCACCTATGATTCCACCAGCTTATAAACCGCACCAAACCGTCGTTTTCTTTGGGTACAATGGCACCTCTTGAACCTCTTCACGCAGAGAAAAAACATGGTTACTATATGGTCACGGCAAAAATAGTATGTTCTCCGCAAAAAAAGTATGTTCGTCGCAACCATAGCATTGTTTAATGAATTTTATTTTGACAATAGTATGATTGCCGCAATATTAATATTGTTGAAATGTAACAATAGTATTATTGCCAAATTCAAAAATGAAAATATGGTTATAGCAACAATATAAATATGGTTGGTGCGACAAAAGTATTGTTATTTTCGTTTTATGTTAATATAACGCATGATTGTAAGTATGATTCTTCTTCTTTTGAAAATGCTTTTTAGAACAATGTTATTGTTACGGATCTAATGCAATAATAACACTTTTTTAAAGGAAATTAAAATGTTTTAAACAAGCTGCTTTGGCTTTGTTTAACTGAACTATTTTCAATAAAAGCGCTTACGTTTTGTCCAACTTATTTTTTCTACTGTTAAATAAATCACTCCTATTTTTTTTGAAGTAAATGTATTTTTAAATAAGTTTCATAACTCAAATCTATTGTTGACAACTTTACCCAATTCTAATAAATTTAAGTGATCATTGTATAATAGTTTGTGATCATACTATGGTTGTAGGGATCATAACATGGTTGGGTGTGAATCATACTATGGTTGTTAGGATCATACTATGGTTGATGGTTGCGAGGATTATAATATTGTTGTGGAGATCATAGTATGGTTGAGTTTGAAGCATACTATGGCTATGGTATAATATTTTTGTTCCACGACCATATACACAACAATAGTATTATCCTTTTCGAATATTGTCACCACAACCATACTTTTTTCTGCGTGTTCTTGTTGATCTTCAGCCCAAATGCGGCAATTTTGTTTATTGACTTTGCCGTTGAGCCAGAAATGGACCGCATCACTGAACAAAGTTATGGTCGAAAACAGCGGATCTTCCCGTTTCTCCCGAACGCTTATTTCCATAATACAGTTTCCATAATACAGTTGATTTTAATTGTTATATTTTTTTTGTTCTAAAAAAATACCTCTATATGGATCACCCATTATAAGTAGTTTCATAAAACAACCAACTTTATGTGCACATTTATATGTATAAGTAAAATGTACTGATAAATAAATAAATTTATATATATAAATGCGTTGGTCTGTACGTATAAAGTAGTTTTTGACCCATCGATGTATCCTGCATCTTTGTGAGGCTGACTCGGTCATGTGTCCATTCTTTCATTGTATGTATGTAACTTGTGAGTGTGTGTGTGCATGGATTTAATATCATCATAACATGTTTGGCTATTTGTTGTTGTGTAATTGGCTTTTTTCCTCATTATTATACAGACAGCAACCTACACCATCCCAACTAATAAAAGATTGCAAGTATCCATGAAATATTTCTTTAATTTTTTCGATGTACATACTACTTATACTTACCAGAGATGGAGGATATTGCAGAACCCAAAAAAGATACTCATTGGATATTATTTATGGCCAAAATCATTCGTTTGGCCAATCTCAAGATAATGAACGCATAAAAGTGTCAGTGAAGTTAATGAAACTTTACAAGACCAATGCTGCTTTACTTGTGGATCAAGCAATGGTTGTATAGGAAACACACTATGGTTGTGAGGATCATAATATGGTTGCATGTGAATCATATTATTGGTGTGAGGATCATAATATTGTTGTGTCACAACCATATACTTAACAATAATGTGATAATGTGATTCGTAGGCACATATTCAGTTAAGTAAACACGATTATTTTGAGAGCTTTTGAGTCGCTCTAGTGAAAGGTTTTTTTTACCAGCGAAAACAATGAAATTCGCCACGTAACCACTACTTTGCCCTTTCGAGCGAAACATTTTTGCCTTTATTTTAAGATGGTGTGCCTTTTGGAGCTTTAATGCTTTACCTAGATCTGATTTGCGTCGGATGCTGCGCTGGATTATTTTCAGTTCTTTCGCTATTTTATTTCCACTTTGACGTGGATTGCGTTGAGGTCGATCCTTCTATTTCCTAACTATTTCATGTGATATTGCGGGTTGTTTTTGTCCGCCACCATAGCTTTTGACAATGCTGCCTGCATCATATTACCGATTTGTAGAGCGATACGTAAATATTTTCTTCACGATTTTCCGGCCAAATAGAACGCAATTACACTATTACCTGCATGCTACTTCGAATAACATTTGCAAATGCTCGTGGTAGCTTGCAAATGTTTGTGGTAGCTTCATTGGTATACATGAAGGTGGTAGCACTTCAATCGCCAGACGATTAAAATTATAAGGTCCCAAAAATTTACCGGTTTTGACGAGTCATTGCTCATTATGCGGGACTGGGATAAGGACAAACCGTATTGGAATTGGTTAAATCTTCCTATATATAATATAAAATAATGGTCTTTTCCGATTTCAGCACTTCTGACTTAATATTAATATTACGAGGGATCAATATCCAGAAAAGGATAAATTAGACTTTATCTGTCTGTGTTTTAATACCAGCATGCAACATTCCTTACTGATTCAAGGCCCTGCCGTCGATGTAGTCACAAATTTAACCCGAGTGTGCTCAATGAGAAGAACGACGGAAAAAATGGCGCTATGTACACGCAGAGAAAAGATGTGCTTACACTATGGTCACCGCAACAATAATATGTTCTCTACAATAAAAGCATTTCGTCGCAACCATAGTATTGTTTTTGAATTTCATTTTGACAACAGTATGATTGCGACAATTTTACTATTGTTAAAATGTAACAATAGTATTATAGCAAATTTTGAAATTAAAATATGGTTGTATCAACCATATAAACATGGTTGGTGCAACAAAAGTATTGTTGTTTAAAATTTACGTTAAGAATAATATGATTACAGCAATCATACAGTATGGTTGCGACTATGAACATAACAAAACAGGTTTTATAGAGCTTACATATATCTGTGTTCGTATGTTTTTTTGATATACAAAAAAAAACACATACACACGGTATAGTGAATGAAAGGTTGTTCGAGGGATTTTTATTGTGTTTACTTTGTTTGGTGAAATACTCTGATACCGACTGGTTCATGTTTATCAATAATCTGCCTTCACTTAAGTATATAGCCATTGATTGTGGTTTAATCACATTTCTTGGGGTGTACGGATAGTGAAGTACCTAGCATTCACCCCTGCTGGGAACTAAAAGTATTTTCGGCTGCCGTTGGAATATATATTTTTGTTTCTTGAATAAAATGTTTAAGAAAAACATGTCCTCAATTCTGGCTATTAAAGTAATGCAATTTAATATAATCATACTATTGTTGTATTGTATGGTTATGTGTGAATAATACTATTGTTGTGAGGATCATAATACTGTTGTACCACAACCATATAACCAATAATAGTATGACGCTCTTCGATTATTGTTATCCCAACCATACTTTTTTTCTGCGTGTAGGTAATATTATAAGTATAGTCGACCCTGTCTGAAAGTTGACTATTTAACTTCATTTGTTCAAATACTTGCCACGACTATATGGCCTATACAGAAAGTCCAAACTAATCAAGTAAAGCTGGCTACAAAATCTTAAATCGTACTCTTAACTAGCGTATCGACAATAATTTTTGACTTCCTATAGCCTATCCACATGCAGAAAAAAGTATGGTTGTGGTGATTATTTTCGAAGAGTAAAATACTATTGTGTGGTATATGGTTGTGGTACAACAACATTATGATCCTCACAACAAAAGTATGATTCAAAAACAACCATACTATGATCCTCACAACAATATTATGATTCACACATAACCATACTATGATCCCCACAATTATAGTATGATTTACACTCAACCATACTATGATCTCCACAACCATTGTATGATCCTAACAACTATAGTATGTTTCATATACAACCATAGTATGATCCTCACAACCATAGTATAATTCATACGCAACCATGCTATGATCCCTACAACCATTGTATGATCACACACAATTATACTATGATCCCCAATATAATTTATTAGAATTTGTTTAAGTTGTCGACAATAGATTTGATCCCCAATATTATTTATTAGAATTTGTTTAAGTTGTCAACATTAGATTTGAATTATGAAAATTATTCAAAAATACATTCAATTTAAAATAATACGAGTGATTTATTTCACAGTAGAAAAAAGTTAAAATAAACGTTAGCGTTTTTATTAGAAATATTTCTGTTAAATATAGCCAAAGAAGCTTGTGTAAAAAAAATAATTTCGATAAAAAATACTATTATTGCATTAGATCCGTACCAATAACATTTATTGTTAAAAGCATATTTAAATTGCCGTAATCATATTATTGTTAACATAAAACGCAAAACACAATACTTTTGTCGCACCAGCCATATTTATTTCGTTGCTATAACCATATTTTCATTTTTAAATTTGGCAATAATACTATTGTTACATTTCAACAATATTTATATTGCAGCAACTATACTATTGTCAAAAATAAATTCAGTTTACAATGCTATGGTTGGGACGAACATACTTTTATTGTGGAGAACCATGTTTTTTCTTTGCGTGCAGTGGTACGAAATCACACAATTTTGGCTGCAAGTAAATTGGTCTCAAACGGATAATAAGAACTTTCCTATAATAATGCCATTGTATCGCACATAATGAGTATGCATTTGTATAGTCCAGCTGACGCCACATGTCGCCGATCACGGGCTTTAATTTCTGGCAAGAAAAACTGCGTTTACATGTTACGACAACGCTCCTCAGTGGAGGTTATATTTTGTCCGGGCTTATTTTGTTAAAAAAATGAAGACAAATGATTACACCTGCATATAAACCACACCTAACAGTTGATACAATGGTAGTTCCAGAATCTCTTGTTAATGTTCGTCAGTACAAACGAGGCAATTTCAATAAGTAAGTGTGCCGGCAATTAGTCTTGCCACTGAACAAAATTTGATGCAAAAGCATCACACTTCATTAATATTTTGCATACTAATTTTGCTAATTGTTTGTTATTGAAGTATGTTTTTTATGGCGAATTGTCAAACCATAGTTCAAAATAACAAATAAAAAAAAACTTAAATAGTCCCTCCTCAAATTTGGCAATTGTTTAACAAAAATGTATTTAAACTCAAAACTTTTACAATTTTACTTATGTAAGAAAACAACTGACAGTGGCCATATCTACCGACTGTTAAAATCTTCTATCTATGTCTGCACTCTTTCATGAAAAAAACGTTATGACACAAAGTTATAAAATATAATTTTTTAGTTAATATCATTTTGTGCGATATGCTGATATCTCGTAATACGCAAAAGGTATTTAGACCATTCGACCAGTTCGGTGCGGTATACTAATTTTTATAGTATGTATTTAAATTAAGAGTGCCTTAAAGCGTCCAATTAATTAATAGTAAATTTACCACGAGAATTTTTTTTTGAGACAATAAAGGACTCAATTGAAAATAGCGAATTTGGACTCATCACCGAAATTATATATAAATATAAGGAACTTGACTTAGATGTAGATATAGCTACCACATATATTTTGTATTTTTAACTCACAAATAACACCCAGTCTTGAGGAAATATGACAGAAGTAAGTTCCTTGCGCCAAGGACGGACGCTGTTGAAATTGGAGAAGATCGGTTTAGTAAAGATATAGCACTCACATATATGTTCAACCAGTATTACCAAAACAATAGAACTCCAAAGGGGTTCAAAACCAATTTTCGGTTGACCAGAACATCCAGAAGCTTAGAGTATAATATAGTCATCCAAGCCCGACTTTGGCTTTTTTACCAGTTTATTTGTACTTTTATTTCAAACTAATCAAATGTTTTTCCATTCAGTTTACTTTTAGCCGTCATTTACAAAATTATGACCGAAAAAGTGTGTTGCACTGTCAGAGTATTTTTTCACGGGTACATTAAGCGCAGAAAGAGAAAATTTCCCCAACCTCGGTAAATTTCTTCCTTTTCACATCCACTCAGTACCTACCATTTATTTCTAATCCTTTGTTTAATAACAATTCCTTTGTTTAATAACATTTTTTGCAAATTCTTAAATTAAATAAATAACATTCACATGAGATTAAACGGAGTTATTCAAACAACGCCATATTTTGCAATTTAATTACTTCTCTCTGCAAGATTAAATGTAACAAGCTATTGCTACCATGGTGCAGTTGCCGTGGTAATGCCGGGGGCGGAATCTAAAAAGACATCAGAATTAAATCCCTAGAATCTTCTGGGACAGCAACATACGAGGACAAAGTGCTCGTGCCCTTTAACAAAGTCCCCCAGCATGTTTGCCAATCCATTTTTCCTGAATTTTCTCATTCGCTCATGTCGTTTGCTAGGTTTACATGTTGGCAGCTGTAACAAAATAAGTACTTTTATCACCCAACGATATAGCGTGAGACAGAACTAAATGAAACGAAGTTACTTGATGTGGCTGCATCAGGACATGAATGCGTTTTTTCGTATAATACAACAGTATATGAGCGATATATTGGCGTGGGTAGCCTTAAAGTTGGTACACTCTAAAATGCATTTTTGGTTATTTATGCGACATTTATTGAAATGCTTGAATTAAGCATAGTGTTACTGTATTAGAGACAATTTAAACATTTTTGGTTATCAATCATTGTTTTGTCATTTGGCTTTTATCGGTCCCGAAGCATAGATTTGATGGTCGTATAGGTAGCCATTAAATGTATGTCGCCAATGAAATGTATTATACTTAGTAGGGACATAAATACTGTTACACACGTTTTAAGCTGTAAAATAAAATGTACGGGTACTGAATGTTTTTGGAGCAAATATTTTTTTTTATATTTATTGTTGTATATTGTATCCAAAAAGAATCAACATATTCGAAATGTCCACCTTTTGCCTTTACACACACTTTAAGTCGCACTGCCCAACAGTCAATAGCTGCAGGAACCTCGTCCATTAGAAAATTGGCCACAGCTCGAACCAAAGCAGTCTTAGGAGATCCAATGTTGGGGTATCTTTTGGGCCATTCTACAGAGGAAATGAACGCTGGCAAATTGTTTCGAAGCCAGGCCTGGGATGTTGTAGCCTTATGGGCCGGCGCAGAATCCTGCTTCACAACAGCTTCCAAAACGGTTTCTTGGTAAACTTTGGCCGAGGTTTGACTCCTTGTTCGCAGAAATGCAGGTCAGTGACCCCATCGTAAGAGACACCCCACCAAACCATGACTGAAGCTGGGTGATGACCCTTTTCCACCCTTGGGATCATTTCAGATGCTTCCCTAGATGACCGCGCTTACACTCTATCATTTTGCTTGTTAAATTTTTCCTAAACTGTTAAATTTTTTTTCATTGGTGAACAAAATTTTTCTGTGCAAGTTATCAGCGTGCTTCCCCAAAAGACGTTTGCATTTTTCAATCCTATTTTTTTTAAAGCTGCAGTCAATAAATGTCCGGTACGTCGTTTGAAAGTCCCAAGTCTTATTTAATGATTCGACTCATGGACTTTTGCACGATATTCATCTCACCGGCCATGGTTTTCTGTTTTCGGAGCGGATTTCTGTGAATTCTTGATTTAACGGCTTTGATGACATGCGGTGATCGAACAGAGCGTGGGCGGCCCGACCGGTGGCGGTCTTTTACATCTCCAGTCTCCTCAAACAGTTTTATGCATCGGTAGACGAACATGCGGCTAATCCCTAGTGGCCGGAGCGTTTTGAAAATAGCGCTTTTTTCATTTCACAATTGAAAAGCGCTATTACAGCGTTGTGGTTCTTATTATCTGACATGATGAAAGTTCATGATGAAAGTTGAAACAATTTTAAAATCCCGTTGCAGACTAACGCTATTGAGGTTAGCTTTCAAAACCCATATGACATTAACGGGGTATGTGCAGTTCTACTATTGAAATGGGTGTGTTCAATGTTGTAACAGTATTTATGTCCCTACTAAGTACTTATACTCGTATAGAGTGTGCATATTTTGAATTCTAGATTTTTTTAATATTTTTGACAGAGTGAACAATTTAAAAATGTTAACGATTGAAAACTATTTTCTTTTCAGGTACAGAGGAAAGAAATCTACATATGTGACAGCGCATAGAGGGTTAAAAAATCAATTTTCATTTGTTTTTCTTTTTTTGATGTGGACAACATCTGAGCATCGAATGAGACCGATTACATGCCCCAAAAGTGTTCCCTCCCAGAGATATGCGCGTTTTATGAAGCACAAATAGAAAGGGATCTAATCTTTAAAATGGCTCTCCTAAACAAAACTGGTTTTTAACCTTAGGTCCCTTTCTAGTTTGCGCCTCACATATGCAATACTCGCTGAAATTTGTTGGTGGTATAAAAACACCTTTGAAGAAGATGAAGACGATGAAAAAGAGGAAGAAGGGGAAGACAAAGTTTTTTATAATTTCTTTTCAATGATTCTTCAAAACCAACACTGAACAAAATTGACACATAACAATTGAGAGGTACTAGGGCGGTTCGGAAAGTTCATAGCCTAGCATAAAAAGCGCGGTATAAACAGAAAAAATTTAAGTGTTTTGGAAACTTTCATCTCTGCTATGAACACATGTTAAATTTTGTTTAGATCTGGCAATTCCTTCAAATAGAAACAGGTGTTCACAAAAGACGCATCCGCGATATTTTTACAATGGAAAAATTAGAAATGCGTGGTGTCATTAAATATTTTAAAAAAAAAGGTTTATCGGGACAAGAAGTTCATAATGATATGGTTAATGTGTTAGGTGAAAGTGCTCCTTCATATGCAACAGTAAAAAATTGGGTTGCTGAATTTAAACGTGGTCGTACCAGCATTGAAGATGAACCAGTGTATTAAAGTTACAGGAGATTATATTGAAAAATAAAAATATTTTTGAAAAACTAACTATTCTCTTTCGTTGATAGGCTAAGAACTTTCCGAACCGCCCTCGTAAATTAATATTAAGCTGGAAAATGCAAGTTTTGTATTATAATTGTTTTCTTTTCAAATTTATTCAAGAAACTGAGTAGCATATTATAGACCAAACAGAAAGCACAAAAGACTTAGTTTTGTGGAAAATATTTTTAAAAAGCATGAAAAAAATAATTTTTCCACTATTTTGCTTTATAAGCACCACAAAAATTTTCTAAATCAATTTGTTAAAAATTGTCGTTGTTGGGCAGGTCTCTAGAAATAATTTGGCTTGTACAGATTGAAAAATATCAATTAGTCGACGAGTTATAACCAAAAAAAAACATATATACAATATGTGACAGCGCATAGTGAAAGGGACCTAAGGGTAAAAAAATCAATTTTCATTTTTTTCTTTTTTTGATGTGGACAACATCTGAGCATCGAATGAAACCGATCCCATGCCCCAAAAGTGTTCCCTCCCAGAGATATGCGCGTTTTTTGAAAGTGAAGTCGACGATTCTAAGCGCAAATAGTAAGGGACCTAATCTTTAAAATTGCTCTCCTGAACAAAACTGGTTTTAACCTTAGGTCCCTTTCTATTTTGCGCGTCACATATGCTGAAAATCGGCATTTGACTGCAAAGTTCGAAGGTCGATTAAAAAAAAAATCGAACTAACATAAACAAATGCCGCGATACGGGTATTTTAATTTAGCCTATATTTTCACCCCTCACTCTTAGAATCGACCTAACTTTTGCTAACCGGAATTTGTTCCACAGTGTTAACATAGCAATTCTTGTTTCGTGTTTCCAATAATTCATTAAAAATACCACTATAAATCCCCATCCCGCGCAGAGATGAAAATTTCAATATACTTTTTCTGCTTTCTTGGAAATATTGTGCAATTCTCGAAACAAGAGATCTATTTAGGGAATAGTGGCTCTGCTGATGTTTATACCAAAATTCATTACAAGTTGCTGTGATTTATATCAGTTTGTATATGGCAAAAGTTGGATCTCGTTAAACGCTTTACTTGCAGTAATTTGGGTGCATCAACATTTAAATCGAGCATTTTCTCTTGGCAATATTCCGTTTTTGTTGGTTGGTTTAAATAAATACCAGTCCACAATTTGTATTTGTTAGTGATAGATAAACAAATTTGTATGTGTCTAGTTTCAACAAACCCAAACAAAAAACGAAATAAAAAAGTCTAGCAGCCACTTCCAGCCCACAGCCACAAAAAGCGCAAAGTATACGATTACATACCACAGCATAGAGACACTCACAACCAAAAGTTGAAGCTCCAGACAGTCAGAAAAAGTTGTTTACATTCAAGTAAATTAATTTATCATGTCTGCGCTTAGAGGCTTAAAGGCAGGCAGCTAGACAGGCATGCCACCACCAATTGCATGTGTCAGTTACTCGTCTCGGATGGCAGTTGATTAGTAGCGCCATTTGCTGGTGACTTATGAGTACTCTTAAATTAATGAGCCAACATATATAATTACGCGCTCCATACACAATTTATTGCCTGAACCTTTAAAGCTTGTTGCTTTTTAGCGCCTTAGGTAGTGCAGTACATTTCGGTGTGGTTTTATCACTCAACCAGATGTTTGTCGCTCTCGCACTAATGACCTAAGCGTCGTGCCTGATATTTCTTTAATTTCACTCAATACCAATAGGAGTTGAAAATATGTCCTCAAATTTTTTTACATAAGGTACGTAGTTTTCCCAACCCAAAGTAATAAGAAATAAGAGTCCTGCATGATACCTGTTGAAACTTTTCTCAGTGGAAATTGTTCCATATCCATATATCCATCACAGGCAGATTTGAGTTATGGTGGTCTTGTATGAAATGAACCGTTTGTCTTAACATAAAACTATACGTTTTTAGTATAGAAATTGATAATTAGACATCGGATTTTTGCCTATTTGTAATTTTCATCCGATCGGAACCAAATTTGGTATTCAAATCTTTCATACTACAAATATATCAAATTAAAGTATATTGGTATAAACATCAGCAGAGCCACTATTCCCTAAATATATCTCTTGTTTCGAGAATTGCACAGTAATTCCAAGAAAGCAGAAAAAGTATATTGAAATTTTCATCTCTGCGCAGGATGGGGATTTATAGAGGTATTTTTAATGAATTATTGGAAACACGAAACAAGAATTGCTATGTTAACACTGTGGAATGAATTCAGGTTAGCAAAAGTTAGGTCGATTCTGAGAGTGAGGGGTGAAAATATAGGATAAATTAAAAGACCCGTATCGTGGCATTTTTTTATGTTAGTTCAAATTTTTTTTTAATCGACCTTCGAACTTTGCAGTCAAATGCCGATTTTCAGCATATGTGACGCGCAAAATAGAAAGGGGCCTAAGGTTAAAAACCAGTTTTGTTCAGGAGAGCCGTTTTAAAGACTAGATCCCTTTTTATTTGCGCTTAGAATCGTCGACTTTACTTTCATTAAACGCGCATATCTCTGGGAGGGAACACTTTTGGGGCATGGGATCGGTCTTAATCGATGCTCAAATGTTGTCCACATCAAAAAAAGAAAAAAAATTAAAATTGATTTTTTTACCCTTAGGCCCCTTCCTCTATGCGCTGCCACATATGCAATAAAACGTGTTTTTTCTATATATAATTAAAAAAAAAACATTATAATTTAATGTTATTGTCAAGACGTATATAAAGATAAGGGTTTGCCATTAAGTTTTAAAATGACTTCGGGCAAGTGGCCGCAGCGGATGGTTCGAATAAATTCCAGCCGAGATGGCATATAGCTCCGTCTTGTTGGCACCAAAGGTCATCCTTATCAACATCCTCCAAATCAGGCACGAAAATGTTATTAATCTAGGCTCTATAGCGTTCCCATTGACTGCAATATTATGGCCGGCTTTATTTTTGAAGAAATGTAGACCAATGGTTCCCATAGAGCAAAACAAGCAGTGACTTTTTGAGGATTTAACGGCGTCTCAACAATAGCTTGTGGATTTTAATTACTCCAAATGCGACAATTTTGGTTATCAACCAAGAGTAAGCCGTCGCTAAACAAATTTTCTAGTAAAAATCAGGATCGGTAGCCATATCGATTTTTGGCCAGTTCACTACGATTTGCAAACATTGTTCCGGAGTACGTCTATTTATTATAAAATGGCAAACCAAACTGAGCATAAATCAAGAAATAGCCGTCCAAAAATAAAACCTACTCCGTAAAAAGTTTGGTCAGATTGAAAA
This sequence comes from Hydrotaea diabolus, assembly GCA_963513945.1. Classification (NCBI taxonomy): domain Eukaryota; kingdom Metazoa; phylum Arthropoda; class Insecta; order Diptera; family Muscidae; genus Hydrotaea; species Hydrotaea diabolus. The sequence continues at coordinate 185,958,829 of OY740718.1, forward strand.
CCACACGTCTAAGCAAACGCCCTATATTACCTTCCTGTGATAGTGAGAAAATTTTTTCAGCTTGAGAGTTGAAACACAACAATGCGGCTGCGGTAGCGGTAGTCAAATATATATGGAAAATTGAGAGGCAAAACCGCACTAAAAAACCGCTCTGAATTAAATCTATTTATATTTTCTCTGCTGTTTTTCTTGCGCTCTCATTTTTTGCTACTGCCTCTCTCTATGTGCTGCCATATTTTCATGCTTTTTGTAAACAAAAACCGTATGGGCTAATAGGTGTTGTGCATATTTGCAGTAAGAAGAGGAAATCGTAAATTTTAAAAGTTAATAAAATGGACCAAAATAAAAAAATTATAATAAAATAAAAATTATTTTGATTGTTCATGCAATTTACAATAGAAAATTTCAAAATAATACTTGTTTAGTTTGCAAATAGATTTATTGTATTTTTTTCAAAATCACTCAAGGCCAAATTATAAATAAAAACAGCTGAAAAATGACAACAAAAGCCGTCGCCGCACCCGTCGTCATTTAATTTACATTTTCTTGCCGCACCGGTTTCCGTTGCCGCAGCCGCAGTGTTCTGATTCTACTCTAAAGTGGGAATTTTGCTGAAAAATAGAAGAACCTATTTCAAAAAATAAATTACGGTATATTTATGAAACCCATTGTATTTGTATAATATTACGTTTTAAAAGCTACGAAGGCATATCGATTATTCCGTTACTTTTCGAGAATAACACAGTTTTTGCAAAAAAAAAATATTTTCAACAAATTTTCTTTTTAGCTCAATACACAACGTTTCTCCAATTTTTGTATCCCTTTAAAAAAATAGTATTTTTCGAGTTCCATAACATAGGCTTGATTGTGATCAAGAATTTCATCGGTGCATTCTGGACAAAAAGCTAACTTTTCGGGTACATATTGACAAGATATGTGCGAAATCAATAAAGAACTTTCGAGCACTTTGGCCTTTATTAAATAGGCAATCCTTATTAAGTAAAACTAATAAGAATCTCTTATACAAATGTGACATTGGACCAATAATCACTTTTGCCTCTCCCATCTCGCATAAAGCGGCAAATTCACATCTTAAACGTCTGCAAGTCATCCAAAATAAATCTTTAAAGATAATTAACAACAAACATTGGCGATACTCTACAGCGGCCCTCCACGAAGAGACCGGCTATGAACTCCTTAAAAATTTCATCCAATGCATAAATGAAAATCATTTTCGAAAAACTACAGACTCTCCTTATGAAATATTAAGAGAATGTAACAAATTATTATAAATCTTTGTATTTTACAAAAAAAAAAAAAAAAATAACAAACCAAAAATATTGTTTATATATAAAATTATTTGTCACAATAATGACCCTATTTTCAATATTTTTTTCTTATGTTTGACCCTTAAAGTAGAAAAATACAGAATAAGTTTAGAAGGTAAAAAGGATAAGAAAAAATCCTTTTTACCTTCTAAACTATTATAACGAAATAAATTTCTTAAAAAACAACCATTTATCTTCAATTGCTGAAATATTCTTGTGATAAAATTCAAAGTACTGTAACATATCCTACGTAAGATTGACATGTATTCTTTGGATTAATAAATAATTAAAAAAAATTTCATCATTGGAGCTGAATCTCTTCCGACCAAGCCATTTCTTTAGGTTTGAAATAAGAAAATGTCACTGGGTGTAAATCCGGAGAGTATAACTGATAAGGTACCAATTCGTAACACAATTCATGCAGTTTTGCCATGTTATTGCACACTTTTTCACCCGTGCATTATCTTGATGAAATGGTAATCGTGGCACTTATCTTGCAGACAGCATTCTTAAGCCCAACTGATCACGTAAAATCGCAACCACACTGACATATGAAATGCGTATGGCATCAACAATCTCACGCACTTTTACTCTTCGATCGGCCAACTAGTAAATGACGGAACTCTCTTAAAATTTGAGAGTTGTACTTGATGGGAGCAGTGCTGCATTTAATATAACTACAGGGTGGAGCAAAATTACCGTTGTGATTTAAATGCTTAATAACTTTTCAAATTCATTTTTATTTCTTATTTTTAAATTTTTTCTATACAACTCCAAAAAAGTATGCAAATATCGCTTAGATTTTATAGCGACAGACTTCCAGTATTAATCAAACCAACGCTTTTCTTGCCTCTTGGCGACCGTGCTACCAATACGCTAATGTACTTACCTTTCACACATTGTTAATATTAAAAGGATCTTTAAAAACACCATCTATGTATTTATCGCCATAATAGAACTTAGGTGCATACACACACGTACATACATTAAGGAAACAGAAGCGACTACCACATATGACTTCGATAGAAAAAGGCAAAAGCTATATGCTAAGGTCTTCAGTACTAATGGTATGTGTGGGTTCTTATTTGTTTACACTCACACGTTCACACATAAATGACGATGCAGGAACATAAACACCAGGATGACCTATTATCTTAAACAACCATCATTTTCACCGCATGTATTCTAAACATAAAATTTACAGTGGATACTGTCTAAATATATTGGCCGTGTTCTATTGAAAAATCGCTTAGGAAGTCGCTAACGCGATAACTTCACGCAGTTGTGCAAAAACATAAAAATTATTGTGTTTACAGAAAACTATAAACCATTTTTGTTAAAACCCGTTTGTTTTAAATAATCAAACTTTTTGGGCAGAAAGTTATTCAAAACTATCCTTAAGCGAGTGCGGCTATTACACGCTTATAAGCGTGTTACAAATTACAAGTTGCAAATTTTATATCAAGCGCTTTTTGATGCAGTTCATGTTTACATTTCCAATTTCCAAATTTCTCGTAAAGTTCTAAATTTATCGCCTTAGCTAACACTTACTTGCTTAATAAGCGAGTACCAATAGAACAAGCCCCTTATTAGGCATTTCGTTTAGTCTAATATGAATACTACTTTTAAAATGGTATGGTAACAGAAGCATTTCGTTTGCTACACTCGCAAATACGCTAAGTCTATTTTATACGAAAGTCTATTTTTACGAGAATTGAGAAAGATCCAACAGGCAATACGCATAGAAGCTTAATTTACACAAAAGCACATAACACGTTTAGTCTCTCTCAATAGTGCATAATTATGATAATAATAGTAATGATAATAACAAGAATAATTCAATAACAATAGTTTAACACGTTTTCAGTATTATTTCTACGGAATTTAGTTGAATTCTGCAAGGGTTAATTAAATTTGCAACTGCGCTCAATTTTCTTGTACATTAATAAAAGTAAAAAAAAGCACAAGCTCTTTTAATATTTACCAATAACATCTAAAGTCAGTTTATAAGAATGTCCAAAATTCCCACTTTAAGCTGAATGGATATGATCTTATCACGCCTAAAATGATGTTGGAACTTCCCTATACTGCTATGAAGTTCCTGGCAAAATTATTTAACTCTATTTTGAGACATGGTTACTTTCCTAAAGTGTGGAAAATTTCTCTGATTCAAATGATTTTAAAGCCAGGAAAGGACAAATCAATACCTTCCTCATACAGGCCGATCAGTTTGCTTCCCTGCTTATCCAAACTATTTTGAAAAAGTTCTTTTATCGAAAATAAAACCGTTCCTCGTGTCGAATAACATAATACCAGACCATCAGTTTGGATTCCCGGAAGTTCACAGCACCATCAAACAAGTAAACCCTCTGACCCAACCAATTGAAGAATCATTTGAACGGCGAGAATATTGGTGCGCCATATTTCTGGATGTTACTCAAGCATTTGACAAAGTCTGGCACTTTGGCTTGATGTACAAAATTCGCAAATACTTACCGGCAAATACGCATCGAATTCTTGAGTCTTACTTAGAAAACCTCAGATTCAGAGTCAAATGTGAGCAACACGTCACCGACGACCGCGAAATACTAGCAGGTGTGCCCCAGGGAAGCGTTCTGGGGTCTATCCTTTACCTTCTGTTTACCGCAGATATCCCTACCAGCACAAACGTGCCGACGATACCGCTATAATGGCCGCACATAAAAAGCAGGATATTGCATCTAAGAATCTAGGTGTACATCTCAGACGAATAGAATCTTGGCTCTCTGACTTGAGAATAAAAGTTAATGAGGCTAAATGCACACAGGTGACTTTCACACTGAATTTTAGCACTTGTCCGACACTGAAACTAAACAATATCCCTTTTTCTCAATCTGATCATGTTACATACCTTGGAATACACCTGGATCGCCGACTCACCTGGAGAAGTCATATCGAAACCAAGAAAACTCAACTGAAACTTAAGGTCCATTAACTTCACTGGCTCCTAAATGCGAACTCAAAACTAAGCCTTGAATATAATGTCCTGCTATACAACAGTGCAATTAAACGGTGCCCAGCTATGGGGCAAAGCAAGCTTGAGCAATCTCGACAAAATCCAAAGAGTCCAATCGAAGACATTGCGGCTCATTACCGGTGCCCCTTGGTCTATGAGGAATGAAAACATCCACCGAGACTTAAAAATGCCTCCCGTTAAAGAGGCAATTCAAAAAATCAATATAAAGCACAAAGAAAAGCTCGAACGTCATGATAACATACTCGTTATTGTGCAGTCCAAGCTCTTTAAGACTTCGGAGAAACAAACGTCGTGTTTTCTAATCTACACTTGTGCTTCATCCGTAACAGTAATCGCGAACACACGCGCCCGAAAGACTGTGTAGAATTCGTTTTTCTACGTCACGTGGCTTAAATGCTCTTATACGTGATCTTTACAACAGTCAATATCAATCGCGGACGAACACTCAAAAAAAACTGTGTAGAATCCATTATTCTACGTCACGTGGCTTAAATGCTCTCATAAGTGATTCTTAAACCAGTCAACAAGAAAAACATACAAAACCTAAAATACGTCGTCCACTCTGCTATTCTAGAGTTATCCGTTATACATACATAACTAGAGTTCTTCACTCTACATAATATCGCGAACATTCTGTAAATGCCTGTAAGGGTCCTCTGGCCCTTTATCACGAGGTTTAAGTCAAACCAGGTTTAAAATTCTCAGACATGTGATCCATACCAGTTATATACTATTTTGACCAAATTAATTTAAATTCCTGCCAATTAGCAGAGATCCACATAACAAGAAATCCATACTAGGATTCATTATTGAATTATACTGAAGATTCGTAAACTTATTGTTAGGCTCTTTAGAGCAGATTCAATAACTCAAATAAAGCATATGTGACGCGCAAAATAGAAAGGGACCTGAGGTTAAAAACCAGTTTTGTTCAGGAGAGCCATTTTAAAGATTAGGTCCCTTTCTATTTGCGCTTAGAATCGTCGGCTTCACTTTCATAAAACGCGCATATCTCTGGAAGGGAACACTTTTGGGGCATGGGATCGGTCTCATTCGATGCTCAGATGTTGTCCACATCAAAAAAAAGTGAAAAGTTGATGAAAAGTTTTGTTCAGGAGAGCCATTTTAAAGATTAGGTCCCTTTCTATTTGCGCTTAGCATCGTCGACTTCACTTTCATAAAACGCGCATATCTCTGGGAGGGAACACTTTTGGGTCATTGGATTGGTCTCATTCGATGCTCAGTTGTTGTCCATATCAAAAAAAGAAAAAAAAAATTAAAAATGATTTTTTACCCTTAGGTCCCTTTCTCTATGTGCTGTCACATATATAAAAAAAGTTTTTAAGAAAATAAGCTAAGTCCTCTAAGAAAAAATGGAAAGCATTAAAAGCAAAGTCCAAAAACCCCCATTTCACTGGTGTCTTTTAATTTAATTAGGCTATTAGTGGTATTCATGCGGAGCGTATAAGAAAATGTTTTCTTCCTTCTGAAAAATTTGTAGAACTGGAGCGTGTTTGCGAGTGAAGCTAACGATTTATTGTTTTAAAGTTTAATACCCTGTTTCTCTATGTCGAACTTAAACACGAGCAAAGGAAAGTCAGTCACTCGAATTCGAATTAATTTGCGTTGCTCAACATTTTTCAGATTTATCAAATTTTTCCAACAAATCCTACTAAATTGTGTAGGCGTAAATACAACCGAGTCAACGAACACAGAACAAAATAAAAAAGACAAACAGATAAACAAAACAAACACATTTTTCAAAACAAAAAAATACAAATTATTCCAAAATCACAGCAAAACAAAAAATACTGTAAAATCCGCCAGTGTACTTGCCGGAGGTCCTAGTGAGTTCACCTTTAAGCAGAGCTTCCATTTTTGCTATCCACTTTTTTGTTGCTTTGCTTTCTTACTTATTTAAATATGTGACGCGCAAAATAAAAAGGGACCTAAGGCTAAAAACCAGTTTTGTTCAGGAGAGCCATTTTAAAAATTAGGTCCCTTTCTCTTTGCGCTTAGAATCGTCGACTTCACTTTCATAAAACGCTCATTTTTCTGGGAGGGAACACTTTTGGGGCATGTGATCGGTCTCATTCGATGCTCAGATGTTGTCCACATCAAAAAAAGAAAAAAAATGAAAATTGATTTTTTTTTTACCCTTAGGTCCCTTTCTCTATGCGCTGCCACATATATATATTTGTCAGGCGAAAACAAAATAGCAAGTGACCGATCCAGTGTTGACAACTCTTTTCCAGTGTTGACAATGGGTTTGAGCTTAATAAACTGCTTTTTGTGAGAAAACGGTTACGTGTTCTTTCTACTTCTCGTTCGAATCATCGTTCGCGTAGAATGTGATGAGAGAAAATCATATTTCTTTCGTGTACGAGGCGAACGAATGCGTTCTTTCGACATTGAGAAACCGGCCATAACTATGCTGATACTAAGATAAGAAAATTTTATAGATTTCAGTGGAGTTTCTAGAAAAAGAAGTCCACTCTTAAAATAAAGCTTTTCTGGTGACTGCCACACCTTTGAAGTTATTGAGCCAAACAAATTCTTTTCCCCACTGCAGGAGTTTCGCTTGAAATATGAACTCTGCAATACGGGAGTTTGTTTTGTTTACGTTTAAGGAGGTGTTTATACGTCCTACTATGACATAAACGACCCCCTGTGCCGATTTTTCCCAATTTTAGTCCCAAACACATTAATTGGCTTAACCGCTATCGGAAACATGGACGGATGGATAGATGGACGGAGTTGGGTTAAAAGGACTTTTTCTAGTGTCTACTCATTGTCGTTTGTCTGTGAGGTTATGAGTTGGTGGCAGCCCTTAAGACACGAAAATGTTTTTATTAGGGTGGACCGATTTGTAAGCACAAAATTTGCGATATTGTGCCATCGATTTTTCCATAGGAAAAAAGGTCCACCACGATATATCAAAAAAAATTATTTCCGAGGCGCCTAACTTTTTACTTCTTGACTTTTTCTCAACTTTAATTTTGAAGTTTATTTTAGAAGGTAAAAAAAAATATTTTTTTAAATATTTCTTTCCTAGGTGACATACAATACTCTTACATACAACTATACTTATACATTGACACATACAATACAATGTATAAGTAACATATGAGCGCCCGAGAACAGAAATACGACTGAGTGAATCGCAGAGAATCAAGGTAATAATAAAAAAAATATTAAACTTTTAATTTAAAAAATTAATATATGGGCGCCTCGAAAATGATTGATATGTCAAACTGGAAATTTTTTTCTCATGTCAAAAGCTATCGGAAAATATGTAAAACTCAGCTAATCTTCCATCTAGCAGAAGGATATTCCTTTAGATCTGCTTCCGAAAACAACTACTTTTTTGGCTTGATTGTCTTAGAGTTAAATTTTTATTTGCTTTAAAATAAAGCTTCTACGAATACGAGGATATGTAAGTCGACTAACACTTTTTCACTCGTTTTGCCCACTTTTTGCTCTAATAAGTTCAATCAATCATAGACATCTGGTTGGATATACGACCATGACATTGACTGGCTTCTTGTCTTATACCCACTGTACTCTGTTTGTCCACTGTACTATATTTGTTCACTTTTGCTCTTAAGGTATTTTGTGTTTACCCGCAAGGATATCGCTATTGATACTGAATGTCTACCTCGTCTTCATGATACGAAAGTGACTGTGTGTGGGCTGTTGGCATTGGCGCGTGCACCGGGTTATGTGCTCAATAGCATAAAGTTTAACAACGCATTTGCTAATGAGAAAAATATAGTAAAAGTTTAATGTTCGATGTTTTTATAAGGGGGAATTTAAACTAAATTTAAACTGTAGCCATTATTTATGAATAAACTTCTTTAGGGGGAAAACTTATGTTATATTATTTTGGTTGGTATGGTAGCTGGAGGTAAATGTGCAATATATTGAATAATCTTAAAAGGAATAATAAATATGATGAGCATGCAAAAACTTGAAGACATTCAGAGGGAGAAAATTAAGATAATAAGTCTACAACTACTCTCGGCGGTAATGAGGAATTGGTCAAAACATATTTTTGTGTTCATCTTTTTACGAAAAATTTTCTACTTTAAATTATTTATTAACTTTAATGTCCGTTCGTCCGTCGTTATGATTAATTATTTTGCAAAAAAGTTGCCTTAAGTCCTGGCTTTCCTGCTACTTAGGCTACGGGGTCTAAATATTCAAATTTAATTACTGCGTGCAATGTTCCAATATGATTTGTTGTTATCTTTTTATAAAACTTTTAATAATTTCAGGAAAGGAGCTCTCAGATTTGTCATTGTTGTCTGAAATTAAAATTTAATCAAGAGTTTGTAAGGTAAATGTCTTCTTAATGATAGCATAAATATACGAAAGTAAAGGGTGATCCAACCATAATGCACGATGTTAGTTGTGAGTCACAAATTTTTTTGCAAATTTAAATTGACTTTTTGTGTATCAGTGTTTTACAAATCATACGAGTTTCATGGAGAGGTTACAGTTGAGCAGCGAGTTAAAGCCTTAAATGAAAATGGGCAAAATGAATTTTGTGCACTTCGTTATATTTTTGGTCATGTTCTCTGAAAACTTTTTGTTTTATTTACAATAAACATAGGTGGACTACCCTCTACACTTGCACTGCTCTTTTATCAAATGATTTTTTTTAAGTGTAGCACAATGTAAATTTGAAATGTTATATGATTCCAACACGAAAATGTTAGAAACTAGAATGGAACTGAAAGTATGCTGTAATCAGATACTTAATTCCTAATTTAGGTTTTAAGGTTAAGGTGGCTTTTTAGCGTTACAGGTATATTTTTTATAATTTTTTTTTACGTTTTCCATGCTTACGGCTTATTATTGTTACGTTAACGTTTTTGTTTTCCTATAACTTTAATGACACAAGCTGTGTTTTTATTAAACATTTGACGACTTTAGATTTGTTTTTGACACGACTCTCAGTAAATCGCTTTCACTTAATTTTACCAATTTTGAATATGAAGCGACAATTTCACATGTACCTTAAAGTCAATAAAAATAAGTCAAAGACTACTCAAGCAATTTATAGATAGCGGTGGAAAACTTGTCAAAAGTCAAGAGTTATTTGATTACTCGTACGAGGGTTGCTATATATATTTCTGGCCTAAGCAACACTAAGTGTTGCCTGGCGCCATCTGACATTTCCATTTGAAAGTTTTCCTTTTTTAGCATTAACGTACTCAGAACGTACGACCATCATTTGTGTTGTTCAAAGTGACTTGAACACAATTTGGCAAAAAAGTGGAACTAACTCGTGAACATTATCGTGCGATCATTTTTCACAACTTTTGACGTGGATCATAACAACACAAGTGCATCGATCAACTTAAATCTTTACATGGCGATGAAGCACCTTCCTATTGTACTGTAAAAAACTGGTTAAATGAATTCAATCGTTGCCCACGCTCGCTCAAAGACGAAGATCGTGAAGGTCGTCTAAAAATGACCGTTGTGCCATAGAACATTCATGCCGTGCGTGAACTGATAATGTAAGATCGTCATGTGACATAACGTGAGAAAGAGGCATCCTTGGGCATTTCTTCCACCAGCATACATTCGATATTGCATGAACACCTGGCCGTAAAAAGGTTTGTTCTCGTTGGACCCAGCACAAATCGACAATCGCTCAAAAAATGGCTCGTGTCGATTGGTGCAAAGAAATGTTTAAAAAATACGATCGCCGTGCTTCAAAAGACGATCATCACAGGTGACGAATCATGGATCTATGCGTATGAGCCCGAAACAAAACAGCAATATACCGTGTGGGTCTTCGAAGACAAGCCAAATCCAACGAATGTTGTTCTTGGAAGAAGCACTTCGAAGCAAATGGTCGCCTGTTTCTTCGGCAAAACTGGTCATGTGGTGACTGTTCCGCTTGAGCACCATAGGAGGTCAGTTCTGAGTGGTAAACCACAATTTATTTGCCTGAAGTCTTTTGAGGAATTCGAAAAACTAACAAGAGAAGACTATTCATTGTGCACCATGACAATGCGAGCTCTTACACATAGGCTCAAACCAGCGCCTTTTTGACCGGCCAAAACTTCGAATTCGTACAGCACTGACTTGGCACCCAATGACTTCTGTTTATTCCCGCACATCAAGAAAAAATGCTTGGTCAACGATTTTCGTTGCCAAAAGATGCTGTTGAAAGCGTTCAAAAACCATGTTTTGGAGGTGTCTTAATCGGAGTGGAAAAAGTGCTTCGACAATTGGTTTGAACGCATGCAAAAGCGTAAAAATCATGCTGGAAAATATTTTGAAAAACAAAAAAACCATTTTTGATGATAAATATTCGCATTTTCATTATTAGGCCTGAAATATATATAAAAGTCCTCGTAATATCGAAATATGTTTTCAATTCATGAATATGTATTAAAAAAATTTCAAATTCCTCTTTACATTCTTTACAAAATATCCTCAATCTAAGCAAGCAATGTAACTAAAACACGTCTAATTTGTCTTTTGTGAGGCACAACGAATCAATAATTGACATGATTCGATGTTGGCTTTAACCATGTCAGCGATTTCGTTGGGGAATTTCACCACTACAGCCGATACTAGGGCCACCTTATTACAACCAACATCAATTTGGCCAGCGTTAGTTGTTTGGACACAATTAAAACCGCAGCTAATCAAAAGGTCTGAGCACGCAACACGATACTCTCTGAAGTGGCCGATTGTGATGCAACTTCTCATCAAGGCATCGAAACACCTTGGAGTTAATGGGGCTTTTAACTGACGTTGTAACATGATTTGTCTTCTTCACAACTGTCCTAGAGAAGGCATGGTCGAACCTTTTATACTCCACCATGGATTGCTTTGCGGTAAGGCATTGACAGGATTTAGGTATTTGGTCGTTGGTCCATGTTTGCCAGAACAACATTTGCGGGGCCCACGTGTACGCACCCATATTGTCCTATTCAGCTTCGTTAAGTAAATTTTATTGTTTTGGAGAACCCATATGTTTACTGTTTATGAGGTCTGAAAGGGACAAAGGGCGCCCGTATGCTAGGACCTTTAATTTAGGCAAAGAAAAGGTTAATGCATAACGAGATAATTCCACTGTTTCTGAATATCCATAATTCAGTGTTCAAAATGACATATATTTCGGCGACCTAGGTTTATCACTTTAATAATCTTCGAATCGAAAAATTATTGTTATTTCTCTGATATGTGATGTATTTTTATTGTTTCATAATGCCTATATGATTAAAGCTTAAAGCCCATTTTCTGGTGTTTAGGGTCTACGTTAGAGTGACCGCAAAAAATCAATGTCGGAATCTTGTTCGTCTTAACCCCACAAAACGAATCCCCTTTCCAGATATTAGGATAGCCAAAATTTGAGCCCGATTAAAGGACGTTAACACGTGCCGCTCGTCGCTCAAAATTTGAAAAAAACGAATTTGTTGGCCAAAAAGTTGACGTATTGAGCTATAACTCGAGAACGGTAAATAATAAAAACACGCACGATATCACAAAAGATAGCTTATTTTGTTCTTCAAAATTTATGTTATGAACAAAATTGTTGTAACTCTAAGTCAAACCGAGTTACGGCAGCTTTAGCTCCGAAAACGTGACCTGGTGCCACCAGGAGCATACTTCATATATTATGTTATTATGTGATAAATTTTTAATTTTTTTGGTATATTTTTGAGTTTAAAGTAGAAATGTAATAAAAAACACAAGTAATACAGTTAAATTCAAGAACATTTTTATTTTAATATATAAAGATGAGGGATATATTCGATAATATTACATAGTTATCCAATTTATTCTAGAGCTTTTGTTAAAGTACTTTTTGAAACGTCGGGATACAATGCTCGGCATTTGCTTACAACTTGCAGGACATATTGCTTTTGTTCTTCATCGTTTGTCAGAAGGTCGTTGAAGTCAGTTATTAATTTAATACCACGCTCAGCCATATCATTTACTACTTTTAATGTTTTGACAATTTTCAATCCTTCTTGGAAGTTATTATTTTGAGGCCAGGTGTTTGGATTTTGTCTAAGCAAATCTATTTTTATATTAAATCGGTCAAAAAAATTAAACGTTTCTTTGGAAAGTATATTAATTAATCCTCCATCAACCAACTCTTCTAACTTTTCTTTCCTAACTTTTGGATTTACAACCCTAGCTTGCTCTGATGGTTCATCTGTGCTACTGAGCAATTTATTAGCCATTAATAGCTTTTCATCGTCTGTAATGGTGGGATCAAAGAACGACAATCCAACCAACTCCGTATTCAAATACCACAAATAATTCGAAAATTTAGTGAGTGCTATTTCTGCGATGTCGTTGTCACATTCTTTATAGTCTAATAGACTACGCAAAATGTCTAAATCTTGCTTTGGCGCTAGATGAGCTTTTGGAGCATTGAACCAAGCTTTACAGTAAATTTTAACTAGAAAAACAGCAATAGCACTTACAGAACTTTCTTCTCCTCTAGACATCTTAAATTGGCGCCGAAAAATAAATATTTTTAAGCAGTAAATAGCCTTTGCCATCCATCTGGCGTGATGAATGGCGCCAGGAGTTCTAAAACCCACAACATTGCCGTCTAGTGATCCTGCAAACACGAGAACCAACTGCAACAGCTCCTTGTAGTCATCTCTTGGATGGTTCTCAGTTAATTTCTTTTTGAATTCAGCAGTAACATGTGCAATTAATTCTGGAGATAGCTGCTTTTGTATTAGATTGTCACTAATACCTGTGTCATATTTTTGTTTGTCTATCTTGGGCCACGCAAGGAGAAATCTTTTGAAAATGTCTGGATGAGGTCCCGTGGTTGAACCCATTTTTGTGTCGAATACGCCTCTTAACATAATTTCCATGATATGGTGACGGCAAGCTAGGTGCAGTAATTCTCTTCCTAACATTTGCTGCAATATGACGCATGCTCCTTTAAATCTTCCAGTGTTGGATGCTGTAGTATCAAAGCACATCGCCTTGACGGTGTTGGGAAGACCCCATTGCTGTATGCATTCATATACGGCAAGTGCTTGCTCCTCTCCTGAGCTGTTTTCTGTTACAGGAACTCCCAGCAGTTGTTCCTTGCCGCCGTATGAAATAGCAATAGCTATTCGCTCACATTGCTCATTTTTTAAAACACCCGGTAAAAGTTTACCGTCCCAATGGACAACCACGGCCTCTTTTTCTGGAATGTTTACTTTATCTAAAATATTTTTAGTATAGTGTTCTCTGAACATTTTCCTTCTAGTATGTAATAAAGTTTTGGAGACTTTGTACTTAAGAGGGTCAAGGTTAAGTGCCTCTAGTGTAGCTATTAAAATTCTCGTGGCATTTCTGTCGGATACCTTACACCGATCTAACAAAATTGACAATTTCATGTTTTAAATCTCGTGAACGCCTCTTGCGTATGAAACTTTCATCCTTTTTCTATCAGATGGACCTAGATCTTCTGCAGCTTCTTCCGGGATCTCCATTGCCTCCAAGTTTTCAAGCTCCTGGTAGATGATGTCCTCTTTAGTGTCTTCTTCTTCTCCGAAATTGTACTCATCATCCGTTCCTAAGAAGCATCAAGAAAATAATAATAATAAATTGGAATAATAATATAAAAAACTCACCAATATCAAAATATTATTCTTGGATTTGTCGGTTAATTCTTTCAAGTTCCTTTTGCTCCTTGATTTCTTCAGCTCTAGAGAACTTGCGATCTACTCCAGACATGCAACCTGGACGGCCCTTCTGCCTCTGTTTCACGAGAAAAGTCTTATCTACTTCCGATTTCATCAGAGTCAAGGCATCTTGATGAGCACTATCAAAAAGATCGTCTAACTTTTCAACAAACTGTTTAAATTTGTTTTTGATCGTTTCCGATGTTTTCTTCCTGTCTTTTTGAAGAATTCTCCACTCGACGTGAAGTTTTTCAAGCTTTGTTATTGTATTTTTCTCATCTTTAGCCGGGATTCGAGCTTTCTGCCAAAAAATTAACACCTCTCGTATAGTAAGTTTTGCTGATTCTCTTACAGTTAATTTTACAGTACGTAAATTATAAAAGAAAGCACACAAAACTTGTCGATTTGAGTGTAGTTTACAACCTGTGATCTGGTGAATGGGAAAGCCAACAAGAAATATTTTATCCTTGGTCCGGCTTTGTACACCTGATGTGGATGCCATTTCAGAGTCTAGGTAAATTGATTTCTATATATTTAAATAAAAATAAAATAAAAATTTAATAAATTAATTAAAAATAAAAATAAAATAAAAATTAAATAAATTAATTAAAATTAAAAATTTATCACATAACATAATATATGAAGTATGCTCCTGGTGGCACCAGGTCGGAGCTAAAGGCTGCCGTAACTCGGTTTGACTCAGAGTTACAACAATTTTGTTCATAACATAAATTTTGAAGAACAAAATAAGCTATCTTTTGTGATATCGTGCGTGTTTTTATTATTTACCGTTCTCGAGTTATGGCTCAATACGTCAACTTTTTGGCCAAAAAATTCGTTTTTTTCAAATTTTGAGCGACGAGCGGCAAGTGTTAACGTCCTTTAATCGGGCTCAAATTTTGGCTATCCCAATATCTGGAAAGGGGATTCGTTTTGTGGGGCATATAAGTTGCGGTCAGTCTAGTCTACATATGACAGTCAAAATCCCAAATTGGTCCAAATCTTAAATGTAGGTCCCATGGACCTTGCCCATAGTTCAACGCCTCCAATTAAGCCAAATCGTAAAATTAATGTCATATTTAGTTTCTTCTGTTTCCACTATTATCCTGAGCACCCATATGTCCATGTTTGAAATGACCAACTTCTCCCCATCCCAGGGACCTTCCCCCCTTGTTGAAGGTCTCAAAGTTTTTCATCCGATTTTATGTCTTTAGCTCTAGAAACCACAAATTACATCCCATCCTAATGAAATTTGGCACATGTTTGTTTTTTGGGCCAAGGAGAACGCTATTGAAATCGAAGAAAACCAGTTGAGATTTGGAAATAGCTGCCACTGATAAGTTTTAAGTTTATATCCAATCTTGATGAAGTTTGGCATAAGAAAGTTTCTGGGTCCAAGTACAAACGATGTTGAAATTGGAGAAAATCGGTTCAGATTAAGATATACATTAAATTTCCTTTTTTTTGATTGATTGAGAGGAGAAATATATGGCAAAAAAAATCTATGATAGAAAGAAATCTTCGCAGAATAAAGCTGTGCGATCAATATAAAGAAAAAAGAGAGAAATTGAAATCTATAATAAATAATAAGAATGTATATATTTTACCAAAAAAAAACTCAAATATGACATTTGTTTCAAAATCTGGGTAAATTGGCCCCAACAATATATTCTCAGGTGACTTTTATCAACATCTAGGATTGCAGGGTATAATATTGTCGGCCAAACCTGATCTTAGCTTTTTGTTTTAGTTTTAATTAAAACAGAATTTATTTTGGTAACCACAACGAGAATAAAAGACGACAGGTAGAACGGATCTACATTTAAAGCACAGATTAAATTAACCAAATATTGAAAAACGCAATGGGAAGAAAAGTGGATGATAAAACTTAACATAGGCGAAGTCAGAATCCATCAATCATAGTAAAAGAAGAAGTAAAACCGCATCCATTGGTCTCTCTTTCCGAGGTAATTTTGTGCTGACACAAATTGGGGCATAAGTGAAGTAACACACGCCCAGCAATGACATCATCATCATTTATACGGCAAGAAGGAATTATTAAAAAATTATTTTATGGTTACATAATCATTTTAATAACATTTAAAAAGACTGTCAGAACGGCTGCGTGTTAGTCCCACTTTGGCATAAATTTGAGGAGGTGTGTGCACATCAGGGCGCACAAGGACTCTGTCGTTGAAGTTTACAATTTGTAACGTAAATGTTTCTGAAGACAAAAGGCACAAGAAAATGTCACGAAAACAAAAAATAATTGCAAAGGTTTAGGGGAAATTTGAGGCCGTAGACATACAAAGGGTGATACCCAGTGGAGAGTTGAAAATTACTGAAAGGCATTCTCAATACCCGCATATTTTAGGAAAAATTTTAATAACAAAAGCATGCAGCATTCTACCACTCCACATGGAACACACCCTCTGTACATATGCTTAAACGTTCAAATGGAAACAGCACATTAAGGATTATTAAAAATTACACATTCGATTTTTTTTGTTTGTTTTAAGCTAGAAACAAACCTTATCTCAAATATTGTAATTTACAAAACAAAACCAACAAAGACAACATTTACAAACTTCCCAAAAATGTTCATTATTAAATATGTTAAAAAGAAATGTGATGAAAAGGGCAAATTTTGGTAGTCCCATGGTGAGAGGCATCATTGCTTTATGAAGGCGCAGTTGGTAAAGGAGCGACTTTACAACGGCAATAGGTTACTGCGTTATTACGGGCTCTTTTTCTCCATACCTCAACACGAACATCAACCACGTGCATGCACCCATATTTAAATATCTAAAAAAAGTCTTTTTGACAGCATTGCTGTAAAGAAAGTAGAAACCACGGCAGTGGGTTTACTTGGCTACAAGGGCATTTTATTTAAATTCTATAATACACTTAAAGAAAATTGTCTAAGAATGTCATGAAACTGAAAACAGTAGATTTGCTCGATTTTTCCTAATTCTAGTCAGGTTGAAATACAAGCGAGAAAATTCCAGAACATTCAACTAAAATGTTCAATTTGTAAAATCTGATTGAGGTAACCCGAGATTACGAGGGCTTATCAACAATCCCGTGACTTTTCAAACTTCTCTCGTAGTTATATGAAATACAACACTGCTTATGTGGAACACTGCTCCCATCAAGTACCATATCTTAATAGACTACTGTCAAATTTTGAGATAGTTTCGTCATTTAGTTTGTGTTGAACAGCTGTTCAAGACATACAATCTCGTAGATTTTGTTAGAAATGGAAAAAGTGAATTTCAAGTGTTTTTCACAGTATTATTTGCGAAAAAAAACCCTGTAATCGAACCAAGATAAAGCTTAAAAAATACGAGTATTATGGGGACTCTACGCTATCGAGGTAAATGGTAAAAAAATTGTTTACTGAATTTCGTTGTGGTTGCACAATTACAAATGAAGCTGAACGTTCTGAACGGCCAATTTAGGTCAATTCACCCGAATGTGTCAAAAAATCCACGATATCGTGTTCGCCGAACGAAGAGTAAAAGTGCGTGAGGTTGTTGATGCCATACGCATTTCATGTGGCAGTGGATTTTAATGATCTGTTGGGTTTAATAAAGCTGTCTGCTAGATGTCTGTCGCGTTATCTCGCAATTGACCAAAACGTTACCGTGTGACATCTTCAAAGGATTGTTTGGAATTTTTAACCGCAATTTAATTGAGTTTTTGCTGCGTTTTGTAACTGTGGATGAAACATCGATCCATTACAACACTCCGGAGACCGAGCAGCAGACTAAACAATAGGTTACTCCGGGTGAACCGGTTCCGAACAAGGTGACTTTGTCGGTGAATAAGGTAATTGTTTTTTGGATGGACGTACCCCTCGTCCACATCGATTACCTTCAAAACGGAAAAACATTTTTGTTTTTCCCTTTTGCCAGTTGTTTTATTGATTTCAATTGTTTACTCGCCATTTCATCAACGTGTGGACGTTAGGGGTTGGATAGTGTTGTATGGAGATTCTAAGTAGCAAGATTATTATTGAGGTCGTCGCCGAAAATCGTAAGAAATATCCATCACATGAAAAAATTAAATTAATTTGACTAACATTTTCAAACTATAAAAAAATTTCAAAATTTAAATACATGTAATTTTACTTTTAATAAAAACGAAAATAAATTATCATCAATAATAACAGAAAATTTAAACGAAAATATTATTTTGTGGTGAATTGTGTTTTGTTTGGTCGTTGTAAGTGCATTTTGCATTGGAGTCTTCTTATGGGTTAACGATAGAGGGTATTCATGACAAAAAAATGTATGGGGAATCCCTTAACAGTTGAAGTTAGATGGTGGATTTGTTCTGAGAAACTGGTGGAATTGCAGAAATATTCGAGTTTGTCTTACATTTAACTCCTCTAGGGGCACTTTTGGGGTAGTAAATTTTATTAAATTAGTGCACTGGAGTCTAAATTTGTCTATAGTAGAAAGGCCTTTCTTTTACATATTGAATACGAAATCGGCATTCACTGCAGTTAATCTTTAAGATTGCTAACAACAAACTCTAGTGAAGTGCGACCATATCGCTGTATGTTTTAATATAATTATTTACGTATGCTGGCTTCAAGTCCTCTAGTAGGTCCGAGCCAGCTACAAAGTTTCCTTCTAAAAGTTTATATATTTTATGCAAACGCTAGAGGGATGTTAAGGGTGGGTGATTTAACATTTGAAATGATTAATCGGCTGTAAAAAAAAGGAATGATTTTCTTATTTAAATTTCTGGTTTTATTGGAAGGCTAGAACATTGGTTTTAATTCTGCCCCTGTTGTAAGCCCTAGCATTTCTTAAATTGTTCTGGAGTACAATGTAGAAGAAGTAACATGAAAGACTGTGCCCAGCTTGATACCTCTTGTCAAAGTGAATGGTTCCAAGAGGTTCCACCGCTGACAAGGTGGTACGTACTGATTTGCTGCTTGTGGGTATTTCGCAGTGTCAAAATTTGGTGGATCGTTGACCTATTCGGCCTGAAGGCACAATAATATGGTTGGTTCAGGTCTATTAGTTTGGTATTCAATCATTGATGCAGTATGGTCGATATTATTTTTACTCGACGGTAAGGGGACTTTTTTCACTGTAGTTGGCGCAAATAGTCAATGCTTAATTTTCTTGAATTGAAAATAGTACGCTGGTGTTCCCATCATCGGGCAAACGTTCGGTTTACCATATTGTGCAAACAAGCGGATCCATTCGTCTCCTTCGGTCTTATACAGCTATACCAATATTCCGTCGGCTTCTGTATCTTACTGTTTTTTGAGTCGGGTTATAACTGTAATGAAATTTTCCTGGGTCGGGGACGGGCATTCAACTCTATCATGTTAGTGTGTGGTTATCATCGGCAGGTCCACTCATAAATGCTCTTTCTAGATCCTTAGAAAACTTTACGTATCTGTTAGCAGACTTCTATTTGCATCTCTATAGGAAACGATGCCAATATACATGTCTTCCGTCTAATGTTTGAATTGTTGATAAAACTTGTTTGGCGTCGTTTATGCTGCTGTACTACACGATCTTCTTACATTGGCGTCAATTCAAGTATCTCTTCTTTTCTCTGATAAGACTTGTCTCCTTTCTTACCAACTCCCGATATCGCTTCAACACTGCTCTGCCGTCGTAGATACCAGTGTCGCTTTGTTAGCTCTTTTCTTTGCATTTGTCGCACCACTATACTCCTCACCATTTTCATATAGTACCCATTATAAAGGTCAGTCCAGATATGAAGACCTACCACTAAAAGACAGAAATCAAACTTTATTTTAGTCCACGATGAGTCTTTCGTTAAAAACAAATGCTCATACGAGTACATATTAAAAGTGGACATTTTATTGTTGCCGTGGCCACATTGTAACCATATATTTTCTCTGCGTGTTGTATGAAATAATTATCACTGCTCTTGGACTACAATTTAATTATGGAATGTAGAATTTCATAAAAATATGACTAGCTTAGATATTTCCCAGAATATTAAAACCTCTTACTGTATTTAATTTTTTCGTGCTCTTATGTTGCCAAAAGAACTTTTAATAACCGTAGAAAGCAAAGAAGAAAAATTTAAATTCGATACACAAAGAATTTCATTTTTTTTTAATTTAAAGCAGCTGTGCAACCGAATAAATAATATTTTGTAGTTGTGAAATGAACTCTTGTGAAATGTCATGATATCATTCTGAAAAGTTCAGAAATGAGATTTTGTAAGAGGAGAGATTTTTCCTTTTTTGCCGAATAAATTATTACATTCGTATAACCAGACATACACGAATAGGTGTATGTCAGGCGTGTGTCACCTCTGTAGAACTTTTTTTCATTTCTGCCTCTCTTGCATAACTCATGAAAGATACTGATATTCCACTCGTGACCAGAAGTGCTGTAGTGCAACTATAACATTAGTAACATAAAGTTAAACTTAGTTGACGATTTTGCAACGCAAAGGAAGCCTCAGGGGTTTACCCCTATACTTACATACAATGCATTGCGTTAGTCGGTAGAAAGCAAGGGATCGAAGGGGGGAAAGAGGGAGTAATGTTTATTGACATTCGTCTTGAATTTCTGAATTGGTGGGACATACATTTGCCGGTCGATTCCTCGATTGCACATAAGGATAGTACGGGCGAAAAACAAATTTGATCTGAAGTGTATAGTGCGGTCAACCGGCCAATCGATAACAAATGGGTGTGAATTTCTGGAAAGTCGTGTATCCCTGCTGGACATCCTCACGTCAGGAATAAGACCACGAATGTCTGAAGAACACACACCATGGAAGTAGCCATAGAATAGCGACACATAACCCACATTCCGACGATGCTCCAGGTAAACAATAGAGTTGGATACCCTACTGTCAGCACCAGCACCATCGCTCTCCTTTGAACACGGTCCAGATGCTCCCAGAATGATTTTGGAGCACCTGCCCATATATGGGAGTTGTATTCTATCTTTGGCCTGATTTAGGTTGTATATATATCGAAAAGATCAGAAGGAGTGAAACATTTCTTGCACCGCTTTAGGAACCCTATACACTTGAGTGCTTCTTTCGACACCCAACGAGCGTCACGTTGTATTTTCATGCCCAGAACATCAAGAGCATCCGATTGGTCGACATCCATACCATCGATAGGTAATAACGACACTGTTGAGCCAGTGTACTCGTATCGCTTGTGAGACAACAAGCAGCACTGTGCCTTACTCGCATTAAAATCTACTCTATTCACTCGACCCCAATAAAAAAAGGCCAGTAGATCCCGGCCAAGTGTCTCATCCATAATTCGCCTTTTGTCTTCAATATCTTGAAGACTCGGCCTGCGGTCGAATGAATATGAATGACGTAGGTTGCTTTCATCCGCGAAAGAGTAAATTGGATTCACGGTCTGACCCAAAAGATCATCAATGAGAATGAGAAATAATGGGGGAGAAAGGTCAGAGCCTTGTGGCACACCTGCGGTCAGCCTATGTTTATTGGATGAGAACCCATCTACAACAGCTCGTATAGTGCGATTTCTAAGAAAGCTCGATATAAATCGAGCAAATGTATTACCGATCAGCTTTGATAAGAGTGCCAGACTCTATCAAATGCCTTGGAAATATCTACAGCCACTACCTTACTCTCACCAAACTGGTGGATAGACCTACTCCATCTTTCCGACAGTAAAGCCATTAGGTGTCCCTGAATTAATAGGAATGCGAATCATACTATAGTTTTAGAATCCCAGGCTTTTACTAAAAATCAAAAACCTTAAGGACACCTTGTTCCATGAAACCATTCCAGTCACGGTTGATGTCCATTTCTGTTAATATTATTATGGCCGGTTTTTGTGTGACTAGAGCTCAGATGTCAATACACCATTTCCACTTTGGGAGTGTCAATTCCGTCTCTACTAACTAGGCATTAGTTAATCCATGGTTATTTACAAATACATACTGACGATGTGTTGAGTTAATCCTCACAAAGTGTACTTTTTGTACGTGTTTTAAACTTAAACGGAAAATATACACCTCCGATTTCTGTAATTTTAATTTTTGTTTTCGGCCTTTATATTAAATTTTAGCTTATTTCAACCTCAAGCAAAAACCTCGTACAAATTTGAATTCTTTGAATCATTTTACGTAGATCAAGTCTGAATGTAGTTCATCGAAGTACCTACGATCAATATTTAGATAGCTTGCAAATAAAATGAAACATTAAGTGGACACTCCTCCATCGTACAGTAAACGCTTAATATCAAACTTTCTCGCCTTTGCTGCAAGACCAGACCAATTTGCCAATGGTCTTGCGAACTTTACGAGGTTTTCTTTATATATTTTTGACCTAGGCAACGCTAAGAGTTGCCTGGCACCATCTGACATTTCCATTGGAAAGTTTGACATTTTTAAGCATAAACGTACTTATAATGTTTTGACGTACGACCATCATTTGTATTGTTTACAGTGACTAGAAAAAATCAATTTGGCAAAAAAATGGAATTAAATCGTGAACATTTTCGTGTGATAATTTTTTACAACTTTCGACGTGGATTATCACGGCAAGAGTGCATCTGTATCGTTGAACTTAAATCTTTGTATGGCGATGAAGCACCATTCTATAGCACTGTGAATAACTGGTTTAATGAATTCAATTATGGCCGACGATCGCTCAAAAATAAAGGTCGTGCAAAATCGTCCGTTTTGCCAGAGAACATTGATGCCGTGCGTGAACTGATAAAGCAAGATCGTCATGTGACACACGTAAGATAGAGGCATCCTTGGGCATTTCTTCCACCGACATACATTCGATATTGCATGAACACCTGGCCGTAAAAAAGGTTTGTTCTCGTTGGATCACACACAATTTGACAGTTCCTTAAAAAAACGATCGCGGTGCTTCAAAAGACGTTCATAAGAACGTCACAGGTGACGAATCATGGATTTATGCGTATGAGCCCAAAACAAAACAACAATCGATCGTGTGGGTCTTCGAAGAAGAACCAAATCCAACGAAAGTTGTTCGCGGAAGAAGCACTTCGAAGCCTGTTTCTTCGGAAAAACTGGTCATGTGGCGACTGTTTCGCTCGAGCAACGTAGGACGGTCAGTGCTGAGTGGTACACCACAATTTGTTTGCCTGAAGTCTTCGGAGAAATTCGAAAACGAACAAGAGAAGACGAATCATTGAGCGCCATGACAATGCAAGCTCTCACACATCGGCTCAATCCAGTGCTTTTGACCGGCCAAAACATCGAATTGATGAGTCATCCGCCGTACATCCCTGACTTGGCACCCAATGACTTCTTTTTATTCCCCCACATCAGGAAAAAATTGCGTGGTCAACGATTTTTGTCGCCAGAAGACGCTGTTGAAGCGTTCAAAAACCATGTTTTGGAGGTGTCTTAATCGAAGTGGAAAAAGTGCTGCGACAATTGGTATGAGCGCATGAAAAAGTGTATGAATCATGCTGGAGAATACATTGAAGAACAATAAAACCATTTTTGATGACAAATATTAGCATTTTTATTATTAGGCCAGAAATATATCAGCCCTTGTATAACCAAGCTGGGCCGCACCACAGCAGGAAATTGTGTGTCAAATATCAATAACGGGAAGTAGTTTTAGTGGTTTAATTTAAATACATTAATTTGTGCTTCAATTGAAATTTCTCGAAATTTATTTGAAATATTTTCAGAAGAAATGCATTTTCAGTTGTGCGGCTATGCTAACCAGAAAAACTTTTTTTTTTGGCGATCATGAAAACCCCTACGTGTTCTTCGTGAATCCAAGCATCCTCAGGAATTGTGGACTTTTTAGAGCTGAAATTATTGCCTGGATGGTATACAACATTTTTTATTCCGTTTGCAAACCCTCGAAATATTGATCGAAAAACATATAGTACTTATATTATTGATCGTCTTAAATTCTAAGACAATGTTGCCATGTCCGTCCGCCCATCCGCGTGTCCGCACGACAGCATTTGAATGATATCATCTCCAACTACGAGGACATATACATAATTCCGTAACTTTTCCAACTTCCCTCATAGCTATATGAAAAGCTACACTGCTCTCAACAAGTACCATCTGTTTATAATACCATCTGTTAAATGACGGAACTTTGAGAAAGTTCCGGCATTTAGTTTGTGTTTAACAGCTTTTAAAAACATACAACCTCGTGCATTTTGTTCAAAATGGAAAAAAGTGCTCATTAAAGATCACAAACCGTCAATCAAACCAAGGAAAAGCTTGATAAATACTTAATAAAAAGAGGTTTACTGACTTTCGTTAATACACCCGAAAATATCGATAACATCCACGTTATGGTGTTAGCCGATCAAAGAGAAAAATGCGTGAGATTGTTAATGCCGTACGCACAGGGTTACCGTTGAAAAACTTCAAAAAGTCGCAGAAAAAGGGGATTATTTTTAAAAAAGTGGCACAAAAAGTTTTTTTTTTAAACAAAGTCGCAAACTTTTCTTAAGTTAATTTTATTAACACAATACATTTAAATTTAATAAGAAAAGTAATAAACAACACAGTAAAAATAAAGTTTCATGAAATCAGAGATAAAATACACATTCAAACTAAAAAACCATTCAATTTCTGATCCTCATGTACCCTCCACTGTACGATAATAAAGCGCAAAAAAATTGTTGGAAAATTTGCTTCAACTTTAGTACCCATATGTCCATATTGACTATTAATTGCCGGTTTTGACCATGCAGGCCATCTGAGCCCAGCCTTTCAGCAGCTTAGCTCTTATTTGAGGTATTAAAAAAGGTAAAAACGTTTTCCCTCTGGGTCGATTTCGCCCATTTACAATCTCAAACACCTTGTGACCATAAGCCTGCAACATGCAAAATTATCGTGCTTTCTGAAATCACGCGGACGGATATGGCTAGATCGTCTCAGAATTTTACGACAATCAAGATTATATATACTTAGTAGGGACATAAATACTGTTACAACATTGAACACGCCCATTTCAATAGTAGAACTCAACATATCCCGTTATTGTCATATGGGTTTTGAAAGCTAACTTCATTAGCGTTAGTCTGTAACAGAATTTTAAAATTCTTTTGACTTTCATCATGGAATGGTCAGATAATGAGAACCGTATCGCTGTAATAGCGTTTCAAGTGTGAAATGAAAAAAAACGCCATTTTCAAAACGCTCCGGCCCCTAGGGATTAGCCGCATGTTTGTCTACCGATGCATAAAACTGTTTGAAGAGACTGGGGATGTAAAAGACCGCCTCCGGACGGGCCGCCCACGCTCTGTTCGAACACCGCATGTCATCAAAGCCGTCAAATCAAGAAATCCGCTCCGAAAAAGGAAATTCATGGCCCGTGAGATGAATATCACGCAAAAGTCCATGAGTCGAATCATTAAAAAAGGCTTGGGACTTGGGGCTTTCAAACGACGTCCCGGAAATTTATTGACTGCAGCTTTAAAAAAAATAGGATTGAAAAATGCAAACGTCTTTTGGTGCACGCTGATAACTTGCACAGAAAAATTTTGTTTACCGATGAAAAACTTTTTCCGTTCAGGAAAAATTTAACAAGCAAAATTATAGAGTGTATGCGCGGTCATCTAAAGAAACATCTGAACTAATCCCAAGAGTGGAAAAGGGTCATCACCCAGTTTCAGTCATGGTTTAGTGGTTTGGGTCACTGACCTGCATTTCTGCAAACAAGGAGTCAAAACATCGGCCAAAGTTTAACAAGAAACCGTTTTGAAAGCTGTTGTGAAGCCTCTTAACAATTTCTGTTCCAAAACCAGTCATGGACTTTCCAGCAGGATCCTGCGCCGGCCCATAAGGCTAAGATGTCCAGGCCTGGCTTCGAAACAATTTGCCAGCGTTCGTTTACTCTGAAGAATGGTCCTCAGGCAGTCCAGATTTGAACCCATTGGATTACAAATTGTGGACGGTTGTAGAGGACAAGGTTTGTCACAAAAGATACCCCAACATTGGATCTCTTAAGACTGCTTTGGTTCGAGCTGTGGGCAATTTTCCAATGGACGATGTTCGTGCAGCTATTGACGATTGGCCAGTGCGACAAAAAGAGTGTGTAAAGGCAAAAGGCGGACATACACTTCAGTAAATATATTAAAAAAATATTTGTTCCAAAAACATTCAGTACTTTTTTATTTTACAGCATAAAACGTGTGTAACAGTATTTATGACCCTACAAAGTACTTTATAGGATCTCCGATCAATATTTGGTGGTGCTGCAAACGGAACGACAAATCTAATATTCTCTTGCGTGAAGTGTATAAAAAAATCCAAACATCAAAAGTCGGGCATTGCAGGCTATATTATACCCGGCTCTACTGGATGCGCAGATGAGCCAACTGAAACTAGGCTTTTGGACTCCTTAAAGTCATGAAGCGGGTTCTTAATATATCCAGATTTTAAAAATATTTTCATATGGATTCGTTGTAAAATTTTAAACTTTGGTAACCATATGTCCTTGAGTGAATGGGCCGGATTTTCGGCCACCTCAAATCAAGGTTGCAAAAGATGATACAATAGAAGTTTTTTGATAAATTTTCGGCATAGAAAGTACCGTGACGGCCGCTGCTCATTTAAGGCTTACTAAGTAGATACATTTTTACACTTGTTCCGAACTGTTGGCATTTTTACCTTAAAAGCACACTGTTGTGAATGCTTTTCTACGAAGCATTTTCAGTTACTGATCAATCTTAATGAAATGTTTCAAATTTCCTCAAGACTGGATGTAATATGTGCGTTTCAGAGATGTACGGCGGACTGTTTGGAGGTTGTCTTCGCAGCCTATGTG
Source organism: Hydrotaea diabolus (assembly GCA_963513945.1). Taxonomy (NCBI): domain Eukaryota; kingdom Metazoa; phylum Arthropoda; class Insecta; order Diptera; family Muscidae; genus Hydrotaea; species Hydrotaea diabolus. The sequence continues at coordinate 185,985,636 of OY740718.1, forward strand.
CAATACACATATAGATGCACTGACACACTACTACGAGTACTATAATGCCTAGCGTAAGTGCCAGGTTATAATCAAATAAATTATAGTAGTTTTTTCTCCGGAGCAACCCTTAACCCTAGAAATACGAATGCGCGTATCTTTTAAAAGCAATACACACATTTCGAGATGTGGAAAGTAGCAAGAATTTAAAAAAGTGGCAAAAAGGGGGATTTATGAAAGAGGGCACCAAAAGTCGCATGGCTTTCAAAAAGGATCAAATTGCCACTTTAGTCTCATAACGGTAACGCTGCATACGCATTTCATATGGCAAAGTGGTTTCGATTTTAGCTGATAAGTTGGGCTTAAGAAAGCTGCCTGTAGCGTATTGACCAATTGGCCATAAACGTAATCCAATGACTACTTAAAGGATGGTTTGGAGTTGTTTCACCGCAATTTCAATGGGTTTTTGCGGCGTTTTGTAACTGTGGATCCATTACAACACTTCGAAGTCCAAGCAACAGTCTAAACAATGGGTTTATTCGGGTGAACCGGCTCCGAAGAAGGCCAAGCTGACTTTGTCAGCCATATAGGTGATGACAACGGTTTTTTGGGATGCACGCGGGATAATCCACATCGATTAAGGGGAAAAACAATAAATGGGAATATTAATGGAGAATATTAATGGAGAATATTAATGGAGAATATTAATGGAGAATATTATTACCAATTTAAACAGGATTTAAAAACGACACAATATGCCCAAACAAAAAAAAATTACATCGAGATAATTCACGAGTGCACACTTGTGCAGTCTTAATGACAAACTGGCTCAGTGGAAAGAGTTATTGCAAAAATATCTAACGTCAGTATTAGAAGGAATTTGTTCTTAAGGCATGACAATTTATAAGGGTCAGAAATGTCCGGAAAAGTTTATGCTGCTTAAATTCCCAAATTAATCATGCTTACTAGCTACGAGGGCGACCGCAAAACTAACTGGCCTGGCACATTTTCTGTTTTACTAGCAACTTTTTTGTTTTGTTTTTTAAAAGCAATCTTTTATAAGCCATCTGCCAAAATTTCCGAAATATTTAATGATTATTTTCTTTGTTACAGGTGATTGAAGTAAACAAGTTTTATAATTTTTGAAAAATGGAAAATAAAGAGTTTAGTGCGGTAATTAAACAATTTTATATGAAAGGTTATACGCCACAATTAATCAAAGATGAATTGGATTCTGTTCATGGCGATAATGCACCATCATACTCCACCGTGAAATCCTGGGTTTAACAATTTAAAATGGGTCGTTCAAGTACGGAAGATGAACAACGCTCTGGAAGACCGAAAACTGCTACTACTATTGAAAACATTAGAAAAATATTTAATGAATTGACTAAAGAGAGACGAACAAAGCTCAGAGAGCTTGCTGATATTGTTTAAATACACGAAAAACAAGTTTGGAGTATTTTACATGATGAACTCCACATGAAAAAGCTATCCCCAAGAACGCTGCCGCGTTTGTTGACTTTGCCTCAAGAAATCGCCCGTTGGATCAATTCCGAGGAGCTTTTAGCGATTTATCAGCGTAATCCAATAGAGTTCTTGCGCCGATTCATAACTGTTGATGAAACATGGATCCATCACTACATCCCAGAATGCAAAGAACAGTCAAAACAATGGATAGAAGCTGGTAAAAGTGGTCCCAAGAAGGCGAAAACTGTTAAGTCAGCATGAAAAGTAATGGCCACAGTATTTTGGGATGGAAGGGGTATAATATTTATTGATTATCTTAAGAAAGGAAGAACTATAAATAGTGAATATTATTGTGCATTATTGGATCGGTTGAGTGAAGAAATCAAGATAAAACGACCGCATTTAGAAAAAAAAGTTCTTTTTCATCAAGATAATGCTCCTTCACACACTGCATTTTTAACTCAACAAAAACTGGCCGAATTACGATTTGAAATTGCTCCGCATCCACCATATAGTCCAGATTTAGCTCCTTCTGATTATTTCTTGTTTCCAAATTTAAAAAAAATTCTCGGTGGCAAAAAACTTTCGTCCAATAGCGAGGTTATTGCTGAAACTGAGGCATATTTTTAAGGTCTTGAAAAATCTTATTTTTCGGATGGAATTAAAAAACTTGATGAAGTGTATTGAGTTGGAAGGAGATTATGTTGAACAATAAATAATAATAGTTCCAAAAAAACGGTTCTTTTTATTTTAGGCCAGATACTTTTGCGGTCGCCCTCATATATGGAAAGTGTTCTATTTTTTTACATTATTACTTCTAATGCTACTTTAATTAAAGATCATTGTAAAAGATATTTAAAATTCTGCCGCAACACCACAATTATCATTTGTATTTATAATAACAGTTTGCCACCACAAGTATTCGTTAAAACATCACTGAGCTCTCAATGAGTGGCACAATTTATTTGTTCAGCGAAGCTTTATTCCTGCGACTTAAAAAATACGGCTTTGTATATATTTTCGTCCACTTTTATGCCATTTAAAACAATTCTCAATTGCTTTACTTATAAAGCACATTTTCTTAGCCTCGCTTTTCTTTTGGTCGTTCTACTTTGGTCATGAAAGTGGTTCCTCTTTCTGTTTTCATTTAAAACGCTGTCCTTTATCTGCTCATGCATTCATCACATTTTCACGCCAAGTTCCATTGTTATGCATTAAACACATAGACGACAGCAAGCAGCACGACGACTGACTTCAAATGTCGTTGGCGACATTTGTCGTTGTGCTGCCACCTTTTAAAATATTTTGAGAACGGCGAAATTATATTTTAGCATACCAAGAAGATATATAAAAACACCTTGACACCTTGAACATTTAATAAATCCCAAAATGTTTGACGCAAATTTTCAGTTTTTAGTTAAACGCCTTTAATCTCTAAATTATTACAACTACTTTAGTGCATTACCAACACTGTATCTGATATTGTCGCCTTTCAAAATAGAAATTAGTTTATATTGGCGACAACAGCAACGGCTGCTGTGCCGTCGTGCTGCTGTGACGCCGTCAAAGTAATCATTTTCATATAAACGTGTGTGTTTTAATTTTGACAGGTTGTCGCTCGCTGCTTGCTGTCGTCTATGTGTTTAATGCATTACTGTTGTCCTGGTCGTCATTGCCTTCATTGTCCCAAAACAAATTGACAATTTTTATATTGTCCTATCTACTGCAAGGGCGAGCTGGTAGCCAGAGCAGCTTCATCGAATAGGGATGAGACCAAATGTTTGCTAGTGTGCCAGTCTGGGGTAATGCAGGCTGACAGTAGTAGGTGGGGCTGTAGCTACCATAGCTAGTGTTGCGGTTGAAGAAATTTAATGTTGTTCTATTTCTTTTTTTTGTACAAGGGAATATCATTTGACTGTGGTCTAACAAAAAAAACGCCAAAAGCGACAGACAATTGTAGCATAGCAAATCTTCACATATACACCGCAATTCCGAGTGTGGTTCGCATAAGAAAATAATGAATTTACACAGTAGTCGAACAAAGGAAATAAATGATTTACCCAGCGAAGGGAGGTGGGCAAGGACTAAAGCGCAGGGAGTCTGCTCCTATAGTGGCGTTTAATAATACATTAAATTGGCTTTATCACAGCGAAACAGTCACTGTGAAATTGGAATGCGGTGTAAAGAAAAAAACATTGCGAGCATGCTTAGATTTTTACTAGGACAGAGAGCAGACGATGATGGTGGCCATTTAATAGTTATTAAATTGAAAGACGGTCGTATTGCACAATATCGCTGGTCAACGTTAAAATCCCTTTCAGAACATTTCTGAGATTGAATTTAAAAGTTGTCCGCTTGATTACTCTACCGCCGGCAGTTATTGTTGAATTGGACTCCGCCTACCCTTAAGTGTTTATTTAGTCTCATAAAGTTGCTTGGAGTCTTATAAAAAAAACGTTCACAAAAACTGCAGAGAGTTAATTATTTGTCGCTCATAACGCACTATACAAAATATGAGCGTGATGAAGTACAATTTGTAACTTATAAAGCTGCAGGATCTCGAATCGAAAGGGACCTTTGTGTGGGGCCTATTCGAAAAAATGGACCGATATTACCCAATATTATATGGAATGGGTGGTATCGCTCTTAACGCTTCATGCTAAACTTGGTAGGGATGGAATGTATAATTTGGTTTCTTAAGCTGAAAATTCTAAAATATGGATGAAACTTTGTATAGGGGCTATACAAAAATATAGACCCATGTGGTCCAGTTTAACCACAGTTACCTAATGATTGCTCATAACGTACCAGGCACAATTTGGGAGTGACCAAGTGCAATTTATGGCTTCCGGAGCTTCAGGACCTCAAATCATGAATGATATTAGTATAGGAGCTATTCGATAACTTGGAACGATATCGACATATTTTACCAGAGATGTGTGCTGGTCCCTTTTAATGGCCTGTGCGGAATTGGCTGTAATATGTGCCGTTTAGAGCAGTTGGTTATTAAATCGAGAAAAATATGGATCGATGTGGACCAATCTTAATAGGGTTCCTCCTTGGGTCAAACCTGAATAGTGGGCCAAATTGTAATCGAAATCGGTTACATTAATTGCGACCTGTACTTTAATTACAAAAATATATGGATGGAGAGCCGGGCGAAAGGATGGACATCGCTCTATTAAATAGATAGTAATTCTAAGTCGAACTGTATACTTAACATTGGCTGTATCTCTATTCCTTTAAGGTGTTGCAAACATCTGCACTAGGTCTTAATACCCTGTACCACAGTGTGGTGTAGGGTAAAAAAGGCGACAATTCCACACTTTGGCCTGGTCAAAGCTTTATAATCTTAACCGTTGATAGCGTTTAATATTTCATTGGCATTATCAGATGATATGATTGTTGGTAGTCCATGTTATAGAGAACCTAATTTTTGAAACCCTGTGAGCGATTGTCCAATACCTTTATTTTAGCCAAATCGTTAGCTGAGTTAGTTTCAAGACAAATATTTGCAACTACCAAACAGGTTTGAGGAAGACCATCTTTATGTAAGTGTTTCGAGCTGATTCGATTTTACAGTGTCCGTCCGCCCATCCGTCATTTTGCTATCCATTTAAAGATACTAACCAAGCTACGGACGTAGTTGTTGTCATATCTTAATGAATATTGACAGCATTTAGAGTTCAGGACCAAGAGGAAAATCGGTTCAGCTTCCGTACTTACATTCAACCGATTTTTTGCCTTTAGCCCCAGGACCACATATTTTTTCTAATCTTGATGAAATGTGGCACGTATGGTCAATTCAAGTATCCTGCTCAACGAGGAATCTCGTACCCAGATTCCGTATCACCTTGAATACAACAAAAAACCGCACCCAGTTATTATCGTCGAATCCACCGCGCGTCTACCAAATACATTAATAAAGCTACCGCGTGCCTTCGAATCCAATACCAGCACGTTCACCGCGCGCCTCCCGAATCCAGCATTAGAACATCTTCCGTCCTACCGCAGCCAGTTTCGTACTACCCGATCGCTACCCCCATCCTATAAATAGGAGTTCCGAATAAAAGCATCTAGTACTACGGTTGGTCCAACAACAGCCATACAGCGCTACTGTTACTCCAAGTTCTCGATTGACTCAAATCGTGAATCCATGTTGAGTTGACAAGTGTAACGAACCCCGTATATACCAAATATATCTATACATAAGTATATATCCATACTTAAAGTATTGTAACCATTCACCATATATATATATATATATATATATATATATATATATATATATATATATATATATATATATATATATATATATATATATATATATATATATATATATATATATATATATATATATATATATATATATATATATATATATATATATATGTATATATACAATTATTTTTAATAACTCTTAACTTTTTGCACCGAAGGATGAGATCCTGGTGTTATTATTAGTTAGGATTTGTGGGTCCCTATCTCAACCCTGGGGACGACTTATAAGTACTTCAGCCTATGACAAGACCACGTTATACCAGCTCATGGAAATGGGTCATTTCGGTAAAAGTTTTGATGTAGCCCTAGTACAAAGGTGTCACTCTATGTTAGATACAACCGCTTTAGACTACCCGTTTAATGTCCGATAATGATCATATTTGGTATAGTGCCTGACGATGGACTGAATCCAATCATGGAACAATTTGGGCCAAATGCAAGAGTGTACATTTTTCATATAGTCCCCACACTTATGTTCTGGGTGCCAAAAAGCCTCTTCGGATATACAAATACATAACGATAGTAATAAATTTCTAACTATCTGTTGAACGCAGGCTGGCTTTTAAAAGATTTAAGAGAAAACAAACAATGATTAGCATATTATAGACCATATGGTGTTAAAATTGCACAAAATGCCAAATGTCCCTGAACTTTAAACCTATATCTCCTAAACATGTACCGATTTGATGCTAGCAATTGGTAGTATGATGTTGGTATAGAAAGAACAACACCCTAATAGAAAAGAGGCCGGTGCCACGCTTCGTTGACAGAATTTTCATATTGGGTCGTAATCCATAAAGTTGGGTATATTAGCATTAGCCAACAATAATTTTTCACTTTAACCACTAATATGACTTTTATGTATTCTATAAGGGCAGTATGCGGTCCTCCTATAGAAATTAAAATTAAGAGGATTGATGACTGTATCTTCTAAGATACAACCAACTTTTCCTAAAAAGCACTTTAATTAAATTAAATAATTTGATTTGTATAATTAAATAATTTTTTTCAATAAATGTGGTATGCAGTTGCATATTTTCACCATCTACCATAATATATATTTCTGCATCGAAATAAGCGACCATAATCATTAAATTGCTAAGCAATGCCAAATCGCGACATGTTATCTTAAATTTAAAAGGAAATGCTAAAACTAGATTATCATCATATGTGTGACGCTATAAATGAGACGATACACGACATCCGATCAATAGGACTATGCAAAAAACAACTGTAAGATTCTTTTCTCATGCCTTCATAAAACATTTATTTACATTCTGCTTAAACATGGCTGTATTGCTACAACAGTAGACACGTGTGTTTCTTAAGGGTGGTCCAACCATAATGGACGATGGTTACTGTGAGTCACACCTTTACGTCAAGTTTGTTGCTCAACTTATTTTGGCCCAAATATTTTGTTTTGCACATTATTGTCAAAGATCCTTCTATCGTAATGAAAAATATAAGGATAACTCTCTGAAAACTTTTTGTTTTATTTTCAATTAACATTGTGCGTTTATGTTGGACAACCTTTTAGCATTTAAGGCGAGTATGAACCGTTCGTGACATGAAAGACCTTCACAACTCAAAATTGACAAGTTCTGGCTAAAATACTCTTCTCGAATATTGCAATGCTCGCCATACAAAATTAGAACTTAAAAACTGTTTTTATTGATTTCTCATTTTTTAAATGAGACGATACACGACATCCGATCAATAGGACTCTGCAAAAAACAACTGTAAGATTCTTTTTTCATGCCTTCATTAAACATTTATTTACATTCTCCGACTAACTGTTTTCGATAATATCATGTTTCCTTACCTGTTTTTATGGCAGTGACCCTAAAAAGGTACATACTAAAACTCATTCATTGGCGCGGACAACAGTTGTTCAGTTGTTTAACAACAAAATCGTAAAAATGTATCCACTTCACGACAATGACTCTACGTATATTTATAGGCTGTAAAACTTGCTCGAATGTAAAACTAAAGCTGAAATGACACGTTATCAATATTTTTTTAACAGTTCGTGTTGCATTTTAAGACTCTTAGGTTAACAACTCAATATGGAAAAATGCCGTACAATACCTTTAAATCAGGCCATAATCTAGATACACACAGAGAACAGATTTGTTGCCACAACCGAATGTTCGTAGTTGCGAGTACTGTCCATGTATTTTATTGTTACAACTGAAATTTTATTGGGTAGACAGCAATTTTTACTAGAGGGAACTGACACTTTCGGTTGAAGCCACAAGTATCGGTAAACCTAACAGACTAAGATGATTATTGCAACTGAATTTGTACATGTATTAGTTGTTGTTATAGATTGTTGGTTATAAGTACTTTTTGAACAAATGAAATATTTTAACGCCCATCTTTGGATAAATGTTTTTATAAGCATTGCAGTGATGCTTCAATCTAAAAAAATTAGTTAAGGTATACGAGTATAACAATATTTATTACCAAGCTTTGGGCCGCCCGCCTAAAACAAGGAAAAAATGGGTCGCCACAAGAAAATATTGGTTTTTGTTTAGAATAATAAGGAGATCTATCTATGGCGAAAATTTTGATCAAGTCTAAGCAAAGACGCTTAATTAAGTAGAGCCTGTTTCTTTATTCTGGAAAATATTTTTTATTTATAGTTTTTTTTTTATTTATATGGCAGTATCGTTTTAAGGACTAACCGTCTATACCAAGAACTACAACTGTCTGCCCCTTTTATTTTTATACTTTGTTTGGGTATTTGGAAATGTTTTCGTCGTAAAAAAAAGTTTTGTGCTACTAAAACCGATGAAATAATAAAGGGTTTGTATGTTGATGTTGGAATAGCCAATATTATCCCAGTGAACCAAATTTGCCGACACTGTCTGATATCAGACAATTCTGAACAATATCTGAACTCTATCGAGAATTCTTACCGAAATCGTTACAAATTCTGTTCGATTTGTCTGAGGATTTTTTATTTATTCTGTTAAGAAATATCTGAACGAATTCGGCCCGAATTCTGTTAGACTTGTCTGTGGGATTTTTATTAATTTTTTGTTCAGACTTCTCTTATCGAACTCGCAACGAATTCTGAGCTATTTATCTGAGGTAGCCTATTTGTTTAAAATTGTTGTTATTTGCTTCATATTTTACAGTTGTTGTTCTTGTGTTCAGACATGTCGGAACTAATTCAGAACGAATTCTTAACTGTTTGTCTGAGATATTTTTATATTTTAAATTTAAATTTTGAACGTTTGGCTAGCTTAGCTGTGCGAGGGATTTTTATTGTGTTCGGAGGAAAACTCTACTGCCGGCAGTTCTCGTTAAATGCAAAACTGGTTGCCCTTAAGTGTATAGCCACTAAACATAGTTACAGCACAATTATTGCTTGCGAAACTGCAGACAACCCTGCTTGTAACTAAAAGTCTTTCCGAACGCTTTTTAAAAATGTTTTACAACTTTTTTTTGTAGAACAAAAATATTTTCTACTTTTTGATTATTTACATTCAGAATTTACCATGACATAAGCTCAGAATTCGGTTCGAAATGTCGGTAAAAAACATCAGAATTTAATAAGACTTAATGTCAGAATTCTGACCGAAGTCGTTCAGAATTAGTTTAGAATTCGATACGAGAAATCGAAATTTCCTTTCGAATTTCCCAAGACTACAGTTCAGAATTCGGTCAGAAATCGGTTAGAAATGTCGGCAAAAACATCGGAATTCCCTCAGAGAAGTAGTTCAGAATTCGTGTCAACCTTCTCATATGTTTTTCGATACGAACTCGGTAAGAATTCTGATCCGAAATCGTAACATTTTGCCGATTGTCGTACAGAATTCTGACCGAATTCTGATGGTTTGGTTTGCTGGGATGTTACAACAGCCAACAAAACTGGGTTTGATTACTACAGAGAATTAATCTGTTGTTATCACAAATTATTGGTACTAAAGTAACATTTACACCGCAATTAGTTAGTTGCCATAACCGCCAGTTGTTTAAACCAATAGTTTAACTGAATTCGGTTTGTATAACTGGGTTATTGGCTGTGAATACCGTGATATGGTTGTATCAACCATCATATGCAATGTTGGTTATTGCAACATGAATTCGGTTTATCCAACCGAATTTTTGTAGTTCGGACCGATTACCAACTTTTTTTTCTCTGTGTAGAACAACACAAACTACTCCAGGGAAGACTTAACCTTTCTAATACATCGGTAAAGGGAATACTAACATTCAATGGCTTGACATGGTCATAAGCATGTAAACAATTTAATTACGAAACACTCTACGATTATGTGCTGATGATGGCAACCATGAATTTACATGCATGTTTAGTGAACAAAAAATACAAAATTCCTATTAAATAGGAAAATTTCCAATTTAAACACAGAGCTACATTTTAAATATTTAAAAAAAAACCTACAGCTCATGCTAGATACACACGAGGCAACCATCAGAGTAACTTGTTGCAGCAACGAATTTTATTTGTTCACAACACGCGTGGCGATTGTAGACACAACCTTTGTGCTGTGTGTACCTGTGGAAAAGAAAAAAGAGAAAGGCGGAAGAAACGTATGCTTTTTTTCTCAGATTCTTATTTCTTCTTCAAGATATGTCCCGTAACTCTTTCTAATTTGTATATTCGCTAATAAATTGAACATAATAATAAAGCTCAAGCAAATTTAAGCGAGCATGGTATTACTTAAAAAACGTTTTTTCTTCAAATTACCAATTTTCAAGCATGTAGCAACGGAACAGGCCTAATAATACACGCGAAGCTACGAGGGTTGCTATATATATTTCTGGCATAAGCAATACTAAGTGTTGCGTGGTGCCATTGGAAAGTTTGGCATTTTTAGCATAAACGTACTCTGAACGTTTTGACGTACGACCATCATTTGTGTTGTTTACAATATGACTTGAACAAATTATGTTGGCAAAAAAAATGGAATTAACTCGTGAACATTTCGTGCGATCGTTTTCACAATTTCGACGTGGATTATCACGACAAGAGTGCATCGAAGAAAATAAAATCTTTGTATGGCGATGAAGCACCATCCTATAGCACTGTGAAAAACTGGTTTAGTGAATTCAATCGTGGTCGACGCTCGCTCAAATACGAAGGTCGTGAAGGTCATCCAAAACGGACGTTGTGCCAGAGATAATTATCGCATCCTTGGGCATTTCTTCCACCAGCCTACATTCGATATTGCATGAACAACTGGCCGTAAAAAAGGTTTGTTCTCGTTAGATCACGCACAATTTGACAATCGCTCAAGAAAACGTTCGTGTCGATTGGTGCAAAGAAATTTTAGAAAAAATACGATCGCGGTGCTTCAAATACGTTTGTAAGATTGCCACAGGTGACGAATCATGGATCTATGCGTATGAGCCCGAAACAAAACTACAAACGACCGAGTGGGTCTTCAAAGACGAGCCTAATCCAATGAAAGTTGTTCGTGGAAGAAGCACTTCGAAGCCTGGCTTCGGATAAATTCGAAAAACGAACAAGAAAAGACGAATCGTTGTGCACCATGACAATACGAGCACTCATACATCGGCTCAAACCAGCGCCTTTTTGGCCGGCCAAAACGCCGAATTGATGGGTCATTCACAGTACAGCCCTGACTTGGCACCAAATGACTTCTTTTTATTCCCTCACATCAAGAAACAAATGTGTGGTCAACGATTTTCGTCGGCAGAAGATGCTGTTGAAAAACAATTAAACCATTTTTGATGAAAAATATTCACATTTTCATTATTAGGCCAGAAATTATATACCAGCCCTCGTACTAAAACTATCAAAATGTTTTCATATTTCTGGAAACGGATGTGGCGACTCAAAACCAATTGGCCCTACAGCTCCAGACAAAGTAACGGTTGCTTAAACATGGCAGATTTGCTACAACAGTGGACGCGTGTGTATCTTAGGGGGGTCCAACCATAATGGATGATGTTTATTGTAAGTCACACCTTTACGTCACGTGTGTTGTCCAGTTAAGTTGGCCCAAATATATTGTTTTGCACATAATTCTCAAAGATCATTCTATCATAATAAATAAATATATGGAAAACTGTCTGAAAACATTTTGTTTTATCGTCTTTTTAGTTTTAGTTTATTACACCGTTCAACACGCTTTTGCACACATGAAGAAGACCTATATATTCGGAATCTACGTCGAAAAATAAACTACCCGTGTGTCCCAGTTTTTCTAGATCAATTCGTATTTTCGCGAAAAATGTGAATATATATTTGGTTAAAAACCACTTATATATCCATAAATTTTTTGCAAATATACGAATTGATGCAGAAAAAGTGGGATACACGTGTATTTTATTTTTTCCTCCTCTTTCAGAATATACTAATTTTTTTCATGTGTGCAACCAAAAGCTTAAATTTGTCATACAGTGTTATAAAAGGCTAGTATACACCGTTCGTGTCTTGGCAAACCGTCACCACTCAAAATTTACAAGTTCTGGCCAAAACACTCTTCTCGAATATTGAAATGACCGTTTCGCGATTCCCAACATTTTTTGAATCAGATTCGCCATACAAAAAAAGAACTTAAAAGTCGTTTTTCTCGATTTCTCATTTTTTTCGAATTGTGACACTATACCATGAAATGAGCAAAATGTTTGTGCAGTTCTGTACTGGAATCCTTTTACATTCAGACTATAGCTACTGCTAAGAGGAGGTGGTACAGTTTCGAGTGCCACATGATGGCAAGGATGTGCCTCTGTTTGTTGAGTCTCGTTCAGAGCGTATGGGTTGCCTTACACTGAAATTTCAAACGAATGAAAGTAGAGGCGTGCGTCAATTTGGTATTTTTTAATTAGATTTGACTGTGATTTTATTCTATCCCTTCATTATATGGCAGCAGCTACAATAACCTGTCATTTGCATGCCCTCGAAACATGAGACAGTGGTTTTAAAATGAATTGGAGCTGAAATATATGTATGAGTATTAGTACAATGTTTCAATTCAAGGGCTTGGTGTTTTCACGTACTGCGATATGTAGTGAAAATAGTTTAATATGGTGACATTAGTATTTTCCTTAATGACATCTAATTAGTTATTAAAGAGGAAACTTATTTCGAATGAGTAAGCTGCGCATGATATAATTTGTATAGTCACCGACCTCAGCACCTACTTTTTATTGTCAGTTTCAAACGAAAAAATAATTGTAAGAAAAAGCTTTAACAGGGCTGAGAGTCTATTCTCTAAAAGTCGCTGGAATTATCGATGTTAAAAACCCACCGCCGAAAAATTACAGAAGTCCTTAGTCGCATGTGATCGGCGTAATTTAGCTTTGCTAGTTTGCTCTTTTGTGCGAGCCGCAGTTTGCTTATTGAGCACGCCGAATGTTGAGATTTGGACATGATCCGCTTACTACGTAGCGCCAAAGTTAAAACAGGTCGTTATTGGAATGAACACAACCAGCAAGTGGTCAAACAATCTTCACTGCATCCACAAGGCATTACAGCGATTGACGTGAAGACGTAGTGACATAAAACCTTTCGTCGTATGAAGGAGCCCACGTTCTCATCGATAGTCCAGTTTTTTTTGAAGTTTTGGCTAAGTTTAGGGCCGGACCATTGAAACCAAATAAACAGATCTGTTTTGTGCGCTTTAGTAGTGTATGGACGGTGAAGGGCATAAAATGTTCCGTATAACCGCACTAATTGTATTTTTACTTGTTTTAAGTAAATTTCCTTTCCTGTCATTTAATTACTGACATCCTATATTTCGTAGTTTTGTATGAATTCATCTTATACTCGTATGTACGAGCTTTGCTCGAAATGCAATTTTTTATTGTTGAGGGTTTGAAAACTGATATTTCGAAGCATTGGCATAACAAAACCTTTGGTTTCCTGCTAAGCAAATGTCGTGACTGCAAGGTACTTACCGTGATGGAGATTAAAGCTCTCAATTAGAAAAATTATCTTATATTTAATATTTTCCACAACATATTCTAATATTCTGAAAAAAGATGTCAGATAACAATAATAAGATTTTATCTAAGCATTTACTTTCAAGATCTTCTTTAAACTGGAAATCGAGCCAATATATAAGTTGTATTAAATGTTGTCCACGTGAAACTAAAAAATATTAAACTTTCAAGATCTTCTTTAAACTGGAAATCGAGCCAATATATAAGTTGTATTAAATGTTGTCCACGTGAAACTAAAAAATATTAAAAATATTAAAATATAAGTTTCCTCTTTAATAACTAAATAAAGACAAAGGTCTTCATGAAAACAACAAATTTCATTACGGATTCGAAGAAGCGTTCGTTCCTAAAATATTTACGATGAATACAAGTATGGTTGGGGTAACCATATTCGAAGAACATCATACTATTGTAAGGAATATGGTTGTGGCTCAACATTATTTTAATCCTCGCAGCAATAGTATGATTCACACACAACCATACCATGACCCCTACAATTACTTAGTAGGGACATAAATACTGTCTTACACGTTTTATGCTGTAGAATAAAAAGTACCTAATGTTTTTGGAGCAAATATTGTTTAATATATTTATTGATGTATATTGTATCCAAAAAGAATCTACTTATTCGAAATGTCCGCCTTTTGCCTTTACACACGCCTAAAGTCGCACTGGCCATTCGTCAATAGCTGCACGAACCTCGTCCATTGGAAAATTGGCTACAGCTCGAACCAAAGCAGTCTTAAGAGATCCAATGTTGGGATATCTTTTGTGACAAACCTTGTTCTCTAAAACCGTCCACAATTTGTAATCCAATGAGTTCAAATCTGGCTGGAAAATTGAATCCTGCTGGAAAGCCATGGCTGGTTTTGGAACAGGGAATTGTTAAGAGGCTTCACGACAGCTTCAAAACGGTTTCTTGGTAAACTTTGGCCGATGTTTTGACTACTTGTTCGCAGAAATGCGGGTCAGTGACCCCATCGTAAGATACAGCAGGTCAGTGACCCCATCGTAAGATAAATGAAGCTGGGTGATGACCTTTTCCACCCTTGGGATCAGTTCGGATGCTTCCTTACTCGTAGATGCATACACTCTATCATTTAGTTTATTAAATTTTTAATGAACGGTTACAATTTTTTCATCGGCGAACAGAATTTTTCTGTGCAAGTTATCAGCGTTCTTCACCAAAAGACGTTTGCATTTTTCAATCCTATTTTTTTAAAGGCGCAGTCAATAAATATCCGGTACGTCGTTTGAAATCCCCAAGTACCAAGTCTTTTTTAATGATTCGACTCATGGACTTTTGCGTGATATTTACTCACTGTTTTCGGAAAGGATTTCTGTGAATTCTTAATTTAACGGCTTTGATGACATGCGGTGTTCGAACAGAGCGTGGGCGGACCGACCGGGGCGGTCTTTTACATCTCCAGTCTCCTCAAACAGTTTTATGCATCGGTAGACGAACATGCGGCTAATCCCTAGTGGCCGGAGCGTTTTGAAAATATTGTTTTTTACATTTCACACTTGAAAAGCGCTTTTACCGCTGTTTTACGGTTCTCATTATCTGACCACTCCATGATGAAAGTTGAAACTAACGCTATTAAGGTTAGCTTTCAAAACCCATATGATATTAACGGGGTATATTCAGTTCTACTATTGAAATGGGTGTGTTCAATGTTGTAACAGTATTTATGTCCCTACTTTGTATATTTTGGTCAACACTCAACCAAGAAATAATTCCCAGAACTATATAATGATTCCTACTACAACCATAGTAGCTTGAATCATAGTGATTCACACGCAGCCATACTATGATCCCCAAAATTACTTTTCAGTATTAGGTTATGTTGTTATTCAACAATACATTTTTATTAAGTAAATTATTTGAAATGCTAGGAAAAATAAAAGGAGTATTTTTTTAACAATAGAAAAATTCCATTAAAATAATGAGGTGTTTTATTAAAAATATATCATTTTTACAAATGCAATGTATTTTGTATAAACATTTTAATTTACAGATAAAAAGTACTATTTATGCGACAGATTGTTCCCAAGATGTTTATATTATTATTAACATAAAACCCAAACAAATATACTTTTGTCGCATCAACAATATTTTACTGTATCTGTATATTTTACCATATCAATATTTTTAAACTTAGTAAAAATACTATTGTTATATTTGAACAATATTAATTAATATTGCCGCTATCATTCTATTGACAAAATTTGTTTTGTAATTTCTTTAATTCATTTGGAGGATTTCGATACAATTAAATATGATTTTCGTTTGTAAATATAAATATTACATTTTTAACATTTTGAAAATAAAAGCGTTGTATAATTTTCTAGCGAATTTTATTAAAAAGCGGGCTTAAAAAATGGTTCTTAGGTCTTTTTTCCGGTAAGGGGTCGATTCAGATGATTGCGACGAACATACTTTTATTGCAAAGAACATATTATTGTTGCCGTGACCATATTGTACTCGTGACCATATATTTCCTTTGCATGTTTTTAACTTAAACGTACGCTCAAGCTAATAGGACGAATGTAAAATGTAAAGGGCGACGGTTATAAGGTCAATTTAGGTGTTCTGTATTGCAAGAGAACTTTTTATTATTTTCTTCACTTAGTTCTCTATGGTACTCTATTTTCTTCCCACCTTAAAGTTTTCATTTGAAAATAGAGCCAACTTCGGAAAAAATGCTATATTTGTGGCTTTTCTATTGTTATTTCGCAACTTTATAATCACTACCGATCGTTATAAAATGTTCACAAAACAAATAAAGACTTCATTGGAAGTATAACATATGTTAATCTACCAATACCAAAACTCGCCCGCAGTTTGTGTATGTTTTTCACTGATCGAATTTCCCTTTAAATATTTCTGTTTGCAACCACTGTGTATCGTGATGTTGTCAGTGTGTATTTTCATTATTTACATGGATAAATAATAGGGCGGTTGTTTGATAAATTACGTTGACGATAATAAAATTAAATGATGGTTTTATGAAGCAAACATATTTAGACAAATATAATTATATAATGCTGTTAAGGAGAAACGAAATAATGAAAATACATCGAAAAATTTGAAGATTACCGCGAATTTTGTTCCTTACTTCAATTCTGTTATATCCAATAATTACAACAATTTACTCGTATTAACTAATTACAAAAAGTCTCCTCGTCGAAGAAAGCTACTTTTAATAGTCTCTTAATTAATACGTTATTATAATTGTACAGAAAAGCTACCCTCATCATCACCATCAGGGGTGTTGGCATTCACCGCCCTTCGTTTGTCAAAACCAAAAAAAAAAAAATATTCCATCGAATATTGACTTTGATACATGCCATTGCGATTAATACGAGTGTTGTCGGTTTTCGTAAGCGTCGTCGCTTTTTACATGTAACTTTACCAGTGTTTGTTATAGCTCGTACATTACAAACTATGCTTTATAGATTGAAAATGAAATGTGTCCGGATAGGACGTTTGCACGGGAAAGGACTTTTTATAGTAAATAATGCACTAATATGGTCGAGGTTGTTAAGTCGCTTTAAACGCACGAAACTAAATTTTGGTAAAATCGGAATAAATTAATCTACAAATCGCAAGAGACTTTTTCATGGTGGATACAAGAATGATATCGTCTTATTTTAACTTATTTTAACTTATTTATCAGCGTGGAGCTCGCTCATTTTCTTAATGATTTCGTAATGATATAAAAAAATAATGAACCTTAGAAAAACTTATTTTGTATTTTAATTATACTGAACAGTAAGGAAAATTTTAAATTACATGATTTTACTTAGTAAGTACATAAAAACGGTTAAAACATTGAAAACACCCATTGCACAAGTAGAACTGAACATACCCCGTTAATGTCATATGGATTTTGAAAGCTAACCTCAATAGCGTTAGTCTGCAACGAGATTTTAAAATTGATTCAACTTTCATCATAATAAGAACCGTATCGCTGTAAAAGCGCTTTTCAAGTGTGAAATGTAAAAAATCGATATTTTGAAAACGCTGCGGCCACTAGGGATTAACCGGATGTTCGATGCATAACAGTTTCAGGAGACTGGAGATTAGGGGTATTCTATTTTTTAACCTATGTTTTACATGCCCATTCACGATGAGAAACATTAAAAAAATTTTAACTGCGTTTTTAGTTTTTTATTTCATTCAAAAAAGTTCACGCACCAAACGATTTTAAAATTTACATGCGCATATACACTAGGGGTATTCTATTATTTTTTTTTTTAATTTACATGGCTGTACACGATGAGAAACATTAAAAAAATCATAACTGCGTTTTTAGTTTTTTATTTCATTCAAAAAAGTTCACGCACCAAACGATTTTAAAATTTACATGCGCATTACAGTGTATATGCGCATGTAAATTTTAAAATCGTTTGGTGCGTGAACTTTTTTGAATGAAATAAAAAACTAAAAACGCAGTTATGATTTTTTTAATGTTTCTCATCGTGTACAGCCATGTAAATTTAAAAAAAAAAAAGTCATAATAGAATACCCCTACTGGAGATGTACAAGACCGCCACCGTTCGGGCCGCCCACACTCCGTTCGAACACCGCATATCATCAAAGCCGTTAAATCAAGAATTCACAGAAATCCGCTCCGAAAACAGAAAATCATGGCCCGTAAGATGAGTATCACGCAAAACTCCATGAGTCGAATCATTAAATAAGACTTGGGACTTGGGGCTTTCAAACGACGTACCGGACATTTATTGACTGCAGCTTTAAAAAAAATAGGATTGAAAAATGCAAACGTCTTTTGGTGAAGCACGCTGATAACTTGCACAGAAAAATTTTGTGCACCGATGAAAAAATGTTTAGCTTTCAGGAAAAATTTAACAAGCAAAATGATAGAGTGTATGTGCGGTCATCTAGGGAATCATCTGAACTGATCCCAAGTGTGAAAAAGGGTCATCACCCAGCTTCCGTCATGGTTTGGTGGTGTGTCTCTTACGATGGGTTCACTGACTTGCATTTCTGCGAAAAAGGAGTCAAAACATTGGCCAAAGTTTACCAAGAAACCGCTGTGGAAGCTGTTGTGAAGCCTCTTAAAAATGTCTTGTTCCATAACTAGCCATTGACTTTCCAGCGGGATTCTGCGCCGACGTATAAGGCTAAAACGTCCCAGACCTGGCTTCGAAACAATTTGCCAGCGTTCATTTCCTCTGCAAAATGGCCCTCAGGCAGTTTAGATTTGAACCCATTGGATTACAAATTGTGAACGGTTTTAGAGGATAAGGTTTGTCACAAAAGATAGCTCAACATTGGATCTCTTAAGACTTCTTTGGTTCGAGCTGTGGCCAATTTTCCAATTACATAAGCCACCGTAGAGTATTTTAAAACAGTCGTTTATCAGCGGTCCGACTTTTTAAAGAAAATATATGTACTTTTCAGTATTAGAGCTTTATGTTTAAAAACTATTGGCTATCGTGTACTTAATCTTAGGCATTAAAGCAAAACATGCTAACGAACATCCTATTATATAAAAATTTAATAAAATTGGCACTTGCGAATTGTTATCACTTTCAAAATGAATCGGCTTGCTTTTCCAAACTGCATAAACAAATGCACAGTCATAAGACCCCTGTACCACAGTCAACTAAGGGTTTAAAAGCGTCATACGATCAATCCAATTATTTCTTTTAAACGCTTAACCGGTTTCGCTTTTGATAACTACGGTTTGCTTACAATTGCTGATTATTGGTATCATTTCCCCAAATAGTTTGTTCATGAGTACGTGCCAGTATGTCTAAGTGTAAATCTTTATGACTTTCGGGTTTGGGTTTGTACGTACTTATCTGCAAATTTCCCTATTCGAACTAGTACATGTATGTGTACGATATGTAAGCGCTTGCGATAACCATCAGTAGATGCTTACTGTATGCTCGAATGCATGGTCTAATTAGTGTCTCTTTCGGTGTTTACATCCAATGACTTTTCGTGCTATAATCAGGTTCCAAATGGGTTATCATATGAAATTGGAGAGAGATAATAACGAAAACAATGGGGAACAAATACTCAAATTAACTTCTACGAATTGCTACCCTTGTAAAAGCCACCCGCAGCGCCAAAAATGCTAGGGATACAATGTCACAACTACTGCTGGTGATACGATAATTCACATATCGAATTCAAATGTGTGATGAGCTGAAATTCAAATCCAAACTTTTTATATTCACACCATGCGGGGGCTTTTTCACAGAACGTGTAATTTGGTTCAATTAAAAATAAAAAAGTACATCAACCCCCAGAGTTCGTATGTTGTTGATACGTAAAATATAATGTTAATGGATATTGTGCACCAAAAAAAAATTAAAAAATTGAGCTGAATTGATGGAAATAGAATACTTGGAAAAAATATATAATCCACACATAGTAAAAGATAAAAGAAGTGAAATTGTAAACAGTTGCAATTAAAAATCAGTGACTATTTTTTAAAGGGATCAGTAGATTATGATGACTTATACTTTTATAGAGGTTTAGGATTTAAGATCTTTAAAAAGACAAACGGAGTGGAGATTTAGATTTTAAAAATTCTGGGACGTTTTTTTATTTAAAACCTAATTGCGTTCACAAAAAATAAAAATGCAACAAAAATTGTAATTACTCCATAAGCCTAAAGGAATTTTATCAAACCTCTACCGTTAAGTAAATTCAGTTAAAATTTTACAATTTAAACCACCAATATTCTAAAAAAAAATAAATTTTGGACACCCATGGGTGGGTTCTAAAAGCTTTTAGTTGCAAGCATGGTAAATGTCCATTATAAAACTAGTAAAACAGCTTAAGTCGGACGTAGCCGTCTATATTATATCCTGTTCTTCAGGCTGTTCAGAAAGGCCAACTGAAAATTGGTTTTTGGGCCCCCTATCAAATTTGAATTGGTAAGAAAATGTCATTGTTTTTGGTAAAATCGCTTTACTTTACTAGTGGGGACATAAATACTGGTGCAACATACAACACACCCATTTCAATAGTAGAACTGAACATACCCCGTTAATGTCATATGGGTTTTGAAAGCTAACCTCAATAGCGTAAGTTTGTAACGGGATTTTAAAATTGTTTCAACTTTCATCATGGAGTGGTCAGATAATGAGAACCGTATCGCTGTATTACCGCTTTTAAAATGAAGATGAACAAAAACGATATTTTCAAAACGCTCCGGCCACTAGGGATTAGCCGCATGTTTGTCTACCGATGTATAAAACTGTTTGAGGGACTGGAGATTTAAAAGACCGGTCGGGCCGAGCACACTTTGTTTGAACACCGCATGTCATCAACGCCGTTAAATCTAGAATTCACAGAAATCCGCACCAAAAACAGAAAATCATGGGCCATGAGAAGAATAGCACGCAAAAGTCCAAGAGTCAAATCATTAAAAAACACTTGGGACATCGGGCTTTTAAACGATGTACCGGACATTTATTGACTGCAGCTTTAAAAAAAAAATAGGATTGAAAAATGCAAACGTCCTTTTGTGAAGCACGCTGACTTGCACAGAAAAAATTTGTTCGCCAATGAAAAAATGTTTACCGTTCAGGAAAAATTTAACAAGCAAAATGATGAATGAGTGCATGCGTGGTTATCTAAGGAAGCATCTGAACTGATCCCAAGGGTAGAAAAGGACCATCACCCAGCTTCAGACATGGTTTAGTGGGGTGTCTCTTACGATAGGGTCACTGACCTGCATTTCTGCGAACAAGGAGTCAAAAGATCGGCCAAAGTTTACCAAAAACCGTTTTGGAAGCTGTTATGAAGCCTCTTAACAATTTCCTGTTCCAAAACCAGCCATGGACTTTCCAGCAGGATTCTGCGCCGGCCCATAAAGCTAAAACGTCCCTGGCCTGGCTTCGAAACAATTTGCCACCGTTCATTTCTTCGGAAGAATTGGATTACAAATTGTGAATGGTTTTAGAGGACAAGGTTTGTCACAAAAGATACCCCAACTTTGTATCTCTTAAGAATGCTTTGGTTCGAGCTGTGGCCAATTTTCCAATGGACGAGGTTCGTGCAGCTATTGCCGATTGGCCAGTGCAATTTAAGGCGTGTGTAAAGGCAAAAGGCGGACATTTCGCATAAGTAGATTCTTTTTGGCTACAATATACATCAATAAATATATTAATTTATATTTGGTCCAAAAACATTCAGCTCTTTTTATTTTACAGCATAAAACGTGTGTAACAGTATTTATGTCCCTACTAAGTATATGTGTTGGAACTATTTCTTAATCTGAACTGGATTTCTCCAATTTCAACAGCGAGTTTCCTTGGCACAAGTGTCCTTGTGCCAATTTCATCAAGATTTGATCTAGTATGTGGCTTCTAGACCTAAAGTTTTACAATGGGAGCTATATACATACAAATCTCAATAGTTTTTTTTATTTTCATAACAAGCTACTTTATATAGATAGCTAAACCTTCATCTGAACTGTTTTTTTTTAATTTCTTTTAATTTCTACTTTGCACAAAAAACTACTCGTGCTAAGTTTCATCAATATGTGATGAAATATGTAATATGGTAAAAACATAAAATAGAAAGACCATTAGTGCATTAGCTATATCTAACTATGAATTCTTTTTCAATATCGTCCTTGGTCCAAAAAAGTTACTTCGCAGGTCATTAGTTTCAGTATTGTCCTACCTTGGTCCGAAAAACTAACTTGTGCCGTAGCTGGCCCATATCGGCCTAAGTTGGCCTTATGCAAAGGTCCCTCCCGAGTGGAGCTGCTCCTATTGCCTCATTTTATATGATATGAACGCGGCCCTAACAAGTTTGATATTTTGATTATATTAGCCACCATAAAAAAACGTCTGTGTGTTTTTCCGATACTTTTCAGGAGAGACAAAAAACTGTTGCGTTTATTTATTTTGCGGAATTTCTAAAAGTTGGTAATTGCAGTCGATTTGTATACAGATGTTTTTACTAAGGGCGCTATTTTGTGTGACACAACAATATATGTGACGCTGAAAATAGAAAGGGACCTAAGGGTAAAAACCAGTTTTGTTCAGGAGAGCCATTTTAAAGATTTAAATACGTGTATCTTTGGTGTACCATCACTTTCTTAAAACGCGCATATCTCTGGGAGGGAACACTTTTGGGGTGTGGGATCGGTCTCATTCGACGCTCAGTTGTTGTCCACATCAAAAAAAAGTGAAAATTGATTTTTTTTTACCCTTAGGTCCCTTTCTCTATGTCACATAGGCCGTTTATGTATTGCCTTTTCTGCACGCAGAGAAAAGATATGGTTTCACTATGGTCACCGCAACAATAACATGTTCTCTATAATAAAAGCATGTTCGTCGCAACCATAGTATTGTTTTTTGAATTTCATTTTGACAATAGTATGATTGCGACAATATTGCTATTGTTGAAATGTAACAATAGTATTATTGCCAAATTTAGAAATGAAAATATGGTTGTAGCAATCATATAAACATGGTTGGTGCAACAAAAGTATTGCTGTTTAAAATTTACGTTAACAATAATTTGATTACGGCAATCATACAGTATGGTTGCGACTATGAACATAACAAAACAGGTTTTATAGAGCATACATGTATGTGTGTGCACACGTTTTTTTGATATACAAAAAAAAAACACATACACGCAATACAGTGAATGGTTGCTGTCCATTAAAAAAACAACATCAATCGGAAGGTAGTTTGAGGGATTTTTATTGTGTTTACTTTGTTCTGTGAAATACTCTAATACCGACTGGTTCTCGTTTATTTAAAATCTGACTGCACTTAAGTATATAGCCTTCGATCATGGGGTTTAATCACATTCTTTACTTGGTGTCTACGGACGGTGAAGTAGCATTCACCCCTGCTGGCAACTAAAAGTATTTTGACCGTTGGAATATATATTTTTGTTTCTTGAATGAAATGTTTAATAAAAACATGGCCTCAAATCTGGCTATGAACTAATATAAGTAGTAATGCAATTTAAAATAACATACTTAATAAAAATCTCTATTTTTGAATAACGACAATAACCAATCCTAATAAATAATTTTGGGGATCATAGTATGGTTGAGTGTGAATCATACGATGGTTGTGAGGATAATACTATGGTTGTGAGGATCATACTATGGTTGTATGAGAAACATACTATGGTTGTGAGGATCATAATATGGTTGTGAGGATCATAATATGGTTGTGAGGATAATAATATGTTTGTGGACTCAAACAACATCTGTAAAAATAACACTTATTAGAGGTATTTTGTATAAAATCGATACAGTGGTATTGGTCTACGCTAATGAAACTAGGTTTGACACTGTCTTTTGGACAAGGCCTATTTAGAATTGAATGTGTGCTAAAACAAAGTATCTTCCCGAGTTCAGGTACCGGGGCTCTAGAAACTGCATTTATGGTCTGCTCTCGATGGAATTTCACGAGAAGTAGTTTCATGGCATGGACTGTTTATAATTAAGATTATATCAGTACATATATACATCCCATTGATACATCCCTCATACAAAGGTCCCTCTCGATTTTAATTTAGCTCACATATGAATACGCCTAATTATTATGATCCTGCCTTTGAACATAATTCATGGTAGAGGGTATCTACGATTCGGTACGACCGTTTTTACTTGTTACTAATTAACATTTATTTTCTGTCAATTATATTGGCAATGTATTAAAGGCGAACTTAAATTTTTGATTTGGAAATTGAAAAGTCCTATGCCCAGAGAAACATAGGCCTTCTGCAATAATTTTATGATCATTTTTGTAAAGAAATGCTTATAGGCCTTTTCATGAACCAACAAAGATATCAAAAAACGATTTTGTGGGTACATGTATGACCAACAGGACTACGAAAAGCGACAATAAAAAAATAAAAATGTACACATAGGCCTTCTGTTAGGAACTACGACGATATAGTCTGTCCAACTGTAGACTTTTGTACTTATACACGATTGCCTGCATTTATCTAGCCTGCACTACGAGTATGTATGGTACAGTGAGTTATAACTAGGAATTCGCAAATCATACATTTTACAATAAATTTTAATTGATTTCTTTGTGCATACTTTTTCAAAATTACTTTTTTTGCATTTTTTATAAGGCTCAAATGCATATTTTGCTCAAAATATCACATGTTATGTACTAAATCAACAAATTATAAGTATCCGCAAATTTTATACATTCAGCAAATGAAATACGTTAGGGGGGGAAAGTGGGCGCTAGTACTCAAAGCCCACTGGCAATTTTTACAGTGTGCTACGGTGTCACATGCTTTAAACGGACACGTTTTAAAAAGGAGACATAGCTCCGCACACACATCCAAAAACTGAAATCATCCAAAGCTTACTTACCAGTATAAGAGCTTGGAACATCATATTAGGTTCATATGCTACCATCTTCTTATAAAAAACTTTCGGAAGAAAAGTGTTCTGCGCCTTTTGAAAGCGATGGAATGACCACAATTACAGGAAGATCATCTTAGACAGTACGCAGTATGCTATTGTTGGAGAATAAATTGTCATTAAGTATACACGGATACATTTCTACAGAAGGCGTGGCACCGCCCACATAAAAAATGTTACTCATAAAGTTTTCAAGTTAGGAAGCAAAGTTTTGACTTGGAGTATGGACTTTTAAAGTGTAAATAATTTTGATCTGAGAAAAAGTAGGCTGTACCACGACCCACTTTTTGAAAGCAATGTAATGACCTAAATATAAGCAGATGTAGACTGTATGCTAAAGTGTGCCTGGAAATTACTATGGTATATGTAGAATATTTTAAAAAGGGACATAGCACCGCCCCGGCTCTTGAAAACTTTAACGATCAGAACTCATAAAGTAAAGGGTGGTTAAATTTTAGGGGCCGATGTTGATTTTGAATAAAACACAAATTATTTAGGAAATTATTGTCATTGCTTTTTATTATGATAATATTGGTATAGTTTAATTATGTATGGAACAAAATATCGGCCTCCATCCGATGGTCCAAATTTTTGATGACGCTGAGGCATAATTGAGGTGCTATGCCGTTAATGTACCGAATTATCTCTTCCTTTAGCTCTTGAATTGTTGCTGGATTATCGACGTAAACCTTTTCTTTTAAATAACCCCAAAGAAAGAGGCCAAATAACATCGCCACGACGTGAGATAACACGACCATTGAATTTTTCGCGCAAAAGAGCCATTGTTTCGTTAGCTGTGTGGCAAGTGGCACCGTCCTGTTGCAACCACAAATAGTCCACATCCATATCTTATAATTTGGGCTATAAAAAGATTGTTATCAGCTCGTGATAGCGAAAACCATTCACAGTAACTGCCTGACCGGCCTCATTTTGAAAAAAAATACGGCCCGATGATGCCGCCAGCCCATAAACCGCACCAAACAGTCACTCTTTGTAAGTGCATTGTTTTTTCGACAATCACTCTTGGATTATCATTCGCCCAAATTCGGCAATTCTGCTTATATCCACTAAGGTAAAAATGTGCCTTATCACTGAAGATGATTTTCTTCGAAAACTGATCATCCACTGTTGCCTAAAGCCTGGATAACTTTTTTTTGTATAGTTGACCCTTTGTTGTTTATTTTTCAGTTATTGTTAGGCTTGAGGTCATAAGCAAAAAACAGATGTTGGTGTTTTTTATAAATTACTTAATTTTATATAACCAAAATTTGTTGAACTGACGTCGTCGTTCATCATTAGGGGTAATCACTAAAACAAAACCAAGAGCATAAAATTACAACAATACACAATTTTCTAACACAAATAACAAAATTTTTGTTAATAATATCATTTAAATAATTGTTTTACTTCTGTCCTGTTGTACTTCTAATA
This sequence comes from Hydrotaea diabolus, assembly GCA_963513945.1. Lineage (NCBI taxonomy): Eukaryota > Metazoa > Arthropoda > Insecta > Diptera > Muscidae > Hydrotaea > Hydrotaea diabolus. The sequence continues at coordinate 186,012,155 of OY740718.1, forward strand.
TTCAACTAATGTATGACTTTCCGTCGGTACTCGTACTTATAAGTAATGTGTCTGTATGTATGTGCACATCTATCATCTACATCTTAGATGTAGGGACGTCGTCGATGTAAAGCATCTCCAAAGTGTATCTTCTCTTATATTTCCATTATTGTGCTAAAATGTCTACGTCGTTAAAGTTTGGCTTGTGTCCAGTCAAAGTACAGTGGTTCGCAAGGGCAGTCTTCTGCTCGATTACTCTATAAACAGTTTTTAGGTCAGATTTGCGTTTTTCGCTTGAATATATTTGAGTTAGTCTGAAATTGAAAAATATCACATGAAATGCAGAAAAAAACTTGACGGTTAGGTATGGTTCACATTCAACATCGGCCCTTAAAATTTAACCACCCTTTATTTAAGATTGTTCCAATATTAAATATTTTATCAGACTTGGCATAAATTCTATGAGTGTGTAAAGATATAATATCTGAGAGAGTGGGCCCTTTTTGTAAGAGCGATGGAAGTACAATATTAATAGCCATAATAGGCTTGAATTATGCTACTAGTGATATTACTACAGTCAAACTCAAAATGTACGAGGGCAACCGCAAAAGTAACTGGCCTAACATAAACAGAACCGTTTTTTTTTAATTATTATTATTTATTTTTCAACATAATCTCCTTCCAACTCAATACACTTCATCACACGTTTTTCAAGTTTTTTAATTCCATCCGAAAAATAAGATTTTTCAAGGCCTTCAAAATATGCCTCAGTTTCAGCAATAACCTCGCTTTTGGACGAACATTTTTTGCCACCAAGAAATTTTTTAAATTTGGAAACAAGAAATAATCAGAAGTAGCTAAATCTGGACTATATGGTGGATGCGGAGCAATTTCAAATCGTAATTCGGCCAGTTTTTCTTGAGTTAAAAATGCAGTGTGTAAAGGAGCATTATCTGGATGATAATGCTCCATCATCCAGATCCAATAATAACAATAATATTCACTATTTATAGTATTTCCTTTCTCAAGATATTCAATAAATATTATACCCTATGCATCCAAAAATACTGTGACCATTACTTTTCCTGCTGACTTAACAGTTTTCGCCTTCTTGGGACCACTTTTACCAGCTTCTATCCATTGTTTTGACTGTTATTTGCATTCTGGGATGTAGTGATGGATCCATGTTTCATCAACAGTTATGAATCGGCGAAAGAACTCTATTGGATTACGCTGATAAATCGCTAAAGGCTCCTCGGAATTGGTCCAACGGACGATTTTTTGGGGCAAAGTCAACAAACGCGGCACATATCTTGCGGATAGCTTTTTCATGTGGAGTTCATCATGTAAAATACTCCAAACTTGTTTTTCGTGTATTTTAACAATATCAGCAAGTTCTCTGAGCTTTATTCGTCTATCTTTCGTCACTTCAATAAATATTTTTCTAATGTTTTCAATAGTAGTAGCAGTTTTCGGTCTTCCAGAGCGTTGTTCATCTTCCGTACTTGAACGACCCATTTTAATTGTTGAACCCACAGTGGAGTATGATGGTGCATTATCACCATGAGTGGAATCCAATTCATCTTTGATTAATTGTGGCGTACAACCTTTCATATAAAAGTGTTTAATTACCGCACGAAACCCTTTATTTTCCATTTTTCAAAAATTATAAAACTTGTTTACTTAAATCACCTGTAACAAAGAAAATAATCATTAAATATTTCGGAAATTTTGAAAGATTGCTTAAAAAAGATTGCTTTTAAAAAACAAAAAAAAAAGTTGCTAGTAAAACAGAAAATGTTCCAGGCCAGTTAGATTTGCGGTCGCCCTCGTATGTGCACATCTATCCGTGTCAGCTTTAAAGTTCATTCGCTTAGATGTAAGAACGTCGTTGATGTAAAGCATCTCCAAAGTGTATCTTCTCTTATAATTTCTTTCTTGTGCTTACATTTCTACGTCGTTAAAGTTTGGCTTGTGTCCAGTCAAAGTACAGTGGTTCGCAAGGGCAGTCTTCTGCTCGATTGCTCTATCAACAGCTTTTAGGTCAGATTTGTGAGAAGAAAGTATATTGCGTTTTTCGCTTGTGTATCTTTGAATTAGTCTGAAATTGAAAAATATCACATGAAATGTATAAAACAACTTGACGGTTAGGTATTGTTCACATTCAACATCGGCCCTTAAAATTTAACCACCCTTTATTTAAGATTGTTCCAATATTAAATATTTTATCAGACTTGGCATGAATTCTATGAGTGTGTAAAGATATAAGCTCTGGGAGAAGTGGGCCCCTTTTCTAAGGGCGAAGTAAGTCCAATAATAATAGGCAGAATATGAATGAATTATGCTACTAGTAATATTACTACAGTCAAACTCAAAATGGACTTTTAACATCTATACCGAATTTATTTATTTCTCTAAAAGCATGTTTGGGGATGCAAACAGCACAGAGTCAAGACTAGTAAAATATAAAAATAACCAAAAATTAATTGATTAAAAGAAAGAGTAATTGATAAGTAAAATCAAGATAGACTTTGCTTCTAAAGGGCTTATTTTTTGTTTGTTTAAATGATGCCTACCTACAAATAACTATTCGTTTATTTATTTTCTTAATGACCTTATTAAACAATTTTCACTTGAATCCCCTTGTCTCTATAGTTCTAATGCAAAAACTCTACGAAACATATTTGCTCCGTGACAACACACATGGTATAAATAGTAGTCCATGGTCCAGTAGCTTGGTTGTAATTAAAATCCATTATGTGTTAGTGTGATGGGCAATATTATATCTCTCGGTGTCTATACAATATTATATTGTCTACAAAGGTCATGGAGATAATAGAATAAACTAAATATGGGACAGCGAATATATTGACGAAAAACCAGAACGGTAATAATCAAACCTCAATCGCACACACTCCCGCCAGCTCACATACCATACCCTTATCGACGCATCTATCCGCATGGAATAAAAATTAATTTTCACACACAGACATAGCGACATGTTTTTCGTGTGTAAACAATTAATATAATAAAAATAGCATTAGCAATATAATATTATTAATAATCGTAATAAGCGTATGGTCTGTTACTATCAAAGATGTGATAGCCACTAAATTATTTGGCCTCAAACTCTTGAATCCCATGGACACTGTGAAAGCGATGGTGGGAGAGTCAAAGGGAAGTATACAGATAGTGTGTGTACTATTTGGGCATAAATTGATATCAGTGGATATCGAAACAGGTTCAGCTGCAGCACATCAAGTGCCTACGGTGTAAACACTTTATGACTATTTATAAACGTCTACAGTTATTATAGTCAAATCTATTGGGTGATAGGAACCATATAAAACCTTAGGTGCCATTTATTAACAAGTAAATGAATAAAGAGCCAGACTGCGTTGACTCCATGATACCCTACACCACTCTTATCTACGCCAGGAATCCGTTGTACCGAACTAAAAAAAATTTTACATGTAAATTCTAAGACAGCAGGTAAATAACTTGGACAAATAAGGCCCAATTCCACTCGGATTGGTTAAAGATCACGCACCATCGTAAGTTTCAGCGAGATCGCATTAAAAAATATCATATCAGGCGGCATCATCTTCTCAGCCGCAACGTTCCGTACGGAATTTAAATAGGCTCAACTTTAAAATGTGTTTCCTAGTGCAGAGGGAGGATTGAACTTTGCATCGAAGATATATTTAAACAAAGACCGATATAGCACTAGTATAATATAAGTAGATACACGAAGAAAAAAAGTAAAGTTGGGATATTCAAAAAGCATCATAATATTGTTGGGTACGAGTGTATGTATACTTAGTAGAGTCGTAAATACCGTTACAACACTGAACACACCCATTTCAATAGTAGAACTGAACATACCCCGTTAATGTAATATGGGTTTTGAAAGCTAACCTCAATAGCGTTAGACTGTAACGGGATTTTAAAATTGTTTTAACTTTCATCATGGAGTGGTCAGATAATGAGAACCGTATCGCTGTAATAGCGCTTTTCAAGTGTGAAATGAAAAAAATGATATTTCTAAACGCTCCGGCCACTAGGGATTAGCCGCATGTTCGTCTACCGATGCATACAACTGTTTGAGGAGACTGGAGATGCAAAAGACCGCCACAGGTTGGGCCGTTCACGCTCTGTTTTTCAAGTGAGAAATGAAAAAAAACGATATTTTCTAAACGCTCCGGCCACTAGGGATTAGCCGCATGTTCGTCTACCGATGCATACAACTGTTTGAGGAGACTGGAGATGCAAAAGACCGCCACCGGTCAGGCCGCCCTCGCTCTGTTCACCCGTAAGGGGAATATCACGCAAAAGTGCATGAGTCGAATCATTAAAAAAGACTTGGGGCTTTCAAACGACGTACCGGACATTTATTGACTGCAGCTTTAAAAAAAAGGATTGAAAATGCAAACGTCTTTTGGTGAAGCACGCTGATAACTTGCTCATACAAATTTTGTTCACCGATGAAAAAATTTTTACCGTTCAGGAAAAATTTAACAAGCAAAATGAGAGTGTATGCGCGGTCATCTAAGAAAGCATCTGAACTGGTCCCAAGGGTGAAAAAGGGTCATCAACCAGCTTCAGTCATGGTTTGGTGGGGTGTGTCTTATGATGGGGTCACTGACCTGAATTTCTGCGATCAGGAATTTCTGCGAGCCAAAGTTTACCAATTAACCGTTTTTGGAAGCTGTTGTGAAGCCTCTTTGCAATTCCCCGTTCCAAAACCAGCCATGAACTTTCCAGCAGGATTCTGCGCCGGCACATAAGGCTAAAACGTCCCAGGCCTGGCTTCGACACAATTTGCCAGCGTTCATTTCCTCTGAAGAATGGCCCTCAGGCAGTCCAGATTTGAACCAATTGGATTACAAATTGTGGACGGTTTTAGAAAACAAGGTTTGTCACAAAAGATATTCCAACTTTGGATCTCTTAAGACTGCTTTTTTTCGAGCTGTGGCCAATTTTCCAATGGACGAGGTTCGTGTAGCTATTGACGATTGACCAGCGTGACTTAAGGCGTGTGTAAAGGCAAAAGGCGGACATTTCGAATAAGTAGATTCTTTTTGGATACAATATACATCAATAAATATATTAAAAAATATTTGGTCCAAAAACATTCAGTACTTTTTATTTTACAGCATAAAACGTGTGTAACAGTATTTATGTCCCTACTAAGTATGCATAGTGTCAAGTTCGACAATCTTTTTAAGGCACTAGCGCATGCGATTGCTATTTGTGTTGAGCTGAGCAGTAGGAAGAACCTCCTTGAGACGCTGGCCGAAAGCACATGGTGCACTGACCTCTTATAATACGTGATCCATTTCGAGCTTCCCTACTTTTTTAAAGAAAAAAACACAGAAAATTCAATTTGAATGGAGAATCTTTAATTATATTATCCTTTTAAAGAACATTCTTTGGCATTTATTTTTTGAAGATTACGTCTATCAAATGTTGGCCGCGGCTACGTCTCATATGGTCCATCCGTTGAGTTCATTTTTCTATGACTCGTTCAAGCATTTCGACTGGTAACTGCCGAACGACACGCGTGATGTTTTGCTCCAAGGCCTGTATCGAACCGGGTTTGTCTGCATAAACTTTAGACTTTTCATATCCCCACAGGAAAAAGTGTAACGGTGCGATATCACACAATCTTGGTGGTCAATCGACCGGCCCGAAACGCGAATTATCTGCTCACCGAAGTGTTCTCTCAATAAATCCATTGATTGATGCGATGTTTGGGAAGTGGAGCCGGCTTGTTGAAACCAAATGTCACCGAGATCACGAGCTTCAATTTCAGGCATCAAAGTCGGTTATCATGGCACGATAACGGGCGCCATTGATGGTTACGTTCTCACCGGCATCATTTTTGAAGAAATATGGACCGATGATTCCACCAGCCCACAAACCACACCAAAAAACGTTGTTTTTTCTGGATGAAGTGGCAGCTCCTGAACACCTTCTGGTTGCTATTCTTCCCAAATACGGAAATTTTGGTTGTTTACATACCCATTGAGTCAGAAATGGGCCTTATCGCTGACCAAAATTTGGCTCGAAAACGTCGGATCTTCTTGGAACTTTTCAAGAGCCCATAGAGCAAAGCGATGTCACGTGGGAACGTCGGGCGGCTTCAGTTCTTGCACAAGCTGTATTTTGTACGCCTTCAGTTTAAGTTCTCTACTTAAAATGTGCCAAGTCGTTCCATACGTCAGTCCGAGTTGACGCGAACGGTGCCGAATCGACTCTCCACGGAGTTGGTGTACACTCTCAGCTACGGTCGCTCCATTTTCTTCACTGCTTTCTGGACATGGTATATTCAGTCGAATATAATCCAATAATGAATGCTGGGTCTCAAAATGGATGATAGTGTTGCGAATAGTACGCTCAGTAGGCCGATTATGTTGACCATAAGTTGAACAAAGTGCACGAAACACATTCCAACCAAAACGTGAATTTTCGTAATAAAGTTGAACGGTTTGTAAACGTTATAAAGGCGTAAGTTAGTCTTTCCATGATGAAATGCCAAACAATTCTATACAAAAATAACATAACAGCATGACACGACTCACACGTGAGCTGTCAAAAAAAGGCTATTAAAAAAAGTTTCTCTACTTGGATCACCCATTATAATGCTTAGACGGTCAATGGTGAACTACGCAGCGCCAGTGTGGGCAGTAAATTTAAGCGAGACGCAGTAAAGGAACATCCAAAACTGCGATAATACCGCCCTGAGAACTGTGACAGGGTGTTTTCTAATGTCATCGGAAGGTTTATCAACATGCGGTAACGAAGGTCTTTCCCGTGCGTCGATCGAACTTCATGTTGTCGAAGCAGTACCGAGCGGGGTGCTACCGAAGTAATCATCGAACACACTTTCTTACGGAAAATCATCTCCCACCCAATGTCAGGAACAGGGTATTATGAGTCAGTTTCACATTTGAGCTAGACCTACCATTAAGTGTACCGATCGACTCAGAATCACTAGTTCATAAGATAAGACGCCAGCCTGTAAAGTTTGTAATCAAACTAATTTTTATAAAATATGGTAGAAGTTAGTTTATAGACTAAGGACAGAAGCTATTGCAATTAAAAAAAATTGGTTCAAATTTCATGTATAGCTCCCACCTATAGTTCATTAGATTTGTATGCTTTTAGCTCTAATAGACGCATCTTGTATCCAATCTTTATAAAGTTCGGCAGAAGTAAGTTTCTCGTGCCAAGGATGGACGCTGTTTAAGTTGGAGAAAATAGGTTCAACTTAAGATGTTCACATACTCGTACATATATGTTTAACCGATTTGACCAAAAGCAATGAAACTTTCCCACAAATTTATTATACTTTTCTTTCAAAATTTGGCTCTAAAACCCTATTTTTAGTTGGCATTTTAGTTATCCAGGAGTGCAGGGTATAATATAGTCAGCCACGCCTGACTTAGCTTTATTTACTTTTTTTTTATTTAAACATTGACCAGTAAATAAGTTCAAATCGGGTGTGGCCGACTATTTTATACCCTGCAATTCTGGATGTGCTGAAAATCCAATAATAGACAAGTTTTTGGACTCTTGATCGGGCTCTTTTCTTTATTAACCCACATATTAAAACTAATGTTCGGATTTTCGGGCCTTGGTTCCCTCACCCTATGTTTGGCAAACTGCATATAATCAATTAACCATGAGAACATTTTATTGTTATTTGATACAAATATGTCTATATGTGACGCGCAAAATAGAAAGGGACCTCAGGGTAAAAACCAGTTTTGTTCAGGAGAGCCATTTTAAAGATTAGGTCCCATTCTATTTGAGCTTAGAATCGTCGATTTCACTTTCATAAAACGCGCATATCTCTAGGAGGGAACACTTTTGGGGCATGGATCGGTCTCATTCGATGCTCAGATGTTGTCCACATAAAAAAAAAAAGTGAAAATTGATTTTTTTACCCTTAGGTCCCTTTCTCTATGCGCTGTCACATATAGGGTTTTTTGTATCCTCAGATCATTTGTGGTCCATTATACATAAGATACATTATACATAATACATTGTACATAATTTAATCGCAATCGGAATTTACGGAATTTATTGTGGTACGGTATCTATGGGCCATTCTGAGCTGTTTGACGATCAATCTTAATGAACCGTGCTAAATTTCCACAATATTGCTAATAAATCCAGTTGAACATATGTGTGGGAATTTTTTTCTAAATCTGAATGGATTTTTATAGTTCCAAAAACTTCCGCCCAATTTTCAAAAAAAAACATGTGCCAAATTTAGTCAATATTAGGTGTAATACGGGTTGCTATTTATATTTCGGGTCCGGCAATTAAAACACAATAATTTGTCATTTGAAATGGTTTTATTGTTTTTCAAAATATTGTCCCTTAAGATCAGTACACTTTTGCATGCGCACAAACCAATTTTCGAAGCACTTTTTCCACTATGATTGAGATACCTCTAAAACATGATTTTTGAACGCTTCAGCAGCTGCTTCGGGCAATGAAAAACGTTGACCAAGATATTTTTCCTTGATGCTAGGGAATAAGAAGAAGTCATTCAATTCGACATCTTGAGTGGTCAAATAGCTCATCGTTTCAGCACATGTGTGAGAGCTCGCATTGTCGTGATGCAAAATGAACCGTCTTCTCTTATTATCTTTCCTCATTTCTTCGAACACTGTTGGCAAACAGATGGTTATATACCACTCAGAATTGGCGGTCCTATGTTCCACTAAAGGCACTGTGGCAACATGTCCAGTTATACCGAAAAAACGCAATCATTGGCTTCGATTTACTTCTTCTACGAACAAGTTTTGTTGGATTTGGCTCGTCGTAAAGACCCATACAGTCGATTGTTGTTTTGCTTCGGATTCATATGCATAGATCCATGATTCGTCACCTATGACAATTTTATACACTGCCTTTGAGCTACCGCAGGTATACTTTTCAACATCTCTTTGCACCAATCCATACGAGCCTTTTTTTGAGCATTCGTCAAATTATGAGGGATCCAACGAGAACAAATTTTGTTGAACAAATGAACATGCGATATCTTTATTAAGAATGCCTTAATCTCACGGTATGTCACATGTCGGTCTTGCTTAATCAGCTCACGCACAGCATCGATGGTTCCTGGCAAAGCGACTGAAGTTCTCGAAATTCATCCTGTAGCGAACGGCAACCGAGACTGAACTCTTGGTACCAGCGATTAACAGTGGTTTTTGATGGTGCCAAAAGTCAAAACAAATCCGAAGGAGAAAGAGTTGTATAAATGCATAATGCATAAAAATTACTCTACACTATCCACTCGCTCAGCTACATACTGGCCATCAGACCCAAATAAGATTTCTGATGTCTTAGACATTGCAGTATATTTCGGTATCGCAAGCCAACTTTTACAAATAAATGATTGTAATGAACTAAGTTCGAATCATTCGCCATTACTTGTGGACTACAACATTTCTGCAATTACTAAGGAAGAACATAATTATATATTGAATCGTCATTCTGATATTTCACTTTTCCAATCCTGGCTTGACGAACATTTAAATTTAAATATTCGACTGAAAAGCGAAGATGAACTGGATGATGCTGTTGACTATTTTACGAATCTTATTCACAAAGCTGCAGCTATCTCAACCCCAATTATTCCTGATAGTCAAACAAATCAATTTGAGATAACGTCAGAAATAAGATGTATGATTCGTCAAAATAGAAGATTGAAAGGAATATGGCAACGCAGTAGACACCCTGTCGACAAAAGTATATATAACAGAGCTTGTAAAGATTTTAAAAAAGCTTTGGATGAGTACAAGGGACAACAAACGGCTACGTTCATTGAACGAATAAACAACTCAAAATACGACGATCACTTGATATGGAAATCGACCAAGTATTTAAAAAGGCCAACGAAACGAAACTCCCCAATTAAAAATACCGATGGGTCCTGGTGTCGATCCGACAAGAGTACTTCCGATGCATTTGCGAACTACTTAAAAAATATTTTTTAACCATACGATTTCAACAATGGACCTGAGCAAGAAGATATAGTTGATTTCTTGGACGTTCCATGCCAAATGGACATACCAATCAAACCCATTTCTCCATCTGAGGTAAAGTGGGAAATTAAAAAACTAAACAAGAAAAAGTGTCCAGGGTTTGACTTGATAAACGGCCAAATAGCGAAAAAATTATCAAAAAAATCCATTATGTTTCTGACATATTGAGGCTCCAGCACTTCCCGTCACAATGGAAATGTGAGGAAATAATAATGATACCAAAGCCTGGAAAGTCGGAAACAGAAATAAGCTCCTACAGGCCAATAAGTCTACTTGCAACCTTTTCAAAAAATTTTAGAAAAAATATTTCTAAAAAGACTTTTACCCATTCTTGAAAAACAAAATATAATTCCAGATCACCAATTTGGATTCCGACACAAACATTGCACACCGGAACAATGTCATCGCATTGTGAATGTAATAACTGATGCTTTTGAAAAAAAGGAATATTGCTCAGGTGTATTAGATATTCAACAAGCCTTTGACAAGATTTGGCATCAAGGACTTCTGTTTAAAATTAAACAAAAATTGCCTGCACCTTATTACATGTTCCTAAAAGATTATCTAACGGATAGATGCTTTTATGTTAAAGTAAAAGTTGAAAGATCCCAAATTTTTCAAATGAATGCAGGGATACCACAGGGTAGTGTATTAGGAACAATTTTATATACTTTCTTTACTGGAGATATGCCCACATCTGAAGACGTTACTGTTGCCTCTTATGCCGATGATACAACAATTTTAGCAACAAGTTCTTGTCGCAACGAAGCATCCTCTATAGTGCAACGTCATTTAATCTCACTTGAAAAATGGTTAGCTCGATGGAACATAAAAGTTAATTCCACAAAATCAAATCATGTTACTTTTGCCTGGCGAATGTGCTCCAGTTACTATTAGCAACGAAATAATACCCAAACATGATACTGTAAAGTACCTTGGCCTTCCTCTGGATAGAATACTTACCTGGAAACATCACTTTAAAGCGAAGCGAAATCAAATAAAAATAAAAACTAGCAGACTATACTGGCTGTTAGGACCAAACTCAACCTTAATAACAAGATTCCAAAATACAAAGCCATTATTAAGCCAGTTTGGACCTATGGCATCCAGTTTTGGGGAACCGCAAGCAGATCCAGTATAGACGTCGTTAAAAGATTTCAGTCGAAAACATTAAGGCTTATTACAAATGCCCCATGTTTTGTTAAAAACCAAACAATTAGGAGAGACCTGAATATACCGTCCGTCAGCGAAGAGATCTGCAGATTTAGAGAGACCTATCTACAAAGACTAAGTGACCACGTTAATCCCTTAGCTATCTCTCTACTTGACGACAGCAATGAAATAAGAATACTACAACGTATTCATGTACTAGATTAACCATTCAGAAAGTAGCTATGTATTATATGTACGTATTTAAACAAGTTTTGACTTAAGTTACATTAGAAAAAGATTTTCCTTTTGTATATATTTACGCATCCCAATGGGGATGCACAATTCCTGTTATGTACTAATATATGTTTTAGCTAGTTTGCTTATTGTTAAAAAAATAGAGACAATTGACAAAAAAAATCGCCCTCAAATGACAAAACGTTCTGAGTGAAGCTATGCTAAAAAATGTCAAAGTTTCCAATGGAAGTTCCAGTTTGCATCTGGGAACGCTAGTAATGTCAAGACCCGAAATATAAAAAGCAACCCTTAGTATGTGGCTGCTATAGCTAAAAACATTAAATCGGTTGGAAAATTTTTCTTAATTTCAACTGATTTTCTGATATCCCAAAAAACGCACAACAATATTCAGGTGTTTCTTAGTCAAACAGTACACTTAAAGGATAACTTTAAGGATGTTTTTTTGCTTTTACAAGCCCGATACAAACAACCAGCTTAAGCAACATGTCCGGTGTTAGCTATATTGGAAAACCATTTGTCGGTTTGAGAAATAAAACTGGAATGTCTATTTTTAGGATTCGGTATTGCCAGGACGGCAGGTTTCTCGTTTTCTCAAACGCTATCGCAAAAACCGTTCACAATAAGCGCGTGAGTGTTGTGCTTGGATATCCATCATCCTCCAGATGTAGTCTAGAAGGGGGAGAAGATACCCCGGCAGACCCTAGTGTTATTGGCTCTGTTAAGATCTACCTGATGTAGTCACCATAATTCGTACTGGGACTAAATGTACGTCAATGTTTCAAGCACATATTTTGCACAAACTGCAACTGTTTAGTGGACCCACCCAGTTCAAGTCACCGCCTGTCTATCAGTACTCCAGAGTCATCAGCACAAGTCTGACCGGACCACTACAATAGAAAGACATATTCATTTAATACCACGACAATCGGTACTGTGCTCCGGCTTGACCAAAAGCAGAAATTCTCCAACTAAATGCTTCTTCTCCAAAGTTATTATACGATAGGATCCGACATTTAACAAAGGTTTGCGATAATTAAATTAAGAATTATTTGATGCACACCTCACTGATTGTTCTGAAGTAATCCTGTGAGCTGTGAAAAAAATCATACATTGTCAATTGAATAAATTTCGTTCCAGTCTAATAAACCCACAGTTAAGCAAACGTTTATGGATACATTTGAATATATATGAAAGTAAGTCGGTAGTGGTTTTGTTTTATGGACCATCATACACGTGTAGCCATACATGTTTGTGTTCATATCTTTTAGAGGGCAGTGGATGTAAGCCTACATCAGTTATCCTTCAGTTGATTGTTTGGTGGTGGGCTAGTAAAAATGACTCTATAGTTTCAGTTTGACTTAATTAAGCCATACATAGCGATGACGCTGTCAGTTCACAACTATTCTCCGGTTCAAATAAAGTTACGCAGTGTAAATATACGCATTGTGGTCATACGCACACACATAATTTATGTATAAATGTAAAGGGGTTTCCCATAAGGATATAACAATTTCGTATCTTTAGGGCTGCCTCACATATTTTAAAAGATCTTTCAGAGTCAAAACGTTAGTCGAAGTCAACATCTTTATCTTTATTAAGTTCACTTACAAGCAAAGTTTGCAAATCATAAAAAATTACTACCGAATTTCTGAGACCGTAGTCGTAACTTTAAAAAGGCTGACTCGAATTTTCGGCCGTAATAATCATCTTCAGCGATAAAGCTCATTTCTGGCTGAGTGGTTTGTCAATTAACAAAATATGCGTTATTACACAGCAACAAACCCTCATGTGCTTTAAGTGACACAATATCATCAAGAACAAAAATGCGATGTGTTGTGGTTTTCATGCCGGAGGTGTGATTGAGCCGTATTTTTTCCTCAATAAAAACAATTCTCATGTTACCGTCAAAAGAGAGCGCTATCGTGTCATGTTAGAAAATTATTTTTGGCCAGAATTGTATGAGCTTGACATCGCCGATATGTGGTTTCAACAAGACGGTGCCACTAGCCAAACAGTTCGTGTTACAGTCGATTTACTGATACGCAAGTTCAGTGAACATGTTATCTCGAGAAATGGTCCGGTCGAATGGCCACCTCGTTCATGTGATCTAACGCCATTGGATTTCTTTTTATGGAGTCATTGGTCTAGCCAACAACTTTAGATGAGCTTAGAGTCAACATCCAAATCCAGCGAAATTGCCAACATTCCGGTCCAAATGTGTGCAAGAGTGGTTAAAAATAAGGTCCAAAGAATATATCGCTGTTCACGGGCTCGTGGTGGTCATATGACCGAAATCGAATTTCATACTTAAAATGTAACATTTGAACTACACCTGGAATAAATTGGAATTCTTTATCTTAAATATTCTGTGTTTTTTAATATCTAAAATTGTTATGTCCTTAAAAGAAAACCCTGTACAATGATTTAGGCAGGATCCTACTGTACGGACGAACTCCCACCGGAGCATTAAAAATCTTTATTTGCTTAGGAGCTCTCGCTTATGTCTCTCTGTTGAGGCCACATGAGTTATTAGGCACAATTCGTAAACAAATCTAATTAGGTGTAATAAATATGGCCAAGTAGGCTGGCCAGTGTAAGAGATAAAGAAACTGTCCATATGCAAGGACTTTTTTAAGAGTCATGTAAGGAAGTGTAGTGGTTGGAATCATAGTATGGGGCCATTTGCCTACAGTTTCATCTAGGCCAGCTGTGAGTCAGCTAATTATGACCTTTGTGTGAAGCACTTTATTGTAATTGTAATAACGCGTAGTCAGGGTAAATGCATAAAGTGCTGACGGCGGACGGTTAGGGAAACCTTCATGGGGCATCATCATAAATACATATGTGACGCGCAAAATAGAAAGGGACCTAAGGTTAAATACTAGTTTTGTTTAGGAGAGCCATTTTAAAGATTAGGTCCCTTTCTATTTGCGCTTAGAATCGTCGACTTCACTTTCATAAAACGCGCATATCTCTGGGAGGGAACACCTTTAGGGCATGGGATCGTTCTCATTCGATGCTCAGATGTTGTCCACATCGAAAAAAAGTGAAAAGTTGATGAAAAGTTTTGTTCAGGAGAGCCATTTTAAAGATTAGGTCCCTTTCTATTTGCGCTTCGAATCGTCGACTTCACTTTCATAAAACGCGCATATCTCTGGGAGGGAACACCTTTGGGGCATGGGATCGGTCTCATTCGATGCTCAGATGTTGTCCACATCAAAAAAAGAAAAAAAAATGAAAATTGATTTTTTTGCCCTTAGGTCCCTTTCTCTATGCGCTGTCACATGTGAATGTGCTGATGCAATCACACATGACTACTTCTAGCAAAATTTTCAAACCCGTGCCAACAAGTGTTTCATTTTAGCTGCTGCTTAACTGTCCCATCATCATGACATCCTTTATATTTCTCTTCCAGCCATGCCACAGATCATAAATCATAACTATCTAAATAAGATGTAATGATATTTATTAAAAGTATATCATACATGGAATTATGAAATATAATTGAAATTGCATGCTTACGTTAATAGGGAGATGGTGCTGAGGGCTAAGTGCCTTTTGAACTGGATTCAAACGAAAAAAAAAACACTTTTTATCAATGAATTCTTTTGTAAGTTTATTTTAATACGCTCTTATAAGCTACAGTGTATGCTAACCAATATGTCAGTACAGATGTCAGTTCGTTTGAATTTGTTATTAATAATAACTTTTAAATGAAATTTGTGGCTGACTATGGTATTAAAGGTTGTGTGTGCGATTCAAATTTCTGTAAGAAAAGGACGCACTGCGGCCATCCTTACCCACAGTAATAATTTCTGCCATTTTCTCTACTCTTTCGAAAATAAAAGTCATGTCTCTCCATGTTGCATTTTTGTATGTATTTCAACAGGTATATAGTATATTCCTCTTCATAATATTTGAAAACATTGACTTAATATCCCTTTTGAACAAGCACGATATGAATTTTTTTTTCTTTCGTATCCATAGATTCAATTGCAGCAGGCTTTAAATAGTAGGTCCGTATCAGTGGATATAGAAATAAGAGAAAAGTTCACCACTTGTTAATAAACATTAAAGGTCGCCAGTAGGGTATCGCTACATGACTGGGGTATTTGAAAGACTCATCGATTTTGTTTGTTATTTATCCAAGATCTATTTCAAAATGTTATTACTAACCTTTAAATTTTTAATTAAAAAAATTACATGAAAGTGTTGAAAATGTACTGTGTGTTGTTTCAATACAAATACTTTACATAGGAGGCTTTGCTTTTTGTAAAATAGTAGCATAGATAAATAATATTGTTTCCCTGTCATTGCTGTGAAAATTGTTCTGGAAATAAAATGTTTCTCATATTTGTTTTTGATATAAAATCCGGATTTGAATTATTCTCAAGATTTGGTGTGCGAGTAGTAACAGAAAAACCAACAAAAAGTTCCAATAACAATATTTGATATTCTGAACATAATATTTAAAACTTAAAAGACATTAATTGAAATTCAGAAAATTCATTTTAAGTTCAGAATATTCCATTCAAAGTTTAAAAGAGTCCATACAAAATCAGAATATTTCTGTGAAATTGAGAACACTACATTTGAAACTCAAAAAATATTTTATTTGGAATGCAGAAATTTGTCCTTTGAGTTTCGAAAAACACCATGGTACAATAAACAAGGTATACTTAGTACGGACATAAATACTGTTACAACATTGAACACACCCATTTCAATAGTAGAACTGAACATACGAGTACCCCGTTAATGTCATAGGGTTTTGAAAGCTAACCTAAATAGCGCTAGTCTGTAACGGGATTTAAAATTGTTTCAACTTTCATCATGGAGTGGTCAGATAATGAGAACCGTATCGCTGTAATAGCGCTTTTCATGTATGAAATGAAAAAAAGCGATATTTTCAAAACGCTCCGGCCACTAGGGATAAGCCCTAGTGCATAAAACTGTTTGAGGAGACTGGAGATGTAAAAGACCGCCATCGGTCGGGCCGCCAACGCTCTGTTCGAACACCGCATGCCATCAAAGCCGTTAAATCAAGAATTCACAGAAATCCGCTCCGAAAACAGAAAATCATGGCCCGTGAGATGAATATCACGCAGAAGTCCATGAGTAGAATCATTAAAAAAGACTTGGGACTTGGGGCTTTCAAACGACGTACCGGACATTTATTGACTGCAGCTTTAAAAAAAAATAGGATTGAAAAATGCAAACGTTTTTTTGGTGAAGCACGCTGATAACTTGCACAGAAAAAAATTGTATTCAATTTATAACTCCAAAAATAAATTCTTTATGTCAACTGGAGTTTCAAGTAGAATTTTCTGAATTTCAATCGATGACTTTTGCATTTAAATTGCTGCCATTTAGATTGAAGTTTTCTGAATTATAAAAGGATTTTTTTCTGTACCTAAATTTTAAATGGAATATTCGATATTTTACATGAATACTGATTTTTTCTAAATCTCAAATGAAGTATATTCTGATATATTCACGGGTATATAAATACCCGTGCAAGGTGTTTGTTTGAAGTGCAAGGTGAATTTGCATCCCGCTACTTGCTTCCTGGATTATCACAACGGTGTTGCATCAGATCAGAAGAAAATTGCTAAGGCTAAGAAGTGATTTATTTCTTTTAAGTACCATGTTTTCTTAATAAAATTACCAATTTTCATTTGACCGGATCTGAAGGACAGGTGTGTTGATGTTTCGCTGCCTGACTTTGTTAATTACTTAGTATACAACTTAAGCTATTCGGTAAAATAAGCATTTTCTGAAAAAAAATCTTCGATTTTTGAATGCAACAAAACAAAAGATAAAAAAATATGAAAAAAAATGCTGCTAATTGCTTTAATTTAGCTCAATCTTTCCTTTTTTCAAAAAAAAAATACCGCAATATCGATCACCTGGCACACGCTAAAATTATTTACGTATCAACATTTCTTGGGTATCTAAATACCCATTAGGCAGGAATGGGTTAAAAATAGAATATATAAAATTTGAAATGGAATAAATTTTCATTAATTACTTTGGAACTTCAAATAGAATACTCCGAATGACAAATGGAGTTTTTTAAATTTAGTTGATAACTTTTGCATTTTTATTTTAAATTTCAGTTAATGTTTTCAGAATTTTAAATGAAATTCCTAAGTAAAATCTTTTAATTTGGGATGGTCTTTTGTACGGAAGCTTTACGAGAACATACAACGATTTTTTTTGGAGCATCTGCCCATATATGGGAGTTGTATAGATATTGAAAAGATCAGAAGGAATGAAATATTTCTTGCACCGCTTTAAGAAGTCTATGTTCTTGAGTGCTTCTTTCGACACTTCGAATACATGTCTCGCCCAACGAGCGTCACATTGTATTTTCATGCCCAGAACATCGAGAGCATCTGATTGTTCAATATCCGTACCATCGATAGAAATTGACGATATTGTTGGGTCAGCGAAGCGCTTGCAGCACTGTGTCTTACGTGCATTAAAATCTACTCTATTTACTCGACCCCATTCGGAAATGGCCAGTAAACACTCGGCCTACGGTCGAATGAATAAGAATGGCAGAGGTTACTATCATCTGCGAAAGAGTAGATTAGATTCAAGGTCTGACCCAAAAGATCGTCAATGAAAATAAGAAATAAAGAGGGAGAAAGGACAGAGCCCTGTGGCACACCAGCCTATGTTTATTAGATGAGAACCCATCTACAACATCTCTAATAGTGCGATCTCTAAGAATGCTCGATATAAATCGAGCAAAAGTAATACCGACACCAATCTTAAGAGGCTTGGATCCACCCTCTGTTATTTGAGTGAGATCTATTATAAAGCTCGATATAAATCGTGCAAACGTATTACCGACACCAATCTTAAGAGGTTTGGATCCACCCTATGTTATTTGAGTGAGATCTATTATAAAATGTAGCTTGTGAGTAGCAGGAACTCAACTCGGAATGGACTTTTGTTTGGTGGCTAAACGAAAACAAGTATCGATAAGATCAAATTACAACGCTTGGTAATATATCTCGTACAATGTGCAAGATCGTATTAAAAGAGTTAATAACTATAGATATTATCGGATATTGGAAATATTGTATTTTGTCATAAAGTATATATTGGGTTTTTTTCAGACGTGTGGTTTTCAATACTTAGAAATAAAATGCATATAATTTAATGTTATGGTCAAGAATTTAGTTTTATTGTGAAGATAAGGGTTTGACATTATGTTTTAAAAATGATAAATTCCAGCCGAGAGGCCCAATTTTCTACCACTTTTCGCAACATTTGGGGCTATAACGTGCCGAATACTCTCTTCCAAGGCGTCAGCACAGACAAGCGACTTCACAAAATCCCACAAAAATAGTCCAGCGGTGTTAAATCGCACGACCTTGAAGGCCACGACACAGGCCCACGACGCGAGATAACGAGCTCACAAAAAGTTTCCTTCAATAAATTGATTGTTTCTTTGGTTGTATAACATGTAGCACCGTCTTGTTGGAAACAAAGGTCGTACACATCAGCACCCTCCCATTCAAGCACGACAAAGTTATCAATCATGGCTCTAAAGCGTTCCTCATTGAATGCAATATTATGGCCGGCTTCATTTTGAAGAAATATGGACCAATGATGCCCTCTGATGTCATGATGCCAAACGTTGTTCCGGAGTAAGTCTATTCACTATGAAATAAAGGGTGATCCATCTAGAGGTATTTTTTAGAATAAAAAGAAAATATAAAAATTCAAGTCAAGTGTGAAATCTTTATTGGTAATTTGAAAGGACATTTTATGGCATTTATTTTTTGAAAATAATTACCTCCAAATGTTGGCAACTGTATTATGGAAATGAGCGTTCGGTGAAAAATGGGAAGATCCGCTGTTTTCGACCAAAATGTTGTTTAGTGATGATGCCCACTTCTGACTCAACGGCAAAGTCAATAAACAAAACCGCCGCATTTGGGCTAAAGATCAATAAGAAGAGGTTCAAGTGGTGTCATTTTACCCAGAGAAAACCACGGTTTGGTGCGGTTTATAAGCTGGTGGAATCATCAGTGAATATTTTTTCAAAAATGATCATGGCCGGAACGTAACCTTGAATGGTGCTCGCTATCGCGCCATGAGATCGATCTTTATGCTACCTGAAATTGAAGCCAGTAGTCTTGACGACACTTGGTTTCAACACGACGGTGTCATTTGCCATACAGCAGCTCAAACACTCAAAATTGGACCCTCAGAATGGAAAACGTGAGGCGTAGTTGCGGCCAAGATTTGAAGGAAATTGCATTCAAAAAATAAATGCCATAAAATGGCATGCCATAAAATGGCACAATAAATGCCATAAAATTCAAATCAAGTGTGGAATAAAATTTCCACACTTGATTTGAATTTTTATATTTTTTTGTTCTAAAAAATACCCTTAGATGGATCTCCCATTATATCGACCGAGTGCGTCTTCGAAAACGAGACGAATCCAAATCCACAATTTGTTTGCCTGAAGCCTTCGTAGAATTTTGAAAAACGAACAAGAAAAGACGAATCATTGTGACAATGAGAGGTTCTCACACATTGGCTCAAACCAGCGCCACTTTGACTGGCCAAAATGTCGTATTGATGGGTCATCCGCCGTACAGCCCTGACTTGGCACCCAATAATTCTTGCACATCAAGAAAAAATGTGTGGCCAACGATTTTCGTTGCCAGAAGATGCTGTTGAAGCGTTCAAAAAACATGTTTTGAAGGTGTCTCAATCGGTGTGGAGAAAGAGCTTTGACAATTGGTTTGAGCGCATGCAAAAGTATATAAATCATACTGGAGAATACTTTGAAAAACAATAAAACCATTTTTGATGATAAATATTCGCATTTTCAATATTAGGCCAGAAATATATATAGCAGCCCTCGTATGGCTAGATCGTCTTAGAATTAAAGACTTTTAATATAATATGTACTTTATTTTAGGTCTCTGATCCATATTGCGAGGAGATAATTTTGGTATACACTTCATCCATTACACTCCATCCATTACAATTTGTTTAATTATTTAAGTTCGTAGCGTCACCTGTGGTTTGATAGTGATGTAGGTTTTTCCGATTGCACTGAAATCGGAAAAGCTCTCGATCGTTCCTCCAAAACAAATTTATCGAAACTGTCGTTGGTTTTCCAGTTCTATCTATAACCAACAATTGGGCAAATTTAAAGTTCTGCCGCTCTAAATGCAAAAATTCGTAAGATTGTGCTTAAATTAAACATAGTAAAGTACTCACTTCAAGTACTTATATATTGCTCTAGTACAGGCGACACTCTCGATTTGGGGTGCTATCGCACTTTAAATAACAATTTACTTAAAGTTGCCCTTTGCCAACTGTTTTTTATATTAATCGTCCCTTTCGGATATCCATGTCATTCGTTTTGGAACTGCGTACGTGACAGCCTTTTTTGTACAAAATAAACCCAAAACAGTTTGTAATCATTGTCTCCTGTAGATTTCGTCTACCGAACATCAATCTTGACATAAACCATATCTAAATAATGCCTACAAATCTTTCAGTCTGTACATCGTTTGTCTTAATTTATTTATCACAATGAAGATGAACTTTTAAAGAGATACGTTTCCAACTATTTCAGTAAAACTGAAATGTTTTGTATGTACCTCAAACCCAAATGACAGTAACAAGATAGTTAATGATGCTTCAATTTTTAAATATAAACAATTTATAATAATTTAAAAGAAACGAGTAATTAAATTAAAATTCCAATGAAATTTTATTTTTTATGCGGTTTTTGTTTTTTTTAAACAATGTTTCGGTTTACCAATCAAAAAAGTTATATGGTTCGGTTTAAATCCGGATCGGATTTCATCCCTGATTTATATTTTTTGACAAATATACAATTTAATGGTCGACCTATCGATGAATACGTCTGCTATTTTATCTCAATTTGTTTCTATTATTTCATACTATTTATTTTAATCATTAAAGCAACAAATTGATTATTTTTTTTGATATTTTTAGTTAACTTGGAAAAATAAATGTGAGAAAACCTTTAAAGGAAGAGCTGAACAAACAAAGGTAAGATAAATATGTGCACGAAAAAGAGCTCTAGCCTTATCATATTTTCACAGTATACTTTAGCATTGGTAAATTAGTAACATAGACCATAACATAAACACTCCTTAGAAAACTCCAATTAACTCCCTAGGACTCTGGTAGAATAGTTACATATGGAGTACAGCATTTAGTTACATGCCGACGCGCAAGATATATTTAACAATACAAACCCAACGTTGCTGGAAATAGTGAAATGAAGTCATTCTATGAACATTTAACATTTTATTTTTGAAGAAACACTGCATTGCGATTTGCAATTAATTAATTAATAAATTAATTAATGATTAACAATTTAGCGGAAATTTAAATTTGAAATAAAAATTGGAATTCAACTAAATACAGGTAAAGAAAAAGGAACAAAATTTCTAAGACAAAAAAAGAAACATATCAACAAATTCTACCTAAGCATTGTGGGGTTACTACGCTTTAAATATTTGTTAGTGTAAACCATTTTGAGTTCGTCGAAAGGACGTGAGCTACAGCCAATGCACTGCGCTGTCAACGGGGAAAAAGAAGGACTGTAAAACCCGAAATGCAAAAGCACGAAAGGAGACCTAGCTTAAAAACACAATTGTCACCCTTGCACCAATTGTCCACAGTAAGAAATTTTAATAACTTCTTTTTAATCAATGCATTTAATTTTATTTTATCGTATATAAAATTCAATTTATTCTTAATTAATTGTGTTTTAAGATGATAGACCGTAAATGACCTCCATGCTCATCCAAGCATATGCGGCACCAAATCAGAAAATTATATATTGCGACCTGAAGGGATTTTTTCGAACTCGTGGAGTTAAAAGGGTTCTTGCGAATCTCGATGTTAGTAAGTCCCCGGGCCCGGATGGTATCTCGGCACTAGTCCTATGTAAGTGCTCCTCGACGCTAGCCCGTCCACTGCGCAACCTTTTCAACCTTGCTTATCGTGCAGGAGTCTTCCCAGCGTGTTGGAAGGTTGCGAACGTCCAGCCGATCCCTAAAAAGGGTGAAGCCAATAATCCTGCGAATTATCGGCCAATCGCGATCTGCTCTGCGCTCTCCAAGGTAATGGAGAGCATGGTTAACCACCATCTAGTAGGGTATCTAGAGTCCAACGACCTGCTTAGCGACAGACAGTACGGCTTCCGTAGAAATCGCTCTACGGGTGACCTGATGGCTTTCCTATCGGAAAGCTGGAGTCGGTCTATCCACCAGTTTGGTGAGAGTAAGGTCGTGGCTCTGGATATATCCAAGGCATTTGATAGAGTCTGGCACGGTGCACTCTTATCAAAGTTGATCGCTTTTGGTGTCGGTAATACATTTGCTCGATTTATATCGAGCTTTCTTAGAGATCGCACTATACGAGTTGTTGTAGATGGGTTCTCATCCGATAAACATAGGCTGACCGCAGGTGTGCCACAAGGCTCTGTCCTTTCTCCCTCATTATTTCTCATTTTCATTGATGATCTTTTGGGTCAGACCGTGAATCCAATCTACTCTTTCGCGGATGACAGCAACCTATGTCATTCATATTCATTCGACCGTAGGCCGAGTCTTCAAGATATTGAAGACAAAAGGCGAATAATGGAAGAGACACTTGGCCGGGATTTACTGGCCATTTCCGACTGGGGTCGAGTGAATAGAGTAGATTTTAATGCGCGTAAGACACAGTGCTGCTTGTTGTCTCACAAGCGATTCGCTGACCCAACAGTGTCGTCATTATCTATCGACGGTATGGATGTCGAACAATCAGATGCTCTTCATGTTCTGGGCATGAAAATACAATGTGACGCTCGTTGGGCGAGACATGTATTCGAAGTGTCGAAAGAAGCACTCAAGTGTATAGGCTTCCTAAAGCGGTGCAAAAAATATTTCACTCCTTCTGATCTTTTCGATATCTATACAACCTACATCAGGCTAAAGATGGAATACAACTCCCATATATGGGCAGGTGCTCCAAAATCATCCTTGGAGCTTCTGGACCGTGTTCAAAGGAGAGCGATGGTGCTGATAGGAAACAGTAGGGTATCCAACTCTATTGTTTCCCTGGAGCATCGTCGGAATGTGGGCTGTGTGTCGCTGTTCTATCGCTACTTCCATGGTGTGTGTTCTTCAGACATTCGTGGCCTTATTCCTGACGTGAGGATGTTCGGCAGGGATACACGACTTTCCAGAAATTCACACCCATTTGTTATCGATTGGCCGGTTGACCGCACTGTACACTACAGATCGAATTCGTTTTTCGCCCGTACTGTCCGTATGTGGAATCGACTTCCGGCAAATGTATTTCCCACCAATTATGACATCCAGAAATTCAAGGCGAATGTCAATAAACATTACTCCCTCTTTCCCCCCTTCGATCCCTTGCTTTCCAACGACCAGCGCAATGCATTGCATGTATAGGGGAAAACCCCTGAGTGGAGGCTAATTAAAAAAAAAAAAAAAAAAAAAAAAATCCTCGTTCTGAACACATTTTGCTTGACATACCCCTTAACAAAGCCTGTTGCAGTCAGGTCCAGTGAACTTGGGGGCCATCGAATAGTGAAATTTCTAGATTTCAATTTGTTTGGAAACTTTCGTTGAAGCTCCACCATTGCCGGTCTGGATATATTAACAGTTGCTTCATCTTGCTGGAACCAAATGCAGTTGAGTCGGATAAGTCTTCGGCGCAGTTCTGGGTAAAAAAATACAGACGCTTAAAAAATAGGCTTGACTCACCACCATGCAGAAGTTTTAATAGATGGACGTCGAGGCCTCGAAGAACATGTTTTGCTTAATTGATGATGTTTCGATTCGGAACTGGTGCTGAAAATCCATAATTTCGTTAAGCTAAATAAATATAGTGTGAAATCTTTATAATTTTCTAGGGTAAGAAATAAGGATTAAATTATTGTAAGGATACTTAAAACTATTGATACATGAATTCCAAAAGCGTCGAATAATCTCCAATGTGAAAAAGTTAGTGTTGTCCCGGAAGATTTAGCGTATAGTGGTTTTCTTTTTTCTCTATGTTTTACGTCCTGTTCCCACTGCACAGAAAACCATCAGCAAGGAATCCAGTCAGTTATATGGGACTTTATCGTGGATTTTTCACGAAAGTTTTAGGACCGTACACTGAATTAATGATCGTTTTGGTCCAACTACCTATTGCTTGAGGTCTTGTTAAGGAATTCGTCATTTCTCACTAAAAGTAATTTTGCTAAAATTATCTTTAAGTAATAAAAACTCTAGAATTCTTACCTCGAGTTTATTTCTAAGCACTTTGCCCTTCCACAACCTTTGCGGTGTGGAGCAAAGTTTATGTTCGGCGGACTATTTGCCAAAACGTTGTAATAACCGCTGCTGCATTCACTGCACTCATGCGCAATAATTTTTTTAATAATAAACTAAATTGAACAATTTTCCAGAAAATACTTTTCTTCGCAACTGTTAGTTTATTTTTTTACTTTTCTTTAGTTTTAATTTTTCGATGGCAGAGATAACTTTAGATTTTGGTTAAATTAATTTGTCTGCAGTTCGGGCAAAGTAACAACCGCTTTTGAATTTGTTTTTTTTCCTCTTTAATAAATGGGTGGCGCTATTTGCGTTGTGCACTGTCTGCGGACCAAAATCAGAAAGAATTTTTGCAACTTGCATTTATGCAATTTAAGCTCATCTTCGAAAAATTTTGACACCCACTCTTGGTTTTCACCACTAGTTGAAGTGTGTTAGATGAGAATCTAACAACAACAGAAATGAGCGAAATGTTTCTAAAAATAGAACATTTGTGGATTATCTGCTGTTTAAGTCCGGATTAGGCCTTCACTTACACTTACATGCACATCGAACCGGTTTCCCTTCGTACTGTTGGATTATTGCATAGAAAAAAAATTTTTTGAGAGTCCGCGCAGGTTTTGCACCTGGACTTGCTGGACACTAATCCGATACTCATCCATGTTGCTAAGTCAAGCCCGGCATTGGGTGCGACTAAAGGAATTCGTAGACCAGATACACTGTAACCTACTTATGGTTTTATGCAAAGCATCGGCTGTAAAACGATTAGGCGATGGATAGACTATCCCAGCGAACATTTTATGATCACTATAAGAAAAAACATTTGGTTCACATGTAGTGAACAGGTTAAGGTGATAATATTCAACGAGCATCTTACTATTGTTGGGTATATGGTTGTGGCACATCAATATGACCCCCACACCATACTATGATCCTCACAATCATAGTATGATCCTCACAACGGTTGTTTGATTTACACGAAACCATTTTATGATTCCTACAACCTTAGTATGATCCCCAAAATTATTTATTAGGATTGGGTTATCTTGCCAACAATTGAGATTTCTATTAAAAAAATGACGTTAACATATTATTTTAACATAAAAAAACAAAAAAAAAATTAGGTTGATAGTTTGTTTTAAATACTTTCTTGAGCAGCAGTAATGTTTTCAGCAAATCTTGCAGTACGTTGTGCTTCAGCCTATCAATGATTTCTTCGAAATTATTCACTACACGATAAATAGTGCGTTTAGTTGGCACGTTGTTTCTCCCAAAAATTTCACATAACTTTCTCATCGTCACAGTTATCGATTTTACTAAAATGTTTTAACGAATTAAACACGTTGGTTTATCGAATATTTATCCATAATAAATTTGCCACGTCTGTACTTCACGACTGCAAAATATGAACTGTCAAGACTAATGTTTACCAAAATGGCGTCAAAACAAAGTAGTAAACCCTCCTGGTGGACACCCTGTATTTTGATTTCAGTAAACATATTGTTGTAGCTGTGACCATAGGGTAACCATATTTTTTCTCTACGTGTACAGCAAAGAGCTCGTTTACATTGCTGGTTAGATCAAAATGGTCCTCATCAGACATAAACAAGCAATTTATCAAGCTGTTGTCCTCTTCAACCATTTCAATAATTGTTTGGCCAAATACCATTCGAATAGGTAAATTCAGAGGGTTTAACTTGATTGTTGTTTTAATTTTGTACGAAAACATTTTTAAGTCATCACGAATTCTCCGTTGTAATGGCCTTCTGCTTCGTGCATTTTGCGCCGATAAGTTTCGAGTCGATTACCTTGGATTTGCCTGAATTGACGATACTACAGCCGCGATGGTGTCTTGAATGCGAACATTGGGATTGCGATGGTACGGTCTTAGTGCGATGCTTTTATTTTCGGCAAACATGTTAACAGCCTAATAATGGTCCATCTCTCACCTTCATTTCCTTTAGACAGAAATGCAGAACTGCAAATGCAGAACTACTAGTGAATGAACCGACACATATTTCGTGTGTAGAAGGGCATCATCACAATATTCTTGACCTTTACTTAACTTCACACCCTGAAAAGTACGAAGTTAATGTCCTTGCACCTCTTGGTAATTCTGATCACTGCATTGTTTCAGCATCCTTTTCGTATTCCGCCTTTCGAGTTACTTCGATACCAGCCCCAAAGCGAGCTTATCCACTTTTTTCATGATTTTAATTGGAAACTGTGCGCTCTCGATAGCGACGTAAATGCTGCTGCTGAAATGATCCAAAATATAATTTTATTTGGAATGAAGACATTTATTCCAAATACTCGTAAAGTTATGTCGGCTAAACCAGCCAAAAACGGTTGGTTTAACCAGGCATGCGGGGATGCTGTTCAGAAATTGGCGCCTGAACAAAAACGCCAATACTGAACTGCTGCGGAAACAGGCAAGAACTTCGTGTGCCAGAGTGCTTAGGCGTGAAAAATTTCTACACGAACAACTTCTACGCACAAAGGTTCTTGCTTCCCCCAGGGGAAGTAAGAGCTTTTGGTCGTTTGTAAGAAGAGTAAAGCATAGTTCATCATCTATCCCAACTCTTGTTAAAGACGATCAGGTATTCACTGACCCGGTTGATAAAGCTAACCTATTGGCTGAAATGTTCGCTGGAAATTATTCCTTGCCGAAAAGCAATCAACCACTCGCCGTGATCGAAAACGTATCTAGTTCCATGCCTCAGATATTTTTTCGAACACGTGTGGTTAAAAGGGTTCTTGCGAATCTTGACGTAAATAAGTCCCCGGGCATGGATGGTATTTCGGCACTTGTCCTGTGTAAGTGCTCCTCGAAGCTAGCCCGTCCATTACGCAACCTCTTCAACCTTGATTATCGTGCGGGAGTCTTCCCAATCCCTAAAAAAGGTGAAGCCAATATTCCTGCAAATTATCGGCCATTCGATTTGCTCTGCACTCTCTAAGGTAATGGAGAGCATGGTTAACCACCATCTTGTGAGGTATCTAGAGTCCAACTGCTTGCTTAGTGATCGAGAGTATGGCTTCCGTAGAAATCGCTCTACGGTAGACCTGATGGCTTTCTTGACGGAGCGCTGGAGTCGGTCTATCCACCAGTTTGGTGAGAGTAAGGTTGTGGCTCTGGATATCTCCATGGTCTTTGATAGAGTCGGGCACGGTGCACTCTTATCAAAGCTGATGGCTTTTGGTGTCGGTGATACCTTCGCTCGTTTTATATCGAGCTTTCTTAGAGATCGCACTATAAGAGTTGTTGTAGATGGGTTCTCATCCAACAGACATAGGCTTACTGCTGGAGTACCACAGGGCTCTGTCCTTTCTCCCTCTTTATTTTTAATTTTCATTGATGATCTGTTGGGTCAGACCGTGAATTTAATCAACTCCTTTGCGGATGATAGTAACCTCTGTCATTCATATTCATTCGACCGTAGGCCCAGTCTTCAAGATATTGAAGACAAAAAGCGAATTATGGTTGATACATTTGGCCGGGATTTACTGGCCATTTCCGAATGGGGTCGAGTGAATAGAGTAGATTTTAATGCGCGTAAGACACAGTGCTGCTTGTTGTCTCACAAGCGATTCGCTGACCCAACAATATCGTCAATTTCTATCGATGGTACGGGTATTGAACAATCAGAAGCTCTTGAAGTTCTGAGCATGAAAATATAATGTGACGCTCGTTGGGCGAGACATGTATTCGAAGTGTCGAAAGAAGCACTCAAGTGCATAGGCTTTTTAAAGCGGTGCAAGAAATATTTCACTCTTTTCAATATCTATACAACTTACATCAGGCCGAAGATGGAATACAACTCCCAAAATCATCCTTGGAGCTACAGTAGGGTATCCAACTCTACTGTTTTCCTTGAGCATCGTCGGAATGTGGGTTGCGTGACGCTGTTCTATCGTTACTTTCATGGTGTGTGTTCATCAGACATCCGTCGCCTTATTCCTGACGTGAGGATGTTCGGCAGGGATACGCGACCTTCTAGGAATTCACACCCGTTTGTTATCGATTGGCCGGTAGACCGCACTATACACTACAGATCAAATTCGTTTTTCGCTCGTACAGTCCGTATGTGGAATCGACTTCCGGCAAATGTGTTTCCCACTAATTGCGACATCCAGAAGCTCAAGACAAGTGTCAATAAACATTGTTTTTCTTTCCCCCCTCCGATCCTTTACTTTCCACTCGACAACGCAATGCACCGCATGTATAGGGGGCATCCCCTGAGTGTTGGTTATTAAAAAAAAATGTACCACTGCACTATCCAAATCCTTTATTTCGGTATCCCAAGCGTTCATTTTAATAAAATCGAAATATTAACCTTCTAAATAATATAAAGAATTAGCCGATTGACTAAAAAAAGTTACTACGTTTTGTTTTTTTTTAGTCAAAGGTGCACATTAACTGTCCCAACACCTTAGTAGACTTGGGTCTTGAAATTGACAGAATACCAATCGACATGCTTGTTAGAGTTCATAAAAACTTCGGAAAACTTATGCAGCAGTGAGTGGATAGCGAAGTTCGACATTTGCCAGATACACTATTTAAAACCATGTAATTCATAAACTCCCTTGCTGTTCAATATAATTAAAATACAAAATAAATTTTTCTAAAGTTCATAATTTTTTTATTTCATTCCCAAATAAGCAAATTATGGCGCTCCACCCTGTATTTATTATAGCCATCATTGCTATTATACACTCACTTGACTGTAAGGATACGCATAAAATCATTGGCTGAAGATACCCCGACCTCTGACTTTCACATATTCGTCCCACTTCAGTGATTTTTAATTTGTATTGTTTTTCCCGCTTCATGGTTGGTTGCCTTGGCGATTGCTGTTCACACGAATAAACCGCAGGTTTTATTTACGGACGCCCCCAAAGCAGCATCAGAAGGGATTCTCTGTTGGTGCAGGGGGAATGTAAGGGTTGGAATGAAGCCCTCAGATTATATTAAATAGTTGTTTGTTTTCTAAGAGAAGCTGCTTTTTAGATGAAAATTAAACATGTTGAGTTAGGCAAAATGTATTAAGTAAGCAATTTAAGCAACTTATCGTGACCTCTTGCAAACTGATTAAGAAAACCAAAAATATCGCCGTGTCAGCAAAATTTCTCCACAAATTAAAAAAAAAAAAAACAAAACAAAAAAATTAACAGAGAATAAATGGCAAAGTGACGTTGATTTTCGTGGTGACGACCTTCATCAGAACGCTTCGCAGCAATTTTTGAAAGGAAAACGTATGGTTCTCAAAAAACGTATGAGAACTACTTTGTAAATCTTTTAAGTTTTCTTCAAACAATTGCACACAAAAATAAAATTCACCTTTAACAAATTAAAGTCTGGCAAGCTGATTATCAGATACCTAAGAGCAATCTCTTATTTAAGAGATTCCGCTCGTCCATCTGGAGATTGAGAAAAGTCGGACTACATATATGATTTATGGAAAGAGTAGGAATATGTTTTGTTAAGGATATATGAAAGCATATAAACCCAGTTTGAACTCCAGATAAGAAAATCTTACAAATTTCAGCTGCGAGTTTTCACATCAAAAATACTGGAGTCATTACGAGTAAGAGATTAATCTCTATGCCTTGTAAAGGCCTCCTTATAAACACTAATAGCTGTTCGGATCCCGCGTTTAGAAATAGGACCCATTCAGTTAATATAAAAATAATATCCTGCACAGATTACTGGTTTTGGTAGAGATGCCCACAAGTTTCTAAATGGGAAGTTGTGTGATGTTGTAGTGTTTTCCGGCACTAGAATCGTTGTTCCTAAGTCCAGGCCATGTTTAAGATACCCCGTTCGTTGTTTTCTTCTTTTTAATTAATTTAAAGTTTTTTTACTTCTAGTTTCAAGTGAATATATTTTAGGACATATGGCCCGGTTTCTTAGATGCCCCAGATAAAGCAGTTGCCACCATAATTTGCGTATCGGCCTCATTATTTTAGACGTCCTTATTACATTTTTTGAAAACGTTCTATTACATCTCTCTTTGTTCAACCTGCAATATTCATATAATCTGCATACACCAGGAAAATTTAGCTTTTGTGCCCATTTTATTTAACTTTTCATTTTTCAAAACCTTCTCTATCAAGGCATAAAGTTGAAGACTAATTGTCACCCTGTCTTTATGTTATACATTTTGTAATCCCTAACTCATGTGTAATCCTAAACTTCAGCTGCCATATGTTACAGGTGGTGTGTGTGCTCACTTGTGAAGAAGGCTGGATATATATGTTGGGCGCGCCAAATGGGAATTTATTCTGAATACTATTGGAACTTTGTTTTATGAAGCTTTAAAATGATGAAAACATTTTAGGCACTCATTTCTAGTTTCCTTTAAATAAAACCCCTCGTCTCACCACCACAATGTGTTACGACCAATAACTTGAACATAAAACTTCATTTTCATCGAAACTAAAAACAATTGTTAAAAAAAGTTCACGAATTGTTGTTGCTAAAAAAACAAATAGTTTGTCTATATTAGGAAGTTGTTGTTGCAAAGAATTTTCCATCTATGGTATGAGTTCAATTATGTCCCGTTTCTTTTACCATTCTTGTTTTTCCCCTAATGTTGCCTTTTCAAGCTTCATTGATTTTTGATCAAAGTTAGATTTCATGGGATGGAATGCGGGGCGGGTGGGTCTGATATTAGTTGATAAGCTTTTCTTCATCTTTTGTTAGTCATCCATCACTCTCCAGTCATAGCTGTTTGTAGGCCTCAATTTATTGACTTCGAAAATAATCGTATTGACCTAATAACATGTTAGGCATCATTAAATTCCGTTTTTTGCTATTTTTTTTTTGCTTCGACAATCTATGTCCTTTATATGCATTTATAAGCCGATGTTTCTGTGACCAGTAACGAAATAAAGGATGATAATTATTTACAAATATTTTTGTTTTGGCCAAATAACTCAAATTTTTTTCACTTTCCAATGATACAATTTAAATTAAAAAAAAAACAAATTTGTATATGCTACCGTCAATTGTTCGTAAACTTCGTGCAGCTAACATCCACAGTTGCACGTAGAATTCCATTGACAAAATTATTCTATGTATAAGGAGTTCTAAAAAAATAAATATAAACATGCACTGCATTATGTTCGGCCAGACCCATCATAAATTCCTTTTTCCATGAATTCGCTATTAAAAATTAAGAAATAACAACATCGCTAAGGTATTGTGGGGCAGTTATTTGGGCTGGTAGAACCCATAGCTCCCATGGATACGAAAAATATTCATACTCGGAGTCGTGAGTAACCATCATAGTATTTAGGTTTCCACTCATCTAGGCTTGAAGGACCCTATCGTTTGGTTGCTGAGAGTCAAACTTATATACCGAAACACTAAATTTATTTTATGTTTGTACTCGCAACAAATTTCATTGTTTTTGAGTACCATACGAGTATGTCCATAGTTGAAAGGCATTTTTTGAAACCATATGGGACAATGGCATGTTGCCCCCAAACACAGTAGTCACACACATTCACTGCGTATATTCCTACAACTTCCAAACAAGCAAATTTCCCTAATGATAATACGGCACTGTCAAAAAAACTGAGCAGAATTCAGTTACTCAGTCACATAATACGGGTTTTTCCCGATTTCAATTTCAACAGATCTGGTAAGAAATAGGACGTGTTTTAACGGACATACGGAATAATAGGCATTTTCAGATCTTCATAGATGTATTTTTCGATCGTACTCGAGTATTTTAAGATTTTACGCATGCATAATCAAAGCATAAACATAAAAAATGCATACAGAAATTTTCCTTAAATCTTAAGCAGTTTTTCTGCGTTGCTTGCTTTCAAATTATCCTATATTTTGCACTATACATCCAGACTTCAACTCTCCGGCTCTGTCATTTTAAGACACAGAAGACCACTAACCTCTGGCTTCCCCAAAAACCGAATGCTACAAAGACTTCGTATTTATGGAATTTTTCGTCTTTTGGACATCTTTTTTTCGAGGTTTACGTGAATAACGATTGGCTGATAATCTCCACCACAGAACACAACTGCTGACGTTATTAACTTGCATCACTCTATGAAACGTTAGCTTGTGTTTGTAACTACCATCAATATTTGAGCTAGACCCACCTTTATGTAATTTAAGTAAAATTTATCGGCTCAGAAACACTATAAAATTCCATTGAACGATGTCGGTCTGTTAAATGTATTATGTAATATTTAAAATCTTGGTGAAATTTAGCTCATGCAAGTTTTTCGAAAAAGAACGGACGCTATTGACATTTAAGAAAATCGATTTAGATTAAGATATAGCTCCCACACAATTATGTTCATCAGAAGCGACATATTACATACAATCTAAATGAAATTTAGCACTCGTTAGTTTGTTTAACTAAAACGAAAATGTGCGTTCAAATCAAAAACGAAAAAAAGTGTCTACAGTGGATTCGCTAACAAGAATTACCGACTGTGAGCAAATGCGAAAATTTTATATAAACAAAACAGGAACAGTTTAAGAGATAAAATGTGAGAAATTTCGGCACATTAAGGAGATTTAGCCTCCACTATGTCTCAGAGTCATTTAAATATGGACAGTCGGAGAGAGGTATGCCAACGAAGGCGAGCATATGGCCGATATTTTGTTTCACAAGAATTGTCATAGATCCATCTATCATAACAAAAAGAATTATAGCAATTCTTTGAGAACTTTTTGTTTTACCACTTTTACCACTCTTTTTATAGCTCCCACACATATGTTCCACCATTTTACGCAAAATCAATGAAGTTCCATCACAAATTCTAATATGACATTAAATTTAAAAGAAAGTTTTCACAGAGTGATTCAGGGTATAATCACCTCACTTAAAATTTGTTAAACGAGCAAATTTGGCGTATGAGCAACATTGGATATCACTCATACGCCACCTTACAACTGTCCGATATTAATTTCTTCTGTGCAACAAACTTTGATTCGAGATCGAAGTCTTTAGTTAAATTTTCAAATAGCTTAAAACAGCTATGTCCCTACATCACACACAATTCTAAACTAAAGTATGTCTTTTAAGAATGGGATTGTTAAGGAAGACTGTTCACGACTATTTCAGTACCGATTCAGATTATTTACCTGATTCCTTCGAACGTGTTCGTCCTTTGTTCGTACTACTATCATTAAAACCAGGCTGCAAGTATAAACTGAGTTTAGCGAAATTTCTACGGAATTGGTCTTGTCACTTTTAATATTAGTTCCATGTCTTTGGACAAAATTGTACCATACTGTACCATTATGCTTTCCTCTGTCCTCCATCCTAATTTGTGGTCCTGGCGATCTACATACCACATATTACATTTAATATTGATCAAATAAAGTATTGTAACTAAGTGAAAAAAGGTCCTACCCTGCTAAATTCCTAACATATCGGTCGAGTTTTTCTTATAGACCCCCACCATATTCCCTGGCCCGGCCACTCTACAAGTCATGTTTTTTATACGATCTGGTCCAAAGTTAGTACAGTAAGTTCTTTGAAAGTAAATCACATCAGTCAATGTTTTCATATAAACTCCATACAAACCTTTCCCGATTTGAGGTCCTGCAGTTCTAAAATTATACTTGGCCTACTGCGTTCTGTGACCTGTATGCAATTCTGGTTCCATGTTCAACCCATACACATCTATGCTGTTTTATATTAAATTCAATATTAATCAAATTGGTCATATTGCGCCATGAGCTAAGACAGCTATTTCTATCTGGCGCATCTCTTAATCCTTGTACAAATTTTTTGCTCTCTGGTTATCTAGCATTTGAAGTTTGGACAGTCTGTCAATATAGAAGGAATTCTATTTGCGAGTCGTCTTGTCCTCATTCTTCGGCTTACTCGTGAGTAAAAAGAATGTAATACTTTATTTCCGCTACATCCCAAAGGAAAACTTCTTTCATATTGATTGGTATATGTACTTTATACAGATAATTGAGTAGAGACAATTGGACAGCATTAAGAAAAGTATTAATGAATCGTCCTCTACTAACGACAAAACGTATGTCTATCTGCTGGCTGTTGTTGTGTTCTCTGTATCCTTGCTAACTTACATTTCCTCCCCTATTTGAGAAAGATTATCAACCCGTTTCTTATTTTCTTGTGGATCAATAAATTCTTACAAAATATATTTTTTATAGATTGATGCAAGTTCTTAGACGATCTAGCCATGTCGTCTGTCTAACTGTCTGTTGAAAGTACGATATGAATCTAGCTAGGACTCTGAAATTTAAGCAGAGGTGGCTTAAGGTCGCGATCCGTTTGGGTTTGCAACAGATGAAACCGGTTCAGGGATAAAAAAAAGTCCGTATTTACTGGACTTCAGGTACCTCGAAAAAAGGACACTTTTTAGAGTATCTACAAATCATAATTTGTCGTGGCCGAACAATGGTTTTAATGGGGCTGTTAGTTGAAATTTACTTGATATCTCAATAAATGGCAATTTTTTAGGATGTATCGGTTTATGTCGGCCAAAAAAATAGAATGTAACGTCAAAAGGAGCGATCAATAGGGGATACTAGTATATTGATACTTAATATAAAGCATATTCTTCAATACATCCAAACATGGATTTATTTTTTAGTATTGGCTTATATTAGGCATGAACTTATGATCCAGAAAAACAGCCCTTATTGCAACAAGAAGTGACCACCAGCTAACTCTCAAGTTTATGCCGGCTTGTCTACACTGGACGATATGTAAAGTAATATTGGGGTTGGCGATACTTAACTATGTTTTTACTTGTTTTAGTCTAAGCTAACGAGTAATTTTTGAGTAACCAATCAGTTTTAAGTTCTTTTTATTCCTGAAATGCCTTTTCAGTCCGTTTAATTCCTGAAAATGCATTAAATTCACTGGGGAGCTGAACAGCTTTACAACGAAATACATGTCACCCTCGACTACAAATCTCTTAAGCTATGACAACTTTATATTAAATACATCCTTGCAAAAAATGAAAATTCCGTCACGCCTACGTGCGTTAAGCATTTCCAAGTTTATCAAGGTGCTTGGACCTAGATTTATGTATGGATTAAGAGGCTCAAAAGAGATGGTTACCACAAAAGTTGGTCTATACTCAAAAACGGGAACACGAAAAACATTATATACATGCTTAAGATTTATTTACACAGCTTGCATTCAAACCTAACAAAAGCCCAATACTGTAACTAAAAGGTCTGCTATGCATTCAACCCAGTGCATCAAGTGACGGAAAATTAAAAACATTCCTACAATCTTCATTCCAACATACCCTTATACCTTTAAGGGTATTCTAAAGGTGCTTTCAATAATATGGTCACAAATCCGGAAAGAGTAGTGAGGCAGCATCCCTTGATCTGAGTGTCCTTTACACATACAACTATAAAAAATAAAAAGAATGAATCCAGAATGAGTCACGTTTATAAAAACATGTGTTTCAATTTTGTTCAACCGTAACACTTAAACAAACACAAGCAACCCAATGAAGAATATTTATTACACCGCCTTTAAAGGAGGAGGTAACATGAGTGAAAACGTTAAAAGGACTAACAGCGGCTAGCAAAAACTATAGCCCCGTAAATAAATATTTTTTACGCTACGAACAGGACCGCAAATGTAAGCAAATAATAGCACATTTCTCTCATCCCCCACATTTGGCCAGAACCCAACGAACCTGTTTCACTTAAACCGCAAATTCCAGATGTGTTGGAAAGGAGAAGGACATTCATGGTAAAGCCAAGTTGATATGGGTTCACTCGGGATACGCCAGAGAAATTGCGAATTTGTGCCTAAAACCACAAACATTTTTCAGACTTTACTTGAAATGGACATGTTTTTGGTATGCTGTTTGAGATCGGCTTTTTTCTGTTGGCAACACGAACCTGGCCAAGTGATTTGGGTCAACTGTGTTGCTTATTTGACTCACTTTAAATTCCTTTAAATGTACAAACAAGTAGACAGCTGGCTATAAAGAATATAAAGTGAAGTAAGGCCTCCAACAAAAGGAGCTTCTTCAATGGACACATCTTTATTTAGAAACTATTTACAGGGATGTATCAAGGAGCTGTGATGACTTCAAAAATACTTAAGAAATACTTAAAGCAATAAAGAAATACGAGGTAAGCATTTAAAGATTCGACCATCACTTAATGTCGAGTCTCCCTTCAATCTAAACAATTTTATAAGGTCAATTTAGTAGTACTTTCAATGTTTAAAAAAAATTGCCCTTCTTTGGTCTACGAAGATTTGTTATAGCAAAGGTATGTTAAGGTTCGGCTAAAGATTGTATTGCATGCATTCCAATTGGGTACAGTACAGGGTTATGTGCCTATAAGTAGTTACGTGCCTAAATGTATACAAACTCCGTGCCCTAACTCCAGTCAAATCGTTTAAATATCTACATACTCGAAGTAGTCACAAGTAAAATATCGTTAAGATCGCCCAGGCCAAAAATAATATTGCCTCCACAGCATAGCCTGGATCCATTAGCCTGACCCTTATTTCAGCCCAAACTAAGCACATGAGCCAAATCGTCCAACATGTATGCCATCTTTGAGGTATTACGTGTGTTACGTATAAGACTAGAGTGTCCATAAAACTTGTATATTTAGAAAATCGTCATTTCGGATTTTTTAAACCATGCATTGAAACAACCGGCTCTCTGATTTTTTTTAAAAGTAAATGAACGGCATTAACCAACATTCCGGTTGCCCAATAATTTAAAGTATTTCCCGTATCTGAAGAACTCGTAAATGACTAGTGCCCTCTAACAGCTCTGAATTTACCCTGATTTTCAAAATAGGGTCATATTTGCGTTTCTCCTACTTGTCCATGGTTAAATTTGTTAGACTTTCGGATATATTATCCAAACTGCAAAAATTATTTTATTTTTATATATAACTTTATACAGTTATTCAAAAGCCTTGTTTCCTTGTATATGGAAAACCATTTTTAGGGGCCCAAGTCAATTTTTACGGGGAATTTTATCAAGAAATAACCCTATATTAAACACACTTGTTCAAAGTTAGTTGTTTGTCAATCAAAATCTACAATTCCAAGATTGAAATCGAAATTAAAATAATATTCCAGAGCGGTTGTATATTATATCGG
Organism: Hydrotaea diabolus; assembly: GCA_963513945.1. NCBI lineage: Eukaryota > Metazoa > Arthropoda > Insecta > Diptera > Muscidae > Hydrotaea > Hydrotaea diabolus. The sequence continues at coordinate 186,050,072 of OY740718.1, forward strand.
GAGAGATCTCCGCACTGAGGCTATATCAAAACTTAGACCGGTATGATACATTTTTATCTGAGCTGATTACTGATCGACCGTAATGAGCTGTACCCAACTTTATCAATATGGGATGCACTTTGCCACTTCTAGAGCTGAAGGCATAAAATCCAAGTGGGAACTATTTAACCGATTTTCAAAAAATCATTAGCCTTTATGCAAAAAAACCTGACTCTTGCACATTTCATGAAGATCGAACAATAATTGCGACTTGCTGTTAGAAAAAATGATTTAGCAAGACGGACAGACAGACATCATTAAATCGAATCAACTGGTGCTTCTGAGTCGAGCGGTACACTTAAAGGAGGGTTTAGCTTATTTTTTTTTTGAAATATACGTATTTCAACTACGCCTCAGGGTTTCCATTCTGAGGGCCCAATTTTGGATGACTCCTTCGATCATTTCGACCGGTATGGCTTTAGTGGCTTCTAAAACCTGAATCGCAGATGGTTTGTCAGCATAGACTTTGGACTTTACGTAACCCCAAACAAAAATGTCTGCCCAAAACGTGAAATTAGCTGCTTTTCGAAATGACCTCTCATAAGATCCATTGTTTGAGCAGCTGTATGGAAAGTGGCACCGTCCTTTTGAAACCAAGTGTCGTCAAGATTACGGGCTTCAATTTCAGGTAGCATCAAGATCGATATCATGGCGCGATAGCTAGCACCATTCACGGTTACGTTCCGGCCATCATCATTTTTGAAAAAAGCACCGATGATTGCTCCATCTTATAAACCGCACGAAACCGTGGTTTTCTCTGGGTATAATGGCACCTCTTGAAACTCGTCTTGTTGCTCTTCAGCCCAAATGCGGCAATTTTGTTTATTGACTTTTCCGTTGAGCCAGAAATGGACCTCATCGCTGAACAAAATTTTGGTCGAAATAGCGGATCTTCCCGTTTCGCACAGAACGCTCATTTCCATAATACAGTTGCCAACATTTGAAGGTAATTATTTTCAAAAAATAAATGCCATAAAATGTCCTTTCAAATTACCAATAAAGATTCCACACTTGATTTGAATTTTTATATATTTTTTTGTTCTAAAAAAAAACCTCTAGATGGATCACCCTATATATTAAAATAAGGGCCGATTAAGTCCAGTTTTACCAGATTTAATTATTGGTGAAATGGTTAATTTAAGGTCGATCGAATTTAAGTTGCAGCCTCTAGAGCTGCTGGACATATTGGAAAGGACCTTTGTGAGCAGGCTATTTGAAAACATGCACCGATAAGTTCCAGTTTCACTATAGTTGCTCAGCGACTAATAACATTGCAGCAGCCCTTTAAATTGGCAGGGACGTCTGTGTGGTTGGCATTTAAAAACATACACCCATATGGCCAAATGTCGCCAAAGATTAGTGTTGGTCGCTCGAAATGGTTCGGGATAAACCTATATGCGATATCAAAATATGTTCCGGCTCTATTTCTCTAGAGTTTGGTCTAAGTCACTCATAACGCACTTTACTTTATGATTGTATTATGAGTCATCAAATGAGGCAGTGTCAAAGCATGGACCGATTCAAACCGAATTCAATAGAATACGGATTTGGCCGAAACCCAAATAATGCCTTAAGTTTTGTTAAAATCGGTTTGTTTTTGCTACCTTTTATTTGATTACAACGATAGACATTAAGGACGGACGGATATCGCAGATAGTGATGGCTGTATACTATTTATCGAGAGAGTCCTCTTTCTTTTCTGGTGTTACAAATATCAGCTGTAAATTTAAATACCCTGTACCACAATAAGGGTAAAGTAAATAAAGTTTGGGATGGTTTAAGGATTGTTTTAAGAAATAGTAACCGGCAAATACTAGTAACCGGTAAATACACCTCGTTCAGTTCAGTATTATGCTTGCTAGAAGTTACATCATAATAATCAGCTTGCAATATAGGTGTGTACAAATCGGTGTATATTTTATTAGATAGCTATTTGAATGATGTGGTTCTAGCGGCCAAACCAAAAAGCCCAGTTTTTTCGGCGTTGCTTTCCTTTCGATGGTGCTTTAATGTATGTGGACCTCATTACGAGGGCTACTATTTATATTTCATGTTCGGCAATAAAAACACAATAATTTATCATTGGAAATGGTTTTATTGTTTTATAAAATATTCTCCTTTAAGATCAATACACTTTTATGCGCACAAACTAATTTTCGAAGCACTTTTTCCACTCCGATAGAGACACCTCCAAAACATGATTTTTGAACACTTGAACAGCTGTTTCGGGCGATGAAAAACTTTGACCACGCATTTTCTTCACGCACAACATCGATGGTTTCTGGCAAAGTGACTGAAGTTGGTCGTCCTATACGGAATTCATCCTGGAGCGAACTGCGTCCGAGACTGAACTCTTAGTTCCAGCGATTAACAGTGGTTTTTGATGGTGCTTCATCGCTAAATGTCGAAACAAGTTGATTTAAACACTCTTGTCTCGATAACCTACGCCGAAAATCGTAAAAAATCATCGCACGAAAATGTTCAAGGGTTATTCCATTTTTGACTGAGATAAAATTTTCAACAAAACAATTCGCCCTCAAATGACAAAACAGTCTGAGTGAAGCTGTGCTAAAAAATTTTAAAGTTTCCAATGGAAGTTCAAGTTTGCATCTGGGAACACTAGTATTGTCAGGACCCGAAGTATAAATATCAACCCTCGTACACCTTTTTGGATGAATTTGAAGTTACTGCATGTAATCTAAAGGTTCGCAACGATTAAATTAAGGATAGGCGCAATAAAGGACTACCAAAACTCGGACAAAAGGCCAAGGCTATGGTTACCTGCACACAGAGAATACATTTTTTTTTGCCAAATTTTATTTTTGCCAAAATTTACCAAAATCCATGAATTCCATTGCTACAACCGAATGTTGACTGGGTAGACGGCAATTTTCAGTAGTGAGAACTGACAGCATCGGTTGAAGAGACAATGTATAGGGAACCTTAGCTAACTGGGATAATTATTGGAATTGAATTTATACATGGATTGGTTCTTGTTATAAAGTGTGGTCCAACTATAACGCACGATGTTATTTGTCCTCTATTGGCATCTTTTAATGTCTGGGGCAGACATTAAAAGATGCCAATAGGATATGGAAAATTATTACAAAACAGCAGGGATTATACCGACAAAGAGATTGTAAACGAACCTCATAAATACGAGGACGGTTCGGAAACTTCTTAGCCTAGCACAAAAAGCGCGGTATAAACAGAAAAAAGTTAAGTGTTTTGGAAACTACCATCGCTGATATGAACACATGTTAAATTTTCGATCTGGCAACTCCTTCATATAGAAACAGGAGTTCACAAAAGACGCATCCGCGATTTTTTTACAATGGAAAAATTAGAAATGCGTGGTGTCATTAAATATTTACATAAAAAAGGTTTATCGGGACAAGAAATTCATAATGATATGGTGAATGTGTTAGGTGAAGGTGCTCCTTCATATGCAACAGTAAAAAATTGGGTTGCTGAATTTAAACGTGGTCGTACAAGCATTGAAGATGAACCACGTAGTGGACGCCCAAAAACAGCAACAACAACAGAAATTGTAGCCAAAGTGCATGATATGGTATTAAATGATCGACGAATAAAAGTGCGTGAAATAGCTAATATCATGGGCATCTCAAATGATCGAGTCCATTTAATTTTGCATGAAGAACTACAGATGAAAAAGCTTTCTGCAAGAAGGGTGCCGGACTTGTTAACAGTCGACCAACAACGCATAAGAATGAACATTTCTCAAGCTTGTTTGGATCGTTTTCAGCGAAATAAAATGGATTTTAAGCGTCGTTTCATAGCTGTCGATGAGACATGGATCCACCACTTTACTCCAGAGAAAAAAGAACAATCCAAACAATGGACTGAAGCTGTCGAGGAAGTGCCCCAAAGAAGGCAAAAACAATTCAATCGGCTGGTAAGGTTATGGCAATGGTTTTTTTGGGAATTCAAAGGTATTTTATTGATTGGCTATCTGCAAAAGGGTAAGACAATAAATTCAGAGTACTATTGCAACCTTTTAGATCAATTAAATGTACAAATTCGAGAAAAACGTCCTGGCTTACAACACAAAAAAATAATTTTTCATCAAGACAACGCACCAGTGCACAAGAGAGTTTAAACAATGGCTAAAACCAACGAATTAAAGTACGAGTTGCTTGACCACCCACCTTATTCTCCTGATTTAGCTCCCAGCGACTTTTACCTGTTCCCAAATCTAAAAAAAATCCTTGCTGGCAAGCGTTTCACCTCAAATGAAGATGCAATTACAGTTGTAAACCACTATTTTGAAGACCTTGAGGAAAACTATTTTAATCAAGGGATATACTTGCTAGATAAGCGTTGGACTAAGTGTATTAAAGTTTCAGGAGATTATATTGAAAAATAAAAATATATATGAAAAACTAACAATTCTCTTTCATTGATAGGCTAAGAACTTTCCGAACCGCCCTCGTAAATGTTGACATTTTTAGCTTAAAAATGTCTCTTAAAACATGATGATACACTTAAAAATATCTCTTAAATTTTGTAATCTGCTTAATATCTCTACCAACCATTTTCTACAAAACTGTCAACGAATAAAATTTCATGTCTTCTTCCTTTATAGTTATGCGAAGCCCACACCATCCTTCAACACAACCGAGATGACACTTGAGTGATGAAATTCCTTCATTCATTCAATTATTTCAATTTCTTAAATTTGGATGATTTATTTTAAGTATTGCACATCACTTAACGAGTCATTAATATATCCGTTGAAAAATAGATTTAAAAACCCAATTAATTTAATTAATGCCAATTCTTCAAAATATGTAGGAATCATTTGAGGTTGCCCCGAAGCGGTCTGCTTATATGATTAAATAATTTCAGCGAATGTCAATAGTCACGAATACTCGTACAGAATCAGATACGGACGCTAAGATAAACACAAACATACTTTCTATTACACAGCAACAAAAACATGAACACTAACGTCAATATTGTTTTAAGATTGCCCACAAAAAAGGTCTCCACATTGACAACAACCGCAGACGACGAGCAAATTAAGCCACCGACAACCACAGAAGCGGATAAAATAACCGAAACAATTTGTGTTTAACATTTTGAGAGCAAATAGTTACAAACCACTGCGTTTATGGGCGGATGAAGTCGATTTTATGAGACACTACAGATTAAAGTTTCCCTATCGTAAGAAAGAATCAATTGTGAACCAGACGTTCAATGTCGAGTAGTTGTGGTTGGTTGTGGAAGTGGACCAACTGTAGCAGTTGATCTAATTCAGTCAATTTAAAGCTTCCAATCAAGGTCGACCTTTGGAGACACTACAAAGTATACTTCAGATCATAAAACATTTTCTTTAGCCAGATATCAAATTTGACCATATATAGAAGGTTATCAAAAAGCCGACCAATTCTGACAGGTTGTTAAAGTTGGCAAATTGTTATATGTTCTACAAATTTTGATTCTTTCAAGCGAAGTCAATATTTTGTAGAAGATGAACCACTTGTGAAACTGTATATGTTACGAGGGTATATCAATAATTCCTTGGCTTTTTCGAAAAAAAACACAGTTTTTTTTTAAAAATAAAATATATTTCAACACAATTTCCTTTTAGATCAAAACACTTAGTCAAACGATTCTCCAATTTACGTATCCCTTTTGAACAGGATTTTTCGAGGTCAATAAATAGGCATTTGTTTAATTAATAATTTCAATGTTGGAGCTGAATCTCTTTCCACAGAGCCAATTCTTTAGGTTTGGAAATAATATATTGACACTGGCTTAATCCGGAAAATATGTTCAACACAAAATTAATGACGGAACTCTCTCTTAAAATTTGACAGTAGTCTATTAACAGATGGCACTTTCACAAACTTAACCTTTCGATTAAGGTCCATTTATGGTAACCAAGCGTTGTTGTTGTTGTTGTAACAGCAATATATTTATTTTGAAGTCTTGTTCGTCTATGGGGGATCTGCTTCGATATCCAGGTGAAGGAAACGCGTTATTTGAACTGGATGCGTCCACAGAGACCTAAGGGTCAGCTGAGCGGGCTTGGCCGGACAATTGAAGAGGTGCAGTACATCATGTGGTCCCTGATGGCAGGCGGGACAGATGTCCGGAACGTTAGCATCAATTCGTGCCCAGTAAGAATTGAGGCGGCTGCACCATCCAGATCTCAGCTGCGCCAGAACCAGGCGCGTCTGCCGAGGTAGTACCTTCTCCTCAGGTGAAATCTCCGGGGGGTGTTCCCTAGCACTGCATTCACACGGTAGCTGGATACTGCTTCTGCGACATCATCGGCGTGAATGTTGTTCAAACCTGCCTGATAGTTTCGATGATCTAAAGGTTCTCTCTTATACCGCTGGACCTCTCTCTCTAGATCATGAAGATCGTTCCTGATCTGCCTGGGTGGAGGCATCCTGTTCAAGTGATGGTGGTTAGGATGACTGCTGCGAAAACACCCTAGCAGGTATTGCTTAGACAACAGGAAATTGTGTCTGCGCACGGTAAGGACCTTCGTCTCCTCATGTAGATGGTCCTCAGAGGACATAAGAAGACACCCTGTTGATGTTCTAAGGGCGGCATTCTGGCATGTCTGAATTTTCTTCCACTGCGTCGTACTCACGTTCGCCGACCATACAGGTGCTGCGTAGTTTGCTACAGACCGACCTATCGCTTTGTAAGAGGTCAACAAAGTTTCTTTGTCGGCTCCCCAAGTACTGCCGGCAAGTGACTTGAGGACCTTGTTCCTACTTTTGAGTTTATCGCAGATAGCTGTAGCAAGTGCAGAGGATCTAAAAAGGCTGTCCAATGTGACCCCAAGGATTTTGGGGTAGTTGGTGGTCGGGATGTTGACGTCATCGACTTTCACATTGAGTGACAACCGCACCTCTGCGGTCCAAGCAGTAAAGAGTGTGGCTGATGATTTGGAGGCGGATATTTTCATATTCCTTGCAGTGAAGAAACGTGCTAAGTCAGTGAGGTAATAGTTGATTTTCTCGCAAATGTCATCCACTTTAGGTCCTGACGCCAGAATTGTGCAATCGTCAGCGTACGACACAATTTCAACGCCGTCTGGTGGTGCAGGAATTTTAGAGAGGTAGAGGTTAAACAGAGCCGGGGATAAAACTCCACCCTGGGGACCTCCTTGTTTAACTCTACGGGGCTTTGACTTTCTGTCTCTAAATTCTACATATGACTGGCGCCCACACATATAGTTTACGACCCAACGTTTCAAACTGGGCGGAAGGGACGTTTCTTCAATGTCCTCGAACAGAGTGGCATGATTGACCGTGTCGAAGGCTTTTGTGAGGTCAAGAGCCACGAGGACCGTCCTGTCGTTAGGCTTGTTCTGGTTAAGGCCGCGACTTATACGTGTGGTGATGGCGTGTAAAGCAGTTGTTGTGCTGTGCTGCTTGCGGAATCCATGCTGACGATCAGCACTAGGAAAGCGTTCGATCAGGCTGGGGAGGAGCAGTGCTTCAAGCGTCTTTGCTACTGGAGAAAGCAAAGAGATCGGCCTGTACGAATCTCCTTTACTTGCGTCTTTGTAACCGATCGTTGTCGACTTTGGTGGCACTTTAGATGAAGGACGAGCTATTGAAACAAATAATTAAAGTTGACCTATTGCTTTACTTTACAATCGAAGTCAACATTAAGTGGCATAACGATTAACCTTTTAAGGCCAATGGCTAAAAAGTATGTTACTTCCGCCGAAAGTAGACTTATAATAAGAGTAGAACTTAGTCGACCAATTATTATACTTCATTTTATGCTGGCTGTACGTAGGGCAGGTATACTACTTTGTTTGTACTTTTATAAAATATTTGATTGAATGAAATGGATCTTATATTAATAAATGTTATGTTTAATGTCGGCAATTATGTATAGAATACAATACTAGATAAATGTCCCCCTCTGTTAGCCTCTCAAATGCGAGCCCCTTTGAGCACATTTTCCATTACATGCTCATACATTCCACGCGGTATTTCATTCATTCCACACTGGGCCAAATTCAAATTATGCGGCATAAATTCAAAATTTTTGTGGAGACAAAACTCCACTTAAATAATTTTTTTTTAAGAATACACTTGGGATGTTAGGAAATCATCAAAAACTTTGATGTTATGGCAACCCTGAAACATTGGCGTTGTCTTAAAGTCATATGTTTTATCAGCTGTTGCTTTGGCATAAAAGAGGCAAAACTTTTTGTTGAATTTGTGGCTGTGAACATTTTTTACGTTTGATTTAAAACTAATTCTTAGGAATGGCATATAATGATCAAGGTATGTAGAGTGTGTAAATAAAAAAAATTTTTTTATTTGTCGAGTCAAATGTTATTTTTGTGTATTGTTTTGTTATGTCCTAAAATAGAAGATAACCAACCCCGTGCCCGTGTTCTGTGAATGTAGAACTAACCTTCTGCCAAATTGTGCCAAAATGTAATTATGTAAAATTAAAGCCCAAAGTGCGTATAAAAATATGTTTTTAATTTCATTTGCGGCTTTTTGCGGCTTTTTGCGGTTTTGCTCGCATTCTCTTCGTCTTTGTCCACTTCCAGATACGTTTGCATTTTGTCATGCAACGCTGTTGAATGTTTGGATAGGCAACAATAGGGAAGCGTCTGAAATTTCGAGGTGGATATTCGAGCAGATAAATGCAAATAGCTTAAGCCCTGAAATTAAACAGGATATTGAGAAAAAAGTAAAAAGCTTTGATCTGTTTATTAAAAAAACTTGCCGAAATGCAGCCGAAATTTAAGAACGTTCAAGACCAAGCATTCAAAGTGGCTATCGTCAAACATGATTTTGACATTGAATACTACGTCGTCTATGAATCGAGTAGGGCGTCCTCGAGTAGGACACACCCATGCAGGAACCCGACTAAAGATGAAATTAGCCTCTGCTTTGGCAGACGACCAAGGCCACAATGCTTCACTTCTTGTGCACGCTGCAGCAATTTCTGCGAAAAAATGTAATGAGACAGCTACGTCACTAATGTTAAGAAATACTTTTCTAACATCAAAGGAACCGAATTTAAAAAAAACTCGGACGGGTTCTGAACCTTTGCATCTAACTCCAAATGAGGCTGTAGCGTTTTTGCTCGAAAACTCGTTCACAAAACAGCAATACAACAACATTCGGGAGTTAAACAAAAGTCAATATCCAAGTTACAACAAAGTGAGGGAAGCAAAATCTAACTGTAGACCACAGGGAATTACTGTTACAGAAACCGTAGCGCAAGTCCCTCTTAAGGACTTGTTGGATCATACTGTTTCTCGCATTATCCTTTTTCAGGAAGAAATATTCAAGCAGTTCCCAAAAATTACAAATGTGAAACTAATCGCAAGTTATAGATTCGACGGATCTACTGGTCAAAGTACATACAAACAGAAATTTAGTGTGAACGACCCACAATCATTTGATCAGTCCTTATTTGCAACTACCGTAATACCACTAAAACAAGTAGGTGATTTTGAAACGGTTTTATGGCTTAATCGAACTCCACAGTCAGTACGATTTTGTAGGCCGCTTAAATTAGAGTTTGTGAAAGAAACCAAGGAACATATTCTTAAAGAAAAAAAAGATCTAGACGACCAAATACAAAAGCTGGAGCCCTACGTATGCACTATATTGACTGAGAGAAAAATCACTGTAACTTATGATCTTCATATGACATTAAGAGATGGGAAAGTTTTAAATATTTTGACCGGCACAAAATCTGCTCAATTGTGTCCGATATGTGGGGCCAGCCCGAAAATGTTCATGGAAAGTGATAATATTTGCTATCCGAAATTCGAACCAAAACCTGGAAGCTTGCAATACGGCATAAGCCCGCTCCATGCGTGGATACGCTTCTTTGAATTCGTGCTAAAAATCTCGTATAGAATAGTTTTGAGAAAATGGCAAATAAGAAATTCTGAAGAAAAAATTTTAATTATGGATAGAAAGAAAAAAAATCCAAGAAAGGCTGTGGAAGGAAATGGGTTTACATATTGGTAAGCCAAAACAAAATGGTAACGGAAATAGCAACGATGGAAACACTGCGAGGAGAGCATTTGCCAATGTAAAATTATTTGCGGAAATTTTAGAGCTCTACTTAGAAGTACTGACATGTTTTCACACGATCTTAATTGCAACATCATGCGAACTACAAATCAATCCCCATAAGTTCCAGGAATATTGCCTGAAAACTATCTCATTGTATATGTCTAAGTACCCATGGTATCCGATGTCGGCAACTGAATACAAAGTTCTGATACACGGTTACCAAATAATAGAATCATCTCTATTACCATTAGGCTTTCTTGGTGAAAACGCTTCAGAAGCACGCAACAAATATTATAAAAGCTACAGGCGGTCGCATGTCAGACAAAACAGTAGAGTGAACAATATGACAGACGTGTTTCAGAGAGCAATTGATTCCTCGGATCCTCTTATATCGAGTATAGTATTAAATAAAAGAACAGCTCAAAAAAAATCGAAACCATTGCCCGCAGACGTCATTTCCCTCCTGAAAACACCAATCTTCGATAATCTCTATAACATTAATTCCACAATCGATGACAGTGACACTGACTCTGATTCAGAAACTGAAATTACATATTATTTTGAATTAGATGCAGAAGAAGAGGAAGATATTTGAAAATTCCAAAGGGTAATATCCATACAATGACTATATTTTTAGCTGAGTTAAATCCCACGTCACATCTGAACTAATAAACAATACCTCTTGCCAATTTGCAGGAAATCGTACGAGCAGTTTTTGAGAAATCGGCTTCAACGTCAAAAAAGCGGTTCCTATATATCAGCCAATATCACCAATTTTTTTTTTTTAAATAATTGTTCTTTATTACCTTTTATTAATTATAAACCCATATACATAAATAAATATGATACCATAAACATAATGGTTTGGTCTAAAAAAAGTTAGTTGCATTACTATTTATTCGCACTTAACCCCTTAAATTTATATGGGCGGAAGGGCTATGCGTCATCAGATCGGTCTAAGTTTTGGGCTATTTGTCACATATTTAGGGACTATCTGATATGTCAAGTTACAGTTTTATAGTGTCATTGTGCGAATTTATGCCGCACAATTTGAAATCTGGCCCACTGTGCATTCCACCATGAATGTTTTGTTTAAGTTGCTCAAGCGTTTCTGGTTTGTTGGCATAAACCTTGCTTTTCAGATATTGCCACAAAAAGAAGTCCGGAGCAGTCAAATAAGGCGACCGTGGAGGCCAATCAACATCACTTTTTCTGTATGCGATGTGGGACCGTCTTGTTGATACCACTTGTTAATCAAGTCCAAAGCAAGCAGTTGTAGTCCCTCGTTAATCTTCTTAATAGTCCTGTCTGCCTGAAATATAACAATATCGTCTGCAAATGAAATTATGTTATCGATTTTTTTCAACCAGATCAAAAAGAAATAAATTAAACAATGTGGGCGAATTGACTGATCCTTGTTGTAAACCGTTTTCAATATCTGATAAATGCGAAACCATTCTATTTAGGCCACCAGTTGGAAAATTTAATTACGACATTAAAAACATTGGAAAGAATTTGGAATAAAGTCAAATTTGACAACTAGAATTATAATAAATAAACAAAAAATTAAATATTTGGGCATATACCTCGACAAATTTGTATACTTTAATGAGCACGTAAAAGAAATAGTTTCAAAGGCTAGAAAAACATATTTCATATACAGAAGTCTTTTCCATTATAAATATATAGACTCGCGAGTCAAAATTATTATGTATCAATCATTGATTAGGCCAGTCATAACATATGGCTGTCCAATATGGCTCAACGTGTCTCCCTCTGTCATGGAAAAAAAAGAATATTCGAGAGAAAGTGTTTAAGAGCCTGTACTTCTCTATACAGATCACCTCAAAGTCAATACACAAAATATATTGCGAATAGAAAATTATACAATGTAGCAAACATGATAATTTTATGATAAATTTAACTAGAATAATAGAACATATAAAACGTTGAACAGCGAACTGTGAAAACAATTTGATAATGGCCCCCTATTCAAACGTCACTCATTATTATTTTTTCATAGGCAAGCTGTAACAACCTATGGGAATATGTACGGCGACGTAAATGGTCTGATGGAACAAGCTCTTGCGTGAACTGAATCTTAAGTGTATCAAATGCAAATCCTTGTGCAAAAATGTGTAAAAAGTTGTTCCTTTAAGACCAAGCTCCAGGGCATGCATCGAATTGAGGTTGAGGGATTGTTTTGAACTGCCAAATACGAATAGTCAAGACTAATGTTTACCAAAATGGAGGCAAAAAAAGTAGTATACCTGACCGGCGGACACCCTGTAGTTGACTTATTAAGTTACTTTACACCACTCTCACCTTATTCTGCAGGGCAATAAACGTCAACCTACTACGATGGGAGATTCTATCAATTCCATTGAGACACTGCGGTTTAAAATCGATTAATTGTTTTACTTCACATCAAAGGCTATCAAATGCGAACGATAATTAAATTTCACCAATTGCAAATTTTCAGATCGCAGTCGATCAATTGTGTTGGTCGCTCAAAATCAAGAAGCTAATTGTGGCAGGTGATCAAAGTTGATTATGGTTGTATCAAGGAATTCCAACTGTGGTAGCTCAACTAGAAATTGAAAATTTGTGGAAATTAAAGACGTCTAATAGCTAAATTCCCTTTTATTATGGAGACAATAAAAGTTCTCTAATTACCCAATGCCGACTCTTCTGTATTAGGCGATCAAAGGTGACGACTTCCTAAACTTTTGATGAAAGCTTATGTACTGTGGTAAGCAGTATTAATTAAAGTTTTGAGACACTTCTGATCGAAATATTGATTGAAAAACCTATTGAAATCAACGTTAGCCATTGTATGGAGATATTGACTTATAATCATAGTCGGCAACATCAAAATAAAGCTATTGAAATCAACGTTGGCCCTTGTAGATGGTGAAAAAGCTCAACTAACTGCAATAGTACGTAGCAAAGACGACTCATTGTTGCAGATGATCAAAAACTATCTACTAAGTTACTTTAGATCAAAGTCTAGGTATTGAGGCAAGCAATCATAGTTGACCTTTTCTGTCAGGCCATCAAAGTAGTACTATTACGGTAGACTATTAATTCGTTTATTTGGTTTACTTCCAAACGCACAGACTTAATGTGGTAGACTATCACGACCTTCTGATATATGAAAGTCAGACCAAAGACGATATACTGTGGCGGGCAATCATAGTCAACCGTTTGGGATATATTAGATAACTTCCGAAATAATGCCATGTCTGATCAGTTTAAAGTCGTTCTATTTTAACAAGCGATCAAAATATAAAGAAGTTAAGACTGGTGATAAAATCGCTCCGTTGCGGCTGTAAATTTTAAAACTTAAGTCTAATATCGAACTATTGTTATCAAAGAAAACTTTTTAGAAAAATTGTGTAACTTTTGATCAAAATCATCTCAATATGAATTTTAACCCTTTCAGTTGCCTCCATATGTGACAGCGCATAGAGAAAGGGACCTAAGGGTAAAAAAAAATCAATTTTATTTTTTTTTTCGTTTTTTGATGTGAACAACATCTGAGCATCGATTGAGACCGATCCCATGCCCCAAAAGTGTTCCCTCCCAGAGATATGCGCGTTTTATGAAAGTGAAATCGACGATTCTAAGCGCAAATAGAAAGGGACCTAATCTTTAAAATGGCTCTCCTAAACAAAACTTTTTATCAACTTTTCACTTTTTTTTTGATGTGGACAACATCTGAGCATCGAATGAGACCGATCACATGCCCTAAAAGTGTTCACTCCCATATGCGCGTTTTATGAAGGTGAAGTCGACGATTATTAACGCAAATAGAAAGGGACCTAATCTTTAAAATGGCTCTCCTGAACAAAAATGGTTTTTAACCTTAGGTCCCTTTCTATTTTGCGCGTCACATATTGCGGTAGGCCGTTTACGTATCTGATATTACTATTACGTTAAAAAAGTAATATAAGAATATTTTTGTAATCGACTTTTAACAAACTGAAAATTAACCAATGGGGTAACACAATTCTGATTTGTATTTTGTATAGATGGTTAATTACCGAAATCTCCCAGTGTGGCAAATATTTACACTAAAGGAACTAAAAGTACCTCTACACAAAACCACACTGCATTAAATCCAGCCTCATTCCGTTGACACCGCCAACATATGGGGGCCCAAATTGTCATTCACACTTACGTCCGCCGAAAGCGTTTTGTGGTGAAAGACCATCAGGGTAGCAAAAAAGTTAAAATAGCAAGTGCTGCATGTGACTCAAGATATTATCGTGGAACATGTGGTTATAAAGGGAAAAAGTTTTCCTTTAAAATATTTAATGTTCATCTAATGAAAATCACACTACTGTAAGTACGAGTATGTGGTCATTGTATCTTCTATTTTTTGTCAAACAACGGCTATACTTCGGATCGATTGCTGGGATGACCTTATGACTGCGTCACTAAAATTGTATATCTTGTACTCAATTATATTGAATTTTATTTTTAAATCATTAACTCCTTTTATATAAATTGTCATATCATTCTCAATCACAATACCAGCAATTTCTCTTACAACGATTTTTTCTTAATATTTCAAACAAATTCCTGCGGTGTCTGTAATTCCTTGAACTTCCTTTTAGCACGTATTTGCTTTATCCAGTCTAGTCAGTCACCGCCAACTGTTGGCTTTTCCAATTTTTTTTTGTTTAATCATCTTATGCCACCTCCCGTTGAGAAAATTTCGTTTTAGAGTAGTATGAGCTCATGATGTTTAAATCTTGATAAAAGATAATACATCTGACAACAGTCGATTTGTGGTCTTAAGATAAAATCCGTAAAGTAACAACTAAAACTAATTGCCACCCGTTTTTGATGTCATTACATACAAGGGTACAGACCACCCTGCTTGCCACAGGAGTCCTAAACGCCTTCAAGGCTGCTACAAAATAACTTAATTTCCTCTAAGTGGACACACTCTTTAACAACCGCTACAAATACACTCAGATAAATCTAAGAAGTGGAACACAGTTTCAGCTTTCCTGGAGGAGTTCATCTAAAAACAGTCGGCACGAGTCCTTAAACTTAAACACTTCATTAAATTGACTAGTAAATACTTCTATGAGTTAAGTGTGCGATTTCCATTTAAAACTAAATTTGTTCTGATTAAAAAGACTTAGAATTCACATTTACAAAGATTGCTTATCACAACCTCTACCAAAAACTGTCTCACAACCTCTAGTGAACTATTTATTTAGTTCGACTGGGCCAAATTTAACATATGACGTTGTTATTTATCCAACTCTCAGGTGATGAGCCCTACATATGCGATGCATTAGTGAAAAAAGCATGACAGAGAATAGAATAAGAATAAGTAGAGTTGATTCAAATTCTACTTTAAACTATAAACAAATTTTCTCTATAATACACTCTGAGATTTAGCACCGATACCATAAAGGGGTAGACTTCTGAAGACTATTTAGTTACACGGTTAAATAATAAAATCCCAATGCGAGATTTGTATTCCAATTTGCGTTTGAAGTACTTTGCATTGGTATAAAGAGGTTTAGGTGTGGTGAATTCTTCTTTCGACAGAAGAAATATGTGATTTCGCCGCATTGTGTTCTCAAGTCCAGAATACCAAGTTATTCCGATTTTTTTTATAAAGGGTGTTTTTTATTGGGGTATAGAACTTTAAGCTGGCATCACTTTTTTAACTGGCGGCCATTTTGTCAGCTGTCAAGTGATTAATATTTAGTTTGGTTTGCCATTTCATCATGAACTGGTTGACAAAAGAACAACGCTTGCAAAATGGGCCGAAAATGAGATTCATCTCGATGCTGATTTTCATCACAAAATTTTGTTCAGTGATGAGGCTCATTTTTGGTTGAATGGCTATGTCAACAAGCAAAATTGCCGCATTTGGAGTGAAGAGAATCCACATGAGACCCTTGAGACGCCATTACATCCACAAAAACTGACTGTTTGGTGTGCTCTATGGGCTGGTGGAGTCATTGGGCCATACTTCTTCCGAAATAATGCTGGAGAGTCAGTTACCGTTAATGGAGACCGGTATAGAGCCATGATAACCGACTATTTTGTTCCCGAATTGGATGGCATGAATGTGGATGAGTTGTGGTTCCAACAAGACGGCGCTACATGCCACACAGCGCACGTCACAATCGAATTATTGAAGGAAACATTCGATGAGCGCATAATTTCGCGGAATGGACCTGTCAATTGGCCACCAAGATCGTGTGATTTGACACCATTGGATTATTTTCTTTGGGGATATGTGAAGTCGCTCGTCTACGCCAACAAACCAGAAACGTAAGGGGACTTGGAAGCCAACATTCGTGGCGTTATTACCAACATACGGCCCCATATGCTCGAAAAAGTGGTTGAAAATTGGACCTGTAGAATTGGCTTTATTCGAGCCAGCCGCGGCGGCCACATACCCGAAATCATATTTAAACATTAATGGCATAAAATTATCCTTGCAATAAAGCCAAATTGATGGACATTAAAACGATTTTCTTGTGTTTTATTTCAATTCGAAGTTCTGTACCTCAATAAAAAAACACCCTTTATATGATCTATCCCCAAATCCACTTAAGCGCTATTCTGTCAACCCATTTTGTTTCGAGACCACGGCTACAGTCGGTTGTCTTGAACTTGCTTAAGATCATGATGGTAGTTCAATAAAAAAAAAGAATACTACAGATTATTGTCATAAGCAACGGATTGGATAGGGTTCTGCGTATGACACAAGATTCTATAAGCGTTGATGAAAGAGGGAAGCGGGAAGGCCCAAACCTTGGAGTGCTCTTGCGGAGTCCTTATGATCTTTTGATGAGACCACTAAATGTATACTTTACTTAGTAAGTATACATGATTCTATGACATTATCGCTTTAAAAACGATGTGCCAAAGCACTGGGGTAAGCTTCAAAGCGCCGACCAACGCTTCTCTAGGTTTGCTCAGTGAGTGTATCATTTCTTTTACTAAGGGGTTAATGCCAACTACGACTTCTGTTTCTTTACTGGTCGAAGCATCCGGTTAATACGCAACTCCACTCCAAACCAAAACTGTTCCTGTGATTTTGGGTAAAAATCACAGACGCAGCGAAACTTCCTTAAGGATCATCCTAGTTGACCAGGTCGAAACAACAGATCTAGGTTATCCAGAGTAACCTTGGTACGATTTAGGTTTTATCTGGTAGAACTTTACTACTTCCTATTTAAGTTCAACACATTATGACTACTTCAGCGATATACTATATGCGAAATTTTGGATACAGAAGATAAGTAGAAATATCGGTGATATATTTCAATCTGTCACAAGGGCTATATGGTATCACCTGTGAGAACCTCACATGTACTACAATCTATTAGGAACTTTATTTAAATCGAGAGGAGACTGTAACGACACCAAAGGCCATAAGCTTTGTCAAATGTTTATTACACTGTATCGAAATCCTTGAAGATATTTGAAGCCGTAACCTTACCTTTACCTAGTCGGTGTAGGAAGCGGCTTCACAGAAAATAAAGGAATATCATTATGTCACTATATCGCTAAGTCGTTGAGGGGCGCTAGTCGTTGAGTAGTTCGTTTGACTACAGACACCTAACAAGATGTTGAATAAGCGAGCTGCTAATGCCATCGAGGGCGCAGAGCATATTGCGATTAGGCGGCGATTCCTAGGATTTGAAGCTTACCGCTATTGACTAGACATTAAAACCTTTCAACAGAAGAAAACACTGGCGCACGGTTAGAAAGGTTGAAGAGTTTATGCAATGGGCGAGTACGAGTTAATGTCATGAAATTTGTTAACCATCAGTCGTGCTAAACTTTTTTTGGTCTTATACGTCATATATCTGGCATATTTTACTGCATTGGTAGACGTATTTTTGCACTTAAGAACCTTAGAACCGAGATTTTAACTTAAAACACATGTATAAAATTAGATTACTAAGGAAATTTCTTTGATTTTTAGGACCTCTTTTCCAGGGAGGCTGTTCGTCAGTCCCTAAGTTTATGTGCTGAGGTCTAAGAATTAAAAACATCGTAAAAATGATTACCACACTAGAAATTTTATGGGTCTCGTCTCTATGTCCCTAGCACCAATAAGGCCGAATCATACAAATAAGGGTCAATGAGCTAGGACCCAAGTTTTTCAAAACTATCCGATGGGTCATCCCTAGTCATCCCTAGATGATTGGATTAGAACACAGTTTTTTGTGGTATTTAGGTGATCCTATTCTTTGTCTGAAAAGGGGGAGAATTTTAAAATAATAATGGCATATTATGATTTGCGAGGAATAGTCGAGTACTCTCGAATATTGGTACTAGCCCCACTAGACCTCCTGGACCCACTGACTATAGCCATTTATTACATAAAATCCAAACAAAGTCAATTTCTTTTAAGAATCTATAATTAAACAAAACTCAATTGTTCATGATCTTGGTGGCGGTTTTTAACTCTAAGGGTCTGATCCTCAATGGATTTTTTGCATAACATCAGACACTTGCGTTACGTTCAGGACTTACAGCGTAAATTCGCAGCTTCAAGGTGGCATATTGACATCGTCGAGATGTCTGATAACACAGGTACCGAACTTGGTGCGCAAAACACGAATTTTTGAGACGGCTGTGTGCAATGGTGTGTCATTCTACCAAAACTAGTTCAAGTTTCGAACTATCGGCTACAAACATTTTTTTATCTGCAGTGCTCGCCGTAAACCGAAATTTTGCAGCATTTTCGAAGAAAAAATACCTAATAACACTAAAAATTACCTAATAACACTAATTTTCATTCTCTGAGGATCGACTATGAGATACCCTATACCACGCTGGTATTCAGAAACACATCTGCCTGGACTTTAAACAATGTGGAACGTAACATGTGAGTGCGAGAGGTCGTTAAGGCTATATCAAACATATACTTATATGGTCATATTTCACCAGGTATAGTTACAGGTCGCTCTTAACGGTCTATATGAATTTTAAGTTAGATCGAATATCCCCTGTATTGCAGGGACAGGATTTTAAATGGGAATGGTTATTTGTATAGGCAGTTTTCAGAAACATAGACCGATATAGTCCAGATATACATTGATTACACTGGTCAACACCTAAATTGCGGCAGAAGGTTTGACAGTCAACTATAGTTGATTTGGGGCTGCTGATCACGCCTCCGATTTGCCGGATTCGTGCTAGTTTAGGAGATATTCACATAAAACGTTATTTTAATTAAAGGACACCACACTGCTTCATCTGTGAAACGATATTTAAATTTTTGTGAAAAATTATGAATAACTCAGTCCAATTTAATCGGATTGTAAAGTTAATTAGCAAGCTAGATGCGGATTTAAAAACGCTTTAATGGAGTTGTTTTGAAAATACAACGCTGAAAAAGAATGAAAATTCAAAATTTCTGTACAATTTTTCCTTTATCTGCAACAATTCTTATCGTAAAGAAATGAGCTGCATATCGTTGAAAAGGACAGTTTCTCCTCGTAACATTGCGCTCAAGTTTACAAATAATGCAGTTAAGGGTCCTTTTATTCTAAACAAGCGAATATAATGGTTTATGTGAATATCTCCGAAACTAAAGCGAATCTAGCAAATGGCCGGTTCCTGATCAGCATCCTGAAATCAACTGAAGTTCACTATTAAATCTTTTACCGCAGATTTTTTTTCAAAGATGGTGGCCCAGTGTTGTTGGTCGCTCATAACGTTCGATTACAACATTTAAAATGATTTGTCCTTTCAAATAGATATTCTCTATAATGTCTCTGTTCTTTATTTACAGGAATTACAAACGGAATGACTTAGTATTTATTCAATACTGTAAAAAAGGATATAGCTAGTAAGAATTGTCCAAATAGTATTGTAATAAGTTCTATTTTTATCTGTGTATACATTTACGATTTTTCCTTACTTAAACTACATTTTGGGGTCAATTGAAATAGATTCAGATGACTGTCGACAAACCTCATTCAATACTGTTCAACGATTTTCTATGTAGAACTTTATTACTTACAAGAAACTTTAAACGATGTTTCATCTGTATGGTGTGGTGCTTCAAACATATGTTGAACTATCGCGTCATTGCTTCAATAAGCATTTCTAACCTCACCACTTTACTTAGTTTAGTTCTTAACTGCTGCCCTTGTGTTCTACTGCATAAGTAGATGTGATTGTCTGTATGCATGTATACGTGAAGGACATTTTTGAGATCATCGCATTGATGAAATACTTCTAAGCGCTTAAATCACATAATTCCGATGAACGAGTAAGATGTTCAAAGTTATGCATAAATCTTTTCAATAAAGTGAAGTTTAATATTGGTTTATTTCGTCCTTAACTTAAAGACATTTTTTCAATTTCCAATAAAAAAAGGCTTAAAGGCCACACTCAGAGAAAACATTTGTTGAACTCGTAGAAAATGGAACAATTTATGTAGACGTATACTAGTCCTAGAGTTATAGCTACAAATACAAAGAAATATTTTATTTTTTTTAGAGCTGTGGCCATGCACGCAGATAAACGTATGTTTTTGGAGACAATGTTTGAAAATCACCAAACAACAAAATAATGCTCCTCACATACACAATGTTTTACTACAACCATATACCTGACAATATTATGGTGCTCTTCGAATATTGTCGCCCCAACCCCATACTATTTCTACACGTGTGTAAAAGCTGTTTAAGAACCTGAAAACAATTCTACCACCCTGTCATCACATACACTTTATATGAAAGGCCATTACGAGGGCTGCTATATATATTTCTGGCCTAATAATGAAAATGCGAATATTTATCATCAAAAATGGTTTCATTGTTTTTCAAAGTATTCTCCAGCATGATTTATACCCTTTTGCAAGCGCTCAAATCAATTGTCGAAGCACTTTTTCCACTCCGATTGAGACACTTCGAAAACATGGTTTTTGAATGCTTCAACAGCATCTTTTGGCCACGAAAATCGTTGACCACGCATTTTTTTTCTTGATATGCGGGAATAAAAATATGTCATTGGGTGCCAAGTCAGGGCTGTACGGTGGATGACCGACTGTTTTGGCTGGTCAAAAAGGCGCTGGTTTGCGCTGATGTGTAAGAGCTCGCATTGTCATGGTACACAATGATTCGGCTTCTCTTGTTCGTTTTTCGAATTTCTACGAAGACTTCAGGCAAACAAATTGTGTTGTACCACTCAGAATTGACCGTCCTACGTTGCTCAAGCGGAACAGTCGCCACATGACCAGGTTCGCCGAACAAACAGGCGACCATTTGCTTCGAAGTGCTTCTTCCACGAACAATTTCGTTGGCTCGTCTTCGAAAACCCACACGGTCGATTGCTGTTTTGTTTCGGGCCCATACGTATAGATCCATGATTCGTCACCTTTGACGATCTAACCGCTATCGCATTTTTTAAAATTTTTTTGCACTAATCGACACGATTCTTTTTTTTGGGCGATTGTCAAATTGTACGGGATCCAACGAGAACAAACGTTTTTTAAGGTCAGGTGTTCATGCCATAATGAATATATGCTATTGGAAGAAATGCCCAAGGATTCCTCTATCTCACGATATGTCACATGACGATCTTGCATTATCAGTTCACGCTCGTCATCAATGTTCTCTGACACTACGGGCGTTTTTGGACGACCTTCACCACCTTCGTCTTTGAGCGAGCGTCGGCCACGATTGAATTCATTAAACCAGTTTTTCGCAGTGCTATAGGATGGAGCTTCATTGCCATTTAAAGATTCAAGTTCATCAATGCACTCTTGGCGTGATAATCCACGTCGAAAGTTGTGCAAAAATGATCGCACGAAAATGTTCACAAATTGATTCCATTTTTAGCCAAATTGATTTTTTCAAGTCACTGTAAACAACACAAATGATGGTCGTACATCAAAATGTTCTGAGTACGTTTATGCGAAAAAAATGTCAAACTTTCCAATGGAAATGTCAGATGGCGCCAGGCAACACTTAGTGTTGCCTAGGCCAGAAATATATATAGCAACCCTCGGATTAATGATAGTTTGGCAGGAGACGAACAATTTTGTCGAAAAATCTTGTTTTCAGATGAAGCAAATTTTCATTTCATTGGCTATGTCAATTAGCAAAATTTAGAAGCTAATGCATACACAACGAGTCACTGTTTGGTGGGGAGTTTGAGCTGGCGGCATCATTTGGCCATTCTTCTTCGTAAATGAGCAAGGAGCCGCAGTTACCGTTAACTGTGAGTGTAACCGCGCCATGCTCAACGAATTCTTGTTTCCAAAAATTCAAGAGCATGACATGGACGACATTTGGTTTACTTACACATGTCACACAGCCGAAATAGCGATGTCTATTGGCCGCCTTGGAGTTGTGATTTGGGCCCTTTGGACTATTTTCTGTGGGGAGCCATTAAGGATAAATGGTACGCAAAGCATTCAAAGACTATTAATTAGTTGAAACATGAAATCAATGTTGCCATTAAAGTAAATCGATCAGAAATAATCGAATATATACTGCAATGTTGGATTGATCAGGTGATTATTAAAGTACGAACTTTTACCTTTCCAATGAAACTAGAAATAAAAAATTTTAAGTTCTCTCTTCTACATCCGATTCAAATTTAAAATGTTGAATCGCCCTACCTGTAAACCAATTTTATTTCATCACTTTCTAAATGAACAACTAAATCAAATTTTACTACGTATCCAAATATGGAAGATTAAATTCCGATTCATATCTGCCTCTTCGAGCCTTGGAAACCACTTTTGTTGTCAAAATAAACAAAATAAACTTTTACCCATTCAGGACATATGTGTTTTTTAAATTAAAGCAATATTCTTATTTTATTTTATTATATTATTTTTATTTTATTGTTTGTTATCGTTCTATAAGCGAAACAGTATTTACGAGTTTACCCATACAATTGTAAAATGGGCATAAACCATATCAGCACTTATGTACCACTTTTAATGACTTCTCAACAAAGGGCAGTTTCCTTTAGTATTTTTTTACTGTTAAAGTCATCATGCTTCTTAATATTTATTGTAAAAGCTAGGACATTAGAAAGCAAGAACGCAGACGTATTTGTAAAGCTAGTTAAGGTTTATTACCCTGTAGATAATGTGATATGACATTTCTACTGCTGACTCATATAAAAGGAGTGAGCAAAGAAAAGAAGTTTTCTTTTTGTTTTAAACCATGGCGCTATTTCTGAGGGTTTTTAAGGTTCTGAAGACATTCGAAACCTTCATCAGAGATGTTAGAAGGCGTTTTTAATCGGCAAGTACTTCAGGCCTTTGCAAATATTTGTATACCTTATATACCAAAGCATGGAGTGTATACTAAATTTGTCATGCGGTTTGCGATTTGTAGCGGTTTTTTTTGCACTAGATAACAAAGAAACGTCTCCTGTCTTTTCTCGAATGTAGCACACGCTTTCAATTAACTTAACTTTACCAACGGACGGACGGACATGACTAAACTGTCATAGAATTTTACGACAATCAATAACATACTTATAGTATACTTAGTAGGGACATAATTACTGTTACAACATTGAACACACACAACATACCCCGTTAATGACATACGGGTTTTGAAAGCTAACCTCCATAGCGTTAGTCTGTGAAGGGATTTAAAAATTGTTGAACTTTCATTATGGAGTGGTCAGATAATGAGAACCGTATCGCTGTAATAGCGTTTTTCTAGTGTGAAATGAAAAAAGCGATATTTTCAAAACGCTCCGGCCACTACGGTTAAGCCGCATGTTCATCTACCGATGCATAAAACTGTTTGAGGAGACTGGAGCTGTGAAAGATTGCCACCGGAGGGGCCGCCCACGCTTTAAATTTAACAATCAAACTGATAGAGTGTATTCGCGGTCATCTAAGGAAGCATCTGAACTGATACCAAGGATGGAAAGGGGTCATCACCTAGCTTCAGTCATGGTTCGGTGGGGTGTCTCTTACGATGGGGTCACTGACCTGCATTTCTGCGAACAAAGAGTCAAAACATCGGCCAAAGTTTACCATAAAACCGTTATGGAAGCTGTTGTGAAGCCTCTTAACAATTCCCTGTTCCCTGTTTTCAGCAGGATTCTGCGCCGGCCCATAAGGCTAAAACGTCCCAGACTTGGCTTGAAACAATTTGCCAGCGTTCATTTCCTCTGAAGAATGGCCCTTAGGATTACAAATTGTGGACGGTTTTAGAGGACTGCTTTGTTTCGAGCTGTGGCCAACTTTTTAATGGACGAGGTTCGTGCAGCTATTGACGATTGACCAGTGCAACTAAAGGCGTGTGTAAAGGCAAAAGGCGGACATTTCGAATAAGTAGATTCTTTTTGGATACAATATACATCAATAAATATATTAAAAAATATTTGGTCCAAAAACATTCAGTACTTTTGATTTTACAGCATAAAACGTGTGTAACAGTATTTATGTCCCTACTTAGTATACCGACCACTTTCAGAAAAACTGATTAAAAATGTAATAAACAAATTTCATAGAATAAATTAAAGTCCACCCTTGAGGGACTATAAAAGTCTTTTTTTTAGTTTTGAACGATTTGGTCCAATACCAACCCAACGTCACTAACCCAACTATAAGACAAGTCGACGTTGGGTTGGACTCTAGCTCTTCTCGTTTGGACTAAATCGTCTTTTTTAAAGACGGACATGGCCAGATCGTCTTAGAATTTTATGACGATCATCCTATGGTGGAAAATTTACAAATTTGGAATCTTAATTCTGGCTCTAAACAATTCATGATGACTTGCCAAATCTTACTGCACATAAATGTTTTACAGTTTTACATTATCAGCATTATCGATAGTTTTTTTGTAACTTAAAAAAACACCCCTTCTTCGATAAGTCTTCGATCAATATACAGTTTTATGTAGAAACAAAATAGATAAATAGTCTACCCCTAAAATACACAACACCCCGATGGATTAATCCAAAATCTAAAGATAACTTGTGCCGCGCCTACATTTAACATTTTTCTAAACAAATGCTAATTTGTGCCTCTGTGTGTGTCGTTATGACAATTAGAACAAATTGTGCAATGACATATTTAATTCATTTGCAATTAAAATAACATTTTCGAACCAATGAATATCAATTAAAATGACAGGACATAAAGATAACATACGCACATAAGAGCACAGGGTTGGATTACTAATCAGACAATCGACTGGGCCCATATACTTGAAGGGCCGCAGAAATTACAATGGGGTTCTGTTTGGAATAAACGGAGCAATTTTGCAAAATGACAACACATAAGACAAGTGACTTAAGCTGAATGGAATTAGATATATTGAAAAAATTTCGACAAGGGTAATATCCTTAAATTAGGGCTATGAGAAATAAGGTGACTACCATCTTACAGTTTGGGCATTTTAGGGGCGCAAATTTATCGTCGAATGAGTAGCATTGTTAACAGGCTGCAATATTTACGAATTTATTCACCGCATGATCGGGACATGATCAAAATTAGCAAATTTTGTAATGTGGGATATCGGTAGCTTTGTTAGAATATTCGCTCAAATACTCTTCCTACTGACTTGTGGCTCAGCCGTTCATCACAAACAAAGAACCTTGGAAAAATTGGACTTCATCGAGCCATGTTTTTGGATTGGTTTACCTACAACCAATCCCCTTCAAATTCTTATATATTTCATATACAAAGAGCTTTTCATATTTGGGCTTTTAAATAGAGTGTGATCTATTTGTGGACGAAAACTTTGTAATGTGACCAGTTATTGAACACTTAAAACCTTTTGATCTAACATTCGTCAGAAGCAGATGTTAAATGTGGAATCTGCCGATTCTAAAATCGGAAAAGCCTTTGTATGGTTTTCAAAACAATAACTGGTATGGACCCACTTCAAATGAATTTGTGCTAGGTCTTTGAGTTTTGTAAAGATTTCTCGAAACATATTGAAGCTCATTGTGGTGTAGGGTATACAAATAGCCAGCGTAACCACAAAATTGTTAACTTACCCGGGGTCTAAAAAACTTGTATCTACTTATAGATATCACAATGGCTCCGATACTAGTCTAGCCCATCGTTCATAAAGATAATTATATTGTATACCTATTTAAAAATATAGACACAAGCGCTCAATTTTGACTTCTTCCTTCAATGCTTTAAGCTTTTTCCTACAGATACCCCTACACAACTTTTAATAAATGACCAAACTAATTAAATCACAGCGCAACACAATTCATTTAACAATGACAAAAAATGCATCAAACCACACTCCAACATCAATTCAGCAAAACTTTGAGAACAAACACTGAACCAATTATTGTACTTTAATCTGCATCTAAGGCCGATTGGGCCTGTTTTGCTAATTCACTTACGACACAGTGTGGACGTTTTATCCTGCTTTAAGAATGGTACGATCTAATAAATTTCCTTGGACATAGTGTAATATGTATGAAGTTAATTCATTGTTGTTTCTATCTTCCCAAGCTTGTTTTGAACTGGCTTACTCGTACCACAGGCTTAACCCACTATGGCATACCATTCAATCGATGGTGATGGTAGACATCGATTTCCGTAGGGTGTTTGCCACTATAGACATGCAACTTCCATGCATGTTGTGCCTTCAATGAGTAGCAAGGCATATTTCTAGCGTGTGTAGTGTGAACACGTGTCTGTGGTTTGTGGTGACTCGTTTACTTACAGTGACTGGCAGGCATGCATAGAATATTAAAAGTTAGCCATAGAAAAATGATCAGTTTTCCTTTTTTTACATTTGAAAACCTGTTTAATTTTCCAATGCCTCTGAGTATAAGATATTTCTTAGAGTTTTCCAGTTTCACATCTATCGTTTCATGTCTGTCCAAATTATTAAAAACAATATCTAAATTACGACACTGTTGTATATATCGTATTCCATGTCAATTTTGTCCATATGAATTTTGTCCTAAGGACAGTAGTTACCAATGGCAATTTGTCGCATTTTATTTACTGCCACTTTGCCATTTGTAAGAAACTTGTCTTCTTTTAAAAAGAAGATGCAAGAGGTCTTAAGCCGGTTATTCCCTGTTTAACACAGAAATCTCGATTCGGTGCCGATAAACTCAAACAGACATTGCCGAAGAGGCATCCTGAGTAAATTTCTGTTGGATTTCGGCATACAATCATAAAATTGCCAACCATGCTGTCATACATCCTCTATAAACAGGCTTTGTTTTTGAGAGCCTTGCCCTCTAGAATACACACGTTTTTAACTCGATCTTGTTTAAACTCTCCAAAGATCGTAATGTGCTACCTTTCTCCAACACTGGTGTAATAGGACCAGACCGCATCCATGCCTCTATAAAGCTGTCCTTGCAGATGTGAGGCCCTGCCAGTCCAGGAGTCAAATTTAAAATCAAATCTTACCTACCTACTTGGCTTCACAAAACCTTGTCCTTGACATGCTCATTAAATTCCTCATAAACTCATCGGCCTTGAAGGGAGTTTTCCATGGCAACAATTTTCACATCTTTCTTTATATTGTCCCTCAACCAAAGTCTCGCCCGAGGCTGCCAGTTGAATATTGCGACATTCCATACATTTTGAAATAAAGAAAGCAAACAAATAAAAACGCAGTTAAAATATTTATTGTCGCCGAAGTCGCTGGTTTTTCCATGGATAACCCTATTAAAGTCACTAAGGTCCACGCCTCCATATGTGACGCGCAAAATAGAAAGGGACCTAAGGTTAAAAAACACTTTTGTTCAGGAGAGCCATTTCAAAGATTAGGTCCCTTTCTATTTGCGCTTAGAATCGTGGACTTCACTTTCATAAAACGCGCATATCTCTAAGAGGGAACACTTTTTGGGGCATGGGATCCATCTCATTCGATGCTCAGATGTTGTCCACATCAAAAAAAGAAAAAAAATTAAAATTTATTTTTTTACCCTTAGGTCCCTTTCCCTGTGCGCTGTCACATATAAGGATTTTTTATGAAATTTTCCACAGCCAATATGTCGATATTAACTTTAGTGGTCGCTTCTGTGCAAGATACCGTCGCAAATCTCTGCCAACTTGTAAAATAAATCCATTTTTGGATCCGAAGTAAACTATGTCGTTTTAGTCTTATGGAGCGATTTTTTGTATCCTGTGATTCATACATCGCATGTAATCCGAAAAGAAATGAAATTTCACTAACAGTGACCGAGCTTTCATCCATGTTTTTAGTAAACGTTTCTTGGGACCATTCATTTCTTGAGCCAACAGCCAATTTTAAGAACCTTAGCCAACAGTAACGATTAAGGCCATGGTTCGTCTACAAAAAATCATAAAATGTTAAGCGACTCAAAAATTTTCAAAAAAACTGCACTATTGTTAGAGGGAAACTTTTTCTCCCCTGAACCGAGTTCGCCCATTTGATAACCCAAACAGCTTATGACTAAACGCTTATGACTAAATTTAGGAACGTTTAGGAATTTCATATGACCGTCAGACGGACTGGCAGAGGGACTCGGATAGATTATTTTCGAATTTTTGACCGGCCAATAATATATATGTAACGCGCAAAATAGAAAGGGACCTAAGGGTAAAAACCAGTGTTGTTCAGGAGAGCCATTTAAAAGATTTAAATACGTGTACTTTTGGTGTACCATCACTTTCATAAACGCGCATATCTGTGGGAGGGAACACTTTTGGGGCATGGGATCGGTCTCATTCGATGCTCAGAGGTTGTCCACATCAAAAAAAGAAAAAAAAATGAAAATTGATTTTTTTACCCTTAGTTCCCTTTCTCTATGCGCTGTCACATATGCTATATGGTATCCGATAAATACATCGAGGTGTTTTAAACGAAATGACAAATTGTGTGTCCTCGGGTAAGAACTACAGAATGATTTTCTAGGTCGTGACCCATTTTTGCGCTTAATTCATGTGTGAAAACTTTATAGTTAAAAATCACACTCCGTCACACTTTAACCACAGCAAAATGTTACCCTATGAAACCACCTTCACTTCGAGGATACTGGTCTTGCTATCATTGTGGGTACTTGTTGTTTTCTTGTACCCAGAGCGTCTTGTTTCCATGCACCTAAGCTATGACATAATACTTGTTACAAGCGGATTGACATCATTCAGGTGCTGCTGACGTTGGAGAATGATCGGCACCACATGTTGAGAGTCAGTTACAGAAAGAACCTCTGGGCCAAATAGAAGACTGTGGAACATTAATGGCAGTGGAACACCACATTGTGTGCATTCCCCTCTTTTTATTCACACAGCTGGGCACATACGAGTAGACAGTGGAACTTTTCATGGCCTGTTTTCTCATTTTAAATGTAGTCAAAGGCACTTCCCTGCCGATTTGGATCTTTACACTTTATTCTCTAATTAATTTTCTTTTCAGAACGCAGTCTAAGTTATCTATGCGTATGTTACCTGCAACTTCACTGTCTGCCTACTCAGAGATTGTTCAAAACCCACTGTGGTTCATAGTATGGTTAATCTGTAAATCCATGTGTTATCAAAAATTAGACTGACTGCTGGAAGCTCTACCATCTAAGCAGAGGCTCATACTAGAATGATTTAAAATTATGTAAAAAATATTGACAAAATCACTTTGATACCTTCTAAATGCATACAATTAAAATTATAAGTAATAGAATAAACAAAATTGTCCCTTTAAATAGACATCTGGCAGATCAACATTTTTGCCCGATACTGTAATTCAATTGTCATCCATTACAATGCATCCGCTATAATGCTTCTCTGGTGGAAAGCGATTTCCTTAAATGTGCATCACCCACGCCCTCAAATTTCGACATGTAGACAATAGCAACGATATGTGTTCGAATTGCATAACCCACTATTGAGTACAAATCATCCATTGTTTGACTCCTGTTGTGCAAACATGTTAGGACAGCCTTGCCACTAACAGATATTAGCGATGTCTATGGAATGGAAAAGGCAGTCGTCGCTGTCGCCATCGTCGTCGATGACGACAATTGCCATGGTGATGTTTAGATATTTGTACTTCAATTGTTCCACAATAAAATTTTTAAACGCATGTCCTTGTGATTGGCATAATATATGTATGCAGCGGGTAGTTTCATGCTCCAGCGATATTGAACAGATGCTGGTATCGATTATATTGTGGCTACTCCCGCTACAACTGCATCTAAAAACGTATTAAACTATCACATTCATGCAAAGTGTGATTCATTTAAGTCCATTTTTGTTAAAATGATTAAAACAATGATACCTGCATGGCTGGCTTTTAAATTGTACTGTACTCGAGAGTTTTCATTTCATTAGTAATTGTAACCTTTTAAGATTAAATTATTTCTAAAAGCTTTTAAAGAATAACAAGATGGGCGGAATTAAATATATAAAATTAAAGTATATTAAGTAACTTTAATCTTATAAATTTAATTCCGGCCAATTTTATCAACGAACCAACCAACCAATTTTATCTTTTTTAGATCTAGCTGCTTTGTATTACATCCAATCATACTGAAATTTGGCACATGATATTCAATGAAATGTTATGATCATTTATTATTCTAACTGTCACATATCAGGTGATCAATCGAGCGGTTTTTTTCAAAATTAAAAAAACAGGGTGGAGTGCTAAAATTTGCTTTTTTGGACTGCAGGCTGTGGCGATACTATGGTCGAAGGGAATGAGAAGCGTGCTATGATCATAGTCGCTTTTGGGAAATTTGTTTCCTCTACTTTTCAGTTGCCATTATGGATTGGACGCGTGAGAAAAGGTCATTTTGAGTTGAAGCGTATTTTTCAAACGCGCACTCGATCATTGCAGTGCAGCGTACTTTTCGATTGCGATTTGCTATTCCTTCACGTGGACGTGTTCCTAGACGGCAATCAATTGTAATGTGGGTACTGGAGTAAAATAAATCCCAGAGAACTTTACCAGAGACCTCTGCATTCGGACCGCGTCACTGTTTGGTACGTCATATCACCCGTAGGCATCATTGGCCCTTACTTTTTCCAGGATAACCGTCTTGTCGTAACTGTGAACTCCGAACGGGACTTGACTATGATACAGGATTTTTTTCAGCTGGCTCTTGAGGTAATGCATTTATAGGATACATGGTTTCGGCAGGATGGTGCCACTGCACACACAGCGAGGGTTACCATGAATTGTTTAAGGCAAATATTTCCTGGACGGCTTATCTCTTCTAAGGGTGATATGGCCGGCACGCTCACCCCGTGTGATTTTTTCCCTTGGGGTTACCTAAAGTTGAAGGTTTATATCAACCGTCCCAACACCTTGGAAGATCTGATTAACAATATTGAGGCTGAAATTGGCAGAATACCAGTCGACTATCTTGTTAGAGTTCATGAAAACTTTAGAAAACGTATGCAGCAGTGTGTGTATAGGGAAGGTATTCATTTGCCAGATACACCATTTTAAACCATGTAGTTTAAAAATTCTCTTACTGTTCAAAATAATTGAAATATAAAATTAATTTCTCTAAGGTTCGAAATTTTTTTATTTCATTCCCAAATAAGCAAAATTCGCGCTCCACACACTTAAATCAAATGTGTACTCTTTATTGTTCATTCGAAAGGATATTTTATGTCATTTATTTTTTTAATATAATTTCCTTCATATGTTGGCCGCAAATACGCCTTAGGGTGTCCATTCTGAGGGTCTATCAATGTTTGATTAAACCTTATTTTCGGCACCCTATAAACCATTGGCCAGTGAATCATGGTCTCTAATTTTATAATCGAAAAAAATGTCAAATTTAGATTTGTGAGAAAGTTTTGTTATGTTGGGTACACACATGCCCACTGTTGAAGGGCCTGCTTTTGCTGTAGATTGATCAATATATCCGGACCCAAAGCTTAGACTAATCTTATAAGATAGTGCATATGTGACAGCGCATAGAGAAAGCGACCTAAGGGTAAAAAAATCAATTCTAATTTTTTTCTTTTTTTGATGTAGACAACATCTGAGCATCGAATGAGACCGATCCCACGCCTCAAAAGTGTTCCCTCCGCGAGATATGCGCGTTTTATGAAAGTGAAGTCGACGATTCTAATCCCAAATAGAAAGGGACCTAATGAGAACTACTGTTGTAAACCTTACTTTTCCAGTTTTCTTCACACAACTTTGCCATTTTGTTAAAAACTTTTCTTCTATTGAAATATAGAAGCAAGAGGTCTTGAGCCGGTTTAATCCCTGTTCAATGTGTAAAAGCAACAGACCGAAATAAAACAATTGAGCTAAACAATTACTTTAAACCTAAGTCCTCAAATTGAATAGATCCGTAGTATTAATGTTATATGCAAATTATTGACGATATGTCATTTTTTTTACCAAAATGCTCATAGATAAAAAGTGCCTTTTTGGGCTCCTGTGGTACATATGGACAAATCCGAAAGTTGACCGAAATCTTAAATATGGTTACATATGTTGATTTGTGAAAATTTCAGCGTTTCTGTCTGTACCCAATCTGCCCATATGTACCCAAATATTAGGACTGTTCCCCATGGTTACGTACATTAATGGGACGATTAATGCCTCTTTATCTAGCAATTCCTAGCAAAGCTAATTTTAAAAATAATTACGATTATTTACATGATAATTTAAAATGTCGACAACAAAAATTGTGATTTTAGTGAATAATGTTATAGACATCTTCGTGATTTTGCGCACCCTATAGTCTATATTACGCCATTTTCAAATATTAATACTATGCACAATACATAGTTTATAAAAAAATATGCCTCTCGCAATTTGTTTCATTTGATTTAAATATTTTTTCGTCCCTTTTGAAAACCACAGTCAAACACCACAACACATCCAGCGAGAACAAAACTGCACAATTCAAATGGACATAAAAACTATTTTAATTTGTAATTTTTTTTAATAAAATTATAGATATAATACTCGTATATTATTAGAATTAGCTAGTCTGTAAGTTTGTATTAAAATATTAAACAATATATTGCCATTTTTAGTTTCAGTTGTCGTATATACTTTACCCAGAAACCCATTGTTCTGTTGTCTGCATTGAAATGTTTTCCAGCAGTTTACCACAAAGAATATATAAGTACATATTTTGCGCTATGTAAATATTTAAACGTGAATGTTGTTATGCCATTTGTACTACGAGTAAAAGAATAATTTATTATATTTTAAAAAAATCGTTATCGGAAAGACTGAATAGTACATAAAGAAAAACAAAACAAGTGAACACAATAAAAGAGTTTCTCAAGGTTTGATCCTGAAAGCAGTTACCCACCTGCTTCACAGCCTGCTAAATATGCTCGGAACACTCGTTAAAATAATGGCAGTAACTGTGTGTGCACTTATGTTTTATGAAAATTGTGCATGGAAAAGCTGGTGCTTAATGTGGCATCCAAAGAGTGCTAGAAAATGAATACAATTTCCTTTAAACTCTGAAACAAGAACAATGAAGCAGCAATGTTTTGTGTGTAGCGATAAACGGTTCCATATGTTTTGCTTTTCCTGGCTGGCCATCAACACCCTAAACATGGTAATAGACTGGTCTAGGCCAACGAAAGTGGCAACAACGCACAGAACACCAGTTTATAGGGCCGTACGATGCAATGAGTTTATATTTTTGAAACAGTTAGTGAAGCAAAACGCTTCATAAATTTTTAATTTTTGCTTCACATCATTTAGTGAGAAAGAAAAAGAGATAAATTAAGCGAATGTTATGCGAAAAACTCTCACTGGGTTAAAATTGAAAACATAGTTTTTGTTTTACAAAACCCCAATCTCTATATTTCGAAACAAGTGCTTTGCTCGTCCATTATAATAATATTAACGTTATATCATTTCTTAAAGGTACGTGAGTTACGAGGGCTAAAGCAAATGATAAATCGCGAATTTGAAAAAAAATATTAACGTTATTTATTTTAAATACAAGGCGATTCATAAGCTCGGTCAGGCCGAAGCTTTTATACCCTGCGCCATGGATTGCGTTGAAGAATTGGGCGACACGGTTGTTGCTGGTACTTCCATGTTTGACAAAACTTTATTTCCTGTGACTTATGAACCGTTGTACTGTTCAGATTCGTGAATTTATTTTTAGAGAACCCATATGTCCAATATTGAGGGGACCTCTTAAATTTAGGCACGAGTTGACATTTTTATACCCTCCACCATACAATGGAGGGTATATTAGTTTTGTCATTCTGTCTGTAACACTTTGAAATATCATCGGAGACCCAACAAAGTATATATATTCTTGATCCTCGTAAAATTCTAAGACGATCTCGTCTTAGAATTTTAAAATTCTAAGACGGCTGTCCGACTGTCCTTCTGTTGAAAACAAGATACAGCCTGCATGAAAACAGCTAGGGAGCTGAAATTCGGCACAAATATGTGTAGTTAACCCAACCTAGTTGGAGACCCTCAACCGACACTACCTCATAAAAATTAGTTTTTTATTTGGAAATATCCGTCCAGTTTCTTCAGCAAAATCACTAAAATTTTGCAAATAATAATCTCTATATAGGCGCAATCATCTATGTAAAAATTAGATTGGGCCACCATTTCTTGTACCTCCCATACAAACGGCCTTATGGGTCTTGAGAAATAATATGACTATAACTCACTTGACCTATAACAAACTTGACCTATCGAAATGAAATGTTACATATCAACAAAAAAAGTACAACACACTTCTACGCTGAATTCGGTTGAGATCGGAAAAGTCCTACTGGAACCTCCCACACTAACGGTCTCATGGGCCTTGAAAAATAATATGACAATAACTCACCACACACTTGACCTATTGAGACGAAATTTTCAGCATAAAGATTAATATATAGAAGAGATTTTTGCGCTAAATTTGGCTAAGATCGGAAAGGCCCTACTGGCACCTCCCACACAAACGGTCTCATGGGCCTTGAAAAATAATATGACAATAACTTACTACAAACTTGACATAGAACACACGACAGCGCCAAATTCTGTTGAGATCGGAAAAGTCCTACTGGTACCTCCCACACAAACGGTCTCATGGGCTTTGAGAAATAAAATGACGATAACTCACCACAAACTTGACGTATCGAAATAAAATTTTGCAGGTATAGATTTTTATATAGAACACACTATTGCACCAAATTTGGTTTTATTTGGAAATCTGGTTGAGGGTATTTGCTTAACAAAAACAATTTTTGGTTGAAATGGGTACTGTTAGTTAGGACGCACTTAATACTTTAAAAAAGGCATAGTTACTTATTGGATCATTTGGCCCAAAAATAGTCCCATGTGCAAAACGGGCAATCAATAGTCAATATGAGTACTTACATTAATGCAAACTGTGCTACGAGTTTAAATATTCGGCCAAAAGCCTTCGATGCTGGTGCCTTTTAACTTAGTTTATTATAATTTTAATTGTCATACATATGTGAATAAAGATTAAAATATAATAGTTCAAATATAGAGTAATTTTTTAAGTGTAGGCTGAGATTAGGTATGGGCCCATACTCCGAAACGGACCAATTTTCTTGCGCTTTTGAATCGTAGGGACTGTAGAGCTTATATATCGAAATTTATAATTGTTTTTATTTGTATCGGTTGACCAGATAAGAGCGCACGAATGAAAATTTTGTTTAAACAACAATGGTGTAAGATCCAATTGATTCCAGCATTATTTTCGGTTTCGATTGGGCCAATATCATAAAGCTCTTTACCACGTCAATCGTAATGTTCCATTCGGAATATTGTAGGAGTCGCATGTAAAATGTCAAAAAATTTGCACTTTCTAAAATCGGGAAGTACGTTTGTGTGGGGTCTACAGGTAAATATGGAAATATATTAATTTATGGTCGTTCATAACGTAACATGCAAATTTTGCAGGAATCGCTCCAGAATAGGGGGAAAATACTCAAATCTTAGACCAATATGGTCAAGTTTTACTATATATGGGTGTTGTTCACTCGTTATGTTCTGGGTGTAATTTTGTCGACATCGGATAGAATATGTTGCTTTCAGAGCTGAAGCATCGGAAATCGGAAATGTATGGCTCAAGTTTTTGAGTTATCGCATCGTACATTACGGTTATTTACCACTTTTTTGATACTTTGAGACTGCTATATCTCTGTAAAAAAATAAAAACAAACTCTATTGCCTAAAAAGCACAAATATGCCCATGTTTAACACCGGTTAAAACATTTAACATTTTTTCAGTGGCGGGCTTAAACATCGTAAATGCCGTAAATCTATAAGCTATGTAATCACTTCTCTATAAAATGCATAAGCTGTTTGTGCATTATCGTGCAAAGCTCACTAATAATCTCCTTGTTCCTTTATGGGATATAAAGGGACTAAAGTAAGTAGTTGAAATGGAGTCTTGATTTGGTCCATTATCTTTGCCAATCGTTCTAAGCCTATAAGACACAAATCTATTTAGATTAAAGGTTTTTCTTTAAATTGATGAGTCTCATGTTCATAGTTGAAAGTAACTAGGAACTTTAGACCCAAATTCTCAAATTTAATAGATGCGTAGAAGGAATGTTATCCCAAATGCACATAGGTAAAAAGTGCTCTTTTTGGGCTCCTGTTGACCATATGGACCAATTCGAGTCCCAAATTGACCGAAATCTCAAATATGGTAACATATTTTGATTTGTAAAATTTCAGTGTTTCTGGATAGCCATATGTGCCCAAATATTAGGACTGTTCCCCATGATTACGTGCATTAATGGGACGATTGATGCCTCTATATCTACAAATTCCTAGCAAAGCTAATTTTCAAACTTATTACGATTATTTACGCGATAATTTAAAATGTCGACGACAAAAATTGTGTTTTTTTTACTTTGTTCTAAGCCTATGAGACGCCAATCTATTTAGATTAAAGCTTTTTCTATAAAATAAACGCGAAGATAGCTAAGAATAACGGAAACATAAGTATAGTTACAGGGCAAAAGGTCAATCTATTTTTCTTTAATCTAGAAAACGTT
The DNA here is from genome assembly GCA_963513945.1 of Hydrotaea diabolus. Taxonomy (NCBI): domain Eukaryota; kingdom Metazoa; phylum Arthropoda; class Insecta; order Diptera; family Muscidae; genus Hydrotaea; species Hydrotaea diabolus. Next base: position 186,087,092 of record OY740718.1, read on the forward strand.
AAATATTATTAAAATCTCTAAAATAATGATACATTTTAAAATAAAGTCACTACGTACGTCACCTGATTAGACGTCAATAAATTGACGTATTGCGACACTCAACAGTAGTGGGTTTACGAAATTTCCAAATTTCGTTATGAACTATTACCTATGGAAGATAATACCTGGAACACACTCTATTCATACAAACTTTGTACAAACTTCATTCATCCTTTTAAAGCTACATTCGTTTGACTGCTTGTTTATGGACCCTTAATGTATGTCAATCCATTTGGTCTTAAAAAAATGTAGGTTCGATAGCAGTGCATGGGAATATTTGCCCTTTATTCACATAAAATTATGATGTTATGTATTTCTAAAAAGGGTCAAGGAAAAGCACGAACTTAAAAATAATTCCAAATTTACAACACATGCCAAGACGATAGCAACGAAAAACTGTTGTGGACTCTAGATAAGTCCACAAGTTCCATCTGAATAGTTTCGACATAAACTTAATAAAATACGACTGCACTTAATCGATTTCTACAGTCTCTATCTATGGCAATCATTTCCTCTGAGACTTAGCAGGGTCATTTCACTTGTATATACTCGTACCAAAAACAGAATAACAATCTGTGATAACTTTACACTGCTACGTACATACAACCAACTCTCATGACACTTACACACACAATTGCAAAATGTATTAACGTATCTCAGCTCTCTTGGTGTCAGTGTAATGTTGTTTCAGTCTCTGACAAGGGTATCTTAATACTGTTGCCCAAATAACTGTTTTCGAAAATAGTTTAAAGTATTAAAATTTTTATTCTTTTAGTCTTCTTAATGTAAGACCGATAAAAACGGTCTGGGATTAAATTAAAAACCATATTTTGTATAATATATTTATAAACGCAATTTACATATTGAATTGGATATTTGGTTCATTGTTTTTATGGTTAAATATTTAAAGGATACAAGATATGGAGATGGCTTAAATATGCTACACCTTTGGGTAAATTAAGAGCACTCTCTATATTAATGCTAGAATAGGCTTTTAAGGACTTTAAGAGCTACAACTGGTTGTCTTATTCATATTAGAATCACATCGCTATTTACTTACTGCAAGTGTAAAATTAGTTTGGGTATATGGTTGTGGTACAACAATATTATGATTCTCACAGCAATAGTTTGATTCAAACACAACCATACTGTGATCTTCACAAAAATAATATGATTTACACATAACCATACTATGACCCCACACATATAGTATGATTCACACTCAACCATACTATGATCTTCACAACCATACCATGATCCTCCTAACCATAGTATGTTTCACGTACAACCATAGTCTGATCATCACAACCATAGTATGATCACACACAATTATATAGGGTGATAGGGTGATTATGATTTCACCAGCCTATAAATCGCACCAAACTGTGGTTTCTTCTGGGTATAATAGCACGTCTTGAACCTCTACTTGTTGCTCTTCAGCCCAAATGCGGTAATTTTATTTATTGACTTTGTCGTTGGGCCAGAAATGGATGGGCCTTATCACTGAAAAAAATTTTGGTCGAAAACAGCAGGTCTTCCCGTTTCTCGCCGAACGCTCATTTCCATAATACAGTTGCCAAAATTTGAATATAATTATTTTCAAAAAATAAATGCTATAAAATGTCCTTTCAAATTATCAATAAAGATTCCACACTTGATTTTAACTTATATATTTTTTTTTTGTTCTGAAGAAATACCAGTAGATGTATCACCTAATACTTTGGTCCCCAAAATCATTTATTAGAACTTTGTAAAGTTGTCAACAATAGATTTTAATTTTGAAAATTGTTATAATAGCAGGAGTGTTTTATTTAACAGAAGAAAAAAAATAGTTTAAAAAACGTAAGAGTTTTTACTAAAAATATTTCACTTAAATAGAGCCAAGGCACTTTGTTTGAAAAGTTTTAATTTCCATATAAGAAGTGCTATTATTGCATTCGATCCGTAACAATAACAATGTTCTAAAAAGCATATTAATGAGGAAAAAATACAATCGTACGCAATTTGTCGCACCAACCATATTTATATTGTAGCTACAACCATATTTAAATTTTTAAATTTAGCAATAATACTATTGTAAATTTCAACAATATTAATATTGCGATTTTCATACTATTGTGAAAATTAAATTCAGAAAGCAATACTAGGGTCGCGACAAACATACTTTTATTGCGGAGAAATCATATATGGTCACGGAATTTTATTGCCGTGACCATATATCTACCATATTTTTCTCTGCTTGTATGATGTTGGTATGAAAAGAAACACACCCCGATAGAAAAGGAGTCACACACCTAGAACAATGGCTTCGCTTTGAAGTAATATAGGGTGTTCGTAAACGCAACCCTGAACATTTTGTATCTTGTTCCCTTTTGCAACAATGTTGTAGTTAATACGCAAGGAAAAGCAACAAAAGCAACCAAATGTGGCGACACAGGAAGATCAGTTATCATTTTTTTCTTATTTGTTGATATGAATGATACAAGGCATTATGCATCGTATTAAAAAATAACTGCACAATGTGTCAACTCTGTTTTAATACACCTCCGGATTTGGACCGTATTTTTTCGTCGATGAAAACTATTCTCATGTTACCGTCAATGGAGAGCGCTATCGTGACATGTCAGAAATTTGTTTTTGGCCAGAATTGGATAAGCTTGACATCGCCGATATGTTGTTTCAATAAGGCGGTGCCACTAGCCACAATCGTTTTTCTAAAAGGCAAATCCGGCGGACGTGTTATCTCGAGAAAAGTTCCGATCGAATAACTTCAAGTCATTGGTCTATGCCAACAAGCCAACAATTTTAGACAAGCTCAGAGACAACATCCACCGCGAAATTAGCAACGTTCCGGTCGAAGAGTGGTGAAAAATTGGGTCGAAAGAATAGATCGCTCTACACGAGCTCGTGGTGGTCATATAACCGAAATCGAATTTTATTCTTAAAATGTAACATTTGCACTACACCTGGAATAAATGTGAACTCTATAGCTTAAATATTCTAAACCAAAACACGATATTCCGGATTTTGGTTTCGAATATTAAACTCGACAGTCGGTCTCTAAAAAAACATTCGATTGCTGTTTGCAAACGCAAAGAAAATTAAAAATATTTAGTTTGAAATACGTAAATATCGAAAATATTTAAGCTAGACCCACCTTTAAATTTACAGCTAAGCTCAGAATCACCATTTTACGATATCTGCCTATCCATCAAACCGCCTGTCTTCTGTATTTTTTAAGCTTGTTTTGTAAATTAAAGCTTGCAATTATTGTCTGATCTTCTTGCAAAAGAAAAAAAAATTGCAAAAGTATTTTTTAGACAAAGGCTGCAGATTTTTATGAAAATCGGTTAAAATGTTGATATAGCTCCCAACCATATGTTCAACCGATTTAATGTCTCTAGCTCTAGAAGCCACATAGTACATCCGATATTGAGATTGAATTGGTGCAGTTCATCACGACCGATCAGTAATCAGCCTAGAAAATTTTATCTGAATTCAAACATGGACATTTGGGTACAAAAGTCACAAATTATATCTTGGTAACATAAGATCGGTTCAACTCTACTATTATTAATTTCTACTTCGGAAAATAAAATGCTAAACCCCGGTTTTTTCGACATTAATTATTATTATATTATAAGATTAAATAGAAATTGACATATGGGCTGTAAAGCTTTGGTAGTTCAAATTAATTTCCTATTTTTTTCCAAACGCAAAATCCAAAAATTTTAAAACTAAAAAAAATTTTTTTGCGGACAGAACCGTAAATCTCTTCCATTTAATGCCAAGCTGACACGAAAAAATAGTAAAATTGTATGGTTTTCAATTTTAGACTTATAAAAAAGGATTCATTTACGAGTATTGCGGTTGTTGTACGAACTAGCATTTAATTGTATCGTGGGAAATATTGCCTCAAGCGTAAGATTGGAAAAATTTGGTTATTATACGAGTAACGAGTCTCTTGTCAGTTTGTGTTGGCTTTTCAAATCATGGTTTTTTAAAAACCGCAAAGACTTCTGAGAAATTCTCATAGGCATTTCAAAGAACTCCATAAATTCAATGAAATGCTAATACGGGCTGCTATATGTATTTCTGGCCTAATAATGAAAATGCGAATATTCATCATCAAAACTAGTTTTATTGTTTTACAAAGTATTCTTCAGCATTATTTATACACTTTTGCATGAGCTCAAAACAATTGTCAAAGCACTTTTTCCACTCCGATTGAGACACCTCCAAAACATGGCTTTTGAACGCTTCAACAACATCTTCTCGCGACGAAAATCGTTGACCACGCATTTTTTTCCTGCTGTGCGGGAATAAAAGGATGTAATTGGGTGCCAAGTCAGGGCTGTAAAGCGGATGACCCATCAATTCGACGTTCGGCCGGTCAAAAAGGCACTGGTTTGAGTTATATATACACTTAGTGTTGCCTAGGCAAAAAATATATATAGCAGCCCTTGTAATATCATAACGTTTTTAACGTGAACTTCCTACCAATATTTCAACATTTAAAATGACATTACGTACGTGCATTCCAAAATCTTGTTAAATACTCCTACGTTCAATCTTCTTCAAGATAGTAAGTACTCAAAGTAAGCTCACATCCGAATGAGACATTTGTTCACATAAGAAAAAATATAACACTGGGAGAACATCAGCAAATAAATTAAATATACCATAAAAATGGGAATCCTTGAGGCAACTGAACGATATCTACGGCACACATAAACATTTTAGTAAGAAGCGTTAGAGTAAAATTCAGTTCAAATTAAGACTTTTCTTTGTATTTTCTTCTCATACAGTGACAGTTCTAATAAAAGTTAACATTTTGAGTTTGAAAGTGTGAATCAAAAAGGGGCTAGAAGCTTCTTAGTTTTTGATTAAAGAATTTTTCGAACGAGTTTCGTTGACTTCTTCCACACAACTTTGTATTTCCTTACATAACTTATACTCGCTGCTCTTTTCCGCTATTCATTAGTTATAAAACATTGCTCGAAACAATTGTTAATTTATTCCGCTTTCGTTTTCTTGTGTTTCTTTCAGAAATAGCAGAAGTCGCACGTAGAACATGACAATGGAAAGGATTCCAATTTCAATTTTTTCCATTGTAGTGCGCCTATAAATATGCAACAGTAACTGACAATAATAATATTCGTGGAAGACTTGTACAAGGACACTCGGATACAGATATTCATTCTAAGAGACTTGCACAAGCCCACACACCCTGAGATGACGCAAGTGAATATGAAGCATAACAATGTGCTCAGATATGCTATTTCCACCACCATTGAAATGTCAACGTTATTAATTCCGGCCAACGAATTAATATCCTTTTACATACGTACGTATCTAGGCGTATAAGTATACTAACCTACCTTAACACCGAACGTTAACAGCAGAAAAATCTCTCCAACTGGTGGCAGAAGTAATCCAATTCGACGGCTACAAGAATTGGAAGACTTTCCTGAAATTATTGCACTTATACTCACACAAGATAAACTATAATCAGAGCAATCTACAGGTACTTACCTAGCAACGACAACAGCCATTGCCACCTCAGGCACAACCATTGTCCTCCTCCCTGACCGTTACCTGAGCCGAATGTTTGAACGCCACCGAAGGTGCCAACATAACATTTGCCATTGGCAGGACGCGTTCTTCCGCGGTGGTCGAGGATGGCATATATGCCACCATACCGCCAGATAATATCGTCGAAATGCACCTCGACGCCGACTGGTCGGTGGAACGTGTCGCATCAACGATAGTGCCTGTCGTTTTTGCTATCGTCGATTTTGCTGGTCTGCTGGGAAATGCCCTGGTCATTGTAGGTAAGTACGTGTGTGAAATTGGTAATTGGAGGAAATACTTGGAAGGTGCACTTACTTCGCATAACAGAGAACCATACAAAAAAGCATCGCAAAGGATTCCTCGAAACTCACTTTGACATTATTTCAGAATTTTCTGGAAATACATTTACATTTTAAGCTCGTAGCTTCTGTACATTGACACTGTATAAGAACGGTTGAAGCACAATGTAATTTTTCAAAAAGAGTCAAAAAAACATTTCCATTTAAATAATCGAAAGACTTCCTTCAAAATCAAAAGCAAGACTTTTTGTGAATCATTGTTAAACCATAATAAATAAAGACAGTTGTTGCTGATATTGAATGACCAGATTGTTGTAAAACCTTTAGAGGTAAATTTCAAAATTTCACTAGGAGCATACATACTTAGTATGGACATAAATACTGTTACAACATTAAACACACCCATTTCAATAGTAGAACTGAACATACCCCGGTAATGTCGTATGGGTTTTGAAAGCTAACCTCAATAGCGTTAGTATATAACGGGATTTTAAAATTGTTTCAACTTTCATCATGGAGTGGGCAGATAATTAGAACCGTATCGCTGTAATAGCGCTTTTCAAGTGTGAAATAAAAAAAGCGATATTTTCAAAACGCTCCGGCCACTAGGGATTAGCCGCATGTTCGTCTTCCGATGCATAAAACTGTTTGAGGAGACTGGAGTTGTAAAAGACCGCCACCGGTGCGCGGCCCCCACGCTCTGTTCAAACACTGTTCATCAAAGCCGTTAAATCAAGAATTCACAGAAATCCGCTCCGAAAACAGAAAATCATGGCCCGTGAGATGAATATCACGCAATAGTCTATGATTCGAATCATTAAAAAGACTTGGAACTTGGGGCTTTCAAACAACGTACCGGACCTTTATTGACTGCAGCTATTGGATTGAAAAATGCAAATGTCTTGTGACGAAGCACGCTGATAACTTGCAAAGAAAAATTATGTTCACCGATGAAAAAATTTTTACCGTTCAGGAAAAATTTAACAAGCAAAATAATAGAGTGTATGCGCGGTCATCTAATGAAGCATATGAACTGAACGTTGGAAACGGGTCATCACCCAGCTTCATTCATGGTTTGGTGGGGTGTCTCTTACGATGGGGTCACTGAAGTGCATTTCTGCGAACAAGGAGCCAAAACATCGGCCAAAGTTTACCAAGAAACCGCTTTTGAAGCTGTTGTGAAGCCTCTTAACATTTCCCTGTTCCAAAACCAGCCATGGACTTTCCAGGCTAAAACGTCCTAGGCCTGACTTCGAAACAATTTGCCAGCGTTCATTTCCTCTAAAGAATGGCCCTCAGACAGTCCAGATTTGAAGCCATTGCATTACAGATTGTGGACGGTTTTAGAGGACAAGGCTTGTCACAAAACATACCCTAACATTGGATCTCTTAAGACTGCTTTGGTTCGAACTGTGGACAATTTTCCAATGGACGAGGTTCGTGCAGCTATTGACGATTGGCAAGTGCGACTTAAGGCGCGTGTAAAGGCAAAAGGCGGACATTTCAAATTAGTAGATCCTTTTTGGAGACAACATACATCAATAAATATATTAAAAAAATATGTGGTCCAAAAACATTCACTACATTTTATTTTACTGCATAAAACGTGTGTAACAGCATTTATGCCCCCACCAAGTAAAAAATCTAATTTTATGAGAAATTTTATTAGGTTCTGATACCGGAAAGGACCTTTCTGTTAAAAATTGGCTTAATCTTGATTTATGAGCTAGCTGATATTTATCATTGTAATAGGTCAGAGTGGCTAAAACATTCTGAAAAACCCGGTATGAATGCTGTTGGTCTGTATATTTTAAGGTTAATATCTATAAAGTGCACATGTAAACTGTAAGTAAGTAAAAGCAGCATCATATAAATCAACACACTCTGGCACTGAAACTATTTTCATAACTGTAGTAATTGCCCTTTTCTTATGTGAAAACTCTAGAAAACAGTCATCTGTTGCAAACTAGTCTTAAACTTTAGCCCCAACTAATGTGCAGTGTTTCAAATTTAGTTAAGAGACTTCTACTTGGTTGACTACGTAACAGGTTCATGCAAGTTATATTTTAAATTTAGTTTTATGTTATTTCCTTTGGAAACTACACGGTACGCTCTGCCGATTATATTCAATTCCATCAAGTGTTGTTCACGTCAGCATCGGTTACTGTCAAGTGGCGTGCACCCACGAGTGTTTACGCTACAGAGAGTGAACTATCCCCTATGAGAAAGTAACATCGCGGTAAAGCTATTCAGTTCATCCAGTAGCTGGTTGTAACGCGTTTGCTCAAATATACCACAAACAACAACATCAATAGGAAAATATTGACTGCAGAAAAGATTAAGTTGAGTGCACTTATCCAACCCACTTTCACCCCTGCGCCAACGAGTACCTTGGAAATTGCATTCGGTGAAAGTTAACAAAGTCTTGCCCACATACGCACACATGTTGCTAACATGGCCACGCATTACCAGTTCCATCATCATCGCCGCCTCTGCCGCCTGAATGGGTTCCCAATTTATAGGTTAAAGCATATTCATGCATACTTATACTTTAAACATGGAGGAGTACACATGTACGAGTACATCTTAACGCTTGGCAGTGTCCCAGAAGCTACAAATATGCCCTTGTTTTGTGTTGGTTTTAATATGCTGTTGCTTCAAATTGTTGTTTTTGCACTTACAAAGGAGAACGAGCAAAATGCTTTCACCTGTGTTTTTATTAGAATTTTCAGATCAACAAACAGGGGGCAACATTAAACGGTGGTGGTAAAAGAAATATTAAAGTAGCAGGTTATGAGTCTTTCCATGTCACATACACAGATACTTTTGATCGATTGAAAATTTCCTTCTATTGATTTTGCACCCGGCACGAATCTATTGGTATGGCAAATATTTTTTACTACTAAAAATGTTTTAGCTTATGCCAGTAGCACTTTTGGTATTATCATGGCGAATTTTTTTACACCCAAAACATTTTTCAGCATATCCTAAGTGTGAGTGTACCCTAGTTGCTTAAGATTAATGTTGTCTGTCAGCCGGCAATCCATCCAAATCATGTACCGACCTATGGGTCATATGTACTTTATTTTCCAAAAGAATTTTGTTTTACAAATTTTAAGTCTATCTTATGCTAGGTTTTTCTAATATACTACTTAGTAGGGACATAAATACTGTTACAAAATTGAACACACCCAGTTCAATAGTATAACTGAACATACCCCGTTAATGCCATATGGGTTTTGAAAGCTAACCTCAATAGCGTTAGTCTGTGTGTAAGGGAATTTTAAAATTGTTTCAACTTTCATCATGGGGTGGTCAGATAACACTGTGGAACATTTTTGGGGTTATTGTCTGGGGGGTGAGAAATTCTAAGTCAGGGTGATGGTACTAGGTCAGTAAATTAGTGAAGTTACTTAATTGTAAATAAAAGCAGAACGCGTTAATCAATTTCTGTGATCTATGTCGCATTTTGTTTATAGGTTATGTGACTTTACGTGAAAGTTATAAGACTCTACACGTTTTTCCGTTTGGGATTTATATGTTTAAAAAAAAAAAATTTTTTTTTGGCAAAATTTTCTTCATAAATTTATTTCTTATTGCAAAAATGTTGATTTGGTAGAGAAACAGTATATTAATGGATTAAAGAAAATGTAATTAATAATTTTTCTCAATTTATTTCAGCAAAATCGAACTAGTCGTTCTCGAGTTATGTCAAACTACGTTTTTGCCAACATTTTACAACTAAGCGAAAAAACATCAAGATAAGGAAAAAATGTAAAAGGTAATAAAAAAAAACTGGCACATACGAACGCAAAACCCTTTGAGGGTTTTAATATACTGACCTAGTACCATCACCCTGACTTGGAATTTCTCACCCCCCAGATTGGCTGTTGTACTGTGTAATGAGAACCGTATTGCTGTAATAGCACTTTTCAAGTGTGAAATGAAAAAAGCGATATTTTGAAACGCTCCGGCCACTAGGGATTAGCCGCATGTTCGTCTACCGATGCATAAAACTGTTTGAGGAGACTGAATATGTAAAAGATCGCCACCGGTAGGGCCGCCCACGCTCTGTTCGAACACCGCATGTCATCAAAGTCGTTAAATTAAGAATTCACAGAAATCCGCTCCGAAAACAGAAAATCATGGCCCGTTAGATGAATATCACGCAAAAGTCCATGAGTCGAATCTTTAAAAAAGACTTGGGACTTGATACTGTTTCAAACGACGTACCGGACATTTATTGACTGCAGCTTTAAAAAAAAGCAGGGTTGAAAAATGCAAACGTCTTTTCAAACGTTGCAGATAAATTGCACAGAAAAATTGTGTTCACCGATGAAAAAATTTTTACAGTTCGGGAAAAATTTAACAAGCAAAATTATAGAGTGTATGCGTGGTGATCTAAGGAAGCATCTTAACTGATCCCAAGGGTGGAAAAGTGTCATCACCCAGCTTCAGTCATGGTTTGGTGGGGTGTCTCTTACGATGGGGTCACTGACATGCATTTCTGCGAACAAGGAGTCAAAACATCGGCCAAAGTTTACCAATAAACCGTTTTGGAAGCTATTGTGAAGCCACTAACAATTCCCTGTTCCAAAACCAGCCGTGGACTTTCCAGTAGGATTCTGCGCCGGCCCATAAGGCTAAAACGTCTTAGGCCTGGCTTCGAAACAATTTGCCAGCGTTAATTTCCTCTGAAGAATGGCCCTCAGGCAGTCCAGATTTGAACCCATTGGATCTTAATTACAAATTGTGAACGGTTTTAGAGGACAAGGTTTGTCACAAAAGATACCCCAGCATTGGATCTCTTAAGACTGCTTTGGTTCGAGCTGTGGCCATTTCTCCAATGGACGAGGTTCGTGCAGCTATTGACGATTGGCCAGTGCGACTTAAGGAGCGTGCAAAGGCAAAAGGCGGACATTTCGAAGAAGTAGATTATTTTTTTATACAATATACATCAATAAATATATTGAAAAATATTTGGTCCAAAAACATTCAGTACTTTATATTTTACAGCATAAAACGTGTGTAACAGTATTTATGTCCCTACTAAGTACATGTGGAAGCTGTATCTAAATCTAAACAATTTTCTTCAATCCCCACTACTTATCTGTCCCAAATTTCATCAAGGTTAGATGTAATATGTGTCATCAATGGGTTAACCACATAAAATCAGCTATAAGTATTATAATTATTTTGCGCATACCAAAAGTGGGATAGTGTATTTGTACCAGAATGGGGCGTGTCATTTACTATTTTCGATTACGTGTAAAAAGCCCCTATACAAATATAATGTAGTTATAATCTGCACAAATCAAGTCATTTGTGTGGGAGGTGCCAAAAGGGGGGCGGCTGGGAATCCAATTATTTGTTACTTAGGTGAGCTTATAACCATATTCTTTAGATCATATTTGGGGTTAGTTGACCTGCGAAACATCCGCATAGACGGTCATGGCTCAAATAACTTAATTCAATTCAATTCAGTTTATTGTTTCGTAATTCTACAAAATTATTTTTACCAATTTAATTCAGACAATTTAAAGCGTTTACGGAATTTTCCTTTTTTGATTAGATATCACCGGACTTTTCTTAAAATATTATTTTTATTTAATATAGTAAAGGAAGGGAAATGATTATATAAAATGATTTAAACTACTTAAAACTACAAAAAATACTAAGATGAGGCCAGCTCAACAATATGATTATATTCAAAATAGAAACATTTGGTATACAAATTTACAGACAGTCTGTCTCTTTTGACAATAACAAAATCGATATTAGCGCCGTAGGTAATGGTCTTGGAAGATTATAAATTAACATTAAAATTTTATTCTGTGGTACTTACAGTCTTTTCAAGTGACAAGTGGTACTAATTGCCCAGAATAAGAAATATCACAGCGTGAAATATTAGTTTAAATTCACATTATTTAAAATAGTCATGAAACGTATTCGATCAAAACATATATATAGGGTCTAATATACTTTTTTCAGTGCAACACACTTGTTGCCTGTACTAAATAATATATAACGTCTTATCCAGAAGAGTGAGGGTATAATAAAAAATCCATTTCCGCTTTTATGTGAAATACGGAACGTATTCCGTAAACGGATGAGGGTATATGAAAGTTGGTTCAACTGACTGGTTTGTTTTTATACCCTCCACCATACAATAGAGGGTATATTAGTTTTGTCATTCAGTCTGTAACACCTTGAAATAATCATCGGAGACCCAACAAAGTATATTTATTCTTGATCCTCGTAAAATTCTAAGACGATCTAGCCATGTTGTCCGGCTGACCGGCTGTCCGTCTGTTGAAAACAAGATAGAGCCTGCATGAAAACAGCTAGGGAGCTGAAATTTAGCACAAACATGTGTAGTTAATGTAGCATGGTTAATATTGAAAATGGGCTATATACGAGGGCGGTTCTTAGCCTAGCACAAAAAGCGTGGTATAAACAGAAAAGAGATAAGTGTTTTGGAAACATCCATCTCTGCTATGAACACATGTTAAATTTTGTTTCGATCTGGCAACTCCTTCATATAGAAACAGGTGTTCACAAAAGACGCATCCGCGATTTTTTTACAATGGAAAAATTAGAAATGCGTGGTGTCATTAAATATTTACATAAGAAAGGTTTATCGGGACAAGAAATTCATAATTATATGGTGAATGTGTTAGGTGAAAGTGCTCCTTCATATGCAACAGTAAAAAATTGGGTTGCTGAATTTAAACGTGGTCGTACAAGCATTGAAGATGAACCACGTAGTGGACGCCCAAAAACAGCAACAACAACAGAAATTGTAGCCAAAGTGCATGATATGGTATTAAGTGATCGACGAATAAAAGTGCGTGAAATAGCTAATATCATGGGCATCTCAAATGATCGAGTCAATTTAATTTTGCATGAAGAACTACAGATGAACAAGCTTCCTGCAAGATGGGTGCAGGACTTGTTAACAGTCGACCAAAAACGGATAAGAATGAACATTTCTCAAGCTTGTTTGGATCGTTTGCAGCGAAATAAAATGGATTTTAAGCGTCGTTTGATAACTGTTGATGAGACATGGATCCACCACTATACTCCAGAGACAAAAGAACAATCCAAACAATGGACTGAAGCTGGAGGAAGTGCCCCAATGAAGGCAAAAACATTTCAATCGGCTGGTAAGGTTATGGCAACGGTTTTTTGGGACTTCAAAGGTATTTTATTGATTGACTATCTGCAAAAGGGTAAAACAATAAATTCAGAGTACTATTGCAACCTTTTAGATCAATTATATGTACAAATTCGAGAAAAACGTCCTGGCTTACAACACAAAAAAATAATTTTTCATCGAGACAACGCACCAGCGCACAAGAGTGTTTTAACAATGGCTAAAATCAACGAATTAAAGTACGAGTTGTTTGACCACCCACCTTATCCTCCTGATTTAGCTCCCAGTGACTTTTACCTGTTCCCAAATCTAAAAAAAATCCTTGCTGGCAAGCGTTTTACCTCAAATGAAGATGCAATTACAGTTGTAAACCACTATTTTGAACCTTGAGGAAAACTATTTTAATCAAGGGATAGAATTGCTAGATAAGCGTTGGACTAAGTGTATTGAAGTTTCAGGAGACTATATTGAAAAATAAAAATATTTTCGAAAAACGAACTATTCTCTTTCTAAGAACTAAGGCTAAGAACTTTCCGAACCGCCCTCGTAGCTCTACGGGAAGTTGGTGTTGGTGACCCTCAATCGACACTACCTCATAAAAATTAGTTTTTTATTTGGAAATATCCGTCCAGTTTCTTGAGCAAAATCACAGAAATTATGCAAATAATAATCTCTATATAGGCGCAATCATTTATGTAAAAATGGTTTAGATTGGACCACCATTTCCTGTCCCTCCATACAAACGGCCTTATGGGCCTTGAGAAATAATATGACTATAACTCACCACAAACTTGACCTATCGAAATGAAATTTTGCACATAAAGATTTTTATATAGAACATTATCTGCGCTAAATTTGGCTAAGTACGGAAAGGCTCTACTGGTACCTCCCACACAAAGGGTCTAATGGGCCTTGAAAAATAATATGACATTAACTCACTACAAACTTGACCTATCGAGATAAAATTTTCTACATAAAGATTTTTATATAGGGCACACATCTGCGCTAAATTTGGCTTAGATCGGAAAGGCCCTACTGGTACCTCCCATACAAACGGTCTAATGGGCCTTGAAAAGTAATATGACAATAACTCACTACAAACTTGACCTATCGAGATGAAATTTTCTACATAAAGATTTTATATAGAACACACCTCTGTGCCAAATTCTGTTGAGATCGGAAAAGTCCTACTTGTACCTCCCACACAAACGGTCTCATGGGCTTTGAGAAATAATATGACTATAACTCACAAGCTTGACCTATCAAAATGAAATTTTGCACATAAAGATTTCTATATGGAACACACCTCCGCACCAAATTTGGTTTTATTTGGGAATCTGGTGGAGGGTATCCAAAGTTCGGCACAGGCAAACTTAACATTTTTACTTGTTTAGTTTGTTTTTCTTTGTTTTGTTATCAGTAATTCCTTGCTGACGATGCTATAAAAAGCTCGTTTGTTTTTGTTGAGCATTTTAAAACTACATATTTTTTAGATATTTTTTATTGTGATCCTTCCCGCCTCAATGTATTGCCCACCCACATCGCCCCTATAATATGGAAAGAAAAATTTGCATAATTATGGTGAATAAATTTAGCATTCATTGTCACTATTACGCTTATGTTTTTGCTTCCATGTTAGGAAACGTGTGGGCTGCTGAGTAGATAATATAAATGCAAAGCGGGAATATGTGGCGCCTAAATCATTCCGATCGAATTGTTCAGTATACACTACGGTCGATGAAGGGTTAATAAAAAATGACTCAAATTGTTAAAGCACTTTTTATACGGAACTACATAATCCGAACTCCAAGACGACAATAAGGATTTTCTGCGGTTAAAAAAATCAATAAATTATACATCATCTGTGTTATTTATATAGAGTTATAAAATTTTCTTTTCACCATAATATGTATGTAGTGTATATTAAGTATGTCTTTAAATCAGTAATTGAGGAACCTATACATGTGGGCTAAATTTATACATAGACGGATAACATTTATTTTGTCTAGTTGTCAAAATTTATCACTCCATAATTAGTTGGACCCCAATTCTGGAAGTACTTTTTTATGGGGTTTATATCAAGATTTGGACTAATCTGGAAAATGTTCAGTTATGTTTGTCCTCTTTGCAAAATAAAGCAAATTGCATTTTAAATCTGGAGAAATTTGCTACTGCTAACTCGGTTAGACCAAAAAGCAGAAGAAACATTTGTATGTCGCTGTATGTCTAGACACACAAGAGACTACCGTTCCAGCAATACAGCCATGTTGAAGCAAAATAAAATTTGCCGCATTTCAATTTTTAGTTTTTCCTGTTTGAAAAATATTTTTAAAATGCATTGAAAAGGGATTAACCAGCTCGAGACAAGTTGACATTGAATTTTGTGGCTGCACATTGTTGTTACCCGATGTTAGGTCCGTGACGACCTTTATCGGAAAGCTTCTCAGCAACTGTTGAAAGAAAAACCGACCTCTTTAAGACCAGACTCTCAACCCTCTTTAATAGAGCAGCTAATTAAAATGTTATTAAATTAGCTGCTGTTAGAGCGGTTCCACCACAATTCGGGATAGACATTTGTATGGAAGCCACATCTGAACATCGACTGTAGCGACCGTCATTGGACGGAAACCGAATATGTCCATAGTTTCGTCGATATTGGTTGATACTTAATTTGCAACTTACAAGATTAAAACAGATGGCCAGACATACAAACGGACATATAGAATTCAGCTCAGCCAATAATTGTGAATCATCCCTGATTGTTTGTTGTAAGAATCGTAATACGGTTGTGACAATCATTCTTTGATTGTGTTTCTGATCATAATATGTTTGTGGAATTATAATAATATTGTTTTTTGGAAAATATACTGATAATATTATGGTACCAAGGATCAAGGATCATAGATATTAATAATAAGGAGTTTGATTATGGTTGCCATAACAGAAGTATGATGCTTTTCGCACTTTCGACTTTCATCATATATAAACGAAAAACAGCTAGCTCCTAAGATCTAACCAAATATGTTTCGATATGTCACACCAAATGTTTAATGGTGGTCCAACTAAAACGCACGATGTGAATTGTCAACTAAACAAAAACTTTTCAGATAATTATCCGAATATTTTTTATTGTGATAAAAAGATCAATGGCAATTATAAGTAAAACCATTTATTGGCAAAATGCTCATAGCACGCACGGCTCCGGAGGCATATCTCTATTCCATTGTCTATATTTTTTAAGACTCTTAGGCATAATGGAGATTCAATGTCAATTGTCTACCTCTCCATGGTTGAATTTGTCAAACACCATAACAAAGAAATGTCAAATTAAGCCGTACAAAAATCTGAACATAAAGGTGAAACTCACTTGTAAAATCGAGAACCCTTTACTAAAATTATTATACTACCGAATCCGGCGTACACTGATACTGCTTTTTCTCCACCTAGCAAAAACGATTCTAAGCAGAATCGATTCTACCTTCAACAGAACTCAGAATCAAGGCGCATACCTACAACAGATGTAGGAATTATTCAGCAGAATCTGTAATCTATGATATGAAGACAGTTCTGTGATAAATCTTAAGTCCAGCATTGCTTATTAATTGATTTTTGTTGATTTAATGATTCCAGTATGTGGTATTAATTTATGCCGTTGCATTTTTGTTGATACGGCTTTTTCCGCAGCATCTTCTGGTTAATACGATGTTTGTTTTTGGGCAAAGAGCTTAACCAGTTCAGCTTTGTGAATCCAGAATGTCCCTTGTTGACTGCACCTTAAGTCGTCTCACTGACCGTCACGTGCATAGTCTTTGGCAACGGCGTTTTGACACTCATCACAGGAACGGCTTTTATGTGACTGGCCAATTTTTCCGCTGGAAAAAAGCGGATTAAGTTGTGTTCGTCCCTTACTCTAAACATCTCTGTGGCAAAAGGTTTCTCTTCCCTTAAAGCAACATTAGTCCGCATCTTTTTTTAATTTTTTGAATTTTAATGTTTCGTTGAAATGGAGATTTTTAAAGTAAGGAATGAACCTTTTCTGCAGTCAGGCGATTTCGCACATTTACAATCAGAAACAGAGAATAACAATCCATCATCATGCTATCGTGCTTTCAGAAGCCACAAGGATGGGCATGGCCAGATCGTTTTTTACGAAATAAATAACATATAATATATCTCTGATCAATATTTCAAGGTGTCCACCATTTTTCGGTGGAGGTTAAAAAAAGATATTCTGCCAAGTTCATGATAGAAGCTATACATACTTAGTAGGGATATAAATACTGTTACACACGTTTTATGCTGTAAAATAAAAAGTACTGAATGTTTTGGACCAAATATTTTTCAATATATTTATTGATGCATATTGTATCTAAAAAGAATCCACTTATTCGAAATGTCCGCTTTTTGCCTTTACACACGCCTTAAGTCGCACTGGCCGATCGTCAATAGCTACACGAACCTCGTCCATTGGAGAATTGCCCACAGCTCGAACCAAAGCAGTCTTAAGAGATCAAATGTTGGGGTATCTTTTGTGACAAGCCTTGTCCTCTAAAACCATACACAACTTTTAATCCAATGGGTTCAAATCTGGACTGCCAGACGGCCATTCTTCAGAGAAAATGAACGCTGGCAAATTGCTTCGAAGCCAGGCCTGGGACGTTTTAGCTTTATGGGCCGGCGCAGAATCCTGCTGGAAAGTCCATGGCTGGTTTTGGAACAGGGAATTGTTAAGAGGCTTCACAACAGCTTCCAAAATGGTTTCTGGGTAAACTTTGGCCGATGTTTGGACTCCTTGTTCGCAGAAACCATGACTGAAGCTGGGTGATGACCCTTCTCCACCCTTGGGATCAGTTCAGATGCTTCCTTAGATGACCGCGCATACACTCTATAATGTATCTTGTTAAATTTTTTCTGAACGGTAAACATTTTTTCATCGGTGAACAAAATCTTTCTGTGCAAGTTATCAGACGTTTGCATTTGTCAATCCTATTGTTTTTAAGCTGCAGTCAATAAATGTCCGGTACGTCGTTTGAAAGTCCCAAGTTCCAAGTCTTTTTTAATGATTCGACATGGACTTTTGCGTGATGTTCATCTCACGGGCCATGATTTTCTGTTCTTGGAGCGGATTTCTGTGAATTCTTGATTTAACGGTTTTGATGACATGCGGTGCTCGAACAGAGCGTGAGCGGCCTGACCGGTGGCGGTCTTTACATCTTCAGTCTCCTTAAACAGTTTTATGCATCGGTAGACGAACATTCGGCTAATCACTAGTGGCCGGAGCGTTTTGAAAATATCGCTTTTTTCATTTCACACTTGAAAAGTGCTATTACAGCGATTCGGTTCTCATTATCTGACCACTCCATGATGAAAGTTGAAACAATTTTAAAATTCCGTTACATACAGACTAACACTATTGAGGTTAGCTTTCAAAACCCATATGACATTAACGGGGCTTCTACTATTGAAATGGGTGTGTTCAATGTTGTAGCAGTATTTATGTCCCTACTAAGTAAAATCCATTCTTCTTAATTTGTATTAATAAACTGGGGCGTATGAGTCATATTATTTGGTAAGTATGCATAACGTATACTCGCCGGCAGTGAGCTCATGAAAACTTTATAGTCATGAACACGTAAAAAATACATATGTACATCTTCTAAGCCAACAATTGTGTCCGTTACAGAAACACTGCCATACGTACTTTGCTCTTACAACGACAGCAGCGTTTTTTCTTGTGTGCAAATAAAATAGTTTTTATTCGAATTTGTTTGAAATCTTAACTAACACCATTCCTTCTAATTAAGTCATGTCAAATGCAGGAAAATCTTATTAACAAAATTATGTTTTCTCCGTCAATACGAATTAAAACCTTTTACACCAGGTTATCATACACAGTTTATTTAGTTACTGATTTCACCCCACGTAACGACATCCGTTAAAACTTTAGCTAAATTTGTAATAAACAGCGCTTTTTACTACGTGGAATGCCTTGAATTATTAATTTAAATGGAATTGGTTAGGAAAGCTCCGCTGTTATGGAATTAGTTTAATAAATTCAGCGGCATATTTGATGAAGTTTAACAAGGTTTTAAGCTAAATATGACTTATCAAAGCGAAAAAGTTTCGCTACACCCTCTTCGTGAGGTTTGTGGCTTTAACACCATTTGTCACCAAAAGTTGCGAGGTACTTACGATGTACATCTTTGATACAAACAGTAACATTAACAAAGGATTACCAAGAGCAATCTAAAAGTTACACGAATGGTAGATGCTAAAGTGTTGCAACGTTATTTCAAGACCGAATCCTTAAAGGAAATCGTTCTAAGGTAATCAAATAAAGCAGTTTCAACATTGTGAGTACCCTTTAATGAAAAATATGACTTCATTAATAACTCCCCAAGGCTTAAGTTTAATAACAGAGAAACCGTTTCACAACCGTTGCTCAATGAAATCCCCTTGCATTCGGTTAAAACTCTTCACTGTAAGGAGTATTAGGGACCAAAACTTGTTTTCCCGATTTGATCCTTTTTTAACGTCAAGCGATCTACAAGTATTTGGTAACTAAAAAAAGCCAGTTCTTGTTCCGTGAGCTAAATCGTGCTTCTTAATAGACATACAGTTAGACGGAAGGACGAACAGGCGGTCACGGCTAGATCGTCTTAGAATTTTACGACAATCAATAATAACAGTAAAGGGGACTGATAATTGCGGGGGCAGATCGATAATTCCATGACTTTTCTTACTTTCCTTGTGGTTATATGAAATGCAATACTGCTCCCATCAAGTAACTACCATCTGCTTAAATAGACTGTTAAATTTTAAAAGAGTTTCGTCATTTAGTTTGTGTTCTGGAAGGATAATTGAGGTCAATACACCTGAAAATGTTGAAAAATCGACGATATGGTGTCGGCCGATCGAAGAGTAAAAGTGCTTGAGATTATGGAGGCCATACGCATTTCACATGGCAGTATAGTTTCGACTTTAAATGATCAGTTGGTTTCAAGAGAGCTGTCACCAATATACTGCACGGGTGCATACGTGTGCAGTCTCAATGGCAAAATTGCATGAAATATTCTCCGGATTTATCCCCCAGTGACTATTTCCTACATCCAAACCTAAATAAATGGCTCGGCGGAAAGAGATTCGGCTCCAAGGATGAAAATGTCCGTTTTATGGACCTCGAAAAATTCTATTTGCTGGAAGGAATACAAATATTGGAGAAACGTAAACTAATAGTATTGAGCTAAAAGAAGATTATGTTGAATTTTATTTTTTACAAAAAACAGTTTTTTTATTCCAAAAGCCACGGAATTATTGATCTGCCCACGAAGTTAAAGGTGTTACAAACGAAAGGACGAAAAAGAAACAGTTATATACACTTTAAACATCACAACACTCAACGAGGTTGTATGTTTTGAACAGTTGTTAAACACAAACTACATGACCGAACTCTCTCAAAATTCGGCAGTAGTCTCTTGACAGATGATACTCGATGTAAGCTGTGTTGCATTTCATATATCTACAAGGGATGTTGGAAAAGTCACGGAATTATTGATATGCCCTCGTTTTACTTTATTTGTATTTTATGAGATAAGTTATTTCTAGCTGCTGTACGATGACATTCGGCCCGTTTACGGTTGTCGCTTCAATAGTCGATGTAGATAGTATTTGCTTGTCGGCGTCGTCGTCGCCTCGCTTCGAAAATGCTATTACGGTGAGGTAATAGCCGACATCGACGGTTTAAGAAATAAGTTGGTAGCACTCTTTTGTCTTATAAATGTCAGAAAATTGGTTTTATTTTAAAGGCTTTTTGAGAAAGCGTAAAAATTTGTTAAATTTATGATGAACAACGCGATAAGTGCTCTATTACTACTTTGTTCAAGAGAGGATGAAGAGGACAAGGTATTAGTAGTGCAGGGAGTGTTAAGGCAACAAAGAAACATATTTGAATTGTCTGACTACAAATATGTATTTTAATTAATTTGATTAAAGAAAAACAAAAATTATATCGTTTCTTTAGATTTTTGAACTACATCAGGCTCAGTAAGAATTGCTTCCGACATGTGCTGCATTAAAGTTTGCCAAACATTACACACTGGACGACGGTTATTGGCTCTTACACCTGAACTAAAGTTGGCCACTGCACTGCGGTTTTTAACGCAAGGCTCTTACCAGACCAGTGTCGGAAACGACTTCAATATTTTACTAGCCCAACCCACTGTTAGCATCTCTACCATCGTCTCTTCGATTTCAAGGCAACTACCCTGTGGGTTAAACAACTTTTCGAACTGCAGAAAAGTTGCAGCGGCCTCTTTCAACAGCGACAGAACCATTTGCCTGAATATGCCTCCTTCAGTGTTATTGGCTTAGCACTTATTGTGCACGAGTTTCTTTTTGATTTTAAATTTAAAATCCTTCCAAACCTATAAGGATTTCATAAACATTTCATAATAAAAATTATAAAAAATGATTAGCTCGTTTGTTTTATTTCGGTCTGTTGCTTTTACAAATTGAACAGGGATTAACCGGCTCAAGACCTCTTGCGAGACTCCACATCGAGAGCCATCAATAGATTTCTTTTACAACGTGTGTGTGTTGTAAAAAGAGTATAATTGACTATGTCAACATGTGTGCCGTTCCGTGCATGTACGTATGTTTAGCTCGTTTGTTTTATTTCGGTCTGTTGCTTTTACACATCCCTGTTCAATGTGTAAAAGCAACAGACCGAAATAAAAACAGTCAATTATACTCTTTTTACAACACACACACGTTGTAAAAGAAATCTATTGATGGCTCTCGATGTGGAGTATCTTTAGAGGTGGCAAGAGTGAGTTGTATTTTCGTGGGCATTTGTGTGAAGAAAACTTGAAAAGTAAGGTTTACAACAGTAGTTCTCATTCGTTTGGGGAGAGCCTGGCCTTAACCCATTATTGCCAAGCCGGTAATTTAACTTACCAGCACTTTAGTCAAGTATAAAACCTATCGTATACAAAAAACTTAACTTTCTTTGGTATATACTTTAACTTAATATATTTTAAGAAAACAATTTGAAGGATATTTATTTTTTGTTATCCTTTCGCGTTTGGGAAGGATTTTTGCCAAGCTCCAAAAAACATCATATTTTAAAGCAACTATAAAAATTATATAAAAAAATTAATTTTTTTTTAAACACTATTTCTAAACCCTCATTTCGTCTACTTTTATTATGTGCATAATTCAATTTAATTTACCTCTACTAAAAGTTTGAAATACCATCAATTATCCTTGTGGTAATTTCACTTACCATTGGGCAGAAACATATTGTAAATTAGGCAAGATTTAATAAAATCGCAATTGCACTATTTTATTTCTTTTTTGATGATGAAATGCTTCATAGCAAACTAATATATACGCCTCTCAGTGCAACAATCCTTTTATTGTTGATTTATTGGATTTTTGTTCTTTACTGGCTATCATAAATTACCAGAATGAAAACTATACTGGTCAAATGACCCATCTTTTGGCGTTGAAATCATTCGTAATGCTTTGACACGAACTCGTGCCGAAATGATAAAACGATTTATTCATTTAGCTGATAACACCAAAATTGATCCAAAAGACAAATTCGCCAAAGTGAGACCAATGGCAGACTTATGCAACAAACGTTTTATACAGTTTGGAGTATTCGCTCACAATCTATCCATTGATGAGGAAATTATTCCCTATTTCGGAAGACACTCTTGTAAAATGTTTATTAAGGGAATACCTATCCGTTTTGGATTTAAGTCATGGTGTCTGACTTCATCAAATGGATATCTGTACAATCTAAAACTGTATGGTGGATCGTCAACAAATTATGATAAATCCATTTGATTAGGAGCTGATACTGTTCTCAGTTTGCTAGAAGTTGTAAAATCTCCATCAAGTCATACTATATACTTTGATAACTTCTTCACATCATACCATCTTATGTGTTTACTAAACACACAACATTTTTTCGCTACAGGTAATTTGCTACTTTTATTATATATAAAACTGTTGCATTTGTATTTATATATTTTAACAGGAACTGTTCGAAGCAATAGAATCGGTAAAGCCCAATTGACAGACAAAATGATCAAGGGAGAAAGTACAGCTCTTTATGATGTGACGAATGAAGTGCTGGTCATACGTTGGAGAGACAATGCACTTGTCACTGTTCTTACAAATCATGGTGCCATGGATCCAAAATCAAACACCAGACGTTATGATCGTGTAACCAAAACGCATGTAAACGTAAAAGTTCCTGCTGCTATTGCGCAGTATAACAAGTATATGGGGGGAGTTGATCTACATGACAACGCGTTGGCAAATTATCGGATTGTTATAAATTTCCTTGGCAATATGATGGTTAATGCATGGAAACTGCATGTGTTGGTATCAACAACTGAAAGCATAAAGCCATTTTCACAACTACAATTTCGTGCACCAGTTGTTAATGAACTACTAACATGTACAAGATCACCAACAAGTGAACAAACGTCAATGTCTACACTAAATTTAAGCGAAAAATTGCCAAACCTCAACAAAACTGTTCATTGCATTTTAAGACGTTCTGGAAACCCGAGACGTTGCGTAATTTGTCATACTCACACGCCTTTTGAATGTCAAGTATGCAGTGTGCGGTTGCATCAAAAATGCTTTTCTTTATATTCAAAGCACTTGGATTAGAGTTTAAAATATACAAAACAATTATAAAGTAAAACAATTCACTCAAATTCTTTATTTTACTATTTTTTTTAGTGCATCTTTTAATTTTAAATAAATATATTTAACTGAAATAAGAATTTTCCCTTTAAATCCAATTCTTTTATTTTTCCAAAAACACTTAACATATCGGCCCACTGGTAAGTAAACTTACCATCTCATATCTCAGAAACCAATCGTTCCATTTTCTTGAAACTTAAAATATATCTTAGTTATACCCAAAAACTACTATGTGAAAAGTTTCAACGAGATCGGTTCACGTTTTCGGGTAGCTGGCAATAATGGGTTAAAGAGTTCGGTTTTACTTTCGACAATTGCAACAAAGCTTTCTGAATTGGGTTGTCACGGACCCGAAATCAAGATAAAAGCAGTGTGCAGCCACGAAAATCAATGTCACTTTGCCATTTTGTTAAAAACGTGTCTTCTATTTAAATCTAGAAGCAAGATGTCTTGAGCCGGTTAATCCCTGTTCAATTAAAAAAAATTATAAAACAAAACTTACTCTTCGGCAGCCATCGGTGTATCTTACCAGAGGCCCGCTTGCACTTAATTTAGTTGCAATGGCTTCCCAATCCGATTTGAAATTAGCCGTAACGTGCCCATTGGAAAACCCTTTTGCCAAACAAGGATTTTTTTCCAGTTCGGCAACTAAAATTTCAAATTGTTTCGTGCTTGTTATTTTTATTGTTATTTAGTTTTTGTTTATGTACCTAAACGGGATGTACCAAATTGCAAAAAGTACAAAAAATCAAGGTCGCCTCAGAAAAATCAACGGCGCCTCAAAAATACAAGGCGAAAGATATTCTTAAACATCGACTTCACTTCGACTGTTGTATTGACAACGATAATCCCAACCATTCGTCGCTATCGACAACCATAATACGAATGCTGTCGCCTCTCTTCAATTTGCGACGACGGCGACAACAGGTAATTGGGCTGATTATTGATACACTGTAAACCCACAGAAAATGCTGTGTTAATTTAAATTTTTGCATTAAAATTTTGTATATTTGTTGCATACGAGTATATTGCAAATTTTTTCCATAAATTTTCCTATATTTTTTGCATATTTGTGATATGTACCCGAATTTGTATAATTTGAACTATGAAAATTCTAAATTCAATAATTGGTTCCAATCAGATAAAAAATATGTAAATATCCTGAGTCTACCGATAAGCAAAAACAACGAATTTCATCAACATTTCTGCACAAGGGCTTTGGAGCAGTTTAAAATAGAATCATGTTCTGTCGAACTTGACCAAATTAGTTAAAGGGCATAGAAATTCTTAGTGTCCCTTAGGCATCGCAGTAATGTGATTATTTACTAATGAAGTTATTTTTAAGGTACATTTTTGCATTGTTTTCTCTACTCACTCGTCAGAAAAGGCATAACCCTCACTATGTCTTCGAATATATTAAATGTGAAGCATTTACTTTTTTGCCTCAATCCTTTTTTTAGAAACATTCATACCAAATTGCAAAATGTACAAAAATCAAGGTCGCCTCAAAAAAATCAACGGCGCCTCAAAAATACAAGGCGACAGATATTCTAAAACTCGACTTCACTTCGACTGTTGTATCGACAACGATAATCCCAACCATTCGACGCTATCGACAACCATAATACGAATGCTGTCGCCTCTCTTCAATTTGCGACGACGGCGACAACAGGTAATTGGGCTGATTATTGATACACTGTAAACCCACAGAAAATGCTGTGTTAATTTAAATTTTTGCATTAAAATTTTGTATATTTGTTGCATACGAGTATATTGCAAATTTTTTCCATAAATTTTCCTATATTTTTTGCATATTTGTGATATGTACCCGAATTTGTATAATTTGAACTATGAAAATTCTAAATTCAATAATTGGTTCCAATCAGATAAAAAATATGTAAATATCCTGAGTCTACCGATAAGCAAAAACAACGAATTTCATCAACATTTCTGCACAAGGGCTTTGGAGCAGTTTAAAATAGAATCATGTTCTGTCGAACTTGACCAAATTAGTTAAAGGGCATAGAAATTCTTAGTGTCCCTTAGGCATCGCAGTAATGTGATTATTTACTAATGAAGTTATTTTTAAGGTACATTTTTGCATTGTTTTCTCTACTCACTCGTCAGAAAAGGCATAACCCTCACTATGTCTTCGAATATATTAAATGTGAAGCATTTACTTTTTTGCCTCAATCCTTTTTTTAGAAACATTCATACCAAATTGCAAAATGTACAAAAATCAAGGTCGCCTCAAAAAAATCAACGGCGCCTCAAAAATACAAGGCGACAGATATTCTAAAACTCGACTTCACTTCGACTGTTGTATCGACAACGATAATCCCAACCATTCGACGCTATCGACAACCATAATACGAATGCTGTCGCCTCTCTTCAATTTGCGACGACGGCGACAACAGGTAATTGGGCTGATTATTGATACACTGTAAACCCACAGAAAATGCTGTGTTAATTTAAATTTTTGCATTAAAATTTTGTATATTTGTTGCATACGAGTATATTGCAAATTTTTTCCATAAATTTTCCTATATTTTTTGCATATTTGTGATATGTACCCGAATTTGTATAATTTGAACTATGAAAATTCTAAATTCAATAATTGGTTCCAATCAGATAAAAAATATGTAAATATCCTGAGTCTACCGATAAGCAAAAACAACGAATTTCATCAACATTTCTGCACAAGGGCTTTGGAGCAGTTTAAAATAGAATCATGTTCTGTCGAACTTGACCAAATTAGTTAAAGGGCATAGAAATTCTTAGTGTCCCTTAGGCATCGCAGTAATGTGATTATTTACTAATGAAGTTATTTTTAAGGTACATTTTTGCATTGTTTTCTCTACTCACTCGTCAGAAAAGGCATAACCCTCACTATGTCTTCGAATATATTAAATGTGAAGCATTTACTTTTTTGCCTCAATCCTTTTTTTAGAAACCTTCATACCTACAGAAGGAACTTTCATTACACAGTACAACACATGATTTTGGTGTGTTCTTCAGACAAACAAAAGAGCCTAAAACGTGACAAATTCGCCTATACGATACTTACTAACTTCAAATTAATTATAAAATTATTATTTGATACACCATGACCAAACGAATGATGCAGAAGTTCTTCTTTTTGGGGCTACTTTTACAAACAATTATCAGAATTGAGTCCCGAATCAATCATCTGAAAAATGTTGTTGTCGTGTTATGCACGAGTTTATATTTCAGTGCCAAAATCAGGCGTAAACTCTGGGCACCTGTTAAGGTCTTATTACAGCACATAAAATCAAAATGGAAACCACTTCGTTTCCAACATTTTGTTGGTCGTCTGACGGCTTAATTAGAAATTGCACTTTGTCACAATAACGAAACAGCCACAACTAACATGAACAGCAACTGCCACAATGCACCCTACCATGCTTTGTAGTACAGAATTTAATTTCCAAAATTTTGATTTTCAATTTTTATCGAAAAGGCATATCAAACTCTGGAAAAATACTCACCGTCCAACCGTAACGAAAAGCATTCCACTAGCAGTGCATATGTGCAGGAGGTATGTACCTATACATGCATGAGTATGTACTATACATGCATGAGTGTATACAATGTTAATTGCATTTAAAACACTCACAACTCAACAATATGATTTTTAATGTTGAATGTGGTATGTCAAAGAAAAAATTGATCCCTTATCAGAAATAAGCGTTATGAATTTACCCACATGAACTACTTTGAAGGAATCCGTTAGAACAAAATTTTAGAATAGAGCAGAATTTATAAATTTAGACTTATGATAGTTTAGCACAAAATGAGCCATATTCACAGTATTCATGTGTAAACATTTCAATGTTATTCTAAGTAACAAGTACAAGTACAAATATTCCATTGTTGGTAGCATTGCCAAAGCATTGTTGCATACAAAATTTCTGACAGTCAGGCCGCCACTTTGTTGTTGTTGTGAAACGGCATCGTCTGTGCCAGTTTTTATGAGCATGAGCAATATTAACATAAATATACCATATATATTAGGATGGTTCTAATTTCAAAAATATTCAAATTTCTAAAAAACTTTTAGGACACATACAGGAAAAAAGATCCAATAAGGGCAATTTTATTTGTTTATGTCGTTTAAAATAAATCTTTATCATGATACTCACATTAGAATAGTTGAAATTGTACCAAAAGTTGATTGATCCAACGATAAATAACATTTAAAAATTAAAAGTCCTTTAACCGGAACAAATTTTGGTGATGTAAACGTGATTAACAGCTTTACTGTTAATTGGCCCTAATAGTTGTTTCCTTCATGGCTCAAATGTGATGTCGCATGGTGATTAAGAGTAGGTTGTTTCAAAAGACGTGCTTTTTAAAAAAACTGGAATTTAGGTTTTTTTTTCAAAATCTTGTTTTAAAAAAAACCGACAGTCGGGGTTTTTTTATAATAAAAAACCCGACATTAACCAACATTATTATTATCCTTTTACTTCAGAATTGCAAATATTTTTACAATCATAAGTAAATGATTGACCCCATTTATAGAATCTAAAAATGCATAAAATCAATATTGCTACTAATTAAAGGTTTGTGCAGCCACGAAAATCAATATCACTTTGCCATTTTGTTAAAAACTTGTCTTCTATTTATATATAGAGACAAGGGGTCTTAAACCGGTTAATCCCTTTTCAGTTTGTTTTTCATTTAAAAATAAACTAGTTTAAAGTCAGGCTTTATTATGCTCTGCACTTTTGGATGTGCAGAAAAGCCAATTGAAACATGTTTTTCAATCCTTGAACGGGCTTCAAATTTGCAACGATTTTAAAAACAATGTCATATTTTTCTGGTCCAAATTTTGGCCCATTTTCAAGTGTGTCGATTTTTTGACTCTAGGCCTGTCACCTATATTTAGATAAACTACAAAAACAATATTATTGGCATCGTGAGAACATTTTATAACCATAATTCGACCAACATAGGCAGCCTATGTTTAGGCGCCCTGAACATTTTTATGAGGGCCTATATTAAGGGATTCCATTTCGTAAAAGATAAGTTGTTTGTCCGTCGTCGAATACTAAAGCAAATATGATCAAATCGGAATTAGTACGGGTTTTCCCGAGCTATATGTATGTAAAATCTGGAGGGACGTTTTTCCAGGAGCATATTTATCAAAACGTGCACCGGTATGACTATATTTAACTAAGCCGATAACTTATCGATAGTAATCAACTGTGCCTGAATCGATAAAGATTGTTATATGGGGCTTCTAGGGCTTAAGAAATAAAATCGGTTCAACATATGTACAGAAGCTATATCTATATTTTTGCAGAATTTGTAAACTATAAATTTTCCCCATACCTTGTCCAAAAAAACGTACTTCTGCCAAATTCCATGAAGAGCGGGTAAAAATGTCGACCTGTTGTTTAAATACAATCTTAAGATGGAAAGCAGACAGGCGGAGGAACAGCCAAAAAGGCATTGTTTAATGTAATTAACTGGTGATTCTGAGAAAGTTATGAATTTTCTATACATTTACTTTTATAAAATGCGTGATCCATTTCAAGGTTCCCTACTATTTTAAAGAAAAACAAACAGAAAATTAAAATTTGGGAATGCTTTTTTATAAATTGAAAGAACATTCTTTGGCATTTATTTTTTGAAGATTATGTCCATTAGATGTTGGCCGCGGCTACGTCTCAGATGGTCCATCCATTGAGTCAAATTTTTGATGACTCCTTCGAGCATTTCGACTGGTAACTGCCGAACGACACTCGTGATGTTTTGCTCCAACGTCAGAATCGAAGCGGGTTTGTTCGCATAAACTTTAGACTTCACATATCCCCACAGGAAAAAGTCTAACGGTGTGATATCACACGATCTTGATGGCCAATAGGCCGGCCTAAAACGTGAAATTATCTGCTCACCGAAGTGTTCTCTCAATAAATCCATTGATTGATGCGATGTCTGAGAAGTGACGTTGAAACCAAATGTCTTGTTGAAACCAAATGTCTTGTTGAAACCAAATGTCGCCGAGATTACAAGTTTCAATTTCAGGCATCAAATAGTCGGTTATCATGGCACGATAACTGTCGCCATTGACGGTTACGTTCTCACCGGCATCATTTTTGAAGAAATATGGACCGATGATTCCACCGACCCACAAACCACACCAAGCCGTTTTTTCTGGATGAAGTGGCAGCTCTTCGTTGCTCTTCGTCCCAAATGCGGCAATTTTTCTTTTTTACATGCCCATTGAGTCAGAAATGTGCATCATCGATAAACAAAATTTGGCTCGAAAATGTCGGATCTCCTTGGAACTTTTTAAGAGCCCATAGAGCGGAACGATGTCGCTTGGGATCGTCGGGCGGCTTCAGTTCTTGCACAAGCTGTATATTGTACGCTTTTATTTTAAAATCTCGACGTAGAATGCGCCAAGTCGTTTCATACGTCAGTCCGAGTTGCTGCGAACGGCGCCGAATCGACTCTCCACGGTCTTGGTGTGCACTCTCAGCTACGGCCGCTACATTTTCTTCACTGCGTGCTGGACATGGTCTATTCAGTCGAATATTATCCAAAAATGAATGTTGGGTCTCAAGATGGGTGATGGTGTTGCGAATCGTACGCTCAGTAGGCCGATTATGTTGACCATAAGTTGAACGAAGTGCACGAAACACATTTCTCACAGAACGTGAATTTTCGTAATAAAGTTGAACGATTTGTAAACGTTGTTCAGGCGTAAGTCTTTCCATGATGAAATACCAAACAACACTAAACAAAAATAACATGACAGCATGACACGACTCACACGTCATCTCTCAAAAAAGGCTATTGAAAAAGTATCTCTACTTGAGAAAACAACTGTCGGGTTTGGACAAAATAAATCGAAATTCGGCTTTGGCGAACTACAATGCTTTGGACACCCTATGACTTATTCATATGTAAATGTCTTAAAGACATACTACCTTGCCACAATCACAAATACAAGAGAAAAAATCTGTGTACACATTGTGCGTACAGGATAAACCAAAAACCAAAATTTATTTAATTCATGATGGAAGACTGACCAATCAGCCCAGTCAAAACGACATAAACAAACAAAACGATTTTCAAGAGGTTTTTCATCTGAGAAGCACTGAGCGGGAAAACATGTACTGCATGAGACTAAGTTCCTCTGTAGTCCCGTTTTATTGGATAACAACAATGGAAATTCTGTATTTCTTAGCCCTTTTAGTCCACCCTGTGTCAATGTATCATCGTCCGCTCAGCCCCAAACCAACTCAGATATAGACAACAATCCATATGCATATTATTCTAATTCTTTTTGCTGTCAGAGTTCACGGAAAGCAAAAAAAGACCACAAGTGGCCAAAGGGAGCCACATGGGTGTATGAATGTGTGTATACTGAAAGGCTGGATGTCCCAGCATCTGTGTGTGTATCTAGTGTGTATATGTACTTGCATCATTGATGTGCGTAGGAGACTCACAAGGTTACTGCTGGCAGCCACATGAGCTGAGAAGGGAAACGGGAGTGTACGTCTCCTAGAGTATTCGTCTGCCAGACGATAGCATAACCTTCGCATACTCGTATGTCCACAGAGTTGTTGTCTCTCCACTAAATTAAAGATGGCAAGCCAAGGCGAGTTCCTTGACTTTGATTAAACGTTATTTCTATTGCATGTCCTTTTGGTATCGGGATGTTGCCAAAATCATAATGAATGTCTTAGAATAACTCATTAAATATTTAATAGGCTGAACTAATGCATGGTTTATACATTAAGCTTCTACTAATATGAATTTAATTACTTAATAAGTACTTAAGACTCCTACATTGGTTAGTATAGAAATCAATTTCATATGTCATATAGCTGTGAATTTATTTTATTTAGTTTTGGTGGAATTAATTTCAAATGCAATTTGCTGCCTTGAACAGTAACCCTTCGCGATAAAAGCAGTGTGCAGGAACGAAAATCAATCTAACTTTGCCATTTAAATGTAGATAAAATTTATGCCGGTTAATCCATTTTTAATGCACGAGAGAACATTTCTCAATTTTGATAGCTTTCAATTTCAATAACGCCATCATCTGCCCAAAATCAAATATAGCAAAAAGTTGTGTGAAGATCACTTTATATTTGCATACCGTATTTTTATTTTGACAGAAGTTGATAGGCAGTACAACAGACCTACATTATAGTACATGTTTTAAAGCTATACAGGAAAAAATTCAAATTCGGAATATTTCTATTCCCATATCGGTATACGTTTTCATGGCCGATGTTGATCAAAGTTCCGGTAAAGGAACCCTTTAAACAAAAGTGTAGAGTAATACCAGTCCCAGCCCGACTTTAATTTTTGATACCCTACGCTACTCTGTAGAACAAGGCATTATAAGTTAGTTTCATGGCAAATGTTTGTAACTACCAAAAATATTTGTAGCTTAACCTTTAAGTATACCGATCGAAGTATAATCAACAACTAATTCCATTTTACGATGTCTGTCTCTCCAAAAGTCAAAAGTTTGAAATAAAACTACAGGTCGCAATTTTTGTCCGATCTTCATGAAATTTGGCGGAAGTAACTTTTTTGTTCTAAAGATGGGCGCTATTGAAATTGAAGAAACTTGGTTGAGATAATGATATTACTACCATAATAATATCTTCGTCCGATCTATTTTTTTAGTTCTAGAAGCATTATTTTACATCCAATCTTAATTAAATTAGACACACTTTAGTTTTATGGGCCAACGAAGGACGTTTATGAAAAAAAATTTCAAATTTTGATGTTAAAATAAAAAACATAATAAAATTAAATGAATTTGTTTGCACAATTAATTGGTTTGGACTTTGGTCTTTTAAAGGGTGTTTTTTATTGAGGTATAGAACTTCGAATTGAAATAAAACACAAGAAAATCGTTTTAATGTCCATCAATTTGGCTTTATTGGAAGGATAATTTTATGCCATTAATGTTTAAATATGATTTCGGGCACGTGGCCGCCGCGGCTGGCTCGAATAAAGCCAATTCTACAGGTCCAATTTTCAACCACTTTTTCGAGCATATGGGGCCGTAACGCCACGAATGTTGGCCACGAATGTTGGCTTCCGAGTCCCCTTACCTTTCTGGTTTGTTGGCGTAGACGAGCGACTTCACATATTCCCAAAGAAAATAATCCAATGGTGTCAAATCACACGATCTTGGTGGCCAATTGACAGGTCCATTCCGCGAAATTATGCGCTCATCGAATGTTTCCTTCAATAATTCGATTGTGACGTGCGCTGTGTGGCATGCAGCGCCGTCTTGTTGGAACCACAACTCATCCACATTCATGCCATCCAATTCGGGAACAAAATAGTCGGTTATTATGGCTCTATACCGGTCTCCATTAACGGTAACTGACTCTCCAGCATTATTTCGGAAGAAGTATGGCCCAATGACTCCACCAGCTCATAGAGCACACCAAACAGTCAGTTTTTGTGGATGTAATGGCATCTCAAGGGTCTCAAGTGGATTCTCTTCACTCCAAATGCGGCAATTTTGCTTGTTGACGTAGCCATTCAACCAAAATGAGCCTCATCACTGAACAAAATTTTGTGATGAAAATCAGCATCGAGATGAATCTCATTTTCGGCCCATTTTGCAAGCGTTGTTCTTTTGTCAACCTGTTCATGATGAAATGGCAAACCAAACTAAATATTAATCACTTGACAGCTGACAAAATGGCCGCCAGTTAAAAAAGTGATGCCAACTTAAAGTTCTATACCCCAATAAAAAACACCCTTTAGAAAAAAAGGAAAATCTTTGCAAATTTTGTCCGATTCTTTTCGATTTTTATTTTTTAAATAGTCTCTATGATGAATTTTTACTTCGAAAATTTCTTAATTTTATATTCCAAAAAACAAAAATTTCAGTGAAATTTTTTTGCACAATAAATTAGGTTGGACTTCTGTCTCTTAGAAAAAAGACAAAATCTTTTCCGATTCAGTATTTAAAAAGAATCTGAGTTCAGTATATGATTGATTTTTAATTCGAAAAATTTTCAATTTTTTATTCCAAAATTGATGGTAAAATAAAAAAACAGCATAGAATTCGGTGAAATATTTTTCGAAATAAATAAGTTTGAACTTTTGTCTATTAGAAACAAATTTAATCTTTAGTTCTTCAGTTTTTAAAAAAGTGTCTATGATGATTTTTTTATTCGAAAAATTTTCAATTTTTGATTCCAAGAAGCAAAAAACATCAAAAAATTCGGTAAAATTTGTTTGCACAATAAATTTGTTTGTACTTTCGACTATTAGAAGAAAACAAAATCTTCGCAGATTTTGTGTGTTTATGCTGATTTTGTAATTCAAAAAATTTTCAATTTTTGATTCCAAAATTGATGGTAAGATAAAAAACAGCACAAAATTCGGTGAAATATTTTAAACAATAAATTAGTTTGGAATTACCTCTATTAGAAAAAAACGAAATATACAGTTCTTGAGTTTTTAAAAAGTGTCTATGATTAATTTATTTTTTCGAAAAACTCTCAATTTTTGATTCCAAAAAACATTAAAAAACTTTACATAAGTTTCTTTATTAAATTTGTTCTTGATTTCAAAAATTAAAAATTCATCAAATTTAGGATGTCAGCGAACTGTTTCGAGAGCAGAGCATCTTATTAAATCAGGGCTAGTTGCATTTTACAAGAAATCCGCGAATGGTACATAAAAACAGATAACATTTTTAAAATCAACGTATCATTGTCTATT
Source organism: Hydrotaea diabolus (assembly GCA_963513945.1). Classification (NCBI taxonomy): domain Eukaryota; kingdom Metazoa; phylum Arthropoda; class Insecta; order Diptera; family Muscidae; genus Hydrotaea; species Hydrotaea diabolus. Next base: position 186,121,631 of record OY740718.1, read on the forward strand.
GAGAAATGAAGTATGATTGTATTCTGAACACTCCTTCTACTTATATTTTTGTCTAATTCTAGTATGGGAACGGAGCACTGTGCGGTGCAATACATACAAATGAATTTTGGCATTTTGCTAAATTTGGGTAAAATTCGGACCATTTAAACATGTACGAGGGCGACCGCAAAAGTAACTGGCCTCACTTAAAAAGAACCGTTTTTTGGAATTATTATTATTTATTTTTCAACATAATCTCCTTCCAACTCAATACACTTTATCAATCTATTTTTTTTTAGTTCTAGAAGCATTATTTTACATCCAATCTTAATTAAATTAGGCACAATTTAGTTTTATGGGCCAACGAAGGACGCATATGAGAAAAACTTTTAATTTTTGATGTTAAAAAATAACATAATAAAATTAGATGAATTTTTTTGCAAAATAAATTAGTTTGGATTTTCGTCTTTTAGAAAAAACCAAAATCTTCGCAAATTTTGCCGATTCTTTTTGATTTTCATTTTTCAAATAGTCTCTATGATGAATTTTTAATTCGAAAAATTCTCAATTTTCGATTCCAAAAAGCAAAAATTTCAGTGAAATTTTTTGCACAATAAATTAGGTTGGAGTTTCGTCTCTTAGAAAAAAGACAAAATCTTTTCCGATTCAGTTTTTAAAAAGAATCTGAGTTCAGTAAATGAATAATTTTTAATTCGAAAAATTGTCAATTTTTGATTCCAAAATTGATGGTAAAATAAAAACAGCATAGAATTCGGTGAAATATTTTTCACAATAAATAAGTTTGGACTTTCGTCTATTAGAACAAAATGTAATCTTTATTTCTTCAGTTGTTAAAAATTGTCTGTGATGAATTTTTTATTCGAAAAATTTTCAATTTTTGATTCCAAGAAGAAAAAAACATCAAAAAATTCGGTGAAATTTGTTTGCACATTAAATTTTTTTTGGACTTTCGACTATTAGAAGAAAACAAAATCTTTGCAGATTTTGTGTGTTTATGCTGATTTTGTAATTCAAAAAATTTTCAATTTTTTATTCCAAAATTGATGGTAAAATAAAAATAAACATCACAAAATTCTGTGAAATATTTTGAACAATAAATTAGTTAGGATTTACCTCTATTAGAAAAAATGAAATAAACAGTTCCTGATTTTTTAAAAAGTGTCTATGATTAATTTATTTTTTCGAAAAACTCTCAATTTTTGATTCCAAAAAACATTAAAAACTTTACGAGGGCGACCGCAAAAGTAACTGGCCTAACATAAAAAGAACCGTTTTTTTGCAATTAATTTTATTTATTTTTCAACATAATCCCCTTCCAACTCAATACACTTCATCAAACGCTTTTCAAGTTTTTTAATTCCATCCGAAAAATAAGATTTTTCAAGACCTTCAAAATATGCCTCAGTTTCAGCAATAACCTCGCTATTGGACGAACATTTTTTGCCACCGAGATTTTTTTTAAAATTTGGAAACAAGAAATAATCAGAAGGAGCTAAATCTGGACTGTATGGTGGATGCGGAGCAATTTCAAATCGTAATTCGGACAGTTTTTGTTGAGTTAAAAATGCAGTGTGTGAAGGAGCATTATCTTGATGAAAAAGAATTTTTTTTTATAAATGCGATCGTTTTATCTTGATTTCTTCACTCAACCGATCCAATAATACACAATAATATTCACTATTTATAGTTTTTCCTTTCTAAAGATAATCAATAAATATTATACCCCTTGCATCCCAAAATACTGTGGCCATTACTTTTCCTGCTGACTTAACAGTTTTCGCCTTCTTGGGACCACTTTTACCAGCTTCTATCCATTGTTTTGACTGTTCTTTATTCTGGTATGTAGTAATGGATCGATGTTTCATCAACAGTTATGAATAGGCGCAAGAACACTATTGGATTACGCTGATAAATCGCTAAAAGCTCCTTGGAATTGGTCCAACGGACGATTTTTTGGGGCAAAGTCAACAAACGCGGCACCCTTCTTGCGGATAGCTTTTTCATGTGGAGTTCATCATTTAAAATACTCCAAAATTGTTTTTCGTGTATTTAAGCAATATCAGCAAGTTCTCTGAGCTTTATTCGTCTATCTTTAGTCACTTCATTAAATATTTTTCTAATGTTTTCAATAGTAGTAGCAGTTTTCGGTCTTCCAGAGCGTTGTTCATCTTCCGTACTTGAACGACCCATTTTAAATTGTTGAACCCAGGATTTCACGGTGGAGTATGATGGTGCGTTATCACCATGAACAGAATCCAATTCATCTTTGAATAATTGTGTCGTATTACCTTTCATATAAAAGTGTTTAATTACCGCACGAAACTCTTTATTTACCATTTTTCAAAAATTATAAAACTTGTTTACTTCAATCAACTGTAACAAAGAAAATAATCATTTAATATTTCGGAAATTTTGACAGATGGCTTATAAAAGATTGCTTTTAAAAAACAAAAAAAAAACAAAGTTGCTCGTAAAACAGAAAATGTGCCAGGCCAGTTAGTTTTGCGGTCGCCCTCGTACATGTGGGTACGAAAATCTAACAAAGTTTTCTAACAAAGTCAGATATATCAAATATATAATTAGTTTTTAAGTCTGTGTAAATTTAACGGCCGTCAGGGGGGTCCATAAACGTATTTTCTGTTATCTTTTCTTAACATAGAGTGTATCATATAGTCGGCCACACCCGACTATACTTTTCAAAAGGAACATGTGTTAATTTAAGAAATTATGAACCGATTTGTCGCACATAAAATCCCAAGTAAGAAATTACCTATTATTAGAAGCAAATGGTATTCAAATGAGTCGCATAGAAACCTAAAACTGGAATTAAATCTTCCTTAAGCCGCCTATTACAACAAATTTAAACATTTCTCCATGTCAAATACAGTTTTACCTCCCACTGTGTGCATTTTCATATTGCAAATAATAGCAGTTATAACACTTAGCCATCTTCGTTAGGAAATCCTGCTGAGTACCTTAGTCGGAAGAGTAAAACATTTAGCTTATATTGCTTCCGCCGAATAAGCAAGGCAGACATCCATCCGTGCCATGCCAGCCAGCGATAACAAAGGAAGGTTGTGGTGTCAAAGATTCCATGCAGTGCTCAAACTATGAAAACCCCGAAAAAGCCATTTGTCAAAAGAGTTAATGCTGAAATGAAGAATCTGGCAAAGTTTTCTGTTTTGCAAATTTTCCATATTAAGATGATGAAGATGAGACGGAGATAGCGTTGAAGACGGCGATGATGTTGGCAAAATTCATGCATGTTCCACACATGACGGCAAGTGGTCCTGATACTCATCGTACATGTGTTCCAAACCCTGCTTCTTTTAGTTTCCGTCTCGTTTCTTTTTGTGTGGCCTCACACCATGTTAAAGGCTTTTTGTAGCAATTATTAAAGAGCTCGAGAGCGTTTGTCTGCGGTCGCTCTTATGCAAGTCAAGCTGACGAAGTGTGATACTCAAACGTCCTTGTGCATGTTAAAATTGTTGATGTAAAACTGAAAGCAGAAGTAAATGTCATCGTCATATCTGCATTAAATATTGCAGAGAGACTTGTTTTAACCGAGGTGATCAAGTGGAAATTTATCATTATTTATATGTGTGAAAAGTTTCAAGTTTTTGTTTGCATTTAAATAAAGAAATATGAAATATTGCTTTAAAATATTTTGAAAACTTGTTGGTGATGACTCTCAAAAGAAATATGTTGTGCAAATAAATGTGTTGATGCAAAGAAACAGAAAGAGATCCATAAACTAAAATGAAATTATAAAAAGCTCAAAAGTGGCAGATTCTAAATTAAATTTCTTTAAAATTGAAAGAGCTCAATATGGCAAACCATAATTTTGATGCACTTTATTTATTTCATAAGAAAAGGTTAACCGATATGGTGCAGCTTTAAAAGCGTTGGTTATTATTTGCTTATGATATGCGAAAGTTTTCGTAGATGGGATTTAATTTATTAGTGACAGTTCTTCAAATCTGGGGAGACTTTTGTAGCAGGGCAATGTGGAAATAAAGTCACATTAAGTCGATTTTACGATAGGTCGCTGTTCAGGTTGCTCGTAATAATAAACGTTATACGCAAAGGGAGACAGCGTCTATTCTAAAATATTGACTGATATTGAACAATTTTGACAGACTTCGACCATGGACCGAACCTCAACAGCGTGCAAAGTGATCTTCGTTTATACAAAACATACTTCTATTGTGGGAACCTCTAAAAATTTATTTAAAATATTCATACTGTGATTTTCTTCACCTTTATATTGTCTGACATTATTACCCATAGTATGGTTTACACAACCACATTATGCTTGAAAACAATTCCAGGGGCTGTTGGAAAATGAGCTTATTTATTAGTCAGAACCATGGCCGGTCAGATATACTTTCAGTCAATAGCAGCTTAAAATTTTTCAAAAAACAATCAAAAATAGTTTTAGTCGCAAGAGGGCTGACTGTACAGTTATGAAAATGATTGAGTTGTCTCCTCTTCTTCAGATCCCAAGCAAGGAGTATGTTGTAAATAAAGGGTGGCCCAACCATAATGCACGATTTTAGTTGTGAGTCACACCTTACATTTAAGTTTTTTGCCAACTTAATTTGACGTTACTTTGTTTCAGTGTTTCACAAAACCAACCAGGGAGAGGAACTCAATTCAAAAAAATCGTTTAATTTGTCAAAGCCTTTTACAAAAATAAGCGTTTAAATAAAAATGTTTTTCAAGCACTTCATGATTTTTTTAGGCAACATCTAACAAATGTGTTCACAGTGGATTTGTTAACAAGAATAATTGCCACAATTGGGCAAATAATAATCTACGAGTGATTGTTGATAAGCCGATTCATCCAAAAAGAGTTACTTTTTGTGCGGTTTATGAGCTGGTGGCTTCATCAGGCTGTACCTCTTTGAGAATGAGTTCGGCCAAGCATAATGAACTTCTTGTGGCCAAAAATTAAGAATATGGACCCGGACGATATGTGGTTCCAACAGGATGCCACTTGTCACACAGCCAACTAAACAATGGCTCCTTATGAGATATGCAATCTAACTTGGCCGCCACGATCGTGTGATTTGGCACCGTTTGACTTCTTTTTTTTGGGATATTCCAAAGAAAAAGTGTACGCAAATAAGCCAAAAACAATATAAGAGCGAAAGAATGAGATTATTGAGCACATTAACGACATTGAATCTCCATTTTGTCTCAAAGTCATTGAAAATAGCCGTGGTAAGCATTTGACCGGTTTTTGGTATTACACATAATTGTCATCATTCCTTCGGTCATAATAAAAAATATTAAGATAATTCTCTGAAAACTTTTTGTTTAGTGTACATATATAAGTACAATTAACATCTTGTGTTGCCTTCCGTTTGTTTTTTATATGGGCTGTGATGGTCAAGTAACATGTTTTGATGTAAAAAAAGTTTTAGTTGGACCACCCTTTATGATCTGTGGTCGCACACTTCAGATCAGGCAGCCAAGTATTTAACGAGACTGTCGAGACTAAAGTTTCCAACCTAACAAAATAAAAAACACTTCTTGTCGATACATCCCGAATAGCATGTCTGTGCGCATGCATATATGTGTGTTGTTAGTAGAGTATACAAAACCGAAAACCTACATTCAGGTTTTTATATCCAAGCCCGATATTCGGTTTCCCAAAAATAGCTAAAACCCGAAATTCGGTTTACCCGTTTTTTTTTGCTGGCGGGTTTTCCGGTTTTCGGTTTTTTGGTTGTTGTATGTAAAAGCAAATAGAATTCATAATATTCAAGTATAAAATACGTAAAAATCGCAAATATTTGAGCTAGATCCACCTTTAAGTGTATCGCTCGACTTAGAATCAATAGTTTATTCGATTTCTTTCTAAAGCTTGTTTTCAAACTGCAGATCGCAGTTGTTGTCCGATGTTGCCCGAATTCATGTAATTTGCAAATGTACCTTTTTTGGATAAAGGTAGTTGACTTTTATAAAAATCGGTAAAAATTTTGATGTTGGTCCTACTTTCTAGAAACCTCATATTATATCCAATATTGATAAAATTTTGTATAGTTCATTACGATCGACCAGTATGAACTCAGATAAAAATGGGTCATACCGATCACCGTTCTTCTATATCCCAAGTGCAAAAACCTCTTCCCGTATAACATATAACCGCTCTATAACCTCAATTTTAATTCCGATTTCAATCAAATTTGTTAAAAAAATATATTTCGATTGACTTGAGTTATACTTGATTGATTTGAGTCATACTTATTATTTTTGATATTTATATAATTTTTTTTTTTTTAGGTAGTTCCCATAAAAGTGGCCTGAATAAATGGCTTTAAAATAACTATATACAGTTATATATAAAAATAAAATTATTTGTGTAGTTTTGCTAAATTTGGGTAGAGCGCCCTGTGTCCGAAAGCCTGGCCAATTTAATATGGTTATATGGGTACCAAATACACAAATTCAAATACGACCTTATTTTGAAAATCTGGGTAAATTTAGAGCTGTTACAGGGCACTATTAATTTAATTCAGATTCAACAATATTAATACTGTTCAAATTAATTTATTTAAATTTAATTCAAATAACAATGCTATTGTAAACATATATTTTCTTTATATTCGGATACAAAATGCAGAATCGAGGTTCTGACTTTGCCTTTCATTTGGGTCTTACAAAGTAAAAAGGACATTCAAAATGTGCTGTAAATGACAGAACGTCTTGAAAGCTGTACACACAGAGAAAACATTAGTTGGAAATTGATTGAAACTTCAATGATTCGGTTGCAAAAAATATATTTCAGTTGCAATCACAAAATGTTTATAACATTCGGCTCGAAATACCAGATGATGATAAAAATGACGATCGTGCAGTACTTAACTTATTGATCGGCCATACCAATGAAACACGAAAAAGGTATTAAGTTGCCACAACTGGTCGGGTTGGAAACCAATAGTTTTGGAGGGTATCCAAAGTTGTGCCGAACTTTGGATACCCTCCACCAAATTACTAAATAAAACCAAATTTGGCGCTGAGGTGTGTTCTATATAAAAATCTTTATGTAGAAAATTTCATCTCGATAGGTCAAGCTTGTGGTGAGTTATCGTCATATTATTTCTCAAAGCCCATGAGACCGTTTGTGTGGGAGGTACCAGTAGGACTTTTACGATCTAAACAGAATTTGGTGCAGAGGTGTGTTCTATATAAAAATCTTTATGTAGAACATTTCATCTCGATAGGTCAAGTTTGTAGTGAGTTATTGTCATATTATTTTTCAAGGCCCATGATACCGTTAGTGTGGGAGGCACCAGTAGGACTTTTCCGATCTTAGCCGAATTCAGCGTAGAAGTGTGTTGTAAATGGAGATCTTGATGTGTAAAATTTCATTTCGATAGGTCAAGTTTGTGGTGAGTTATAGTCATAATATTTCTCAAGGCCCATAAGACCGTTTGTATGGGAGGTACAAGTAATGGTGGCCCAATCTAAACCATTTTTACATAAATGATTGCGCCTATATAGGGATTATTATTTTCAAAATTTCAGTGATTTTGCTCAAGAAACTGGACGGATATTTCCAAATAAAAATCTAATTTTTATGAGGTAGTGTCGGTTGAGGGTCTCCAACACCAACTTCCCGTAGAGCTATATAGCCCATTTTCAATACCAACTATGCTAGGTTAACTACACATGTCTGTGCAAAATTCAGCTCCCTAGCTGTTTTCATGCAGGCTCTATCTTGTTTTTAACAGACGGACAGCCGGACAGCCAAAAAGCCGGACAACATGGCTAGATCGTCTTAGAATTTTACGAGGTTTTTCAAGGTGTTACAGACAGAATGACAAAACTAATATACCCTCCATTGTATGGTGGAGGGTACAAAAATTAGCGCGATATCGCTCACCTGGCCCACTCTGAAATTATTTATGTATCAACACTTTCTTGGTATTTAACTACCCATTAGGCAGGAATGGGTTAAACAAATTATTCTATTATTACTGACTTTAAGCCATTAACCAAATTTTTTGCCAGTAAAAATCATCCATTAACTTTTCCACTTTTTCCTCTTCATGACCCTCGCTATGAGCACTTCAAGCACATCAATTGTGAGAACAAACAGTTTCTTGCCTCTGACTAAAATTTTAATTTATTTTTCGTTGAACAAATGTGCCTTGTGGATTTTTGATCAAAAAATTCTATTCTCAAGATTCGGATACCTAATACGAGTATGTAGCCTAGTTTCAAGAACTGAAAATTACAGAGCGCTAACTAATATTCGGTTTTACTGATTTAATGCACGAGGTGCATGTAAACTCAATCATTCAGCTGGCCAAAAAACTTGGTAGTGGCAACGAATTTGTTCTCTGAATCCCCTTTTGAGTCCACTTTTTCAAATTTGATTTACGGTTCTCATCAACTCAAACCTATCTTCTAGAAAATTTTCACATCTCGGCATCCCCAAACACAATAAAATTGCTCACAAATTGGAATTGGCGCATTTGTGAGCAATATAAAGTCATCTTGGCCTGAAGCAGATGAAGACTGTGAGCGGTAGGATAGTCGGCAACAAAATGTTACTGTTTCAACAATAACTTTCAGACTTTTACCATTCCACATCCTATGTCAGTCTGTTAGTAAATCATTTTTTAATGAAACACTAACTGGCACTGGCTCGCACAAACTGTCTTCTAAAGAGGGCGATGAAATAGTGTGGTCTGCCTATCACTTCTACTGTTGTCATCATCAGTTTTCTGTTGCTATCCCCATACTCATCCCTGCGGCATGCTGCCATTTATGAGTGAATATGGCATTGTTGTCGTGCAATTGTCGTGTCGTTTTTGCTTCTATTGCTATTTCATCCAATTACGTTTCCCATAGAATGCTTTGTTCACATTGTTGCCTCGTCAATGTTGTCGCTACATTCCTTGCTCTCCTTACTGGTGTAGTGATTTCGTTTGTTTTTGTTGCTGGGAGCTTTCGGTTTATTTTCGCAGTGGCAGCATCACCGTCAGCGGCTGCAACACATGAGGCAAGTAGGCCAAACGACAGCTGCTAACAGGCATTTTACAATTAGCCGCCAATTTATGTATTGTTTTCATTCAAATGAACCTTAGCCACTTTGGCGAAGGGAACCTGGTTGATACGGCGGCAAGGGCGTGTTATGTTGAAAGTCTCCGCCCTTGAATGCGGCAAAGAACCAACATTTTCTAATACTATTGGCCTCCAGCAAGCAGGAATACTATTCTGTTCGCCTTTCCTTTGGCATCAATGCTTAATGCTTCAAAGCACCTGGCACAAATTTCAAGTGTGCTTTCAGTGGTACGTTTTGAAAAGATTGTTGCCTTAAGCCTAAGGATAATACCACACATTATGGCATTGGGGGCAAATTAACAGAGTATTTTTTTTGTTTTTTTTGCGATACTTTGGGTAAACATTAAAATGAACTTCTAATTGCAATTGGAAAAAACAAAATGGCATAATAATCCATATGCTTGAGAAAATAATTCGTTCAGAGGACTTCAAAAAGATAAAAGATATAGGAAACGCAAATACCTAAAAGTGGCGGCTTCAGATACACTGGGAATTTAAATATTCCCAGAAATAAGTACAAAGTGCGCCCAGTCGGCTTCTAGCACTGTATAAGTAAATTAAAGGGGAGATGTCGGGTATTTTTTTGAAATAAACTGGTTGATTCTACTAAAGTTAAATCACACATGTACCGACAGCTACAGGGTTTTCTCGCCATTGAGACGTCTATTGTGTCCATCGGATGTAAAATATGACTGGCAGGGCTACAAATCAGAATTTTCCTACAACTGGAGTAGGGTATAATTCTAAAACAACCAAAATATTCACTTCTAAATGGTCTTTTACAAGGTGGCAGATTATAATGTATGTTTTTCAAAATTCGTTTGAGGCAAATGGGGATAAGCCCAAATGTTCATAAAACACTTCAAATTAATCCCAGCACCCGCATCATCTTCGTACATTAATGCGGATATGGCAATATCGAATAGAAGAGGGAGAGAATTGGGCAGGACTTAACGAGGACAATACCACAAGAATGCTTGCACCTGCTCAGTAACAATGACAACGGGCAGGCAGTTATGATGACACGATAGAAATATTGATTATTTTTTATTGAAATTTACAAATTATGCTAGAAAAGAGGGGTTAATGGTTTATTTTAAAAAAGTTCCAAAGTACCGAGTCCCAAGAGGAGTTCTATCCATAGACTTCCAACTAGAATTAAAGATACAGGAAGATGTTTACCTAGGGCTTTTGAAATGCATTTTCATAATTAAAATTTACACTACGAGTACTTCTTGTTTAACCCACTAACACACAGTGTTTTGAAACCATAAAATTTAACAAAAAAAAACTTTAACTACAGCTGTAGGTAAGGTAAATTCGACTTTGCAGGAGCAATTATAAACTTCTAATCGGAATAGGTGTCGTGTAGCGGCCCCGAAGTTGACAACTTTAGAACTGAAAATACTTATAATGCTGTCTGTAAAACTGTTGGTTGTGGCAACTAGTTGTTTTGCAAACAATTTGTTGATTCCATCATTTGTCAGTGATGATAATTTAAATTTGTTCATAATCAAAACCGGTTGTTTTGATTATGAGGGGTACTATTTATATTTCTAGCCTAATAATGAAATTGCGAATATTTATCATCAAAAATAGGTTCTACTGTTTTTCAAAGTTTTCTCTAACATGATTTATACACTTTTACATGCGCTCAAACCAATTTTCGAAGCACTTTTTCCACTCCGATTGAGACACCTCCAAAACATGGTTCTTGAACGCTTCAACAGTATCTTCGGGCGAAGAAAATCGATACACGCATTTTTTCTTGATGTCCGGGAATAAAAAGAAATCATTGGCTGTCAAGTCAGGGCTGTACGACGTGTGACCCATCAATTCGACGTTTTGGCCGGTCAAAAAAGCTCTGGTTTGAGGCGATTTGTGAGAGCTCGCATTGTCATGGTGCACAATGATTCGTCTTCTCTTGTTCGTTTTCCGAATTTCTCCGAAGACTTTAGGCAAACAAATTGTGGTGTACCACTCAGACCGGCCTACGTTGCTCAAGCGGAACAGTCGCCACATGACCAGTTTTGCTTCGAAGTGCTTCATCCACGAACAATTTCATTGGATTTGACTCGTCTTTGAAGACCCACACGATAGATTGCTGTTTGTTTCGGGCTCATACACATAGATCCATGATTCTTTTAAAAGTCTTTTGAAGCAACGCGATCGTATTTTTTCAAAATTTCTTTGCATCAATCGACACGAGGCTTTTTTTGAGCGATTGTCCAATTGAGCGGGATCCAACGAAAATAAACCTTTTTTTTATGGCCAGGTGTTCATGCAATATCGACTGTATGCTGCTGGAAGAAAGGATGCCTCTATCTCACGGTATGTCACATGACGATCCTGATTATCAGTTCACGCGCGGTTTATTGTTCTCTGGCACAACGGCCGTTTTTGGACGACCTTTTACGACCTTCGTCTCTAAGGGAGCGTCGGCCACGTTTGAATTCATTAAACCAGTTTTTCAGAGTGCTATTGGATGGTGCTTCATCGCCATACAAAGATTAAAGTTCATCGATGCACTCTTGTCGTGATAATCCACGTCGAAAGTTGTGAAAAATGATCGCACACGAGTTAATTCCATTTTTTTTGCCAAATTGATTTTTTTCAAGTCACTGTAAGCAACACAAATGATGGCCGTACGTCAAAACGTTCTGAGTACGTTTATGCCAAAAAAATATCAAACTTTCCAATGGGAATGCCAGATGGCGCCAGACAACACTTAGTGTTGCCTAGGCCAGAAATATATAGCAACCCTCGAACTGTTTTTTTAAAAGCTTGACACAAATCAAATCGATTTCAACCTTAAGCCAATCCATTAATCCAATGTTTTTCAGTAAAAATCTTCCATCGACTTTTAATTTTTTCTCGATGTGACCCTTTATGCTCCTATATTTTAGAATACTTTTGTAGTGTTCACAACTTTTTTTCTCTTCGTATGTTCCAACTATACTTCAATTCCTCTTACTAAAAATTACTGAGCACTAACCAACACTCTGTTGTACTATTTAATCATTATCAGGTCAGCAATCATTCGGTTGGCAAAAATTAGGGTGTGACAAAGAATCTGTTCTCTGTGTGTTTATATGAACATATTGATACCAAGTAAGCAAATAACTTTAAAATTTTCTCAATTAGCCAAATATAAAATTATTTTCGCCATTATGAGTTGGACATATTTGGTACCCATATGTCCAACAATGCAATTGTTAGGTTTCACAAATTTAGATATGGTATTAGGCTAAATGTCTGGACAAATTTTGAGCCCGTCCAATTTGGTTCAAAATCTATTTTCAGTTGGCTTTTCTGAACATCCAGAATTGCAGGATATAATGGGTTATCCAAGTAGAGTTACTTTATTCAATAGCATTTTTTTTGGCAGATCACGTGTGAGTCGTGTCATGCTGTCAAGTTATTTTTGCTTAGTATTGTTTGGCATTTCATCATGGAAAGACTTACGCCTGAACAACGTTTACAAATCGTTCAACTTTATTACGAAAATTCACGTTCTGTGAGGAATTTTTTTCGTGCGTTTTCGAGCCAAATTTTGTTCAGCGATGACGCCCATTTCTAGTTCAATGGGTATGTAAACAAGCAAAATTGCCGCATTTGGGACGAAGAGCAACCAGAAAAGGTTCAAGAGCTGCCACTTCATCCAGTAAAAACAACGGTTTGGTGTGGTTTGGCCGGTGGAATCATCGGTCCATATTTCTTCAAAAATGTTGCCTGTGAGAACGTAACCGTTAATGGCGTCCGTTATCGTGCCATGATAACAGACTATTTGAAGCCTGAAATTGAAGCTCGTGATCTCGGAGACATTTGGTTTCAACAAGACGGCACCACTTCCCACACATCGCATGAATCAATGGATTTATTAAGATAACACTTCGGTGAGCAGAAAATTTCCCGTTTTGGGCCGGTCGATTGGCCCCCAAGATCGTGTGGTATCACACCGTTAGACTTTTTCCTGTGGGAATATATAGCCTAAAGTTTATGCGGACAAACCTGCTTCGATTCCGGCCTTAGAGCAAAATAACACGCGAGTCGTTCGCCAGTTAACAGTCGAAATGCTCGAACGAGTCATCGAAAATTGGACTCAACGGATGGACCTTATGAGACGTAGCCGCGGCCAACATTTGTCTATCAAATGTTGGCCGCGGCAGATCTTCGAAAAATAAATGCCGAAGAATGTTCTTTCAAATGATAATGAACATTCCCCATTCAATTTGAATTTTCTGTGTTTTTTTTTTAAAAACTAAGGGAACCTCGAAATGGATCACGCGGTACCTACGTCGGAAACGGCTGAACTTATCCTTTTTATTATTTTTTTTAAAAAAAAATGAAATATGAAAAAATGAAAAAAATGGTTAATATTGGAATGTTTTATAAAATATATAGGTTTTTTTTCAACAACTGTGAATGTAAATTCAAAAGGATATTGAAAGATATATTCTTTAAACGATATTATTTGGAACCGTTGTCCTTCGACAAGACAAAAATATCATACAATTGGACCGAGTCTCCTCCTTCATATCACACCAAATCGATTATTGTTGGATACACAGAAGCATTTTAAAATATCTATCAAAAAAGTAACCATTTAGAATTTAAAAGTCCTTTAAAAATTAAGCTTGATTAATAAATTAATGGCCGATCGAAGAGAAAAATTGCGTGAGATTGTTGATACCATACGCATTTCATATGACAGTGTAGTTTCGATTTTACATGATCAGTTGGGTTTAAGAAAGCTGCCTTCAAGATGTCTGTCGCGTTTCCTCTCAATTGGCCATAAACGTAACACCTTTAAGGGATGGGGTGAAGTTGTTTAACCGCAATTCGAATGAGTTTTGCGGCGTTTTATATCTGTGGATAATACATGGATCCATTACAACACTCCGGAGACCAAGCAGCAGTCTAAGCAATGGGTTTCTCCGGGTGAACCAGCTCCGAAGAAGGCAAAGGTGACTGTCGGTGTATAAGGTAATGGGACAGTTTTTTGGGATTCCAGCGGGATAATCCGCATTTATTACCCTCAAAAGGAAAAAATAATAAACAGCGAATATGATGCCAACTAATTGGGCCGATTTCACGAGATTTAAAAAAAAATGACCTCATATGGCCATGAAAAATGTTCTTTTGCATCAAGATACGTGTGCAGTCTTAATGACATAATTGCATGAGTTGGGCTAGGAATTGGTACCTCATCTGCCATATTCTCCGTATTTAACCCCCAGTGACTATTTCCTATTTTTAAAGAAATGGCTAGGTGAAAGAGATGCAGCACCAAAGATAAAATTATTGACCAAATAAATGCCTATTTTGAGGACCTCGAAAAATCACATTTTTTTGAAAGGGATACAAAATTGGAGAAACATTTGACTAAGTGTATTAAGCTAAATGAAGATTAATGAAAAAAATACATTTTTATTTACAAAAAATTTGTGTTTTATTCGAAAAGTCGCGGAATTATTGATATTCCCTTGTATGTTAAGGCATAAAAAATGTGTTGTTTTATTTTGTTGCCCTCATTGTTATCAAAATGCTCATGAAAAAATGTCTAGCTAATGCATTTTTAATCGGCCTTAAAATTAGCCAAGCACTGGTATTTTTATATGCCCATATGGGCCCACTAATACTCGTGCCTAGTGGCCTGGTCAAAAGTACTGTGTATCACTAACCAGCTTTTAGTTCTCTCTTGACTAGTACCAGTACAATTTGCATATGTGACGCGAAAAATAGAAAGGGACCTAAGGCTAAAAACCAGTTTTGTTCAGGAGAGCCATTTTAAAGATTAGGTCCCTTTCTATTTGCGCTTAGAATAGTCGACTTCACTTTCATAAAACGCGCATATCTCTGGGAGGGAACACTTTTGAAAGTTGATGAACAGTTTTGTTCAGGAGAGCCATTTTAAAGATTAGGTCCCTTTCTATTTGCGCTTAGAGTCGTAGACTTCACTTTCATAAAACGCGCATATCTCTGGGAGGAAACACTTTTGGGTCATGGGATCGGTCTCATTCGATGCACATATGTTGTCCACATCAAAAAAAAAATAAATGAAAATTGATTTTTTTACCCTTAGGTCCCTTTCTCTATGCGCTGTCACAAATATACCTACGCAAATCACAGGTCAAATACGCACTATTTATAAAACGGCATAACAATGTTATGCTTCCAACACAAACTGAATTCAAACCGAATTAATTGAATGCCAAAATAAGAATTTCACAATAGAATTCATTCAAATCAAAATAGACGTCCAGTACATGGACGCACGTCAGACCAACGTGATTGGGATTTGTAGAACCTGAAGTGAACGAACGTGTGGGGGCGTTTACTAGCAAAAACAGATTCAGCAAAAGAAGAAGAAGAAAAACAAAACTACTAACACATCTACAAACACAAATAGAAAGAGAGTGGGTCCTGTGCCATGAACTGAACTTGTTGCCAAAAATAATTGTTAGCATGGCGACCGATGTTAGATTAAAGATTTTTGCTTGAAATTATTAATATAAGTTTTTGTCTCTCAATTCTTACGAATTAATTTTCTGTTTTTTTTTCGTGATTTTCGTTTCATTCTTACCATTCTTCTTTCGTTGCAGTTGTGGTGGCTAATCAGCAAGTGAGATCAACAACTATTCTGCTCACTACAAATCTGGTCGTCTTCCATATACTGTTTGTCATCATCGGCCACGGATTATGTGGTGTCCGAGTGCCATTTGGGAATCTGTGGTGAGAATTCGTGCAGTACACGCTGGTGCTAATGTCATTTGAGTGATTTTTGGCTGTGGTATATCCGGTAGTGATTATGTTGCTGCAAACGGAACGAAACGCAACCTTGTAAGTATGACTGATTGCGAAAGTCGAAGGAAAACCAACAATGGTCGTATTCGATAGGCAAATCGCGTAGAGGCCCTAAGCATCACAGCACCGCAGCCCACAAAAAAACATATGATTCAAAACTACGTTACGCTACAATTTTCCGGCTTATTAGGTCTTTTCTATTTAGACAACAGAGGCCATAAATGAAAGGCGTTTAAGTTTTTTTTTATTTTAGTTATTCAGTCAATAAACGAATTTAATTATTGACTAAAAGAGTTAACATAATAGCGAAGTATGCTTCAAACCTCGCCCTTTCACCATAGGCATTATATAAAGTCTTAGGAGAGATGTATACCGGTATTTGTCATTCTAGAATCCCAAAAAGGGTAATCAACAAAAATTATCCCGTTTGACAAATCCCTTAATAAGTATAGTCACACCATCAGCTAGGAGAGATGTCGTAATATACGGTTTGATGAAAAGAACGAACGTATGATTAATATTAACAGTGTTTTCGAATATCACCCATACGCCCGGGGCAACACAATAAAAGATAAGTGCCCCAACATGGGGACACACATCTGGTATGCTTTTGACACCACCCCTTCACCTTCAGCCTTAGGACAGATAAAACTCTAATTTTGTTTACCTACTTCCTAAATTTCTGTTTAAAGAACCCCGATAATTATAACAATATTTTTATAGCCAACAGCTTTTTATACGTTGCGATACACGATACACGTTCGGTTTCTCTTTCATTCAATAATTTAGAATAAATAAATAGTAAACGAGAAGCAAACATCTAACTTCAATGGGAATTTATCATGCAAGATATTGTTGCGAGCGATATCAATTAAATCCACCTAAAATATTTGCCAGGGTTTTTGGGAAATGGTACTAGAATACTGTCGTACACAAACACAATACTTCAAACTGTCATATTTGACAGTAAAGGTCTTTTCCGAGATATCATATATGACACCACACTTTTAGGCAATGGCACGGGATATGGTTGCATGGTTCGAATATCGCTGTAAAGATTTGTCACTACGCATCAACCAAATTGTCCTTATAAATCTGCTAGGCATATATTAGATGGCAGAAAAGTCAATACTGCCTCCATCAACAAAATTGAGAGAAATGTGAGCGAATTTGAGTGTGCAGAATTTGGTAACGGCAAACGTTGCAAGTCCGCACTGCTGCAAGTGGGTGTTGTTAGTTCTCCGATAAATCTTCATTTAAAAACGAAAAAAGGATGCAACAATGGAAACTCAAGTGCTCCTGTGACATGATGAAATCGCGCATGCAGTCAAAACAGCAACTGGAGTAGCATTCGAGCTAAATAAACTAAGACAATACGAATATTCATGTCGAAGTAAATGTATTGCAAAATTACTGATGCTGTCTTCATGCAAACTACAAAAGCGACGAATTTGGTACTTCATATTGAATACAAAATTAAATAGGAGAAATTTCACTTGTTAACACGAATACACCATTCTGGAACTGATTGATTTGTACGAAATTCGAGTCAAAGAAAAATAATTATTTTATTTACTTATATTCAAATGTTTAATTTTTAATTTTTTTTGTTGAAAAATTTTTATATTTTTTTAACATTTATTTTTTTTATATATTTGTAGACTTCGTTTTGTTTAAATTTTACTAAAATAGCGCATAAGTCTTATGAATCCAAAAATACACTAATTACTTAGTAGGGACATAAATACTGTTACAACATTGAACACACCCATTTCAACAGTAGAGTTTAACATACCCCTTTAATGTCATATGGGTTTTGAAAGCTAACCTCAATAGAGTTAGACTGTAACGGGATTTTAAAATTGTTTAAACTTTCATCATGGAGTGGTCAGATAATGAGATCGCTGTAATAGAGCTTTTCATGTGTGAAATGAAAAAAGATATTTTCAAAACGCTCCGGCCACTAGCGATTATCCGCATGTTCGTCTACCGATGCATAAAACTGTTTGAGGAGACTGGAGATGTAAAAAGCTCTGTTCGAACACCGCATGTCATCAAAGCCATTAAATCAAGAATTAACAGAAATCCGCTCCAAAAACAGACTATCATGGCCGTGAGATGAATAACACGCAAAACTCCATGAGTCGAATCATTAAAAAAGACTAGGGAATTCGGGCTTTTACACGACGTACCGGATATTTATTGACTGCAGCTTTAAAAAAATACGATTGAAAAATGCAAACGTCTTTTGGTGAAGCACGCTGATAACTTGCACAGAAACATTTTTTTCACCGATAAAAAAATTTTACCGTTCAGGAAAAATTTAACAAGCAAAATGATAGAGTCTATGCGCGGCTATCTAACGAAGTATCTGAACTGATCCCAAGGGTGGAAAAGGGTCATCACCCAGCTTCAGTCATGGTTTGGTGGGGTGCCTCTTACGATGGGGTCACTGACCTGAATTTCTGCGAACAAGGAGTCAAAACATCGGCGAAAGTTTACCAAGAAACTGTTTTGGAAGCTGTTGTGAAGCCTCTTAATAATTCCCTGTTCCAAAACCATCCATGGACTTTCCAGCATGATTCTGCGCCGGCCCATAAGGCTTAAACGTCACAGGCCTAGGACAAGATTTGTCACAAAAGATACCCCAACATTGGATCTCTTAAGACTGCTTTGGTTCGAGCTGCGGCCGATTTCCCAATGGACGAGGTGCGTGCAGCTATTAACGATTGGCCAGTGAGAGTTAAGGCGTGTGTAAAGGCTAAAAACGGACATTTCGAATAAGTAGATTATTTTTGGATCATACATAAATAAACATATTAAAAAATATTTGGTCCAAAAACATTCAGTACTTTTTATTTTACAGCATACAACGTGTGTAACAGTATTTATGTCCCTACAAAGTACATTTTAGGGACTGCCATAATTTTTGATACTATGGGCAAAATATTGGCGTTAATGTACTATACTTTTTAGAAATACGTAAGGATCAAGTATATATCCCTGTTTAAGAGTGTCATGTCGATCAAGGATATGCAACTTTTTCACATTATTGTTAAGAGGACATCAATACCATTCAGGTGTTACCTCACTTATTTATGTCTGATATCGTCTTCCTATCATAATTGACCTCTATCACTATATTTAGCTATCTTTTCGACAATATGGTTGTTAAGGCCAATTTGAGATTATGACAATTTGAGACAGCAATGAGGAGAATATATAATTCTGTTTAAATTTCAACAAGTTTAAAAGACAGACAGTGTCAAAAAAAATTTGGAATTACCCATACACAACGGTAAGCACTTACGTACAAAATATTTTCGATGTATCGATTTTTTTTCGCTGTTGTTGATATTGTTTGCCTTTTTCTACCAGTGGTTTGGTAAACGATTCTGTAAGTAGAAAACAAAACTGATATGGTTGGTTTAAAACCCGATTCGGTTTGAATCCATGGCAAGGCGATAAAAACGCCCCTATCTGAGGGCTATGAAACCAGCTTTTGGGGGGAAATGACTCTTTTGCAGAAGTGTATTTCATATTTATTTTATGCTGGCTATATAAAAAAAATACTGCCATAGTATTTGTTTATTAGTCATTGACCCCTTTATTGTCACTACTTTTTACTCATTCACACTACTGAATATATATCATTTTGTATGGTCAAATTGAAAGAAACATTTAAGACCCTACACACAATGAGCAGATTCGTTGCCACAGCCGAATTTTTCGCCAACCGCATGACTGAGGTTGCATGCACCTCGAGGATTAAATTAATACAACTGAATCTTAGTTGGTGCTCTGTAATTTTCAGTGTTTAGAACTGAAGTTTCGTTGGAACATTTGAAGTATCTTAACCTCCAGGAAATAAAATTATATATAAATATCAACATGCCGAACTTCTTCATAGAAAAAATTTAATACTTTCTTCAGAGGCAAAAATCAGTTTGCTTACACACTGGAAATACTCTAGAACATAGGGAGGGTTAGTCGAAGAAAACGTGGAAAAGATGATGGAAGATTTTCACTTAAAACAATGGACTAAACGATTGGCTTAAAGTCAGTTGGTCAACCACTACAAAATTACCAATTTACAACCCGTTCTTTCTAAGTTTTCACACTAAATAATTATAAATTAAAACTTGTAAACACAAAACAATTATCTGTAATAATACTTAAGAGCCCGAAAAAGGGACGTTGTATATTTGTAAAATATTATGAACTAGTGTTTATTTTAGTTATTATATATCCCAAATTAATTTATAAAATTGGAATATTTATGGGATAAATAAACAATTTAAAAAACAATTATGATGAAACGTAAATTACGCGTACCATCACTACTTATTGGTAACAAAAACAAAAACTATAAGTTGTGGCAACAAAATATATTTTCCAAGTTTCATTGGTATGACCGATAAAAAAATGTGAGTGTACAATGCGATGATCATACTTATATTTACATCTCGGAACATTTCATTTGGTGATTCCAACGGAAATTCTTCTCTTGCATCGGAATTTTTGCAGTTCCAACTGATTTCTATCTATATATTTCCTTGTATGTACGTGTGTTTTCTGTTTTGACCAAATCCGTTTTATTACTTTTTAAGTTTTTTCAGCCATGTCCGACTGTAAGACAGGATAGGAGCTACCGTTCACACATTTTTTTCCAAAACTCACTATGGGATTGAAAATGACCATACCATACCCTTTCTGGAACATTCTGATTTATAAAATTTTCGCGGTCTCAATATAAATCTAAACATCCACCGAGAAAAAATTAGTTGGAAATTGGTCCGAACTGCAAATATTCGGTTGGATAAACATACTAACGGTTGCAATCAACAATACTCCATTATCTTTTTGGTACCCATCATTGGAGGTGACAACAAATAAATTCTTTGTAGTAACCAAACCCCGATTAGTTCGCTTTTACACTATGCAACTAAAGTTCGGACTTTCATGGGAAACAAATGAATTCTTCTAGAAATGAAAGACTTAGGTGAGTGTAGAAAATTCCCAAAACGGCCGAGTTATTTTTTATGTGGTAGGGAATTTTTTATTTCGCAAAGCTACCATAAGAATAGTTAAAAATGATTTTTTTTTCGAAGAACATTTTAACATCTTATCAATAAGATTGAGGACACTTTTTCTCCCAAAAAAGTGAAAAAAATGTGTCTTAACTATTCAGTTGGGACGTGTCATGTATACTGATTCTTGAAAATGGTTACTACTGTTATGATTTTATTATAGATTGTTTAAAAAAAAGAAGAATTTTTTTTAATAAATTTTAATTAATAAGTTATGTTAAAAATACCATCCAAATTCGGGAGAAATTTTATATATTAAATTTAGTTTCTTTTAAATAACCTACAAACTATGAACGATATAAAAGCTCGAGAACAAATTTTGGTTACATCTTACAAGACTTTAAGAACTTACGTTAGGTATTTTGTGTCTCATTAACTCATTTGTTATCTCATTTCTTGACACTTTAAAACCAAAAGTGCATTATTTTGACCTACTTTACCAATTTGAAGCAAAAATTCATTTCACTTGTGCATACAACCTTTCTTAGATGCAAAAGTGAAAAGCAATTTTATAAAAAAAACCAACTCAGAAGTCAAATAACAGAATAAATATTATCAAATCGTTAAATATAAAAATTAAATAAAATAAAATTTTTTATTTCGTCAGATAACCGAATACATAAAATTAAACCATTGGTCTTGTAGTAATAATAACCGAATTTACAACCAAACAATGTACAAACTCAGATCCATTATTTATTGACACCGATACTTTGTCTGTTCAATCGATACTGTCAATTCCTACTAATGAAAATTACCTAAAACCCAATCAACATTCGGTTGTAGCGATGGAATACATGGCTAGAACGTGCATTCGGTTGGCAACAAAATCGGTTGTGGCCACAAATCTGTACTCTGTGTGTAAGAATGATGTGATAAGCCACAGTTAGTGACTAGAAGTTGATTACAACCCACAAACCATGTCACCCATTGTTGTCACCGCAATATTTTTATAACGGCTTTGTATTTGGATCTAAAATAATGGTTGACTCGCCCCATTTTGGTACATCCCATACAAATGCAGTATCCGTCAACTTTTAGTGTTCTTGTTCAGGTATTCCATTCTGAGGGTCTAATTTTGGATGACTCGTTCGAGCATTTCGACCGGTATGGCTTTAATGGCACGCGTATTGTTGGCTTCCAAAACCTAAATCGTAGTTGGTTTGTCAGCATAGACTTTGGACTTTAAGTAACGCCAAAGAAAAATGTCTAAAGGTGTGATATCACTGATCTAGGCGGCCAACTCACCTGTCCAAAACGTGATATTAGCTGCTTTTCGAAATGTCCTCTCAATAGATCCATTGTTTTAGCAGCTGTATGGCAAGTGGCAGCGTCCTGTTGAAACTAAATGTCGTCAAGATTACGGCCTTCAATTTCAGGTAGCATAAAGATCGATATCAAGGCGCGATAGCGAGCACCATTCACGGTTACGTTCCGGTATCATCAGTTTTTGAAAAATATGGACCGATAATTCCACAATCTTATAAACCGCACCAAACCGTGGTTTTCTATGGGTATAATAGCACCTCTTGAACCTCTTCTTGTTACACTTCAGCCCAAATGCGGCAATTCTGTTTATTGAATTTGCCGTTGAGCCAGAAATGGGCATCATCACTGAAAAAATTTTGGTTGAAAACAGCGGAACTTTCCGTTTCTCACCGAACGCTCATTTGCAAAATACAGTTGCCAACATTTGAAGGTAATTATTTTCAAAAAATAAATGGCATAACATATCCTTTCAAATTACCATTAAAGATTCCACACTTTGATTTGAATTTTTATATTTTGTTTGTTCTGAAAAAATACCTCTGGGTGGATCACCCTATATTTGTATAACATGATGGCTTGTGGTCATAAGCAGTTTGGGAATGCCAAATCGGCAGAGGGAGGGAAAAAGTTTTCCTTTTTGGGGCTAAAGTTACTTCGGATGAAATGCACTTCCAAGGTTAATAAGAACGACATGGACGAACTTATCAAAGGTTGTTCTTGTTTTTATTATTGATTTAGAATAGGGTATCAACATCCCACGAATTAGTGTGTGTTTTTTTAAACACTGCTTTAAAATTCGTTCAAAAAGGTTTTAAGCCAACGAAAAATAATTCCATGAAATTAAATCTCATACCACAGGATATGCACTTTAGCACAGTTTTTTAGTCATTCGGCTTCGACAAGGCAATCAAGGACATAATATTAAAAAAACATCAAAACACAAAACCACATTGCTTAAGATCCTTTAAGCATTGGTTAGCTTTGTATGATTGTAGTATTTATGAAAACTGTAGCTAATTCCAATAAATAGTATTCCCAAGTCTAATCTCTTTGAAAACATTAAAACCTGACAACTTTTCTCCGGCTATTTATAGTACACACTCGTACATTACATTTTTAATAAAGGCTAAGCATTTTTCTTTAAATGGACAAATCTTTAGTTGTTTTAGGTACAAAAACAATAGGATTCTTTTCTAAGTTATGATGATGTTTTGTGTCATTCTTGGCATTTTTTTGTGCAATAGAGTGTGGCGGCAAATTTTCTAAAAAATATGACGACTTGAGCCGAAGGTTCAACAAAAGAAGAATTACAAAGAAAGCAAATAAACGGCACTTCTCTTTCAAAACGCACTGTAAATGTTGACGCTACTGTCAGAAGAGGAGAGGAGGAAGGTGTGCAAAACGGTCGTATTTTTCCGCTATTAGGGTAAACAAAATTTTCAAACTTTTGCTTGATGTTCTGCTGGTGTTTTTTTTCTGTGGAAAAAGTGATTATCCGAGTTGAGCATGAAATGTTGAAGGACCCCTTTGCTATTCGTTTGTTTTCTTGTTATTTTTCTTTTCTAACAGAGACATATATTTTGTTTTATGGTTCCTTATACATACAGATTTTTTTAAGAAGAGCATTATTGGACAGCTTTTAAGAAACTATAATGAAAATAGGTTAAGACAAAATCAGATCTTAAATGGTTGAGTATGTAGCAACTGCGATTTCAGCTTAGTAAGTATCGTATAGGGCTTGAGAGCCCGAATATGGGACTTTGTATATAGGATAAGTTATACATACTATTTGTTTATTTGTAGTCTAAGCTTATTTAATTTCAATAAATAAACATTATAAAAAAAAAGTATCGTATAGGGGAACTAGTCCGATTTTGCTGAAATAAATTTTAAATTACAATTCCTTTAATCTGTTCATATAAAGTTTCGCTACATAAGCAACGGTTTTGCAGTAATAAATACTTAGTAGGGACATAAATACTGTTACACACGTTTTATGCTGTAAAATAAAAAGTACTGCATGTTTTTGGACCACATTTTTTTTTAAATATTTATTGATGTATATTGTATCAAAAAAGGATCTACTTATTCAAAATTTCCGCACTGGCCAATCAACAATAGCTGCACAAACCTCGTCCATTATAAAATTGGCCACAGCTCGAACCAAAGAAGTCTTAAGAGATCGAATGTTGGGTTATCTTTTGTGACAAACCTTGTCACCTAAAACCGTCCACATTTTGTAATCCAATGGGTTCAAATCTGCCTGAGGGTTATTCTTCAGAGGAAATGAACGCTGGCAAATTGTTTCGAGGCCAGGTCTGGGACGTTTTAGCATTATGGGCCGGCGTAGAATCCTGCTGAAAATTCCATGGCTGGTTTTGGAACAAGGATTTGCTAAGAGGCTTCACAACAGCTTCCAAAACGGTTTCTTGGTCAACTTTGGCCGATGTTTTGACTCCTTGTTCGCAGAAATGCAGGTCAGTGACCCCATCGTAAGAGACAGCCCACCAAACCATGACTGAAGCTGGGTGATGACCCCTTCCCACCCTTGGGATCAGTTTAGATGCTTCCTTAGATGACCGCGCATACACTCTATCATTTTGCTTGTTAAATTTTTCCTGCGTGAAATTCATCTCACGGGCCAGGATTTTCTGATTTCAGAGCGGATTATCATGAATTCTTGATTTAACGGCTTTGATGACATGCGGTGTTCGAACAGAGCGTTGCATAAATTTTTGAAAAGATCTTCCTAATTTTTATTATCTTGTCAAAATTTGTAAGTTCACTGCAAAAAATGGATCATTTACTGTGATTATGTACGGGGTACTTCCAACGAGCTATCAAACGGCTTACAAAGCTGACATTTTTATGCACTATCTAGATGAAACTTTTTACAATCGCTCTTATTACGATTGTCGCTTTCGAAACTAAACAAGTATTTATATTTTTGAATGACGACAATATTAACTAGTAGAATTTCGACAATGACAACCGTAATAATGGTGATAGTTTTATAGTAGCCAAACCCACACCCCATTGAAATTTGGTAAGTGCCATGATATAGCCTTGTATCCGAATTCCAATCTTCTTACTGTAGAAGCCACATAAGAAACCCGATCTTGATTAAATTATGAGGGAGGGGAAGTTGCACCTTTTTGGTGCATGTCTTTAATTTCCTCCTAATATCGTTTTCATTTTAAGTAGCCTTATTTATTCCACATATAACTTTTTTTGCTACAATTGTATTCGGTAGCCACATATTAAATCCATCCTTGCTCGAATTTCGTACAGGTAAGTAAAGTTACACGTTCTTCAAAATTTTCTTAAATTTAATCATTTGCATATGGATAACAAATTAGTTTAAAAAACATGCCCTCTTCTAGGGGGTCCAAAAATCTATTTTCTTTGGTTTTTCTGAACATCCTAAAGTGCAGTGTATAATACGATATACTCCAACACTCCCTAATTAAGATTTTTCTACTACGAGTAGTTTTATATTTAAACTTCCTCTAAAACTCTCATAGAGAATAATATTCTAATGGGCTATACAGAATTGTGCCACATAGAACCGGCTTCGAACATCCGTATCGTTTAAGTGATAAAACCGACCACCTTCGTTCCCTGAGTGGAATGGACGCGTATAACTTTAAACTGTACTAGCAGTTCAGGACCGATAACAACCAATAAATATTTTCAAAACGCTCCGGCACTAGGGATTGGCCGCATGTTCGTCTACCGATGCATAAACTGTTTGAGGAGACTGGAGATGTAAAAGCCCGCCGCCCCCGGTAGGGCCGCCCACGCTCTGTTCGAACACCGCATGTCATCAAAGCCGTTAAATCAAGAACTGACAGAAATCCGCTCCGAAAACAGAAAATAATGGCCCTAGATGAATATCACACAAAAGTCCATGAGTCGAATCATTAAAAAAGACTTGGGACCTGGGGCTTTCAAACGACGTACCGGATATTTATTGACTGCATCTTAAAAAAAAAAATAAGAATTGAAAAATGCAAACGTCTTTTGGTGAAGCACG
The DNA here is from genome assembly GCA_963513945.1 of Hydrotaea diabolus. Taxonomy (NCBI): domain Eukaryota; kingdom Metazoa; phylum Arthropoda; class Insecta; order Diptera; family Muscidae; genus Hydrotaea; species Hydrotaea diabolus. The sequence continues at coordinate 186,147,914 of OY740718.1, forward strand.
ATGAAAACTTGCACAGAAAAATTTTGTTCACCGATGAAAAAATTTTTACCGTTCAGGAAAAATTTAACAAGCAAAATGATAGAGTGTCATCTAAGGTCATCTAAGGAAGCATCTGAACTTGTCCCAAGGGTGGAAAAGGGTCATCACCCAGCTTCAGTCATGGTTTGGTGGGGTGTCTCTTACGATGGGGTCACTGACCTGCATTTCTGCAAACAAGGAGTCGAAACATCAACCAAAGTTTACCAAGAAACCGTTTTGGAAGCTGTTGTGAAGCCTTTTAACAATTCCCTGTTCCAAAACCAGCCATGGACTTTCCAGCAGGATTCTGCGCCGGCCCATAAGGCTAAAACGTCCCAGGCCTGGCTTCGAAACAATTTGCCAACGTTCATTTGCTCTGAAGAATGGCCCTCAGGCAGTCCAGATTTGCACCCATTGGAATACAAATTGTGGACGATTTTAGAGGACAGGGTTTGTCACAAAAGATACCCCAACATTGGATCTCTTAAGACAGCTTTGGTTTGAGCTGTGGCCAATTTTTTAATGTAAGAGTTTCGTGCAGCTACTGACGATTGGCCAGTGCGACTTAAGCCGTTTGTAGCAAAAGGCGGACATTTCGAATGAGTAGATTCTTTTTGGATACAAAATACATCAATCATCAAAAAACACTCAGTACTTTTTATTTTACAGCATTAAACGTGTGTAACAGTATTTATGTCCCTACTAAGTACTTTGCCTATTGTTTTCGGTAGTTCTTCTTCACCTGTAAAAAGTGAACTATTTTGCCTACATTTTGAGGTAGAGATGGCCGCAATGTCAAAAAAGTATTTAATCTAAGGATAAAAATCAATTAAAAACTCTGCCCAAGTAGCAAATAAAAAGAAACATTATATTCCATAGCACAGGTCTCCTTAATCATTTCGATTCCTATTCTTTGCTGGGTGGGTCTTTTAACATTAAACGGAAAGTGATTTCCATAGAACACCATCAGTATCCGTAGAAAAAAACACCCTCTGGAATATACAATTTGTGCAGAGGGTAGAATGGTGGAGGTGGCCTCCATTCGTTTACCCACGCTCACCACAGAGTGTGATTCTGTTTGTACATTTTACTGTTTATGGCTTTTTATTGTAATTTCACAATTTACATCCTGTGCGATGTCCTCTTTCAAAAAACGGGAAAAAATAACTTCAGATTATATCGTGTCCTCTTCATGACAATTTTATTTCGTTTTCAATTTGTTATTGGATTGCCACTAAGGACAAGAGCTTAAAGGCGGCTCCTGTCATCATGGTAGCCCTGCAATTTTTGTTTGTTTTTCACATCCACTTTTTTTTCATTTCGTTTTCACCATGGCCACCGCTGATCGCCCACTTTTGGGGCGACATTGCCTATGTTACGCATCACTGACCCGTCTCATCAGGAGTCTTCCAATTCATTTGTTATTTTCACGTTTAAATGTCACATAACAATTCGATTTTATTTGGATCTCCGCCAACCACGGGGTGGATGATGTACGCTGCTGTATGACCCATCGCTTAACTTTTTTATTGCTTTTCGAAAGGGACAACTTTGTACACAGTGAAGCAATTGCTCTTGCGGGGGGAAAGGAGAATTCGGAAGCGAATCGAGTTTTATGACTGTATTTCACATTTGATTATGGTGGGGGGTAACAAAACGGACGAAAATTTCAATATCAGCGAAGAGTTATAAATCTTTTAATGCTGTCCAAAAATCGTAATAAAATAAAGTCGTTACACCTACGCAAGTGTAAATGGTTGTCCCTCAATGAGAGTTTTTACCTGTGAGTCCTTTCCAAGTAAAAGCAATCAATGTTTTTATGTTCTTGGGGTAGCAAGGACGAAAGTGGTTTGGGTTCTCTGTGGTGACAAGCTTCCGAGATTGATGTTATTTATGACAGTGTGACGGAGGAGCCAATGCAGGAGGTCGTTTTTTACAGTTCATAAACTAATGAAGAAAATCAATAAAAATAAAAACAGTTCGTTAAGATGGGCCTGATCATGATACGATGGTCGTTGCAGAACTGCCCTACTGGGTAAAGAAACAAAAGCAATTTAGGGGACAAGTTATTTACTTCTCAAAATATGGGGTTCGAAAGACAACCGAATGTGTCTAAGTTTTGACAAATCCAATATCTTAGCTTCGTACTTTATTACGTTTGGCCGATATATCAGTCAGGTTTAGTTTGACAGTCGTAGAAAGAATACTCAATTTATTAAAAAGAAGACAAAGAGTATTACCGTAATACGAGGGTTGCTATTTATATTTCGGGTCGTGATAATTCTAGTGTTCCCAGATGCAGACTGGAATTTCCATTGGAGACTTTATTTTTTCTTTATTCTTTATTTTTATGTCATTTGAGGGCGAAATGTTTTGTTTACTGTTGAAAAATTCATCTCAGTCCAAAAGTGAACATTTTCGTGCGATGATTTTTTACGATTTTCGTCGTAGGTTGTCGAGACAAGAGTATTTAAATCAACTTGTTTCGACTTTTGGCGATGAAGCACCATCAAAAACCACTGTAAATCGCGGGTACCAAGAGTTCAGTCTCGGACGCCGTTCGCTCCAGGATGAATTTCGCAAAGGACATCCAACTTCGGTCACTTTGACAGAAACTATCGATGCTGTGCGCAAACTGATTAAGCAAGACCGTCAAGTGCCATACCATGAGATTGAGGCACCCTTGGGCATTACGAGTAGTATGACAAGCATCAGTAAGCCGTGAAAAAAATTATTCTCGTTAAATCCCACATAATTTGACGAATGCCCAAAAAAGGCTCACGAGATGTTGATTTGAAGCGTTCAAAAATCATATTTTTCTGGGGCATACCAGACATCTTCAAAGGCAATGAGGATCATATTTTTTGTGAAATTTTTTTTTTTATTGAAAATAGAACCTAATTTAAAAACAATAGAAAACATTTGCCTCAGTACCTTCATGGTATTTTTAAGTCCAGCCGGCAACAGCAATTCTGTATTTCAAAATGTATTAGAAGTATATGAAAATGTTGAGATAAGTACTCTTTAAGACTATTTTTAAACATTGATATAGGATGAATTTTGTGGCATATTATTATATTGAACGCTTCTAATATGATATATCCGTTGTTTGGTCATCTCTAAACGGCATCTCGCAAGTGCCAAATTAGAGTTATTTTTAGTATTAAAATTGTGTTGCACACTGGTGAATACTTATACTGTGCTATGATGGCCGATATTGTGTATACGGTGCAAACCGTATACAGGTAACATATTTCTTGCTATGGGTCTATATAGTGGTAGCGTAGGGTACCTTCCTGATAAATTATACAAAATCCTTAAAGCCTTGTTTTTAAAAATTTGCAAAGCCTTTAAATCACTATTCTTCCAATACCCGTATTTACCACTACGTAGTTTATACGAGTAATATGTTCATAGTCATTCTGTTATAATTTTGTAACTATGTGTCCGTTACTTTTGGCATAAATGTTATTTGTTAAAGGGGAGTGGCACCTTCCGCTTTTCCTCCAAGATGTATTTCGACCCAAGCTTAGATCAAATTTTCCAGATATCATTGTCATATTTCTAATTGTTCTTGAGATATTGTGTTGTTATGCTTAGAGTTGACCCATTCCTTGCGAGGTGAGAATCTTACCCTCTTAACCGATCTGGGCCATTTTCAATACCAACGGTTTCAGTCCACCAACGCATGTTTCAGTCCACCAACACTGTTTTAGCCACCTAGCTTCAATAGAGTGCCCTGTAGTTTGCTTTTCACAGAAAGACGGACATGGCTAGATCATCTTAGCATTTCGTGGCGATTTAGAATATATATACTTTATCGAGTCTCCGACCACTATGTATTTCGATATGTTGCGAACAAAATCGCAAACTGAAAATGCTCTATATTTTATGGTGGATGGTTAAGAATTAAAATTTTTGAGTTACTAGCGTTTTGTTAAAGAATTACAATATTTAATCTAGGGAAAAGTTCCTATAGATCGCCCGTGCTGCACTTTATTGTTTATATGTCATTGGGGGATTGGTTCTAGTAATTGGTGATCAATCTACAGGTGTTTTTTCAAATTAAAAAAAAATACAAAAATTTAAATCAAGTGTGGAATCTTTTTTGTTCATTCGAAAGAACATTTTATGTCATATATTTTTTGAATAATTTCTTTTAAATGTTGGCCACAACTACTTCTCAGGATGTCTATTCTGAGGGTCCAATTTTGGATGACTTGTTCGATCACTTTGACTGATATGACGTTAATGACACGCATAATGTTGAAATACGCGCTAAACATTTTTTGTTCGAAAGGGAAAGGTTAGTTTTTTTTAATCGTATATATGTCCGCTATTTTTTTTTTGATTTTTGTTTGTTGTGCTAAGAATTATAAATTGGCCAGAAAATGCATTTTAGTTTTTTACAAAAAATCTTGCTATTCTGTAACAGATTGACCGATTCGCACAGAATTAAGGTCTTATGCTGCTGAATAATGCAAAAATTCAAAACAATTTTAATTGTTAAATACATATTTTTATAGATTTAAGTTTGACAATATACTATAGACCGAAGTTTTCTTTTTTATTTAATTCAACATCTGTTCAAATCGGTTAATCCGTTCCAAAACTGCAACATTTATAGTAAAGCCCATAATTAATTTGTGGTCATTTTGAATATTTTAAATCTTGGGCAATATCTCTTTATGTGGCTGGTGGAGTAGCAGTACCTCCTATCAAAAGGGAGTTCTGCACGAGGGCTGAGAAAATATGGACCGATACGATGCAATTTCCCTAGAGTTGGTTGAGCTTAAGTCGCTCGAAACATTGAATACGAAAATTGTTAAGAATTAAATTTAATATGTGGTTGCTAGAGGCGCAGGTTCTAAAATCCGAAAAGTTATTTTTGTAACTAATGAACCAATTTCAATAGAAGCCATAGCAATAGGCCGTTATCAAAGTTTCCTTAACATTTGCAACTTTTTCTTTAATTAAAACCATAGATGGATGGAGTTCTGACGGCCATTGGTCAAAGTAATCGTAAAGTTATTCCCTATCGATCAGTATTACACTCGGAAACAGGGTGTCTATCTCATTTTCATATAGGTGTTACAAACGACAGTAATAAATTATAATACCCTGTATGTTCTAAAGTATAAACAAGTTGGATTCTACAAATTATGAACACAATCGGAAGCGAAAAAGTGTAAGGCAATATGAAAACATGACAATTTGCGCTTTTCGAAAATATAAACCGATATGGTCCATCATAATATTCATATAACTAACAGCTCTTAGGTAGAGAAAGTTCGGATATAAGTAATATCCAACTTTTAGAGTGGTAACCCCCAAATCGGAAATTACTTTTGAATAGGGGCCATATAAAAATATGTATGTGCGAATATGATTCTGTTTCTCCAAGTTAATAAGTGGCACCTCAAAACAAACGATGCAAAATCAGAGCACTATCGAATTTGATTTGTGGCTCCTTGAGCGATTGGTCTTCAAGTCGTGTGGGACCTTTGAGGGCCTCTGTGGCGTGATGGTTACTGATTTACTAGAAGTTTTTCTTGGTTCTTTAATAGAATGCCCCGGTGATTGTGGGTTTTGATTATGACAATCATATAAGTAAAACTCGTATATGCTGACGTCTTAAGCTGTAATAGATTAATTCATAAGCCATGCAAAGCCAAGTATATATTTATTCGGAACAGGTTTAAAACAGCAGGTTACTTTGTATAATGTCGTGCACAACTAACACGGAGGTTTCCCGTTTTTTGATTATAACGTTGGTCAGGGTTTTCCATTAAGGATATAAAATTTTAAATAGTTATAAAACACAGAATATTTATGATATTGAGTTCAAATTTATTCCATTCGACCGGATCAAAATAATTTTCTAACAATGCACGAAAGCGTTCTCAATTGACGATGACATGACATTTTTTTTTCATTAACGAAAAATACGAGCAATAACACGTCCTGCAAGAAAACCACACCACACAATAGTTTTTTCCGGATGCAATTGTGTCTCTAGAAGCTCATGTGGGTTTGTTTCTTTTGATTTTTGACAAAACCACTCAGCCATAAATGAGCTTCATCGCTGAAGACGTTGGAAATTGGAGTAAGCGCCCATAAAGTTGCGACCACTGAATTAGAATTTCGGCAGTAATTTTTACTGATTTCCAAACGTTGCTCGTAAGTGAACTTTACCATGATGAAAATGTTGACTTTGACTAACTTTTTGACACTGAAAGATTATTAAAAATGCTTGAGGGTGCGTTGACATGAAATTACGAAATTGTTATGTCTCTATTGGTAAACCCTTTATAAGTTAAACTCGGAAATGCTAACGACTTTACCTTTAAGAGATAAATCTCTTAGTCATGCAAAAGCTGGCATGTAGTCATTGGGACTAGGTTTTAAAAAGCAGGTCACTTTGTACAAGAATAATATCCTGCACATCTCATAGAAAGGATCCCCGTTTGTTGAATGAAAAGTTCGTACAAGCAATTCTTTTCAATCATTTAAAAATTTTTGATTTGTTTATTTAAGTGTTAATAGCTTTTCTAAATGGAATTTGGAAGTTATGCTACCCAATATAAGGATTATTTATGAAAAATAAAAATGACTTTTGTTGACTAGATTTGGTGCCAAATATAAATAACAAATATATTTTCGAATCACATAAAGTTTTTCAAAAGTATAACTAAGAGTTTTCTAGTATCGTGTATAAAATTCGAACATAAAAAGAAAATGTATTAAAAACTGCCGGATGGGTCGATTCATTTGATTATATTTTTTTTGGCGCTATTGGCAGCTCATTAATTGAAATTCTAATGGATTTAAAAGAAAAACAAAAACAAGTTAACAAAATAATGTAAAAACTTAGAATTACAATATACAATCGTAGTTTGAAGAAGCTGTTTCGCACTTATCGTCCTTGTAAACGACTTCGTCACCCAATTATGGCAATAATTTACTGTGTCGGAACTCTAAACAAAATTGTAGGACGATTACGCCACTGTATATGCAAATGATGTGTACTCAAATTGGACGAAAAAGGGAAAGTTTGTTGTTGTTTTTGCATTTGGGTTTTTTTTTATTAATTGAACTTTTCCTACCCTCGTGGACCGGGGCGTAATTTTATTACAATTTTATGGGTTTTTATCACCGCTTAATCGCTGAAACCGAGCAGAACAACGGCAGCGCTAGTGATATACTGTAAGGACTCGTATCGAAATGTTTTGACATTGTCCCCCTTGGCCCCTCCCTTTGGCGACACCCAAATAGTCGCACTTACTACAACAAACTGTGTGGGAGCCGCATTTCATGTTCATGGTTCATGAATTTTCATAAAACGGAAGTAGGAAACAGGAAACTGGCAAAACAACAATGACAGCGATACTGACAAATGAACGCTAGTTCACTTTTGACTAATACCTGGAAGGAGCGGAGAAGGACGATATGGGAGAGTTCACTTGTGTTAGCGTAGTTGTTACCCATCATTTGCTGCCAAATTTACGAGACCAAAACAAATGTTAAGTGTTTTCTTTTTCATTTTCAATTTCCCAGTGGCTTCCATGAACGCAGTTTGGGGGAAGTAAATGAGTCCTCGGACGCACCCGTTGTGTATGTGATGGAAATAAATAATGCCAAAGTCCTCACTAATTGTTTTATTTAATTTAAATGTTGCGTTTCGTGCGTCCTGTACTTTCTTCTTTTATGTTAATCAAAATTTGCGCAAGGTCTGTCTTTCAACTGACTGCCAGAGCGGAATGGGAGTGATACATTTCGTGAAGGTCCCTAATTTAAAGTGTAGCCTGTAGATTGGCAAGATCTAAAATCAGAATGACCTTGGTATGGAGGATCAAAAAAGTGGAGCTTCAGAAGGGCAAGTTATACGTCGCTCATAACACATCATGCTTATTTTCAGAGCGAAGGCTTTTGGAGCACAGGCCCTCATTTCTTAAGGGGCGGCGACTTAATTCGCTTATGCAAAATCATAGCAATGATTTATTTATATAGATCGATATGTGAGTAGAGAAAGGGCAGATCTAACTTTTTTATAATTAATATAATAATTATTGCACATAATATACTGTGCGAAACATCAACACGGTCGTTGTTAAAATCTGAAGGTAACTTTGAGTCGAGGCTATTCGAAAGCATAAGCCGATATGAGCCACGTTCTCTAGAAATTAATATTAGTTGTTCTTAAAGTAATGTTTAAAATATGAGCACCATCGGAATTAGTATGTGACTTCTACAGCGGAAGGCCCTCAAAAGATGAGAAACCTTTGTGTAGGGGCTATACAAAAACAAAGACCGACAAAGTCTTTTTTAAATATTGTTGGATATTCGTAGCTTCTGCTGCTGTATGCTCTGAAATTAGAACAGAAAAGTATTGTCTATATCAAGGCATGGACCGATATAGACAAATTTCAATAGGGTTCGAAATCAGAAGAGTGTGCAAAGAAGAATCGAATTCAATTCACATTTGCGACTTGAATCTTGATTACAACGATATATGGACAGACGGGCGAAGGATCGAATCCATTTGTGATATATCTATTAAACTAAAACAAAAGTGGTCCGCTTTTTGCGCCCCCCGGGTCCATAGGTCCGACCAATATCAATCAATCGTTTTGATTTGAATACCCACAGGGTGGCCCAAATGAGACCTAGTGATGTTAAACACGTACAACTCTAGTAATAACTATTTTTTTTAAATGATTTATTTTTATATGTTAAATAGATTTTATGGATATTTAACGTGACTATGTGTGAAATATGACATCAGACAAATGAACATTTGGACGGAACGGCGACGAGTTGAGACTGATGGATCATTTGCAATACTCTGCTGCACAGCTTCCACGCTCTCTTCAGTACGATTATTTCGATGAGCACCTCTTCCTGGAAGGTCGGAAACTGAACCCAGTTCCTGTAAACCGCAAACTAAACTTGTAATCATGGAAGATGTGATCTTACGTTAAAAAAACGGCGATAATTGATAATTGATCGTTGAGAAGAATAATAAAAATCTATAATTTTAATTGTTGTGGACTGTACGTATTAATTTTAAATTTCCAAGAGTTCAGTTATAATCTGCAAAAAGAAAAATAAATTATGTCAAAAAATAAAAAAAGTTATTTGTGTTTCACATCAGTTGGTCTTATTTGGGCCACCCGTTTTTTCACAGTTGAGCATTTTCCCTTCTCTTCAGTCTTTTTGGGAACCTTTCGGTCCATGTCTCAGACCCAAATCTTTTTAAAACTACAAAATAATTACATATGTGATAGCGCATAGAGAAAGGGACCTAAGGGTAAAAAAGTTAATTTTAATTTTTTTTTTTTTGATGTGGACAACATCTGAGCATCGAATGAGACCGACCCCATGCCCCAGGAGTGTTCCCTTCCAGAGATATGCGCGTTTTATGAAAGTGATGGTACACCAAAGATACACGTATTGAAATCTTTAAAATGGTTCTCCTTAGGTCCCTTTCTATTTTACGCGTCATAGTAAAATTTTTAATAATACTAGATGTTGTTTAAGAAACATGTGCCCATCCGTCCACCAACTATGCCCTTTTTTGAAGTTCTAAGTGCATCTCATCGAACAGTATCGATTTTAACCATTGTTTGTCCCCAAAGAAGTAAAGGGTGGTTAAATTTTAAGGGCCGATATTGAATGTCAACCACACTTAACCGTCAAGTTTTTTTTATGCATTTATTTGATATTTCTTAATCACAGACTAACTCAATTTGAACCATGGTGAGATACACAAGCGAACAAAGCGTTAAAATTATTCAGGTTTATTATGAAAATGGGCGTTCAAATTCGAAGATGAGGCACATTTTCACCTCAGTGTTGAGGCACATTTTCACCTCAGTGGATTCGTCAATAAGCAGAATTGCCGCATTTGGGCGAATGATAATCCGAGAGTGATTGTCAAAAAAACAATGCACCCACAAAGAGTGACTGTTTGGTGGGATTTATGGGCTGGCGGCATCATCGCACCGTATTTTTTCCAAAATGAGGCCGTTCAGGCAGTTACTATGAATGGTGTTTGCTCTCGTGAGATGGTAACGAACTGTACATGGTCCGAATTGGAAAATATGGATTTGGACTATATGTAGTTTTAACAGAACGGTGCCACTTGCCACATAGCTAACGAAACAACGGCCTTTTTGCGCGACAAATTTGAAGGCCGTGTTATCTCACGTCGTGGCGATTTTAATTGGCCGCCTAGATCATGTGATTTGACACCGTTGGACTTCTTTCTTTGGGGTTATTTGAAAGAAAAGGTGTACGTCGATAAGCCAGCAACAAATCAAGAGCTAAAGGATGAGATAATTCGGCACATTAAGGGCATAGAATCTCAATTATGCCTCAGCGTCTTCGAAAATTTGCACCATCGAATGGAGGTGTGCCGCCGAGGCCGCGGCGGCATATTTTATTTTATACATAATTAAAGCATACCAATATTATCATAATAAAAAGAAATGACAATAGTTTCCTAAATAATTAGTGTTTTATTTAAATCAACATTGGCCCTTAAAATATAACCAACCTTTATATTGATATACAAGTACATAAAAAGTGAACTTTTACGTTCAAGTATCTAATGTCATTTGGGTCTAAGATTATCTGGAAAATAAAATATAAAATCTCATTTAAAAATATTAGCAGCCCAAAAACACTCTAAAGTGGAAAAATTTTTGGACCTAAAAAAGTTAACATTGTTAAAATCAAATATTTTCTCCTTAAAAGGTACTTGTATTGCGAAGATAGAGACTAGATACACTGTGCATTTGTTCTATCTTTGCAATCTCACCTATTCCCGGCGATCCTACTACATTTACTCTGTCATTCCTGAGACAACAATGACTTTTATATTGTTTTATTATATTGCGTACTTATACTTTTTATTGCGACTGTATAAACTTCTTAATCTCAGCTTATGTAGTTTTTATCTTATCTGAAGGATGCTAGTTCTATATATGTCTGCCGAAGAATATTTATATATAAGTCAATGTATATTGTTTACACACATACACAGATATTTTTACATGTACGAATACGATGCAACAAGTTTAGAAGTGTTTGTTTCTGGTTTCGCTTACATTCTGCCTCTTCTTCTTCTTGCAGCTTTTATTCCTCTTGTCATCGTACGTGGCCCCATTGACGTTAATATGTTTCTTGGACATGGTCATGTGGCGTTAAGTGTCATGTTTACTTAACTTTTCGCCTACATCAACACCGACCGTAATGTACGCTACTATATGGTAAAAGTTAACACACGCTCACCATTCAACTTGCCTTTACACTCTACTCATAACAGCAAAGCACTACACATTAAAAAACTAATTGTAATTTCTAGCATGAGGTTAGTATGACAATGTAGTAGGGGTACTGTAACAGGTTTCGTGTTTGTTTTGTCAAAGCCTCAATTGGTCTAACCTCAATTTAGAACCTAAATCAAGTTCTCCAAGACCCTTGGGTGTAGATTGGAAACACCTTTGTATTTCATTGTAAATTTTGTGAACGAAAACTGGAGATGCTCCGATTTGCACGAATGTCCAAAAGGAACAATTTTAAGCAGCATTGGCTAGCCTGTGTGGGTATCTCAGTAAGGTCAGCTGACCTTTCAAATCTGATAACAATTCTCAATAGCTCGTCCATTTAGCTCCATCTTAGATTGTGCACCACTGAATTTACGTTCTAATATGCTTAAATCAAAGTCGTAATTATATATACTCGTATAGTTAGTTCTATTCTAGTTGATGAGTAGAAGACGATATTCAGTCTTAAAATACGATCAGATGTCAGACATCATTGACTGTTCAAAAAGAAGTTAACTTAAGCACAAAATTTCCCAAAATCTCTGCAAATATAAGATTCATACAGGCAAAGATTAGTCATCTGCATATGACAGCCAAGTCGAAATTAACTTCCTCAAGGGTGGCACTTGACTACTTTGGTCCCAGAGGAACAAGGGTAAACTTCACTTTAATCCGTAATCTGTGCTCGATATTCGGATCGGCCATTCTATTTAATAGAGATGTTCATAGATGGTCTAGACTTTAATCTCTTCTTCGTAAAACTGGAGGCTTTTATGAGGTGGAAAGTGAGAAATTGTTAGATATTCTAACCCGTAGTTGATCCTTGGTTTACTGGTTTTATAGCCGTGCACATTAACCATAGCATCACCGCGGCCCAATGTACTTCAGCATGTATTCGGGATTCCAAATTCTGCAACACAAATCACACGAATCCTGACACCCGGTGTTTTGTCTAAAAGGACTTTAAATATATGGGTGAAGCAACAAAAACTCAAATCTGTAAACGGAATCGGAAACACTACCGGAAATCAAATCTCTACATGATGTTTTAGCCGGTGTCAGAAATTAGATCAAGTAAATATTTCGTAATAATCACTTTAGAGGAAGATTACGTAAAATATATGCTAACCAAATCTACAGGAGCCAAGATAAGGTAGGTCCATTAACTACCTCGAACAAGTTGCTATCGTGTCACTGACTTGTTAAAAGACGTACAATAGAACAAATCTTCATCATACCAATTGACAATTTGTAGAAAAACGTTCTACGTATTTTAAAGAATAAAAGGAAAGATTTGAAGTGGCCTCAGCCTTTCCATATCTCTCCTTAATAACGCTAGTTTACAGAAATTTTGGTCCAGAGATTTAATTATTTCTTTTCTATTGATTTTGGCCTGCTTAAAAAAATGAAAATTAGTTTTAAAAAATTTTCCTCTGATTAGTTTTCAAGATAAAATTTTTGGAAATTTCTTGTAATTTTTTTATGAGATATCTCCGCTTTTTGGACCATGACTCCCAAATGCTGTTACCGATTTGATGAAGAGTGGACTTAAATGAAAGGGAATGAGCTTTCTAAAACTTTTTTATACAAGGTATTAAAATTAGTTCATTAGTTTTGACGTTAGATAGCACAAAATTCAGATTTAAAAATTAAATTTTTTATTGGTTTTCACAGTATTCCCCAGCACGATTTATACACTTTTGCATGCGCTCAAACGAATTGTCGAGCACTTTTTCCACTCCGATTGAGACACCTCCAAAACATGGGTTTTGAACGCTTCAGCAGCATCTTCTGGCGACGAAAACGCATTTCTTCTTGATTGGGTGCCAAGTCAGGGCTGTACGGCGAATGACCCTTCAATTTGACTTTTTTGCCGGTCACAAAGGCGTTGGTTTGAGCCGAAGAGTGAAAGCTCGCATTGTCATAGTGCACAATGATTCGTCTTCCTTTGTTTGTCTTCCTTTGAATTTTTTCGAAGACTTCAGGCAAACAAATTGTGGTGTAACACTCAGAATTGACTGAATTGTTGCTCAAGCGGAACAGGCAACCATTTGCTTCGAAGTGCTTCATCCACGAAAAACTTTCGTGGGATTTGGCTCGTCTTCGAAGCCCTACACGGTCGATTGCTGTTTTGTTTCGGGCTCATACGCATAGATCCATAATTCGCCACCTGTGACGATCTTATAAACGTCTTTTAAAGCACCGCGATCGTATTTTTTCAACATTTCTTTGCAGCAATCGCCACGAGCCTTTTTTGAGCGATTGCCAAATTGTGCGGGATCCAACGAGAACAAACCTTTTTTACGGCCAGGTTTTCATGCAATATCGAATGTATGCTGGGGGAAGAAATGCCCAAGGATACCTCTATCTCATGGTATTTCACATGACGATCTTGCATTATAAGTTCACGCACGACATCAATGTTCTCTTGCACAACGGCCGTTTTTGGGCGACCTTCGTTTTTGAGCGAGCGTTGGCCACGATTGAATTCATTAAACCAATTTTCACAGTGCTATAGGATGGTGCTTCATCGCCATACAAAGATTTAAGTTCATCATTGCACTCTTGTCGTAATTATATACGTCGAAAGTTGTGAAAAATTATGGCACGAAAATGTTCACGAGTTAATTCCTTTTTTTTGCCAAATTGATTTTTTGAAGTCACTGCAAAAAACACAAATGACTTTCTTACGTCAAAACGTTCTAATTAGGTTTATGCTAAAAAATGTAAAATTTTCTAATGGAAATGTCAGAAGGCGACAGCGTTTCGAAGTTTTGCTCCTAAAAGCTGAGACATCTTATAAAAAATAGTGAAAAAATTCCAATAATTCTATCTTCAAAACTAAAAACTTTATTTTTGTACTTAGGAGGCCAAAAACTATGGGTAAATATTGTTGTTACTCTGGACTAGGAAAAAGATCATAACAAAACAAGTAAAAAAGCTTAATTCGATTGATCCGACTTACATATACCCTTAGATTTTATATTTTCCTGCGTTCCGTCCAGCCTTGGCTGAAGCGAACTGATTTTAGTGAAATGACATAAATGGTCGTTTGTGTGGGAGGTACTTCAATGGGATATGGTATTCACATTTTGCTTATTCGCGTACAAAGATAAAATAAAATATTTAAGAATACAAAATTCTAGCGAAAGGTATGCATAAGGGACAAAGTTATGTGGCGGCAGTTTGCGTGGGAGTTACAAGGAGAGGCATGAAAGAGGCTCCATTAATCTCCATTTAATTACTAATTTTCATCAGAATCGTATGAACAGCATTAATGTAATTATGCGATTGCCAAAAGTGGGCAGAAGTTGACTTCGCACTAGAGGTACCTGTATGGGGCGTGTCATCTACTTATTTCATGCTCACTTTAAAGCTGTTATTAATAGGATACAAATTATAATGGCTCTAATCTTCACAGAAACAGGGTCATTTGTAAGAGTCCAATTAAACTGTTCTCCAAAAATTAACTTTTGAGCTCTCCTTTAGAAAAAAAACAACTAATCCTTATGTAAAACGATCTCCAGAATCCGAACAGAAGGTCCGTTTGGTAAGAAATGCTTCGTTTATGTAAATTACAATTAAAAAAATCGAATACAAATTGTAGAAGTTACGGCCAAAAGAAATCAAAATTTGGTTTTGACTGCCAATCGCATCCTAATTCTGAACACTCCCACTGGTTTTTGCACAAAATGATCGTTTGGTAAGAAATGCATCTTTTATGTAATTTATAATTTATAAAAACCGAATATAAATTGTGGAAGTTAAAGCAAAAAATATCAAAATTTTGTTTTTTATGTTGTAAAATTTTTATTTTCAACCTCAAATCTGGAGCTCTCCCAATAGGTTTTGCACAAAATTTTAAAGAATATATAGTTACGATTCCATCGTGATATATTTTTTGATAACCCGATGAAAATGACCTAAGATATAGCAGTTTTTTAAAAAAATCATTATAATCTTAATTTACATGAAAGATGAATTTCTTACCAATTAATATTAACAATTTTCAAATGAATCGGTTAAGAATTGCTAAAGTTTTAGGCAGATTAATAAAAAAAAGTCAGACTAATTTTATTTTCAAGATATCTCAAAAACTGTACATGATGGACCACAACGGTCGGATTTATGTCAATTTACATTAAGATCAGTTGGTTTCGTCCAAAAAAGGATTTTGTCGCAGAACAGTGTTATTTGTACATATTATATCAATGTGTGGTAAATGGTATGAAAGAATACCGAAAGAAGAATAATACCAAAAGTGAGAGAAATGAGGTATTTGCATGGGAGGCACCAGAATGGGCGTGTCAATCCCTTTTTCCTGTGTAAGTACAATGCTGTCCTTAACTACAGAGTTCGAAAGTCAATTCAGCTTTACACACTGAGTTGCAATATATGTGGGTTCTAATCTCCACTAAAACGGTTTCATTTGTGTGAGAGGTACCAGAAGGGGATTGGCTAAAAGTCCAATTTTTGTCACCAAGTTTGGCTTATAACTTTACTCTTACTCTAGTATTGATTTTGAGTGAGATCATGCAAATAGTATTACAAGAATACCAAAAGTGGGCGTAAAGGTACATTCGTGTTGGAGGTACCAGAAGGGGTGTGGCTGATTTTTAATCCCAAAGGCAGCTTTAGAAAATATTATGACATGCTAAATTAAAAACCGATTGGTAGCTCCTTTCGAGAATTATCATGCGAACCACCCGCACAGACGAACATGGCTCAAACGACTCAAAAAGGCATGAAACGGATTTGGTGGAAACAAATGTTGGGTCTAAAACGTTTTTTTTTCGAAGTGTTACACTTTTTGTCCGCTTAGGTAATTATTGTGGACTATATTTTGAAAATATTGGACAAGGCGGCGCGGCACCGCCCTCTCATAATCTATTAGAGATATGACGATGATATAACTTGGATGAAAAGTAAACGTAGCCAAACCCTTTTAAAAAATTTCATTAGACAAAGTAAGGGACTGATCGTTATAGACATAACAAGGATATAACAAAAATACTGTGAAATTAGCCAGTGTACTTGTAGGAGGTCCTAAGGTTAACCTTAGCTATTTAGTTTTTTTTGGTGATTTCTATTCTAACATGTACCTATATATTTTTGTCAGACGAAAGTAAAATAGCAAGTGACTAATTTTGACATTTGCTACGCAGAGTTGGCACTCGTTCGAGCTTGAGAAACAGCTTTTTGAGAGAAAACGGTTGCTTGTTTCTATCGACTTGTCGTTCGAGTCATCCTTCACATAGAACATTAAAAGAGAAACCCAAATCAAGGCGAACGAATGCGTTCTTTCGACATTGAGAAACAGACCATTAGGAGTACTTGAAAAAATATTGAGGGGATAAGAAGACACAACTTGCACCTAATGAAGTCTAAACTTTCATGCTCACATGAAATAAAACCTCGACGTTATAGTCTCCACCCCATCCACATCTTATATCGTAGTTCGTTTTCTTTCCATGAGGATTACCGCTGTTTGGCTGGCACTGAGTTTTGTAAGTATAATAAATTAACTAGAACTTTCATAAACTCTAACCAAGCCAACTGTACCTCAGCAACAGGAAGCCGGATGATGTGATAAATGCCACAACATTGTCAAGCAACTAATTTAAGTTGCCGCTAATCGCAATTTTTCGATTCAATCAAATTGGACAGATTATGTCTTAAAACTTAAGCAATTCGCCGGAAAATGTGGCTTTTGTGGAAAATTTTTGAAAATAAATGAAATGCGATGGTGATAAGGAAAGGGCGGTGGGGGAAGTGGTATGTCTGGCAAGGATTGTTTGACATATTTTGAAAATTTGATTGATAGGTTTTGATTTTTTGGCAACTGTCAAATGTTGGATTAATAAAATTACAGTGTTTAGTTTTGAGAGTTTGCAAACTGTTTCGGCTCTTTAGAATTATTGAAAGCCATCCTAACTTATGACAAATACTCCGTGGTAAGTTTGTTATAAAATTAATTAAATTGGAAGAAATGACGGTAATTTTGAAAAGCTGCCCGTATCAACAGTTTGGAAAAAATCTAAAAATGAGACGTGTGTCTTAACTGCCTGCAGCATGTCTGTAAATTATTATCAATGTAAGTGGTAGCAAGACTTTGATTATCAAAAGTAAATGAATAAATAGACGGATTCTTGAAAAGATTTTTTCAAGGGGGTTGATGGAGACCTTGCACAGTGGACAGCTTTGAAAAATGTGAGAACTTTTAATGCGTTATGATTTAAAATTACATAATGCATTTTCGGATATGATTTATGTTCACTGTGATAATCATCTAGATAGTATTGAATGAGTGACACGATTAGTTGGAAATGAGGTTAGATCATGTATATTTTAAAAAGTAATATCAACATAAGATACATAAATTAATTCGCTCTAACCTGTTATTGATATTGGCCTCCTAAGGAAAACTTTAGTTAATCTCATTAAGAAATCTTATGTCTGCTTATCTTTTGATTTATTCTTACTCCGCTGTTGGCGGTCCGCTGTTTTTGGTCCGGTCGTTAGCAAGCGAGTTGGTTTCAAGTCGCTATTGAAATTAGTAAGAGTTGCTACAATTATTTTTCTAACAAAAAGTCAAACATGACACACCCTGCTTTGTAAAAACATATGTGACAGCTCATATTGAAAGGGACCTAAGGGTAAAAAAAATCAATTTTAATTTTTTTTTTGATGTGGACAACATCTGAGCATCGAATGAGATCGATCCCATGCCCCAAAAGTGTTCCCTCCCAGAGATATGCGCGTTTTATGAAAGTGAAATCGACGATTCTGAGCGCAAATAGAAAGGGACCTAATCTTTAAAATGGCTCTCCTGAACAAAACTGGTTTTAAACCTTAGGTCCCTTTCTATTTTGCGCGTCACATATGTATATTTTGAATCTTCGTAAAATTTAAATACCATATCGCCATGCCCGTCTGTTTGTCCGTCTGTCTGTCCGTCTATCTGTGAACAGCAACCTACAAGTCGCACTATTGAAGCTAGGTGGCTGAAATTTTGCAGAAACCTTTGTGGGACTGAAACAACTGGTATTAAAAATATGCTAGATCAGTGAAGATCTAGCATATTGACTGGGTCAACCTCTGAAATAATCTAAAATCCTGAGATTAAAAAAATAAGATGTTATGATATTTGGAATATTTGTTGTCGATACCGAAACACACCCTGAAGAAAAATTTGGCGGTTTCATGCCCCCTTTATAACTATTTTATAACTAAAGTAATGGACCGATCGTCTAATCCTTAGGCAATTATTGTGGACTATATTTTGAAAATATTGGACAAGGCGGTGCGGCACCGCACTCTAATGAGGTATTAGAGATATGACGATGATATAAGCTGGATGATAAGAAAACGAAGCCACGCCCCTTAAATAAATCTCATTAGATAAAGTAATGGATCATTTTAGAAATAACAAGGATATAACAAAAATACTGTGAAATCCGCCAGTGTACTTGTAGTAGGTCCTAAGGTTAACCCTTGCTATCTATTTTTATTTTGGTGTTTTCTATTCTGACTTGTACCTGTATATTTTTGTCAGAGAAAAGCAAAATAACAAGTGACAGATTTAAAACTTAGCCTAGCAGAGTTAGCATCCCGCTCGAGCTGGAGAAGCAGCTTTTTGCGAAAAATGGTTACGTTTTTCTTTCGACTTGACGTTCAAGTCATCGTTCGCATATAATGTGATGAGAGAAACCCAAATCATATATCTCAGGCCATTAAGTTATAATAGAGTTCTTAACCCTGCTACTATGTTAGAAAAAATATACACATGTTATGTTCGGGTAATATTTTGACCCACACATTTTTTTATTGAGAAAATTCAAATTTGTACGTTTCAAAAATATGTTTAAGGCTTGTGATCAATGCAATATGTTGTCGTTAGAGTGATTGTGTGTCGGTGTGACGGACAAACAGGTTTTTTGCAAGTTATGCACTCAGTAAAGGTCTTTTTTTCCTTTTTCGACGGACAAAATTTGCACCTTTTCCGTTCACTAGGGCATTGTCGTTTTGGAGAAGGCGAATTCGTAGATGGTGATCCACTGTCTTCTCGAATTCTTCGTACCAATGATGCAGATGCTTCTGCGCGAGGAAGCCGACTACGCCTCTTGATATGTTCTTGAGCTAAAACTTCACCGAGTTGCTCTAAAAAAAGGCGCCTTTTGTGCAGTTTATTTTATTGCCATTCAGGATTTATTTCGGTCCATATTATAAAAGCGTTGAGAGCAGAAATATCTAATAAATTAGAGAACAGGGCAACTGGCCACCGATTGGTTTTTCTTTTGCACGAATATGTACGAACCATTTGGTCCAATGTGTCGACTCCTCCTTTTTGTCGAGTTGTAGTATTCAATTATTTCTGGAATTTTTTTCGGATGATCTTCCAAAATTTTGCTTTATGGTGAAGAGTGCTAAGCAAATAAACCATTCTGTATTTTTTAGGCACATACAAAACTACAGTTTCTTTTTTATGAAAAAAAAAATTACTTGAGTGTATTGGAAGCTTACGTTCTTGTGTTGTTGCATGAACCGGCAAAAAACGTTTGTTTTTCCTCACTGTGCCAACAATAGTAATTTTTTGCTTTAGAAGTTCTAATGCAAGATTATGACTCGTAAAAAAATTGTCGGTAGTCACATTTCATCCACGGTATGAAGACACTAAGTCTAGAACAACCCGTTCACCTTGGTTCCTTTCAGCATTGTCTCCCACTTTGCCCAAGTATATTTGGAACTGTAAGAAAAGTTCATTTATCTTTCATTGGCTATAGGATATAAACGAGACCTTTCAGGTCCATGTCTTTCCGGGGATTTGTTATACTCAATTAGGTCTTGCATTTCTCGATAGAATCATGTAAGTGACCTCTAGCCTTGGCGGTGTGTGATCCAAATCTTAATGGTCTCCACATTTACCCACTGATCCTTGGCAATGAAATAAAACTTCCGTCTGTTTAGATTGTAACCCCTTGCTTGAGGGATTCTAACTTTTACAACATTTATTTGAATTCCGGGTAGCGCCGGTCTTCGTCAGTGTGTCAGAGCTACAATTATCATCAATGTACCCATTATAGGGGTACCGACAAATGTCTTGCATGCCCCTCCAGAGACATCCACCATTATTGAACAATTCTCGAAGTGGTTTACATATTCTCGCGGTATACAGGGTGATTCATTCACGATTGAAAAAAAATTTCACCAGCCATTTTCTTGGCTCATTTCATTAAAATATGTCCATCTACGAATATGTCCGAAAATGCAATGGGGCGATACGGCAGCGGTTTGAAAACTTTCGGATTGGTGGTCGGAGGATACTGGGGTAAAATTACTAAGTTCTTAAGCAGTAGTCGGTTTTCTTTTCTCTTCAAAGATAGCCCCACCTATTACCTTTCCAAAATTATCTTAACAAAGCAAAAAATATTTTTAAGAACTCAGCAATTTTACCCTAGTATCCTCCGAACACCAATCCGAAAATGTTTAAACCGTTGTAATTTCGCCCCCTAGCATTTACGATTATGGTTATGGTTTCATGAAATGAGACAAGGAATACGCTGGTGAAATTTCTCCAGTAGTGAATGAATCACCCTACATATTCGTTGGAATGTAACTAATAAGAAGAATATCGTCCAGCCATATCCAGAAATATATTATTGGTAATGGACAGGGACGCAAATATATTCGTGATGCACGTATAATGATTAATATAAAATCATTACCGCATTGCAATCCTCTCCAATTTTGAGTACCTAAAAAATAGCTTTAGCCCAATAATATCGAGCATTGCTGTTTCGCTTATAGGGTGACTTAAAAATTGCTTTGACATTTTCCTGAGAAGTGTGAACAAACGCTTTAATGGTGAAAATATACTAAACTAATTTTAATACAGACAACAAGAACAGATGAATGAAGGCAGAAACACATGAATGAATAAACGAATAGAGGAGGCACATACCTGCATACATCATACGATGATATTCATAGAGATATACATACTTATATAAACATACTGAAATGATATTCCTATTTATCTAATTATAGCCCTATACAATCGTAGAACGCCTATAGAGAAGACATGTGCTTAACACCCCTACACTCAAACATACATACGCATGTGAGAGGAAGCGGAAATGAGGATTTACTTCAATTCCTAAATTGACATAAACATAAATATATACATACTACATCCCAGCGGGAAAATTGGCAAGGCCTTATCATAAGGAGACCTTTCATAATGTCTTCTTTTAGATCCAATAAACATTCCTTAATGCCCTTTAAAATAAGACATTCCAAAAGGCCTTAATTGCACATGAAAAATGGCCCATCACACATTCTCATGTTGCGCAAAGAAGGCCTGCAAAAAGGCCTTGTAATTTGTAATTAATCCTTTACTCCCTCGTTGCTGCATTCTTTGAGAAGTTCTACACATTTTCGATTAGAACGGTCTAAGAAAATACTAGTATCCCTTCTTGTGGGAGACGTGCTACCATAGCTGTTGAGTAAGACTGTACGGAAAATGTCCGTCAGAGCTATGGTTGGTAAAGATATAACTACAGGTAAGCCAGTATGTACCATATCGAATTAGAAACCACAGATCTGATGTTCGATTTCAGCAAAGGCAAATCAAAGTTTTAATTACACCTAATAATTAAGTAAATAAATTTCACAATTAAATTAATTTTTTTTTTAAATTTTTTTTATAGGCCTTCTAGAAGAACATTTTCTGGGGGCCTTCTAGAGGGCCTTCCAGTAGTAGGGACCATAAAAGACCTGGCTCTGTAATCTAATTCATTGTTAATTTGAAATGAAAATTAAATGCAGTTAGCATCCCTCCGAACATGCTAAGCAGGCCGGTTAGAGGGCCTTGCTGGGCCATGCCTTTTCCCGCTGGTGTGTATTTGACAGGAATGGCAAGGAACAAAATATGAATTTCCCGCATATGCATATATAAAATCAATATTGACTACAATCTCAATTGGTTGCTTTATTCATCGTGATCCACACTCACTCAGAAGCAAGTTCATATTGCATAGCCTTGTCAATGGGATGCATTAGGAATCCAAATTGAATTACAATTGAAAATCAAATATTGACAAAAAACCGACAGACAGAATCTAAGAATAAGACAGAAGGACAGAAAAGAGGTCGGTCAGTTAGATAAAAAGTCAGGCGGCTGCATAAGCACTTGCAGCTAGCAATCATGCAATGCCATGCATGATAGCTGCCGTCAAGGAATCTTAAGAATGAATTTGAACAAGTGCTGCTTCAGAATTATTTTTAAAATGGCAAATGCACCAGCCCACTGACTTATAGTCCAGGACAAGCTTTGAACGCCGTTGCATGCAATATGCAACGCCCACACGTTGTCTTACAAATTTGGTTTTCATTTTGTGTAGAGCAGAAAACACCACCACCAACGCTAATCGCCTGAACAGGGACTACTCATACTGCGGGGTTTTGTTTCCAGGTGTGCTTCCCTTCTTTCTTTGCCTTCCCGTCCGTCCGTTTGTCGCCACAATGCACTCTAACCCAGCTTGAAGTTTTTTTTACATCTCGTATAATGTATCTAAACAATACAATCAATCATTAGTACGTCTGGTGGAAAATGTACGAGTGTTGAACAGAAAGTAAGCCTTTAAAGAAGTATATTTCCATGAATATGCTCGCCAAACGAGTATATTTCTTGTACGATATTATTGTTATATGTGCTCACTGACAGGGGCCAACTGTTAATTTTCAGCACCGAACCTCTTATGCATCTTAAGGGAAAGGATTTACATGGCTTAGACATACATCCCTTATTCGAAAAGTTGCTGGCATTTACAAGGCGGAAACCCCGCTCCTATAAATTTGTAGATGTTCTTACCTGGAATTTCGATCTGAAATTACTTGTGGATAGCGGCCTACCGATCAGCGTAATATACCCAATGTGGGTACGTGTAAACAATATAAATGAATACGAGATAGAAATGATAATTTTCAAATGATTTTATTTCAGTACCTATTAAAGTCAACAATTCCATCTAGCTGTCCAAATCTCAATAAGGTTTGCAATTTAATTCGATATCGCTATATTCCTGTCCAGGGTGTACAAATTATGAAAAGATATCGAAATTTTGGTTTAGATGTAAATACACTAAGGGCCCCCGCAGACTGCAGACTTTTTATCGGCCGATAGTTTGGTCGGCTTCTTAATCAGTATGGTTACAATCAGTTACAAACTATTTCGAGAATAGTTGACCGACTGTTGGATAGTCTGCGCCCTGTTCACCAAACAAACTGTTTAGTTGGCTCGGTGTGCGCACTTTCAGCCCAACCCGACTAAACTATCGGCCGATAAAAAGTCTGCAGTCTGCGGGGGCCCTAAGTGAATTTTATTGAAATATCGCTCGTGCTCATGGTTGCGCTGTACAAGCAAGTCATTAGAAATATTTCAGCGTATCGTATTCTCTCTTCTTTACCTTAACTCATTCGAAGTGACGCAAAATAACGGACTGTAAGACCTGTTTCGAAAAGGTCCCACAAATTTTGAGTTGTCGCCAAAGAGCTGATGTTCACATCGCCAGACATTAGTTGGCGCCAGAATTGCTATCGGATTACCCTAGACTTTAAAATAAGTTAGGTAGCTGAGTTTTGAAAATGTTGCCAGCATAAAAGGGTTTTATTATTTAAATTATATTAAAATATAGTTCGAATTGTATTAATTTGTTCCCCTTTTAAGCCAACCCGTACTTCTCAGAAATGCTCGAAGAATTTAATTTTTAAATATCAGAGAGGTCCAGGAGAGTATGAGCCTTAGAGCATACGAAGTATTCTATGCATTTATCCTCCTTCTCGTCCCGACAATTAATACAGTAGTCATCGACCGAGAGGTTGGTACTAAAGATTTCAAGCGATTTATATCGTACCTGGAACAGATTTTTCATTTGTTATTTTAAGAGCTTTTTATCTGCTACTACGGTCGGATGGTTTTTCGGATAGATCTAATGATAGTTCCTTGGAGTTGATTCCAAAATGTTTTCCTCTAGTCTTACTTAGACCCATCTACGTATTGCCTATTATCTGAGTGCGTACCTGCCAGACCTGTCTGACAGGAATATTTTAAGAGCTAGCGATTGATGTTCCTTTACTGTAGCCTACTTCTAGTGTAGAAAGTATAACGACCAATGGAGTTATTAAACTAGTGGGATTTTTGTTTGAGGCTTATTGTAGAAGCTGTCGCAAATGGTCTCTAGACTCGTGCTGAAGATTGTATAAGTACGTAAAGCTTTTGGGGTCTAACCTTTACCGAATCTACAAAAGACCGCACATTGCGGTCTTTGGTGGTTTGCAGGCATTCTGTGGGACGAAGTTTACCGGATGGGATATGGCAAATGACAAATATATGACAAATGAACAAATTCATATCAGGTTTAATTTGACAAAAATATAGACACTTACATTGGACAACACGATAACCATGGACCCTAAGCAATACAGGAGATGCAAACGACAACAATTCTCTTTAACCGTCACGAACACTAAACTTCTTGTCGCCTTTAATGCTAAGGGAATTTCTCCCTCCGTCGTGGATCCGGAGGATCCTCCTCATCTATCTCATCTCCAGTACGTATACTTTTCTTCTGGCTTCTTTGTAGTAGAGGTTTGTGAAGTAGAAACGTGGTTATTTTATTATGGAAAAATATTCGATAAACCAACGTGTTTTAATCGTTAAAACATTTTATCAAAATTAATCATCGATTACTGTGAAGAAGAGAAACAAATTTGATCGTGTAGTGAATCATTTCAAAGAAAAAGAGTCTGTAGCTGATAGGCCCAAACATGGTCCACAACGTACTGCAAGATCGGCTGAAAACATCACTACTGCCCAACAAAGAGTTAAAAACAATCTATCAACGCCGTGCTCTGGAGCTTGGTCTTCAAAGAACAACTTTGGCCGCATTTTTGTAGAACGATTTGCATTTGTTGCCATTTAAGATTCAGTTGACACAAGAGCTTTTTCCACAAGACATTTTACGCCGCCGAACATATCCCAATAAAATGTTACAGCTCGCCCATGAAAACCTCGAATTTCATGAAGAGATCATAATAAGTGACGAGGCACATTTTAATTTGAATGGATATGTGAATAAACAGAATAGTCGTTTCTAGGCAATAGAAAAACCTCAAATTGTTCATCAGTTACCTTTGCATCCATTAAAAGTGACAGTCATTGGAATCCTTGAACAATTAAAAGAAATCTCAAACTTACCACCTATGCAATCTATATTTTATATGTAATATTAATCATAATATTGTGATTTTTGTTTTCAAATTTTAGGTGTGATGAAATTGTTCTCAAAAGCCAGTGCACTAGGCGAAATTTCTGCAAGCCGCAGAATATGAAATCCGCAGCAAACTGTATGCGGTAAGTATTAAATTAAGTCGTCTGTCTTGTCTGGTATTTTGAGAAGAGATATCTGTTTCTGTTTTTAAGGACATTGGCAGAGCAAATTTTTAGCGATGAGCTTGGCAGATTCCCTAAATTACTGACAAAATCCCCAGGACTGAGCTGAACCCTATGACCTACAGGAATGTATTTAAAAAAAATTATCTTATCATATTATATTTTTTGTGCACAAAAACTGATATATTCGATATATATAAGTATTTATATATACATCTTCCCGTTTCAGAAGCAGCTACTAGGCTTGGTGATGTAACCTCTGTATCTACCTCGGTGGATTGGCCTTGGTTAATGGCGTG
Source organism: Hydrotaea diabolus (assembly GCA_963513945.1). Lineage (NCBI taxonomy): Eukaryota > Metazoa > Arthropoda > Insecta > Diptera > Muscidae > Hydrotaea > Hydrotaea diabolus. The sequence continues at coordinate 186,174,013 of OY740718.1, forward strand.
TATGGCGATGAAAACTGAAAATTGGTGTGGATTTATTTATTTTATTTCGTTGAATTTTTTTTTTTGTATTCTTTTTATACTTATTTAATTTTTTAATATAGCTCTTATAGTGTTTTTTGATCTAAAAAACTTTTAAATAAAGATTTCAATAACGTGATTTTTCTCTTTTTTCAAGTTATCGCTCAGTTTTTTTTATTTTAAGGTAAAAGTAATAATTAATCCTAGATACTTAGCATTATTATTCGAACAACTTCCCTTGCCGCGTAGTGTCAATGGCTCAGTGGCAAAATACGTTTATGCCCATTTAAGAGTATGACTTGGGTTTTATTCGTTTTATCACCAGCTTGATTACTGCTTCCCATTTTCAGATCTCCAAAATTATTGTTGAGGACTAGGTTCTATAGAAGGAGTCAGATGAAACTCTAATTCTGAGGTTCGTAAGAGATAGACTGAAAGTTATTCATCTTTGCGAAATTATGTCTTTTTATTCTCAATGAATCAACTTATAAATCCAAGAAATAAATCCTTGATTATACATTAGGTTTAGACAAGAATGCTCTAAGCAATACCAGTAGGGTGTTTTTGATGCATGTAGTGCATTTTAAATTGATTTCGCCCCTACTATAAGCATGTTGACATTCAAAAAATAAACGTCGATCATCTCTAGGTTCTTTAGAAGGAAGGACTATAGCCTAATAAGTCGTAAGTCGTAAATCATAAATACATCCTTAGAAAACTGTACCAGGGTAACTTGGGATTGGTTGCAGTTTACGGGCTTTCCTTTATTTGATCTAGAGTAATTTTTAAATATATTCTGTATATCGGCCGTACCATATATTGTTTGTCAATACAAACAATTTTATATTGACGAACATTCCTGCGCGATCTTTCTTTCTGTTTCAGTATTTTTCGAAGGAGACCCGCAATTTTCGACCAAAATTTTGTTTAGTGATTTCTGGCCTAACGGCAACGTCAATATCCAAAATTGCCATATTTGGGCCAAAAAGCAACCACAAGAGGTTCAAGAGGTGCCATTATACCAAAAAACAACGGTTTAATCCGTTTTATGGGCTGTTGGAGTCATCAGTCTATGTTTTTTCAAAAATGATGATGGCCGCAAGGTGACCGTAAATGGTAATATTGACGACATTTGGTTTCAACAGGTCGGTGCCACTTGCCATACAGCTGCTCAACCAATGGATCTATAAGTATTGAGAGGTCATTTCGAATAGCAGCTTATTTCAAGTTTTGGGCCAGTGAGTTGGCCGCCTAGATCTTGTGAAATCACAGTTTAGACTTTTTTCTCTGTGGCTACGTAAAGTGTAAAGTTTATGCTGACAAACCATTACGACTCAGGCTTTGGAGCCAATATTACGCGTGTCATTTAAGCCATACCGGTCGAAATGCTCGAACGAGTTATCCAAAATTTGACCCTCAGAATGGACACCCTTAGGCGTAATTGCGGCCAACATTTGAAGAATATTATTTTTAAATATAAATGGCATTAAATGTCCTTTTTTATTAAAAGATATGAAAAAATAGTCAAGGCACTAAATACGAGTTGTTTAGATTTTTCAGTACTAAAAAAAATGACAAACATTCTACATGCAGTGCAGTAAAAACAGAAAATTCGTAATCGCAACGGATCCGCCATTTTTTTTCGAGTTTACGAGGGTTAGTAAGAAAAATATACGATCTAAAGGATTAATTAACTAATATTAATTATTAGAAATTTAAATGTACTAACATAGTTGTCATTTAGCCCCTATAAAGCCTAACACAGGAATGTATTAATAATTGCTTTACATTTATGCATTAAAAGTTGCTTTACATACAAGCCTCTTAGCAGTTCTCCCATACCGGCAAGGCAGCTTTCGCCAGCATGCCACCTCAAATATTATGCAGAATCGTCAAATCTAACTAATAAAAGGTGAAATTACATTTTACTAACGAAGAACAGCAGCAGCAGCTACAACAACACAATAAAAGTTACTACAAAAACAACTTATTGTAGAAATTGTGTCATTTCCACTTGTTTACATTGGTGGTGCACAGGTCCCCAGCGCCACCCCCTATGTTACACAGTTCAAGGACTAGTCGCAGCTCTAACCCGAGTAGGTGTATGCGGATGTGTTTGTGTGGCAACTAAATTAGTTTCCATTGTACACGGAAATATGGTTGCGAATCTCGATATGCTGATGATCTTTTCAAATGTATTCGTTTCCGGGAAGAAAATACAAGTATAAGTATACTCGCACACACATAAGAGCAACACGAAATTGTGCATGGCTTGACCTCGTGGTTATGCAGGCAAGAAAATACACGGACATTTACACATAGACCGGATTCTGAACGTTGGCATAGTTGTCCAAGTGAAAAATCGACATAAGCATTTACCAAGGTTAGCAAGAACAAGTGAACAAATTAAGTGCGGCCGGGCCGAAGCTGTTATACCCTCCATCATGGATGACGGTCTAAAATAAGACTTTTGTCAAGGGGACGTGGCACCTGCCTCCTTTCTATTAGTGTATGTTTCTTTCTATACCAACATCATACACTCGTATGACAACTTTTATAGTCATATACATACTCGTAGTCATAAGCTTACGAGTTCAGGGCTGTATGGGCGGGCCATGTCCCTTTCTTCACTTTTAGCATAATAAAGTCTATTATAAGATTCTAACCATTAATTGTATTCTGCCACATGTTAATAACGATTAGTCTTTTACTGAAGCCATAAAAATTTTTTTTTTAAATGGCGTGTTACCGCCAACTTTTTTACCAGGAAGGGTTTCGAAACATCATATGTTTCAAATATCGACGTCATATCTCTGTTAGTTCATGAGACACTTATTTTCATTTTAAGTACATGGTTGTTTGGGCGGTGCTACGCCCCTTTTTTAATTCTACCGGAACAAAGCCTTCAATAATATCCTACTCACTGATTTATTTTTATTCAGTTAAAATTGTATAACGAAAGTTCCATTACTTAAACCTCAAATAACACACCTTCTTCGTCGAGAGGGGTCCATAAATGCGATTTTCAGATGTAGTTCATGATATATTAAGTTTTTAAAGTCTGTTTTGTTGATTTTTCCGGTGATTGTCTCAGTGTGAGTCAACCGCTTAGGTCCATTAACGGTTCCCCCTGATATACAGAATTAACAACCTCTCTTCCGCACCATGCTCCATTATATTACTTTTTACTTGAAGTATTTCCCAGCATGTTCGCTAGCTCCGCCATATAAGTGATATAAATTACGGTTTCTAAATTTTTGTTTCAATCTCATATTTATTTTCTCAATTTCATTACAAATATCTCAATATTGCTTACGACATAAAAGGTTTCTAATTTTTGACAATGATATACATTTCTATTATTCAATATTATTTTGCATTTTCTTAACTAAAATTCTCGGTCCCCAATAACATTTACTATTTCTCAATTTTAACATATGTGACGCGCAAAATAGAAAAAAACAGTTTTGTTCAGAAGAGCCATTTTAAAGATTAGGTCCCTTTCCATTTGCGCTTAGAATCGTCGACTTCACTTTCATAAAACGTGCATATCTCTGGGAGGGAACTCTTTTGGGGTATGGGATCGGTCTCATTCGATGCAAAAAAAATGTGAAAAGTTGATAAAAAGTTTTGTTCAGGAGAGCCATTTTAAAGATAAGGCCCCTTTCCATTTGCGCTTAAAATCGTCGACTTCACTTACATAAAACGCGCACATCTCTGGGAGGGAACACTTTTGGGGCATGAGATCGGTCTCATTCGATGTTCAGGTGTTGTCCCTTAGGTCCCTTTCTCTATGCGCTGTCACATATATTTTTGTATTTTACAAAATTCAATTATGGGTTCTCATTTTCTTAAGTTTGTTCTAAGCCAAATGTTTGAGCCTTAACTATATCTCTAGCTAATTCGACTTCATGACGTCTGTTGGTCCATCCGTCTGTAACCAATCTAAATCTAGTACTCCAGCTACAGACCGCTTTTGTCGTCAGATCTTGATAAGATGTGGCCGATATGAAGAAAATCGGTTGAGATTAAGATATCACTCCCACATATTAGTTCCACCGATGTTTTGTCCTTTAGCTTTAGAATTACATCCAATGTTTATATTTGCTACAAGTTTTTACAATCAATCAGTAACCAGATCAGATTAAAATGGGTCATACTTGTCCATGTTTTGGTATTGCCCGAGTAAAAAGTTGCTCCTTATTAAGAATACAACCTCTCTAGAACATCCATATTAGTTCGAAAATTCGATGAAATGCGGGAATGATTATTACAATAGCTCAAAAACCTATTCTGATCAAATTTTGGTTATACGGCTGATTTTGGGATAAAATCTATATATTAATGGTCGGGGGCCAAAAACGTCTTACAATACACTTAGGCATTACTAGAGTGGTAGTTTTTCCAACATCACATGATATCAATAAACACTGTGCAAAAAAAGTCTCCTTTTTTTCTAAAAACAAGAACTGAACATTTAAACCTAATCCAAGAATGATTGATAAACCCACAAATTGTTTTAAATTTAATAAGGCAACATTTTGTAATTTCTTAGACAATTTTATGCAAATGTCATTATTACTTGAGAATAACCTGTCCAATTTTGTCCAAATAAGTTAAGAAAACAATAAATTTCAATGCCTTTTATCTATTTCTATATGTGACGCGCAAAATAGAAAGGGGCCTAAGGCTAAAAATCAGTTTTGTTCAGGACAGCCATTTTAAAGATTAGGTCCCTTTCTATTTTCGCTTAGAATCGTCGACTTCACTTTCATAAAATGCGCATATCTCTAGGAGGGAACACTTTTGAGGTGCTCAGATGTTGTCCACAACAAAAAAAAGTGAAAAGTTGATGAAAAGTTTTGTTCAGGAGAGCCATTTTAAAGATTAGGTCCCTTTCTATTTGCGCTTAGAATCGCCGACTTCACTTTTATAAAACGCGCATATTTTTGGGAGGGAACACGTTTGGGTCATGGGATCGGTCTCATTCGATGCTCAGATGTTGTCCACATCAAAAAAAGAAAAAAAAATGAAAATTGATTTTTTTAACCAGAGGTCCCTTTCTCTATGCGCTGTCACATATTATTTCTCAATATTATCAACATTTGAGGAGTAATAGAACAAATGAACGTCATCTTACTTTGAAATTGGCGAAATCACTGGAGTCGTCTGTTGCATCTGTGAAAACTCGTAAGTCTAATGAAAACACAGCGACAGACGAGTCCAGTGATTTCACCATAAAAAAAAGTTAGCCCAGTCATCTGTTGAAGTTGGCTTTTCTGGGCATTCAATAGCGCAGTGTCTAACATATTCGGCCACGCCCGACCTTGGCCTTTTTACTATATTCCAATTGGAAATGGTGTAGGACGTAGGCGTTGCAACGTATGAGTACCCACGTAAATCATACGCTCCAGTGTTCAATGATTTATGTTAATATCGATCATACGTGTGGGTGGCACACTTGTGTACTGTGGGTGTGAAAATTGCCATTAACTGAACGCATTTATTATCCGGTAAATGCCCATATTTGAGCAACATCGGTGGGCATTTAAAGAATACGTATTTGTGTTTGGTATATGCATTTTTTTAAATGTAATAACTTAATTTATTAATATTGAAAATTCATGCAGAGAACGAAATGAATTCGTATAAATCAATTGCTTCTCGGAAATATTTAAGTTAGGGAAAAAGCAAATAATTATAAGTACAGTGTTTTAATTTTGAATATTTGTTGCATGAATCGAATTAAATGTATCTGTCCGTCCATATACTGCCAACTACAGTCTGTAATTAAACATTCTGATTCTTATGAGTGCATGTATCACTTACTTGATTCCAATGGCTCAAAATTACGATGACTGTTCAGTCGCATTTATCATCCACTGAATGGTTCTTTGGAAAGGTCGACCAACTAAAGGAACACACATAGAAAGTTATTTTCTGTGCGTTTCCCAACAACGAGATGCAGTAAAAAGGAATCTATTTAAAAACATTTGCCAGGTATATGCCAGGAATATCGTACCACTACGATATTTCTGGCAATGAGATGACTGGGCACGGGAGAAGTGATAGAGCCAACTCCAGACATACCCTTCTTCCTTTGCCGATATGTTGAAAGCAATGGATGAAATGGCGATCATGGAATCAGCTTCAATGTGAAAGTCAATTTATAGTTGCAAAATAGCTCTGTTCCTTTGGGCGGTAATAGAACAAAAAAGAATAAGGAAACTGTTAGCATTCAGAAGATGAACCATAACAATTCTCGTAGGACTCCTCACTAGTAACTGCTTAATAGGAACTACGGTGGTGTTGCGCATGGGTATCCCGTTTAGAGGTTACTGTAAAAGTTGCCAGGATGTAGAAGTAGAGGAGTTAGTGAAGCATTTTCCATGGACATGCACGGGTCTTCACGAATGCAGGCTGCTTGCCTAGGCACAAGATGCATTTATGCCCTGGCCGATCGAGCAGATGTACCTCTTAAACTGTATTAAAAGGTCAAGGTGGTGTTTAACAAATTGAAAGCCTTAACGGATTTCTGTCAAACAAAATGAACAAGCTGGCTATACATTCGATAAAAAAATAGTATATAAGGCTGGCCGACTGTATTATACCCTGCACTTCTGGATGTTCAGAAACGCCAACGGAAAATAGGGTTTTGGACCACCTTGGATGGTCTCTAAATTTACACAGATTTTTTAACTAATGTCATATTCAAATTTGTGAAGAAAATATTATTGTTTTTGGTAAAACCTGTTGGAAACTATACGTGGGAACTATATCTAAATCTGTACTGATTCGTTCCAGCAGCGTCTGATCTGGGCACAGGGAATTTTCTTGTGCCAAATTTCATCTAGATTGGATGTAATATTTGGCATTAAGAGTTTGAGCCAATAGGAGGAACATAAATGTTGAAGCTACATCTAAATCAGAATAAAGTTCTTCCTTATGCTTAAAAACTTACTAGTGCTAAACTTCGTAAAGACTGTATGTAAGTTGTGGCTTCAAGAGCTAAAAACAGAGCTATATCGTAATCAGAAACGATTTTTTTCAGTTTCAACAACGTCCTTGGTCCAAAAATCAATCGTGTGCCAAATCGAATAAACATAAGTATATGAGTGGGAGCTATATCTAAATCTGAACCGATTTTTTTTCAATTTAAATAGCGTCAAAAGATTGTCATGAAGATCAGACAACAATTGCGACTTGTAGTGTTATTATAAGCTTGCCTACACACAGAAAAAAAGTATGGTTGTGGTGACAATATTCGAAGAGAATAATACTATTGTTGGGTATATGGTTGTGGTACAACAACAACCATACTATGATCCTCACAACAATAGTATGATTCACACATAACCATACTATGATCCCCACAACCATAGTATGATTCACACTCAACCATACTATGATCTCCACAACCATAGTATGATCCTCACAACCATAGTATGTTTCATATACAACCATAGTATGATCCTTACAACCGTAGTATGATTCACACGCAACCATGTTATGATCCCTACAACTAAAGTATGATCACACACATTTATACTATGATCCCCAATGTAATTTTTTAGAATTTGTTTATGTTGTCGACAATAGATTTGAATTATGTTAATTATTCAAAAATACATTAAATTCAAAATAACACGAGTGATTTATTTCATAGTAGAAAAATAAGTTGAAATAAACGTAATCGTTTTTATTAAAAATATTTCAGTTAAATAAAGCCAAAGCAGCTTGTTTAAAATAATTTTAATTTCGATAAGAAAAAGTACTATTATTGCATTAGATCCGTACCAATAATATTTTGTTCTTAAAAGTATATTTAAATGAAGAAAAATTACAATCATACAGAATGATTGCAGTAATCGTATTATTGTGAGCATACAATGCAAAACACAATACGTTTGTCGCACCAACCATATTTATATTGATGTTATAACCATATTTTCATTTTTAAATTTGGCAACAATACTATTGTTACATTTCAACAATATTAATATTGCAGCAGTTATACTATTGTCAAATCTAAATTCAGTTAACAATGCAATGGTTGCGACGAACATACTTTTATTGCTGAGAACATATTATTATTGCCGTGACCATGTAGTAACCATGTTTCTTCTCTGCGTGAAGACATGGTTTAAGCGAATCAGCTAGTGATTCTGAGTCGATCCTTATACTTAGTGGTGGGTTTAGATTAGGTGGGTTCGTAGTTAGAAATATGTGCCATTTATCCAATCTGCTCATTTGCAGATGACAGAAATCTTTAAGAAATTGAAGACAAAAATCATGAATGAGACACTTAGCCGGCATTTATACTGTCCATTTCTTTCTAAATGGGGTCGTGTAAATAGAGTAGATTTTAAGAGGCGTAAGACACATCAATTAATTTAAATCGATGGTATGGAAATTAAACAATCAGAAACTCTTAATGTTCTAGGCATGAAAATACAATGTGACCCTCGTTGGGCGAGACATGTTTAAATCGAGACAGTTCGAAGTGTCGAGAGAAGTACTCAAATGCTTAGGCTTTTTAAGGCGGTGCAAGAAATATTTCTCTAGTGATCCAAAATCATCCATGAAAATAAATGACAGTGTTTAAAGGAGAGCGATGGTTCTGATAGGCTACATAATTGGCAAAATATTTAAGGAACTGATTATACTAACTGATTATACCGTGTTCCACTGAGTGGTGCAGGCTGTAAAAACTATTAATTACCTTTTCTGGGTTTTGGGTCACGGTGGTTTTTTCTGGAGATGCCAATTTTCGAAAGTGAAAAGTCATTATGATGCCGTAACAAGTTTTTAAGAACAATCAAGTTATGGAGTCAACTGCAAATGAAAATGTACGGAAGCAGTGTTTACAGTCAAATGAATAATCGGAGATAAACCACAAAACTAACACAACAGAAAGCGTATACAATACGATACCTTCCACTTTATTATGTTGGTTTTAAGTGGTGGACACTATAGACCAACAAGTATCTCTTTAATCTACTTTTCATTTGCACAACCATTGTGGTTTGTGCGTTGACGCTACTACTTTAAATAACGTTGAGATCCCAAATGACATTGAATGTGGACTTCGAAGTAGCTTCGGTTTTAATAAGATTAAGAGCGTATGAACGTATTTTTTTAAGGAGACGAAGGGATTAAATTTTTTTTTACACGGAAGGATGTTTTTGCGGTTACAAATAGGGAATAGCTTTTGCAACTGGGGGAATTGTGTCTAAAAAATTGCTCTTCCATCTCCGTTAAATTTTTTTTTATATTGTGTTTAAATATACGTGCATGTTTCTAAATCCCAATTTATCACACTCCTTGGAGTCAAATAGTGAGATTGACAAAATATGTTACCGACAAAAACACAGCAGCTGCTGTAAAGTTGCCCGAATTTATGTGAGCTTCTGTTAAAAAAAGTTGGAAGAAGTTACAAGTTTAATTTGTGGCAATTTGTATGAGTCAACTGTAGATGTAGAATACAATTTTTTTTGTTGCAGCTCACATGTACAAACGAGTGATTAACACCAACATCACCGAGTAAGTAACTAACGAGTCCGTAACTGGTTTATGGTAAAACAGATGGTTTTAGGTAATTTTTTTAATAAATGAATTAAGAAAACGGCGAGGATACGGAAACGGAAAGAAATGAGTCATTTCCTTTTAGTTTGCCATACTCGGAGTAGTGCTACCATTAAAAAACAAGTAAAAGCGTTTATAAGTTCGGTCAGGCCGACCATTTATACCCTCCTTCTTTTGTACGCTACTAAGCGCAAAAAAATTATTTGTTTTTTGGGCCCTTCGGCTCATGCGTCTGTCACTTATCGCAGCTTAATTCAAAATTGCTTTAATTTTAGTAACCATTTATCTAAATTGACTATTAATTGCTACAAACATAAAACAGATAAACATATGTGTGGGAGCTATATCTACATAAGAACCAATTTTGTTTAACTTCCTCTACTTTAGTGCTTGGTCCAAAAATCCCACCTGCGCCAAATATCATCAAGATTGCATGAAATAGTGTTACATAGATCTATAAACATAAATTCGAATAAATATATATTAGAGCGCCCATAAAACAAAAAAGTGTTATTTTTTTCCGCTCCCCGCTCATTTTCTAAATTTCAAATTCAAATTTAAGTCAAAACCTTTTTTAAAACGTTTATAAATAAAATTACTTATTTACGTTTGAAAAAAATTTTGACTCGAATTTAAAATTTAACATGAGCTAGGTCAAAAATTGTATAAGAGAAAAATGTTTGTCTGCATATTTGCAACACAAATGCTTAAGGTGTATTTTCCGAAAGTCGCCTGGCTTTCGAATTATAGCTCATCAAAGCTTGCAACTAGTTTTACTCCATTTTTAGGGCTAAAAGTCTTGACGGATTGGCCGGTTTCCATCCGATTGAAAAAATTTTTGCACGGATTTTATTTTTGATGCCCAATATACAAGAAAATGAGCGGGAACGGAAATAATAACACTTTTCCATTTTTCTATGTATTTCATGGGCGCTCTAATATACATGTGTACTTAATCTGAACCGATTTTTTTAATTTTAATTACGCCCTTCCTTGGCTCAAAAACGGAACGTGTGCCAAATTCCATCAGTATTGTATGTAGAATGCATCTTCTAGAGCTAAAAAAATAAAATCGGATTAACAAATGAGTCTGATCCGATTTTTTTCAATTTCAAGGTTCAAATCCGGGTAAGAAGATTTAACGTATTTTCAGCGACGCATTTTTCACCTCTTACCGACTTTATGATGAAAAATATATCTCCCAGCCAAGCAAAAGCTGTTCTTTATAATGCATTAGCAGTTTGATGCCGGTTTAACCCTCCGACGGGTGAGAAGGTCCCAGGGGACCTTTTTTTATTTTCAAACTAAAATTTCTCCTTGATGGTCCATGGGAAGTATACCCGACCCCCACATGTATTCCAAGGAAATTACATTTAGAATAGTTTTTAAAAAAATTCAAAGCGATCCGAATAATAGTTTAGTTGCTATTGAGATTTAAACGTGTTTAGTACGGGAACGTATGAAAAGGTCCGCTGGGACCTTGTACTGAAATTTCAAGAAATCGTTAATAAATGCACTGTCTTTTGGCTTGTTTTATTGTTTGAAATTTTAGTTACTTTTTGGATTATTTTATTGTGCCTTTCCTTGAAACATAATAAACCACATATGATCCCTTTACCATATTCCGCTCGCTCATCACCAAAGACATGGCGTACATCATAATACGCGAATCAAATCGGAAAGGCAGGGAAGTGAGCGCTGCATTGAATTTGGCAAATCCAACTAACACAAAGAAATGGAAACCACTCACTTTGAAAGACTTCGATGATTTTTTGGCTATTATTTTGTATGCTGATCTCATTAAGCGAATAGTGAACCTATTGTAGAGTTATGTGGCCCAACGCGCTGTCCAATATATAAAGCTGCATTATCATTAGATCGTATGAAGTGCATAAAACAATGTCTTAGATTCTACAATGGAAATACGCGAGAGCAGCGACTAATCAACAGCAAAACTGCGGCTATTGATGATATTTGGCAAATGTTGCAGTCTAACTTGGCAGCAGCTTAACCTCCGCATAATGCAGTGGCCGTTGATGAGCAGTTATTCCCATACAGAGGCCCCACAATAAATTCCATCGAAGCCTGCCAAGTACGGTATAAAGATATGGTGGTTGTGCGACTCAAAATCATTTTATCCTGTCAGAGGAATGATTTACTCTGAGAAATTGCCTGACCAGATAAGGGCAGAATGTTGTACTTCAACTTTCGGAGAGATATTTAAACACAATTTATGCCGACAAAATGTTCACAACTTTGAATTTGGCTGGTACTTTGATCAGGAAGAAAACCGCATTCGTTGGAACAGTGCGCTCGAATAAGACATGTGTGCCTCAGGAATTCCAAAAAAATCATACGCGTCCTGTCAACAGCTCATTGTTCGGCTTCAATGAAGGCGATAAGGACTTTGTTCATATGTGCCCAAGAAGAACAAAGCGGTAATTTCGCTGTCGACATAACATTATACTTGCGGTGTGGACATGCAAACTGAAAAGAAGAAGCCGTTTGCTATTTTGGATTACAACGCCAACAAATCGGACGTTGATACAATGGACCAGATGCTTGGCACATATACATGCAAGCGCTTAACAAACCGCCAACCGCTGGTTTTTTAACATGGTGGACATTGCTGCATTAGCTGCATTTATTTCATACAACGATATGAAGCCAATAAAAAGAAGTGACCGACGACGGTCATTCCAACTGATACTGACAAAACAATTGGCACTACCAAACATAGAGGAACGAGCGCTGAACAACCACATTTCCATGGATACGGAACGTAATGGAAGCATTTGATGTAAAGGTAAGAAAAAACAATTCTAATGTTCAAAAGCAAAATAACTACACAGTTTTGTTCTTTTTAGATATTATCAAAACCGACAGAAGGAGCTGCACCGTCGAACAGACCGTCATGTCGCCTATGCCGTTCTGAGTACGGACGGCAGCGAAAAACAAGGGCCTAATGCCATTCCTGTAACAATCCAGTTTGTGTAGAGCATTAAACACTTATGCATCGATGCTACACCTGCACAGAAAATATGTTGGACGATGGCAATCTACACAACAATAGTTGATAAGGCTTTTTTTCATATAAAACTCATAAAAATTAATAATTTTATATATAAAAAAAAAATAAAACTCATAAAAAATTAATAATGTTATATATAAAAACAATTTCTAACATTCATTATACATGTATAATTAGTAAATAATAATAAATCAAAACAAAAAAATGCGTTTTCATATAAAATTCCATACAAATAAAAATAGGTCCCTGTGGACCTTGTACTTTGTATAAGGGCAAAGGATGACTCAACCGTCGGAGGGTTAAACAGTTAATTCCGGTGACTTCCGGGTTCAACGACTTTTCAAACATTTGTGACCGTATATCGGCAATAACGCGGCTAATGTTGTTCTCCAAGTGGCCAATCATTTTGGGCTTATCAGCGTAGACTAGTGACTTCAGATATCCACACAGAAAAAAGTCTAGTGGCGTTTAAGAGGGCAATTCACGGGTCCGAAACGTGAAACTATGTGGTTACCAAACGTTTCCGTCGAAAAATCAATCGTTGCACCTAGCTACGCTCGCTCTAGAGCACCAATGACTTCTTCTCTATGCATTGTTTGACGTCTTCGTGGCTGCGTAATATTATTTAGGGTAAACGTTGTGCAAAAATGTTCCATAGCTAACTAATTTAATTGTTCTAATGAACGAATATTTTTATTTTAAAATGGACGTTGTGCGCAATATGTATTTCGAACAGAACAATGATTTTCAAAATAAATTTGCTCAAATTGAAAACGTTGTTCAGACATCAGCCACTGTTGAAATAACATATGTTTCGAAAAAATCCACTTAATCGACCACCCATTACAGTTGTAATTTACATTATCGTTACTGCCGTTGATTCCACTTGAGCATTTCCTAGGCGCCAGACATTTGCGAACGCCTTTCTGGCTCACGCCTCCACTTGGTGTAATGATTTCTTCACTTGAATTTACTAGCTTAAGAGTATGAGACAATAAACGTGCAAGAAATGTCTGTAATTAACACATCGTTCTAGTACTTCGAAGAATTTTAGTCACATACGAGTACTTGTCTAAGAAATATAACATTCGCAATGTTATTCGAAAAACTTTTTCAATAAGCTTAAGTTTGCGTTTGTGTTGAGCTTTTTGTTTGCCTCATTTGCTGAGATTTTGAGGATTAAAATTGGCGTAAATTATGTTTTTGTCCTCAAATTAAAATGAATATAACGACATACTTGAAGAAAACAAGCAAAAAAGTTTTTGTCTAGTTGACTGACATTTAAACAGACGAATATCTTCAAGTCGCTGAACATTGCTTTTGATAAGAGAAATGGCTCTTACTCTTATAATCGCCGGTTTTCAGAGGCAGAACAGCTAAATGATATACGCCGTTAACAAAATTATTTAAGTTAAAATTTAGATCCAAGGGGAGCCTTAAGATATCATTAACATCTTATAAGCTGATGTAGAAATTCAAACATACAGACCAAATCAGCAAATTTATCAACTGTTATATCAAATGTAGAATATCGCAACATTGCAATTTCCTAAAAATTAGGCTGGGCTAACTAAATGATGTTGCGTGCCACTTGGCTATTCAGAAACTGCGCGCTTCTGTCTAGGGCTTGAGCAAAATCCAGTTTATTATGTGACTTTTTGAATAGGATAATTGTATTTCAATGGCTGCGAATGGATTTTGTGGCTCCCAAAAATCACATTAAAAGTAAATAATCGGAAGTTGTTTTTGTCCACTTCGTCAGAAGATCTTTCGACAGGTAAGTATTTGAAGGAAACATTCGCGCTTTTTTGGTACTATTATGCTTTACTTATTTTTTATAAAGGGTGGTCCAACTAAACGCACGATATTAATTGTAAATGAATCACAAAGTTTTCAGCAAATTACAGTTGCGGTCAAAAAAATAGCAGTGCAGCCTAGCTAAAGATATCGCTGCCTATATTTTTCTGTGTGTACTTAATTTAATTTCATTTACTGTATTAACCGTTAGGGCATGATAGAAAAAAAAACAAAATAAAACAAACAATAAAACATAAATTAGGCATAGTTGTTGTTTTTGTTGTAGCTTCATCTCATAGTAGGCAAAAGTGTAGAATTTTAAGCAGTCAAAATAATAGCAGTAACCTAAAAAATCGAGGAGGAATATCGTGTTTTTGGTATTGGATTGATATTAAAAGTAATAAATCATTAAAAATCTTGTGTTTTTAAAATAATTTTGTTATTGTTTTTTTAATTAGTGGGACGAGGAAAGCATTGTGATGACGAAAAGCGACTTCTAATAAAAAAATTTAAATCACAAGGGAAAACCTTCAAACAAATTCAAAATCTTCTTCAGTGCTCTGCGAAAATGTTAAGTAATGCTATAAAACTCGAAGCAAAAGCTGAAACACGCGGTAGAAAATCTGTAGTGTCAGAGATAACTAAGAGGCGAATAAAAAATGTTAGTACCAAAAACCACATTGTTCCTGCCACCGAGATAAGAGACAGTGTTTGTCCCTCCGTTAGTGTTGAAACCGTTCGCAGAGTATTACGACAACATAACCTCCATGCCAGAAGTCCTAGAAAAGTGCCACTTTTAAAAAAAAAACAAGTCACTAAAAGATTAGTGCTACCATACGCCGCATATGAAATGCCCCTAAAATGCTACTTTCAATAGGATAATGATCCAAAACACCCCAGCCGATTCGCAAAAAAATGTTTTCTGATAATGCAATTGACGTTATGGAGTGGCCTGCGCAGTCGCCAGATCTCAATCCTTTTGAGAATTTGTGGTGTGATGGTAAAAGAGAAGTCGCTATAGCTAAGCCAAAAAATAATAACGAACTAGGGTCTGTAATTAAAGACGCGTGGGCAAAAATACCAAACAAGAAGTGCGAAGACCTCGTTAATTTAATGAAATGCCGTTGTGAAGCAGTTTTACGAAACAAAGGAAACGCCACAAAATATTTGTTTCTTAATTTAAACATTAAATAACTTATTTTAAAAGAAAAAAATCATTTTAGTAAAGTTAAAGATGAAATATGTTAAGTTTTTTAAAACACTGCTATTTTTTTGACCGAGCTTTTTTCAAAAATAATTTTTTTTTGGTTAAATCTCAAAATAAAAAAACTTAAGTTTTTATTCTGGGTCAAAATAGAGATAATAGATTACAATTATAAAAATTAATCATAACATAATTACCAGTTTCAAAGAAAAAATGAAAATTTCTTTGATGTTACTTTTTTCAGTATGTCACTGCTATTATTTTGACCACAGCTGTATCTCCATATAAGTTATTATGATAGAAAGATCTTTGACAATTATATAAGGGTCGTTAAATTTTGTATAAAATACAAATTATTTAGGAAATTATTGTCATTTCTTTTTATTATGATAATATTAGTATGGTCCAATTATGTATGAAACAAAATATAGGCCAAATGGCAGCCGCGACCCCGAAAATTTGGATGGAAGTGTATCCGATGGTCCAAATTTTCGATGACGCTGAGGCATAATTAAGGTTCTTTGCCATTAATGTGCTGAAGCATCTCATACTTTAGCTCTTAAATTGTTGCTGGCTTATCGACGTACACCTTTTCTTTCAAATAACCCCTAAGAAAGAAGTCCATTGGTGTCAAATCACATGAGATAACACGGCCATTGAATTGGTCGCGCAATTAGCCACTGTTGCGTTAGCTGTGTGGCAAGTGGCACCGTCCTGTTGAAACCACATATCGTCCACATCCATATCTTCCAATTCGGGTCATTAAAAGTACGTTATCATCTCACGATATCGAACACCATTCACAGTAACTGCCTAGCCGGCGTCATTTTGGAAAAAATACGGCCCGATGCTGCCGCTAGCTCATAAACCGCATCAAACAGTCACTTCGTTGTGGGTGCATTGTTTTTTCGACAATCACTCTTGGATTAGAATTCGCCCAAATGCGGCAATTCTGCTTATTGACGAATCCACTGAGGTGAAAATGTGCCTTATCACTAAAGATGATTTTCTTCGAAAATTGATTTATCATTTTCATAATAAGCCTGAATAATTTTAACACTTTGCTGGCTTGTGTATCTTTCCAGAAATATCAAATGAAATGCAGAAAAAAAAACTGGACGTTTAGGTGTGGCTCACATTCAACATCGGCCCTTAAAAAATAAGCACCCTGATACAAAATATCAGGCAAACGCGATGGTCCATATTTTTAATGACTCTGTGGTCCAATTTCATTAATGTTCAGAATTTTCTCTTCCTTTAGCTATTAAATTTTTCTTAACTTACTGACGTACACTTATTCTTTTAAATATCCCCTAAGAACGAAGTCCAACGGTGTCAAATCACAAGATCGTGGCGGTCCATTAACATCGCCAGTACGCACAGTGTCATGATTCCTTTATAGCTTTGGCCGCAAATGGAAGGAGGTGTACTAGGTCCATGAAAATTTACATTGAAAGTATTAAAGTGAAAAAAAAGAAAATAAAAAAGTTGGTTCAAATCCGTCAAAGGATACGCCTATTTCCCCCCATGGTCTGAACTATTAAGTTCGTTTCTATCACATTTAGCAGAATTTTTTTTCTGAAATTTCTCAAATCTTACGGTACTATAGCTTACAGTTTTCACATTTTCATCTGTCTCAATTATATAGTCTTTAATGTCATCCAGGGTATACATGCTGGCCTTAGAAATATATGGATAAGAATGGAGTATGTGCAATATTATTAAGTCGTGAGTTGTTGCAGTTCTGCTATATCTTAAACTATTATCGCGAACACAAAATCAATTTCATTGCAACCATTTCAAAATTCTTAGAAACTGCTTACAATACTTAAAGTTTTCCCATGAAACTTGGAATTGTGAGAAAAAATTTAGCTACTCATTTCTTTATCTTTCAACCACTTTTGGAAAAAAATTTCTGCAAAATTTATAAAACTTCTTAGGATGTTTGGCCTCGTGCATTTTATTATATCTAGCCACAAATAGTAAAATTGTACTATTTTCAATGACTATAACAGATAAGTCCGCAACTCTCCGCCGCTGGAGTTAATATATTCAGAAACAACTTACTTGGAGCTAATAGTCCCGAAAAATTTAGGGTTTCAACGATTTTTTAATGTTTTTCACAGTCTAATAAAGTCTAATAACTCAGAAACTTATATAACGGTACATTTCACATGGCCAATATTAGTTTCCAAAAACAGTGTTGCCATATTGAAAGTATACTGTTTTAATGTAATGATCATTCATCAGGCTATAGATTTGTAAATAAATTGGATTTTAGCCCATAGAAACACACGTATATTTTCCTTGATACGAGTATTAAGTGTTATTAACACATTAGCCAATAACTTTAACTTTGAGACCTCATATCTCCGAAACGACTTAAAGTATCGAAAAAGTATTTTAAAGGCTTCATAATTAAACTGTATGCTGTCGATTCGTGATATGCTTTGGAATCATTTCTGGCATCGAGTTTGAGTATTTTTGGCCACGCACGCGACAAATAATAGGGCCATTTCCTGCGCAAATGAACCATTAATTCGTTAGTTGAGAAGCATGTGGTACCATCCTGTTGGAGCCACATATTATCTAGGCCGATATACTCAATTTCTGGCCACAAGAAATCCGTTATCATCTCGCTATAGCGAATACATTTACGGTAGCAGCTTGGAGGGCTTCTTTTTTGGAAAGAACTGCCCAATGACGCCGCCAGCCCATAAACCGAACATAAGGAACTGGCCGAACACCCATATGAGTTTT
This sequence comes from Hydrotaea diabolus, assembly GCA_963513945.1. Taxonomy (NCBI): domain Eukaryota; kingdom Metazoa; phylum Arthropoda; class Insecta; order Diptera; family Muscidae; genus Hydrotaea; species Hydrotaea diabolus. The sequence continues at coordinate 186,192,408 of OY740718.1, forward strand.
CACATTTTTAAATAGAATTCAAAATGTATTTTAAATAAATATTGTGAAAAGTGCTGATTTATATTAGCTCAAGTACATGTATGGTTGGTATAAAAAAGGAAACTTAAAATATATATGAATTCAGAATCTCTGTTACAATAAATACATTTAGTTCATATAAATATTAAAATGATTCAACTTATATAAATTATGTAAATCACGGAAAGATAATGATAAATGTACTCTTCGTCTAATCATATTTGTTAATATCCCAATCAACTTCCACTTGTTGTTCACCTTCAACGTGCAAATTCATTTAAAAATTGTGAAACTCAGGATTTATCAACGAAAGAACGGACTGTAAATCTTGTTTTTTGTTAAAAGATATCGGAATAGGAGCAGAATAACATTTGCTCAATTCCGGGTTGTTTATTTTCTGTCGCCGCTGCTTTATGTCTAGTTCCATTAAGTCCTCACTTGACTCTAAAGATAGCTTGTATTGCAAAATTCCAGGCTTTAATTTCTCATACCGCATCCATCGTACCAGTTTCCATTGAAATTTATCACCTTTAAAAAGAAAAAGGAAAATAAACATTAGATTGTAAATGTATAAACAAATGTGATGTTCTTCGCACCTGATGTATTAGTGGTTCTCCATGTATATTTGTTCTTCAACAGGGTGCCAAAGTCAAAAAATTCATCTTGAAGCATCTCAATTGCAATATATTTGTGATTTGAAGTTGCTATTAAAGTAGCCCAGTCATGTGGATGATGTATGGAATTTACGCAATGTTTCTTCTTCTTTTCTATTTGGGAATGAACAGTGTCACATTCCATATTCATATGTCCAACAACGAGAAACTTATGATCAATTATTTCTATAGTTGGATGATCTTCTAAAACCTTTTCAAACATGGCGCAAACGTGAGAATTTCGATTTTGCCCAGGACAGGAGTCGCTGTACAAAATTATATGTTTCACATGTTTCGGTAAATCCATAACACACTTGAAAATACAGGAACCAATCTCTTTGCCCCACGCTTTGCAATGGTCTCGTTCCATGTGTAACAATTGGCTCTGTTTGTTGCTCCATCGTGCATTGTAAAATTAAAAGTCCATAATGGTCGTTTGTAAAAGTACATTGCCGCTTTTAAATGTGGAGTTGGCAAACATTGGTGCAGATCAAAAGTGTACTTTTTTTTGTAGATTTGTCTTTCAAAGAAAGTTCTTTATCATGTTTTTTAGATTCATACGCCATATCTGCCGCTTCGTGGTGCTGTTTTTGTTTTAATTTAAGTATTGATATTTCTTTTTCGTGTAATGCATTTTTTATATCTACCCTTAAATTCTCACACATGTTGCATACGTCAAGATGCGGCTTTTTAAACTTAATGTCCAGCTTCTGAAATATTTCTCGATACGTTGACAGCGAAACAGGTTGAGAATATTTTTCGGTGTATAATCTGTATAATTGAGCTAGGCTTAGACTACACTGAAAATATATCTGCTTTGTATGGCGACGACTGTAATGGCTCTCATATTTTGGAAACCTATTTATGTGATGCAGCACTTCATGATACTTTTCTGTTGACAATTTGTGTTGCGGAAAATGTTTTCCCCTTTTATCGCATTGGAGAAGTTGACCAGTAGTTTCTTTCACTTTATATTTAGTAATAGTTTTGATACTTTGAGCTGTTTCGTCATATATTTTTATAAAACACTGCTTACATACTCTTTTCTTTTGACCATTAATTTCAAAATTATACAAATAGTTGTTCTGCCGATTTCCTGAGTTATTAAGTTTTTGCGTTTTCTTGATTTCAACTTCAATTAAGCCTGACAGATATTGCCGACGTTTGTTGTAGTCGCCTAAATTCCAGTACAAGTGAAAAAGCTTCTTCTGATCTTCGAAATTTAGTTGAGTGTTACACAATCTTCTACATTCCGGAAGGGGTTCAATTTTTCTAGCAGGGACTATTTTATTTTTATAAGTTACATATTATTTTCCAAAGTTTTTGTTACTCCTGTTGTTTATTTTAAATGACGAAGTGGTTGGAAGTTCCAATAGTTGGGTTTCATCAATTTCTGGGAAATCCCAATTACTTAAATTGGACTCAAGAGTTGCAGCCATTTTACGAGTGCTCTCTGTAGATGTGTTAACTGTGGAGTCCATATCCGGAATATAATCTGAGTCATCAAAGTCAGTTTTATGGAAAGGATCTTCATCAATTTCATTCTCATTTTGCTCAATTGCACCTATGTTATTTGCATTAATTTGAGACAACATTCCATCACTTGCGCCAATATCAAAAGATGTTACTGTTTCATCCGCAAACGGTTCTACTACTCTTCCATCCTCAAGCAGATGCTTTAAAACCTTTGTTCTGTTATCACCTTCTCTTTCAACACTTAAATTTCTCTTTTCTGTTAATAGAGGTATTTTTTGAGCCATAGCCGTAAGAAGCCTTCCTCTGTTAATTTTTTTAAATTTTATAAATTAGAAACAACTTATTTTCGTAAAAATTCAATTTTTTTTTTTCATCTGCACACGACAAAAGCATTTGATTTGATTTAAGTTCCCGCTATTTCGCCAAATATCACTTCACAAAAGCACTGATGTTATTAAGAGATGTTTTGTCACAATGAATGCTAGTGCACAACAGGCTATTAAAAGAACTTTACTTTACAACGGAATATATTTATTTCGATTATTCATTTGATAAAAGAACATGACTGAAAATTGGTTGTTTTGTCAAAATTATTTTTGAAAATTATTAGAAACCCATGTCTAAATAGGTTCTTTTGTCAAAATTACGTTATGACATGTTTCTTAGGCCCTTGCAACCTATTTCGAGGTGGGTTGTTTTGTCAAAACCAAATTATACAAATCGCGAGATAGGTTGATTTGGCGTCTTCTATATCTCTCGATCTAGAACATATAGAAACATTCTGATTCAACAGAAAGATGCGCATTCAAAAATTATACATATGATTAAAATATTTGAAAATAGTCCGATCTCGAGTTAGGTTCTTTTATCAAATGTCCACAGATATGATATTACGAATCACGATACTATCAATACTTTAGAAGGTTGGTTATTGCAACAGAAATTCGGTTTATCCAAACGTATTTTTGTGTGACGGACCGATTTCCAACTTGTTGTTTCACTGTGTGCAGAATTATTAAATTTGAAAAAGATTGGATGAAAATTGTTTCATAAGGAGAAGAAGGATCTTTGATCTGCTGGGACTTTAGCATTAGTACTATTAGAAAACATGGAGCGATATGGTCCAATTTCACCTGATCTTTGGGCCGTCCAAACATGATCGGATCTAATTTGTGTCTTCTAGATCGATAGGACCTCAAATCCGTAACATACCCCAATAGCGTCCAACTTCACCAGAGTTAGTTACTGGAAGAGCTCATAACGTTTCAAATGAAACTATATCGGAATTGAATTTTATACCCAACAAATCAGTTCGTGTTTGTGACCTGCAATTTGATTACCTCGTTGGTTGGACAGGCGAACGGATAGCGCTCTATCGAATCATATAGTGCTTCTGAATCCATAAGTATAATCACAATGTAGTTCTTTCTCCTTTTTGATTTTACAAGCACGTAGTACCATCTAAGATTTAAATATTTATTTAAATAGTTAACATTTAAATTCTCCAGAAATTACGATACTTGGATTCAAATTAAATCCAAATATCAATTACACTGCTCGAAAAAATTTACTTTTTATTTATGAATATCTCTACTTATATATGCCTTAAACCTCCTGCAGTGACAATAAATTCAATTTGTCTTTCGGCCAATAAACGTAAAAACCCTGATCGATGGTAAAATACAATTGTTGCAAATTACCAGATATGATACAGAGTTCAGCAAAATTGAGCAGTCATTCTTTGCCTCAAGTATTGAATTCAATTTTCAATGGAAACGTGCGCTTAAAACCCAACTGCACTTAAAATGCAAGGTAAAATCCGTGATCCACAGATGTTTCCAATAAATACCATTGAAGACTTCGGATTGCAAGAACAAAAGTATTTTTTTATTTTTTTCGTCCAGATAAATGTTTTTATGATAAATTTTCAGAGTTTGCTGTTGGGCAATATATGAGGGCGGTTCGGAAACTTCTTAGCCTAGCACAAAAAGCGCGGTATAAACAGAAAAAAGTTAAGTGATTTAGAAACTTCCTTCTCTGCTATGAACACATGTTAAATTTTGTTTCGATCTGGCAACTCAGGTGTTCACAAAAGACGCATCCGCGATTTTTTTACAATGGAAAAATTAGAAATGCGTGGTGTCATTAAATATTTACAGAAAAAAGGTTTATCGGGACAAGAAATTCATAATGATATGGTGAATGTGTTAGGTGAAAGTGCTCCTTCATATGCAACAGTAAAAAATTGGGTTGCTGAATTTAAACGTGGTCTTACAAGCATTGAAGATGAACCACGTAGCGGACGTCCAAAAACAGCAACAACAAAAGAAATTGTAGCCAAAGTGCATGATATGGTATTAAATGATCGACGAATAAAAGTGCGTGAAATTGCTAATATCATGGGCATCTCAAATGATCGAGTCCATTTAATTTTGCATGAAGAACTACAGATGAAAAAGCTTTCTGCAAGATGGGTGCCGGACTTGTTAACAGTCGACCAAAAACGCATAAGAACATTTCTCAAGCTTGTTTGGATCGTTTTCAGCCAAATAAAATGGATTTTAAGCGTCGTTTCATAACTGTTGATGAGACATGGATCCACCACTATACTCCAGAGACAAAATAACAATCCAAACAATGGACTAAAGCTGGAGGAAGTGCCCCAAAGAAGGCAAAAACAATTCAATCGGCTGGTAAGGTTATGGCAACGGGTTTTTGGGACTGCAAAGGTATTTTATTGCTGGAATATCTGCAAAAGGGTAAAACAATAGATTCAGAGTACTATTGCAACCTTTTAGATCAATTAAATGTACAAATTCGAGAAAAACGTCCTGGCTTACAACACAAAAAAAATAATTTTTCATCAAGACAACGCACCAACGCACAAGAGTGTTTTAACAATGGCTAAAATCAACGAATTAAAGTACGAGTTGCTTGACCACCCACCTTATTCTCCTGATTTAGCTCCCAGTGACTTTTACCTGTTCCCAAATCTAAAAAAATCCTTGCTGGCAAGCGTTTTATCTCAAATGAAGATGCAATTACCACTATTTTGAAGACCTTGGGGAAAACTATTTTAATCAAGGGATAGAATTGTTAGATAAGCGTTGGACTAAGTGTATTGAAGTTTCAGGAGATTATATTGAAAAATAAAAATATTTTTGAAAAACTAACTATTCTCTTTCATTGATAGGCTAAGAACTTTCCGAACCGCCCTCGTATGCGAGGCAATTGTCGGTGGAAATTTTCGAATGACACTACTCCAAGCATATGCAATACGTGTGGATTTTTCCTTGACAATTTTTACATTTTTACTGAGCACACGCCATACAAACAAAATATTATACGGCGACTTTTTACATGGTGAAACACTGATGTGGGTGTCCGAGTGAAACTAAAGGAATTTAACTGTTGGGTATTAAAAAAGTGACATTTCACTGAAACACAGAGTTTGCTGGTTGATATGAACAGCCAAAACGCATACAATATAAAAGTGTTGAGTCTGAGCACAATATTTGAGTAATTTTCACTCAAATGGCATGCGTTGTGCTGACTTACGAGTATATGCGGATTATGGATATTTCATCAGAAAACATACAGAAAATATTTAAAAATATTTACGAGTATTCATAAATATTTTCCTCGAACTTCCTATTAAAGAAGAAACTAACATTTCAGTAAATGTTGCAGGATAAATGTTGTCATTGCATTCTGGGTTTTTACTGGCAGAGCAACAATATGGTTACAATTAGATGTGTTCCACAATAAATATATTGTTGCCTCATCAATATTAAAAGTATTGAAATCTCATTTTAAAATTAGTAAAAAATCAAAAGTCGAGCGTGGCCGACTATGTGGCCAACTTTAAAGAGATTTTTGGGCCCCCCTTAACGGGCTTTAACTTTACCTACACACAGAGAACAGATTTGTTGCCATTACGGAATTATTTGCCAACCTAATGTTGGTTGTTTGCTTGTATTCCAATGTTACAACCGAATGTTGGTTGGTTAGACAACAATTTTCAGGGAACTGACACTTTCGGTTGAAGAAAACAAGTGTTGGTAAACCTAACAGAATAAGACGATTATTGAAAATGAATTTGTACATATATTGGCTGTTGTTATAGATTGTTAGTTTTAGTACTTTTTAAAAAAATTACAGTTGATAACAATATTTATTTTCAAACTTTGGTCGGCCGAAGCGCGGGAAAAATCGGTCGCCACAAAAAAATATGGTTGTTGTTTTGAATAATATTGAGGTCTATCTGATCAAGGCTGATCAATGTCACTATGTCACAAGTCTGAGCAATGTCACATTTAAAACCGTTTCTACATTCTGAAATTAATTTGTTCTTTATAGTTTGTATATTTTAATGAACAGTAACTCTTGGAAGCATTCACCGCCTAACCCAAGAAACTTAAACTGTCTGAATATTTTTTGGATTTTTAAAATTTTTTTGCGGAATTCGAAATTGGTTTTCGTCGTAAACAAAGTTTTTATTGTGACTAAAACCGATAAAATATTATATGGTTTTTTTTTTGTTGATGTTGAAATAACCAATGTTTGGTACAATAGCCAACTAAACAGGCTTTGGTCACTACAAAGAACTTTTCTGTTGTCACCACCATGTATTGGTGTTAAAGTACCATGTACTTATACATCACATCATATGGTAGGTTGCCATAACCAGTTGTGGCAACCAATAGTTAAACTGAATTTGGTTTGTATAACTTTGCTTTTGGTTGTGAATACCTTGGTGTGGTTGTAGCAACCATCATATGATATATCAAACCATGTTACCATCAATACTATACTGGTTATACTATGTTGGTTATTGCAACAGACATTCGGTTTATCCAACCAATTTGTTGTTGTTCGGACCGATTTCCGCCTAAATTTTTCTTTGTGTGTAAACTTATGTCATAATCGGTTTTTTGAGTGAAGGCCATTATTTTTGGTAGAGTCGGTTGAACATACAGGTGTCCGTCGCGAAGGTATACTACTTTGTTTGTTTATAATTTTTGATGAAATGAAAAAGAATGGATCTTATATTGATAAATGTTTTGCTTAATGTCGGCAATAATGTATAGAATACAATATCAGATAAATGTCCGCCTCTGTTAGCCTCACAAATGCGAGCCCTTTTGAGCACATTTTTCATTACATTTTCACACATTTTCCGCGGTATTTCATTAATTTCATCACGAATATTTTGTTTTAGTTGCTGAAGTGTTTCTGGTTTGTTTGCATAAACCTTGTTTTTCAGATTTCCGCACAAAAATAAGTTCGGAGCAGTCAAATCAGGCGGCCGTGGAGGCCAATCAACATCACCATTTTTGGAAAATACTTGTTGTGCAAAAAGAGGTCTCGCAATAATTCCATTGTAATCCTGGATGCATGCAATGTGGCAGCGTCTTGTTGATACTACATGTTAATCACGCCCAAAGCAAGCAGTTCTGGCGTTTAAAAGTTTCCAATCATATCGCGATATCGCTCCCCATTGTAAATTACCGTTACTCCAATGGTCCAAAGGTCCAATGATTCCTCCTGACCAAATTGCATACCAGACTGTCACTTTTAATAGTTGCAAAGGTGACTGATGAATAATTTGAGGGTTTTCCATTGCCCAGAACCGACTAGTCCGCTTATTCACATATCCATTTAAATGAAAATGTGCCTCGTCACTAATTATGATTTTTTCATGAAAATCGGGATTGTCATGGGCCAGCTGTTACATCCTATTGGTATATGTACGGCGGCGTTAATGGTCTTGTGGAAGAAGATCTTGTGTCAACTGAATATTAAGTGGAAACAAATGCAAATACTTGTGCAAAATTGTGGCCAAAGTTGTTCTTTAAAGACCAAGCTTCTGAGTACAGCATCGAATTGAGATTGATGGATTGTTTTGAAAACTTTCTTAAGCTGCAGTAATGTTCTCAGCCGTTCTTGCAGTACGTTGTGGTCCATGCTTGGGCCTATCAGCAAAAGACCCTCTTTTTTCGAAATCATTCACTACACAATAAATAGTGCGTTTCGTTGGCACGTTGTTTTTCATCGTCACAGTAATCGAGTGATTGATTGTAATAAAATATTTTAACAATTAAAACACTTTAGTTTATTGACTATTTTTCCATAATAAATTTTGCCACTTCTCTACTTTACAACTGCCAAATATGAACCGTCAAGACAAATCTTTACCAAAATGACGGCAAAACAAAGTAGTATACATTCCCGGCAGACACCCTGTACATGTTTGAGCTATAACTAAATTTGAACGGATATTCTCAACTTCAACCGTGTCCATCCTTTGCATAAGGAACTAACCTTTAACGAACTTCAGCAAAATTATTTGTAATATGTTACTTCTAGAGCTAAGAACACAAAATTGTGTGAACATATGTATAGGGTGATCCATCTAGAGGTATTTTTTCAATAGGGTTTTTTTCACAGATTACGCGTGAGTTGTATTAAAAATTATATTTTATTTGTTTTCAGTACTGTTTGATATTTCATCATGGAAACGTATAATAATGGAAATGAACGATCGGTAAGAAACTGGCTTCGGCCAAAATTTTGTTCAGTGATGATGCCCATTTCTGGCTCAACAGCAACGTCAATAAACAAAATTGCCACATTTGGTCGGAAGAGCAACCAGAAGAGGTCCAAGAGGTGTCATTGTACAAAAAAACACGGTTTGGTGCACTTTATGGCCTAGTAGAATCATCGGTCCATATTTTTCCAAAAAGATGATGTCCGCAACGTAACCGTGAATGGTGCCTGCTCTCGCGCCATGATATCGGACTTTTTGCTACTTCAAATTGAAGCCGTAATCTTGACGAAATTTGATTTCAACATGACAGTGCCACTTGCCATTCAGCTGCTCAAACAATGTGTCCATTGAGATGTAATTTCGAAGACTAGCGGTGAGTTGGCCGCCTAGATCGTGTGATATCACACCTTCAGACTTTTTTCTTTGGGGCTATGAAAAGTCCAAAGTCTCTGCTGACAAACCAGCTACGATTCAGGTTTTGAAAGCCAACATTACGCGTGTCATTAACGCCATACCGGTCGAAGTGCTCAAATGATTTATTCAATTGGAAAAAAAGTTATTTAAGAAATACTATAAACTAGTAGTAACCGAGCTCGTTTAAGTTCATTCTTAATTAACTGTTTTTCTAAAACCTTAAAATAATCAAAACAAACTTTTTATGATGGACATTGCAAATCGATTTTGTAATCAAAACCATGGCGCTAGGTTTTTGCTTAAGCGACCTCTTACTCGTTAAATAAGCGAACAACTAAAGAACACGCGTAATACGGGTATCACGCAACTATTAGAATTATGACTATGATATTTGAAACATATTACGCATAATGCGCCGCGTCATTTAAGTTTTGTGCTGGTTCATCCATTAACCTTTCTATGCAAAACCTTAACTGCTTCAATTAAATATCTCATTATAACGCTGACTGCAAATCATTTCATTTCGTGGCGCTGTTTCTGGCACACAATTCACGTAGAACTCAAGAGAGAGAAAAAATGTCAGCCAGTCACTTTTAAAGTACTTCAGTTGAATATGGATTTAGGCAAAAATTGTTTTTGGAAGTTTTTGCTGACAAATCGTCGAGGATGACGATGACAAACCTTTTCTCATTTCAAACTTGTTCAACAAAAGGGTATTAACTCTTAAAAGTAAATTTTTCAGAAGACGCAAAAAAACTTTTGGCTTACATACTTGAATTACTCTTAATCACTGAAAGCGTCACGCATTGTTATGATAAAAGACTGAAAGTATCGATAGAAGATGTTTACAATGGGCAAAAATTACTTATCACTGTGAGTTGTTATCTTACAAAAAGTGAAATTTTAAAACTCTTAATAATACCCTTTTTGTTCAATAAGACGGTATAAGGAGTATATTTTATGAAATGTTTCCTTTCACTTTTTACGTTTCCCGGCGCCGTGTAAGCCTTTTAATGCACATACGTGTGTGTGCATGGTCCTTTGTGCAAGTCAAGCTAAAAGCCTGTGATTTTCCAAAGTTTTCAGAGTAAGTCATTGTAAATGATAAGAGTGTGGATGTGAAAGTGAATGCCACTACTTTACATTTACTTAGAGTGTGGCAGAGAGATTTGTCAAGTGGAAATTTCTTAAAATTCCCCAGTAAAATTTATATTGTGGATATTGTATGGCAACATGACCTCAACCTTATTGTGGATACTTAAGTGATGGATTTCAAAGAAATTATGAGCGCGACTATTTAATATATATAACTTTCGACAGACGCCATGCATGCATACGTTAAGTTTTACAAACAAACGGCTTAAATTCCATTCATCGACATGGACATCTACTATGCCAAGGCTCTATTGAAGAAAAGTCAATCTTTTATGTTCGATGAGGAATCAATGGTTTGGGACGTAGCTGTCAAACCTAGATACATGAACGCAGAGAAAAGATATGGTTACACTTTGGTCACCGCAACAATAATATGTTCTCTACAATAAAAGCATGTTCGCCGCAACCATAGTATTGTTTTTTTTAATTTATTTTGACAATAGTATGATTGCGACAATATTGCTATTGTTGAAATGTAATAATAGTATTAGTGCCAAATTTAGAAATAAAAATTTGGTTGTAGCAACTATATAACATGGTTGGTGCAACAAAAGTATTGTTATTTAAAATTTACGTTACGGCAATCATACAGTATGGTTGCGACTATGGACATAACAAAACAGGTTTTATAGAGCATACATGTATGTGTGTGCGTATGTTTTTTTGACATCCAAAAAAACACAAACACACCATACAGTGAATGATTGCTGTCCTTAAAAAAACAACACAATCGGAAGGTAGTTCGAGGAATTTTTATTGTGTTTACTTTGTTCGGTGAAATACTCTAATACCGACTGGTTCTCATTTAGGACACGTCGCGGACACGTCGGCATAAGCCGACACTACGAATGGTTTAAATTGGACACGTCGGTATATGCCGACATAGAAAAAATATCGTATATCAACACGTCGGACATAGACGACGTCAACTGCATTGGTTTTATATGTAGTAGCATATTGTGTGCCACTGCAGAAGCAATCAGATTTAAGTTAGTGCCCCAATTCGATTTTCTTTGATTTTGTTTGTTTAACTATAACGGAAATTTTCGTGAGTGGTAGAAAAACATCACGTCGGCTATAGCCGACGTAGTTGTATGCATTTTTGCTCAGTTGCAAAAAAAGTGTCATTGCGTGAGGACGTAATATTTTTGGTAAGGCCGTGATATTTTTGGTAAGTTTTATTTATTTTTACTTTCATTTTCCCTTTGTTATTTTTGCTTTGACTTATAGAAATGGATCACGAAAAGCGACAAGAACATTTACAACAATTGTTTGATGCGTGCTGTACCGACGATTCGTCAGAAGAGGACCCGTATCAAACTGACGGCGATGACGATTCGAACTACACCATGGAAAATTTATCATCAAGTGAAGACGACGTTGATAGTGATGAGGAAAGTGTATGCATTGACAGCGATGGAGAAGCCAATCAAAATATTGACTTCGAAACGGTCGATGTAGAGGCGGATGAAAATGACAAGGATTGGCATGAAACGGTTAGCGAGATACCAAATTTTAATTTCGATTCTACTTCGTCTGGTATAAAAATCGAAATAAGTGATACATCGTTTCCAATTGATGTCTTCAATCAAATTTTTAATAACAACATCATGGACCTACTTATTCGCTGTACGAATGAATACGGACTTCAATTAAGTAACCAGCAGAGAGGTAGCAGATTCAAAAGGATGATGAAATTTTCACCCGTTCATCGTCCTGAAATGTTAAAATTTTTAGGATTGTGTCTACTTCAAGGGCAAATTAAAGTTCCAAAGATTCGTCAGTTATTTTCGAAATCGGCACTATACTATCACCCGGCATTCTCTGCGACAATGTCCGGCAGAAGGTTCGAACAAATCTTGAGATGTCTTACTGCTAATCATGTGCGAGGCGAGTCACATATGGCAAAAATATCTAATTTCGTAAAATTGATAAGTCAGAGTTTTCAAGCTGCTTTCTGCCCCTCTGAGCAAATTGTGCTAGATGAATCGTTGTTACTCCATAAAGGTAGACTCGTTTTCCGTCAATACATTAAATCGAAAAGGGCACGATTTGGAATAAAATTCTTTGAACTATGCGACTCATCCAGCTATGTTTTAAATATTGAAATTTATAAAGGTAAACAACCAGATCCAGCGAAAGGTTCAAAAATCGACGCAATTGTTAATCGACTTGTTACTCCATACTTTGGGAAGGGTCATCACCTATTTTTGGATAACTATTATAATAGTATAAATTTATCTAATGATTTATTGCTGCTCAAAACTCACACTACTGGAACGTTAAGAAGTAATCGAAAAGGTAATCCAATTGAAGTGACAAAAAAGAAATTAAAAATAGGTCAGTATATTTGGAAAAGACAAGGAAAGGTGTATGTATCAAAATGGTACGACAAAAGAGATGTCCTATGTATTACCACCGGCTACAGTCCACAGATGGTTATAACAAAGAACCGATTTGGGGTAGAAAAGTCAAAACCACTTGAAATTGTGAGATATAATGAATTTATGGGTGGAGTAGATCGCACTGATCAAATGACTTCTTATTATTCAAGTCCTCGTAAGACGATTCGGTGGTATAAAAAGGTTATATTCCGCATGCTCGATTTGGCAGTACACAATTCATTTTTGTTGTACAAAAAAAGATTTCCGGCAAAATCAAAAATGGAATTTTTAACTTTTAGAGAAGAATTGATATATGCTATGATAAATTTGCCGAAATCAAAATTTCATCCAGAAAAACCTAGTCGCAAACGTAAATTGACAGTTCCAATTCAAATTGATCATTTTTTGGAGAACATACCCCGTAAGGGTACAAAAAAACAATATATTCGATGTCGTCAATGTTCTAAGAATGGCGTTCGTAAGGAAACCAGTTTTCGATGTGCTGGCTGTGAAGTTAAACCTGGACTATGTGTTGGAAATTGTTTTACTTATTGGCACCAACAACAATCGTCAAATCTAGAATAAGTTTTTTAGGTTTCCTTTTTTTTCTATTCTTATATATTAGTTTTTAGATTATAAGTATTTGAAGATAAATAACCTGCTTTAATTTTATATATGTACACAAAAACCAAATGAATTGACTGTGAAATCGAATTTTTTTTAATTTCTTAAAATAAATGAACTTTTATACCATGAAACTGAATATTCTTACATATTATTTGTTGTATTTTAGCCTATCTACACAAAAAGAAAAATATACTTTTATTGTCAGATAATGACGACGTGTCCCACGATAATATCATATTGCATGAAATAGGACACGTCGGCTCTGTCCGACGTCGAGCATATCCGACGTGTCCCTATAACAAATCAAAATCCCTAAATTGGACACGTCGGTGTATGTCGACATATTATAATTTTTTTGTTTTTAGTAAAAATTTAATATTCAATAAACCACAAACCCAAAACTGAAATCCGATTTTAATTATCTGTTTTAGAAGTCAAATAAATGCATGTGTCATTCTGCTAACATTTTCAAAATTTCGTGTGTCCGCGAAAGGGTTAATAATGCATTAATACGATTATCACTTGTATGAGTAGTCGAATCTATTAATCTTTTTTTGTTAAATTTAAAATGAATTGTTTTAATAAACTAAAAATATACTTACTTGTTAAATAATTAAAAAAAATGAACTCATGTTTAAATACATGACAAATTCAGATCAATTTTTTTGTTACAGATAAAAAGGTATTCGAACAACGAATAAGATTTTGTAATCCACCGGTATGGTACTTTTAGTTGTAAAGGCTGCGTTAGAATTTGTGTGGCATGATGGCCTTATGTACTAAATGATTATCCTTAATATCCCGCCTGCTCTCATTAAAATCATTCGGAGCTTTTTAGATGCACGGACCTTGAGAGTATACATCAACTGTGTTTGCTCTACAGCTGCTGGTTGCCCCCAGGGATCATGTCTGTCCCCTGTGTTATATAATCTATACACATCAGATTTGCCAGTACTGGAAAACTGTGTAACGTCCATTTTTGCAGATGATACTGCAATACTTAGTGTTGGGGTGTCGTCTACTCCAACTTGTTGAGGAGGGCCAATCTCGGGATTCCTGCTGTTGCATTCCTGGACTGCACAGCTCACTGATGTATAATGGGATCGGCTGTAGAACCTTTCCACGTCGCTGTTGTTCCTGGTGATACCGCACTGGCTGTTGATCGGTTGTAGCGCCTTCTTTACGGTGTTCCTTTCTGCTGTGCCTCGTATAAGTATGAACACACGGGTTTGTTTTATGTTTGTTCACACTTTTATTTTATATTTTGTTTAAAAAACACTTAAACTGAAGTTATTTGTTCGAGCTCGCACACACAAGTGTTTGAGCATTGCAAAATGATCTATTGCCTATCCCTCTGTGGTTCAAGTTGACGAAACTGATTGAGAGGGAGAGGCTGGCACAAAGATACGTTCGCGAGCAAAGGGACCTTTTAATGAAAGGGTTTTGGCAACGCACTCTTTGCGGGGGTGGGCCACTGCAGGCCCGTTTGAACGCGAACATGCCGCCCGCCTTGCACCAACTGTGCAACAATGAAAAAGGGGGTACTTAAAAGTAAAGATACAAAAGTTGAATGTTACATCAGTAACAATAAAGTTACAATTAATTCATGTTTTTTACATACTCACATTACTTATGTCATCCATAAGATAAATATCCTAACCAAATCACTATACCCATTCATTAATCGAAAATCCAGTCTGAGTATAAGTAATAAGATGCTAATTTTGAAAACAATATTTCACTCAACATATTATGGGGCTCCGTTATGGGCAAACACTGCCAAATGTCACTTGAATAAACTGCAAGTTGCACAAAATAAGTTACTTAAATTGATATATAATCTACCCTTCTTCTATTCTACGAGACGACTTCACGAACTGCCTAATGTAGAACTAGTTGTAGAAAGGATAGTTAAACTTTCACAAAACTTCAATATGAGATGTATAACATCTATTTACCACCATATCAATGAATTATCTCATTCATAATTAGGTTAAGTAGTTTGAGGTTTTAATTAATTCCTATAAGTTTCTTGTAAATTTTTGCCTCCTTGTATTATATTACATTTAATTTACTAAATTTTCTAAAATGTAAATAATTATAAGGAAGAAAAGATACCTCTTAAACTCTAAGTTGTATATAATATGTTTGTACATAACCTATCGTATATTACTCGTATTGAAACAATAAATTGAATTGAATTGAATAAGATTTTTCTTATTTTAATTGTGTACACAGCACTAGTGGTCTTTGTACAATTTTCCTTTTTTGTGTTGTGTTTTTTGCCCAGAAACTGTTGTACAAATCCTGCTGACCGCGAGTTGTAATAGGCAATGAAAGTCACCTGTTTCATCCTGAAACGAAAATGTCACGTCTTTATTTATATAGGGTGATCATCTCTAGGTATTTTTTCAGAACAAAAAATAATATAAAAATTCAAATCAAGTGTGGAATCTTTATAGGTAATTTGAAAGGACATTTTATGGCTTTTTTTGAATATAATTTCTTTCAAATTTTGGCCGCAACTACGCCTCAGGGTTTCCATTCTGAGGATCCAATTTTGGATGACTCCTTCGAGCATTCCGATCGGTATGGCTTTAATGACACTCGTAATGTTGGCTTTCAAAACCTAAATCGTAGCTGGTTTTTCAGCATAGACTTTGGACTTTAAGTAACCCTAAAAAGAAGTCTAAAGGTGTGATATCACTCGATCTAGGCGGCCAACTCAACTGTCCAAAACTTGAAATTAGTTGCTTTTCGAAATGACCTCTCAATTCATTGTTTGAGCAACTGTATGGCAAGTGGCACCGTCCTGTAGAACCGAGTGTCGTCAAGATTACGGGCTTCAATTTCTGGTAGCATAAATATCGATATAATGGCGCGATAGCGAGCACCATTCACGGTTACGTTCCGGCCATCTTCATTTTTGAAAAAATATGCATCGATGATTCCACCAGCTTTTAAACCGCACCAAACCGTGGTTTTCTCTAGGTACAATGGCACCTCTTGAACCTCTTATTGTTGCTCTTGTTCAAATGCGGTAATTTTGTTTATTAACTTTGTCGTTGATCCAGAAATGGGCTTCATCACTGAACAAAATTTTGGTCATAAACAGTATATCATCCCGTTTCTCACCGAACGGTCATTTCCATAATACAGTTGCCAACATTTGAAGGTAATAATTTTCAAAAAATAAATGTCATAAAATGTCCTTTTAAATTACCAATAAATATTCCACACTTGATTTTAAATTTTTGTTGTTTTGTTTTGAAAAAATACCTCTAGATGGATCATCCATTATTATTGATCGTTATACAATTCAAATGCGATCTAGCCATTTCCATCATTCCAAACAAAAGAGCTAGAGTCTTCAAATTTGCAGATATTTTGCTTCGATTCGTGTTGAAAATGGACCAAATAAGGATAAAGGGAAACTTAGAAAAAGTTTTGATCAAATTTTTAATTTTAGGACATTTTAGATATGTAATTTAATTTATTGACTCTTAAATCATACATTTTTGGGAGTGGTAGGTATAGATTCTTTAACTTTTCTATAAATAGGCGTGGTTAATTGGACCAGGGGCGTTGTGGCCCAAAAACCATCCGCATCGGAAACATATACTTAGTAGGGACATAAATACTGTTACACACGTTTTATGCTGTAAAGTAAAAAATACTGAATGTTTTTGGACCAAATATTTTAAATTTATTTTTTGATGTATATTGTATCTTATATTATTCGAAATGTCCGCCTTTTGCCTTTACACATGCCTTAAGTCGCACTGGTCAAACGTCAATAGCTGCACGAACCTCGTCCATTGGAAAATTGGCCACAGCTCGAACCAAGGCAGTCTTATTAGATCCAATGTTGGGGAATCTTTTGTGACAACCCTTGTAATCTGAAACCGTCCACAATTTGTAGTCCAAAGGGTTCAAATCTGGACTGCCTGAGGGTCATTCTTCAGAGGAAATGAACGCTGGCAAATTGCTTCGAAGCCAGGCCTGGGACGTTTTAGCCTTATGGGCCGGCGCAGAATCCTGCTGGAAATTACATGGCTGGGTTTGGAACAGGGAATTGTTAAGAGGCTACACAACAGCTTCCTAATCGGTTTCTTGGTAAACTTTGGTCGACGTTTTGACTCCTTGTTCGAAGAAATGCAGGTCAGTGACCCCATTGTAAGAGACACCCCACCAAACCATGACTGAAGTCGGGTAAGGACCCTTTTCCACCCTTGGGATCCTTCCTTAGGTGACCGCGCATACACTCTATTATTTCGCTTGTTAAATTTTTCCTGAACGGTAAAAATGTTTTCATCGGTGAACAAAATTTTTCTTTGCAAGTTATCAGCGTGCTTCACCAAAAACCTTTGCATTTTTCAATCCTATTTTTATTAAAGCTGCAGTCAATAAATGTCCGGTACGTCGTTTGAAAGCCCCAAGTCCCAAATCTTTTTTATTGATTCGACTCATGGACTTTTGCGCGATATTCATCTCACGGGCCATGATTTTTTGTTTTCGAAGCGGATTTCTGTGAAATCTTGATTTAAAGGCTTTAGTGACATTCAGTGTTCGAACAAACGCGGTCTTCTACATCTCCAGTCTCCTCAAACAGTTTTATGCATCGGTAGACGAACATGCGGCTTATCCCTACTGGCCGGAGCGTTTTGAAAATATCGCTTTTTTCATTTCACACTTGAAAAGCGCTATTACAGCGATATGGTTCTCATTATCTGTCCACTCCATGATGAAAGTTGAAACAATTTTAAAATCCCGTTACAGACTAACGCAATTGAGGTTAGCTTTCAAAACCTATATGATATTAACGGGGTGTGTTCAGTTCTACTATTGAAATGGGTGTGTTCAATGTTGTAATAGAATTTATGTCCCTACTAAGTAGTTGACCATGTGGAATTTCTTCACAAATCCAAATATGTACCTTTATTTAAGAATTTATTTTACGGTTCGAAGAAACTTGGGGCCTTGAGAACCAAATCGGACAAAAGGACAAAAAAGCTGCCCTTCGGAGAAGTAAAAAAGTCCTGATAAAGTTTTTATTTTTAAACCATTTTTGCTATGTATTTTGATTAAATAACTTTTAAGTTTAAATAAATATTTTAATAACACTGTGGAACATTTTTGGGGTTATTGTCTGGGGGGTAAGAAATTCCAAGTCAGGGTGATGGTACTAGGTCAGTATATTAAAACCCTCAAAGGGTTTTGCGTTCGTATGTGCCAGTTTTTTTATGACCTTTTACATTTTTTCCTTATCTTGATGTTTTTTCGCTTAGTTGTAAAATGTTGGCAAAAACGTAGTTTGACATAAATCGAGAACGACTAGTTAGATTTTGCTGAATTAAATTGAGAAAAATTAATAATTACATTTTCTTTAATCCATTAATATACTGTTTCTCTACCAAATCAACATTTTTGCAATTAGATTATTTAAAAATTCAAATAAAGTGTAAAATCTTAATTGGTAATTTGAAAGGACATTTTATGGCGTTTTTTTTCTGAAAATAATTACCTTCAAATGTTAGCAACTGTATTATGGAAATGAGCGTATATAACAGATTAGACGGACACCGCCATATGATTTAAGAAAACTTAGACCCATTAATATTCGGTATTAAGGGAATTCACAAAGTACCTTTATAAATAAAGTTTAATCACTTCGATCAATGTCAGCATGACATTTTTTATAAAAACAGGTTAAATTGTCAGAGTGTGTCTGCTGCACGAAAACGTGCTGTAAAAAAAATACAGGCTCCTCCAGCGACAAATTCTAACTGTAGCAAGCAAAAGCTCCCTCAAATACTCGTGTGCAAATAAAAAACCTAGCAATTTTCTTTCCTGTCATTTCTTCTACTTGAAATGATAACCAGCAACATGCCATCACATAATATTCTCAACTCACGTCAGACGTCTGCTAGCTTCTGGTTAGATAAGTGAACATTTCACAGTGGACATAACGAAGAGTTTCGTGCAGGATCTGTGGCGCAACACTCGCTGAATGGAAAAAGTCGCCAACAACTTCTTATGATACTTCCACTCTTGCAATACAAGTTGTAATGTTGCAGAACATATCCTAGCAGACAACACCATGGCAAAGGACACTTAAGGGATCAAAATCAAATGCAGAAAAACATGAACGAATTGTACTCGTCAGTGTAAATAATGTATAAAATAAATAATGTTGTTCCTTTATTCAGCGGAAAGCAAAAGGATAAATGTCGCTTTGCCACACTATCAGTAGGACTGCCACCCTTACCAAACCCATCGGCAATACAAACAAACCAACAGTTGGCAATGGGCTGACATGATAGTCGGAAGTTGTAATATTCATAAATTCTCATAAGGGACGAAAGTATGAACATACACTCACAAATGAATCCAATTTTCTGTAGATGTGCGAGTACTAACCACTGTGTCGTAACTCCATAAAATATGAAGTTTATATCGTAGAGCAGACTTTGTCGTCACAGTAGCTGACAACTTTGTACAGAATGGAACTGAGCTGGGTCTGCTGACAATTTATTCAATGGAAGAAGATGGTGTTGTTGTTCAGTATAGTAAGTATATCTTCAAATCAAGAGCAAACAGTGTTTTGAAATACCATATAAGTACAATCGTATCTTTTCAGTCTGGCTCAAAGTTATATCGCCTTCTCCATATCTCAAAAAAATTGTAGCAGGGTAGGCTCCATTTTCCGATGCCGATTAATTAGACACAAATTGATTAACTAAGATATGGCAACGTTTTTTTATTAGTTATGGTCATTTTTTTAGTCATTTCCTTTGTGGAGCGGAACCAGGATGAATGTTTATTTCCTTTTGCTAGGCTTCGCAATCTTATTGTATACCTGCACAATAAATGATTTAAGTGCACCTAGATCATGCGCGTGTTTCCCAAAGCTTCGAATACTAAGAACTCTCCCATTCTTTCCGGTTCTTTCGTCGTTCTTGGCTTAAAACTGCCATGTAATAGATAATCGGGTCAAGAAAGATATACTTCTTGTAAATGTTCAGCAGTCCCTGCGTAAAGATGGTACTATACATGTACACATCGCTTATAAGACCATTCGGAGCTTTGGTATGGCAAAAGGCGACAAAGAAGACAACCATTGCAAAGCTCCAGATAATGACTCAAAGATCAGCATGCACTGGTGTTTTTGAAGCAATATGCACCTGGGCTTAGGAGGTTCTAAACGCAACTACTCTTGATCTCGATTGACAAGTCGCCATTTCAGCTGAACTTAAGATACCTTCAGACTCCCTATCTCAGATTTGACCACTCTTCGAATAGAATCGTGAATTTCCTCTCAGAATGCTCCAAAATGTATTGCTGGTCGGGTCGGTAATTTTTTCGATGGAAGCCAGCGTGGAGCCCACCACCGTCTCCGGAACGTCTGCAGTGTCTTCAAGATGATTTTTTCGTCATTTAGGAAGCCTGCTCGTTATTTTTCCATTAGAACAATATTGGACGGATTTGTATTTGCATTGAGCGGTCTAACTTTCTTTGAAATGCTGTATTACCCCCTTCACTTTAGTGAAATAATCTAAGAAGGTTTTGGCGGGACTGACCTTCCCGTCAAAGGTATCTTTCTTGTGGACACCTGGGCACAGGAATAAACGTCTGGGCGATATGTGCTTCCCTTAGACTGGACAGTGTAGGTAACTATACCGCTAAGGTCTATTGGGGTACTATTCAGAAACTACCTGTTTTAAGATTCATACCGAATCTCAATGAACAAATGGTCTCTATAGAACCAAAATCGATTCAAATCTTTTATATCCACACACAGAAAAAATATCAGTTGGAAGTCGGTCCGAACTATCAAAATTCGGCTGAATAAACCGAACATCTGTTGATATCAATATTCCATAGTGTTGATGGTTACATGGTTCGCGATATCATATAATGTTTGCTACAACCATATAACGGTATTTACAGCCAATAACACATTTATACAAACCGAATTCAATTTAACTATTCGTTGCAACAATTGGCAGTTATGACAACCAACCAATTGTGATGTACATGTTACTCTGGTACCAATAATTGGGGTGACAACAAATTAGTTTTTTGTTATGATCAAACCCTATTTATTTAGCTGCTGTAACATAATAATGTTTATTTCAACATCAGCATATAAGCCCTTTAATATTTTATCGGCTATATTCACCGATCACCATATTTCGAACTCCCCAAAATATGTATAAAAACAACAAAAAATGGTCAGAGAGTTAAAGTTTCTTGGGTTAGACGATTAATGCATCCAAACTGCCATTTACATAAGTGAACTATATTGTGATCCATCTAGAGGTATTTTTTCAGAACCAAAAAAAAAAAATTCAAATCAAGTGTGGAATCTTTTATCTTTATCTTTGGTAGATTGAAAGGACATTTTATGGCATTTTTTTGAAAATAATTACCTTCAAATGTTGGCAACTGTATTATAGAAATGAGCGTTCGGTGAGAAAAAATATTTTCCAGAATATAGAAACAGGCTTTACTATAATTTAGAGACATTACACAGACTTGATCAGAACTATCGCCCTAATTACCGAAACAAATACAATTTTTTTTTGGCGGCGAGCCAAATTTCCGAGTATTTTCCACCCAAAGCTTGACAATAAATATTCGTCAATATATTAATTAATTAATTCTTTTCTAATTGTGGCATCGTTACAATGCTTATAAAAACACCTGTCTAAAGACGTATCAGTTGGCCCATTACAAGCCGCTAAAATATAACATTTGTTCAAAAAGTACTTATAAACAACAATCTATAACCAAACTAGTACATGTACAAATTCAGCTCCAATAATCGTTTAAATCTGTTAGGATAACCGATAATTGTTTTTTTTCGACCAACAGTGCCAGTTCCCTTTACTGGAAAATGCTATGTAACCAATCAACATTTGATTGTAACGATGAAATACATGGAAAGTAAGTGTAACCAACAACATTCGGTTGCAAAAATTCGGTTGTGGCAACTGTGTGCATGAAAGAAAGGAAGAGCGATATATGTATTTACTAGGTACAGGATTATTGGCAACCATGAACGGCGTTCAAAACTACAGTACACTTGAACACTTTCTCTTTGGCTGCTCTGCCCTAAAGAACCACCGATATATAGCACTTTGCTCAGTGTTCCTAGATAACATAACTGACGTATTCGATCGATCCCAGTGACGTTATTAAACCATGACAATCGGTTATTCTGTGCCATCTTTTCTTAAAAGGTACATTACTTGACGCTTCTATGCTACTGGGGCGGCGACGTAAAACAATCCGCAAAACATTACAATTATGGCAATTACTTAGTAGGGACATAAATACTGTTACAGAATTGAACACACCCATTTCAATAGTAGAACTGAACATACCCCGTTAATGTCATATGGGTTTTGAAAACTAAGCTCAATAGCATTAGCCTGTAACGGGCTTTTAAAATTTGTTCAATTTTCATCATGGAGTGGTCAGATTAAAGGAACCGTATCGCTGTAATAGCGCTTTTCAAGTGTGAAATGAAAAAAAGCGATATTTTCAAAACGCTCCGACCACTAGGAATCAGCCGCATGTTTGTCTACCGATGCATAGAACTGTTTGAGGAGACTGGAGATGTAAAAGCCGCCACCGGTCGGGCCGTCCACGCTCTGTTCGAACACCGCATGTCAAAGCCGTTAAATCAAGAATTCACAGAAATCCACCCCGAAAACATAAAATCGGGCCGTTGAGATGAATATCACGCAAAAGTCCATGAGTCGAATTATTAAAAAAGACTTGGGACTTGGGGCTTACAAACGACGTACCGGACATTTATTTACTGCAGCTTTAAAAAAATAGGATTGAAAAATGCAAACGTCTTTTGGTGAAGCACGCTGATAACTTGCACAGAAAAATTTTGTTCACCGATGAAAAAATTTTTACCGTTCAGGAAAAATTTAACAAGCAAAATGATAGAGTGTATGCGCGTTCATCTGAGGAAGCATCTGAACTTCTGAATCTGAACTCATTACCCAGCTTCAGTCATGGTTTGGGGGGGTGTCTCTTTCGATGGGGTCACTGACCTGTATTTCTGAGAACAAGGAGTCAAAACATCGGCCAAAGTTTACCAAGAAGCCGTTTTAGAGCTACTGTGAAGCCTCTTTACAATTCCCTGTTCTAAAAATAGCCATGGACTTTCCAGCAGGATTCTGCGCCGACCAGTAAGGCTAAAACGTCCCAGGCCTGGCTCCGAAATAATTTGCCAGCGTTCATTTCCTCTAAAGAATAGCCATCAGGCAGTCCAGATTTGAACTAATTGGATTACAAATTGTGGATGGTTTTAGATGACAAGGTTTATCACAAAATATATCCCAACATTGGATCTCTTAAGACTGCTTTGGTTCGAGCTGTGACCAATTTTCCAATGGACGAGGTTCGTGCAGCTATTGACGATTGGCCAGGGCGACTTAAGGCGTGTGTAAAGGCAAAAGGCGGACATTTTGAATAAGTAGATTCTTTTTGGATACAATATACATCAATAAATACATTAAAAAATATTTGGTCCAAATTTTATTTTACATCATAAAACGTGTGTAACAGTATTTATGTCCCTACTAATTATGTTGATATGAGCCTAATATAGAAGAATTTCATGCTTTATAACATTTAGAGTCGACTGTGACTTTACAAAAAATGATATCTTATGTCTTCGAATTTCTTTACGATTTTAAAATATCATTCGCTCATATTAAAAATATAGAATAAATAACATGGCAACAGAAACGAGAAGTTTGTCTGAAATCCGTGTTTTGCCATCACCAAAACATCCATCGTATTTATTATTAGAAAAAACTCTCACAGCTACAATGACACAAAGCCATAAAGCCAGACACTTCTATTCATTAGTTCCCCAATGTTACCGCTTTGTTTGGGTTGTGTCTTTTTCGGGTTTCACTGTATCCTCAAGATTTCCACTGAAAGAAATTGCTTTTTGTTGGTGTATTCTTTGGCAAATATTTGACACAATAAGGAAAAGTGTTGTTTGCATGACTTTAGTAATTTTGTCTATTTATTATGTCATGGCAAATATTTGTGGTCTACTATAAAGAGCGCGGCCATGATGATGCGATATTAAAGAAGTGCGTAAACAAAAGCAAACTCAAAAGATTCAATTTATATGAAAACGGATTTGTGGTTCGACGAATCAAATTTAAAACTAAAAAAGTACAGGTTAGTACGAAACCAATTTTTTTAACAATTCTAAAGAAACCAATTTTATTTTTAAAAATTACGAAAAAAACTAAAGAGTGGTTAAATTTAATAGCCGGTGTTGATTTTGAAAAAACACAAATTATTTAGGAAATTTTTGTCATTTTATTTTATTATGATAATACTGGTACGGTTCAATTATGTATGGAATAAAATATCGGCCAAAATATTGGCCACACCTCCATCCGAAGGTCCAAATTTTCGATGACGTTGAGGCATAATTGTAACAAATAATCTAATCTTAATCAACGTAAACCTTCTCTTTCAAACAACCCCAAAGAAAGAAGTCCAACGTTGTCAAACCACATGATCCAATTAACATCACCACAGCGTGCGATAACACGAACATTAAATTTGTCGCGCAAAAGTGCCATTGTTTCGTTAGCTGTGTGGCAAGTGGCACCGTCCTGTTGAAACCACATATCGTCCATATCCGTATCTTCCAGTTCGGGCCATTAAAAGTTCTCACGATAGCAAACACCATTCACAGTAACTACTTGACCGGCCCCATTTTGGAAAAATACGGTCTGATGAAGCCGCCAGCCCATAAACCGCACCAAACAGTCACTCTTCTGAGTACAATCACTCTTGGATTATCATTCGCCCAAATGCTGCAATTCTGCTTATTGACGAATCCACTGAGGTGAAAATGTGCCTCATCACTGAAGATGATTTTCGTCGAAAATTGGGCATCCTAACCTGAATAACTTTAAGGCGTTGCTCGCTTGTGGATCTTTCCCTGGTTTAAATTGAGTTAGTCTAAAATTGAGAAATATCAAATGAAAGGTGTGGTTCACATTCAACATCGGCCCTTAAAATGTAACCATCCTTTATAAAAAAGCCAAAGTCGGGCGCGGCCGACTATACTTCAATGCCATGTACTGCTTGATGTTTAGAAAGGCCAACTAAAAATGTACCTAGATTTTTAAACTATTGGCGTATTTAAATTTGTGAACAACTTTAATTGTTTTTTGGTAAAATCGGTTGAACATTATCTAAACGTGTTTTACCCAATTTCAACAGCGCCCGTCCTTGGAACGAAGAACTTACTTTGCCGAACTTCATTGACTTAATATTTGACTTCTTCTCTAACTTTTTTTCTTGTAACCAATTTATTACTTTGCCATATAGGGTCATATACGAGGGTTGATATTTATATTTCGGGTCCTGGCAGTACTAGTGTTTCCAGATGCAAACTGGAACTTCCATTGGAAGCTTTAACATTTATTAGCATAACTTCACTCAGAACGTTTTGTCATTTGAGTGCGAATTCTTTTGTTTACAGGGTGTTGAAAAATTTATCTCAGTCAAAAAATGGAACTACCCCGTGAATATTTTCGTGCGATGATTTTTTACGATTGTCGGCGTGGGTTATCGAGACAAGAGTGTTTAAATCAACTTGTTTCGACTTTTAGCGATGAAACAACACCAAAACCCACTGGTAATCGCTGGTACCAAGAGTTCAGTCTCGGACGCTTTTGCTCCAGGATGAATTTCGTGAAGGACGTCCAACTTGAATCACTTTGCAAGAAACAATCGATGCTGTGCGTGAACTGATTAAGCAAGACCGACATGTGACAACCCGCGAGATTGAGGCATCCCAGGTCATTAGTATGACAAGAGTCAATAAGATATTGCATGTTCATTTGTTCGTTGGTCGAAGTAAAGGATTGCGTTTTATTCGGTATAACCGGCCATGTTGGCACAGTGCCTTTAGTGGAACGTAGGACGGTTAGTTCTGAGTGGTATACGAGGGTTGCAATATATATTTCTGGCCTAGGCAACACTAATTGTTGCCTGGCGCCATCTGACATTTCCATTGAAAAGTTTGACATTTTTTTATCATAAACGAGCTGAGAACGTTTTGACGTACGACCATCATTTGTGTTGTTTACAGTGACTTGAAAAAATCAAATTTGGCAAAAAAGATGAATTAGCTCGCGAACATTTTCGTGCGATCATTTTTCACAACTTTCGACGTGGATTATCACCACAAGAGTGCATCGGAACTTAAATCTTTGTATGGCGATGAAGCACCATCCTATAGCACTGTGAAAACCTGGATTAATGAATTCAATCGAAGCCGACACTCGCTCAAAGACAAAGGTCGTCCAAAAACGGTCGTTTAGCCAGAGAACATTGATGCCTTGCGTGAACTGATAATGCAAAATCGTCATGTGACATTCCGTGAGACAGAGGCATCCTCGGGCATTTGTTCCACCAGTATACATTCAATATTACATGAAAACCTGACCTCATAAAAGGTTTGTTATCGTTGGATCCCGCACAATTTGACAATCGTTCGAAAAAAGGCTCGTGTCGATTGGTGCAAAGAAATTTGGCAAAAATACGGTCGCGGTGCTTTAAAAACGTTAATAAGATCGTCACAGGGACGAATCATGGATCTATGCATATGTACCCGAAATAAAACAGCAATCGACCGTGTGGGTCTTCAAAGACGAGCCAAATCCAACGAATGTAGGAAATGATCGCCTGTTTCTTCGGCAAAACTGGTCATGTGGCGACTGTTCCGCTTGAGCAACGTAGAACCGTCAATTCTGTGTGGTACACCAGTTTTGCTGATGAAACAGGCGACCATTTGCTTCGAAGTGCTTCTTCCACGAACAACTTTCGTTAAATTTGGTCTTCGAAGACCGATTCGGTCGATTGCTGTTTTGTTTCGAGCTCATACGCATAGATCCACGATTCGTCACCTGTAACGGTCTTATGAACGTTTTTTGAAACCGCGATCGTATTTTTTCAAAATTTCTTTGTACCAATCAGGTCTTTTTTTAAGCGATTGTCAAGTTGTGCGGGATCCTACGAGAAAAGCAAACCTTTTTTACGGGCAGGTGTTCATGCAATATCGAATGTATGCTGGTGGAACAAATGCCAAAGGATGCCTATTTCACGGTATGTCACATGACCATCTTGCATTATCAGTTCACGCACAGCATCAATGTTCTCTGGCACAACGGCCGTTTTTGGACGACCTTCGGCTTTGACCGAGTGTCGGCCACGATTGAAATCATTAAACCAGTTTTTCACGGTGCTATAGATGCACTCTTGTGGTAATAATCCACGTCGAAATTTGTGTGCCAATTTGATTTTTTCAAGTCATTTTAAGCAACACAAATGGTGGTCGTACGTCAAAACGTTCTGAGTACGTTTTTGCTAAAAAATGTCAAATATTCCAATGGAAATGTTAGATGGCGCCAGGCAAAACTTCTCTTACTCATAAAGTCGACGGCATTAATGACTTGGAAAACCCGCAGCTGAAAAATTGTTAAATGTTTTTGTTTATAGGTATAATAGTTATGCGCACCCCTTGGAAGTGCAAGAATTATATAAGCCATATGAATTCCCAAAGGACAAGGTCCTGGTAGGTCTCAATTACTTTTTATGTGCAGGGGAAGTGACGGGTAGCAGGCTTTTATGTCATCTATTTTTATTGCTGTAAGGGTGGTCCAATCATAATGCACCATGTAAAATGTGAGTCACACCTTAACCTTTTTTTTCCTTCGTAATTTAATTTGATATTTCATTGTCTCAGTGTTTGACAAATTCAACCATAGATAGGTACACAATTGAGCAACGTGTTCCTAAGCCTCTTAGGAAAATAAACGTTCTGATCAAAATGCATTTCGCGCACTTCATGATTGGTCAGTATAATCAACTAATTGTGCCCACAGTGGATTCTCTAACAAGCAAAAATGCGCATTAGGGCACTAGCATCCGCTAGTGATTGTTCAAAAGCCGATGCAACCTCAACGAGTGACTGTTTGGAGCGGTTTATGGGCTGGCGGCATCATCGGGTCACACTTCTTCGAAAACTAGGCCGGCTAAGTTATCCAGTAATCCGGATAACTTCAGTTACTCTGAATTGTGTTCGATTTCGCGATAAGATAATGGACTTCTTGTGGCTAGAAATTGAGGATATTGACCCGGGCGATATGTGGTTCCAACAGAATGGTGCCACTTGTCACATACGAGTATATTGCATATCGTTGGATATATGTGTCAGTAACCGTATATCGTTATGCTTAGTCTAAATCCTCTAGACGGCTATTTTGCCATTAGGTGATGCCCCTTGGCATTGACATACCGTTGATTGGAATGTCGTCAAGGACGACATTGAATATTAAAAGGGATAGGGGAAGGCCCTGACGAATACCTACTTTGACATTGATTGGATTTTCCAGAACGAGACATTTAACAGTCATTGTCATATAGAGCCTTAATAAAAGATATGATCCTTTCTGGTATTCCCTAATAGTATTCCCCAAGTGCGCTCGAGATTGTAAAGTTATAAAGGGCAACGAATGTTGTTTAAAGGCGATAATAAAGAGGTAAATTGACAAGTGCCTATAGGCTGATTTCTCCGTTATTATTCTAAGACAATTGACGAGACCAATGCCATATTTGTAGGGAGGAAACCTGTTTGTTCCTTACGAATGCTATGGAAAAGTGCATCGAATAATCTTCCTTTTATTGAACGAGTATTATACCTAGTTTGCAGTGCTAATAAGCCTTATTTCCATACAGCTCCTTCGTTTCGTCAGATACCCCTTCCTTGGAATTTTAAAAATCGTGGCTGAGTCGGTTGGTGTTCCACAAGTCATCTATGAAATGGTGTATAAGATGGACGCTTGCATAGGAGTCGGCTTTTGGTAACTCTGGAGATATTTTGTAAATTCGGGTGCTTTTTTGTTCATGAGTGCTTTTATTGCATTCTCGATTTCCGATATGCTGGGCCCGCCAGTCATTAAAGTCTTGTCTTTGGATAAGCTAAGGTCTGAGGCAGGTAGTTCTTGTTGGGTTGTTGAGCATTGACGCAAAATGTTCCACCTACCGAGTTGATATCTTTTAGATGTGATGAGCTGTCAATATCTCTTGCTTAGAAGTATGCTGGATGCAAAACCCTTAAGTTTGTAATTATATACATTATCCTCATCCTGTTTGTCTCACAGGCAGTTTGAGCCTTTTTGGCAAGGTCTTTAAACCTCTGGCGTATATCTCGTCTAGCACTGAGCTTCTCATCTTTGTCAGTACTATGCAATTAAAATATTTAAATATATTTTTAAACAAAAAATTAACTAGCAATTCTGTAATAAAAGAATTCATTATTTTTTGATTTTGGGTGATAAACGAATACATATATTTACAGGAAATATATACAGCCCTTCTAAGAAAGAAAGTCACATCTCCGTTTTAGTAGTTTTGAGATATTTAGCTTTTTTTACTACGAAATACGCTGGAAGTAGTAGATCTGACCATTTGCTTAACGTTATTCAGTCTTTTGCAGTTGACTATGGGTATTTTATGTTGAACACAAAAATCAGAAACTCGTTCTCGGTACAGAATCTGCCCTTAGCTCAATTTTGGAATTTTGACGCTTGTGACTTTCTTAGGACTACAGTATAACCCGTATATCGAAAATATTTTCATTGTGATGGGATGGAAAAGTTCACATATTTACCTAAAAAAATGTAAAAATGTTGAACGGTTGCCTGTTGGTTGGATTACAGTTTCGGTAAGCGCTGCTGCAACATTATTAGACCCCAAAAAACGATTATGCTGTAAACATGTTCAGCGGCTTTATACTTAGGAGCAGGCAGATTCGCATTTTACGAGAACTGTAGGCAGTAGATCGTAGATCATTTCAAACATCGTCACACATGATGCAACAATCCTTTTTCCCAATACTGCTAATATTTAACTGGAACTCATGGTCAAAAGTATGAAAGCTTCGTCCCGTGCTCGGCCAATCTTATGAGTTATCCACTTGTTTAAGATATTTTCTTCCGACTTTGAACTTGAGTTTTTCTGTATAATTATCGTGCACACTTACATTCCCTTAACGGCGGTCCACTCGAAAATGCAATCAAAAATGTTAGATTTCTATAATTTTATTCAAATTCTTTATACCATAAGTACCTACTACCTGTTTATATAGCTCTGTTTTTCGTGCTGCTGCTAAGGGACACCTACTACGTTTTTAACATTGGGAAACTTGTTTTTTTATAACTTGGCAATTTGTCCTATTTGCAATGGAACTTTTTGGATTTTATGCATCTCATTTTGCCAAATAAATATTGTAGAATTGTTTTTCTCTCGTATTGTCTTTGTGCGCAATAAATTATGCAAAGTGTCTGCACCCAAAATATAAATTGGCCATAAAGCCAAAGTACGGAATTGCAAATGAAGACCGCAGCCAGCCGTCGTTAATGATAAAAGCACATTTAAAATTGTTTATGTTCGAAGAATTTATGTGAGTCAAATTTGGAAAAGATTTTATGTGTTTATTTGTGCTGAAAGGCAATTCCGGGCTATTAATTAAGATATAAAATAATACAAATCTTACAAAACAAAAAAAGATGATAAGTTATTGTATTATTGTTGAGGGTTTCCACTATGGACGGGTAGATTTTGACATTTCATGGAGGTAAAATTGTTTTGTATACTGTTCTTTTGTATTTCTTTTTACTTCGAAGACATAAAAGAAACTCAATGTGTCAAGTTATGGCTTCTGGCTACACGTAAATGAAAATAGGGTAAAGTACGAGTAAAATAAACCTTTTTTTATTTTAAAAGATCGGTTAAACCCTAATCGTATCATTCACTGACTTCGGTTCCATATTAAAAGTAAAAGTTGTGTCTTACATAAAACAAAAAATTTACGACCCATACCTTTAAATATTCCACCATTAAATAATTTTTTTTAAAAAAAAAAAAAATAAAATAGAATTAATTTTGTTGTTTTTATAAACAATTTTCGATTTAAAGCACCAAGCAGTTTTGCAAAGTCGCTTATACAAAACTGTTTGGAAACATAAAAGAATTACGATACTGTAAGCAGAGAGAGCGAGAGAGAGAGAGAGAGCTTATAAAGAAACAAATCATGCAATTTTATATTAAACATGTTTTGTGCTCAGTAATTACGAGTATCTAGAATAGTTGAGGCAAAACCCGGATGATCAAAAAAAAAATTAAAATTCGTTGCAAGTGAATAGTTTAAAAACCCGCATTAAAACAGATGATATGAATTAATTATATAAGTATTAAAATTTATGTAGTGTTTATGAAATACACTTACGTAATTTCTCTTAAACATTAACGAAATTAAAGTACTGATTTTGAGCAATGACGATGTAGTTTGTGCTGATAACGCTAACATTAATGATAATTTTGAGAAATCGGGTAGTTCCTGCCGACTGAATGTAAAGTGGACTTTTGTGAAAGTATCTTAGACTTAGAAATGGAAGAATTTTATTCAATGGTTAAGATACTCAACATGATCTTAATATGCTTATTGGTAAGGACAGAACTGTTAACCACCAGATCACCTTCCTATTAAATCGACAAAACATCATTTTCACGAAGTGGAAAACGTTTGTCTGTTGCCCAATTTTAGAATTTAACAGATGCTGAATTAAAACAAGATACACTTCCGACTTGTTCTTCTATAAAGCACTGGCTTAAAAACTATATTTGTCAGAAGTTGGAAAGAGTTTTCGAGCGGTAATGAAGTATCGATTGAACAGTCATTTACTTAGTACACGCAAAAAAAAGTATGGTTGTGGTAACAATATTCGAAGAAAACCATACTATTGTTGGTTAGATGGTTGCGGCACAACAATATTATGATCATCAAAACAATAGTATGGTTCACACACAACCATACTATGATCCCCACCATATTATTATTCACATTCAACCATACTATGATCCCCACAACCATATTATGATCCTCATAACCATAGTTTGTTTAACGTACAGCCATAGTATAATCCTCACAACCATAGTATGATCCTCACAACCATAGTATGACTTACGCACAACCATACTATGATTCCCAAAATTGTTTGTAAAGACGTTTTTATTCAACAATAAAGAGTTTTATAAAGTAATTTATGTAACAATAGGAGTGACATATTTAACAGTAAAAAAATTAATTTATTAAAAATATTTTAGTTATACTAATCCCTAGTTTTTTTTTGAAAAAAAATAATTTTTATTACTATTATTGCATAAGAATCTTAAAAATAGCATTGTCAAATTAAAAAAAAATTAGGGTTTTGCCGATACGATTGCCCTAATTATATTATTGTTAACATAAAACCCATGAAAGCAATACTTTTGTCCCACCAACCATATTTATATTGTTGCTACAACCATGTTTTCATTTTTAAATTTGGCAACAATACTTTTGTTACATTTCAACAATATTAATATTGCCGCAATCATACTATTGTCAAAATGAAATTCAAAAAACAATACTATGGTTACGACGACCATATTTTTACTGCAGAGAACATACTATTGTTGCCGTGACCATATAGTAACCATATTTTTTTTCTGCGTGTAGGGACATAAATACTGTTACACACGTTTAATGCTTCAAAACGCTGGCAAACTGTTTCGAGGCCAGGCCGTTTTAGACATATGGGCCGGCACAGAATCCTGCTGGAAAGTCCATGGCTTGTTTTGGAAGAGGGAATTGTTAAGGGGCTTCACAACAGCATTCAAAACGGTTTCTTGGTAAACTTTGGCCGATGTTTTGACTCCTTGTTCGCAGAAATGCAGGTCAGTGACCCCATCGTAAGAGACACCCCACCAAACCATGACTGAAGCTGGGTGATGACCCTTTTCCACCCTTGGGATCTGTTCAGATGCTTCCTTAGATGACCGCGCATACACTCTATCATTTTGCTTGTCAAATTTTTCCTGAACGGCAAAAAATTTTTCATCGGTGAACAAAATTTTTCTGTGCAAGCTATCAGCGTGCTTCACCAAAAGACGTTTGCCTTTTTCAATCCTATTTTTTTAAAGCTGCAGTCAATAAATGTCCGGCACGTCGTTTGAAAGCGTTTTGCGTGATATTCATCTCACGGGCCATGATTTTCTGTTTTCGGGGCGGATTTCTGTGAATTCTTGATTTAACGGCTTTGATAATATGCGGTGTTCGAACAGAGCGTCAGCGGCCAGACCGGTGGCGGTCTTTTACATCTCCAGTCTCCTCAAATAGTTCTATGCATCGGTAGACGAACATGCGGCTAATCCCTAGTGGCCGTCGGAGCGTTTTAAAAATATCGCTTTCACACTTGAAAAGCGCTTTTACAGCCATACGGTTCTCGTTATCTGACCACTCCATGATGAAAGTTGAAACAATTTTAAAATCACGTTACAGACTAACGCTATTGAGGTTAGCTTTCAAACCCCATATGACATTAACGGGGTATGTTCAGTTCTGCTATTGAAATGGGTGTGTGCAATATTGAAACAGTATTTATATGCCTAATAAGTACTTCCATCCACTTCGCACCCACCGCCACAGAATGGGCGACGACGCCGATGCCAATAATCGACGCCGATGCTTTCTGATCTTCACTAAATAGAAAGGGAAGTCTTTCAGTATTTTTAGACGTGTAACAAAAGTGTTCTTATCAAATTTTCCTAAACAGCTGCAGTTTGCTTTTAGCGTTAGAAGCATTTGATAATTTAAACCTCAACTAAGCCTCTATACTTATATACAGTATCTCCCGCTTAATTGTCCCCTGCTAAATTGAGTTATCCGCTTTATTGGTCCAAAAATACTGCAACGAAAAGTTCCCATATATGGTATACAGGAAAATACCCGCTTTAATGAGTTCCGTTTAATTGCTTTACACGCTTAATTGATCCATAAAATGAAAACTTATTTAGAGAACCAAACATAAAAATGTCGGTTAATTGTCCATTAAAAAATCCCTGAAAAAATTGGTCATGTGAATAACAATTTTTAAAAAAAATGTGTTTGGTAACTCTTTTTATCATATGTGACAGCGCATATAGAAAGGGACCTAAGGGTAAAAAAAATCAATTTTCATTTTTTTTTTCTTTTTTTTATGTGGACAACATCTGAGCATCGAATGAGACCGATCCCATGCCCCAAAAGTGTTCCCTCAACACTTTTGGGGCATGGATCGGTCTCATTCGATATGCCTTTATGAATGTAGTCCACATCAAACCAAAGAAAGACCAAAACTGAAAATCCCTGATTTTTTTTACCCTTAGGTCCCTTTCTATTTTGTGCGTCACATATGTTGTCAATTGTTTTCATTTTTCGTATGTTATCATTTCTGAAAATCTTTCTGATTGGTCTTCCCTTTCTCTCAGCCGTCATCGCGTGTCACATATTAGTCCAATAGTTTGTAGTGTATCTCTTTTGTTCAAGTTTTTCTTTAAAATGCGTAGCAGATTTCATCTCAGATTGTCGTGGGCATTCGATTTGTCGCTTTTCTGCCCAGTTAAGCAATAAAATCCGATTAGTCATCTTTTTTTCAGAGCATTGTATTTAAACTATTGTAAGGCTATTTGTCCTACGACACACTTTGCTCGCTCAACAAAGGATCATCCTTACCTTGTATTAAAATATTGCATGTACAAAGGAACACGCCGTATACAATGAATGTGAGATGTGCCATTCAGTCATTATCTCAGTGGCATTAATTGCTAGACTCCCCGGGGTATTGAAATAAAGCTCGTTTTCTCCCACAACGACACAAACTGTGAAATTATTATGAAAGTTGTTTAATCTCCATTAAAATTTCCGTTCAACCATTTGAGGATTTATCTTTCGCTGAGTTATACTTGTCATCTTGTCTTTTTCAAAGTTGTTCAAACTATACGCCAATTGGGAATAATCCGACTGTCGTATTAGTGGCCTAAAATTGAAATGTTTGTCGGTGTCGATTATGCCGTGAATGTAAATCTGTCTCATTTTAATTTCGAGTGATATATTCAAATGAGCCTTAAATGAATACTACAAGTACTTTTCGTGTATATTAACATTTAGATTTACAAAACTAACATTAAATTTTGGGAAAAGACAAGCAGCAAAAACTTAGGCTGAAGTATTTTATAAAGGAGCTTATACTAAGAATTAGAATATATTTGCAGGATATATCTTGTGAGAGTTCGGGAAATATTTGCATAAAATTAATTGGAGTTCACTCCATTATTATCGTTTCGATAGAGGAAACATGTAGTGAATTTTTAATTTTATAATTGCAAAATAAAATACTAATTGGTAGAAAATTCATAAATTGTTTAAAAACAAAATTCAAGTTTTCACAAATGTACAAATTTAACCTAATATACAACTAAATAAAGATTAGGTTGGTTGTGGTCGTCTTTGGGAACTAACCTAATAAACAACTAAAAAGGATAAGGTTGGGCGTGGCCGTCTATGGGATACCCTACACTAATCGGCTTCGCAAAAGATTACTCTTATAGAATTTGGTAAGTGTCTTTATAAGGGGTGATTAATTTAAGACTGGTCAAATTTTACCGGCTCATTCCTTGACTCTTTTCATGCAAATGTATCCATCAACGACCATGCCCTACAACGCAGGGAGGCGAAATAGCAGCGGTTTGAAAATTTTCGTGTTGTGGGTCGGAGGGTACTGGGGTAAAATTGCTATGTTCTAAACCAGTGGTTGGATTTTTTTTGTTTTGTTTGCATTTTTTCATTTCCTGGCATGTCCGTAGATGGATATTTTTTCATAAAATGAGGCAAGGAATACGTGAATATATGAATCACCCTTTATAGTGCTGATTATTGTAGGAAATAGCAAAATGAAAGTGCCATTATACTTTGCATTTTTTGTCTTTAAGATTTCTGTAAGAATTGTACTGATTCGCAGTTATACAAATTTATACGAGGGCTGCTATATATATTTTGTCTTAATAATGAAAATGCGAATATTTATATTTATCATCAAAAACAAATTTTTAAAAAAAAAGAATGGTTTTATTTTTTTTTAAATTATTCTCCAGCATGATTTATACACTTTTGCATGCGCTCAAACCAACTGTCGAAGCACTTTTTCCACTCCGATTGATGTTCGGGAATAAAAAGAAGTCATTGGGTGCCAATTACGGCGGATGGCCCGAATTGATCGACATCTTGAGTGGTCAAAAACGCGCTGGTTTGAGCCGATGTGTGAGAGCTCGCATTGTCATGGTTCACAATGATTCGTCTTCTCTTGTTCGTTTTTCGAATTTCTCCTAAGACTTCAGGCAAACAGATTGTGGTGTACCACTCAGAATTGACCTCCTACGTTGCTCAAGCGGAACAGTCGCCACATGGCCAGTTTTGCCGAAGAAACGATTTGCATCGAAGTGTTTCTTCCACGAACAACTTTCGTTGAATTTCGCTCGTCTTCGAAGACCCACACGGTCGATTGCTCTTTTGTTGCGGGCTTATAGATCCATGATTCGTCACCTGTGGCGATCTTATAAACGTCTTTCGTCAAAATTTCTTTGCACGTATCAACACGAGCCTTTTTTTGAGCGATTGTAAACTTGTGCGGGATCCAACGAGAACAAACTTTTTTGTAATATGGAATATATATTGGTGGAAGAAATGCCCAAGGATGCCTCTATCTCACGGTATGTCACATGACGATCTTGCATTATCAGTTCACTCACGGCAACGGCGGTTTTTGGGCGACCTACACCAACTTCGTCTTTGAGCAAGCGTCGGCCACGATTGAATTCATTAAACCAGTTTTTCACAGTGCTATAGGATGGTCCTTCATCGCCATACAAAGATTTAAGTTCATCGATGCACTCTTGTCGATTATCACGACGTTGAAAGTTGTGAAAAATGATCGCACGAAAATGTTCACGAGTTAATTCCATTTTTTTTTGCCAAATTGATTTTTTCAAGTCACTGTAAAAAACACAAATGATGGTCGTACGTCAAAACGTTCTGAGTACGTTTATTCTAAAAAGTGTCAAACTTTTCAATGGAAATGTCAGATGGCGCCAGGCAACACTAAGTATTACCTAGGTCAGAAATATAAATAGCAACCCCCTTATATGAATCAACCTTGTATCCGAAAATGTTGCATTATGATGGCTTATTTTTATAAGCTGTATGGGATTGTAAATGTGAGAAGTGGACGCAGATGGAAACAAGTTTCCATTTAAGAGACTAATCAGTTACTTAGCAAAAAACAATTTTATTTTGGATAGTGAAAGAGGTTCCTGTTAGCTGGGATGCACTAAATACTTTAAAAAAGGTCTTAAGTATTTGACTTTTTGGCTCACGTGGCCCAAAAACGTGCCGCATGGTCAAAACAAGCGATACTTAGTCAATGTGTGACGCGTAAAATAGAAAGGTACATAAGGGTAAAAACTAGTTTTGTTCAGGAGAGCCATTTTAAAGGTTTTAATACGTGTATCTTTGGTGTACCATCACTTTCATAAAACGCGCATATCTCTGCGAGGCAACACTTTTTGGGGCATGGGATCGGTTTCATTCGGTGCTCAGATGTTGTCCACATCTATGCTCTGTCATGGATACTCAAAATAAAACAAATTTTGCTACAATTCCAAATATAGAGTGATTTTTAGTTAGGGTTGAGATTAGGGACGGACTCATGCGCAAAAAGGGTTGAGCTTTACTTGCGGAGACGTACGGCGGAGGGTTTATAAGGTTTATAAGGTATGGCCTAGATGCACTTAACGACGTTTTTACTTGTTTGATTTAGAAAATAACTTTCGTAATTAATAAAAATGCAATAACTCTAATATATATGTACTTTATTTTGTTGTTTTATTATTCACTACCAATAAATTAGAGACATTATTAAAGATTTCAAGATTTCAATACTGCAAAGTATCGCAAAGTGTTAAAGAATAACAGCTTAAAGTTCTAAATTCGGAGTACTTTAATGCTATAGTTTTGAAATTCCTCAAAGTATCACCCAAATTTTTTAATTTTATGATCCGGCCTAATGTCCAGCCACCTTCACAAGTGAGCACATTCCACCTGCAACACATGGAAGCTGACATTTAGGATTAGGAATTACGAAATGCATTTAGGAATACAAAATGTACAAAAAACACAGGGTGACAATTAATCTTCATCTAGAAGTATTGAAAAAGATGAATTTAAAGATAGCCAGACCGGATCAATGGTCCGTAAAAGACCGTACAAATCTTCTTTAAACTAAAGTATGGAATAAATACTAAAGCGAAGAGGAGTTTCAATATAATGGGTGATCCAAGTAGAGATACTTTTTTCAATAGCCTTGTTTTGACAGATTACGTATGAGTCGTGTCATTCTGTTATATTCTTTTTGTTTAGTACTCGTATTGTTTGGCAATTCATCATGGAAAGACTTACGCCTGAACAACGTTTATAAATCGTTCAACTTTTAAGAAAATTCACGTTCTGTGAGGAACGTATTTCCTGTATTTTGTTCAACTTGTGGTCAATATAATCGGCCTACTAATCGTACCATTCGCAACATCATCACCCATCTTAAGACCCAGCATTCATTATTGGATAATATTTAACCGAATAGACCACGTCCAGCACGTAGTGCAGAAAATGTAGCTGCCGTAGCTGTGTGTGTACACCAAGACCGTGAAGAGTCGCTTCAGCGCCGTTCGCAGCAACTCGGATTGACGTATAGAACGACTTGGCGCATTTTATGCCGAGATCTTAAACTGAAAGCGTACAAAATACAGCTTGTGCAAGAACTGAAGCCGCCCGACGTTCCCAAGCGACGTTGCTTCGCTCTATGGACTCTTGAAAAGTTCCAAGAAGATCCGACGTTTTCGAGCCAAATTTTGTTCAGCGATGAGCCCCATTTCTGGCTCAGAAGAGGTTCAAGAGCTGTGACTTCATCCAAAAAAAAAACAACGGCTTGGTGTGGTTTGTGGGTCGGTAGAATCATCGGTACATATTTCTTCAAAAATGATGCCGGTGAGAACGTAACCGTCAATGGCGACCGTTATCGTGCCATGATAACCAGCTATTTGATGCCTGAAATTGATGCTCGTGATCTCGGCAACATTTAGTTTTAACAAGACGGCGCCACTTCCCACACATCGCATCAACCAATGGATTTATTGAGGGAACACTTTGGTGAGCAGATAATTTCACGTTTTGGGCCGGTCGATTGGTCACAAAGATCGTGTGAAATCACACCGTTAGACTTTTTCCTGTGGGTATGTAAAATCTAAAGTTTATGCTGACAAACCCGCTTCGATTCAGGCCTTGGAGCAAAATATCACGCGTGTCATTCGCCAGTTACCGGTCGAAATGCTCGAGCGTGTCATTGAAAATTGGACTCAACGGATGGACAATCTGAGACGTAGCCGCGGCCAACATTTGGTAGACATAATCTTCAAAAAATAAACGCCAAATAGTGTTCTTTCAAATGATAATACACATTCCCCATTCAATTTTAATTTTCTGTGTTTTTCTGTGTTTTTTTTTCTTTAAAAAAGTACGGAACTTCGATATAGATCACGCGTTATAAACAGATCGCAGCTGTATATAAATTTGAACCAATTTTTCATAATTTTAATAGCGTCAGTCCTTAATATAAAAAAACGTAACGTTAAAAACGTTTAGGAACTTTACAAACAATTGGAATAAAAAAATGTAATAAAAACTACCCTTTAGCGGTGCTGGTACTTAGTTGGACTTTGTTGTTTCGCCTTATGTATGTATCGTTCGATAAGGTCAAAACTAGGTTTTATTGACTAGTGCCAACAAACACGATGAATCTATCGCGCCCGAAACCAATTTATGAAAAAAACTTGAGATAATAAGGTTCTTTTATTGTCCAGCGTTTTCAAATGAATTAACCTACATTTGTCTACATATAAAGGCTGAGGTTGAACAAAATTAGTTGAGCGAAGAGCAAACGATATAAATCTCTTTTTAATTTTTTCAAGTCTACAAATGTGAATTGAATAAAAGGGATTCCAGATTAAGCACGCATATCCTAATTTAGCTCTAACTTAAGACGTATAAACTACCTTTACTGTGTATGGATCCACAAAATCTCTACAATTCCTTTTAATAAAAGCTAACAGTGAGTATGCCTAAGGTACAATAGAATTTATGTGATTTACGAATTTACTCGTAAACTTCGAATCAAATATAACCCCTAAATCAACAATTTCATCAGCATTAACTAGTTTATAATCATTAAGCATATAGTCATATAAAACCGGATTTCTGAATTTAAAATATGAAACCTTGAAACATTTCTTAACATTAATTTCCAGAAAATTCTCCGAACACCACTTAGCAATACTCTGTACACCATTTTGCAAACGAAATACATCTGCTATGGATTTTATGTACAAAAATAATATAAAATCATCGGCATAGAGCAAAATTCTTGACTACTTTATACAAAATGAAATATCATTAATAAAAGGAATAAAGAGCAACGGGCCTAGAATACAACCTTGAGGAACACCAGAAGACGATATCTTTTGATCCAGATTTATAAACAGGCGTAACTGCTGCAATCTTCCGTTTATCAATAAAAACTCCCTGTTTAAACGAACTATTAAACAAAAAGAGCAAAGGAAGAGCTAATGATAAAGCAAATTTTTTAATGAAAACCCCACAAAGGCCGTCAGAATCAATCCTAAAGGTCGATTTTAGTCTACTTATACCGTGCAAAACATCAACTTCCGATAACTCTAACATACCAAAACTAAGAGGAGAATTAGAAAAATGCATACGACTATTTAAGCAAACACCAGGCTCAAAACTAGAACTGAAGATATCAGCAAATAGAATTACAGTTTCGGAAGTAGAGTTTGAAGTTTGATCATTAAAAAACATAAGAAAAAAATATTAGCAATAAAGTAAAAGTAAGCTGAAAAAATAAACTTATCGTGAATAAAAAAATTCACAGGAAAAAATAAGGGAGTGGTATTCACTCAGTACGCTCCTCCAAAGTTCATCCATGTTACCTGGTGCTTGATCATACTGCTGTAGTAGCTGTCTCTGGTTACTTGGGATCTTACTCCAAACAAAAGAATTAGTTTTACCAGATTGTCGGCCTTTGCTGGTATGCTGGAGTTTAGCGCGGCTAAGGATGGGCGTGGTTCTTGCCAACAATCTGGACATGAAGGCAGGTACAATAAACACATAATCATACCAGACTTGAATTAATATAAAACACACAGGGGACAACACGAAAGACACCGTCCCGAAGCAAGACAAAGGGTAAAGAAAATCAACACTGAAGTATGTACTCACTACAACCATCCCGGGCACTCAACTTTTTGGCGGCTGCTATGAAAAGGAAATTACCCTCCCTCTTGGAGTCGGAAACCAAACTCCACCGTGATACCTCCAATTATTTCTGGGGTATCCCATCTCCAATACCTCTACTTACCCCTTGCCTTTCCCTACTACCCCTTGCCTTTTATGAACTTGAAGTTCATAAAAGGCAAAGTTTTCTCTTAATTAAGTTTCACAAAATAGTCCATTTAGTGTAAAATATTTGAAATATTCAAAAAAAAAATTAAACGTAAACTTGCATTATTTGAACAATATTTAAATTTCTCTTTCCAAAAAAAACAAAATGAAAAAGTGTAATTTTGAATTAAATTAGAGAAGTTTTAGAAAATTATCCAATTATTTTTCCGCTTATTTTAGCCTTGTGACGGCACCTCTGAAGCAACTGCTGGAAACCTTATGGCTGGATTAGAATGACCGCCTGGCCCTGAAGTGGATCTGATGTAGCTGATGAGCTTGTGTGGTTTCTTGGTAGTCCGCAGTAAGCAGTATTGTTCAATGTAAGTATGGAGTAACTTGTCGACCGTCTCGTCCGGCTTATTAATAAAAATATATGTATTTTTTTTCAAAGAAAGAGAACTGATGTTTTTTCTTTTCTGAAAAAGAAACAGGGGCGAATTCCTGGGCAAAAACCCTGCCTAAATAAAGATTTCCCTGGGCATGAGCTCAACCCTAACGATACTCTACGCGCACTTTCCTATCTTTGAAAGGTATGATAATCACGTTTCTACACCGATATTTCTTTTTTATTTCGTTGCCTCTTTAAATCACAAAAAAGATATAAATTATTTAATTCACTTATTTTTTTCTCACGTTAGGTTTCACTGTCGCGTATTGGTGTCCAGGCTTAGCGCTGTAACTCTGCTGCTCCCTCGGTGGATTGGTCTCAGTTGGTGGCGGAGATGGTGGAAATTTGTATAGTGCTCACGTTAGGTTTCACTGTCGCGTACTGGTGTCGGCGGAAAATACCTTGCAGCTACTAGGCTTAGCGCTGTAACTCTGCTGCTCCCTTGGTGGATTGGTCTCAGTTGGTGGCGGAGATGACGGAAATTTGTATAGTTTTAAGTTTAATGTGTTGATTTTAAGTTTTTAATGTTAATATTGATATAATTGTTAAAGTATTTTCGATAGGATTGAGGTCTGCACTTTGTGCTGGCCACTGCATTACCTCAAAGTTTTGTTCCAAGAGCCAGCACTGTAAAATTTTCGCTGTATGCTTGCTGAAACATAATTTCCTCTTCAGGGAATCTGTTAGACTTGTTTGAAGAATATGAAGTTAGCTTTTATTGTTTATAAACCCTTCAATTTTGACCAGTGGTCCCAAATGCCAATACGCGAAACACCCCCAACCAATAAGGTGTCCTAACCATGTTTGACGGTTGGTTTAAAGTGTTCATTTGTAGGTGTTCATGAGTTCTATGACAAAAATATTCTTCCGTGGCACTCTGAAAACGATTTATTTCCATCGTCGGACCAAATTACCCGTTTTAGTCTCCCTTCTCCTAATTCTTGTGACTTTTACAGAACTTGAGTCTTGCTTTTATGTTTTTTTATCAGACAGAGCTGGCTTTTTTCTTAACTGCTGACACGTATCCAAGGTAGTTTGGAGCTTTTGTTTAGCATTTGATATAATATCAAACTGGCATCTTGGTCATTTAACAGCCTTAAGCGATCTTCAGAATTCGGCACAGGAGCAACATATCGTTGTTTTTGGACAGCTATTATGGTGCGCCGACTTACGTTCAATTCTTGAGCAATAATACGTAATTTTTTTTTACTATAAACATGTTGACTATATAATTTTTAACACCTATTGCAATTTTTCTTATTTTTTTAATTGATTTGAATGCACCAAATTTTAGTTAAACCTTCCGACAGACAAAGGTAACATATAAGTATATTTCAAGTTTGGTGTTTATCAGTACATTTTTATCTATTTAGATTAAAGGATTTCAGAATCATCTTAGAATGTTAACGTCCCACATTTCGATATATTTTTTCATTTAATCAACATTAAGTCTGCTAATTTTATCATTTAATGAACATTAAGTCTGCTAAGGTATTGAATGCGAATTTAAAAACGTTGTTCCTACGGCTTTCAATAATTCCGGGACTTTTTGAGTAAAACACTTTTTGTTTGCAAAAAAAAATATTTTTCAACATAATTTACTTTTAGCTCAATACACTTAGCCCAACGTCGCTCCAATTTGTTATCCCTTGCAAAAAATAAAATTTTTCGAGGTCCATAAAACAGGCATTTGTTTGATTAATCATTTCAACGTTGGAGCAGAATTTTTTTCTACCGAGCCATTTCTTTAGGTTTAGAAATATTCACTGGAGGCGAGAATATGGCGAATGAGGTACCAACTCGTTACCCAATTCATGCAAACTGCGATTGAGGCTACATACGAGTGCACCCGTGCAGTATCCTGATAAAAATTAAATTTTTCTGGTCATATGGTGTCGTTTTTTTTAAATTCTCGTTAAATTGGTCCAATAAGTTGGCATTATATTCGCGGTATATTGTTTTTCCATTTTGATGTTAATTGATGTGGATTATTCCAAAAAACTGTTGCCATCAGCTTAGTGCTGCCAAAGTCACCTTGGCCTTCTTCGGAGCAGGTTTACCGGGAGAATCCCATTGTCTAGACTGCAGCATTGTCTCCAGAGTGTTGTAATTGATCTATGTATTATGCACAGTTACCAAACGCCGCAAAAACTCCTTTGAAGTTGTCACACGATTACGTTTATGGTCAATTGAGAGCAAACGCGGCACCCATCTTGCAGACTGCTTTTTTAAAGCCATATATATTTTCGGGTGTATTGACCGTCCAGAACATTAAGCATCATTTTTACTTGTGCGAACACAGCGAAAGTCAG
This sequence comes from Hydrotaea diabolus, assembly GCA_963513945.1. Taxonomy (NCBI): domain Eukaryota; kingdom Metazoa; phylum Arthropoda; class Insecta; order Diptera; family Muscidae; genus Hydrotaea; species Hydrotaea diabolus. The sequence continues at coordinate 186,236,937 of OY740718.1, forward strand.
TAAACCAGTTTTTCCATTGAAATCGTTGCTGAAGAGTCACATAGTATTTATCAAGCTTTTCCTTGGTTTGATTAGGATTTTTTTTTTTTTGAAAAAAATAATGTTTAATGATCACTAAATATTCACATTTTTCCATTTTTAACAAAATCCACAAGGTTGTATGTTTTGAACAGCTGTTAAACACAAACCAAATGACGGAATCCTCAAATTTTGACAGTAGTCTACCAACAGATCTTGATGGGAGCAGTGTTGCATTTTATATAACTACGAGAAAAGTTGGAAAAGTCACGGAGTTATTAATATGCCCTTGTAATCCATCAAAACATTATCCTCAGCCAAAATCTCAAAAACCGTATCAATTTCGTTTATAACAGTGACAATTTTTATTAAACTTTATAACAGCAAGTACACCTTGGATTAGCTGAAAAAATATTAAAAAAACGGTTTTATTATTAATAAGGCAATTTTTAATATAAACTAATTTACTTTGGGGAGAAAAATACAATATTTTTCCTTTTGTAGAATTGGCTTTTTCGCTCGATAAATTGTGTTTTAAATGCGTATTATTAAGGAGAATTGTTATTTATTATTTATTTATTTATTTATTTATTTAATTATTTAGCATATAATTACAAATTATATACTAAATTTTAATATGAGCAATAGCATCGCATCAATATACTTATAACAGAAATAATATTAACAGCATATATGTAAGTACGTGAATTAGAAAAATGGGTATAAAAAACTATTATATAAATACGATTATGAAACAGATACAATATTATGAAAGATATAAACTTAGGGGTTACTACGAGTATAGAAGTATGAATAGAAAAAATTTACACTTCGTGGTATAAATTGGATAATTTTAGAAAATTTACGATAAGAGATATATTTTGTGTGGTTGGAAGGGAAAGATGGTAAAGAGGGTAGGAGCAATTGAAAACTGTTCTTCTAACAGTACTTAGTTTAGGGCATTCCACAAGAAGATGTGATGGGTTTGAAGGATAAGTTATGTTTCAATCACAAAAATGTACGAAGTTCGGAGTAAATAGTGGGCTACGTGTGACTCTGGTATGTCCAAGCCGAAGCCGTTCGTATTTGATCAGGTCTAACCTATTAGCTTTTGCATGTTCTATGTTATGGTCCTTTAAGTGGTTTCTATACATATTAATCCTTTTGTACCAATTAGATGTTGCGTTGAATACGTTAAACCCGTCGTCGACATTACATTGTTCTTTGACAAATTTAATTAATCAATTTTGTTAAGGTTTTGAGATGTGTGCAGTGGTTGTCTAGAGGCCGTCTTTGCGGCTTGGTCTGCGAACTCATTTCCTTTTATTCCAATGTGACCTGGAACCCAAATTAGTATTATGTCTGGAAAATGATGAATTAATTTTGACCTTGCGATACACGTATATAGGTTAGTATTTGAGATGTTTAAAATAGATTTCAATAACGAGAGGGAGTCCGAAAAAATAGCAAATTTGCCTTTTTTTATTCTTTGATTACATGATAGCTTCATTGATTGCAATTATTTCCGCAGTGTATATCAAGCTGTGGTTCGGCAAGTTGGATAAACAGATGATGCTATCTTCTGTTGTAACGCTATATGTAACAAAGTCTTGCCTTTTGGAACCATCGGTAAATAAAAATTAGTAATTGGTTAGCCTGTCTTTTATTCACGAGAACATATACTTAAATATTGAGGAGTTTGAGTTTGATTTTAAAAGTTGGTACAGTGAAAGATCTATTGATCTAGAGTCAAGGTTCCAGGGTGGGTGGGCCGAAAACCGATCAAGTTATTTTGTATAGGTATATTGAATTCCCTGCAGTACTCTACCGTCTTGTGTATTGTTGAAGGTACTTTTGGTGTTTTTTTTTGATGATGCTACTTTTTTGACGATTTGAATCAAGGGGCTGTTAGTACTATAGAGAAATAACCGAAAATTCGTAATTGTTTGTAGTTTTATCTGGGAATCTAATGTTGGAATATTAGTTTCGAAGAGCATGTTATTTATTGGTGTTGAACGCAGGGCTCCGAGAGACATTCTCATGGCCGAGTGAATTATGGTTTTGATTTTTTTCCATTGATTGATATTCCATAGTTAATTTTGGAGATAATAAGTGCTTTTATTATTGATATGAGCGACAAATGGCTGCAATTCAGTTTTTGGCTTGCAAGGCACTTGACTATGTTAAGACGATTACACAATGAGGCTGTCAGGTTCTCTATGTGGTCATTCCAGTTATAACGACTATTTATAAATATCCCAAGGATCCTTAGAGTATTACTTCTAGTTATTTTTTTTGTCGGAGGTACTTATGTCTAAATTACAGTTTTTAAGTCTGCAGATGTGTATGTATTTACATTTGGTTTTGGAGAGTTTAGTTCCAGATTTGTCACACCAATGGTTTATGTCATCGAAAAGATTGTCAAGATTTATTGTAATGTTTTTTCCCTGGGTGAACATTTTATTATGTTGAAGTCGTCTGCATAGGCACAAAAGTCAAATTCCTTGTAAATTTGAATTATGGAACATAATTTATTGTATGCTATGGCGCAAATAATGACCGACAAACGTGAACCTTGTGGGATCCCGTTACATAAGGGTAGGATGTGGGAGTAAGTTGTGTTAACTCGAACAGTTATTTTTCTATTACGCATGAAGTTGGTAACGTATCGAATTATCTTTGGTCCTAATTTCCATTCCAATAATTGGTCTATTATTGAGTGGACACCAATGTTGTCAAAAGCCCGTTCGAAGTCTAGTGAGATTATAGTAGCATGTTTACGTAGTGAGAGGCAGTTGGCAATTTGATAGTCTACATAGAGTAGACTGTCAATTGTCGAGCTTCCCTTTGTAAACCCAAATTGCTATTAAGTAGTTTGTTTGACGTAAGAAACCACCATAGTCTAGTTGCTATGATTTTATCTATGACCTTCGAGAGACACGGGTTCAGAGAGATAGGCCGATATGATGTTGTAATAGTTTTGTCAGTACCAGGTTTGAGGACCGGCATTACTACGGTATTTTTAAATTGTTGTGGAATGTGCGTTTCGAAAATGCTGTTATATAATTTTAAAAGTCTTATTTTAATAGATTGTGGTGCCATTTTTATCATTGAATATTGGATTCGATCTCTTCCAGGTGTTCGTCCTTTTAATTTGTTCAAGGTGGAAGATAGTTCAGTAAGACTTATTTCCCTTTCTATTTCGTTATTTATTATTAAAGAATATTGTAATGTAGAATTTGCAATGTTAGCTTGAAAATTTTCTGGAAGACAGGAGTGTAAAATGGGCACTATTACGAAATCAGAGTGATTCTGATTCACGTGTCGTGGATTATTAAGCAAAAATTTGTAGAAAATATCATCGTGCGCATTATTATAAAGTACACTTGTTCCTGTATAAGCAAGGAACTGGTGAAATTCAGTCGCTTTACGATAATGGAAATAATCAAAAGATCTAGGTTCTATTGGAAACTTATTTCGAATACATTTTTTTGATTTCATCAAGTCAGAAGATAATTTTGAAATAATGTTTTTTTGTGTCATTTCCCCCATTTAATTACGAACTGTTCGAATGATTATTTTTCTTGCGACTCTTTTCTTTGTGATACCACACTAAGTCTTATTTCTTCGAGGGGAGTTTTATCCTTTTAACATTTCGGAATAATGGTTAAGATATTTCCTCAAAGTAGAATCCTCGTCGAAGTTGAGTGCATTTCGTACATCTATTTCTTGAGGTATGTCCATAATCGCTATAAATGAATGCATTGGACCGTGAATCGCACGCTGAGCATTAAAACTTTGATTCGATTTCATTCCTTTAAACTCAAGTTAATATTTTAATAATATTACTTCTTTAATGAAATCTTTAAAAAATCATTGATGCAACTCGGTTAAGTGCTCCTCAAGTTTATTCCTACAGCAAAAGGCTGTATTTTTGCTGTACGTTGGCGATTCTGCAAAGAATTTGCCATTATTGGATCTGCGAGCTTTTGAAGAGTGGAATTCCCTCAAGTTTTACATCAAATACGACCTCGACGTAGTTTTCTTAAGTGGTTTTCCCTCTGGTAAAGACGTGATGTTTTCCATATTTAAGACTTCATCAGAGTAAAAAATTTAAAGAGAAAAGAGTTTATTTTCGCCACAGCCGAAAACACCCAAACTTTTCTGTGTAAGTGCGACAACCTGGAAATGAGAGTGAAGGGAGGGAAATGTTTGCCACAAAATCAAACTCACTCAAAGTAGAAATTGAATCAACAAATGTTTTTCAATAAAAGAAAACAAACGTAAAATACTTCCGCAAGAAATTACAATAACACTAGCCGGAAAAAATCCATTCAGCCGTCTGGCGTATGTCCTCACGAACGGTATTCGATTTTTTCTATGGTAGGCTTTCTCCAGTTATACATTCTACGTATGAAGAAAATAAGGGAATATAAAGAAAATACAGGTGTACTTTAAGCGAAGTTTTATCAAAAAATGGGGGGGAAATATGCTTGTGCTGTATGAAATTCTACACCCAAACCGAAAAATTTTAACGATAGTTAGCGATTGTTTTGACAGTACCCAAATGTGCGACGAACTTTTTCTGTGCCTAAAACAAAGGAAACCCAAATAAAAGCTACCCAGCTACATCAGGAAATTTCAAAGAGGAAAGTCTAATGTTTCAAACACCAAGCATTGCGAAATTTTTTAAAACGTTAACACATCACAAGTGCGAACCTCAAGGATATCCATTCGTTTTGTTCTTGGTTTTTTTTAAGAAAAGATAAGAAAATATAAGCATCGTAATGATGCTTATGGTTGATATTCCAAAGTACGCCTGGACGCTATTCGTTTGTTCGCCTGTCCGATCGCTAAATGTTTATATTGTCAAAGTACAAGGTGGACATATAGGAGCTATAGTAAGTAAACAAATTAAGCGATAGGAAAATAACAAATTAAACAAAAATAACATCGTGTTGAGGACGTCACTCGTATGATACTCATGGCCCCCGTAACTTCGATTCAGGCAAATCTATAGTGGTGGAAAAAATAATAAGGGCAACAGTTCATACGGATAATATTAAACAAAAACACTAAGAAAACATGTATATTTTTGTGAATGACTCTACCAGGTTATTCGTAGTAGTGTTTAGTTTTTGCTTTTAAACTTAATTTTTCTAAAAGCTCATAACATTTTAGGATGGCCGATTAAGTGATATCAACTGTAAATTAGCTTGGAAAAAATAATAGGGACAATTGCTCAAACATTGTTTTTGCTTTAGAGTTCTCTTCTATTTGTCAAATTCTGAGATGAGAGAGAAACTATCTAACGGTTAATAATCATTGGCATGCTTTGTAAAATATTTGTTTTGTTAGCTAACACATTAGTGTTAGCTAACACATTAGTTCTTAAAAAAGGGAAATCTTTAAGGGAAATTGCTAATATTTTGAATTGCCCAATAAACAAAGTTTTTATTGCAATTCATTTAACAATTACTATGGAAAGTAGAGGAGGGAAGCGAAAAACGTCATCTCGGTTCGAAAAACATCTAGTGCGTTTATCAAGAAAAAATCCTTTTATGTCCTCCAAAGAAAAGCAACAGAGTTTAAATGCACCAGTTACAAGCCGGACAGTAAGAAACAGACTTATGGATGCAGGATTAATGGGTAGAAGCCCAAGGAAAGTACCTTTGCTGAGCAAAAAAATATATAAAAAATAGGGTTATTTTCGCCAAGCAGCACCAACTCCGTACAAATTGGAAAAATGTACTTGGGTGAGACGAAACAAAAATTAATTTGTTTGGTTCTGAGGGAAAAACTTAGAACAAAGAATATGATCCTAAGTGCACCAAAAAGACTGTGAAACATGGAGGCGGGTCAATGATGGATGACATGCGGTGTTCAAACAGAGCGAGGGCGGCGCGACGGTGGCGGTCTTTTACATCTCCAGTCTCCTCAAACAGTTTTATGTATCGGTAGACAAATATGCGGCTAATACCTAGTGGCCGGAGCGTTTTGAAAATATCGTTTTTTTTACACTTAAAAGGCGCTATTACAGCGATACGGTTCTCATTATCTGACCACTCCATGATGAAAGTTGAAACAATTTTAAAACTCCGTTACAGACTAACGCTATTAAGGTTAGCTTTCAAAACCCATATGACATTAACGGGGTATGTTCAGATCTACTTTTGAAATGGGTGTGTTCTATGTTGTAACAGTATTTATGTCCCTACTAAGTATACCTAACAATAGAATGATGCTATTTAAATATTGTTATCCCAGCCATAATTTTTTCTAAGTATTATATTCCACAACATCCCATTAAGGATACATAATTTTAATGACTGGGACCCACTATTCACCGCCGGCTTCAAAAGTCTAATGCCTTTTACAGAGAAGTTCTTGCATTGCTTAGAAATTAATATCTTACTCATATAGTCGAAGGATATTACGAGTTTGAAACCCGCCGCTGAAAGAAATTGTTCGATGTTCTTGAACCTGCGTTGACTGACATGATAATCTTGCAAACTAACAAAACATGTCACTGATTTCCTCAGTTTCATGTTTTCAATTAATTTTGATTAACTGTGACTTTAAATAAAAAAATCCAAAAATGTTAGTTAAAGAAATTGACAATAAAATGCGAATCAGGCCTATATCTTATATCTACTAGTTGTAATAAGTATGTCTTTATTATTCCAACGTCGACTGTCATTCCTTCAATAGTTTCTTATATCCTTTTTTTTCATTATTGTCATCAACTGTGTTTGGTTTCCACTCTTTTTAACTTTTTCCAATAGAATGCACTTGCAACGATAAAAAAAATCCTTTCGATTGTCATCCAAGAGACAATAGTGTTACTGGCTTAAGAGTTCCAGACATTGTGTGAGTGATAGCTTGTCACACCTTCGATATTAATTTGTGGACAAACACATCAATCAGACTTGACAAGTTTTTTATCCTGGCACTTCGCAGGACATGGCAGGTGAAAATATTTCAATGACACTGGCCGATTGGTTGTTACACCATGCAACCATGGATAGCAATGTGTGTTCTAGAGTGCCTTAAGTTATATCGTTTGCGATGACCATGTTTAAAATTAGTATGGAGCGATAAATAAAAAAAGCGATAAATAAACGACACCATTGAAAAAAACAGCGTAGGTAATACGGGTAGTTTTAAATGTAAGTACGTCATACGTTAAAACGTATTAAGCACACGCCATAAATGGCATTTACGCAGTATCATGGTCAGAACACATATTAAACGTTCGTCCAGCGGGGGTCTAATTATATTAAATAGTAACAAAGAATATATTTTATTGATCACTTTAAAAACGAAAACGAATTTCTCTATCTGTCTGCTCAAATGCCTGTCTTTCGAAAACAAGATGCCGATCAAACGAAATAGATTAAGGGCCCGATGGCTTGACGGACCGCAATGATAAACAATTTTTTCGGTGGCTAGAGATGACGCTGTTTTCCGGTTACGAGGGCGACCGCAAAACTAACTGGCCTGGCACATTTTCTGTTTTACTAGCAACTATTTTTTTGTATTTTAAAAGCAATCTTTTATAATCCATCTGTCAAAATTTGCGAAATATTTAATGATTATTTTCTTTGTTACAGGTGATTGAAGTAAACAAGTTTTATAATTTTTGAAAAATGGAAAATAAAGAGTTTCGTGCGGTAATTAAACACTTCTATATGAAAGGTTATACGTACGCCACAATTAATCAAAGATGAATTGGGTTATGTTCATGGTGATAATGCACCATCATACTCCACCGTGAAATCCTTGGTTCAACAATTTAAAATGGGTCGTTCAAGTACGGAAGATGAACAACGCTCTGGAAGATCAAAAACTGCTACTACTATTGAAAACATTAAAAAAATATTTAATGAAGTGACTAAAGATAGACGAATAAAGCTCAGAGAACTTGCTGATATTGTTTAAATACACGAAAAACAAGTTTGGAGTATTTTACATAATGAAATCCACATGAAAAAGCTATCCGCAAGAACGCTGCCGCGTTTGTTGACTTTGCCCCAAAAAATCGTCCGTTGGACCAATTTCGAGGAGCTTTTAGCGATTTATCAGCGTAATTCAATAGAGTTCTTGCGCCGATTCAGAACTGTTGATAAAACATGGATCCATCACTACATCCCAGAATGCAAGGAACAGTCAAAACAATGGATATAAGCTGGTAAAAGTGGCCTCAAGAAGGCGAAAACTGTTAAGTCAGCAGGAAAAGTAATGGCCACAGTATTTTGGGATGCAAGAGGTATAATATTTATTGATTATCTTGAGAAAGGAAAAACTATAAATAGTGAATATTATTGTGCATTATTGGTTCGGTTGAGTGAAGAAATCAAGATAAAACGACCGCATATAGAAAAAAAGTTATTTTTCATCATGATAATGCTCCTTCACACACTGCATTTTTAACTCGACAAAAACTGGCCGAATTGCGATCTGAAATTGCTCCGCATCCACCATATAGTCCAGATTTAGCTCCTTCTGATTATTTCTTGTTTCCAAATTTAAAAAAATTTCTCGGTGGCAAAAAATGTTCGTCTAATAGCGAGGTTATTGCTGAAACTGAGGCATATTTTGAAGGTCTTGAAAAATCTTATTTTTCGGATGGAATTAAAAAACTTGAAAAACGTTTGATGAAGTGTATTGAGTTGGAAGGAGATTATGTTGAAAAATAAATCATAATAATTCCAAAAAAACGGTTCTCTTTATGTTAGGCCAGTTACTTTTGCGGTCGCCCTTGTACTTATAGAGGGTTTTAACATAAGGACATAACAATTTCGTATCTTTATGTCAAAGCAGACACTCTAACCTTTTTAATGATCTTTCAGTGTCAGAACGTAATCAAAGTCAACATTTTTCATCATGGTTAAGTTCGTTTATTTTGGTAAAAAAAACCCTTTAGAAATCATTAAAAGTTACTACCGAAATTCTGAGTGGTCGCAACTTTAAGAGCGCTTACACTGATCGGCGCCAATACTCGTCCCAACCGACAGGCTGTGCGTGCTATAGTGGATAAATTTGGATCGAAAGTTTTTACTTTTGGATATTCCGGTACCAAAAAGACGACGTACAGCTCGAAGTAACGAAAATATTGCACCACGTGCCCCATTAGAAAATTATTTTTGGCCAGAATTGGTTAAGCTTGGCATTGCCGATATGTAGCTAAAGAAGACGGTGGCATTAGCCACATAGCACGCGTTACAATCGATTTAATGAAAGACAAATTCTGTGATCGTCTTATTTCGAGAAATGGTACGGTCGAACGGCCACCTCGTTCATGCGAATTACTGCCATTGGATTTAGTGTTATGGGTCCACAATGCCAACAAGCCCACAACTTTAGAAAAGCTCAAAAACAACATACAACGTGAAATTGCCAACGTTCCGCTCGAAAAGTGTGCAAGAGTGGTGGAAAATTGCGTCCAAAAAATAAATCTCCGTACACGGCTCGTAGGGGTCATATGACCGTAATCGAATTTCATTCTTAAAATGTAACATTTGCACTACAACTGGAATAAATTTGAACTCTATATGTGACGCACAAAATAGAAAGGGACCTAAGGGTAAAAACCAGTTTTGTTCAGGAGAGCCATTTGAAAGATTTAAATACGTGTATCTTTGGTGTACCATCACTTTCATAAAACGCGCATATCTCTGGGAGGGAAAATTGATTTTTTTACCCTTAGGGCCCTTTCTCTATGCGCTGTCACATATATTAAATATTCTGTGTTTTATTTATATATAAAATTATACAACAAGTGTATTTCACATTTCATTTCTAAACCATAAATAGCTGATTTCTTTTTTGACAAACGCGTAGAGAGGATAAACGATTTTTAGAGCGACTAGATACGTACGCTGTTTATCTGTTACTTATATACATATACAGGGTATTCCATTTTCCATTGTATATTAATAAAACACAGATTATTTATGATATAGAGTTCTAGTTTATTCCAGGTGTAGTGCAAATGTTACCTTTTAAGAATGAAAGTCGATTTCGGGCATATGACCACCAATAGCCCGTGTACCGCGATCTTTTCTTTGGACCCAATTTTCCACCACTCTTGCACATAATTCGACCAGAACGTTAGTAATTTCGCGTAGAAAATTGTCTCTGAACTCGTCTAAAGTTGTTTGATTCTTGGCATACCCAATGACTTGATGTGGCTCCATAAAAAGAAATTCAATGACTTAAAATTGCATGAACGAGGTGGTCATTCGACCGGACCATATCTCGAGATAACACGTTCGCAGAACTTGCCTTTTAGTAAATCGTTTGTAACGCATGCTGTCTGGATAGTGACACCGTCTTGTGGAAACCACATATCGGCGATTTCAAGCTCTTCCAATTCTGGCCAAAAAACTATTTTTATTCATAGCATGATAGAGCTCTCCATTGACGGTAACATGACAACTCTTTTCATCGACGAATACTTATGTATTGCCCAATTACACCTCTGGCATGAAAACCACACCAGACAGTAATTTTTTGCGGATTCAATTTTGTCTCTTAAAGCAAATTTAAGTTTGTTGCAGTATTTAGTTTATTGACAAAACCACTCATCCAGATGATTTTTCGATGAAATTCTGGGTTTTGGTGAAACTCTGCCAGAGCCCAATCGAAGACGATTCGGCGTTTCAAATGATCAAGTGGCTTCAGTTGTTGAGTCAGTTTGACCCTTTAAGGATGAAGGCCAAGATATTCGCAAAATACGCCACAGTGTGGTTTAAGAGATGCTCAATTCCTAAGAACGACTGATTTGGCTCATTTTACACGGATACACTTACGCCTGCGATATTTTCGTCGCTTCGAGCGATACGGCATCTCTTTGGCACCATAACATCCAAAAGTGAAAATTTGGATCCAAATTTATCCATTATAGTCGACTGGGAAGATTCTTACGTCCGAAAAATGGAGAAAGCGCTCTTAATGTTGCGACCACCGACTCAAATTTTTTTTAGTCATTTTTAATGATTTCCAAACGTTTCTCGTAAGTGAACTTTACCATGATGAAAATGTTGCCTTCGACTAATGTTCTGACACTGAAAGATCACCAACAATGTTTGAGGGTGCGTTTACATATAGATACGAAATTGTTGTCCTTATTGGGAGACCCCTTAAAAATATAACTTAAAAATTGTATACCCCTTTTTTCAAGGCTTTAACACGCAGAAGTATGGCTGTGGTGACAATATGCGAAGAGGATAATACTATACGCACCAACCGTATTTATATTGTTGCTACAACCATATTTTCATTATTAAATTTGACAATAATACTATTGTTACATTTACAACAATATTTATATTGCGGCAATCATACTATTGTCAAAATTAAATTCAGTAAACAATACTATAGTTGCGATGAACATCCTTTTATTGTGGAGAACATATTAATAATGCCGTGACCATATAGTAACCATGTTTTTCCTCTGCGTGAATCGGAAGCCATGGTTTACTTTTTGCGCTCGGTACGGAGACTTATTCAAACTCCTGATATGGCAAATAATAACTAAGAATATGGCTATTTATATTATTTCAATAAAGAGTCCTTGATGTCATTTCTCCATTGATTTTTGTCACCCTTTTCTGTTTGCACAAATAATTCTCAATCATTTTGCTACCGATGTGTGGATACTTGTTATACTTCCATTCATATTTTTATTCTGTAGACATGAATGAATGCATAGATGTAAGAGAATAGATAAAACTGAATTGCCCCTTTCCATGGTGTAGGCTATCGAAACTTCACCAACAGAGTATAAAAAGACTATTTACTTTTATGTGGATATATTTTTAAAACTGTTGGCTTGTTTGAATGTTTTACTCCTACCCTAATGTTCCTTTAACGCATGTAAAGATACCTTTTTAAAATGGAAACGGATGTGGATAAAATGTAGCCTCAACCCGTCGCCTGAAATTTTATTCCTCGCTGTCAATTCATCAATTGTTTTATATAAATCAGGGCAGACAGATACACGAGCATGTTCTCGTATAGTGAGACCTGCTTGTGTTAACTCGTGCAGGGACAATGAAATGGCAAATGCCACCTACGCAAACGACTAGAGCCAAATATGTAAAAAATACTTACATAGGAAAGATGAGACTTTAAAATAGGAATGATAGAACATTAAGAAAATTTAGGAATGATAGAAATATTATGGCATTGGAGTAAAATTGCATTTTGAATTTTTAACTCTTTTTCGTATTCTTGGCAAAAAGTCGCTGTACTTTTCAGCAAAGAAAGCTCCGTTAATTGAAAAGAGGTTATGGACGAAATGTGAAACACACCTCTCCTGGTGTACTCCACTTTGTGCAGATATTTCGGGAGACTGGCATGAGGAGACATGTCCATTTGGCCGATTACGAGGATTGCTATTCATATTTCGGGTCCTGACAATACTAATGTTCCCAGATCAAACTGGAACTTCCATTGGAAACTTTGAAATTTTTTAGCATAACTTCACTCAGAATGTTTTGTCATTTACAGGGTGTTGACAAAATCATCTCAGTAAAAAAATGGAATTTTCCCGTGAACATTTTCGTGCGATGATTTTTTACGATTTTCAGCGTGGGTTATCGAGACAAGAGTGTTTTAATCAACTTGTTTCGAGTTTTGGCGAAGAAGCACCATCTAAAACCACTGTTAATAGTTGGTACCGAGTTCAGTCTTGAGTTCGTGAAGGTCACTTTGCCAGAAACCATCAATGGTGTGCGTGAACTAATTAAGCAAGACCGACATGTGACATACCGTAAATTGAGGCATCCTTGGGCGTTAACATGACAAGCATCAATAAGATATTGCATGTTAATTTGGCCGTGAAAAAAATTTGTTCTCGTTGGATCCCCCATAATCTAGCAAATGCTCACAAAAAGGCGTGTATTATTGGTGCAAAGAGATGTTGAAAAAGTTTAACAGCGGTAGCTCAAAGGCAGTGTATAACATTGTCATAGGTGACGAATCATGGATCTATGCATTTGAAACCGAAACAAAACAGCAATCGACCGTTAGGGTCTTTCAAGACGAACCAAATTCCACAAAAGTTGTTTGTGGAAGAAATACATCGAAGCAAATGATTGCGTTTTTTTCGGTATACCCGGCCATGTTTCCACAGTGCCTTTAGTGGAACGTAAGACGGTCAATTCTTAGTGGTATACAACCATCTGTTTGCCATCAATGTTCGAATAAATGAGGAAAGATAATGAGAGAAGACGGACCATTTTGCATCAAGAAAAATGCATGGCCAACGATTTTCATCTCCCGAGGCAGCTGTTGAAGCGTTCAAAAGTCATGTTTTAGAGGTGTCTCAATCAGAGTGGAAAAAGTGCTTCGAAAATTGTTAGGTGTGCATGCAAAAGTATATTGATCTTAGAGGAGAATATTTTGAAAAACAATAAAACCATTTCCAATGATAAATTATTGTGTTTTTACTGCCAGTCCCGAAATATAAATAGCAACTCTCGTATATGTTCAGAAAAGAAAACTGAAAATTGGTTTTTGGATCCAAATAACCCAGATTTTGAAACTAATGTAATATATTAATTTG